>CM057842.1:9087500-10372890 GCA_030068075.1 Paguma larvata | reverse complement strand
CTACCATCTGACTCTTCACAGGCCCAGATCCTCAATTGATGGAACCATGTACACCTGATGGAAGGCTGTAAAATGGCAACAAATGCTTTACAGTTTCCTCACACACAACCCAAAGGCTCTGAGGTGATGGCACTACTAGCTGATAATGGTTCATGAGAACTGTGATCTGAACTAAAATGGCACCTTGATATTGGGCAAGATGAGGGTAATTATACCATGGAAACTGGCAAATGCTACAAGTAAGCTCTCTTCTTTATTCCTTTGTTCATATTGTCTTCCTTTCTTCTTGCTTTCCCTGTTTCTTTTTGTCTTCCTTTTGAGAGATAGTTCCATGAACATTTACTGCACACTAGTGTTTGAAAGGACCTGTGGACGTTTACCTAGAAAACCGTGAATCAGGTAATAGGAAATTACCATCATGGCTGACCGGCAAGTGGTGGTCCAGGGTCAGGTGATAAGGAGACATTCATCTTACTCCGTTCTCACACAGCATAGTGAAGGTCCATAGTGTATCCTTCTGTCACTACCTAATTTCTGGAATGCAGCATGAGAAAAGAAGGAGCTGGCAATGGTGGAGTAGGCATTGTGTCTGAGATCTGTGAGGAGCCGATTATGGTAGCAAGTGCTGAGGGAAATCACAAGACAGTGTTGCTGCCTACCAAATATTAAAAAAAAAGTAATAATGCATCCCTGGGAAACCACGAAGAATGACACCATCAAGGCCTGAAACAGCAGGGTTGCAATTTCTATTACCTTCACACTTAATTTACGTTTTGGGCTGTGTGAGGGACAACTAGAGATTGAACACTCAATGTGAATTATAGTAAACTAATCACACAAGGTTCCAGATGCTCTGCTCTTGCAGATGTGACTTCTTTCCAAGGCAGATTGACATAAAGCCCTGGAAATGAGTATATAACCTCTGATATGCTGAATTATTTTCCTGCAAAAACAGATACTTGCTTTAACCCCAGAGAAAAAGCATGTCACATTTATTCTACTGGTTCCTCCTGTCACATTAGTACTCAATTTGCTATATTATGTATATGTTCTTAAAAATTCCATGCAATGGGAACACTTGGGTCAACACAGTTGGTTGAGCATCCAATTCAGCACAGGTCATGATCTCACAACTCATGGGTTTGACCCTGCGTCAGGCTCTGTGCTGACAGCTCAGAGCCTGGAGCCTGATTCTGCTTCTCTCGCCCCCTTTCTCTCTGCCTCTCTCTGTCTCTCTCTCTCTCAAAAAATGAAAAAAAAAACATTAAAATGTTTTCAAAATTCATGAAATATTATTTAATGAGAGGTCTAAACAGTTTTAAAGAAGTGAAGAAGAAGGGTGCCTAGTTGGTTCAATCAGTTACATCTAAATTTTGATTTCAGTGCAAGTCAAGATCTCACAGTTTGTGGATGTGAGCCCTACTTGAGGCTCTGCACTGACAGCATGGACACTGCTTGGGATAATGCCTCAATCTCACTATCCCTCCTCACTCAGTCTTGTTCTTCCTCGAAACATAAATAAATAAACTTAAAAAAAAAAACAGAAGATTACTTGCTTGTAATGTATGAAAGACTTACAGCAACGAAACTATAGAAAGGTAAATTGCAGACTGTCAATATATGAATTGATTCAAATATCATGATCAGGTCTTCTAGGTCTTGTTTCTCAAGTCTTTATCCTGAAACAAAGAATCCTATACGAGGACAATGTCTCTCTGCTAAAGAGCTTTCTCAGGGCTTGCTTGATGTCTCTGTTCTCACACCATAGATGAAGGGGTTCAGCATGGGCGTCACCACCGTGTACATGACCGAGGCTATGGCACTTGCCCTGGAGTTTTGTGAAGTAGCGGAACTAAGATATACCCCAAGGGCTGTACCGTAGAACAAGGAGACGACCGAGAGTGAGATCCACATGTGGAAAATGCTTTATACTTGCCCCTCACTGATGAAATTCTCAAAATGGAGGTTACAATTCTAGAGTAAGAGGAGAGGAGATGCAGTGAGTGGAGCAACGCCCAGAAGTCCACTAGCCAGATACATTGCCAGGTCGTTGAGGAAGGTATTAGAGCAGGCAAGATGGATCACTTGCTTAATTTCACAGAAAAAGTGAAGGATTTCTGATCTGTGCAAAAAGAGAGTCGCAAAATCATTATACATGTAATAGAGAGTCAAGACAATCAATACCCAGGACCCCAGAAGCAGGATGCCACAGAACTTGGGGTTCATGATGGCCATGTAGTGCAGGGGGGTGACAGATGGCCACAAACCGGTCATAGGCCATCACTGTCAAGAGAAGTTATCTAATCCTCCAAAAAGCATGAAAAAGTACATCTGGCTGAGGCAGCCTGCATAGGTGATCACTCTGCTCTGCATCTGGATGTTCAGCAGCATCTTGGGGATGGTGGTGGAGGTGAAACAGATGTCTGAAAAGGACAGGTTGGAGAAGAAGAAGTACATGGGGGTGTGGAGGCGGGAGTCTGTGATAATGGCCAGGATGATGAGCAGGTTCCCAGTGAAGGTGACCAGGTACATGGACAGGAACAGCCAAAAGAGCAGTGACTGCAGCTCCCCCTCGCCGGAGAGTCCCAGGAGGATAAACTCTGTAACACGGGTTTGATTTCTTCTTTTCCATGTAACTGATGAAATTAGCTGAAACAGAGACCAGAGCATTGTAAAGGCACCAACAATGATCCAGAATTAAAAGTAAAGCCGGGGCGCCTGGGGTGGCTTAGTCGGTTTAAGCATCCGACATCGGCTCAGGTCATGATCTCATGGTTCGTTGTTCGAGCCCCACATCGGGCTCTGTGCTGACAGCTCAGAACCTGGAGTCTGCTTCAAATTCTGTGTCTCCCTCTTTCTGCCCCCCATGATTGTGCTCTGTCTCTCTCTCTGTCTCTCTCAAAAATAAAATAGACACTAAAAAAATAAGTGATGCTGTGTTTTCAACATGATGCATTCATTATTTATTACACATTCCCTCCCAATCTAGAATATGTACCAGAAAATTTCAGGGACTCTCAAATGGTCCATGTTTTCTATGAGGATTTTTGTTCTGAATCAACACTATTATTCAAAACAATGTTCTCCTCCATAACTTTCCTGAGATCTTTCTTCCACCCAACAAAATTTAACAAAGTATCTTGTGACAAGTATTCTTGAAAGCATTGCAAAAGTAGTGATGTGTGTTTGACATTAACAAGACTTAGTTTTGATGTGTGTGTGTGTGTGTGTGTGTCAGAGAGAGTAGTAAAATACTAATAAAGGAAAAAGTGATGTTTCAGGGGGTGGTTACAACTAATAAGTAAAATAATTCCTGTCAAAGGAGTTCTTAGTTGAAGGGAAACCTGCCATTGTATCATGTCTGATCAGGGGCTTCTGACGAGGAAAACTAAGGGATATACGAACGATGTGGATGAATCTGAGAAAACCAGTTAAGGCAGAGAAATTGCCTGTGCAAAGACCTTGAGTCAAGAGCTCACTCAAAACCATCAGGCAACATCAAAGAGAAAGCTGTGAGCAGAGCAGGCAACACAATGGGAGCAGGTGTTGGATGTAAATAAGAGAAAAGCTCAAAGCCTCCTGCATCTGTGGAAACATTCTAAGGCAGTGGACACCTCAGTTCATTGTCATTGTTATATGTAAATGTTATACATGATGCCTGTCTACAACAGGATACATTTTATGTAATGTATACAAATAGAACATAATTCATTCCTCCATAATTCTCTGTCATTCTCTCTACCTTTATTCTAGGTCTCCAGATGGTCTAATTTCTGCATTTTCTATTGCATAAGACAGCTTCAGCCTGCTATAAATGCTTTATAGGTGCGTACTTCACTGATAAATTCTCTTTGATCAATACACACACACACACACACACACACAACTGCAGGTAGTGAAAGAGACAGAGAGAGAGTTCTCCATTATTGTGCTACTGTGTACTCTTGTAGATGAAACACAACTTTTTAGAAAGCAGGGGACCGTAACTCAAACAGCTTCTTTCTCCCAGGAGAATTGCAGTTTGTAATGTAGGCATTCCAGTGGAGTAGTCATGGCTAAGGATCATAAGACCCGCACAGGATTAGAAGAATTACCATCAATCTTTCTCAATGTCATCCAAAATAATTAAAATGGGAGACACTTCTTAGCTTTATTCCATCAGGCCAGCATTGTACTGAAACCAATGAAAAGACATTGCAAGAAAAGTACAGAACGATTTTCCCAAATAATATTCATGTGAGCCAATTCAAGCACAGCAGCCTTTTGATCATGGTGTAGACAAGGATTATGCATCATGAACACTGGCTTTTATTCCCAGAAGGCAAGAATGGTTTAAACAATAAAACTCCCTCAGTGTTATACACCACGTTAACAGAATGAAGGAGAAAAGCACATGACTATCTCAACACACGGTAAAAAAAAAAAAAAAATGTGACAAAATGGAGCATTCCTTAAACTAACAGCATTCAAGAAACTAAGAAGGGAAGGAAACTTCCACAACACGAAATAGGTCATATATGAAAACCCACCTCTAAAATCATTATTAATAGTGAAACACTGAGAGCGATGCCTAAGATAAGGCAAGACAAGCAAGTTTGTTTTCATACCTTTCATGCTACATGGTATTGCAAGTACCAGACAGGGCAACTAGCCAAAAAGAAAGAAAGAAAGAAAAGAAAAAGAAGAAAGTAAAAGGCATCAAAATTAGATGAAATTTTGAATGAAATTTGAAGAAGAAATTTAGAATGGAAGAAGAAATATGATTTCTCTTCAGCAATAGGTGATCTTATTAAAAAAAATTAAGGGGTGCCTGGATGACTCAGTTGGTTGGGCATCCAACTTCGGCTCAGGTCATGATCTCACGGTTTGTGGATTCGAGTGCCACTCAGGCTCTGTGCTGAAACTCAGAGCCTGGAGCCTGCTTCGGATTCTGTGTACCTCTCTCTCTCTCCCCTTCCCCACTCACGTTATGTCCCTCTCTCTCTCAAAAATAAACATTAAAAAATTAATAAATAAGAATTAAAAAAGCATTAAAAACAAGAAAAGCTCTTAGAGTAATAAAGAAATTCAGCAAAGCTGTAGAATATATATCAATCCAAACATAAAACTCAGGTCACAGATGGGATCCTACAATGGGATGTATACATGAAAAAAATAATCTAACTGTATTACAATTGTATGACACAACCTCAGCGAAATAGGTGAGCAAAAAAAAAATGCAGAAAAACAAGATCTGGGAAAGAGAAGAGTCTGTAACACTGGACATGAGAGAAATTGCACAGAAGCACTGCACCATGCTTGAGAAAATGTATCCAGGAGGATACTATTAACAATGGTGATACTCTTGAACTGAAATTGAACATATAAGGAAATAGCAAATGGTTTGAATGAGGTTATTACATTTGGTGTTCGACTTTACACATAAACAAGGTGGACTAGCGCTTATGATCTTTTGGTAATAAATTAGTTATGGAGCCATCAGTATGAACTTGCCTTAGCTTATATAAAAATACAGAGGGTTATTTAAAGACACATGTATGGATGTCTGCATGTACACAGAACAGTAAACACTCATATGTTTCCTTGCCAGGTCAGTTGAGGGGATATAGAGACCCTGGTAGCAACAAGCACAGCAGGACCAAGATCTTGAAGAATTGAAGAATCCTATGATCCAATAAAATAAAATGGGGTCCTTGCAAAAATGCCTGAGTGTAGGGCCCTGGAGGAAAATACAATAACCTGAAGAGGGAGTTGAAGCTGAAGCATCTTTTCCTGGAAGACAGTAATGAAATGCTAGACCCAAAAAGCCAAGAATGATGGGGACATGCCATAGTGACACATCAGCTAACTGAAGGAGCTCTCCATTGCCAAAACTGGAACAATCTGGGCAACAAAATAAAGAAGTATTGGATTATAACACAGAGTATGTAATGTAAATAATTGAAAAATACATATTGAAGACACAATCTCAGTGCAGATAAAACCAATGATTTACAGAAATATTGTACTCCTAAAGAGGGGTAAGATAACTGCCACTACTAAAAGATGGGCTAAACATAGAAAGATGCTACAGAAGCACAGGATAAAAAGAAAAGGAAAGAGAAATCTGACAAATAGTGTGTCAGCCATGACATCAGTATCAACACCAATGAGAATTAGTCATGTTGATAGTGTGTACCCTTGATGTCAGGAAATGAATGTGCCTGTTTCTCTCTATATTCTTCTTGTCCAACATCCACAGTCCCAGTCTACTCATGAAAAAAAAAAGAATAATAAGGGAAGTTCAAAAGAAGATTTTTTTGTAGCAGGCCTGACTAGTACTCTTTTTTTAAATAATTTATTGTCAATTTGGTTTCCATACAACACCCCGTGATAATCCCAACAAGTGCCCTCTTCTGTGCCCATCACCCACTTTACCCCCTCTCACACCCCTCTCTCCCCTCAGTTTGTTCTTAGTCTTTGAGAGTCTCCCATGTTATGTCTTCCTTCCTCTCTGTGGCTTTTTTTTTCCCTTCTTTCCCCTCTTCCCCTCCCCCCTGGTTTTCTGTTAGGTCTCCCAAAGCCTGCCTATGCGTGGGGACATATGGCATTAGTCTTTCTCTGCCTGACTTATTTCACTCAGCATAATATCCTCCAGTTCCATCCATGTTGCCACGCATGGCCAGATTTTCATTCTTTCTCATTGCTGCATAGTATTCCATTGTGTATATGTACCACATCTTCTAGAAAACTCAGAAATGGACCCGTAAGCATACGGCCAAATAATCTTTGACAAAGCGGGAAAATGTATCCAATGGAAAAAAGGCAGCCTCTTTAATAAATGGCAGCAACATGCAAAAGAATGAAACTAAACCACTTTCTTACACCACTCACAAAAATAAATTCTAAATGGATATAAAATATGAATGTGAGACAGGAAACCGTCAAAATCCCCGAGAAGAAAGCAGGAAAAAGCCTCTTTGACCTAAGACGCACCAATTTCTTACTCGACACGTCTCCAAAGGCAAGGGAATTAAAAGCAAAGATGAACTACTGGGACCTCATCAAAATAAAAAGTTTCTGCACAGCAAAAGAAACAACCAACAAAACGAATAGGCAACCAATGTAATGGGAAAAGATCATCGCAAATGACATATCGGATAAAGGACTAGTATCTAAAATCTACAAAGAACTTACCAAACTCCACACCCGAAAAACGAATAATCCAGTGAAGAAATGGGCGCAAGATATGAATAGACACTCCTCCAAAGAAGACATCCAAATGGCAAACAGACACATGAAATGATGCTCAATGTCACTCATCATCAGGGAAATACAAATCAAAACCACACTGAGATACCACCTCACACCAGTCAGAGTGGCTAAAATGAACAAATCAGGAAACTATAGATGCTGGAGAGGATATGGAGAAACAGGCACCCTCTTACACTGTTGGTGGGAATGCCAACTGGTGCAGCCACTTTGGAGAACTGTATGGAAGTTCCTCAAAATAATGAAAATAGATTTACCCTATGACCCAGCAATAGCACTGTTAGGAATCTACCCAAGACATACAGGAGTGCTGATGCATAGCGGCACGTGTACCCCGATGTTCATAGCAGCACTTTCGACCATAGCCAAATCATGGAAAGAGACTAAATGTCCATCAACTGACCTGCACTCTTAAAACTATCAATTGCTTCAAGAACAAAGGAAGCCTGAGAAAAAGTCACTGTGTGTGGAAGCTCAGCAGATGTGAGAATTAAAAGTAACATGTGTAAGAGATAGGATGTATTCATAACAGCAGAAACTGCGAATGAGCTTATGAGAACCCTCTGAAAACTCACGGCAAGTTTGTTTTGTAAATGTAAAACTGTTAAAGTAAAGCTGATTAAAATTTTTAAATTCTTATAAAACGCAAAATCTTTGGAAGCACTGTGCTCTCAGATTGTCCCTAAAGGTTATGTGCTGTGTACAAGCAGAACCACTGCTGTCAGTAACTCTTTCCAACAGTAAAATAAAATGAAAATACCACACACAGTTTTTGAAAATTGTCAATGAAATAATGACTAAAAGATATCTGCATTGTTTATAGTAAACATTTAAGAATGAATGAAAAATTAATCTGAATTTCTGTATTCACAATTTCCACCTCTCAGAGACCCATTCCATGCCACCCATCTCACACTCCTGGTGCTATTTCTATCCCTCAGTATCCCCTCTCACACTCTGAATGCAGCAATAGTTTTCTCCTTGCAGTAACCTAAGTGATCTTTCCATAGAGAAGACCTATTCACACCTGTGTCCTGACATAAAACCTGCACTTACGCTTCAGCAATTTCAGATTTCAATTTCAACCTTCTAGTCAAATGTAAGATTGGGTCTTAATCTGACTATTGCCTAACAGCCAGGTTCGTTTGGGTTCATTTTGCTGACCCTACACCTGATTGTTGGTCAGACAGTAGGAAGTATTTCTAATTCCAGCAGTGCAACTTTCCACTCTACTTTAATCACGAAATTTCCTCCTCTGCTCTTTCTGGACTGCTCACACCCATCGACTCCAAGGAAAGATTCCAGCAACACCTTCAAGGCTCAGCACCTATAGTCTTCTCTGGGAAGCCTTCACTGTCTCCTGTGAAAGAGTCCTCTTTTTTTAAAAAAACAATTACAAATAAAATAAAGAGACAACGTAAGGGGATCTACTTCCCCAGATTTCAATGCAACCTCTCATCACGTTTATTCATTTGTACATCTCTCACTCTGTTTACACAGTGAGGACCTTGACAGAAGAAACACTGTATTACACATTTATTTATTCACAGAATAAATAGTAGTGTCTACCACACAATAATTTCTGAAAAATATGTTTGTTGAATGACTACAATTAACAACTGGTTCGATAACGGTAAACGGCCACTCCCCACAATGGAAGAACCAGAAGTGAAAACAGAGGAAAGACTGTCGAGAGACGAAGGCCCACTGATGAAGCACTAACTCTAAGGAGACAGATCAGGGAGAGTTGGTTTAGTGTATCCAGAGCTGCCCTCCAGAATTAAAGCCTTAATGAGAACGGGGTGACATCACTAAACTCTCCTTAACTTATTGTCCCTGGTGATGCCCCCAAAATAACGACAGAGGCAAGAGGTCCATCCCACCATAACACATTTCCACAGCCTTCCGAAGGTGCCATGCCTTACCCAGATGGAAGCAGCGAACAGCATGAGATCAGTGACCCAGTCTCTCCCATGGATAATTGATGCGGTTGAAAGTTATGTCCTCAGGAATGGAAGAGATATGGCTCCACCAGTGAAGACTCTAGAAAACACAGCTATGTGCTTGTATCATCCTGAGACGACAGGGGTGGACTTCATGGGTGCAGCAGAGGCATTTTCAGTTTCTGTAATTGTAGGTAATAAACTCCCAGGAGTCTCATTAAAGAAATATTCATTTGTCTCTTCCCTGTAAGAGACTGCGTCTCTGGAGCTAGTAGAGAAAAAATAGAGTTCAAACTTGCCGCAGTGTTGGTACACAGCGTTGGCATTCCCTGAATGTCTCTTATCCCATTAAACTCTCTTGTCCCAGAAGGAGGTCCCCTGTGATTAGAGGTGCTCACTGATAAGTCAGAGCACCCCATCAAAAGTCTCCATTTCTGATTTTGGAGAAATCTGTGTCCCCTAAATCTCTCCTTTGTGTCATCTGTTCTCCTTCTGTTGGTGCACACTCATGGAACTCCCAGCCTCCACAGCATTTCTTCTTTTCTCCTGCTTCCCCTTTCTCCTTCACTGTAGGCAAAGTCTGTTTGACAGCTCTCAACCATTTTCTTCCTTAAGCATATTACAAACACTTCATTAGCAGTTGTTTCACACTAAGCACTAAACTACCTCCCAGAAAGGGAGAAAGGTGTCAGAAATGGTTTCTTCTCTTGATGAGTTCTCAGTCTCAACATGCAAGGACATAAAAGTAAATGAATGTGCTAACCTAAAAAGGCACTGACACCTGATGAAGACAATACAAAAGTAGTCACCTTCTCCGGGGGAGATGAGTGAAGGCTCCACAAACAAGCTACTAATTGTCCTGAGTCTTGAGGGGTGAAGGCGGTAAGACCACTCCAAGAGAAAGTATCTAGGCAGCCAAAGCAGGAAATACTTCATACCTGCTACCAATAATTGGGGGAGGGGAGAAGGGGGCCATTTAAACATGACTCTGAGCAGTTAGACAACATTTTAGAGGACAGAGGTGCTGATATTCTGGTGATCGGCTCAACACGTATTTACAAAAACCATCTGAATGTCAGTACAGTATTCATGATGAGATGTCGAGGATCAAGCTCTCCCTGTGGAAAACTCATCTTGTGACAATGCTAGACACACACTGGTGCTACTACAATTATCTAAGAAAACTGTAGAATGCAAAAGAGGAAAACAATGGACCCCTCGAAGAGCAAAAAAATAACAAAAATATTGTAAGTTTGCTCCTTGGATGGACCTAGAGGGTATAGAGCTCAGGGAAATGAGTCCTACAGAGATAACACACACCATTTGATTTCACTCATGTGTGGAACTAAGAAAAAAAGAAATGAACAAACATGAAAAAATGAGCAAACGAAAACCAGACTTTTCACACAGAGAACAAATTAGTGGTTGCCAGAGAAAAGGTGGCTGTGGTTGGGGGAAAAAGATAAACGGAACTAAGAGTACGCTTATCTCCATGAGCTTGAACATCTCCTTGAGCATAGAGTTGTGAGTGCATTACACTGTACACCTGAAATTAATACAACTCTGTAAAGTATACTTCACTAAAAGCAATGGTTGGAGAAGGCGGAAAATAAAATATTCAGAGTTACCACAATTTAATTTTTAAATGACAAGCTTCCACAACAACAATAAAACAAAGATATAACTCAATGGAACAGGAGGAAGCCTAGAAACAAATCGTCATTCCTACAATTGAATGATTTTTGACAAGACTTCCAGGACATTTCAATGGTAAATAGACAGTCGTTCCCAGAAATGGTGATGGGAACCTGAATATCCACAAGCAAACAGATGAAAGTGACCCTTTTGTCCACCATCTACAAACGTGACTCCAAATGGATCACAGATCTAAACATAAGGTACAAACTGTAAATGAACACTTAGAAGAATACATGAAGAGACATCTTTATGACTCTGGATTTGACAAAGATTTTGTGGATGTAACACCAAAGACACAGGCAACTAGAGAGAAAATTGCATCACCAAAATCAAAAATATTTGTGCACTGATGACTAATTATTACAGAAATGCAAATGAAAATCATAACTTGATATCACCTCACACACTAGGATGGCTATTTTTTGGAATTTTATAATAGTTTAGTTTCAAACTGGTTTACATATAACACCCAGTGTTCATCCCAACATGTGCCCTTTTTAATGCCCGTCACCCCCTCTCCCCCCTCCCTCATTCCCCTCACCCTCAGTTTGTTCTTAGTCTTTGAGAGTCTCTTATGTTTTATCTCCCTCCCTCTCTGTGTCTTTTTTTTCCTTTCCCCTCTTCCCCTCCCCCTGATTTTTGCTTAGTCTCACAAAGTCCACCTATTCGTGGAAACATATGGTATCTGTCTTTTTCTGACTGACTTATTTCACTTAACATAATACCCTCCAGTTCCATCCATGTTGCTACACATGGCCAGATTTCATTTTTTCTCATTGCCACGTAGTAGTCCATTGTATATACGTACCACATCTTCTTTATCCACTCGTCAGTTGATGGGCACTTGGTCTCTTTCCATGATTTGGCTATTGTCGAAAGTGCTGCTATGAACATTGGGGTACACGTGCTCCTATGCATCAGCATTCCTGTGTCTCTTGGGTAGATTCCTAGCAGTGCTATTGCTGGGTCATAGGGTAGCTCTATTTTCATTTTTTTGAGAAACCTCCACACCGTTTTCCAGAGTGGCTGAACCAGTTTGCATTCCCACCAACAGTGTAGGAGGGTGCCTACATCTCCACATCCTCGCCAGCATCTATAGTTCCCTGATTTGTTCATTTTAGCCACTCTGACTGGTGTGAGGTGGGATCGCAGTGTGGTTTTGATTTGTATTTCCCTGATGATGAGTGACACTGAGCATCGTTTCATGTGTCTGTTGGCCATAGGATGGTTATTTTTTTTCTTTTTTTTCTTCTTTTTTTTTTAATTTTATAATAGTTTATTTTCAAATTGGTTTACATATAACACCCAGTGTTCATCCCAACATGTGCCCCTTTTAATGCCCATCACCCCCTCTCCCCCCTCCCTCATCCTCCTCACCCTCAGTTCTTTCTTAGTCTCCGAGAGTGTACCCCAATGTTCATAGCAGCACTTTCGACAATAGCCAAATCGTGGAAGGAGACCAAGTGCCCAACAACTGACGAATGGATAAAGAAGTTATGGTACTTATATACAATGGACTACTAAGTGGCAAGGATGGCTATTTTTAAAACTGAAACATAAAATGAGTCTTGGAGAGAATTTGGAGAAATTGGACCCCTGTGGTGGTTTGCTGATGGGGATAAAAAGGAGCATAGCGGTGAAGAAAACAGTGAGATAGTTCCTCAAAAATGTAAATATGTAATTCTTATTTGATGCAGTAGTTACACTTCTGTTTATATACCCACTTGAATGCCCCAAAAGAATGTAAAGTAGTAACCAAAACGGATACTTCTATACTAACTTTCATAACACATTATTCAGTGTAATGTCCATGTAGGACAACCTGAATGTCCATCAACAATCTGAACAAAGCGTGCTGAACTCAGACAATGGAACATCATTCAGCCTTTACAGTGAAGGGAATTCCTACACAGGCCACACATGGGTGAACCTCTCAAAAACAATGCTGAGTGTAAGAAGCCAGACACAAAAGGACCAGTATGGTAGAATGACATCTGCATGAGTTACAGCGAGCAAACGGTTTTAGAGAGAGAAGATAGGATGGGAGGTGACAGGGGCTGTGCAGAGAGGCAATACGAGATCAGTATTTCAAGGAGAAAACGTTCAGATTGAGATAATGAGAAAGTTCTGGAGATGAATAGAGGCGGTGGTTGCTCAACAGTGAGAAAGTACTTAATGCCACATAAGTATATTTCAAATGTTTAAAATAATAAATGTTATGTATATTTACCCTGACAAATAAGGATGAAAGAAGAGTAACATACACTAAAAGAGTTTCAGGGACACCAGGTGGCTCAGGCGGTCCAAAACCATACAGGGAATAGTATTCACAGTGCGTGTAAGAGTTAATTTTTCTCGTCAACATTGGTGAGCCACAGGGACTTTTGGAAACGGCATTTTCATCATGGCATCTCCATGAGGGGAAAAAATGATGGGCAGCTTACTAAGGGCACATCCAATTTGTGTAACTAAAAAAACAAGCAAACCGAAGACCAAAAAATAAAACTAAAAAACCCACATCCAATGATCATGAAGAAAACATTGACCTGAGTCACCACAATGAAGGCTCATAATCTAAATTTGACTACCAGTCCTGAGCCTGTTCACAGGCCCATATCCTCAACTGATGGAACCATTTACACCTGATGGAAGGCTGTAAAATGGCAACAAATGCTTTATATTTTCCTCCACACACAACCCAAAGGCTCCATGGTGATGGCACTACTAGCTGATAAAGGTTCATGAGGCCTGGAGTTTGAACTAAAATTAGTACCTTGATATTGGGCAAGATGAGGGTAACTACATCATGGAAACTGTCAAATGCTACAAGTAAGCTCTCTACTTTATGGCTTTTTTCTTATTCTCCTCCTTTCTTCTTGCTACCCTGTTTCTTTTTGGCTTCCTTTTGAGAAATAGTTCCATGAAAATTTATTTGAATAGTAGTGTTTGAAAGGACTGGTGGACTTTTAACTGAAAAACTGTGAATCAAGTAATAGGAAATTCCCATTATGCCTGCAATCCAAGTGGTGGCTTCTGGGTCAGGTGATAAGGAGACATTTGTCTTACTCCATCTCACAAAGCACAGGGTAGGTCCACAGTGTATCCTGCTGTCATTGCCCAATTTCTGGGACGCAGCATGAGAAAAGATGCAGGTGGCAATAGGCAGAGTGGGCATATTGTGTTTGTGATTGGTGAAAAGCCTATGATGGTAGGAGGTGCTGAGGGAAATCACAGGACAGTGCTGCTGCCTACCAAAATATTAAAAGAAAAGCATTAATGCATCCCTGAGGAAACCACCAAGAATGATACAGTCAAGTCCTGAAACATCAATAGTTACAATTTCTATTACCTTCACACTTAACTTATGTTTTCGACTGTGTGAGAGAAAATTAGACATTGCACACTGAATGTGGATTATAGTAAACTAATCACACAAGGTTCCAGATGCCTCTGCTCTTGCAGATGTGACTTCTTTTCAAGGCAGAATGACATAAAGCCCTGGAAACGAGTATATAACCTCTGATATGCTGAATTATTTTCCTGCAAAAGCAGATACTCTAACAGATACTTGCTTTAACCCCAGAGAAAAAGCACATTGCATTTACTCTACTGGTTCCTCCTGTCACGTCAGTACTCAATTTGCCATATTTTGTATATGTTCTTTAAAAATCCATGCAATGGGAACACTTGGGTCAACACAGTTGGTTGAGCATCCGATTCAGTACAGGTCATGATCTCACAACTCATCGGTGTGACCCTGCATCAGGCTCTGTGCTGACAACTCAGAGCCTGGAACCTGATTCTGCTTCTGTGTCCCCCTTTCTCTCTGCTTCTCTCTCTCTCTCTTTCTCTCTCTCTCACTCACACACACAAACACACACATACTCACACACACACATACACACTCTCTCTCCTCCTCTCTCTCTCTCTCTCAAAAAATTAATAAACAATAAAATGTTTAAAAAATCAATGCCATATAATTTTTTTAATGTCACTCGCTCCCTTTATTTTTTTAATAGTTTATTGTCAAACTGGTTTCTATACAACACCCAGTGCTCAATCCAACGAGCGCCCTCCTCTGTGCCCACCACCCACTCTCCCCCCTCCCACAACACCCTCTCCCCTCAGTTCTTTCTTATTCTTTGAGAGTCTCTCATGTCATGTCTTCCTTCCTCTCTGTGGCTTTTTTTTCCCCCTTCCCCTCTTCCCCTCCCCTCTGGTTCTCTGCTAGGTCTTCCAAAGCCTACCTATGCGTGGGAACATATGGCATCTGTCTTTCTCTGCCTGACTTATTTCACTCAGCATAATATCTTCCAGTTCTATCCATGTTGCCACACATGGCCACATTTCATTCTTTCTCATTGCTGCATAGTATTCCATTGTATATATATACCACATCTTCTTTATCCATTCATCAGTTGATGGACACTTAGTCTCTTTCCATGATTTGTTCATCCCAGGGATGGAAGGCTGGTTCAATATTCCCAAATCGATCAACGTGGTACATCATATTAACAAAAGAAAAGGTAAGAACCATATGATCCTGTCAATTGATGCAGAAAAAACATTTGACAAAATACAGCATCCTTTCCTAATAAAAACCCTCGAGAAAGTCGGGATAGAAGGAATATACTTAAACATCATAGATGCCATATAATTTAATGAGAGGTCTGAACAGTTTTAAAGAAGTGAAGGAGAAGGGTGCCTAGTTGGCTCAATCAGTTAAGCGTCTAACTCTTGATTTCAGTTCAAGTCAAGATCTCATAGTTTGTGGATGTGACCCCCACTTGAGGCTCTGTACTGACAGCATGGACACTGCTTGGGATATTGCCTCTATCTCTCTCTATCCCTCCTCACTCGTTCTTGCTCTCCGTCTGAAAATAAATAAATAAACTCTAAAAAAACACACACAGAAGAACTAGCTGCTCGTAAAGTATGAAAACTCTTAGCAATGAAACTAGAGAAAGGTAAACTGCAGACTGTCAGCCCATGAACTGAAACAAATATCATGATCTTCGTCTTCCAAGGTTTTGAGCTCTGTACCCAAGTCTTTATCCTGAACAAAAGAATCCTATATGCGGACAGTGTCTCTCTGCTAAAAGCTTGCTGAGGGCCCGCTTGATATCTCTGTTCCGCAAACCATAGATGAAGGGGTTCAGCATGGGCGTCACCACCGTGTACATGACTGAGGCTATGGCACTCGCCCTGGAGTTTTGTGAAGCAGCAGAACTAAGATATACCCCAAGGCCTGTACCATAGAACAAAGAGACGACCAAGAGGTGAGACCCGCATGTGGAAAATGCTTTATACTTGCCCCTCACAGATGAAATTCTCAAAATGGAAGTTACAATTCTGGAGTAAGAGGAAAGGATGCCAGTGAGTGGAACAACACCCAGAATTCCACTTGTAAGATAGATGCCTAGGTCGTTGAGGAAGGTATCAGAGCAAGCAAGTTGGATTACCTGCGTAAAGTCACAGAAAAAGTGAGGGATTTCAAGATCTGTACAAAAAGAGAGTCGCAAAATCATTAAGTCAAGAAATAGAGAGGCAAGAACACTCAATAACCAGGATACCACGAGTAGAATGCCACAGAACTTGGGGTTCATGATGACGTTGTAGTACAGGGGGTGACAGATGGCCACAAATCGGTCATAGGCCATCGCTGTCAACAGGAAATTGTCTAATCCACCAAAAAGCAGGAGAAAGTACATCTGGCTGAGGCAGCCTGCATAGGAGATCACTTTGCTCTGCGTCTGGATGTTCAGCAGCATCTTTGGGATGGTGGTGGAGGTGAAACAGATGTCTAAAAAGGACAGGTTGGAGAGGAAGAAGTACATGGGGGTGTGGAGGCGGGAGTCTGTGATAATGGCCAGGATGATGAGCAGGTTCCCAGTGAAGGTGACCAGGTACATGGACAGGAACACCCAAAAGAGCAGTGGCTGCAGCGCCCCCTCGTCTGAAAGTCCCAGAAGGATAAATTCTGTAACATGGGATTCATTTCCTTGTTGCATGTAACCGATGAAGATGGCTGAAACAGAGACCAAAGCATTGTAAAGGCACTAGTATGATCACAGAATTAAAAATGATGCTGTGTTTTGAACATGATGCATTCATTAATCCTTATACATTCCTACCAATTTAGAATATGTATCAGAAAATTTCGGGGCTCTCAAAAGATCCATGTTTTCCATGAGACTGAAACTGTTCACAATTCTTGTTCTGTATCAAAACAATTATTCAAAGCAATGTTCTCCATCATAAAAATCCTGAGAATTTTTTTTCCCCACTGGACAAAATTTAACCAATTATCTTGTGACAAGTTGTTGAGAGCATTGCAAAAATTAGTAATGTGTGTTTGACCTTAACAAGACTAAGGCTTTTATGTGTGTGTGTGTCAGGGGGAGGAATAGAATATTAATAAGTGAATGAATGATGTTTTAGCGGCGGTTAAAAGTAATAAGTAAAATAATTCAGGGAAAAGTCATCCTAATTGTTAGGAAAACCTGCATTTGTGTCATGTCTGATCAGAGGCTTCTGAGCTGGAAAACTAAGGGATATATGACTTCGTGGATAACTTCAGAAAACCATTTAAGGCAGAGAAATCACTTGTGCAGAGACCTTGAGTCAGGAACTCACCCGAAAGCAGCAGGCAACATCAAAGAGAAAGTTGTGAGCAGAGCAGGTAACACAACAGGAGTAGGTGTTGGATGTATCTGTTATATGTGATGTCTGTCTACAATAGGATACATTTTATGTAGTGTAAACAAAATGGAACATAATTTATTATTCCATAATTCTATGTCTTTCTCTTTACCTTTACTCTAGGTCTCCAGTTGCTCTAAATGCTGGATTTTCTATTGCATAAGACAGCTTCAGCTTGCTATAAATGTTTTATGGGTGTGAACTTCACTGATAAATTCTCTTGCACTACACACACACACACACACACACACACACACACACACACAGTGCGGGTAGGGAGAGAGACAGGGAGACAGCTCTCCATTATTGTGGTACTGTATACTCTTGTAGCCGAAGCATAACTTTTTTTTTATTTAAATAATTTATTTTCAAATTGGTTTCCATATAACACCCAATGTTCATCCCAACATGTGCCCTCTTTAATGCCCGTCATCCACTCTCCCGCCTCCCTCTCCCCCCTCACCCTTAGTATTTTCTTAGTCTTTGAGAGTCTCTTATGTTTTATGTCCCTCCCTCTCTGTGTCTTTTTTTCCTTTCCCCTCTTCCCTTCCCCAATGGTTTTTGCTAAGACTCTCAAAATCCACCTATGCGTGGAAACATATGATATCTGTCTTTTTCTGACTGACTTATTTCACTTAACATAATACCCTCCAGTTCCATCCATGTTGCTACACATGGCCAGATTTCATTTTTTCTCATTGCCATGTAGTATTCCATTGTATATATGTACCAAATCTTCTGTATCCATTCGTCAGTTGATGGACACTTGGTCTCTTTCCATGATTTGGCTATTGTCGAAAGTGCTGCTATGAACATTGGGATACACGTGCCCCTATGCATCAGCACCCTGTGTCTCTTGGGTAGATTCCTAGCAGCAAAGCACAACTTTTTAGAAAGAGGCACAGGCTACACCATTAGTCAAAGAGCTTCTCTCTCCTAGCAGAATTGCAGTTTGTAATGTAGGCATTCCAGTGGAGTAGTCATGGCTAAGGATCACTGGAACCACACAAACTTAGAAGAAATCCCATCAATCTTTCTCAATCTCTTCCCAAAAATTTCAAAGGAGAAACTTTTCCCACTTTATTCCTTCGGGTCAGCATTTTACTGATACCAAAGTCAACTAAGGACATTGCCAGAAAAGAAAAGTACAGAATGATATTTCCAAGGAATATTGGTGTGAAAGTGTTTGACTAAAATTACTGATTCGAGCATAGCTGACTTTGATCATGATGTAGAAAAGGATTATGCATCTTGACCAAGTGGGATTTATTCCTTGAAGGCAAGGATGGTTTTACTGATTAAAGCCCCTCAGTGTAACACACCACGTAAACAGGATGAAGGGCAAATGATTATCTCAACAGATGGTACAACGTGAAAAAATGGAGCGTTCCCTAATAGTACTAACATTCATGAAACTAAGAATGGAAGGAAGCTTCCACAACATGAAATAGGTCTTATATGAAAGCCCACCTGTAAAATCATTCTCAATAGTGAAACACTGAGAGCAACACATAAGATAAGGCAACATGAGCCTTTCATACTTTTTATGCAACATGGCATTACAAGTTCCAGACAGAGCAATTAGTTAAAAAAAAAAAAAAGAAATCAAAGCCAACTAAATTAAAATGGAAGATGTAAAATGACTTCTCTTCACAAAGAAGGAGATCTTAATAAAACAAAAAATATAGAGCTACCCTATGACCCAGCAATAGCCCTGCTAGGAATCTACCCAAGAGACACAGGAATGCTGATGCATAGGAGCACGTGTACCCCAATGTTCATAGCAGCACTTTCGACAATAGCCAAATCATGGAAAGAGACCAAGTGCCCATCAACTGACGAATGGATAAAGAAGTTATGGTACTTATATACAATGGACTACTACGTGGCAATGAGAAAAAATGAAATCTGGCCATGTGTAGCAACATGGATGGAACTGGAGGGTATTATGTTAAGTGAAATAAGTCAGTCAGAAAAAGACAGATACCATATGTTTCCACGAATAGGTGGACTTTGTGAAACTAAGCAAAAACCAGGGGGAGGGGAAGAGGGGAAAGAAAAAAAAGACACAGAGAGGGAGGGAGATAAAACATAAGAGACTCTCAAAGACTAGGAGGGAGGGGGGAGAGGGGGTGATGGGCATTAAAAAGGGCACATGTTGGGATGAACACTGGGTGTTATATGTAAACCAATTTGAAAATAAACTATTATAACAAAAAAAAATATAGCATTAAATACAAAATATTGCTAGAGCAATGAATAAAGTATTCAGCAAATTTGCGACTATATATCAAGGCACACATAAAATTCAAATGGCGGATGGAATCCTAGAATGGAATGGATCGTGAGAAAAATAAACAATCGAACTCTATTACAATTGTATGAGACAATCTCAGTTACACAGACGGGCAAAGAAAGTGTGGAAAATAAGATCTGGGAAAAGACAAGAGACCATAAGACAGGACATGAAAGAAATTGCACAGTAGCACTGCTCTACACTTGATAAAATCCCATAGGGCATTGTTAACAGTGCTGATACTTCTGCACATGTGAACTGAAATTGAACACATGAGGGACTGGACAGTAAATGGTGGGAATGAGGTTATCACATTTGGTGTGGGATTTTACCTGTAAGCAAGGTGACATAGCCTTTATGATCCTTTGTTAAAAAGTTAGTTTTGGAGCCATCAGTATGGACCTGATTTTAGATATATATATAATTAAATACTATATAATAAAATTATATGATTTAATTAACATTTATAATTTTAAAATATGAAATTATATAATTATATATTATATAATAAAGATATATATACACATATACATATCCAGAGAGTTATATACAGACACATGTATGGATGTCTGCATATACACAGAGTAGCAAACACTCAAGTGTGTCCTTGCCAGGTCAGTCGAGGGGATACAGAGATCCAGGTAGCAATGAACTACCAGGCAAAAAATCTTGAATCTAACTCTATGATCTAATAAAATAAAACAGGGCTCCTCACAGAAGTGACTGATTCTAGGGCTCAGAGGGAAATACAGTAAGCTGAAGCTGAGGCATCTTTTCCTGGAAGACAGTAATGAAATGCTACCCCCAAAGGTCAAGAATGATAGGGACATACCAACGAGACATGTCAGCTAACTGAAGGAGCTCCCCAATCCTCAAGCTAGGACAATTTGAGCAACAAAATAAAGTCGTATTGGATTATAACTCAGAGTATATAATGTAAATACTTGAAAAGTAAATATAGAATACATAATCTCAGGTGCAGAAGAAAAATCAATGATATATAGAATATTCTTCTCTTAACGAGGTGTAAGATTACCCACGCTGCTTTAAATGGGGCTGCACATAGAAAGTCCCTACAGGAGTACAGGATGGAAAGAAAGAAGAAAGAGAAATCTGACAACCCCTATGACAGCCAGAACATCAATATCAACCCCAAAGAGAATTGGTCATGTTGACAGTGCGTACCCTCATGTCATGAGATGAACATGGCACTTTCCCTCTCTGGTCTTCGAGCCCAACATCTATGGTCCCAGTCTACTCATGACAAAAAAGAATAATAATAATAAGATGTGTCCAAAAGGAGATTATTTTACAGAACACCTTATGTGTAGTCCTCAAAACTATCAATTGCTTCACTACTAAAGCAAGCCTGAGAAAAAGTCACTACGTGTGCAGGCTCAGGAGGTATGAGGTCTGAGAGTCCCATGTTTAAGAGATAGGCTGCGATCAAATCGGCAGAAACTGGGAAGGGAGCTTATGATAACTCCCTGATCTGTCACACCGAATTTATTTTTGTAAATGTACAACTGTTCACATAGTAAAGTTGATGAAAATTTAGAATTTTTGTGTCTCTTGGGTAGATTCCTAGCAGGGCTATTGCTGGATCATAGGGTAGCTCTATTTTCATTTTTTTGAGGAACCTCCACACCGTTTTCCAGAGTGGCTGCACCAGTTTGCATTCCCACCAACAGTGGGGAAGAGGGGAAAGGAAAAAAAAACACAGAGAGGGAGGGAGATAAAACATAAGAGACTCTCAAAGACTAAGAAAAAAACTGAGGGTAAGGGGGAGGAGGGAGGGGGGAGAGGGGGTGATGGGCATTAAAAAGGGCACATGTTGGGATGAACACTGGATGTTATATGTAAACCAATTCGAAAATAAACTATTATTAAAAAAAAGAAAATTTAGAATTATTAATGAAATGTAAAATTTGACAGCACTGAGCTCTAAGCATGTCCCCAGGCTCCATTATTTGCTGTGTATAAGCTGGATCTTAGTGTCATTTCCATCAGTAAAATAAAATAATGATGCCACATGAATAGTTTGGGAAAGATTTCAATAACACGATGACTAGAAGATATCAGGCATTGTTTCTAGTAAACATTTAAGAATGAATAACACTATTCATCTGAATTTTTATATTCACAATTTCCGTCCCCCCAGGGACCCATCCCTTGCATCCTGTCTCACACTCATGGTGCTATTTCTACTCCTAAATATCCTTCACACAACCTGAGAGCAGCAATATTTTTTTCCTCACAATAAACCGGGTCATGTTTACACAGAGAGTACTGTTCATAGCTAATCCCCTGACAGTAAGCCTGCACATACTCTTCACTAATTTCAGAATGAAATTTCAACCCTCTAGCCAAAACATACATTTCTGTGCTAATCTGACTGCTGCCTACCCAGCCAGACTTCTATGGGTTCATTTCGTAGACCCTGCTCCTGACTGCTGGTGAGACAGTAAGGAGTATTTCGAATTCCAGCCACACAATTTCCGCCTTAGTTCATCTTTATATTTCCTCCTCTGCCATTTCTCTCTGGACTGCTCACCTCCCTTGTCCCTTTGGAAGGACCCCAACACCAACATCAAGACTCAGCATCTATTAGCTTCTCTGTGAAGCCTTCATTGTCTCCTGTGAAAGAGTCTTCTTCTTCAAAACAATTACAAAAAAAATAAACAGTCAACTTTTAGGCATCTGCTTCCCCAGATTTAAATGCAATCTCACATTATAACATTAATTTATTTTGACATCTCTCACTCTGTTTGCACAATGAGTACCTTGGCAAAAGAAATACTCTCGTGGTCATTTATTTATTCCCAGAATACATGGTAGTGTCTACCACACACAAATTGCTAAAAAAAAATGTGTGTTGAATGACTGTAATTAACCACTGTTTCAATAACGATAAACAGCCACTCCCCACAATAGAAGAACCAGCAATGAAATCAGAGGGAAGACTGCCGAGAGATGAAGGCCCACTGATGAAGCACTAACTCTGAGGAGACAGATCAGGGAGAGATGGCTTAGTGAATCCATAGTTGCCCTCCAGAATCAAAGCCTTATGGGCAGGGCTTGACATCATTAAACTTTCCATTACTAATTGTCCCCGTGGACATCACCAAAATAAATACATATCGGTACAAGGAGTCCCTCCCACCATAAAACATTTCCCCAGCACTTCCGAAGAGGCCGTGACTCACCCAGATGTTAGCACAGAACAGCGGGAGATCAATGACCTGGTCTCTCCCATGGATGATTGATGCGGTTGGAAGTTATGTCCTCAGGAAGGGAAAAGACATGGCCCCACTCGTGAAGGCTCTGGAGGACACAGCTTTGTGCTCATATCACTTGAGGTCACAAGAGTCGACTTCATGGGTGCAGGAAACACATTTTAATTTCTGCAGCTGTACTGAAGGAATTCCCATGAGTCTCATTAATGAAATATTCTTTTGTCTCTCTGCTCTTTACAAGACTTGGGTCTCTGGACCTAGGAGAGAAAAGAAAAATGCAAACTTATCCCACTGGTGGTTTGGGGACACAGACTTGGCATCCCCTGATTGTCTCTTATCCCGCTTGACTCTCTTATCCCAGAGGGAGGTGCCCTGTCTTTATAGGTTCTCACTAATAAGTCAGAAACTCCCATAGTAACTATCCTTTCAGATTTTGGAGACTTCTGGGTCCCCTAAATCTCTTCCTGTTCTCAGCTATACCCATTCTGTTAGCTCATAATCATGCTGCCCCAACTCCTGCAGAGCTTCTCCTTTCTCCTGCTTCTCATTCTCCTCAAGGTGGGCAATATCCTTTTACCATCACTTGACCATTTGCTTTTGGGAATCCTCTAAACTTCTCATTAGTAGGCACTAAGCAACATGGTGGGAAGGAAGACAAATGTAATATGTGATGAGCACTGGGTATTATATGCAAGTAATGAACTACTGAATTCTCCTCCTGAAACCAATATTGCACTTTATGTTAACAACATAAAATATAATTTAAAATTAAAATAAAAAATACATAAATGCTCTACTCTGACAGGGCATTGACACCTGATGAAGAGAATACCACCCTAGTCAACTTTTCCAGAAGAGATGAGTGAAGGCTGCACAAACAAGCTTCTCTTTGTCCCAATTCTTGAGGGATAAGTGGGCAAGGGCACGCCAAGAAGAGTTATCAGGGCAGTCAATGTGGGAAATACTTCATACTTGCTGAATAATAATCAGGAGAGCAAGTATGACAATTGAAACATGACACTGAGCAGTTAGACAGCCTTCAGAGACCAGAGATGCTTGTATTTTAACCACAGGCTTGACACATACTAATGAAAATAGTGGAGTTTCTGTGCAGATTTCATGATCAGATGTCCAGGATCAAGTTCTCCCTATGGCAAACTTATCATGCTGTAGAGACAGATAAAGGGTGTTAAGAGTACTTTTATGTCCATGCGCAGTGCACAGTGTATAGAATGGTTAAGCATTACGTTGTACACATCAAATTAATATAACACTGTATGTGAATTATACTTCAATAAAAATAACGCCTAGGGGAGGGGGAAACTATGATTTTCAGGGTTACCACATTATAGTGTCAAACTGATCTGTTTTCAGCAACAACAACAAAACCTGAACTATAACTCAATGGAATACGAGGGATCCCTGAAATCCCAGATATTACGACTGAATGATTATTGGCAAGAGTGATAGGACAGTTTAATACTAACTGGACAGCCTTTCCAAGTCATAGTGATGGAAAACCTGGAGATCCACATGCAAAAAGACGAAGCTAACCCTTCCATCCACCATCTACCAATGACTTGCAATTGATCACAGACTGAAACATAAGAAATATAACTGTAAGCACCCTCAAGAAAATACAGAGGTACATCTTTATGATACTGGATTTGACAAAGATTTCCCAGATAGAACACCAAACACACAGGCAACTAGAGAAAAAATTCTGTTGGAAGAATTAAAAAAAATTTTGTGCATCGAAGGGCACTATTTCCCAAGTAAAAAGGCAACCAACGAAATGGAAGAAAGACTGGTAAATCACATACCTGGTTATAGACTAAAATCCAAAGTATGTAAAGAATTTCAAAAACTCCACACTGAAAAACCCAAACAACAGAATTTTTAAAAATAATCCTATTATTTAAATACCAGTTACTAAATTACAGTTAATATTAGTTTCTGGTGTACAATACAGAGATTCGATGCTTCCAGATGAAAGAAAGAAAGAAAGAAAGAAAGAAAGAAAGAAAGAAAGAAAGAAAGAAAGAAAGAAAGAAAGAAAGAAAGAAAGAAAGAAAGAAAGAAAGAAAGAGAGAAAGAAAGAGAGAAAGAAAGAGAGAAAGAAAGAAAGAAAGAAAGAGAGAAAGAAAGAAAGAGAGAAAGAAAGAAAGAAAGAAAGAAAGAAAGAAAGAAAGAAAGAAAGAGAGAAAGGGAGAAAGGGAGAAAGGGAGGAAGGGAGGAAGAGAAGAAGGAAGGAAGGAAGGAAGGAAGGAAGGAAGGAAGGAAGGAAGGAAGGAAGGAAGGAAGGAAGGAAGAAAGAAAGAAAGAAAGAAAGAAAGAAAGAAAGAAAGAAAGAAAGAAAGAAAGAGAGAAAGAGAGAAAGAGAGAAAGAGAGAAAGAGAGAAAGAATAAATGTAAGCAATGGTTTGGAAAAAAAGGTAACCCTCTGGTATTGTTAGTGGGAATCGCAACTGGAACCATCACTGTGGAAATGAGTATAGAAGTTCCTCTCAGGCATATATAAAGCCTCCCTACAATCCAACAATTGTGCTACTGGGTCATTACACCAAAAATAAAAAACAAAAAAATTCAAAGGGATACTTGCATCCCTGTGTTTCCAGCAGCATCATAAACAGTAACCAAATTGTGGAAGCAGCCCAAGTGTCTATCGATAAATGAATGTATAGAGAAGATGTGGTACATACACACACACAGAATATCTTTCAGCCAATAAAAAAGAATAAAATCTTGCCTTTGGAATGATGTGCATGGAGCTAGATGGTAGTCAGCTAAACAAAATTAATCATTCAGAGAAAAACAAATACCACATGATTTCACTCATACATGGAATTTAGGAAACAATACACATGAGCAAAGGTAAAAAAAAGAGAGGCAAACCAAGAAACAGATGCTTAACTATATGAGAACAAACTGATGGTAACCAGAGGGTGATGTGGGGGGATGGGTGAAATAGGTGATTAAAGAGGGCGCTTGTCGTGATGAGTGGTGTTGCATGGAACCACGCGTGTATGGAAGTGTTGAATCACTATATTGTACACCTGAAACTACTATTACATTGTATGTTAAGTGTACTGTATTATAATGTAAAAATAAATTTAACAACAAAATTAATGGTGAAAGAAAAAGAAGAGCGGACAATGGACTCCCACAGACATTTCTGCAAAGAAGATATAGGTATGGATACTTAAATGCACAACATAACTAAAATTAGGGAAATACAAATCAAAACTATAATGTGATACCACAACATGCAAACTAGACGCCTACTGTTAAAAACTAAAACAAAAAATAATTATTGGTGAGGATAAGGAGAAATTGTGACCCTGTGGTGCTTAGTGATGACAATAAAAAGTGACCCAATTACTGTAGAAAAAATTGTGCCAGTTCCTCAAAGCATAAACATAGAATGATCATTTGATCTAGTACTTTCACTTCTGCTTATATACCTACTTCTATGTCACAAGAGAATTTAAAGCAGTGACTAGAACAGATTTTTGTACACCAATTTTCAAAACACCTTTATTCACAGCAACCAAAATGTGGAGACAACCCGAATGTCCATCAACAACCTCACGGATGAATAAAGCGTGGTGAACACATCCAATGGAACGTCATTTGGCCTTTACAATAAGTGGAATTCTGTCACAGGCTACAACTCGGATGAACCTCACAAACATTACACAAACTGAAAGAAAGCCAGCACAAAAGGACCGATATTATACAATTACGCACAAATGAGATACCCAAAGCAAACAGTTTTAGAGACAGAAGGCAGGACGGCAGGAGACAGGGGCTGGGCAGAGGGGCAAAACGAACTTCGTATTTCATGCAGACGGAGGTTCGGTTTGAGATGATGAGATAGTTCTGGAGATGGAAGGGGTGGCAGTTGCTCAACAGTGACAAAGTACTTAATGCCATGTACGTATAATTCAAAATGTTTAAGATAATAAATTTTATGTATATTTTACCATGACAAAAAGGATGAAAGAACAGTGACATACTATAAAATAACTTCAGGGGTTCCTGGGTGGCTCAGTCCATTAGGCATGCAACTCTAGCTTTTGGCTCAGGGCATGAAGTAACAGTTTGTGATTCTGAGCCCCACATCAGGCTCTGCTCTGGCAGAGTGCAGCGTGCTTGGGATTCTCTCTCTATCCCTATCTCTGCCCCCACTCCAGCTTGTTCTCTGTCTCTCTCTGTCTCTGTCTCTCCCTCACTCTCTCTCCTTTCTGTCTCAGTAAATAAATAAACTTTGAAAAAAATTTCACTGCCATAAATAGCTTAATACGATGTAGAGGAAGGAATCCAAAGAACAAGGAGACGAAGGCGCTGTGATATGTTTACCTTGTGTGATTCAATACCTCAACCCCAAAATATATCTAAAGGCTCAAATGACAAAAAATGCATAAGGTCATTAAGAAATACCATGGAGAAAGTTCTAATGTCTTCCTTGACACTCTACAGAGTTTGTCCCCCGTACGACAGACTTAACCGTGGACATGCTGAACTCGAAATGCCTGTGTCCTGAGTTGAGTCCCTGCTGAACCGTCAGAGGCCATGTCAGCAGCCAAAAACCATCCAAGGTATGGTGTTCATAGTGCATGTAAGAGTTAACCATTCTCATCCAAACTGGCTGACCACAGGGATTTTTGGAAATGGCAAATTAATCATAGCATCTCCATGAAACAAAAATGATGGGCAGCTTACTTACGTGCACAACCAATTCGTGTAACTAAAAACATTAAACAAACAAAAATAAATAAATAAAAATAAAAAACCCACCTCCAATGATCATGAAGAAAAGATTGACCTGAGACACCATAATCAGGGGTCATAATCTCTACCAGACTACCAGTCTTGAGTATGTTCACAGGCCCAGATCCTCAACTGATGGAACCATGTACACCTGATAAAAGGCTGTAAAATGGCAACAAATGCTTTACATTTTCCTCCACACACAACCCAAAGGCTCTGAGGTGATGGGACTACTAGCTGATAACGGTTCATGAGGACTGTGGTCGAAACTAAAACTGGTACCTTGATATTGGGCAAGGTGAGGATAATTACATCATGGAAACTGGCAAATGCTACAAGTATGCACTCTACTTTATGGCTTTTTTCTTATTCTCTTATTTTCTTCTTGCTTTTCATATTTCTTTTTTGTCTCTAGTTTTGAGAGATAGTTCCAAGAACATTTATCTGAATACTAGTGTTTTAAAGGGCTGTGGACTTTTACCTGAAAAACTGTGAATCAGGTAAAAGGAAATTACCATTACAGCTGACAATTCAAGTGGTGGCTTTTGGGTCAGATGATAAGGAGACATTTGTCTTACTCTGTCTCACAAAGCACAGGGTAGGTCCAGTTTCTGGAAAGCAGCATTATAAAAGATGCAGGTGGCGATAGGCAGAGTATCCATATTGTGTTTGAGATCTGTGAGGAGCACACTGTGGTAGCAGGTGCTGAGGGAAATCGCAGGACAGTGCTGCTGCCTACCAAAATATTAAAAGAAAAGTAATAATGCATCCCTGGGGAAACCACCAAGAATGACACCATCAGTGCCTGAAACAACAGGGTTGCAATTTCTCTGACCTTCACACTTCATTTCTGTTTTGGACTGTGTGTGGGAAAACTACAGATTGCATAGTGAATGTAGATCATTGTAAACTAATCACACAGGGTTCCAGGTGCCTCTACTATTCCATATGTGATCACCTTCTAAGGTAGATTGTAATAAAACCCTGGAAATTTGTACATAACCTCTGATATGCGGAATGATTTTCCTCCAAAAGCAGATACTCCAAAAAATACCTGCTTTCCACCCAGAGAAAAAGCATTTCACATTACTCCATGGACTCTTCCTATCTCATAAGTACACAATCTGCAATATTACGTATATGTTCTTAAAAATCCATGCAATGGGGCAAGTGGGTGGTTGAGTTGAGCATCTGACTTTGGCTCAGCTCATGACCTCACAATTCAGGGGATTGAACCTGCATCACGCTCTGTGCTGACGGCTCAAAGCCTGCAGCCTACTTTGTGATTCTGTGTCTCCCTCTCTCTCTGCCCCTCTACCCAACTCTCTTTCACACACAAAATATGTAGAAGCAAAAAAAAATTTTTAACCCATGCAATAGAATTTAATGAGATGTCTAAACCGTTTTTTTTAATTTTATAATAGTTTATTTTCAAATTGGTTTACATATAACACCCAGTGTTCATCCCAACATGTGCCCCCTTCAATGCCCATCACCTCCTCACCCCCCTCCCCCATCCCCCTCACCCTCAGTTTTTTCTTAGTCTTTGAGAGTCTCTTATGTTTTTATGTCCCTCCCTCTCTGTGTCTTCTTTTCCTTTCCCCTCTTCCCCTCCCCCTGGTTTTTGCTTAGT
Organism: Paguma larvata; assembly: GCA_030068075.1. Lineage (NCBI taxonomy): Eukaryota > Metazoa > Chordata > Mammalia > Carnivora > Viverridae > Paguma > Paguma larvata. The sequence goes on along the minus strand of CM057842.1, from coordinate 10,343,358 downwards.
CTCACAAAGTCCACCTATTCGTGGAAACATATGGTATCTGTCTTTTTCTGACTGACTTATTTCACTTCACATAATACCCTCCAGTTCCATCCATGTTGCTACACATGGCCAGATTTCATTTTTTCTCATTGCCACGTAGTAGTCCATTGTATATAAGTACCATAACTTCTTTATCCATTCGTCAGTTGATGGGCACTTGGTCTCTTTCCATGATTTGGCTATTGTCGAAAGTGCTGCTATGAACATTGGGGTGCACTGCTCCTATGCATCAACATTCCTGTGTCTCTTGGGTAGATTCCTAGCAGTGCTATTGCTGGGTCATAGGGTAGCTCTATTTTCATTTCTTTGAGGAACCTCCACACCGTTTTCCAGAGTGGCTGCACCAGTTTGCATTCCCACCAACAATGTAGGAGGGTGCCTACTTCTCCACATCCTCGCCAGCATCATTTTTAAAAATGCAGAAGAGGGGTGCCTGGGTGGCTCAGTCACTTAACCGTCCAAGACTTGATTTCTCTTCAGGTCAAGATCTCACACTTTCTTAGAATGAACCCCACTCCAGGCTCTGCAGTGACAGCATGGACACAGATTAGGATATAACTTCAATCTCTCTCTGCTCCTCCCACACAGTCTCACTATCTCTCTCAAAATGAATAACTATCCACCTCGACCATAAGTTCTTTCTTAGTATTTAAGGGTTTCTTATGTTTGTGGGTAGGGGATGGGGGAGAGTGGCTGATGGGCCCTGAGCAGGGCATAGGTTGGGATTAGCGCTGGGTGTTCTTGAATGGAAATCAATCTGACAATAAAAAATTATTTAAAAAATTAAATTAAATTAAAAATTTTTTTATTTTTTTTTTTTTTCAGAATCCAGATACTTTTATTTCCACAGGAACCTCAAGAAGGAGGAAATCAAACACAAAACCCAAGAGAAAGAATGTGATAGGGAAATACTGTATTTATATGACTCTCTCTCCCCGAGTCTAAAATGGAAGATTGAAATTAGGGAGAACTGAAATTAGCTGCACAGTCTTGGCCAAGATATTTCCCATCTTCTGGATTCAGTTTCCATATCCATCACATGACAAAGCTGATTAAAATCCTTTTAATTCTCAGCAAGCATGAATAAACTTTAAATACAAAAGAAATAGTTGTTCATAGTATATGAAAAACTTTTAGCAACTGAATACTGTAATAAGATAAACTGTAGACTTTCAGCCTATGAACTGAAATAAATATCATGATCTAGGTCTTCTAGGGTTTAAGTTCTGTTAATCATCTTTATCTTGAAACAAAGAATCTATATCCAGAGAATGTCTCTCTGTGAAAGAGCTTTCTCAGGGCTTGCTTGATGTCTCTGTTCCTCACACCAAGATGAAGGGGTTCAGCATGGGCGTCACCACCGTGTACATGACTGAGGCTATGGCACTCGCCCTGGAGTTTTGTGAAGCAGCAGAACTAAGATACACACCAAGGCCTGTACCATAGAACAAAGAGACGACCAAGAGGTGAGACCCACACGTGGAAAATGCTTTATACTTGCTCCTCACTGATGAAATCCTGAAAATGGAAGTTACGATTCTAGAGTAAGAGGAGAGGATGCCAGTGAGTGGAACAACACCCAGAAGCCCACTTGCCAAATACATTGCCAGGTCATTGAGGAACGTATCAGAGCAAGCAAGTTGGATCACCTGATTAAGTTCACAGAAAAAGTGAAGGAGTTCCAGATCTGTACAAAAAGAGAGTCGTAAAATCATTAAGTCATGTAATAGAGAGTCAATAACACTCAATACCCAGGATCCCAGAAGCAGGATGCTGCAGAACTTGGGGTTCATGATGACCATGTAGTGCAGGGGGTGACAGATGGCCACAAAGCGGTCATAGGCCATCACTGTCAACAGGAAGTTGTCTAATCCTCCAAAAAGCATGAAAAAGTACATCTGGCTGAGGCAGCCTGCGTAGGTGATCACTTTGCTCTGCGTCTGGATGTTCAGCAGCATCTTTGGGACGGTGGTGGAGGTGAAACAGATGTCTGAAAAGGACAGGTTGGAGAGGAAGAAGTACATGGGGGTGTGGAGGCGGGAGTCCGTGATAATGGCCAGGATGATGAGCAGGTTCCCAGTGAAGGTGACCAGGTACATGGACAGGAACAGCCAAAAGAGCAGTGACTGCAGCCCCCCCTCATCGGAGAGTCCCAGGAGGATAAATTCTGTAACACGGGATTGATTTCTTCCTTCCATGTAACTGATGATAACAGCTGGAACAGAGACCAGAGAATCGTAAAGGCACCAGCATGATCACAGAATTAAAAGAAATGCAACATGATGCATTCATTATTGCTTACACATTCCCTACCAATCTAGAATATGTACCAGAAAATTGCAGGGGCTCTCAAATCGTCCATGTATAATATGAGGATTTTTGTTCTGAATCAAAAAAATAATTCAAAACAGTGTTCTCCTCCATAAATTTCCTGAGATCTTTTTTTCATCCAACAAAATTTAACAAAATATCTTGTGACAAGTATTGTTGAAAGCATTGCCAAAAGTAATGATGTGTGTTCGGCATTAACAAGACTTAGTTTTGATGTGTGTCTGTGTATCTGTGTCTCTGTATGTGTGTGTGCGCGTGCGTGTGTGTGTCAGAGGGAGTAATAGAATATTAATAGAGGAATAAGGGATGTTTCAGGTGGTGGTACAACTAATAAGTAAAATAATTCAGGACAAATTAAGGAGAAGGGAAACCTGTTAATGTATCATGTCTGATCAGTAACTTCTGATGAGGAAAACCAAGGGATATATGAACCATGCAGATAATTATGAGAAAACCAGTTGAGGCAGAGAAATCCCCTGTGCAAAGACCTTGAGTCAGGAGCTCACTCAAACCATCAGGCAACATCAAAGAGAAAGTTGTGAGCAGAGCAGGTAACACAATGGGAGCAGGCATTGGATATAAATGAGAGAGAAGAACTCAAAGCCTCCTGCATCTGTGGAAACACTCTAAGGCAGCGGACACCGCAGTTCATTGTCGTTTTTATATGTATATATTATACACAATGTCTGTCTACAACAGGATACATTTTATGTAATGTATACAAATGGAACATAATTCATTCCTCCATAATTCTCTGTCATTCTCTCTACCTTTACTCTAGGTCTCCAGTTGGTCTAAGCTCTGCAATTTTTACTGCATGAGACAGCTTCAGCCTGCTATATGCTTTATGGGTGTGTACTTCGCTGATAAATTCTCTTTGATCTCTACACACACACACACACACACACACACACACACACACACACACACACAAGTGCGTGTAGTGAGAGAGACAGAGAGTTCTCCATTATTGTGCTACTGTGTACTCCTGTAGCTGAAACACAACTTTTTAGAAAGCAGGGGACAGGCTATACCATAAGTCAAAGAGCTCCTTTCTCCTAGGAGATCTGCATTTTGTGACGTAGGCATAGGCATTCCAGTGGAGTAGTCATGGCTAAGGATCATAAGACCCACACAGAATTAGAGGAATTACCATCAATCTTTCTCAATGTTTTCCAAAAAACTGAAATGGGAAACACTTCTTAGCTTTATTTCATCAGGCCAGAATTGTACTGAAAGCAATGAAAAGACATTGAAAGAAGAGAAAAGTACAGAACAATTTTCCCAAATAATACTCATGTGAACCGATTCAAACATAGCAGCTTTTTGATCATGGTGAGACAAGGATTATGCATCATGAACTTTGACATTTATTCCAGGAAGGGAAGAATGGTTTAACTAATGAAATTCCCTCAGTGTTATACACCACATTAACAGAATGAAGGAGAAAAGCACATGGGTATCTCAACACATGGTAAATAAAATGTGACAAAATGGAGCATTCCTTAAACTAACAGCATTCAAGAAACTAAGAAGGGATGGAAACTTCCACAATACGAAATAGGTCATATAAGAAAACCCACCTCTAAAATCATTCTAATAGTGACACACTGAGACCAACCCCTAAGATAAGGCAAGACAATCATGTTTGTTTTCATACCTTTTATGCAATGATGCAACGTGGTATTGCAAGTACCAAAGAGAGCACCTAGCCAAAACAATTAAAAAAAAAAAAAAAGAAAGAAATAAAAGGCATCAAAATTAGAATGGAAGAAGTAATATGATGTAATATGATTTCTCTTCACCAAGAAGGTGATCTTATTTAAAAAATATCATTAACGGGTGCCTGAGTGGCTCAGTTGGTGGGACGCCCAAATTCAGATCAGGTCACGATCTCAAGGTTCCTGAGTTTGAATGCCACTCAGGCTTTGTGCTGAAACTCAGAGCCTGGAGCCTACTTCGACTTCTTTGTCTCCATTTCTCTCTGCCCCTCCCCACTCACGCTTTGTACCTCTTTCTCTCAAAAATAAATAAATATTAAAAATTTTTTGATAAAAATAAAAGCATTAAAAACAAGAAAACCTCTTAGAGTAATAAAAAATCCAGCAAAGTTGCAGAATATATATCAATACAAACATAAAACTCAGGTGACAGATGGGATCCTACAATGGGTTGTATATGGGAAAAATAACAATCTAAGTGTATTACAATTGTATGACACAACCTCAGTGAAACAGGTGGGTAAAAAAATGCAGAAAAACAAGATCTGGGAAAAGAGAAGAGTCTGTAACACTGGACATGAAAGAAATTGCACAGAAGCACTGCACCATGCTTGAGAAAATGTATCCCAGAGGGTACTATTAACAATGGTGATACTCTTGAACTGAAATTGAACATATAAGGAAATGGATAACAAATGGTGTGAATGAGGTTATCACATTTGGTGTTTGACTTTACACGTAACCGAGGTGGAGGAGCACTTATGATCCCTTGGTAATAAATTAGTTTTGGAGCCATCAGTATGAACTTGCCTTAGCTTACATAAAAATACAGACGGTTACATATAGGCACATATATGGATGTCTCCATGTACACAGAGTAGTAAACCCTCATATGTGTCCCTGACAGGTCGGTTGAGGGGATAGGGACCCTGGTAGCAACAAGCACAGCAGGACTGAGATCTTGAAGAATCCCATGATCCAATAAAATAAAACGAGGTCCTTGCAAAAATGCCTGAGTGTAGGGCCCTGGAGGAAAATACAATAACCTGAAGAGGAAGTTGAAGCTGAAGCATCGTTTCCTGGAAGAAGGTAATGAAATGCTACCTCGAAAAAGCCAAGAACGATGGGGACACATCATAGTGACATATCAGCTAACTGAAGGAGCTCCCCATTGCCAAAGCTGGAACAATTTGGGCAACATAATAAAGAAGTATTGGATTATAACACAGAGTATATAATGTAAATAATTGAAAAATATATACTGAAGACACAATCTGCAGTGCAGTAGAAAACCAATGATACACAGAAATATTCTACTCTTCATGAGGTGTAAGATAACTACCACTACTAAAAGATGGGGCTGCACATAGAAAGACGCTACAGGAGCACAGGATGGAAAGAAAAGGAAAGAGAAATCTGATAAATAGTGTGTCAGACAGGACATCAATATCAACACCAATGAAATTAGTCATATTGATAATGTGTAGCCTTGAAGTCAGGAAATGAACTTGCCTGTTTCTATCTCTGTACCTCTTGTTCAACATCCGCAGTCCCAGTCTACTCATGAAAAAAAATAATAATAATAAGGCAAGACAAAAAGAAGAGTTTTTTATAGCATGTCTGACCAGTACTCTTAAAACTATCAATTGCTTCAACAACAAAGGAAGCCTGAGAAAAAGTCACTGCGCGTGGAAGCTCAGCAGATATGAGCATTAAAAGTAACATGTGTAGAAAAAGAGACGCTTGGCCCTGAGGCCAACACTCCAAGACAAGAAAAAGGGCCTCTCCCCCGCAGAATACAGCATCCCTAGATTGGCCGCTTCTGCTCTGCGACCTGCAAAGGTTTTCCTTTCCAGGGCAACTTCAAGAAACAACCCATAACACATCCAGCCAAAATGACAAGACGGAAGAATTCTCCTCAAAAGAGTCTACAAGAAGCAGTGACAGCTCAAGAATTAATGAAAACAGATATAAGCAACATAACAGAACTTGAATATAGAATGTTAATCATAAAACTAATTGCTGGCCTTGACAAAAGCTTAGATGAATACAAGGGGTCCCACGAGGCAAAGTTCAAAGACCTTAAAAATGGTCAGGAAGAATTAAAGAAGAAATTAGAAGAAATACAGGGGAAACTGGAAGCAGCCACAGCACGGATTGAAGAGGTAGAGGAAAGAGTTAGTGCATTAGAAGACAAAATCATTGAAAAAGAGGAAGCCGATAAAAAGAGAGAGAAGCTGATCCAGGAACAGGAAAGGAGAATTCGAGAGCTGAGCGATGCAGTCAAAAGAAACAATATCCGTATCATAGGAGTTCCAGAGGAAGAAGAGAGAGAGAAAGGAGTCGAAGGGGTTCTGGAACAAATCATTGCTGAGAACTCCCTCAACATGAGGAAGGAAACGGGCATGGAAATACAAGAGGCACAGAGAACTCCCCTCAGACGTAACTTGAATAGACCTTCTGCACGGCACATCATAGTGAAGCTGGCAAAATACAAAGATAGGGAGAGAATCCTGAAAGCAGCTAGGGACAAAAGAACCCTAACATACAAAGGGAGACCTATAAGGGTAGTAGCAGACTTATCTACGGAAACTTGGCAAGCCAGAAAGGAATGGCAGGATATCTTCAATGTGATGAGCAAGAAGGACATGCAACCAAGAATTCTGTACCCGGCTAGCCTGTCATTCAGAATAGAAGGAGAGATCAAGGTTTTTTCCCAACAAACAAAAACTGAAAGAATTTATCACAAATAAGCCAGCACTGCAAGAGATCCTGAGGGGCATTCTATGAAAACAAGGAGGCAAAGAACACAAACTACCAGACACAGCCTTACAAACATGAAACTTACAGATAATACAGTGACTGTAAGCCCATATTTTTCAATATTAACACTGAATGTAAATGGACTAAATGCGCCAATCAAAAGACACAGGATAACAGAATGGATTAAAAAACAAGACCCATCTATTTGCTGTCTTCAAGAAACTCATCTTAAACCTGAAGACACCTTCAGATTGAAAGTGAGGGGATGGAGAACTATCTACCATGCTACTGGAAGTCAGAAGAAAGCCGGAGTAGCCACACTTATATCAGACAAATTAGACTTTAAAATGAACGATGTAATAAGAGATGAGGAAGGACATTATATAATAGTCTCAGGGACCATCCAGCAGGAAGAGCTAACAATTGTAAATATCTACGCACCGAATTCAGGGGCACCCAAATTTGTAAAACAACTAATTACAAACATTAGCAACCTCATCGATAAAAATGTCCTAATAGTAGGGGATCTCAACACTCCACTCTCAGCATTGGATAGATCAACAAAACAGAAAATCTCCGCAGAAACAATAGCCCTGAATGACACATTAGGACACATGGGCCTCACAGACATCTTTAGGGTCCTTCATCCAGAAGCAAAGGAATTTACGTTCTTCTCATCTGCACACGGTACATTTTCCAAGATAGACCACATTCTGGGGCACAGGGAAGCTCTGAATAAATATAAAAGAATTGAGATCATACCGTGTACAGTGTCAGACCACAATGCTTTGAAACTTGAAATCAACCACAGGAGAAAGCCTGGAAAATATCCAAGAACATGGCGGCTAAGAAATAACCTACTAAAAGATGACTGGGTCAACCAAGCCATCAGAGAAGAAATTAAAAAATACATGGAAACAAATGAAAATGAAAATACAACAATCCAAACGCTCTGGGATGCAGCAAAGGCAGTCCTGAGAGGGAAATATATTGCAATCCAGGCCCATCTCAAGAAACAAGAAAAATCAATAACACAAATTCTAACAGCACGCCTAAAGGAACTAGAAGCAGATCAACTAAAACAACCCAAGCCCAGCAGAAAGAGAGAAATAACAAAGATCAGAGCTCAAATTAACCATATGGAGACAGAAAAGGTAGTGGAACAGATCAATGAAACCAAAAGCTGGTTCTTTGAAAAAATAAACAAAATAGACAAACCTCTAGCCAGGCTTCTCAAAAAGAAAAGAGAGAGAACTCAAATAGATAAAATCGTGAATGAAAAGGGAGAAATTACAACCAATCCCTCAGAGATACAAGCAATCATCAGAGAATACTATGAAAAATTATATGCCACCAAACTTGGCAATCTGGAAGAAATGGACAGCTTCCTAAATAGCCACACGCTACCAAAACTCAAACGGGAAGAAATAGAAAATTTGAACAGACCCATAACTAGTGAAGAAATAGAATCCGTTATTAAACACCTCCCAGCAAATAAAAGCCCTGGACCAGATGGCTTTCCTGCGGAATTTTACCAGACATTTAAAACAGAGTTAATTCCTATCCTCCTCAAGCTGTTCCAAAATATTGAAACGGAAGGAAAACTCCCGGACTCATTCTATGAAGCCAGCATCACTTTGATTCCCAAACCAGATAGAGACCCAGCAAAGAAAGAAAATTACAGGCCAATATCCCTGATGAATATGGATGCAAAAATTCTCAACAAGATACTAGCAAATCGAATCCAACAGCATATAAAGAGAATTATCCACCATGATCAAGTAGGATTCATCCCTGGGTTGCAGGGCTGGTTCAATATTCGCAAATCAATCAACGTGATACATCACATCAACAAAAGAAAAGATAAGAACCATATGATCCTGTCAATAGATGCAGAAAAAGCATTTGACAAAATACAGCATCCTTTCTTAATAAAAACTCTCGAGAAAGTCGGGATAGAAGGAACATACTTAAACATCATAAAAGCCATATATGAAAAGCCCACAGCTAATATCATCCTCAATGGGGAAAAATTGAAAGCCTTCCCCCTGAGATCAGGAACACGACAGGGGTGTCCACTCTCGCCACTGCTATTTAACATAGTGCTGGAAGTCTTAGCATCAGCAATCAGACAACAAAACAAAATAAAAGGCATCAAGATTGGCAAGGAGGAAGTCAAACTTTCACTTTTTGCAGATGACATGATACTTTACATGGAAAACCCGACAGAATCCACCAAAAGCCTACTAGAACTGATTCATGATTTCAGCAAAGTTGCAGGATACAAAATCAATGTACAGAAATCGGTGGCATTTCTATACACCAACAATGAAGCAGCAGAAAGAGAAATAAAGAAGCTAATCCCTTTCACAATTGCACCAAAAACCATAAAATACTTAGGAATAAACCTAACCAAAGATGTGAAAGACCTCTACACTGAAAACTATAAAAAACTTATGAAGGAAATTGAGGAAGACACAAGGAAATGGAAAAACATCCCATGCTCATGGATTGGAAGAATAAATATCGTCAAAATGGCAATACTACCCAAAGCAATCTACACATTCAATGCAATCCCAATCAAAATTGCACCAGCATTCTTCTCAAAGCTAGAGCAAACAATCCTAAAATTTGTATGGAACCACAAAAGACCTCGAATAGCCAAAATAATACTGAAGAATAAAACCAAGGCGGGAGGCATCACAATCCCAGACTTTAACCTCTACTACAAAGCGGTGGTCATCAAGACTGTATGATATTGGCACAAAAACAGACGCATAGACCAATGGAATAGAATAGAAAACTCAGAAATGGACCCGCAAGTATATGGCCAACTAATCTTTGACAAAGCGGGAAAATGTATCCAATGGAAAAAAGACAGCCTCTTTAACAAATGGTGCTGGGAGAATTGGACAGCAACATGCAAAAGAATGAAACTAGACCACTTTCTTACACCACTCACAAAAATAAATTCTAAATGGATAAAAGATCTGAATGTGAGACAGGAAACCGTCAAAATCCTAGAGGAGAAAACAGGAAAAAGCCTCTTTGACCTAAGACGCACAAATTTCTTACTCGACACGTCTCCAAAGGCAAGAGAATTAAAAGCAAAGATGAACTATTGGGACCTCATCAAGATAAAAAGCTTCTGCACGGCAAAAGAAACAACCAACAAAACGAATAGGCAACCAACGGAATGGGAAAAGATCATCGCAAATGACATATCGGATAAAGGACTAATATCTAAAATTTATAAAGAACTTACCAAACTCCAAACCCGAAAAACAAACAACCCAGTGAAGAAATGGGCGGAAGATATGAATAGACACTTCTCCAAAGGGGACATTCAGATGGCCAACAGACACATGAAACGATGCTCAATGTCACTCATCATCAGGGAAATACAAATCAAAACTACACTGAGATACCACCTCACACCAGTCAGAGTGGCTAAAATGAACAAATCAGGAAACTATAGATGCTGGCGAGGATGTGGAGAAGTAGGCACCCTCCTACACTGTTGGTGGGAATGCAAACTGGTGCAGCCACTCTGGAAAACGGTGTGGAGGTTCCTCAAAAAAATGAAAATAGAGCTACCCTATGACCCAGCAATAGCCCTGCTAGGAATCTACCCAAGAGACACAGGAATGCTGATGCATAGGAGCACGTGTACCCCAATGTTTATAGCAGCACTTTCGACAATAGCCAAATCATGGAAAGAGACCAAGTGCCCATCAACTGACGAATGGATAAAGAAGTTATGGTACTTATATACAATGGACTACTACGTGGCAATGAGAAAAAATGAAATCTGGCCATGTGTAGCAACATGGATGGAACTGGAGGGTATTATGTTAAGTGAAATAAGTCAGTCAGAAAAAGACAGATACCATATGTTTCCACGAATAGGTGGACTTTGTGAAACTAAGCAAAAACCAGGGGGAGGGGAAGAGGGGAAAGGAAAAAAAGACACAGAGAGGGAGGGAGATAAAACATAAGAGACTCTCAAAGACTAAGAAAAAACTGAGGGTAAGGGGGATGAGGGAGGGGGGAGAGGGGGTGATGGGCATTAAAAAGGGCACATGTTGGGATGAACACTGGGTGTTATATGTAAACCAATTTGAAAATAAACTATTATAACAAAAAAAAAAAAAAAGTAACATGTGTAAGAGATACGATGTGTGCATAACAGCAGAAACTGCCAAGGAGCTTATGAGAACCCTCTGAAACCTCATGGAAAGTTTGTTTTGTAAATGTAAAACTGTTCATAGTTAAGCTGATTAAAATTTTAAAATTACTAATAAAACGCAAAATCTTTGGAAGCACTGTGCTCTGAGATTGTCCCTAGGGGTCTGCTATGTGCTGTGTACAAGCAGAACCACTGCTGTCAGTAACTGTTCTCATCAGTAAAATAAAATGAAAATACCACACACGGTTTTTGAAAATTGTCAATGAAATAATGACTATAAGATATCTGCATTGTTTATAGTAAACATTTAAGAATGAATGAAAAATTAATCTGAATTTCTGTATTCACAATTTCCACCTCTCAGAGACCCATTCCATGCCACCCATCTCATGCCCCTGGTGCTATTTCTATCCCTCAATATCCCCTCTCACACTCTGAATGCAGCAATAGTTTTCTCCTTGCAGTAACCTAAGTGATCTTTCCATAGAGAAGACCTGTTCACACCTGCGTCCTGACAGAAAACCTGCACTTACGCTTCAGCAATTTCAGATTTCAATTCCAACCTTCTGGCCAAAATGTAAGATTGGGTCTTAATCTGACTATTGCCTAACAGCCAGGTTCGTTTGGGTTCATTTTGCTGACCCTGCGTCTGATTGTTGGTCAGACAGTAAGAAGTATTTCCAATTCCAGCAGCACAACTTCCGCTCTACTTTAATCACAAAATTTCCTCCTCTGCTCTTTCTGGACTGCTCACACCCCTTGTCTCCATGGAAAGATTCCAGCACCACCTTCAAGGCTCAGCACCTATAGTCTTCTCTGGGAAGCCTTCCCTGTCTCCTGTGAAAGAGTCCTCTTTTTTAAAAAAACAATTACAAATAAAATAAAGAGACAACGTAAGGGGATCTACTTCCCCAGATTTCAATGTAACCTCTCATCACGTTTATTCATTTGTACATCTCACACTCTGTTTACACAGTGAGGACCTTGACAGAAGAAACACTATTTTAGTCATTTATTTATTCACAGAATAAATAGTAGTGTCTACCACGCATTAATTGCTTTAAAAAATGTTTGTTGAATGACTACAATTAACAAATGGTTCAATAACGGTATACAGTCACTCCCAACAATGGAAGAACCAGTAAAGAAAAGAGAGGAAAGACTGTTGAGAGATGAAGTCCCACTGATGAAGCACTAACTCTGAGGAGACAGATCAGGGAGAGTTGGTTTAGTGTATCCAGAGTTGCCCTCAAGAATTAAAGCCTTAATGAGAAGGGGGTGACATCACTAAACTCTCCTTAACTTAATGTCCCTGGTGATGCCCTCAAAATAACGACAGAGGCAAGAGGTCCGTCCCACCATAACACATTTCCACAGCCGTCTGAAGGTGCCATGCCTTACCCAGATGTAAGCAGCGAACAGCATGAGATCAGTGACCCAGTCTCTCCCATGGATGATTGATGCGGTTGGAAGTTATGTCCCCAGGAATGGAAGAGATATGGCCCCACCAGTGAAGACTCTAGAAAGCACAGCTATGTGCTCATATCGCCTGAGACTATAGGGGTCGACTTCATGGGTGCAGCAGAGGCATTTGCAGTTTCTGTAATTGTAGGTAATAAACTCCCATGAGTCTCATTAATGAAATAATCTTTCGTCTCTCTTCCCTATAAGAGACTTGGGTCTCTGGAGCTAGGAGAGAAAAATAGAATGCAAACATGTCGCAGTGTTGGGACACAGCCTTGGCATTCCCTGACTGTCTCTTATCCCATTAAACTCTCTTGTCCCAGAAGGAGCTCCCCTGTCATTAGAGGTGCTCACTGATAAGTCAGAGCACCCCACCAAAAGTCTCCAATTCTGATTTTGGAGAATTCTGTGTCCCCTAAATCTCTCCTTTGTGCCATCTGTACTCCTTCTGTTGGTGCACACTCATGGAACTCCCAGCCTCCACAGCTTTTCTTCTTTTCTCCTGCTTCCCCTTTCTCCTTTACCATAGGCAAAGTCTGTTTGACATCTCTCAACCATTTTCTTGTTTAAGCATATTACAAACACTTCATAAGCAGTTGTTTCACAGTAGGCACGAAACTACCTCCCAGAAAGGGAGAAATGTGTCAGAAATGGTCTCTTCTCTTGATGAGCTCACAGTCTCAAAAGAGCAAGGACATAAAAATAAATGAATGTGCTACTCTGAAGAGGCACTGACACGTGATGAAGAGAATACAAACATAGTCACTTCCTCCAGGGGAGATGAGTAAAGGCTGCACAAACAAGCTACTAACTGTCCTCAGTCTTGATGTGGGTGAAGTGGGTAAGACCACTCCAAGAGAAAGTATCTGGGCAGCCAATGCAGGAAATACCTCATACATGCTACCAATAATTGGGGGAGCGGAGGAAGGGAGGGAGCAGGGCGAATGGCAATTTAAACATGACTCTGAACATTTAGACAGCATTCAGAGGGCAGAGGTGCTGATATTTTGCCGATCATCTCGACACGTATTTACAAAACCATCTGAATGTCAGTATAGATTTCATGACGGGATGTCCAGGATCAAGCTCTCCCTGTGGAAAACTTATCCTGTGACAATGCTAGACACACACTGGTGCTACTACAATTATCTAAGAAAAATGTAGAATGAAAAAGAGGGAAACAATGGACCCCTGTGAAGAGCAAAAAAATAACAAAAATTATGTAAGTTTGCAACTTGAATGGACCTAGAGGGTATAGAGCTCAGGGAAATGAGTCCATCAGACAAAGACACATACTATTTGATTTCACCCATATGTGGAATAAGAAAAAAACAAATGAACAAACATGGAAAAAAGAGCAAACAAAAACCAGACTTTTAACACAGAGAACAAATTAGTGGTTGCCAGAGAAATGTGGCCTTAGTTGGGTGAGATAAAGGGAATTCAGAGTACACTTATCTCCATGAGCACTGAACCAAGCATAGAATTGTGGGTGCATTATATTGTACACCTGAAATTAATACAACTCTGTAAATTATACTTCAATAAAAGTAATGGTTGGAGAAAGAGGAAAATAAAATAGATAGAGTTACTACAATTTAATTTTTAATGCCCAGCTTCCACAACAATAATAAAAACAAAGATATAACTCAATGGAACAGGAGGAAGCCTAGAAACAAATCGTCATTCCTACAATTGAATGATTTTTGACAAGACTGCCAGGACATTTCAATGGTAAATGGACAGTCGTTCCCAGAAATGGTGATGGGAACCTGGATATCCACAGGCAAACAGATGAAAGTGACCCTTTTGTCCACCATCTACAAACATGACTCCAAATGGACCACAGATCTAAACATAAGGTACAAACTGTAAATGAACACTTAGAAGAATACATCAAGGGACATCTTTATGACTCTGGATTTGACAAAGATTTTGTGGATGTAACACCAAAGGCACAGGCAACTAGAGACAAAATTGCATCACCAAAATCAAAAATATTTGTGCACTGATGACTAATTATTACAGAAATACAAATGAAAATCATAACATGATACCACCTTACACACTAGGATGACTGTTGCTTTTTTAATTTAATTATTTCTTTTTTTAATAATAATTTATTATCAAATTGGTTTCCATACAACACCCAGTGCTCAACCCAACAAGTGCCCTCCTCTGTTTCCATCACCCACTTTCCCCCCTCCCACACCCATCTCTCCCCTCAGTTTGTTCTTAGTCTTTGAGAGTCTCTCATGTCATGTCTTCCTTCCTCTCTGTGGCTTTTTTTTCCCTTCCCCTCTTCCCCTTCCCCCTGGTTTTCTGCTAGGTCTCCCAAAGCCTACCTATGCATGGGAACATAAGGCATCTGTCTTTCTCTGCCTGACTTATTTCACTCAGCATAATATCCTCCAGTTCCATCCATGTTGCCACACATGGCCAGATTTCATTCTTTCTCATTGCTGCATAGTATCCCATTGTATATATATACCACATCTTCTTTCCGGTCATCAGTTGATGGACACTTAGTCTCTTTCCATGATTTCACTATTGTCGAAAGTGCTGCTATGAACATCGGGGTACGCGTGCCCCTATGCATCAGAAGTCCTGGATCTCTTGGGTAGATTCCTAACAGTGCTATTGCTGGGTCATAGGGTAAGTCTGTTTTTAAAACTGAAACATAAAATGAGTCTTGGAGAGAATTTGGAGAAATTGGACCCCTGTGGTGGTTTGCTGATGGGGATAAAAAGGAGCACAGCGGTGAAGAAAACAGTGAGACAGTTCCTCAAAAATGAAAATATTTAATTCTTGTTTGGATGCAGTAGTTTCCCTTCTGTTTATATACCCACTTGAATGCTCCAAAAGAATGTAAAGCAGTAACCAAAGCAGATATTTCTATACTAATTTTCATAACGCATTATTCACAGTAATGTCCATGTAGGGACAACCCGAATGTCCATCAATAATCTGAAAAAAGCGTGCTGAACACAGACAGTGGAACATCATTCAGCCTTTACAGTGAAGGGACTTCCTACACAGGCCACACATGGGTGAACCTCTCAAAAACAATGCTGAGTGTAAGAAGCCAGACACAAAAGGACCAGTATCGTAGAATGACATCTACATGAGTTACAGCGAGCAGTTTTAGAGAGAGAAGATAGGATGGGGGGTGACAGGGGCTGTGCAGAGGGGCAATACGAGTTCAGTATTTCAAGGAGAAAACGTTCAGATGGAGATAATGAGAAAGTTCTGGAGATGAATAGAGGTGATGGTTGCTCAACAGTGAGAAAGTACTTAATGCCACATAAGTATTTCAAATGTTTAAAATAATAAATGTTATGTATATTTACCCTGACAAATAAGGATGAAAGAAGAGTAACATACACTAAAAGAGTTTCAGGGGCACCAGGTGGCTCAGGCGGTCCAAAATCATACAGGGTATAGAATTCACAGTGCGTGTAATACTTAATTTTTCTCGTCAACATTGGTGAGCCACAGGGACTTTTGGAAATGGCATTTTCATCATGGCATCTCCATGAGGGGAAGAAATGATGGACAGCTTACTAACGGCACATCCGATTTGTGTAACTAAAAAAAAAAAAAAAAAAAAAAACAAGCAAACCAACGGCAAAAAAATAAAAATAAAAAACTCACATCCAATGATCATGAAGAAAAGACTGACCAGAGTCACCACAATGAAGCCTCATAATCTAAATTTGACTACCAGTCCTGAGCCTGTTCACAGGCCCATATCCTCAACTGATGGAACCATTTACACCTGATGGAAGGCTGTAAAATGGCAACAAATGCTTTACATTTTCCCACACACACAACCCAAAGGCTCTGAGGTGATGGCACTACTAGCTGATAATGGTTCATGAGGCCTAGGGTTTGAACTAAAATTAGTACCTTGATATTGGGCAAGATGAGGGTAACTACATCATGGAAACTGGCAAATGCTACAAGTAAGCTCTCTACATTATGGCTTTTTTCTCATTCTCTTCCTTTCTTCTTGCTACCCTGTTTCTTTTTGTCTTCCTTTTGAGAAATAGTTTCATGAACACTTATCTGCATACTAGTGTTTGAATGGACTGGTGGACTTTTAACCGAAAAACCCTGATTCTGGTAATAGGAAATTACCATTATGGCTGACAATCCAAGTGGTGGCTTCTGGGTCAGGTGATAAGGAGACATTCTTCTTACTCCACCTCACAAAGCACAGGGTAGGTCCATAGTGTATCCTGCTATCACTACCCAATTTCTGGGACGCAGCATGAGAAAAGAAGGAGCTTGCAATTTGCAGAGCATGCATATTGTGTTTGTGATCAGTGAAAAGACTATTATGGTAGCAGGTGCTGAGGGAAATCACAGGACAGTATTGCTGCCTACCAAAATATTAAAAGAAAAGCAATAATACATCCTTGGGGAAACCACCAGGAACAACACTTTCAAGTCCTGAAACATCAATAGTTGCAATTTCTATTACCTTCCCACTTAACTTATGTTTTCGACTGTGTGAGAAAAAATTAGAGATTGCACACTGAATGTGGATTATTGTAATCTAATCACACAAGGTTCCAGATGCCTCTGCTCTTGCAGATGTGACTTCTTTCCAAGGCGGATTGACATAAAGCCCTGGAAACGTGTATATAACCTCTGATATGTTGAATTATTTTCCTGCAAAAGCAGATACTCTAACAGATACTTGCTTTAACCCCAGAGAAAAAGCACGTCACATTTACTCTACTGGTTCCTCCTGTCACATCAGTACTCAATTTGCCATATTATGTATATGTTCTTTAAAAATCCATGCAATGGGTTGACTTGGGTCAACACAGTTGGTTGAGCATCTGATTCAGCACAGGTCATGATCTCACAACTCATGGGTTTGACCCTGCGTCAGGCTCTGTGCTGAGAACTCAGAGCCTGGAGACTGATTCTGCTTCTGTTGTCCCCCTTTCTCTCTCTCTATCTCTCTCTCTCTCACTCACTCACACACACACACACACAACCATACACTCTCTCTCTCCCCCCCCTCAAAAAATGAATTAACCTTAAAATGTTTAAAAAATTGATGCAATATAATTTAATGAGAGGTTTAAACAGGTTTTAAAAGGTGCAGAAGCATGCCTAGTTGGCTCAATCAGTTAAGCATCTAACTCTTGATTTCAGTTCAAGTCAAGATCTCACAGTTTGTGGATGTGAGCCCCACTTGAGGCTCTGCACTGACAGCATGGACACTGCTTGGGATATTGATTCAATCTCTCTCTATCTCACCTCACACATTCTTGCTCTCCATCTGAAAATAAATAAATAAACTTTTAAAAAACACAGAAGAACTAGTTGCTTGTAATGTATGAAAACGTTTAGAAATGAAACTAGAGAAAGATAAACTGCAGACTGTCAGCCTATGAACAGATACAAATATAGTAATCTGGGTCTTCCAACGTTTTGGGCCCTGGTACTCAAGTCTTTATCCTGAAACAAAGAATCCTATATGCAGACAATGTCTCTCTGCTAAAGAGCTTGCTCAGGGCTTGCTTGATATCTCTGTTCCGCAAACCATAGATGAAGGGGTTCAGCATGGGCGTCACCACCGTGTACATGACTGAGGCTATGGCACTTGCCCTGGAGTTTTGTGAGGCAGCAGAACTAAGATACACCCCAAGGCTTGTACCGTAGAACAAGGAGACCACCGAGAGGTGAGACCCACACGTGGAAAATGCTTTATGCTTGCCACTCGCTGACGAAATTCTCAAAATGGAGGTTACGATTCTAGAGTAAGAGAAGAGGATGCCAGTGAGTGGAACAACACCCAGAAGTCCACTTATGAGATACATTACCAGGTCATTGATGAAGGTATCAGAACAAGCAAGTTGGATCACCTGCGTAAGGGCACAGAAAAAGTGAAGGCTTTCCAGCTCTGTACAAAAAGAGAGTCGCAAAATCATTAAGTCAAGAAACAGAGATGCAAAAACACTCAATAACCAGGATACCAGGAGTAGGATGCCACAGATCTTGGGGTTCATGACGACTGTGTAGTGCAGGGGGTGACAGATGGCCACAAAGCGGTCATAGGCCATCACTGTCAGGAGAAAGTCGTCTAATCCACCAAAAAGTATGAGAAAGTACACCTGGCTGAGGCAGCCTGCGTAGGTGATCACTCTGCTCTGCGTCAGGATGTTCAGCAGCATCTTTGGGACGGTGGTGGAGATGAAACAGATGTCTGAAAAGGACAGGTTGGAGAGGAAGAAGTACATGGGGGTGTGGAGGCGGGAGTCTGTGATAATGGCCAAGATGATGAGCAGGTTCCCAGTGAAGGTGACCAGGTACATGGACAGGAACAGCCAAAAGAGCAGCCCCCCCTCATCGGAGAGTCCCAGGAGGATAAATTCTGTAACATGGGTTTGATTTCTTCCTTCCATGTAACTGGTGAAATTGGCTGAAACAGAGACCAGAGCATTGTAAAGGCACCAGCATGATCACAGAATTAAAAGAAATGCTGTGTTTTCAACATGATGCATTTCTAATCCTTATACATTCCCTACCAATATGAATATGTACTAGAAAATTTGGGGGCTCTCAAAGGACCATGTTTTCCATGATACTGAAACTGTTCACAGTTCTTGTTCTGTATCAAAACAATTATTCAAAGCAATGTTCTCCACCATAAATATCCTGAGACTTTTTTTTTCCCCACCGAACAAAATTTAACAAATTATCTTGTGACAAGTTGTTGAGAGCATTGCAAAAATTAGTAATATGTGTTTGGTCTTAATAAGACTAAGTCGTGTGTGTGTGTGTGTGTGTGTGTGTGTGTGTGTGTGTGTGTCAGGGGGAGGAATAGAATATTAATAAGTGAATGAATGATGTTCCAAGCGGTGGTTATAACTAATAAGTAAAATAATTCAGGGCAAAGTCATCCTAAGAGTTAGGAAAACCTGCGTTTGTGTCCTGTCTGATCAGAGGCTTCTGACCTGGGAAACTAAGGGATATATGACTTCGTGGATAACTTGAGAAAACCATTTAAGGCAGAGAAATCACTTGTGCAGAGACCTTGAGTCAGGAACTCACCCGAAAGCAGCAGGCAACATCAAAGAGACAGTTGTGAGCAGAGCAGGTAACACAACAGGAGTAGGTGTTGGATTTATGTTATATGTGATGTCTGTCTACAATAGGATACATTTTATGTAGTGTACACAAAATGGAACATAATTTATTATTCCCTAATTCTATGTCTTTCTCTTACCTTTACTCTAGGTCTCCAGTTGCTGTAAATGCTGGATTTTCTATTGCATAAGACAGCTTCAGCTTGCTATAAATGTTTTATGGGTGTGAACTTCACTGATAAATTCTCTTGCACTACACACACACACACACACACACACACACACACACACACACACACATACACATACACAGTGCGGGTAGGGAGAGAGACCGGGAGACAGTTGTCCATTATTGTGGTACTGTGTACTCTTGTAGCCGAAGCACAACTTTTTAGAAAGAGGCACAGGCTACACCATTAGTCAAAGAGCTTCTCTCTCCTAGCAGAACTGCAGTTTGTAATGTAGGCATTCCAGTGGAGTAGTCATGGCTAAGGATCACTAGAACCACATGAACTTAGAAGAAATCCCATCAATCTTTCTCAATCTCTTCCCAAAAATTTCAAAGGAGAAACTTTTCCCACTTTATTCCTTCAGGGCCAGCATTTCACTGATACCAAAGTCAACTAAGGACATTGCCAGAAAAGAAAAGTACAGAATGATATTTCCAAGGAATATTGGTGTGAAAATGTTTGACTAAAATTACTGATTCGAGCATAGCTGACTGTGATCATGATGTAGAAAAGGATTATGCATCTTGACCAAGTGGGATTTATTCCTTGAAGGCAAGGACGGTTTTAGTAATTAAAGGCCCTCAGTGTAACACATCACGTGAACAGGATGAAGGATAAAACCACATGATTATCTCAACAGAATGTACAATGTGATAAAATGGAGCATTCCTTAATAGTACTAATGTTCAAGAAACTAAGAACGGAAGGAAACCTCCACAACATGAAATAGGTCTTATATGAAACCCCACCTGTCAAATCATTCTCAATAGTGAAACACTAAGAGCAACACATGAGATAAGGCAAAATAAACATGTCGTCTTTCACACCTTTTGTGCAACATGGCATTACAAGTTCCAGACAGAGCAATTAGTGCAAAAAAAAAAAAATCAAAGCCATCAAATTAGAATAGAAGAAGTAAAATGACTTCTCTTCACAAAGAAGGTGATCTTACTAAAACAAAAAAGATACCATTAAATACAAAATACTCCTAGATCATTAAATAAAGCATTCAGAAAATTTGCAAATATGTATCAAGGCACACATATAATTCAAGTGGCTGATGGAATCCTAGAATCGAGTGGATCATGTGCAAAATAAACAATCGAACTCTATTACAATTGTATGAGACAATCTCAATGACACAAGAGGGCAAAAAAAGTGCAGAAAAAAAAAGATCTGGGGAAAGAGAAGAGACTGTAAAACTGGACATGAAAGAAATTGCACAGAAGCACTGCTCTACACTTGATAAAATCCCATAGGGCATTGTTAACAGTGCTGATACTTCTGCACATGTGCACTGAAATTGAACATATGAAGGAATGTGGGAATGAGGTTATCATATTTGGTGTGGGATTTTACCTGTAAGCAAGATGACATAGTCTTTATGATCCTTTGTTAATAAGTTAGTCTTGGAGCCATCACTATGGACTTGATTTAGTATATATATATGTATATGTATGTATATTTAGTATGTATATACATATGTATGTATGTATATTAGTATGTATATATATTATAATGATATATTATATAATGAAATCATATACTTTAATTTTAATTAATTTATAATAAAATAATTCTATAATTATATATATGTATATATACATATATATACATCCAGAGGGCTACATATAGACACATGTATGGATGTCTGCATATACACAGAGAAGCAAACACTCACATGTGTCCTTGCCGGGTCAGTCAGGGGATATAGAGACTCAGGTAGTAACAAACTACCAGGAACCAAAATCTTGAATCTCACCCCATGATCTAATAAAATAAAACAGGGCTCCTCACAGAAGTGACTGATTCTAGGGCTCAGAGGGAAATACAGTAAGCTGAAGCTGAGGCATCTTTTCCTGGAAGACAGTAATGAAATGCTACCCCCAAAGTCAAGAATGATAGGGACATACCAACGAGACATGTCAGCTAACTGAAGGAGCTCCCCAATCCCCAAGCTAGAACAATTTGAGCAACAAAATAAAGTAGTATTGGATTATAACTCAGAGTATATAATGTAAATACTTGAAAAGTAAATATAGAAGACATAATCTCAGGTGCAGAAGAAAATCAATGATATATAGAATATTCTTCTCTTAACGAGGTGTAAGATTACTCATGCTGCTTTAAATGGGGCTGCACATAGAAAGTCCCAACAGGAGTACAGGATGGAAAGAAAGAAGAAAAGAAATCTGACAACCCCTGTCACAGCCAGGACATCAATATCAACCCCAAAGAGAATTAGTCATGTTGACAGTGGGTACCCTTGATGTCATGAGATGAACATGGCACTTTCTCTCTCTGGTCTTCGTGCCCAACATCTACGGTCCCAGTCTACTCATGAAAAACAAAATAATAATAATAAGGCATGTCCAAAAGGAGATTATTTTACAGAACACCTGACGTGTAGTCCTCAAAACTATCAATTGCTTCACTACTAAAGCAAGCCTGAGAAAAAGTCACTACGTGTGGAGGCTCAGGAGGTATGAGGTCTCAGAGTCCCATGTTTAAGAGATAGGCTGGGATCAAATCGGCAGAAACTGGGAAGGGAGCTTATGATAACTCCCTGATCTGTCACAACCGAATTTATTTTTGTAAATGTACAACTGTTCACATAGTAAACTTGATGAAAATTTAGAATTATTAATGAAATGTAAAATTTGGAAGCACTGAGCTCTGAACATGTCCCCAGGCTCCATTATTTGCTGTGTATAAGCTGGATCTTGGTGTCATTTCGATCAGTAAAATAAAATAATGACACCACATGAATAGTTTGGGAAAGATTTCAATAACACGATGACTATAAGATATCAGGCATTGTTTCTAGTAAACATTTAAGAATGAATAACACTATTCATCTGAATTTTTGTATCCACAATTTCCGCCCCCCCAGGGACCCATCCCTTGCATCCTGTCTCACACTCGTGGTGCTATTTCTACTCCTAAATATCCTCCACACAACCTGAAAGCAGCAATATTTTTTTCCTCACAATAAACTGGGTCATGTTTACACAGAGAGTACTGTTCATAGTTAATCCCCTAACAGTAAGCCTGCACATACTCTTCACTAATTTCAGAATGAAATTTCAACCCTCTAGCCAAAACACTCATTTCTGTGCTAATCTGACTGCTGCCTACCCAGCCAGGCTTCTGTGGGTTCATTTCGTAGACCCTGATCCTGCTACTGTTGGTGAGACAGTAAGGAGTATTTCTAATTCCAGCCACACAACTTCCGCCTTAGTTCATCTTTATATTTCCTCCTCTGCCGTTTCTCCCTGGACTGCTCACCTCCCTTGTCCCTTTGGAAGGACCCCAACACTAATATCAAGGCTCAGCATGTATTACATTCTTTGTGAAGCCTTCACTGCCTCCTGTGAAAGAGTCCTCTTTTTGAAAACAATTACCAAAAAAAAAAAAAAAAGTCAACTTTTAGGCATCTGCTTCCCCAGATTTAAATGCAATCTCACATTATAACATTACTTTGTTTTCACATCTCTCTGTTTGCACAGTGAGTACCTTGAGAAAAGAAATACTCTCGTTGTCATTTATTTATCCACAGAATACATGGTTGTGTCTAGCACACACAATTTGCTGAAAAAACATGTGTTGAATGACTACAATAACCACTGTTTCAATAACAATAAACAGCCACTCCCCTTAATGGAAGAACCAGCAATGAAATCAGAGGAAAGACTGTTGAGAGATGAAGGCCCAATGATGAAGCACTAACTCTAAGGAGACAGATCAGGGAGAGATGGCTTAGTGAATCCATAGTTGCCCTCCAGAATCAAAGCCTTATGGGCAGGGCTTGACATCATAAACTCTCCATTACTAATTGTCCCCGTGGACATCCCCAAAATAAATACATACCAGTACAAGGGGTCCCTCCCACCATAACACATTTCCCCAGCACTTCCGAAGAGGCCGTGACTCACCCAGATATTAGCACAAAACAGCGGGAGATCAATGACCCGGTCTCTCCCACAGATGATTGATGCGGTTGGAAGTTATGTCCCCACAAAGGGAAAAGCCATGGCCCCACTGGTGAAGGCTCTGGAGGACACAGCTATGTGCTCAAATCACCCGAGATTACAAGAGTCGACTTCTTGGGTGCAGCAAACACATTTTAATTTCTGCAGCTGTACTGAAGGAATTCCCATGAGTCTCATTAATGAAATATTCTTTTGTCTCTCTTCTCTTTACAAGACTTGGGTCTCTGGACTAGGAGAGAAAAGAAAAATGCAAACTTATCCCACTGGTGGTTTGGGGACACAGACTTGCATCCCCTGATTGTCTCTTATCCCGCTTGACTCTCTTATCCCAGAGGGAGGTGCCCTGTCTTTAGAGGTTCTCACTAATAAGTCAGAAACTCCCATAGTAACTATCCTTTCAGATTTTGGAGACTTCTGGGTCCCCCAAATCTCTTCTTGCTCTCAGCTATACCCATTCTGTTAGCTCATAATCATGCTGCCCCACTCCTGCAGAGCTTCTCCTTTCTCCTGCTTCTCATTCTCCTCAAGGTGGGCAATATTCTTTTACCATCACTCAACCATTTGCTTTTGGGCATCCTCTAAATCTCTCATTAGCATGTGATACAGTAGGCACTAAGCAACATGGTGGGAAGGAAGACAAGTGTACTATGTGAGGAACACTGGGTGTTGAATGCAAGTAATGAATTATGGAATTTCCTCCTGAAATCAATATTGCACTCTATGTTAACTACATACAATAAAAATGTAAATTTGTTTACAATAAAATGTAAATTTAAAATTAAAATAAAAAATACATGAATGCACGACTCTGACAGGGCACTGACACCTGATGAAGAGAATATAACTCTAGTCAATTTTTCCAGAAGAGATGAGTGAAGGCTGCACAAACAAGCTTCTCTTTGTCCCAATTCTTTTTTTTTTAATTTTATAATAGTTTATTTTCAAATTGGTTTACATATAACACCCAGTGTTCATCCCAACATGTGCCCTTTTTAATAATGCCCATCACCCCCTCTCCCCCCTCCCTCATCCCCCTTACCCTCAGTTTTTTCTTAGTCTTTGAGAGTCTCTTATGTTTTATCTCCCTCCCTCTCTGTGTCTTTTTTTCCTTTCCCCTCTTCCCCTCCCCCTGGTTTTTGCTTAGTCTCACAAAGTCCACCTATTCGTGGAAACATATGGTATCTGTCTTTTTCTGACTGACTTATTTCACTTAACATAATACCTTCCAGTTCCATCCATGTTGCTACACAATTCTTGAGGGAGAAGTGGGTAAGGGCACGCCAAGAAGAGTTATCAGGGCAGTCAATGTGGGAAATACTTCATACTTGCTGAATAATAATCAGGAGGGCAAGTATGACAATTGAAACATGACACTGAACAGTTAGTCAGCCTTCAGAGACCAGAGATGCTTGTATTTTAGCCACGGGCTTGACACATACTAATGAAAATAGTGGAGTTTCTGTGCAGATTTCATGATCAGATGTCCAGGATCAAGTTCTCCCTATGGCAAACTTATCATGCAGTAGAGACAGATAAAGGGTGTTAAGAGTACTTTTATGTCCATGCGCAGTGCACAGTGTATAGAATGGTTAAGCATTACGTTGTACACATCAAATTAATATAACACTGTATGTAAATTATACTTGAATAAAAATAATGCCTAGGGGAGGGGGAAACTATGAATTTCAGGGTTACCACATTATAGTTTCAAACTGATCTGTTTTCAAAAACAACAACAAAAACTGAAATATAACCCAATGGAATACGAGGGATCCCTAAAATAAACTCAAATATTATGACTGAATGATTATTGACAAAAGTGATAGGACAGTTCAATATTAAATGGACAACCTTTCCAAGCCATAGTGATGGAAAGCCTGGAGATCCACATGCAAAAAGATGAAGCTAACCCTTCCATCCACCATCTACCAATATGACATGAAATCGATCACAGATTGAAGCACAAGAAATATAACTACAAGCACCCTCAAGAAAATACAACTTTATGATACTGGATTTGACAAAGATTTCCCAGATAGAACACCAATGACACAGGCAACTAGAGAAAAAATTATGTTGGCAGAATTAAAAAATATTTGTGCATCAAAGGGCACTATTTCCCAAGTTAAAGGCAACCAACAAACTGGAAGAAAGACTGGTAAATCACATACCTGGTGATAGACTAAAATCCAAAATATGTAAAGAATTTCAAAAATTCCACACCAAAAAACCCAAACAACTGAATTTTTAAAAATAATCCTATTATTTAAATACCAGTTACTAACATACACTTAATATTAGTTTCAGGTGTACAATACAGTGACTCAATGCTTCCATTATAGAAACCTTAAAAAAAGATAGGAAGAAAGAAAGAAAGAAAGAAAGACGGAAGGAAGGAAGGAAGGAAGGAAGGAAGGAAGGAAGGAAGGAAGGAAGGAAGAAAGGAAGAAAGAAAGGGAAAGAAAGAAGGAAGGAAGGAAGGAAGGAAGGAAGGAAGGAAGGAAGGAAGGAAGGAAGGAAAAAAGGAAGGAAGGAAGGAAGGAAGGAAGGAAGGAAGGAAGGAAAGAAAGAAAGAAAGAAAGAAAGAAAGAAAGAAAGAAAGAAAGAAAGAAAGAAAGAAAAAAAGAAAGAAAGAAAGAAAGAAAGAAAGAAAGAAAGAAAGAAAGAAAGAAAGAAAGAAAGAAAGAAAGAAAGAAAGAAAGAAACTGTAAGCAATGGTTTGGAAAAAAAAGGGAACCCTCTGGTATTGTTGGTAGGAATTGAAACAGGAGCCATCACTGCGGAAATGAGTATGGAGGTTCCTCTCAGGCATAAATAAAGCCTCCCTACAACCCAGTGATTGTGCTACTGGGTCATTACACCAAAACTACAAAACAAAAAAAAATTCAAAGGGATACTTGCACCCCTATGTTTCCAGCAGCATCATTTACAATAACCAAATTGTGGAAGCAGCTCAAGTGTCCACTAACACATGAATGAATAAAGATGTGGTACATACACACACACGATGGAATATTTTCCAGCCAATGAAAAGAAATGAAGTCTTGCCTTTGGATTGATGTGCATGGAGCTAGAGGGTAGTAAGCTAAACAAAATTAATCATTCAGAGAAAGACAAATACTACGTGATTTCACTCATATGTGGAATTTAGGAAACAATACAAATGAGCAAAGGGGAAAAAAGAGAGGCAAACCAAGAAACAGATGCTTAACTATATGAGAACAAACTGATGGTTACCAGAGGGTGATGTGGGGGGATGGGTGAAATAGGTGATGAAAGAGTGCGCTTGTCGTGATGAGTGGTGTTGTATGGAACCACGTGCGTATGGAAGTGTTGAATCACTATATTGTACACCTGAAACTAGTATTACATTGTATGTTAAGTGTACTGTATTACAATGTAAAAATAAATTTAAAAACAAAAATTAATGGTGAAAAAAAAAGAAGAACAGACAATGGACTCCCACAGACATTTTTCCAAAGAAGATATAGGTATGGATACTTAGATGCACAACATGACTAATAATTAGGGAAATACAAATCAAACCTATAATGTGATACCACAGCACGCATACCAGATGCCTATTGTTAAAAACTAAAACAAAAAAGAATTATCAGTGAGGATAAGGAGAAATTGCGACCCTGTAGTGCTTACTGATGACAATAAAAGTGACACAGCTACTGTAGAAAAAATTGTGCCAGTTCCTCAAAGCATAAACATACAACGATCATTTGATCTAGTACTTTCACTTCTGCTTATATAACTACTTCTCTGTCACAAAAGAATTTAAGCAGTGACTAGAACAGATTTTTGTACACCAATTTTCAAAACACCTTTATTCACAGCAACCAAAATGTGGAGACAACCCGAATGTCCATCAACAACCTCTACGGATGAACAAAGTGTGGAGAACACGTACAATGGAACGTCATTCGGCCTTTACAATAAGTGGAATTCTGTCACAGGCTACAACTTGGATGAACCTCACAAACATTAGGCTAATTGAAAGAAGCCAGTACAAAAGGACCAATTTTATGCAATTACACAAATGAGATACCCAAAGCAAACAGTTTTAGAGACAGAAGGCAGGACGGCAGGAGACAGGGGCTGGGCAGAGGGGCAAAACGAACTTTGTATTTCATGCAGACAGAGGTTCGGTTTGAGATGATGAGATAGTTCTGGAGATGGAAGGGGTGGCAGTTGCTCAACTGTGACAAAGTACTTAATGCCATGTACGTATAGTTCAAAATGTTTAAGACAATAAATTTTATGTATATTTTACCCTGATGAAAAGGATGAAAAAACAGTGACATACTATAAAAGAATTTCAGGGGTTCCTGAAATTAGGCATGCACTCTAGCTTTTGGTTCAGGGCATGAAGTAACAGTTTGTGATTCTGAGCCCCACATCAGGCTCTGCTCTGGCAGAGTGCAGCGTGCTTGGGATTCTCTCTCTATCCCTATCTCTGCCCCACTCCAGCTTGTTCTCTCTCACTCTCTTTCTCTCTCTTTCTCTCTCTCTCTCTCTCTCCCCTCTCATTCTCGGTAAATAAATAAACTGAGGGGCGCCTGGGTGGCTCAGTCGGTTGGGCGGCCGACTTCAGCTCGGGTCATGATCTCGCGGTCTGTGAGTTCGAGCCCCGCGTCGGGCTCTGTGCTGACGGCTCAGTGCCTGGAGCCTGCTTCCAATTCTGTGTCTCCCTCTCTCTCTTCCCCTGTTCACACTGTGTAACATTAAAAAAAAATTTTTTTAATAAAAAATAAACAAAAAAATTTCAGTGTCGTAAATAGCTTAATATGATGTAGGGGAAGTAATCCGAAGAAGAAGGAGACGAGGGTGTTATGATGTGTTTTCCTTGCGTGATTCAATATCCCAACCCCAAAATATACCTAAAGAAAGGCTCAGATGATTAAAAAAATGCATAAGGTCATTGAGAAATACCATGGAGAAAGTTCTAATGTCTTCCTTGACACTCTACAGAGTTTGTCCCCTATTTGACAGACTTACAATGAACTTGAAATGCCTGTGTCCTGAGTTGAGCCCCTGCTGAACCGTCAGAGGCCATGTCAGCAGACAAAATCCATCCAAGGTATGGTGTTCATAGTGCATGTAAGAGTTAATCATTCTCATCCAAACTGGCTGACCACAGGGATTTTTTGGAAATGGCAAATTAATCATAGCATCTCCATGAAACAAAAATGATGGGCAGCTTACTTAAGTGCACAACCAATTCGTGTAACTAAAAACATTAAACAACCAAAAATAAATAAATAAAAATAAAAAACCCACCTCCAATGACCATGAAGAAAAGATTGACCTGAGACACCATAATCAGGGGTCATAATCTCTACCAGACTATCAGTCTTGAGTATGTTCAGTGGCCCAGATCCTCAACTGAGGAACCATGTATACCTGATAAAAGGCTGTAAAATGGCAACAAATGCTTTAAATTTTCCTCCACACACAACCCAAAGGCTCTGAGGTGATGGGACTACTAGCTTTTAATGGTTCATGAGGACAACGGTCGGAACCAAAACTGGTACCTTGATATTGGGCAAGATGAAGGTAATTACATCATGGAAACTGGCAAATGCTACAAGTAAGCTCTCTTCTTTATTCCTTTGTTCCTATTTTCTTCCTTTCTTCTTGCTTTCCCTGTTTCTTTTTTCTCTCTAGTTTTAAGAGATAGTTTCGTGAACATTTTTCTGAATACAGGTGTTTGAAAGGACCTGTGGACTTTTACCTGAAAAACTGTGAATCAGGTAAAAGGAAATTACCATTATGGCTGACAATTCAAGTGGTGGCTTCTGGGCCAGATGATAAGGAGACATTTATCTTACTCTGTCTCACAAAGCACAGGGTAGGACCAATTTCTGGAATGGAGCATTAGAAAAGATGCAGGTGGCGATAGGCAGAGTATTCATATTGTGTTTGAGATCTGTGAGGAGCAGATTGTGGTAGCAGGTGCTGAGGGAAATCGCAGGACAGTGCTGCTGCCTACCAAAATATTAAAAGAAAGGTAATAATGCATCCCTGGGAAAACCACCAAGAATGACACCATCAGTGCCTGAAACAACAGGGTTCCAATTTCTATTACCTTCACACTTCATTTCTGTTTTGGACTGTGTCAGGGAAAACTACAGATTGCATAGTGAATGTAGATTATTGTAAACTAAACACACAGGGGTCCAGGTGCCTCTACTATTCCAGATGTGATCACCTTCTAAGGTAGATTGTAATAAAACCCTGGAAATTTGTACATAACCTCTGACATGCTGAATGATTTTCCTCCAAAAGCAGATACTCTAAAAAATACCTGCTTTCCACCCAGAGAAAAAGCATTTCACATTTACTCCATGGACTCTTCCTATCACATAAGTACACAATTTGCAATATTACATATATGTTCTTAAAAATCCATGCAATGGGGCAAGTGGGTGGTTCAGTTGAGATTCTGACTTTGGCTGAGCTCATGATCTCACAATTCGGGTGACTGAACCCTGCATCTGGTTCTGTGCTGACAGCTCAAATCCTGGAGCCTGCTTGTGATTCTGTGTCTCCCTCTATCTCTGCCCCTCTACCCAACTCTCTTTCACACACAAAATATGTATAAACATTTAAAAAAAATTAAACCCATGCAATAGAATTTAATGAGATGTCTAAACAGTTTTTAAAAATGCAGAAGAGGGGTGCCCGAGTGGCTCAGTCATTTAACTGTCCAACACTTGATTTTGCTTCAGGTCAAGATCTCATACTTTCTTAGACTGAGCGCCACTCCAGGCTCTGTAGTGACAGCATGGACACAATTTAGGATATAACTTCAATCTCTCTCTGCTCCTCTCACCCACTCTTGCTCTCTCTCAAAATGAATAAATACCCACCTCAACCCTCGGTTCATTCTTGGTATTTAAGGGTCTCTTATGTTCGTGGGTATGGGAAGGGGAAGAGTGGGTGACAGGAACTGAGCAGGGCATGGGTTGGGATGAGCGCTGAGTGTTCTTGTTTGGAAATCAATCTGACAATAAAAAATTATTAAAAAAATAAAAGAAAAGAAAAAATTTTAAAAAATGAATAAGTTTTAAAGAAATACAAAAGAAATAGTTGTTCATAGTGTATGAAAAACTCTTAGCTACTGAATACTGTAAAAAGATAAACTGTACATTGTCAGCCTATGAACTGATTTAAATATCATCATCTAGGTCTTCTAGGGTTTTAAAGCCATGTTAATCATCTTTATCCTGAAACAAAGAATCCTATATGCAGAGAATGTCTCTGTGAGAAAGAGCTTTCTCAGGGCTTGCTTGATGTCTCTGTTTCTCACACCATAGATGAAGGGGTTCAGCATGGGCGTCACCACCGTGTACATGACTGAGGCTATCGCACTCGCTCTGGAGTTTTGTGAAGCAGCAGAACTAAGATATACCCCAAGGCTTGTACCATAGAATAAAGAGATGACAAAGAGGTGAGACCCACATGTGGAAAATGCTTTATACTTGCCCCTCACTGATGAAATTCTGAAAATGGAATTTACAATTCTAGAGTAAGAGGAGAGGATGCCAATGAGTGGAACAACACCCAGAAGCCCACTTGCCAAATACATCGCCAGGTCATTAAGGAACGTATCAGAGCAAGCAAGTTGGATCACCTGATTAAGTTCACAGAAAAAGTGAAGGAGTTCCAGATCTGTACAAAAAGAGAGTCGTAAAATCATTAAGTCATGTAATAGAGAGTCAATAACACTCAATACCCAGGACCCCAGAAGCAGGATGCTGCAGAACTTGGGGTTCATGATGGCCATGTAGTGTAGGGGGTGACAGATGGCCGCAAAGCGGTCATAGGCCATCACTGTCAACAGGAAGTTGTCTAAACCTCCAAAAAGCATGAAAAAGTACATCTGGCTGAGGCAGCCTGCGTAGGTGATCACTTTGCTCTGCGTCAGGATGTTCAGCAGCATCTTTGGGACGGTGGTGGAGGTGAAGCAGATGTCTGAAAAGGACAGGTTGGAGAGGAAGAAGTACATGGGGGTGTGGAGGCGGGAGTCCGTGATAATGGCCAGGATGATGAGCAGGTTCCCAGTGAAGGTGACCAGGTACATGGACAGGAACAGCCAAAAGAGCAGTGGCTGCAGCCCCCCCTCATCTGACAGTCCCAGAAGGATAAATTCTTTAACACGGGTTTGATTTCTTCCTTCCATGTAACTGATGATAACAGCTGGAACAGAGACCAGAGAATCGTAAAGGCACCAGCATGATCACAGAATTAAAAGAAATGCAACATGATGCATTCATTATTGCTTACACATTCCCTACCAATCTAGAATATGTACCAGAAAATTGCAGGGGCTCTCAAATGGTCCATGTTTTCTATGAGGATTTTTGTTCTGAATCAAAACTATTATTCAAACCAATGTTCTTCTCCATAAATTTCCTGAGATCTTTTTTTTTCACCCAAAAAAATTTAACAAAATATCTTCTGACAAGTATTGTTGAAAGCATTGCCAAAAGTAGTGATGTGTGTTCGGCATTAACAAGACTTAGTTTTGATGTGTGTGTGTGTGTGTGTGTGTGTGTGTGTGTGTGTGCGTGTGTGTGTGTGTGTGTGTGTGTGTGTATGTGTGTCAAAGGTAGTAATAGAATATTAATAAAAGAATAAGTCATGTTTCAGGGGGTGGTTACAATTTGTAAGTAAAATAATTCAGGACAAATTAGGCTAAGGAGAAGGGAATCCTGTTGTTGTATCATGTCTGATCAGGAGCTTCTGATGAGGAAAACTAGGGGATATATGAACCATGCAGATAATTATGAGAAAACCAGTTAAGGCAGAGAAATCCCCTGTGCAAAGACCTTGAGTCAAGAGCTCACTTAAACCATCAGGCAGCATCAAAGAGATAGTTGTGAGCAGAGCAGGTAACACAATGGGAGCAGGTGTTGGATATAATAAGAGAGAAGAACTCAAAGCCTCCTGCATCTGTGGAAACATTCTAAGGCAGCGGACACTGCAGTTCATTGTCATTTTTATATGTATACATTATATACGATGTCTGCCTACAACAGGATAAATTTTATGTAATGTATACAAATGGAACATAATTCATTCCTCCATAATTCTCTGTCATTTTCTCTACCTTTACTCTAGGTCTCCAGTTGGTCTAAGCTCTGCAATTTTCACTGCATGAGACAGCTTCAGCCTGCTATATGCTTAATGGATGTGTACTTCACTGATAAATTCTCTTTGATCTACACACACACACACACACACACACACACACACACAAGTGCAGGTAGTGAGAGAGACAGAGAGTTCTCCATTATTGTGCTGCTGTTCACTCCTGTAGCTGAAACACAACTTTTTAGAAAGCAGGGGACAGGCTATACCATAAGTCAAAGAGCTCCTTTCTCCTAGGAGATCTGCATTTTGTGACGTAGGCATTCCAGTGGAGTAGTCATGGCTAAGGATCATAAGACCCGCACAGAATTAGAGGAATTACCATCAATCTTTCTCAGTGTCTTCCAAAAAATTGAAATGGAAAACACTTCTCAGCTTTATTTCATCAGGCCAGAATTGTACTGAAAGCAATGAAAAGACATTGAAAGAAGAGAAAAGTACAGAACAATTTTCCCAAATAATACTCATGTGAACCGATTCAAACATAGCAGTCTTTTGATCATGGTGTAGACAAGGATTATGCATCATGAACACTGGCATTTATTCCAGGAAGGCAATTAGTTTAACTAATAAAACTCCCTCAGTGTTATACACCGTGTTAACAGAATGAAGGAGAAAAGCACATGGGTATCTCAACACATGGTAAATAAAATGTGACAAAATGGAGCATTCCTTAAACTAACAGCATTCAAGAAACTAAGAAGGGATGGAAACTTCCACAACACGAAACAGGTCATATATGAAAACCGAGATCTAAAATCATTCTAATAGTGACACACTGAGACCAAACTCTAAGATAAGGCAAGACAAGCATGTTTGTTTTCATACCTTTTATGACAATGCAACGTGGTATTTCAAGTACCAAACAGCAACTAGCCAAAACAATGAAAAGAAAAAGAAGGAAATAAAAGAGATCAAAATTAGATTGGAAGAAGTAATATGATTTCTCTTCACCAAGAAGGTGATCTTATTAAAAAACAAAACAAAACAAAAAAACCATTAAGGGGTGCCTGAGTTGCTCAGTCGGTTGGACGTCCAAATTCAGCTCAGGTCATGATTTCACAGTTTGTGGGTTGGAGAGCCACTCAGGCTTTGTGCTGAAACTCAGAGCCTGGAGCCTTCTTCAAATTCTGTGTCTCCATCTCTCTCTGCCCTTCCCCATTCATGCTTTGTCCCTCTTTCTTCAAAAATAAATAAACATTAAAAAAAATTTTAATAAATAATAATCATAATAATAAAAGCATTAAAAACAAGAAAACCTCTTAGAGTAATAAAAAATCCAGCAAAGTTGCAAATATATATCATTACAAACATAAAACTAAGGTCACAGATGGGATCCTACAATGGGATGTATATGAGAAAAATAACAATCTAAGTGTATTACAATTGTATGACACAACCTCAGTGAAACAGGTGGGTAAAAAAATGCAGAAAAACAAGATCTGGGAAAAGAGAAGAGTCTGTAACACTGGACATGAAGGAATTGCACAGAAGCACTGCACCATGCTTGAGAAAATGTATCCAGGAGGATACTATTAACAATGGTGATACTCTTGAACTGAAATTGAACATATAAGGAAATGGATAACAAATGGTGTGAATGAGGTTATCACATTTGGTGTTTGACTTTACACGTAACCAAGGTGGAGGAGCACTTATGATCCCTTGGTAATAATTTAGTTTTGGAGCCATCAGTATGAACTTGCCTTAGCTTACATAAAAATACAGATGGTTACATATAGGCACGTGTATGGATGTCTGCATGTACACAGAGTAGTAAACCCTCATATGTGTCCCTGACAAGTTGGTTGAGGGGATATAGAGACCGAGGTAGCAACAAGCTCAGCAGGACTGAGATCTTGAAGAATCCCATGATCCAATAAAATAAAATGGGGTCCTTGCAAAAATGACTGAGTGTAGGGCCCTGGAGGAAAATACAATAACCTGAAGAGGGAGTTGAAGCTGAAGCATCTTTTCCTGGAAGACAGTAATGAGATGCTACCTCCAAAAAGCCGAGAATGATAGGGAAACATCATAGTGACATCTCAGCTAACTGAAAGAGCTCTCCATTGCCAAAGCTGGAACAATTTGGGCAACATAATAAAGGAGTATTGGATTATAACACAGAGTATGTAATGTAAACAACTGAAAAATAAATAATGAAGACACAATCTGGAGTGCGGTAGAAAACCAAAGATATACAGAAATATTCTACTCTTCATGAGGTGTAAGATAACTACCACTACTAAAAGATGGGCTGCACATAGAAAAATGCTACAGGAGCACAGGATGGAAAGAAAAGGAAAGAGAAATCTGACAAATAGTATGTTAGCCAGGACATCAATATCAATACCAACGAAATTAGTCATGTTGATAGTGTGTAGCCTTGAAGTCAGGAAGTGAACTTGCCTGTTTCTATCTCTGTTCTTCTTGTCCAACATCCACAGTCCCAGTCTACTTATGAAAAAAATAATAATAATAAGGCAAGACGAAGAGTTTTTTATAACATGTCTGACCAGTACTCTTAAAACTATCAATTGCTTCAAGAACAAAAGAAGCCTGAGAAAAAGTCACTGCGTGTGGAAGCTCAGCAGATATGAGAATTAAAAGTAACATGTGTAAGAGATAGGATGTGTTCATAACAGCAGAAACTGGGAAGGAGCTTATGAGAACCCTCTGAAACCTCACGGCAAGTTTCTTTTGTAAATGTAAAACTGTTCATAGTTAAGCTGATTAAAATTTTAAAATTATTAAAGAAATGCAACATCTTTGGAAGCACTGTGCTCTCAGATTGTCCCTAGGGGTCTGCTATGTGCTGTGTACAAGCAGAACCACTGCTGTCAGTAACTGTTCTCATTAGTAAAATAAAATGAAAATACCACACACGGTTTTTGAAAACTGTCAATGAAATAATGACTATAAGATACCTGCATTATTTATAGTAAACATTTCACAATGAATGAAAAATTAGTCTGAATTTCTGTATTCACAATTTCCACCTCTCAGAGACCAATTCCATGCCACCCATCTCATGCTCCTGGTGCTATTTCTATCCCTCAGTATCCCCTCTCACACTCTGAATGCAGCAATAGTTTTCTCCTTGCAGTAACCTAAGTGATCTTTCCATAGAGAAGACCTATTCACACCTGCGTCCTGACATAAAACCTGCACTTACGCTTCAGCAATTTCAGATTTCAATTCCAACCTTCTAGCCAAAGTATAAGATTGGGTCTTAATCTGACTATTGCCTAACAGTCAGGTTCGTTTGGGTTCATTTTGCTGACCCAGCGCCTGATTGTTTGTCAGACAGTAAGAAGTATTTCTAATTCCAGCAGCACAACTTCTGCTCTACTTTAATCACTAAATTTCCTCCTCTGCTCTTTCTGGACTGCTCACACCCCTCGTCTCCATGGAAAGACTCCAACACCACCTTCAAGTCTCAGCACCTATAGTCTTCTCTGGGATGCCTTCACTGTCTCCTGTAAAAGAGTACTCTTTTTTTTTTTTTAAGAGTCCTCTTTTTAAAAAAAACAATTACAAATAAAATAAAGAGACAATGTAAGGGGATCTACTTCCCCAGATTTCAATGCAACCTCTCATCACGTTTATTCATTTGTACATCTCTCACTCTGTTTACACAGTGAGGACCTTGACAGAAGAAACACTGTATTAGACATTTATTTATTCACAGAATAAATAGTGTCTACCACACAATAATGCTGGGGAAAAAATGTTCATTGAATGACTACAATTAACAACTGGTTCAATAACGGTAAACGGCCACTCCCCACGATGAAAGAACCAGCAATGAAAGCAGAGGAAAGACTGTCGAGAGATGAAGGCCCACTGATGAAGCACTAACTCTGAGGAGACAGATCAGGGAGAGATGGTTTAGTGAATCCAGAGTTGTCCTCCAGAATCAAAGCCTTATGG
Source organism: Paguma larvata (assembly GCA_030068075.1). Lineage (NCBI taxonomy): Eukaryota > Metazoa > Chordata > Mammalia > Carnivora > Viverridae > Paguma > Paguma larvata. The sequence goes on along the minus strand of CM057842.1, from coordinate 10,306,422 downwards.
GCAGGGCTTGACGTGACTAAACTCTCCTTACCTTATTGTCCCTGGTGATGCCCCCAAAATAACTACAGATGCAAGAGGTCCGTCCCACCATAACACATTTCCACAGCCTTCCGAAGGTGCCATGCCTTACCCAGATGTAAGCAGCAAACAGCGTGAGATCAATGACCCAGTCTCTCCCATGGATGATTGATGCGGCTGAAAGTTATGTCCTCAGAAATGGAGGAGACATGGCCCCACTAGTGAAGACTCTAGAAAACACAGCTATGTGCTTGTATCACCTGAGACTATAGGGGTTTACTTCATGGGTGCAGCAAAGGCATTTAAGTTTCTGTAATTGTAGATAATAAACTCCCATGAGTATCATTAATGGAATATTCATTTGCCTCTCTTCCCTGTAAGAGACTGGGTCTCTGGAGCCAGGAGAGAAAAATAGAATGCAATCTTGTCGCAGTGTTGGGACACCGCCTTGGCACTCCCTGACTGTCTCTTGTCCCATTAAACTCTCTTATCCCAGAAGGAGCTCCCCTGTCTTTGCGGTTCTCACTGATAAGTCAGAGCACCCCATCATAAGTATCCAAAACTGGATTTGCAGAATTCTGTGTCCCTAAATCTCTTATTTCTCCCATCTGTACTCTTTCTGTTGGCTCATAATCATGGAACTCCTAGCCTCCAAAGTGTGTCTTCTTTTCTCCTGCTTCCCCTTTTTCCTTCATTGTAGGCAACGTCTGTTTAACATCTCTCAACCATTTTCTTCTTTAAGCATCTTACTGCCACGCCATGAGCACTTGTTTTACAGTAGGCACTAAACTACACCCCAGGAAGGAAGAAAGGCGTAAGAAATGATCCCTTCTCAACAAAGCAAGAGACAAAAAAATAAATGAATGTGCTATCCTGAAGAGGCACTGGCACCGGATGACGAGAATAGAAACATAGCAACTCTTCTAGAAGAGAAGAGTTAAGACTGCACAAACAAGTTACTACTTGTCCAGAGTCTTGATGTGGATGAAGAGCGTAATAGCATTCCAAGATGAAGTATCCAGGCAGCCAATGTGGGAATTACTTCATACTTGCTACCAATAATCAGGGGGCAAGTATAACAATTCGAACACGACTCCGAGCAGTTAGACAGCATTCAGAGAGCAGAGATGCTGATATTTTGGTGATTCACTGATACGTATTTATGAAAATATCTGAATATCAGTGCAGATCTCATGATGGGATGTCCGGGATCAAGCTCTCTCTGTAGAAAACTCATCCTGTCAATGTTGGACACAAACTGTTGCTACTACAATAGTCTATGAAAACTGTAGACAGAAAAAAAGGGAATCAATGGACCCCTTTGAAGAGCAAAAGTATAATAAAAATTATGTTAAGTTTGCAACTTGGATGGACCTAGAGGATATAGAACTCAGGGAAATGAGTCCTTCAGAGAAAACACATACCATTTGATTTCACTCGTATGTGGAATTTAAGAAAGAAAACAAATGAACAAACATGGAAAAAAGAACAAAAAAAAAACAGACTTTTAACACAGAGAACAGACTGGTGGTTGCCAGAGAAAAGGTGGCTGTGGTTGGGGGAGAAAGATAATGGGAACTAAGAGTACGCTTATCTCCATGAGCTTGAACAGTGTATAGAATTGTAGACGCACTACATTGTACACCTGAAATTAATATAACTCTGTAAAGTATACTTCAATAAAAATAATGGTTGGGGAAGGAGAAAAATAAAATATCCAGAGATATCACAATTTAATTTTTTAATGACCAGCCTCTACAACTACAATAAAAACAAAGATACAACTCGATGGAATATGAGAGAGCCTAGAAAATCATACCCACAATTGAATGATTTTTGACACACTGCCAAGACATTTCAATGATAAATAGACAGTCGTTCTCAGAAATGGTGATGGGGAACCTGGGTATACACATCAAAAAGATGAAAATGACCCTTCTGTCTACCATCTACAAACCTGACTCCAAATGGATCCCAGATTTAAATATAAGACATAGAACTGGAAATAAACACTTCGAAGGAAGCATCAAGGTACATCTTTATGACTCTGGATTTGACAAAGATTCCTTGGATATAACAGCAAAGACACAGGCAACCAGTGAGAAATTTACATCACCAAAATCAAAAATATTTGTGCACTGAAGGGCACTATTTCCAAATGAAAAGGCAACCCATAAAATGGAGAAACTATTGGCAAATCTCACACCTGATAACAAATTAATATCCAAAATACAGAATTTCAAGAATTCTTGAAAAAAAAATAATCCAATTTTTAAAAGGTAGTGCTGGGGGAACTGGATGTCTCAAGTGAAGCATCTGACATTTGATTCCGGCTTGCATCATGATCCCAGAGTTGTTGGATGGAGCCCCATGTTGAGCTCTGGCTAAGCATGGAGCCCACATGGGATTATCTCTCTTCCTGGCTTTTCTATCTCATTTGCACCCTCTCCTTCTCTCAAATTAAAGAAAAAAGGGGAAAACTTTTATTTAAATTCGTTAGTTAACACACAGTGTCATATTAGTTTCAGGTGTACAATATAATGAATCCTCACTTCCATAATAAAACTTTTAAAAATATATATTAAAAAAACTGTTGGTGAGGAGAAAGGGGAACCCTCTTGCATTGTCGGTGGGAATGCAAACCAGTACAGCCACTGTAAAAAACTATACGAAAGTTCCTCAAAAAATTAGAATGACACTTGTTGCTTTGTCCTTTGAAATGATGTGGATGGAACCACAGTGTATCATGCTAAGCAAAATAAGTCTGCCAGAGAAAGACAAATACCATACGATTTCACTTATATGTGGAATTTAAGAAACAGAACAGACAAACATAGGGGAAGGGAAAGAAAAATAATATAAGATAAAAACAGGGTTGGAGGCAAACCATAAGACACTCTTAACCATAAAGAACAAAGCAACAGTTGCTTGACGTGAGTTGAATGGGGAATGGACTAGTTGGGTGTTGGGCTTTAAGGGAGGCACTTGTGATGAGCACTGGGTATTCTATGTAGGCAACGAATCACAAAATTCTACTCCTGAAACAAATAGTACACTATATGGTAACTAACTTGAATTTAAATAAAAACTTGGAAGAAAAAAACAGAGGTACCCTACAATCCAGTATATGTACTACAGAGTCATTACCCCCAAAATACAAAACCCCGATTCAAAGGGATAAGTGCACTTCTATGTTTACAGTACTATCACTTACAATACCCAAATAATGGAAAGAGCCTATGTGTCCACTGATAGATGAATGGATAAAGAAAATCTGGTGTATACATATGATGGAATATTATTCGCCCATAAAAATGAATGAAATCTTCCCATTTGAAAAGACTTGGATGGAGCTAGTGAGTATAAGGTTGAGCAAAATAAGTGAGAGAAAGACAAATACCACATGATCTCACTCATATGTGGAATTTAAGAAACAAAACAGAGGAGCAGAAGAAAAAGAAAGAGAGAGAGAAGAAGCTTATGGTTACCAGAGGGGAAGGAGGAGATGGGGTAAGTAGGTAATGGAGATTAAGGAGTGTGCTTTTTGTGATGAGCACTGAGTGTTTTGTGGAAGTTTTAAGCACTAGATTATACATCTGAAACTGATATTATACTGTATGTTAATATACAGGAATAAAATTTAAAATAAATTAAAAAAAAAAAACTAATGGGGAGCCAGGTTGATTAAGTTGGTTAAGTGTCTGACTCTTGGTTTCAGCTCTAGTTGGCTACATGTCTGACTCTTGGAATCATTGGCCATGATTTCACAGTTTGTGAGTTCGAGCCCAAAATCCAACTCTTCACTGACAGTATAGAGCCTGCTTGGGATTCTCTCTCTCCCTCTCTCTCTGCGACTCCTCTCTTCATCCTTGGGCTCTCTCTCACTCTCTCTCTCAGAATAAACTTAAAAAAATAAAAAATAAATTCATAAAAAAATAAGAAAATATATAAAACGAAATTTGAAAAACAAAAAGGAAAAGACAATGGACTCAAGAATATATAGCAATGGCTACTTAGTACATGAAAGATGCACAACATGACTAATCATTATAGAAATCCAAATAAAAACCATAATGTGATACCACTTCACACACACTAGGATGGCTATTTTTAAAACTTAAACAGAAAATAAATCTTGGCGAAGATGTGGAGAAATTGGAACCCTGTGGTGCCTCACTGATGAGAATAAAAAGTGGCACAGCTGCTGGATGAAACAGTGTGCCAGTTCCTCAAAAATGTAAACATAGAATTATTGTTTCATGGAATAGTTTCACTTCTGTTTATATACCCACTTCTATGCCCCAAGAGAACATAAAGCAGTGACCAAAATAGATATTTCTACACCAATTTTTCATAACAGATTTATTCACAGTAACAAAAGTGTGGAGACAACCTGGAAGTCCGTCGACAATCTGAACCAAGTGTGGTGAACACACAGTGGAACATGATTCAGCATTTATAGTGAATGGAGTTCTGGCACAGTCTATAACTCAAATGAACCTCACGAACATTATATTAACTGAAATAAGCCAGCACAAAAGAGCCACTATTATACAATTACACATATATGAGATACCTAGGGTAACCAGTTTTAGAGAGAGAAGTTAGGATGGCAGGACACAGGGACTGGGCAGAGGGGCCATATGAATTTAATATTAAAAGAGACAGAAGTTCAGTTTGAGACAATAAGAAAGTTCTGGAGGTGGATAGAGGTGGTGGTTGCTCAACAGTGAAAAACTACTTAATGACGCATAAGTATATTTCAAAATGTTTAAATAATAAATTTTTTATATATTTTACCCTGAGGAAAAAAAGGATGAAAAAAGAGTGACATACTTTACAACAATTTCATGGGGGCCTGGATGGCTTAGTCCATTAGACATTCAACTCTAGATTTTGGCTCAGGTCATGATCTAATTTGTGAGTTCAAGACCCACATCGGGCTCTGTGCTAGCAGAGTGGAGCCAGCTTGGGATTTTCTCTCTCTATCTCTCTCTGCTCCTCCCCAGCTTGCTCTCTCCTCTCTCAAAGTAAATAAATGAACTTTAAGAAAAAAAAGAAGTTCAGTGCCATAAATAGCTTAATATGATAGAGAGGAAAGAATTCAAAGTACAAGGAGACAGGGCATTGTAATAGGTTTATCTTGTGTAAGTCAACATATCAATCCAAAGTATATCCAAACTAAGGGTTCAGATGACATAAAATTCATAAGGTCATGGAAAATAGCTTGGGGATGGCTATAATGTCTTTCTTGAAAAGCTCTACAGTGCTTCTCCTCCATGTGACAGATTTTCCATGGACATGCTGAAATTGAAATGCCTTTGTCATGAGTTCAGCCCATCCTTTACTGCCAGAGGCCTTGCCAACAGTCCAAAACCATTCAAGGTATGGTACTCGTAGTGCATAAGAATTAATCATTCTCATCAACATTGGTTGAGCCACAGGGATTTTTGCAAATGGCAAATTCATCATGGTGTATCCAAAAAACAAAAAGGATGGGCAGTTTACTAATGGCTGATCTGATTTAAGTAACCAACAAAATAAGCAAACCAAAAACAAAAACAAAAACGCAACCACCTCTAAAAATCATGAAGAAAAGATTGACCTGAGTCGCCACAATGAAGGGTCATAATCTACCTGATTATCAGTCCTGAGACTCTTCACAGGCCCAGATCCTCAACTGATGGAACCACGTACAGCTGATGGAAGGCTGTAAAATGGCAACAAATGCTTTATATTTTCCTCCACACACAATCGAAAGGCTCCGAGGTGATGGCACTACCAGCTTATAATGGGTCATGAGGACTGTGGTCCGAACTAAAATCGGTACCTTGATATTGGTCAAGATGAGAATAATTATACCATGGAAACTGGAAAATGCTATAAGTAAGCTCTCTTCTTTATTCCTTTATTCTTATTCTCTTTCTTTCTTCTTGCTTTACCTGTTTCTTTTTACCTCTGCTTTTAAGAGATAGTTCCATGAACATTTATCTGCATACTAGTGTTTAAAAGGACCTGTGGACTTTTACTGGAAAACTATGAATCAGGTGATAGTATATTATCATTATGGCTGACAATCCAAGGGGGGCCTCTGGGGTCAGGTGATAAGGAGACATTTGTCTTACTCTTTCTCACAAAGCACAGGTTAGGTCCATAAGAGTATCCTGCCATCACTGCCTAATTTCTGGAATGTAGCATGAGAAAATAATGAGATAGCAATAGGCAGAGTAGGCATATTCTGTTTGAGATCTGTGAGGAGCCTACTATGGAAGGAAGTGCTGAGGGAAATCACAAGACCAAGTTGCTGGCTATGAAAATATTAAAAGAAAAGTAATAATGCATCGCTGGGAAAGCCACCAAGATTGACACCATCAAGGCCTGAAACATCAGGGCTGCAGTTTCTATTACCTTCACACTTAACTTATGTTTTGGACTGTGTGAGGGGAAACTAGAGGCTGCACACTGAATGTGGATTAGTGTAAATTAATCACACGGGGTTCCAGGTGTCTCCGCTCTGACAGATGTGATCTCCTTCCAAGGTAGATTGACATAGAACCTGGGAAACCTGTATATAACCTCCGATATGTTCAATGATTTTCCTCTAAAAGTAGAAATTTAAAAGATGCCCACTTTCAACCCAGAGAAAAAGCATTTCTCATTTATGCTACTGGCTCCTCCTATGATATGATAAGTACACAATTTGCTATATTATGTATATGTTCTTAAAAATCCATGCAATGGGAGTACCTGGGTTAACTCATTTGGTTGAGCATCTGACTTTGGCTCAGGTCATGATCTCAGAATTCATGGGTTCAAGCCCTGCATTTGGCTCTATGCTGACAGCTAAGAGCCTGGAGCCTGCTTTTGATTCTCTCTCTCTCTCTCTCTCTCTCTCTCTCTCTCTCTCTCTCTCTCAAAATATGAATACACTTTTTTTGGGTGTGGAGATTGGTAAGTTCTTTATAGATTTTAGATACTAGTCCTTTATCCGATATGTCATTTGCAATTATCCTTTCCCATTTTGTTGGTTGTCTATTAGTTTTTTTGGTTGTTTCCTTTGCCGTATAGAAGCTTTTTATCTTGATGAGATCCTAATAGTTCATTTTTACTTTCAATTCCCTCGCCTTTGGAAATGTGTTGCATAGGAAATTGCTGCGGCTCAGGTCAAAGAGGTTTTTTTCCTGCTTTCTCCTCTAGGATTTTGATGGTTTCCTGTCTCACATTCAGGTCCTTCATCCATTTAGAGTTTATTTTTGTGAGTGGTGTAAGGAAGTGGTCTAGTTTCATTCTTCTGCATGTTGCTGTCCAGTTCTCCCAGCACCATTTGTTAAAGAGGCTGTCTTTTTTCCATTGGACCAGTGAAGAAATGGGTGGAAGATATGAATAGACACTTCTCCAAAGAGGACATCCAGATGGCCAACAGACACATGAAACAATGCTCAAAGTCACTCATCATCAGGGAAACACAAATCAAAACCACACTGACATACCACCTTACACCGGTTCGAGTGGCTAAAATGAAAAAATCAGGAAACTATAGATGCTGGTGAGGATGTGGAGAAGCAGGCACCCTCCTACACTGTTGGTGGGAATGCAAACTGGTGCAGCCACTCTGGAAAACGGCGTGGAGTTTCCTCAAAAAAATGAAAATAGAGCTACCCTTTGACCCAGCAATAGCACCGCTAGGAATCTACCCAAAAGACACAGGAATGCTGATGCATAGGGCCACGTGTACCCCAATGAGAGTCCCAATGTTCATAGCAGCACTTTCGACAATAGACGATTCATGGAAAGAGACCAAGTGCCCATCAACTGACAAATGGATAAAGAAGATGTGGTACATATATACAATGGACTACTATGTGGCAATGAGAAAAAAATGAAAGCTGGCCATGTGTAGCAACATGGATGGAACTGGAGGGTATTATGTTAAGTGAAATAAGTCAGTCAGAGAAAGACATATACCATATGTTTCCACACACAGGTGGATTTTGAGAGACTTAGCAAAAACCAGGGGGAGGGGAAGAGGGGAAAGGAAAAACAGACACAGAGAGGGAGGGAGATAAAACATGAGAGACTCTCAAAGACTAAGAACAAACAGAGGGGTGAGGACGGTGAGGGAGGGGAGAGAGGGGGTGACGGGCATTAAAGAGTGCAAGTGTTGGGATGAACACTGGGTGTTATATGTAAACCAATTTGAAATTAAACTATTTAAATAAATAAATAAATAAATAAATAAATAAATATAAATGAATACACTTGAAAAAATTTTTTCTAAAAATACATACAATGGAATTTAATGAGAGGCCTAAACGGTTTTAAAGAAATGCAGAAGAGGGGGGCCTGGGTGGTTCAGTCAGATATGTGTCCAACTCTTTATTTTGGTTCAGGTCAAAGTTTCGCAATTTCTGACATTGAGGCTCTGCGCTGACAGCATGGACATGGCTGGGGATATTACATCAGTCACCCTCTGCGTCTCTCTACTCATTCTTGCTCCCCCTCTCAAAATGAATAAATAAATTATAAAAAGCAACAGACAAAATAGTTGCTCATGATGTATGAAAAACTTTAGCTAACGAATACTGTAGGAAGATAAAGAAGAGATTGTCAGCCTATGAACGGATACAAATAACATGATCTAAGTCTTTTAAGTCCTGCTACTTATGTCTTTATCCTGAAACAAAGAATCCTATATGCAGAGAATGTCTCTGTGAGAAAGAGCTTTCTCAAGGCTTGCTTGATGTCTCTGTTCCTCACACCATAGACGAAGGGATTCAGCATGGGCGTCACCACCGTGTACATGACTGAGGCTATGGTACTTGCCCTAGAGTTTTGTGAAGCAGCAGAACTAAGATACACCCCAAGACCTGTACCATAGAACAAAGAGACCACTGAGAGGTGAGACCCACATGTGGAAAATGCTTTATACTTGCCACTCGCTGACGAAATTCTCAAAATGGAAGTTACAATTCTAGAGTAAGAGAACAGGATGCCAGTGAGTGGAACAAGAACCAGAACTCCAATTGCCAGATACATTACCAGCTCATTGAGAAACATATCAGAGCAAGCAAGTTGGATCACCTGCTTAATTTCACAGAAAAAGTGAAGGATTTCAAGATCTGTGCAAAAAGAGAGTCGCAAAATCATTAATACATGTAATAGAGAGGTAAGAACACTCAATACCCAGGACCCCAGAAGCAGGATGCCACAGAACTTGGGGTTCATGATGACCATGTAGTGCAGGGGGTGACAGATGGCCACAAAGCGGTCATAGGCCATCACTGTCAAGAGGAAGTTGTCTAATTCTATGAAAATCATGAAAAAGTACACCTGGCTGAGGCAGCCTGCGTAGGTGATCACTTTGCTCTGTGTGTGGATGTTCAGCAACATCTTGGGGACGGTGGTGGAGATGAAACAGATGTCTGAAAAGGACAGGTTGGAGAGGAAGAAGTACATTGGGGTGTGGAGGCGGGAGTCTGTGATAATGGCCAGGATGATGAGCAGGTTCCCAGTGAAGGTGACCAGGTACATGGACAGGAACAGCCAAAAGAGCAGTGACCGCAGCTCCCCCTGGTCTGAGAATCCCACGAGGATGAACTCTGTAACTCGGGTTTGATTTCTTCCTTCCATGTAACTGATGAAATTGGCTGAAACAGAGACCAGAGCATTGTAAAGGCACCAGCATGATCACAGAATTAAAAGAAATGCTGTGTTTTCAACATGATGCATTCATTAATCCTTATACATTCCCTACCAATCTAGAATATGTACCAGAAAATTTCAGGGATTCTCAAAGTCTCCATGTTTTCCATGAGACTGAAACTGTTCCCAACTTCTGTTCTGAATCAAAACAATCATTCAAAGCAATGTTCTCCACCATAAATTTCCTGAGGCCTATTTTTTTGCCCAACAAGATTTAACAATTTATTTTGTGACAAGTATTGTTGAAAGCATTGCACAAAGTAGTAATATGTGTTTCACCTTAAGAAGACTGAGTCTAAGATGTGTGTGTGTCAGAGGGAGGAATAGAATATTAATAAAGGAAAAAATAAAGTTTCAAGTGGTGGTTACAACTAATAAGTAAAATAATTCAGGGCAAAGTAGTCCTAAGTGGAAGGAAAAGCTGCCTTTGTGTCATGTCTGATCAGGGGCTTCTGAACTGGAAAAATAAGGATGTATGAACCACGTGGATAACTTTGAGAAAACTGGTTATGGCAGAGAAATCGCATGTGCAAAGACTTTGAGTCAAGAGCTGACTCAAAACCATCAGGCAACATCAAAAATAAAGCTGTGAGCAGAGCAGGTAACACAACAGGAGTAGGAGTTGGATGTAAATAAGAGAGAGAAGAGCTCGAAGTCTCTTGCATCTGTAGAAACATTCTAAGAGAATGGACATGGGGAGAGGCCAAGATGGCGGAGCAGCATGGGAGGCTATTTGCATTTCTCATCCCTGAAATGCAGCTAGATCAACACCAAACCATCTCGCATACCGAGAAACCTGATGTGAGGATTAACACAACAATCTGCACAACTTGAACCACAGAATTTGGCAGGTACACAGGCTGGAGAGGTAAGCTGGGGAAGAGAGAAGCTGTGGAGGACAGGGAGCTGTTTTCGCTTGCAGAGAGAGGACGAAGATAGGGGGAGAGTATAGGAAAAGCACTCCCCTCCCAAAAAAAAGGAGCTGGAGAGAAGGAGAAATGGTGGACTGAACAGGGATAAAGGAGAAAGAAGAGGGTTTAAATTCCATTAAGACTCTATAACTAGGGGGAGAGCACAGTCTGAAACTCCACAGCTCCATACCTGGTGGAGCTCCGGTGGGAAGGGCAAATCCCCAGGAATAGACAGCAAGGTGCGAGGTGTCCTCAGGCCATATGGGGAGAGACTTCTCTGGCGGGAGGACATTTGGTAGAGGGTGCGCAACCTTCCACAGGCAAAGGTCCCAGCAGACCCCAGAGAGGAGCAACATTGCTACTATTGGAACAAGGATGTGAACGGTGAAGCCTGGCACCAGATGAGTACTGTGACTTACCATAATCCCAGAAATGCTGCTGCTATACAATCACTAGAACATTTTCTGGAGCAGCCTAGTCACAGTCTCTGGGCATCTGCAACAGCATGGTCGCTCAAATGTACCAGGGGTGGGCCGACACCCCCACATTGCTTGGCGAGACCCTCCTCCAGAAGGTCTGAGCAGGTCTAAGCTTCAGGGCCCTCAAAATATGAGGGATTTGGAAATACAGCCCTGTCTGAGATAAAACTCAGGAGGGAGGTGTTCTCTGGCAAGTGGACAGCCTGGTCAAAGAAAGTGTAGAAGCAGGGAGTAGATGGAAGCCAGAGACAAAAGAGCAGTGCTTGATTGCCAGTCAGGGAGAACACAATGTTCTGATATGAGAGACTGAGTAGCTGGGTGACACCATTTTCACCCCTCCCACATTGTGCATTAGCACTTACATGCACCGTGATGATCATCTCTGGTAAACTAAGCAGCGTCATCTAGAGAAGAATGGAGACCCTACACCAAGTACAGACATACCGGACCACTGCAATCTGGAGGAACACCACAAGTCTCTCCACCTGTTTAGTTTACAAACTATAAAGTGCTTCATAGTTTGACTTCTAAGGGAACCTGGAGGTAATTTCAATCGTATTTAATTCTGTTCATAGTCCATCTATTTGATTTTTTTTCTTTTTCTTTTCTTTCCTTTTTCTTGAATACAGAAAGGGGGAAAATATTTTTATTTTCCATTTTTATAAAAAAGATTTTTCTTTAATTTTTGTCTATTATATTTTTAACTTTTTATATATTTTTTATAATAGTTTATTTTCGAATTGGTTTACATATAACACCCAGTGTTCATCCCAACATGTGCCCTTTTTAATGCCCATCACCCCCTCTCCCCCCTCCCTCATTCCCCTCACCCTCAGTTTGTTCTTAGTCTTTGAGAGTCTCTTATGTTTTATCTCCCTCCCTCTCTGTGTCTTTTTTTCCTTTCCCCTCTTCCCCTCCCCCTGGTTTTTGCTTCGTCTCACAAAGTCCACCTATTCGTGGAAACATATGGTATCTGTCTTTTTCTGACTGACTTATTTCACTTCACATAATACCCTCCAGTTCCATCCATGTTGCTACACATGGCCAGATTTCCTTTTTTCTCATTGCCACATAGTAGTCCATTGTATATAAGTACCATAACTTCTTTATCCATTCGTCAGTTGATGGGCACTTGGTCTCTTTCCATGATTTGGCTATTGTCGAAAGTGCTGCTATGAACAATGGGGTACACGTGCTCCTATGCATCAGCATTTCTGTGTCTCTTGGGTAGATTCCTAGCAGGGCTATTGCTGGATCATAGGGTAGCTCTATTTTCATTTTTTTGAGGAACCTCCACACCGTTTTCCAGAGTGGCTGCACCAGTTTGCATTCTCACCAACAGTGTAGGAGGGTGCCTACTTCTCCACATCCTCGCCAGCATCTATAGTTTATAAAGGACTAATATATAAAGTTTATAAAGAACTTACCAAACTCCAAACCCGAAAAACAAACAACCCAGTGAAGAAATGGGCGGATGATATGAATAGATACTTCTCCAAAGAGGACATTCAGATGGCCAACAGACACATGAAACAATGCTCAATGTCACTCATCATCAGGGAAATACAAATCAAAACCACACTGAGATACCACCTCACACCAGTCAGAGGGGCTAAAATGAACAAATCAGGAAACTTTTTATATTTTTTAAAATTCTAATTTACTTTCATCATTTCATTTCATTCTATTTTATGGTATTCACTTTTTAAAGTTTTCAAACATTTTCCTTTTTTTCTATTCTTTTCTTTCCCTTCATTCTCTATTCTATCAAGTTTCTGACAACAACCAGGCCAAAACAAATCTAGGAGCGGGCATCAATTACTTTATTTGATTTTTGTGTTGTTCTTAATTTTTAAATTTTTTTACTTTATTAATTCCTTTTCTTACTTCAAAATGATGAAATGGAAGAATTTACCACAAAAGAAAGAACAGGAAGAAATGACAGCCATGGACTTAATCAACACATATACAAGCAAGCTGTCTGAACCAGAATTTAGAATCAGGATAATAAGAACATTCACTGGGGTTGAAAAAAATCATAGAATCCCTTTCTGCAGAGATAAAAGAAGAAAAATATAGTCAAGATGAAATTTAAAATGTTATACCTGAGATGCAGTCTCAAACGGATGCCACAGCTGCAAGGATGGATGAAGCAGAGCAGCATATCAGCGATAGAGAACATATTTATGGAGAATAATGAAGCAGAAAAAAAAGAGGGAAACTAAGGCAAAAGAGCACAATATAAGATTTAGAGAACTCAGTGACTCATTAAAAGAGAATAACATCCCAATCATAGAGGTCCCAGAAGATGAAGAAGGGGAAAAGGGGTAGAAGGTGGATGTGAGCAAATCATAGTGGAAAACTTTCCTAGCCTGGGGAAGGACACAGACATCAAAATCCAGGAAGCACAGAGAACTCAAATTAGGCTCAACAAAATCCAACCATCAACAAGGCATATCACAGTCAAATTCACAAAATACTCAGACAAGGAAAGATTCATGAAAGCAGCCAAGGGAGAAAAAAAAGTCCTTAGCCCACAAGGTAAGAGAGATCAGGTTAACAGCAGACCTATCCACAAAAACTTGGCATGCCAGAAAGGAGTCACAGGATTTATTCAATGTGCTGACTCTGAAAAATATGCAGCCAAAAACTCTTTATCCAATGAGGCTGTCACTCAAAATAAGGGGAGAGTAAAAAAGTTTCTGAGACAAAGAGAAACTAAAGGAGTTCTCTTTACTCACTCTGAATGTCAATGGACTAAATGCTCCAATCAAAAGACATAGGGTACCTCCACACCGTTTTCCAGAGTGGCTGCACCAGTTTGCATTCCCACCAACAGTGTAGGAGGGTGCCTACTTCTCCACATCCTCGCCAGCATCTATAGTTTCCTGATTTGTTTATTTTAGCCACTCTGACTGGTGTGAGGTCAAAAAAAATGAAAATAGAGCTACCCTATGATCCAGCAATAGCACTGCTAGGAATCTACCCAAGAGACACAGGAATGCTGATGCATAGGAGCACGTGTACCCCAATGTTCATAGCAGCACTTTCGACAATAGCCAAATCATGGAAAGAAACCAAGTGCCCATCAACTGACGAGTGGATAAAGAAGATGTGGTACATATATACAATGGACTACTATGTGGCAATGAGAAAAAATGAAATCTGGCCATGTGTAGCAACATGGATGGAACTGGAGGGTATTATGTGAAGTGAAATAAGTCAGTCAGAAAAAGACAGATACCATATGTTTCCACGAATAGGTGGACTTTGTGAGACTAAGCAAAAACCAGGGGGAGGGGAAGAGGGGAAAGGAAAAAAAGACACAGAGAGGGAGGGAGATAAAACATAAGAGACTCTCCAAGACTAAAAACTAACTGAGGGTGAGGGGGGTGGGGGGGAGAGGGGGTGATGGGCATTAAAAAAGGGCACAAGTTGGGATGAACACTGGGTGTTATATGTAAACCAATTTGAAAATAAACTATTACAAATGAAAAAATAAATAAATAAAACATCACATAGCAAAAAAAAAAAAAAGACATAGGGTAACAGAATGGATAAGAAAACAAGATCCATCTGTATGCTGTTTACAAGAGACCCATATTAGACATATTAAAGACACCTTCAATTTAAAGTAAGAGAATGGAAAACCATCTACCATGCTAATGGTCCCCAAAGAAAGCCGGAGTAGCCATACTTACAATAGACAAGCTAGATTTTTAAAAAAGACTGTAACAAGAGATGAAGAAGGGCATTATATAATAATTAAGGGGCCTACCCACCAAGAAGAGCTAACAATTATGAACATTTATGCCTCAACCATGGAAACACCAAATGTATAAATCAATTAACCACAAACATACAAAAACTCATTGATAACAATAACATAATAGCCAGGGACTTAAACAACCCACTTATAGCAATGGACATATCATCTAAGTAGCAACATGGATGGAACTGGAGGGTATTATGTTAAGTGAAATAAGTCAATCAGAAAAAGACAGATACCATATGTTTCCACGAATAGGTGGACTTTGTGAGACTAAGCAAAAACCAGGGGGAGGGGAAGAGGGGAAAGAAAAAAAAGACACAGAGAGGGAGGGAGATAAAACATAAGAGACTCTCAAAGACTAAGAACTAACTGAGGGTGAGGGGGATGGGGGGGGGAGAGGGGGTGATGGGCATTAAAAAAGGGCACATGTTGGGATGAACACTGGGTGTTTTATGTAAACCAATTTGAAAATAAACTATTATAAATGAAAAAAAATAATAATTAGAAAATCAACAAAGAAACAATGGCTTTGAATGACACACTGGACCAGATGGACTTAACAGATATTCAGAACATTTCATCCTAAAGCAGCAGAATACACATTCTTCTAAGTGCACATGGAAAGTTTTCCAGAATAGATTACATATTGGGACATAAATCAGACCAAAACACATACAGAAAGATCAAGATCATTCCATGCATATTTTCAACCACAACGCTATGAAAATCAAAATCAACAACAAGAAAAAATGTGGAAAGGCAACAAATGCTTGGAGACTAAAGAGAATCCTATGAAAGAATGAATGGGATAACCAAGAAGTTAAATAGGAAATTAAAGAGTACATGGAACCCAATGAAAATGGTAACACCACAGTCAAAACCTCTGGGATGCAGTAAAGGTGGTCATAAAAGGGAAGTATATAACAGTTCAGGCCTTCCTAAAGAAGGAAGAAAGATCTCAGATACACGACCTAACCTTGCACCATAAAGGGCTGGAAAAACAACAGCAAATAAAAGATGGTAAATAATAAAGATTAGAAGAGAAATCAATGCTATCAAAACCAAAAAAAAAAACAAAAAAAAAACTGTAGAACATATCAATGAAACCAGGAGTTTCAAAAAAACCTGAGCAATTTGAACAAAAAGAGAAAGGAAATGACCCAAATAATTAAAGACAAGAATGAAAGAGAAGAGAGCACAACCAACACTGCAGATATACAAACAATAATAATAGAATGTACTGAGCAATTATATGCTAACAAAAATTGGGCAATCTGGAAGAAATGGACAAATTCCTAGAAACATAAAAACTACCAACACTGAAACAAGAGGAAATAGAAAATTTGAACAGACCCATAACCAGTAAAGAAACTGAATTAGTAATCAACAACTCCCAAAAAACTAGAGACCAGGGCCAGATGGCTTTCCAGGGGAATTCTAACAAACATTTAAAGAAGAGTTAACAGCTATTATTTTGAAGCTGTTCCAAAAAATAGAAATGGAAAAAAACTTCCAAACTCATTCTAAGAAGCTAGCATTATCTTGATCCCAACACCAGATAAAGACACCACTAAAAAGGATAACTACAGACCAATTTACCTAATGAACATGGATGCAAAAACCTACCACCAGATACTAGCCAACCGATCCAATAATACATTCAAAGAATTATTCACCATGACCAAATGAGATTTATATCTGAGATGTAGACTGGTTCAATATCCACAAAACAATCATTGTGATACATCACTTCAATAAAAGAAATAACGAGAAGCACATGATATTCTCAGTGGATGCAGAAAAAGCACCTGACAAAAAACAGCATCTATTCTTGATAAAATCCCTCAAGAAAGTAGGGATAGAAGGATCATAACTCAAGATCATAAAATGATATATGGAAGACCCACTGCTAATATCATCCTCAATGGGGAAAAACTGAAAGCTTTCCTCCTAAAGTCAGGAACACAATAGGGATGTCCACTCTTGCCACTGCTATTTAACACAGTATTGGAAGTTCTAGCCTCAGCAATCAGACAACACAAAGGAATAAAAGACGTCCAAATCAGCAAGGAGGAAGTCAAAGTTTCATTCTTTTCAGATGCCATAATACCCTATATGGAAACCCCAAAAGATTCCACCAAAATACTGCAGAACTGATCCATGAATTCAGCAAAGTGGCAGGATATAAAATAAATGCACAGAAATTGGTTGCATACCTATACACCAATAATGAAGCAACAAGAGAGATTATCAACAAATCAATCCCATTTACAATTGCACCAAAAAACATAAAATACCTATGAACAAACATAACCAAAGAGGTAAAAAATAAATACATTGAAAACTATAGAAAGCTTATGAAATAAATTGAAGAAGACATGAAAATATGGAAAAATATTCCATCCTCCTGGATTGGAAGGACAAATACTCTTAAAATGTCAATACTTCCCAAAAAATCTACATGTTCAATGCATTCCCTATCAAAATAATACCAGCGTTCTTCACAGAGATAGAACAAGCAATCCTAAAATTTGTATGGAACCATAAAAGACCTGGAATAACCAAAGCAATCCTGAAAAAGAAAACCAAACCTGGAGGCATCACAATCCCGGACTCGAAGACACATCACAAACTGTAATCATCAAGACAGTATGGTACTGACGCAAAAACACACACTCAGAACGATGAAACAGAATAGAGAATCCAGAAATGGACCCACAAATGTATGACCAACTTAACAAAGCAGGGAAGGATATTCAATGCAATAAAGATAGTCTCTTCAGCAAGTGGTGCTGGGAACACTGGACAGTGACATGCAGAAAAAATGAACCTGGACCACTTTCTTACACCATACACAAAAAGAAACTCTAAATGGATGGAAGACCTAAACATAAGACAGGAAGCCATCAAAATCCTAGAGGAGAAAACAAGCAAAAACCTCTTTGACCTTGGCCACAGCAACTTCTTATTCAACAAGGCTACGGAGGCAAAGGAAAAAAGCAAACATGAACTATTGGGACCTCATCAAAATAAAAAGTTTCTGCACAGAAAAGGAAACAATCAACAAAACTAAAAGGCAAATGATGGAATGGGAGAAGATATTTGTAAATGACATATCAGATAAAGGGTTAGATTCCAAAATCTATGAAGAACTTATCAAACTCAACATCCACCCCCCAAAAAAATAATAATCCAGTGAAGAAATGGGCAAAAGACAAGAATAGACACTTCTCTAATGAAGACATCCAGATGGCTAACAGACACGTGAAAAAAATGGTCCACATCACTCATCATCAGAGAAATACAAATCAAAACCACAATGAGATACCACCTCACACCAGTCAGAAGGGCTAACATTAACAACTCAGGCAACAACAGATGTTAATGAGAATGCAGTGAAAGAGGGTCTCTCTTGCACTGCTGGTGGGGGTGCCAACTGGGGCAGCCACTCTGGAAAACAATATGGGAATTCCTCAAAAAATTAAAAATATAACTACTTTACAAGCCAGCAAGTGCACTACTAGGCATTGATCCAAGGGATACAAGTGTGCTATATCAGAGGGACACGTGCACCTCAATGTGTATAGCAGCGCTATCAACAATAGCCAAAGTATGGAAAGAGCCCAAATGTCCATCGATGGATGAATGGATAAAGAAGGTGTGGTACACATATATGATGGAGTATTATTCGACAATCAGAAAGAATGAAATCTTGCCATTTGCAACAACACGGATGGAACTAGAGGATATTATGCTAAGTGAAATTAGCCAGTCAGAGAAAGACAAATATCATATGACTTCACTCATATGAGGACTTTAAGATCAAAACAGATGAATATAAGGTAAGGGAAACAGAAATAAAATAAAAACAGGGAGGGGCAGAAAACATAAGAGATTCTCAAATACAAAGAACAAACTGAGGGTTTCTGGAGGGGTTGTGGGTGGGGGTATGGGCTAAATTGGTAAGTGGCATTAAGGAAGACACTTGTGTTATACACAGGGAATGAATCACTGGAATCTACCCCTAAAATCATTATAGCACTATATGCTAACTAACTTGGATGCAAATTAAAAAATAAAAATAAGTAAAACTACAGCAATCAACACTAGAGGTCAGTGACATTTTTACGTGTATATGTTATATATGATATAGGTCCTCACAGAATACATCTTATGTAATGTATACAAACGGAATATAAATCATTCCTACATAATGCTCTTTCTATCTTTACTCTAGGTTTCCAGTTGGTCTAAATGCTGCATTTCCTATTGCATAAGACAGGTTCAGCTTGCTATATAAGCTTTACAGGTTTGTACTTCAGTGATGAATTCTCTTTGTGCTACACACACACACACACACACACACACACACACACACACACACTCACTCTGAGTGTGGGTTGGGAGAGAGAAAGAGAGAGAGTTCTCCATTATTGTGGTACTGTGTACTCTTGTAGCTGAAGCACAACTTTTTAGAAAGCAGGGGACAGGATGCACCATAAGTCAAAGAGCTACTTTCTCCTAGCAGAATTGCAGTCTGTGATATAGGCATTTCAATGGAGTAGTCTCTCTCTCAAAATAAACATTAAAAAAAGGAAAAGAAAAGAAAAACAAGATCTGGTAAAAGAGAAGAGTCTGTATAACTGGACACGAGAGAAGTTGCACAGAAGCACTGCACCATGCTTGAGAAAATGTATCCCGGAGGGTATTGTTAGCAATGCAGATACTTCTACACACGTGAACTGAAATCAAACATATAAGGAAACGGATAGTAAATGGTGCAAATGAGGTTATCACATTTGGTGTGGGACTTGACATGTAAGCAAGGTGAAATAACTCTTATGATCCTTTGGTAATAAGTTAGAGTTGGAGCCATCAGTGTGAACTTCCTTTAGCCTATATATACACAGAGGGTAACATATAGACACAAGTATAAATGTCTGCATATACACTCAGTAGTAAACACTCATATGTTTCCTTGCCAGGACAGTTGAGGGGATATAGAGACCATGGTAGTAACAAGCACATCTGGGACCAAGATCTTGAATCTCATCCCATGATCTCATAAAATAAAACAGGGCTCCATGCAGAAATGACTGCTGCTAGGGCTCAGAGGAAAATACAATAAGCTGAAGCTGAGGCTGAAGCATCTTTTCCTGGAAGGCAGTAATGAAATGCTATCCCCAAAAAGCCAAGAATGATGATGCCATGCCAAAGGGACATGTCAGCTAACTGAAGGAGCTCTCCATTGCCAAAATTGGAACTATTTGAGCAGCAAAATAGTGTTAGATTATAACACAGAGTATATAATGCAAATAGTTGAAAAATAAACACTGAAAACACAATCTCGAGTGCAAAAGAAAACCAATTATTTACAGAAGGTTTCTACTCTACTACTTAGAGATGGGGCTGCACATAGAAAGTCCCTACAGGAGCACAGGATGGAAAGGAAGGGGAAAGAGCAATCTGACAAATATCGCGTCAACCAGGACATCAATATCAATACCAATGAGAATTACTCATGTTGACAGTGTGTACCCTTGATGTCATGAGATGATCATGGAGTTTCCTTCTCTGGTCTTCTTGTCTAACATCCATGGTCCCAGTCTACTCATTAAAAAAAAAAAGAATGATAAGGCATGTCCGGGGGCGCCTGGGTGGCTCAGTCAGTTGAGCATCCAACTTTGGCTCAGATCATGATCTCACGGTCCATGAGTTCGAGCTCCGCATCAGGCTCTGTGTTGACAGCTCAGAACCTGGATCCTTCTTCAGATTCTGTGTCTCCCTCTCTCTCTGCCCCTCCCCTGTTCATGCTCTGTCTCTCTCTCACTCTCAAGAATAAATAAAGATTTAAAAAAGAATTTTTTTAAACCATGTCCAAAAGAAGATTATTTGATAGAATGCCTGACCAGTACCCCTAAAACTATTACTTGCTTCAAGAACAAAGGAAGCCTGAGAAAAAGTCACTGCGTGTGGAAGCTGAGCATATATGAGGATTAAAAGTAACATGTGTAAGAGATAGGATGTGTTCCTGACAGCAGAACCTGGGAAGGGAGTTTAGGCGAACCCTCTGAAAAATCACAGCAGGTTTGTTTCCTAAATGTACAACTGCTCAAATACTAAGGTTGATTAAAAATTAAAACTATTAGTGAAATGAAAAATCTTTGGAAACACTGCTCTGAGCATGTCCCTAAGGTTCTGTTATGTGCTGTGTGTGAGCAGTGTCACTGCTATCAGTAATTCTTTCCATCGGTAAAATAAAGTAATGATACCACATACAAGTTTTTTAAAGATTTCAATAAAATGATAACTATTAGATTTTTGCATAGGGGTGCCTGGGTGTCTCAGTCAGTTAAGCATTCGACTTCAGCTCAGGTCATGACCTTGCAGTTTGTGAGTTCAGAGCCCGGCTCTGTGCTGACAGCTCGGAGTCTAGAATTAGCTTAGGATTCTGTGTCTCCCTCTCTCTCTACCCCTTCCCCACTTGTGCTCTGTCTCTCTCTGTCTCTCAAAAATAAATAAAAATATTAAATATTTAAACAAAGAAATTTGCATTATTTCTAGTAAACATTTAAGAATAAATGGAAAAAATTCATTGAATTTCTGTATCCACTATTTTCCACCCCCTCAGAAACCCATCCCCTTCCTCCCATCTCACCCTCATGGTACTATTTCTATACCTTACTACCATTCACACTCTGAACTCAGCAATAGTTTTTCCTCACAATAACCGAGGTCACTTTCCCAGAGGTCGGACCTGTTCATACTGTCCCCTGACAAACCTGTACCTACTCTTCATTAATTTCAGAATTAAACTACAACCCTCTAGCCAACATGTAAATTTCTTTGGTAATCTGACTGCTGCCTACCCAGCCAGGCTACTGGGGCTTCATTTTGCGGACCCCACAGACGCTGCTTCTGATTGTTGGTGAGACAGTAAGAAGTATTTCTAATTCCAGCAGCACAACATCTGCTCTACTTAGTCTCTAAATTTCCTCCTCTGCTGTTTCTTCCTAGACTGCTCACACCCTGTCCCCATGGAAAGATCCCTATACCCCTAATGTCTCAGCACCTCTAAGCTTCTCTGTGAAGACTTCTCTAACTCCATAAAAGAGTCCTCTCTCTAAAAACAATTAAAATGTCTCTCTCTGTCTCTCTGTCTCTCTCTCTCTCTCTCTCTGTCTCTCAAAAATAAAAGAATGTTTAAAAATATTAAACAAAAAAAGGGGGATGCCTGGGTGGCTCATCGGTTAAGCGTCTGACCTCAGCTCATGTCATGATCTCACAGTTTGTGAGTTCAAGCCCTGCGTCAGACTCTGTGCTGACAGCTCAGAGCCTGGATCCTGTTTCAGATTCTGTGTCTCCCTCACTCTCTGCCCCTCCCCTGCTAATGCTCGCTCACTCTCACCCTCTCTCTCTCTCTCTCTCTCTCTCTCTCTCTCTCTATCTCTCTCAAAAATAAATAAATGCTTTAAAATTTTTCAAAAACAAAATAAAGTGTCAACTTTTGGGGATCTACTTCCCCAGATTTCAATGCAACCTCATATTATCACATTAATTTATTTTTACCTCTCTCATTCTCTCTATTCAGTGAGGACCTTGACAGAAGGTCTTGATCATTTACTTATTCATGGGATAAATGGTAGTGTCTACCATACATGAATTACTGAAAAAATGTTTGTTGAATGACCGCAATTAACAAATGGTTCAAAAATGATAAACAGTCACTCCCCAAATGGAAGAACCAGCAATGAAAGCAGAGGAAAGACTGTCTAGAGACAAAGGCCCACTGATGAAGCACTAACTCTGAGGAGACAGATCAAGGAGTGATGGTTCAGTGTATCCAGAGTTGCCCTCCAGAATCAAAGCCTTATGGGCAGGACTTGACATCACTAAACTCTCCTTAACTTATTGTCCCTGTTGAGACCTCCAAAATAACTACTGACACAAGGGTTCCCCCCTACCATAACACATTTCCCCAGCACTTCTGAAGGTGCCTTGGCTCACCCAGATGTAAGCAGCGAACAGAGTGAGATCAATGACCCAGTCTCTCCCATGAATGATTGATGCAGTTGGAAGTTATGTCCCCAGGAAGGGAAGAGACATGGCTCCACTCATGAAGGCTCTAGAACACAGCTATGTGCTCATATCACCTGAGGTTATAAAAGTCAACTTCATGGGTGCAGCAAAGGCAATTTAATTTCTGTAGGTGTAGGGAATGAATTCCCATGAGTTTCATTAACGAAATATTCTTTTGTCTCTCTTCCCTTTACGATACTTGGGTCTCTGGAGATAGGAGAGAAAACCAGAATGCAAATTTGTTCCACTGTTGACATTGGGACACAGATTTGGCATTCCCTGATTATCTCTAATCCCATTTAACTCTCTTATCCAAGGAGTTATAGGGTAACTGTAAAGACTCTCACTATTAAGTCAGAGCCTCCAATAGTAACTATCCAATTCAGATTTTGGATAATTCTCTGTTCCCTAAATCTCTTCTTTCTCCAATCAATACCTATTCTTTTGGCTCACCATCATGCAGCCGCCAGCCCCTTGCGACACTTCTCCTTTTTTCCTGCTTCTCATTATCCTTCAATGTGGGCAATATATTTTTAACATCACTCAATCATTTGCTTCTTTGGGCATCCTCTAAACCCCTCATTAGTATTTGTGATAGAGTAGGCACTAAGCAACATGGTGCAAAGGAAGACAAGTGTAAGAATGGTCCCTTCTCTGGAGGGACTCACAGTCTCAACAGGGCAAGAGATACAAATAAATGAAATATTTCCATTTGCAATTATGTGGATGGAGCTAGAATGTATCATGATAATCAGAGAAGGACAAATACCATATGATTTCCCTCATATTGGAAGTGAATTAACAAATGAACACATGTGAAGCATGAAAGAGGAGAGAGAGAAAAAAAACACAAGAGACTCTTAATAATAGACAGATGGAGAAAGGTGGGATTGAGACGGGCTATGTGAGTGCTGGGTATTAAGGAGGGCACTTGTGATGAGCCCTGGGTGTTGTATGTAAGTGATAAATTACTGAATTCTACTCCGGAAATCAATATTGCATTGTGTTAACTACCTAAAATTTAAATTAAAATAAAAAATAAATTTTTAAATTAAAATAAATGAATGCACTACCCAGTAGGGGCACTGACATCTGGTGAAGAGACTAAAACCCTAGTCAACTTTTCCAGAAGAGATCTGTGGAGGCTGCACAAACAAACTTCTCTTTGTCCCGAGTCTTGATGTGGGAGAAGGGGGTAGGAGAACTCCAAGAAGAAGTATCCAGGCAACCAATGTGGGAAATACTTCGTACTTGCTGACCGATAATCAAGGGGCAAGTATGAAAATTGAAACTGGACCCTGAGTAGTTAGACAGCCTTCAAAGAGCAGAGATGTTTATATTTTAGCTACAGGTTTGACACATACTTATGAAAATAGTGGCGTTTCAGTGCAGATTTCATGAGGAGATGTCCAGGATCAAGTTCTCCCTATGGAAAACTTATCATGGAATAATGTTAGACACAGACTCTTATTACAATAGTCAAAGAAAACTGTAGATGGGAAAATAGGGAATGAATAGACGTTTTTAAATGGCAAAAGATAAACTTAAAATATTGTGTAAGTTTGCAACATGATGGACCTGGAGGATATGATGCTAAGTGAAATGAGCCAGTCAGAGAAAGACAAATACCATTTGATGTCACTCATATGTGGAATTTAAGAAATAAAACAAAGGACCAAACAAAGAAATGAAAGACAAAAAACAAAAACAAAAACAAAAACATATTCACAACCACAGAGAACAAACTGGATGGGGATGGGTGAGATAGATAAAGGGGATAAGACGACAGTATCTCCACAAGCACTGAACAGTGTATAGAATTATTAAGGGAAGGGGCCAAGATGGTAGAGCAGCAGGGAAGGTTTTTGTTTGTTTGTTTGTTTGTTCGTTTGTTTTTTTGCCTCTCTCATCCCTGAAATGCAGCTAGATCAACACCAAACCATCTGGCACACCTAGAAAACTGACTTGAGGATTAACACAACAGTGCGCCTAACTTTGCCAGTAGGTGGTGCAAAGAGGTGAACTGTGGAAGAGAGAAGCCATGGAGGGTAGAGAGCTGTTTTTGCTTTGGAGAGAGGACAGAGAAAGGGCAGAGAGTACATGAAAAGCACGCCCTCCAAAAAACAGCTGGACAGAAAAAGAAAGAATGGAAACACCCACAAGGGAATGAACAAGAAAGGGACAAAGGAAAAAGGAGAGGATTAAAATATCATTAATACTCTATAAACAGGGGAGCACAGAGTCTGAAACTCTGCAGCTTGATACCTGGCAGAGCTCTGGTGGGAAGGGCAAGTCCCCAGGGACAGAGAGCAGGATCTGAGAAGTCCTCTGGTCACACAGGGAAAGGTGGTTCCCCAGCAGAAGGACATGTGGTAGAGGCTCTGCATCCTCCCCATAAGCAAAGGTCCCAGCAGACCCTGGAGAACAGCCACATTTGCTGATGTTGGAACAAGGATGTTAAGGGTGAAGCCTGGCACCAGATGTATGTCGTGATTTACCATAATCCCAGAAACACTGCTGCTACACAATTGCTTGAACTTTTTCTGGGGCAAGTAGGCACCCGGCCACAATCTCTGTGCATCTGCAGTGGCGTGGCCATGCAAGCATTCCTGGGATGGGCCGGCACTCAGTTTGTGCCCCAGAGGGCTCACAAGACTGTCCCCCAGAGGGTCTGAGCAGGTCAAAGCAGCAGGGCCCTCAAAAGTGAGGGGTTTAGAAACACAGCTCCATCTGAGATAAAACTTGGGAGGGAGGTGTCGCATGGCAGGCTGATGGCTTGGTCACAGACACTGTAGAAGCGGGAAGTAGACATAAGCCAGAGAAATAGGAGAGGTGCTTGATTGCCGGTCAGTGAGAGCGCAGGGTTCTGATACTAGAAATTGAGTAGCTGGGTGATGCCATTTTCACCCCCACACACATATACACATACACATTTCACCCCCACACACATACCTGCAAGCTCATGCCTATATGTACCACAATGATCCACCCCAGTAAACTAAGCAGCATCTAATGGAGAATGGAGCTGTTACACCAAGCCCGTGTCCAACTCGGACAACCACGCTCTAGAAGAACATCACAACTCTCTCCACCTGCTTCGTTTATGAACTATAAAGTGCTTCATAGTTTGATTTCTAGGGGAAACTGGATATAATTTCAATTGTATTTCATTCTGTTCACAGGTCCATCTATTTCAATTTTTTTTCCTTTCTTTTCTTTTCTTAGTCTTGAGTACATAAAGAGAAAATATTTTTATTTTCCGTATTTATAAAAAAGATTTTAAATTTATTTCTACTATAGTTTTTACTTTTTTGTGAATATTTTAAATTCCATTTTACTTTCATCATTTTATTCTATTTTACTGTATTCATTGTTTTCATTTTCAAACTTTTTTTCTTTTCTTTCCCTTCATTTTCTATATTATCAAGCTTCTTACAACAATGAGACCAAAACAAACCAAGGAACTAGCATCCTTTATTTTACATTTTTGTTATTTTTTATTTTTAATTTCTTTCTTTATAAATTCCTTTTCATACTTCAAAATCATGAAAAGAAGGAATTTGCCACAAAAGAAAGAACAGGAAGAAATGACAGCCAGGGACTTAATCAACACATATACAAACAAGCTGTCTGAACCAGAATTTAGAATCAGGATAAGAAGAAGACAACTTCGAGTTGAAAAAAAAACCATAGAATTCCTTTCTGAGGAGATAAAAGTAAAAGCTAGTCAAGACAAAATTAAAAATGCTATACCTGAGATGCAATCTCAAATGGATACCACAGCTGCAAGGATAGATGAAGCAGAGGAGCAAATCAGCGATAGAGAACATATTTATGGAGAATAATGAAGCAGAAAAAAAAGGAGGGAAACTAAGGCAAAAGAGCACAATATAAGAATTAGAGAACTCAGTGACTCATTAAAAGAGAATAACATCCCAATCATAGAGGTTCCAGAAGAAGAAGAAGGGAGAAAGGGGTAAAAGGTGGATGTGAGCAAATCATAGTGGAAAACTTTCCTAGCCTGGGGAAGGACACAGACATCAAAATCCAGGAAGCACAGAGAACTCACATTAGGCTCAACAAAATCCAACCATCAACAAGGCATATCACAGTCAAATTCACAAAATACTCAGACAAGGAAAGATTCACGAAAGCAGCCAAGGGGGAAAAAAGTCCTTAGCCTACAAGGTAAGAGAGATCAGGTTAACAGCAGACCTATCCACAGAAACTTGGCAGGCCAGAAAGGAGTCGCAGGATTTATTCAATATGCTGAGTCAGGAAATATGCAGCCAAGAATCCTTTATCCAGCAAGGCCGTCATTCAAAATAGGAGAGACAAGTTTCCCAGACAACCAAAATCTACAGGAATTTGTGGCCACTAAAAAAGACCTGCAAGAAAATTTAAGGGAGATTCTATGAGGGGAGAAAAGACAAAAAAAAACGAAACAAAACAAAACAAAACCCAACAAAATCAATTAAGACTGCAAAGGAGCAGAAAACACCACCAGAAACTCCAACTCTACTGGCAACATAATGAAATAAATGCATATCTTTCAGTACCCACTCTAAATCTCAATGGACTAAACACTCCAATAAAAAGACATAGGATAACAGAATAGATAAGAAAATAATATCCATCTATATGCTATTTACAAGAAACTCACTTTAGAACTAAAGACACCCTCTCCCTCTCTCTCCACCCTTCCCCTGTTCATGTGCTGTCTCTCTCTATCAAAAATAAATAAACTTTAAAAAAAAAAAAAAAAGAACTAAAGACATCCTCAGATTGAAAGTAAGGGGATGGAGAACTATCTACCATGCTAATAGTCACCAAAAGAAACCCAGAGTAGCCACACTTATACCAGACATGCTAGATTTTAAGACAAAGACTGTAAGAAGAGATGAAGAAGGGCGTTATATCATAATTAAGGGGTTTATCCACAAAGAAGATCTAACAATTATAAACATTTATGCCTCAAACATGGAAAAGCCCAAATATAATAATCAATTAATCATAAACATACAGAGAAAATCATTGATAATAATACCATAATAATAGGGGACTTCAACTCCCCATTTACACCAATGGACAGATAATGTCAACAGAAAACGAACGAGGAAACAATGGCTTTGAATGACACATTGGATCGGATGGACTTAATTAACAGGTATGTTCAGAACTTTTTATCTAAAGCACCAGACTACACATTCTTCTCGAGTGCACATGGAACATTCTCCAGAATAGATCACATACTGGGACTTATACCAGTTCTCAACAACTAAAAAAAAAATCAAGATACTACCGTTCATATTTTCACACCACAATGATATGAAACTCAAAGTCAATCACAAGAAACAAATTGGAAAGGTAACAAATAATTGGAGACTAAAGAACATCCTACTAAAGAATGAATGGGATACCAAGAAATTAAAGAGGAAATTAAAACTTACATGGAAGCCAATGAAAATGATAATGCCACAGACCAAAATTTCTGGGACAGAGAAAAAGTGGTCATACGAGGGAAGTATCTAGGAATCCAGGCCTTCCTAAAGAAGGAAGAGGGATTTCAGGTACACAACATAACTTAACACCTTAAAGAGGTAGAAAAAGAATAGCAAATAAAATCTAAAACCAGTAAAAAAGGAAAATAATAAAGATTAGAGCATAAATCAATGCTATCAAAACCAAAACAAAACAAAACAAAAATAGTAGAATAGATCGATGAAATTATTGATCTATAATTCTTCAAAAGAATTAACAAAATTGATAAACCCTGGCCAGTTTTATCAAAAAGAAAAAGGAAAGGACTCAATAAATAAAATCAAGAGTGAAAGAGAGAGATCACAACCAACCATGAAAAACTATAAACTATAATAAGAGAATATTATAACCAATTATAGGCCCACAAATTGGACAATCTGGAAGAAATGGACAAATTCCTGGAAACATATAAAGTACGAACAATAAAACAAGAAGAAATAGAAAATTTTAACAGACCAATAACCAGTAAAGAAATCGAATTAGTAATCAAAAATCTCCAAGAAAACAAGAGTTCATGGCCAGATGACTTTCCAGGGAAAGTCTAACAAACATTTAAAGACGACTTAAGACCTATTCTTTTGAAGCTGTTCCAAAAAATAGAAATGGAAGGAAACTTCCAAACTCATTCTATGAAGCCAGCATTACTTTGATTCCAAAACCAGATGAAGACCCCAAAAGGGAAAACTATAGACCAATTTCCCTGATTAACATGGATGCAAAAATCCTCAACCAG
This sequence comes from Paguma larvata, assembly GCA_030068075.1. NCBI lineage: Eukaryota > Metazoa > Chordata > Mammalia > Carnivora > Viverridae > Paguma > Paguma larvata. The sequence goes on along the minus strand of CM057842.1, from coordinate 10,277,187 downwards.
ATACTGGCCAACTGGATCCACCAATATATTAAAAAATTTTTCACCACGACCAAGTGGGATTTATACATGGGATGGAGGGCTGGTTCAATATCTGCAAAACAATCGATGTAATACATCTCATCAATAAAAGAAAGGACAAGAACCATGTGATCCTCTCAATAGATGCAGAGAAAGCATTTGACAAAATACAGCATCCTTTCTTGATAAAAACCCGCAAGAAAGTAGGGATAAAAGGATCATAACTCAAGATCATAAAAGCCATATATGAAAGACCCACTGCTAATATCATCTTCAATGGGGAAAAACTGAGAGCTTTCCCCCTAAGGTCAGGAACAAGACAGGGATGTCCACTCTTGCCACTGTTATTCAATATAGTATTAGAAGTCCGAGCCTCAGCAATCAGACAACACGAAGGAATAAAAGGCACCCAAATTGGCGAGGAGGAATTCAAATTTTCACTCTTTGCAGACGACATGATACTCTATATGGAAAATCCAAAATATTCCACTAAAATGGCTAGAACTTATCCATGAATTCAGGAAAGTCACAGGATATAAAAATCAATGTGCAGCAATCAGTTGCATTCCTATACGCCAATAATGAAGCAACATAAAGAGAAATCAAGATATTGATCCCATTTATAATTGCACCAAAAAAAATAAAAAACCTAGGAATGAACATAGCCAAAAAGGTAAAATTCATACACTGAAAACAATAGAAAGCTTATGAAAGCAATTGAAGAAGAAACAAAAAAAAAACAGGAAAACTATTCCATGCTCCTGTAAAGAAAGAACAAATATTGTTAAAATGTCAATACTACTCAAAGCAATCTACATATTCAATGCAATCCCTATCAAAGTAACACCAGTATTCTTCACAGAGCTAGAACAAACAATCCTAAAATTTGGATGGAAACAGAAAAGATCCTGAATAGCCAAAGCAAACCTGAAAAAGAAAACCAAAACCAAACTCGAGGCATCACAATCGTGGACATCAAGATGTATTACAAAGCTGTAATCATCAAGACAGTATGGCACTGGCACAAAAACAACCACTCAGATCAATGGAACAGAATAGAGAACCCAGAAATGGACACACAAATGTATGGCCAACTAATCTTTGACAAAGCAGAAAAGAATATACAATGAAATAAAGACAGTCTCTTCAGCAAATGGTGCTGAGAAAACTGGACAGCGACATGCAGAAAAAATGAACCTGGACCACTTTCTTACACCATACACAAAAAGAAACTCAAAATGGATGAAAGACCTAAATGTAAGACAGGAAGCCATCAAAATCCAAGAGGAGAAAGCAGGCAAAAACTTCTTTGACCTCGACTGCAGCAACTTTTTATTCAACATGTCTCCAGAGGCAAGGAAAACAGAAGCAAACATGAACTATAGGGACCTCATCAAAATAAAAAACTTCTGCACAGCGAAGGAAACAATCAGCAAAACTAAAAGGTGACCACCGGAATGGTAGAAGATATTTGCAAATGATGTATCCAGATAAAGGGTTAGTATCTAAAATCTATAGAGAACTTATCAAACTCAACACCCAAAAAAATAAATAATCCAGTGAAGAAATGGGCAAAAGACATGAATAGTCACTTCTCCAAAGAAGACATCCAGGTGGCTAACAGACACATTAAAAAAATGCTCAACTGGGGCCCCTGGGTGGCTCAGTCGGTTAAGCAGCCAACTTCAGCTCAGGTCATGATCTCACAGTTCGTGGGTTCGTGCCCCACACATATACACACATATATACATACATACATACACATACATACAGTGGAGTATTACTCAGCAATCAAAAAGGATGAAATCTTGCCATTTGCAACTACATGAATGAAAGTAGAGGGCATTATGCTAAGTGAAATTAGTCAGAGAAACACAAATATCATGAGTTCACTCATATGAGGAATTTAAGTTACAAAATGAACACAGGGAAGGGAAGCAAAAATCATATAAAAACAAGTATGGGCATTGGCTAAATGAGTAGGGGGCATTAAGGAAGATACCTGTTGGGTTGAGAACATATGTTGCACTATATGCTAACTAACTTCAATGCAGATAGAGAAATAAATAAATAAACAAATAGCGTATTCACCCCTGGGGGCAGGGTGGAAGAATTGTTAAACATCACGTTATACATCTGAAATTAATATAACAATGTATGTAAATTACTCTTCAGTAAAAATAATGCCTAAGGAAAGGGGAAAATGCAATCCAGAGTTACCACATTATAACTTCAAAATGATCTGTTTTCAACAACTAAAATAGAAATATAACTCAGTAGGATAGGAGGGAGCCCAGAAATAAACTCAAATCATATGGTTGAACGATTTTTGACAAAAGTGCCATAATGGACAGCCTCTCTAAGACATGGTGATGGAAAACCTGGAAATCCACATGCTTAAAGATGAAGCCAATCCTTTCGTGACCATCTACAAACATGACTCCAAATGGATCACAGACTAAAGCATAAGAAATAAAACTGTAAGCATTTCGCAGAAAATAGAGGTACATCTTTATGACACTGGATTTGACAAAGATTTCCTAGATGGAATACCAAAGACACAGGCAAATGGGAAAAAAAATTACTTCTCAAAATGAACAATATATGAGGATCAAAGGCTACTATTTGCTATGTCAAAAAAAGAAAACCCGCCAAATATAGAACAGATTGGCAAATCAGTTACTTGATAACAGATTAACATCCAAAATATATAAAGAATTTCAAAATTTTCACAGCAAAAACCAAAACATCTCAATTTTTTAAATGCCGTGCTTTTATTTAAATTCCATTTACTTAGCAGTGTAATATTAGATTCAATGCTTCCATAATTAAAACTTAAAATAAACAATATTTTGAAATGAAAGAAACAATAACTGTTGGTAATTATCTGGAGAAAACAGGAACCCTCAGGCATTGGTGGGAATTGAAACTGGAGTCACCACTGCGGAAAGAGTATAGTGTTCTGTCATCAGAACACTATAATCCAGTAACTGCACTACAGGGTCATTATCCCCCAAAACACAAAAACACTAATTCGAAGGGGTACATGCACTCCTATGTAATAACAGCATCATTTACAATACCCAGATTATGGAAGTAGCTCAAGTGTCCGCCAATAAATGAATGATTAAAGAAGATGTCGGTAGGGGGCTCCAGTATTTCGCTTGCCCTTTAAAGGGGGACGACTGAAACCATTGTCTCTCTCTCAACTCCAAAAATCGGGGGGAAAAGGTGCTAGAGCTGACAAGAAACTAAGGCGGAAACAGACACGGCCCAACTGAACTGTGAGTTTAATCTGGGTCGGATAAAACGAACTCGAACTCGGGAAGTTGAGCTGAGGGGAGGGTGAGCGTCTTCGGAGATAGCTGGGAAAGTGCCGATCGAACAACATCTGAACGAGAGGGCCAGAGCGGGTGAGACTGCGACCATCCAGCCCCTAAATGCAGGGCTTTTGAAGAGAAGTTCAGTGGCAAACAGCAGCAATCCCCGCGCGCTGCTGGGACCGCACCAACCCCGTCCTGAGCCACTGGGACGCGCGCGGGAGGGACTGGCAGCAGGGACGCAGGCGGCGCCGCCTGCGGAGCACCTCTAACCCCGGCACAATTATAACGAAATCGGGGGGTGGCAGACGGCCGCACCACCGCGCCACCCTCGCCCAGCGCCTCCGGGGCGCCCGCGCTGCCGGGACAGGCTGGGGGGACCCAGGCAGCGGCTCCTGCGGAGCACCTCTAACCCCCGCACAGTTACAGCCAAATCGGGGGGTAGCAGACGGCCGCGCCACCGCGCCACCCTCGCCCAGCGCCTCCGGGCACGCACCCTGCCGGGATAGGCAGCAGGCACCCAGGCAGCCCCAGGCGCGGCTCCAGTAAACCACACTAGGCTGGCGTGGGCGGTGGAGAGAGAACAGAAATAAAGGGGCGAATAAAGCCTCCAGGACTGGTGGCGCGGGTCTGGAGAGACGCCATTGTTGTCTCACAAGCCAGGAAGTCACCCCAGAAGCCATCCCTGCAGCAGTGGAGGCCGGACCCGCCTACACTAAACCACGCCCCTCCCAAACTATCAGCAGGAGCCACTGATCCAAGTGGAGATTGCTGCCTGGAGTAAAGCCAGTCATTTCTTCTTTTTAAATTTATCCCTCCCTTTCTCATTCCTACCGATCCCCATCCCTGAGCTGGTCATCCAGGGTACTGACTGGCTTAATCATTTTTTTCGTTCTTTTTGTTTTTTGTTTTTTTGTTTTTTGTTTGTTTGTTTGTTTGTTTTGTTTGGGATTTTTTTTGTTTTGTTTTTTGTTTTTTGTTTTTTGTTTTTTGTTTTTGTTTTGTTATTTAACCCACTCTTCGAGGACATGTCCTACAACCTCTTCTTTACTTCCCTAGCCCTTTTTCTGGAATAACCAGGCCGTATAAGTTCATCTAGACGACATCGATCTTTATTCCTTTTCCCTCGCACCTGTCCTTATTCTGATTTCTATCAGTCTGGATTAAACCCGTTAGTCGCTCTACCTGGGCAAAGTCCATTTCCTCCTTCTCCCTGCACCAGTCATTATTCTGTCTATATATGCTCTGCCACCAGCACACTACATACCCTGTCCTTAACGTGTAGCGGTTACTTCAGGACATTGCCCTCAGAGAGTCACTTGTTATTTTTTTCTGTTGTGAACTGCTTGTCTGGACCATTTGTCGGTACGTTTGAGTATTTCTGTGTTCTGTGTGTCTGTCAGTTTTCCTTTCCAGGGCAACGTCAAGAAACAACCCATAACACATCCAGCCAAAATGACGAGACGGAAGAATTCTCCTCAAAAGAGTCTACAAGAAGTAGTGACAGCTCAAGAATTAATGAAAACAGATATAAGCAACATAACAGAACTTGAATATAGAATGTTAATCATAAAACTAATTGCTGGCCTTGAAAAAAGCTTAGATGAATGCAAGGAGTCCCACGAGGCAAAGTTCAAAGACCTTAAAAACGGTCAAGAAGAATTAAAGAAGACATTGGAAGAAATACAGGGGAAACTGGAAGCAGTCACAGCACGGATTGAAGAGGTAGAGGAAAGAGTTAGTGCATTAGAAGACAAAATCATTGAAAAAGAGGAAGCAGATAAAAAGAGAGAGAAGCTGATCCAGGAACAGGAAAGGAGAATTCGAGAGCTGAGCGATGCAGTCAAAAGAAACAATATCCGTATCATAGGAGTTCCAGAGGAAGAAGAGAGAGAGAAAGGAGTCGAAGGGGTTCTGGAACAAATCATTGCTGAGAACTTCCCCAACATGAGGAAGGAAACGGGCATGGAAATACAAGAGGCACAGAGAACTCCCCTCAGACGTAACTTGAATAGACCTTCTGCACGGCACATCATAGTGAAGCTGGCAAAATACAAAGATAGGGAGAGAATCCTGAAAGCAGCTAGGGACAAAAGAACCCTAACATACAAAGGGAGACCTATAAGGGTAGTAGCAGACTTATCTACGGAAACTTGGCAAGCCAGAAAGGAATGGCAGGATATCTTCAATGTGATGAGCAAGAAGGACATGCAACCAAGAATTCTGTATCCGGCTAGCCTGTCATTCAGAATAGAAGGAGAGATCAAGGTTTTTCCCAACAAACAAAAACTGAAAGAATTTATCACAAATAAGCCAGCACTGCAAGAGATCCTGAGGGGCATTCTATGAAAACAAGGAGGCAAAGAACACAAACTACCAGAGACAGCCTTACAAACATGAAACTTACAGATAATACAGTGACTGTAAGCCCATATTTTTCAATATTAACACTGAATGTAAATGGACTAAATGCGCCAATCAAAAGACACAGGATAACAGAATGGATTAAAAAACAAGACCCATCTATTTGCTGTCTTCAAGAAACTCATCTTAAACCTGAAGACACCTTCAGATTGAAAGTGAGGGGATGGAGAACTATCTACCATGCTACTGGAAGTCAGAAGAAAGCCGGAGTAGCCACACTTATATCAGACAAATTAGACTTTAAAATGAACGAGGTAATAAGAGATGAGGAAGGACATTATGTAATAGTCTCAGGGACCATCCAGCAGGAAGAGCTAACAATTGTAAATATCTACGCACCGAATTCAGGGGCACCCAAATTTGTAAAACAACTAATTACAAACATTAGCAACCTCATCGATAAAAATGTCCTAATAGTAGGGGATCTCAACACTCCACTCTCAGCATTGGATAGATCAACAAAACAGAAAATCTCCGCAGAAACAATAGCCCTGAATGACACATTAGGACAGATGGGCCTCACAGACATCTTTAGGGTCCTTCATCCAGAAGCAAAGGAATTTACGTTCTTCTCATCTGCACAGGGTACATTTTCCAAGATAGACCACATTCTGGGGCACAGGGAAGCTCTGAATAAATATAAAAGAATTGAGATCATACCGTGTACAGTGTCAGACCACAATGCTTTGAAACTTGAAATCAACCACAGGAGAAAGCCTGGAAAATATCCAAGAACATGGCGGCTAAGAAATAACCTACTAAAAGATGACTGGGTCAACCAAGCCATCAGAGAAGAAATTAAAAAATATATGGAAACAAATGAAAATGAAAATACAACAATCCAAACGCTCTGGGATGCAGCAAAGGCAGTCCTGAGAGGGAAATATATTGCAATCCAGGCCCATCTCAAGAAACAAGAAAAATCAATAACACAAATTCTAACAGCACGCCTAAAGGAACTAGAAGCAGATCAACTAAAACAACCCAAGCCCAGCAGAAAGAGAGAAATAACAAAGATCAGAGCTCAAATTAACCATATGGAGACAGAAAAGGTAGTGGAACAGATCAATGAAACCAAAAGCTGGTTCTTTGAAAAAATAAACAAAATAGACAAACCTCTAGCCAGGCTTCTCAAAAAGAAAAGAGAGAGAACTCAAATAAATAAAATCGTGAATGAAAAGGGAGAAATTACAACCAATCCCTCAGAGATACAAGCAATCATCAGAGAATACTATGAAAAATTATATGCCACCAAACTTGGCAATCTGGAAGAAATGGACAGCTTCCTAAATAGCCACACGCTACCAAAACTCAAACGGGAAGAAATAGAAAATTTGAACAGACCCATAACTAGTGAAGAAATAGAATCCGTTATTAAACACCTCCCAGCAAATAAAAGCCCTGGACCAGATGGCTTTCCTGCGGAATTTTACCAGACATTTAAAACAGAGTTAATTCCTATCCTCCTCAAGCTGTTCCAAAAAATTGAAACGGAAGGAAAACTCCCGGACTCATTCTATGAAGCCAGCATCACTTTGATTCCCAAACCAGATAGAGACCCAGCAAAGAAAGAAAATTACAGGCCAATATCCCTGATGAATATGGATGCAAAAATTCTCAACAAGATACTAGCAAATCGAATCCAACAGCATATAAAGAGAATTATCCACCATGATCAAGTAGGATTCATCCCTGGGTTGCAGGGCTGGTTCAATATTCGCAAATCAATCAACGTGATACATCACATCAACAAAAGAAAAGATAAGAACCATATGATCCTGTCAATAGATCCAGAAAAAGCATATGACAAAATACAGCACCCTTTCTTAATAAAAACTCTCGAGAAAGTCGGGATAGAAGGAACATACTTAAACATCATAAAAGCCATATATGAAAAGCCCACAGCTAATATCATCCTCAATGGGGAAAAATTGAAAGCCTTCCCCCTGAGATCAGGAACACGACAGGGGTGTCCACTCTCGCCACTGCTATTTAACATAGTGCTGGAAGTCTTAGCATCAGCAATCAGACAACAAAACAAAATAAAAGGCATCAAGATTGGCAAGGAGGAAGTCAAACTTTCACTTTTTGCAGATGACATGATACTTTACATGGAAAACCCGACAGAATCCACCAAAAGCCTACTAGAACTGATCCATGATTTCAGCAAAGTTGCAGGGTACAAAATCAATGTACAGAAATCGGTGGCATTTCTATACACCAACAATGAAGCAGCAGAAAGAGAAATAAAGAAGCTAATCCCTTTCACAATTGCACCAAAAACCATAAAATACTTAGGAATAAACCTAACCAAAGATGTGAAAGACCTCTACAATGAAAACTATAAAAAACTTATGAAGGAAATTGAGGAAGACACAAGGAAATGGAAAAACATCCCATGCTCATGGATTGGAAGAATAAATATTGTCAAAATGGCAATACTACCCAAAGCAATCTACACATTCAATGCAATCCCAATCAAAATTGCACCAGCATTCTTCTCAAAGCTAGAGCAAACAATCCTAAAATTTGTATGGAACCACAAAAGACATCGAATAGCCAAAGTAATACTGAAGAATAAAACCAAGGTGGGAGGCATCACAATCCCAGACTTTAACCTCTACTACAAAGCGGTGGTCATCAAGACTGTATGGTATTGGCACAAAAACAGACACATAGACCAATGGAATAGAATAGAAAACTCAGAAATGGACCCGCAAGTATATGGCCAACTAATCTTTGACAAAGCGGGAAAATGTATCCAATGGAAAAAAGACAGCCTTTTTAACAAATGGTGCTGGGAGAATTGGACAGCAACATGCAAAAGAATGAAACTAGACCACTTTCTTACACCACTCACAAAAATAAATTCTAAATGGATAAAAGATCTGAATGTGAGACAGGAAACCGTCAAAATCCTAGAGGAGAAAACAGGAAAAAGCCTCTTTGACCTAAGATGCACAAATTTCTTACTCGACACGTCTCCAAAGGCAAGAGAATTAAAAGCAAAGATGAACTATTGGGACCTCATCAAGATAAAAAGCTTCTGCACGGCAAAAGAAACAACCAACAAAACGAATAGGCAACCAACGGAATGGGAAAAGATCATCGCAAATGACATATCGGATAAAGGACTATATCTAAAATTTATAAAGAACTTACCAAACTCCAAACCCGAAAAACAAACAACCCAGTGAAGAAATGGGCGGAAGATATGAATAGACACTTCTCCAAAGGGGACATTCAGATGGCCAACAGACACATGAAACGATGCTCAATGTCACTCATCATCAGGGAAATACAAATCAAAACTACACTGAGATACCACCTCACACCAGTCAGAGTGGCTAAAATGAACAAATCAGGAAACTATAGATGCTGGCGAGGATGTGGAGAAGTAGGCACCCTCCTACACTGTTGGTGGGAATGCAAACTGGTGCAGCCACTCTGGAAAACGGTGTGGAGGTTCCTCAAAAAAATGAAAATAGAGCTACCCTATGACCCAGCAATAGCCCTGCTAGGAATCTACCCAAGAGACACAGGAATGCTGATGCATAGGAGCACGTGTACCCCAATGTTCATAGCAGCACTTTCGACAATAGCCAAATCATGGAAAGAGACCAAGTGCCCATCAACAGACGAATGGATAAAGCAGTTATGGTACTTATATACAATGGACTACTACGTGGCAATGAGAAAAAATGAAATCTGGCCATGTGTAGCAACATGGATGGAACTGGAGGGTATTATGTTAAGTGAAAAAAGTCAGTCAGAAAAAGACAGATACCATATGTTTCCACGAATAGGTGGACTTTGTGAAACTAAGCAAAAACCAGGGGGAGGGGAAGAGGGGAAAGAAAAAAAAAGACACAGAGAGGGAGGGAGATAAAACATAAGAGACTCTCAAAGACTAAGAAAAAACTGAGGGTAAGGGGGATGAGGGAGGGGGGAGAGGGGGTGATGGGCATTAAAAAGGGCACATGTTGGGATGAACACTGGGTGTTATATGTAAACCAATTTGAAAATAAACTATTATAATAAAAAAAAAAAATAAAGAAGATGTCGTACGGATACACAAACAACAGAATATTATTTAACCAATAAAAAAAGAATGAAATGTTCCCACTTGCAATGACATGCATGGAGCTAGAGAGTATTATGCTAAGTGAAACACAAATACAACATGATTTCACTCATATGTGGAATTTAAGAAACAACTCAAATGAGCAAAGGAAAAAAATGAGAGGCAAACCAAAATGCAGACTCCGAACGATAGAGAACAAACTGATGGTTACGATAGGGAGATGGGTGGGTGATAGGTGAAACAGGTGAGGGGGATTTTGGAGTGCACTTGTGAGGAGCACTGGGTGCTGTGTGGAAGTTTTGAATCACTATATTGTATACCTGAAACCAAGAATACACTGTAGGTTAACCATACTTGAATTAAAATTTTTTTCTATTTATAAAACAAATTAATGGTGGGGAGAAAAAAAAGAACAGTCAATAGACTCAAATAGACATTTCTCTGAAAAAAGATGTAGGAATGGCTACTTAACGTGTCCCCCATGACCAATCCTTAGGGAAATGCAGATTGAAACTATAATGTGACACCACTTCACACAGACGAGGACAGCTATTGTAAAAACTAAAACGGAAGATAAGTGTTGGTGAGGACATGGAGAAATTGGGACTCTGTGGTACTTTGCTGATGAGAATAAAAAGGGGCACAGCTGCTGAATGAAATGGTGTGCCAGTTCCTCAAAAACGCAAACATAGAATTATCATTTCATCCAGTGGTTTCACCTCTGTTTATAGGCCCCCTTACAAGCCCTAAAAGAATTTAAAGCAATGACCAAAATAGATATTTGTACACCAATTCATAAGAGCTTTATTTACAGTTGCCAAAATGTGGAGACACCAGAGTGTCCATCAACAAACTCACAGATGAACAAAATGTGGTGAACACGTACACTGGAACATCATTCAGCCTTTAAAATAAATGGAATTCTGAAACAGGCTATAATTTGGGTGAACCTCACAAACATCATGCTAAGTGTAAGAAGTCAGACACACACACACACACACACACACACACACACACACACAGTATTATACAATGCCATCTATATGAGATACCTAGAGTACTCAGATTTAGTGAGAGAAGGCAGGATGGCGGTACACAGGGACTGGGCTAAGGGGCAATGGGGAGATAGTATTTCAAGGAGGCAAAGGTTCAGTTTGAGATGATGGGAAATTTCTGGCGATGGATGGAGGTGGTGGTTGCACAACAGAGAGAAAGTACTTAATGCCAAATAAGTAGATTTCAAAGTGTTTAAAATAATAAATGTTATCTATATTTTACCCTGACCAAAAAAAAAAGGATCTAAAAGAGTGACATATTCTAAAATAATTTCAGGGCCATAAACAGGTTAATCTGATGTAGGGAAAGGAATCCAAAGTACAAGGAGACAAGAGTGTTGTGTTGGGTTTATCTTGTATGATTCAATACCTCAGTCACAAAGTATACTCAAAATAAGGGTTCGGGGCACCTGGGTGGCTCAGTCGGTTAATGTCCAACTTCGGCTCAGGTCATGATGTCACGGTTTGTGAGTTCAAGCCCCACGTCGGGCTCTGTGCTGACAGCTCAGAGCCCAGACCCTGCTTCGGATTCTGTGTCTCCCTCTCCCTGACTCTCCCCCTGCTCACACTCTGTCTCTCTTTCTCAAAAATAAACATTTAAAAATTTAAAAAAAAAATAAGGGCTCAGAGAACATAAAATTCATATGGACATTGAGAATACCTTGGGGAAGGTGATAATGTCTTCCTTCACAAGCTCCACAGAGTTCTCCATATGACTGATTTCCCATGGACATGCGGAAACTGAAATGCCTTTGTCCTGACTCCAGCCCCTGAGGAACTGCCAGAGGCCGTGTCTGCAGTCCAAAACCATCCAAGGTATGGTATGTATAGTGCATGTAAGAATTAATCATTCTCATCCAAATTGGTTGAGCCACAGAGATTTCTGGAAAGGGAAAATTCATCATGGTGTCTCCATGAAACAAACTGATGGGAATCTTACAAAGGTTCATCCAATTTGAGTAACCAAAAGAAATTTAAAATTTTTAAACCCTCTAATTCTCATGAAGGAAAGCCTGACCTGAATCGCCACAACCTAAGGTCATAATCTCTACCTGACTTCCAGACCTGAGACCTTCACAGTCTCAGGTCCTCAACTGATGGAACCAGTTACCTCTGAGAGGATTGAAAATGGTAACAAATACTTTAATTTTCCTCCAAACCAAACCCAATGGCTCTGAGGTGATGGCACTAGCCAGCTTAAAATGGCGCAGGAGGACTGTGGTCTGAACTAAAGTTGGTAGCTTGAAACTGGGCAAGATGAGACTGACCACACAATGGAACCTGGTAGAGCTGCAATTAAGATCTCTTCTTCATTTGATTTTTACTTTCTTCTCTCTGCTTACTATACCTCTTTCTTTTAGTCTTTACTTTTGAGTGAGAGCTCCTTAAACATTTATCGGAAGACTAGTGTGCAAAGAGAGCTGTGGCCTTTTACGAACCAAAGTGGTGGCTTCTAGGGTCGGGCGATGATGAGACATCTGCTTTGCTCTGTCTCATAAAGCATAGTTTCGGTCCATCATTATGTCCTGCTGCTGCTGCCTTACTTCTGAGATGCTGCCTACAAAACTTTGACTGGCAATAGGTAGAATATCCATTGCTTTTGTCATCTGTGAAAGAGCTGTTATGGTAGCAGGTGCTGTGGGAAATCACTAGACAGTGTTGCTGCCTGCCAAAATATTAAAAGGAAACTTATAATGCATCCCTGGGATAATCAGCAAGAACAACACCATCGATGCCTGGAAACTCAGGAGCTAATAATTTCTATTACCTACACACTTAGTTGATGTTTTGGACTGTGCAAGGGAAAATTAGATACTGCATGGTGAAAGTGGAGTATTGTAAATGCCATCACAGGGTTTCATGTGCATCTGCTGTTACAGATGTGTTCTCTCTCCAAGAGGAAATGACAGAAACCGCGGAAACTGTTGCATACACTCTGATATGTTCAATGCTTTTCTCCCAAAGAAGAATACTCCAATCAAGGTCCTCTCATCTCAGACAAGAAGGATTCCACAGGTATTCATTCTTGTGGCTCTTTCTATCATATTTTAAATACTCAACTCCCTAACTTATTTATTTGTCATTGAAAATCCATGCAATGGAACTTAATGAGAGGTCTAAGATTTTATGAAGAAATTCAGAAGAAATAGTTGCTGATTATGAATGAAAACTTAAAGAACCCAAATACTGTAGAATGTTAAACTGTAGATCGTCAATTGATGAACTGATACAAATATCATGATCTAGGTCTATCAGGGGTTTGAGCCCTGTTTCTCAAGACTTTATCTTGAAACAAAGAATCCTATACGCAGAGAATGTCTCTCTGCTAAAGAGCTTGCTCAGGGCTTGCTTGATGTCTCTGCTCCTCAACCCATAGATGAAGGGGTTCAGCATGGGGGTGATGATCGTGTACATGACCGAGGTTATGGCACTTGCACTGGAGTTTTGTGAAGCAGCAGAACTAAGATACACCCCAAGTCCTGTACTATAGAACAAGGAGACCACTGAGAGGTGAGACCCACACGTGGAAAATGCTTTATGCTTGCCACTCGCTGATGAAATTCTCAAAATGGAGGTTACAATCTTAGAGTAAGAGAACAGGATACCAGTGAGTGGAACAACACACAAAGGTCCATCTGCGAGATAGATCATCAGATCATTGAGGAACGTATCAGAGCAAGCAAGTTGGATCACCTGCTTAATTTCACAGAAAAAGTGAAGGATTTCAAGATCTGTGCAAAAAGAGAGTCGCAAAATCATTAAGTCATGTAATAGAGAGGCAAGAACACTCAATACCCAGGACCCCAGAAGCAGGATGCCGCAGAATTTGGGGTTCATGATGGCCATGTAGTGTAGGGGGTGACAGATGGCCACAAAGCGGTCATAGGCCATCACTGTCAACAGGAAGTTGTCTAATCCTACGAAAAGCATGAAAAAGTACATCTGGCTGAGGCAGCCTGCATAGGTGATCACTTTGCTCCGTGTCTGGATGTTCAGCAGCATCTTTGGGACGGTGGTGGAGGTGAAACAGATGTCTGAAAAGGACAGGTTGGAGAGGAAGAAGTACATGGGGGTGTGGAGGCGGGAGTCCGTGATAATGGCCAGGATGATGAGCAGGTTCCCAGTGAAGGTGACCAGGTACATGGACAGGAACAGCCAAAAGAGCAGTGACTGCAGCCCCCCCTCATCGGAGAGTCCCAGGAGGATAAATTCTGTAACACGGGATTGATTTCTTCCTTCCATGTAACTGATGCAAATGACTGGAACAGAGACAAGAACACTGTAAATGCACAAGCAGTTATCACAGAATTGAAAGAAAATCTGTGAGCTAGGCTTGGGTGGCTCAGTCGGTTAAGTGTCTGACTTTGGTCCAGGTAATGATCTCGCCATTCATGGGTTTGAGCCCCACATCAGGCACTGTGCTGACAGCTCAGAGCCTGGAGCTTGCTTTGGAATCTGTGTCTCCCTCTCTCTCTGCCCCTGCTTCTGTAACGCTCTGTCTCTGTCTCTCTCAAAAATGAATAAACACTAAAAAAAACTTTTTTAAGACAGAAAGAAATGCTGTGATCTGTTTTCAAGGTGCTTCATTCATCATATTTATACATTGCCTACCCATATAGAATATTTAGCAGAAAATTTCAAGGAATCTATCCCAAACACTCCATATTTTCCATGATGCCGAAACTGATTTGCATTCCTTGTCCTGATCAAAACATTTACCCAAAGCAATGTTCTCCTCCATAGATTTACTGAGATATTTTTTTGGTCAATCAGCTAATATTTTAAACTATTATCTTGTGACAAATATTGTTGAAAGTGTTGCAAAAAGTAGCGGTATTTGTTCGCCCTTAACAAGATTGAGTCTAAGATGTGTGTGTGTCAGAGGGAGCAATAGAATATTAATAGATAAGTGAATGATGTTTAAAGTGGTGGTTATAACTAATAAGTAAAATAATGCAGGGCAAGATAGTTAAGTGAAGGGAAAACTTGCCATCGTGTCACCTGGATCAGGGGCTTCTCAGCTGGAAAACTGAGGGCAGTGGATATATGAACCATGCAGATGACTTTGAGAAAACCTGCTACGGTGAGAAATAGCTTGCGTGAGTCCTTGAGAGAAGAGGTCACCAGATACCATCAGGCAACATCAAAGAAAAAGCTGAGCAGGAAACACAACAGGAGTAGGTAATGGATGTAAGACAGAGAGAAGGGAGGTTTAAGCCTCCTGCTTCTGTGGAAACATTCTAAGACAATGGACACCTCATTCATTGTCATTTTTACACATATGTGTAACATATGACATCTGTATACAACTGTATACATTTTATGCATTGTATGCAAATGAAACATAATTCATTACTCTATAATTCTCTCTCTTTACTCTATCTCCAGTTGGTCTCCATTCTCAATTTCTTATTGCAAAAGACACCTTCAGCTTCCTATAAATGCTTTGCGTGCGGGTACTTTATTGATAACTTCTCTGTTCCCTACATACACACACACACACACACACACACACACACACACACACACACACACACTGCAGGTAGGGAGAGACACATAGAGAATGTTCTCCATTATTGTGGTGTTATGTACCCTTGTAGCTGAACCACAACCCTTTAGAAAACAGGGGACAGGCTACACCGTGAGTCAAAGCTTCTTTCTCTAGGAGAATAGCATTTTGTTCTGTAGGCATCCAATGGGACACTCATGGCTTAGAATCTCAAAAACCACACTGGATTAGAAGACTTAACAGCAGTCTTTCTCAATCACTTCCAAAATATTCAAAGGGAAACGCTTCCTACTTTATTCCATGGAGCCAGCATTGCACTGATACTGAAGCCAAATAAAGACACTGCAAGAAAAGTACAGAACAATATTCCCGAGAAATATTGATGTGAAAATCTTTGACTAAATACTACCAAACCAGATATAGCAGCCTTTTGTTCATGATGTAGAGAAGGATTATGCCTCTTGACCAATGCATTTATTCTCAGAAGGCAAGAATGGTTTAATTGATGAAAATCCCTCAGATAACACTCCACAAACAGAACGGGGGATGAAATCACATGATTATCTCCACTGATGCAGAGAAAAACTTTGACGAAATTCAGCATTCTTTCATAATGATGACATTCAACAAACTAAGACAGAAGGAAACTTCCTCAGCATGATATGGTCATATGTGAAAGGTGACCTGTAACATCATTCTCAATAGTGAAAGGCAGAGAGCAGCCCCTAAGATAAGAAAAAGACAAGCATGTCTGCTTTCATACCTTCTATACAACACAGGATTGAAAGTTTTAGACAGAGAAATTAGCCAAGAAAGAAAGAAAGAGAGAAGGAGGGAAGGAAGGAAGGAAGGAAGGAAGGAAGGAAGGAAGGAAGGAAGGAAGGAAGGAAGGAAGGAAGGAGGAGAGGAAAGGAGGAAGGGAAAGAAGGAGAAAGGAAGGAAGAAAGAAAGGAATAGGAATGCAAAGAGATGGAGGGATGAAACCTGAGAGGGAAGGAGGGAGGAAGAAGAGAGCTTATTTTTAAAATAAGCTACCATTAAAAACAGGAAAAACTTTTAAAATAATGCACGGATTCAGCAAAGTTGCAGAAAACATGTCAGCACACACACGAAACTCAGTTGAAGAGTGAATCCCAGCATGGAATGCACCATGTGAAAAAACAATCTAACCATATTACAATTGTATGAGACAATCTCAGTAAAGCAGGTGGGCAAGAAAAAGTGCAGAAATACATGATTTGGAAAATGAGTGGATTCTGAAACCAGGAGATGAAAGAAATTGCACAGAAGCACCGTACCATACTTGAAAAAAGTATATCCCAGAGAGTATTGTAAAAAACAGTATATTCTATAAAAGCATATTATAAAAAAAAGTATATCCCAGAGAGTATTGCTACTTCTGCCCATGTGAACTGAAATTGAACATATACGGAAATGACCAGTAAATGGGAAGAATAGGGTCATCACCTTTGCTGTGAGAGTTTACATTTAAGAAGGTGAAGACGCTATTATGAGCCTTGTGGTAATAAATTAGAGTTGGAACCATCAGTATGAACTTGCTTTAGCTTAACATTGATACAGAGGCATACATATGGATACATGTATGGATGTCTGCATATACGCAGAGTAGTAAACACTCACACGTTTCTTTACCAGGACAGCTCTGGTAGACATAGAGGCCCTGGTAGCAACAAGCACAGCTGGCACCAATGTCTTGATTCTAATCCCATGTTCCAATAAAAAGAAAGAGGGCTCCTTGCAGAAAGGACTGCTTCTAGGGCTCAGGAAGGAAATACAAGAAGCTGGAGCATCATTTCCTGTAGGACAGGAATGTAATTATACCCTTGAAAGCCAAGAATGATGAGCACATGCCAAAGGGACATGTCAGCTAACTGAAGGAGCTCCCCATTGCCAAAGCCGGAACAATTTGAGCAACAAAGTAAACCCAGATTGTATACTAAATGTCAAGGAGTGTACACCAAAATAAATAATTAAAAATAAAGAGAAGAAACAATCTCAAGTGCAGAAGCATAACAATGATTTATGGAGATACTCTACTCTCAGAGAGGCAGAGGATAACTCTTACTACTTAAGAATGGGCTTCACATGAGAAAGTACCTCAAGAGCACAGAATCAAAAGAAAGGGGAAAGAATAACCACGGTGGGGAAAACTGACAAAATCCACGCCAACCAGGACATATTAACACCAATGAGAATTAGTTGTGTTAATAGTGTGAACTCTTGATGTCATGAGATGAACATGGCAGTTTACCTCTCTGGTCTTCTTGTCCAATATTCACAGGCTTAGTCTACTCATGAAGAAAAAGAATAAGGTATGTCCAAAAGAAGGTTATTTTACAGAATGCCTGACCAGTAGTCCTCAAAACTATGTCACTTCAAGAACAAAGGACCTGAGAAAAAGTCATAGTGTGTGGAAGCTCGGCAAATAAGAAAATTAAATGTAACAAAGAAGAGACAGGCTGTGTTCATAATAACAGCAGAAACTGGGAAAGGAGCTTATGAGAACTCTCTGAACCATCACAGCAAATTTTTTGTAAATGTACAACTCTTCGAAAATTAAGTTGACTGAAAATTTAAATTATTAATAAAATGCAAGATCTTTGGAAACAGTAAGCTCTGAGCATGTCCCTAGGCTCAGTTATACACTGTGTATAAGCAGTACCACTGTTTTCACTTTCCATCAGTAAAATAAAATAATGACAATGTCACATACATAGTTTTTGAAAAATTCCAATAAAATGATGACTATAAGATATCTAGCATGGCTTCTAGTAAACATTTAAGAATGAATGAAAAAATTCACCTGAATTTTTGTATTCACGCTTTCCACATCCTCAGAGATCCACCTCCCGCCTGCCATGTCACACTCATGGTGTTTTGTCTATCAGTATCCTTCACACGTTGAACACAGCAGTAGTTTCTTCCTCAAAATAACTTGGGTCACTTTTCCGTGAGTGGACCTATTCATCACTGTCCCTTGACATAAAACCTGTACTTACTCCTCACTAATTTCAAAATTAAACTTCCGCCCTCTAGCCAAAACGTAAATTTCTTTTGTAATCTGACTGTTGCCTACCCAGCCAGGCTACTATGGGTTCATTTTGCAGACCCCACAGACCCTGCTCCTGAGTGTTGGTAAGACAGTAAAAAGTATTTCTAATTCCAGCAACAAAACCTCTGCTCTACTTAATCTTTAAATTTCTACCTCTGCTGTTTCTTTGTCCCCCTAGAAGGATGCCAACACCACCATCAAGGCTCGGCACCTATAGGCTTATCTGTGAAGACTTCACTGACACCCATGAAAGATTCATCCTTTTTGAAAACAATTAAAAAGTGAACTCTTGGGGATCTACTTCCCCGGATTTCAATGCAACCTCACATTATCACATTTATTTATTCTTACATCTGTCACTCTGTTTCCACAGTGAGTACCTTGAGAGAAGAAACACTGTCTTAGTTATTTTTGTATTCACAGAATAAATGGTACTGTCTACCACACATGCTGGAAAAATGTTTGTTGAATGAGTGAGATTACCTAATGGTTCAATAACAATAAACAGTCGCTCCCAACAATGGAAGAACCAGCAATTAAAACAGAGGAAAGACTGTTGAGAGATGAAACCCCATTCATTAATCACTAACTCTGGAGGAGACAGATCAGGTTTAGTGTATTCAGACTACCCTCCAGAATCAAAGCCTTAAAGGTCAGGGCTTGGTATCACAAAATTCTCCTTAACTTATTGTCCCTTTGATGCCTCCAGAGTAGGGTCCTCTCCTACTACTACACAGCACTTCTGGAGATGCCATCGCTCACCCGGATGTTAGCACAGAACACTGAGATGACTGACCCAGTCTCTCCCATGGATGACTGATGCAGTTGGTAGTTATATCGCCAGGAAGGGAAGAGACCTGGCCCCAGTCTTGAAGGTTCTGGAAGACACAGTATCAGCTGAGATTATGAGAGTCAACTTCAGTGGGTACAGCCGAGGACTTTTCATTTTCTGTGGCTGAAGGGGCTGGATTCCCATGAGTCTCATTAATGAAATATTCTTTTGTCTCTCTTCCCTTAAGAGACATGGTATTATAATATGATTTCTCTCGTATGTGGAATTTAAGACACAAAACACATAAACATATGGGGGGGGAGAGAAAGGGACACAACTCCTAAGAAATTCTTAGAGATAGAGAACAAATGAGGGTTGTTGGAGGGAGGTGGCTTCCTGATGGGCTAGATGACTGTTCAGTACTAAGGAGGGCACTTGTGATGGCTCTGGGTGTTGTATGTAAGTGATGAATTACTGAATTCTACTCCTGAAATCAATATTTCATTGTGTTAACTATCTAATATTTAAATTAAAATATAAAATAGGAAATAAATGAATGCACTACCCAACTGGGGCACTGACACCAGATGAAGGAATACAACCCTAGTCAACTTTTCCAGAAGAGATGAGTGAAGTCTACACAAACAAGCTTCTGCTTGTCTTGAGTCTTGAAGAGGGAGAAGGGGGTAAGAGCACTCCAAGAGTAAGTATCCAGGCAGTCAACGTGGGAAATATTTCATACTTGCTGAATAATAATCAGGAAGGCAAGTATGACAATTGAAACATAACCCTGAGCAGCTAGACAGCCTTCGGAGAGCAGAGATGCTTGTATTTTAGCTACAAGTATGACAGGTCCTTATGAAACTAGTGGAGTTTCAGTGCAGATTTCGTGATGAGGTGTCCAGAATCAAGTTCTCCCCATGGAAAACTCATCATGCAGTAATGTTAGACACAGACTCTTATTATAACAATAGTCAAAGAAAACTGTAGATGGAAAAATAGGCAATGAATGGACACTTTGGAATGACAATAAAATAATAATAAAATATTAAGCACGTTTGAAATTTGGATGGATGTAGAGGGTATAGTACTGGGTGAAATAAGCCAGTCAGAGAAAGGCAAATACCATTTGATGTCACTCATATGTGGAATTTAACAAATAAAACAAAGGACCAAGTAAGGAAAAGACAGACAAAAAAACAGATTCGTAAACACAGAGAACAAACTGGTGGTTGCCAGAGGGAATGTAGATGGGGATGGGTAAGATAGATAAAGGGTAGTAAGACTACACGTATGTCCATGAGCTCTGAACGTGTATAGAATTGTTAAGCATTATCTTGTACACATCAGATTAATGTAACACTGTATGTAAATTACACTTCAATAAAAACAATGGCTGGAGAAGGGTGTAACAATGATTTTCAGAGTTACCTCATTATAATTTCAAACTGATCTTTTTTTCAACAACAGAAACATAAATGTAACTCAGTGGAATAGGAGGGAGCCCAGAAATAAACTCAAATAGTATGATTGAATGATTTTTGACAAGAGTGGCAGAATGGACAGCCTTTCCAAGACACGGTGATGGAAAACCTGGATATCCACAGGCCTAAAGATGAAGCCAATCCTTCCATCCGCCATCTACCAACATGACTCCAAAAGGATCACAGATTAAAGTATAAGAAATAAAACTGTAAGCACTTAGAAAAAATACAGAGGTAAATCTTTATGACACTGGATTTAACAAAGGTTTCCTGGTTAGAACACCAAAGACATAGGCAACTAGAGAAAAATTTACTTCGGCTAAATGAACAATATTTGTGCATTGAAGGGTACTATTTTCCAAGTGAAAAGACACACCACAAAATGGAGAAAAGATTGGTAAATCATATACCTGATAATACATTAATATCCAAAATATGTAGACTTTCAAAACTTCCACAGCAAAAAAAAACAAAAAACAAAAACAAAAAAAAAAAACAAACCCAAATAACTCAATTTTAAAACAGCTATGCTTTTTTTTTAAATCCCAGTTACATAACATACAATGTAATATTAGATTCAAGTGATTCAACACTTCCATAATAAAAACTTCTTTAAAACAGATATTTAAAAATAAAAGAAACAATTTCTGTTGGTGATGATTTGGAGAAAAGGAACCCTCCAATACTGTTGGTGGGAATCAAAACTGGAGCCGCCATTGTGGAAAAGAGTATGGAGGTTCCTCAAAAGCATAAATATAGCTTCCCTACAATCTCATAAATGCACTACCAGCTTATTACCCCTAAAATACAAAAACATAAATTAAAAGGGATACACACACCTTTATGTTTATAGTAGCATCATTAATAATAACCAAATTGTGGAAACAGCCCAAGTGTCCGCCAATAGATTAATGAATAAAGAAGATGTGGTACATAAACACATGCAATGGCATATTATCCATCCAATAAAAGGGACTTAAATCTTGCTATTCGCAACATCGATGGAGCTAAAGTGTATTATGATAAGCAAAATAAGTCAGTCAGAGTAAGAAAAATACCATATGATTTCACTCATGTATGGAATTTGAGAAAGAATTCAAATGAGCAAAGGAAAAAAAAAGTGAAGCAAACCAAGAATCAGAATCTTAACTATAGAGAACAAACTGATGGTCACCAGAGGAGAGGTGTGGGAAGGACTGTGACGGGGATTAAGGAGCACAGTTTTCGTGATGAACACTGTGTGTTGTATGAAAGTGTTGAATCACTATATTGTACACCCGAAAGTGATGTTACGCTGTATGTTAACTATACTGGAATTAAAATTTAAAGATAAATTTAAAAACAAAATTAATGATAAAAAAAAGAACAGGCAATGGACTTGAATAGACATTTCTCCGAAGAATATATGGGAATGGCTACTGAGCTCATGAAAGATGCACAACATGACTAATCAAGAGGGAAATGCAAATCAAAACCATACTGTGATACCACTTCACACAAACTGGGATGGCTATTTTAAAGACTAACACAGAAAACATGTGTTGGCGAGGATGTGGAGAAGTTGGAACCCTGTGGGGCTTTGCGGATGAGAATAAAAAGTAGTACAACTGCTGCCAGTTCCTCAAAAACATAAACATAGAAATATCATCTGAATTTATTTTTGTGAGTGGTGTAAGAAAGTGGTCTAGTTTCATTCTTTTGCATGTTGCTGTCCAGTTCTCCCAGCACCATTTGTTAAAGAGGCTGTCTTTTTTCCATTGGATACATTTTCCCGCTTTGTCAAAGATTAGTTGGCCATATACTTGCGGGTCCATTTCTGAGTTTTCTATTCTGTTCCATTGGTCTATGTGTCTGTTTTTGTGCCAATACCATACAGTCTTGATGACTACCGCTTTTACCTGAATGTGAGACAGGAAACCGTCAAAATCCTAGAGAAAGCAGGAAAAAGCCTCTTTGACCTAAGACACACCAATTTCTTACTCGACACATCTCCAAAAGTTAGGGAATTAAAAGCAAAGATGAACTACTGGGACCTCATCAAGATAAAAAGCTTCTGCACAGCAAAAGAAACAACCAACAAAACGAATAGGCAACCAACGGAATGGGAAAAGATCATCGCAAATGACATATCGGATAAAGGACTAATATCTAAAATCTATAAAGAACTTACCAAACTCCACACCCGAAAAACAAACAACCCAGTGAAGAAATGGGCGGAAGATATGAATAGACACTTCTCCAAAGAGGACATTCAGATGTCCAACAGACACATGAAACGATGCTCAAAGTCACTCATCATCAGGGAAACACAAATCAAAACCACACTGAGATACCACCTTGCACCGGTTCGAGTGGCTAAAATGAATATATCAAGAAACTATAGATGCTGGCGGGGATGTGGAGAAGCAGACACCCTCCTACACTGTTGGGAATGCAAACTGGTGCAGCCACTCTGGAAAACGGTGTGGAGGTTCCTCAAAGAAATGAAAATAGAGCTACCCTTTGACCCAGCAATAGCCCTGCTAGGAATCTACCCAAGAGACACAGGAATGCTGATTCATAGGAGCACATGTACCCCCATGTTCATAGCAGCACTTTCGACAATAGCCAAATCATTGAAAGAAACCAAGTGCCCATCAACTGACGAGTGGATAAAGAAGATGTGGTACATATATACAATGGACTACTATGTGGCAATGAGAAAAAATGAAATCTGGCCATGCGTAGCAACATGGATGAAACTGGAGGGTACTATGTTAAGTGAAATAAGTCAGTCAGAAAAAGACAGATACCATATGTTTCCACGCATTGGTGGACTTTGTGAGACTAAGGCCAAAACCAGGGGGAGGGGAAGAAGGGAAAGGAAAAACAGACACAGAGAGGGAGGGAGATAAAACATAAGAGACTCTCAAAGACTAAGAACAAACTCAGGGTGAGGGGGGTGAGGGAGGGGGGGGAAGGGGTGACGGGCATTAAAGAGGGCACATATTGGGATGAACACTGGGTGTTATATGTAAACCAATTTGAAAATAAACTATTACAAACTTAAAAAAAAAAAAAGAAATATCATCTGACCCAGTAGTTTCACATCTGGTTATTTATCCACTTAAATGGTGCAAAAAAAGGTAAAGCAGCAACTAGAAAAGATTTTCGTACACCACTTTTCATAACAGCTTTATTTACCATAGCCGAAACGTAGAGACAACACAAATGTCCATCAACAAACTCACGGATGAACAAAGCGTGATGAACACATACAGTGGAACATCATTCAGCCTTTAAAATGAATGGAATTCTGACACAGGCTACAACTTGGGTGAACTGCGCAAACATAATGCTAATTGAATGTAGCAGACACAAAAGGACCAGTACTATACAATTACATCTATATGAGGTACTAAAGTACTCAGCTTTAGAGAGAGAATTTGGGATGGTGGGAGACAAAGGGGAAGTTAAATATTTCATAGTCACAAAGGTTAGGTTTGAGATGATGAGAAAGTTCTGGAGATGGATAGAGGTGGTGATTGCACAATAGTGAGAAAGTACTTAATGCCAGATAAATATATTTCAAAATGTTTAAAATAATAAGTTTTATATAATATTTACCAAGACAAAAAAAGATGAAAAAATGGTGACATGCTCTAAGAGAATTTCAGTGCCATAAATAGGTTAATATGATGTAGAGAAAGGAATCCAAAGTACAAGGAGACAAGAGTGTTGTGGTGGGTTTATCTTATATGCTTCAACAGCTCAACCACAAAGTATCCCCAAAAAAAGGGTTCAGAGAACATAAAATTTATAAGGTCATTGAGAAATACCTATAATGCCTTCCTTGACAAGCTCTGCAGAGCTTCTGCCCCTCATGACAGAATTACCATGGACATGCTGAAAATAAAATTCCTTCTCCTGTGTTCAGCCCATTCCGAACTGCCAGAGGCCATGTCGGCAGTAAAAAACCACGCAAGGTATGGTATTCATAGTGCATGTAAAAGTTAATCATTCTCATCCAAATTGGTTGAGCTACAGGGATTTCTGTAAATGGCAAATTCATCATGGTGTCTTCATGAAACAAAAATGATGGGCAGTTACTAAGAGTTCATCCAATTTGAATAATCAAAAACAATTAAAATTTTTAAAACCTGCCAGTTCTCATGAAGAAAAACGTGACCTTAATCACCACAATGAAGGGTCATAATGTCTACTTGACTCTCAGATCTGAGAGTCTTCACTGACTCAGATCCTCAATTGATGAGCTAGTTATCCCTGAGTGAAGACTGTAAAATGACAACAGATGCTTTACATTTTCCTCCAAACCCAACCCAAAAGCCTGGAAGTGATATTGCAATCCAGTTTATAATGGTTCGTGAGGACTGTGGTCTGAACTAAAATTGGTAGCTTGATACTGGGCAGGATGAGAGTAATTATGGAAACTGCCAAATACTACAAGTAAGGTCTCTTCCTTATTCCATTTTTCTTATTTTCATCTCTCTTCTTACTTCCCCTCTTTCTTTTTCTCTTTGCTTTAGAATTAGAGCTCCCTAAACATTTATTTGAAGACTAGTGTGCAAAAGGAGCTGTGGACTTTTACAAACCAAAGTGGTGGCTTCCAGGATCAGGTGATGATGATGGGACATTTGTCTTATTCTGTCTCATAAAGTACAGGGTAGGTCCATAATTATATCCCACTATTACTGCCTGATTTCTGAGATGCTGCATACAAAAATTTGGCTGGAAATAGACAGAATATTCATACTGCTGTTGTGATCTGCGAAAGGGCTGTTATGGTAGGAGGTGCTGTGGGAAATCACCAGACACTGTTGCTGCCTGCCAAAATATTAAAAGGAAACCCATAATGCATCCCTGGGATAATCAGCAAGAACGACACCATCGATGCCTAAAAAAAATCAGGAGTCATAATTTCTATTACCTACACACTTAACTGATGTTTTAGACTGTGCAAGGGAAAGTCAGATATTGCATAGTGAGTGTGGAGTATTGTAAGTGTCATCACATAGGTTTCCAGGTGCTTTGCTGATGCAGACGTGATCTCTTTCCAGGATGGACTGACAGAACCTTCAAAAACTGGTATTTACACTCTGATAACTTAGCTGATTTTTCTCCCAAAGCAGAATACTCTAATGAATAGTTGCTTTCATCTCAGAGAGGAAGGATTCCACACTTATTCCTCTGTCACTCAATTTCCTATATTATTTATTTGCTGCTGAAAAATCCACTTAGTGGAATTTAATGAGAAGTCTAAAATTTTATAAAGAAATTCAGAAGAGGAGGTTCAAGATGGCGGAAAAGAAGTAATACCCGCTGCTGGTCTCTGGCGACTCAATCCGAGAGGGACTGAGACCGAGAAACTCTCAATCACAGGGATCTGCAGGAAGAGGAGTTGGAACCTACAGGAAAGATAACGCCAACACCAGAGCATCTGGGGACACTGAGTGAGTGAAATCTGGGAGAAAGAAAGAGAGCCGCGGAGGGAGAAATAGGAAATAAACCAATACACACATTGCCAAAATGACCAAACGGAAGAACTCCCCTCAGAAGACTGTACAGGAAATAGTGACAGCCCAAGAAATGATGAAAGCAGACATAAGCAACTTAACAGAACAAGAATACAGAACGATAAATATAAAAATACTCGCAGGGCTTGAAAAAAACATAGAAGAAATCAGGGGGTCCCTAGAGGCAGAGATCAAGGTCCTAAAAAAAGATGTACAGGAATTAAAAAAGGATTTAAATGAGGGGCAAAACAAATTGGAGGCGGCCATAGCGCGGATTGCAGAGGCGGAAGATAGAATAGGGGAATTAGAAGACAAAATTACAGAAAAGGATGAAGCAGAGAAAAAGAGAGAGAAATTGATTCAGGAACAGGAAAGGAGAATTCGAGAGCTGAGCGATGCAATCAAATGGAATAACATCCGTATTATAGGAATTCCAGAGGAAGAAGAGAGAGAGAAAGGAATCGAAGGGGTATTTGAACAAATCATCAATGAGAACTTCCCCAACATGAAGAAAGAAATGGGCATTGAAGTCCAAGAGGCACAGAGAACTCCCCTCAGACGTAACCCAAATAGGCCTTCAGCAAGACACATCATAGTGAAGCTGGGAAAATACAAAGATAAAGAGAGAATCCTAAAAGCAGCTAGGGATAAACGGGCCTTGACTTACAAAGGCAGACACATTAGGGTAGTAGCGGACTTATCCACAGAAACTTGGCAAGCCAGAAAGGAATGGCAGGAAATCTTCAATGTGATGAACAGGAAGGACATGCAGCCAAGAATCCTTTATCCAGCCAGCCTGTCATTCAAAATGGATGGAGAAATAAAGGTCTTCCCAAACAAACAAAAACTGAAGGAATACATCACAAATAAACCAATCTTACAAGAGATCCTGAGGGGGACTCTATGAAGGAAAGGTTGCAAGGAACACAGAGCACCAGAGACATCCTTACAAACATGAAACCTACAGACAACACCTTGACTCTAAACCCACATTTTTCAATATTAACACTGAATGTAAACGGACTAAACGCTCCAATTAAAAGACACAGGGTAACGGAATGGATTAGAAAACAAGACCCATCTATCTGCTGTCTTCAAGAGACACATTTTAAACCTGAGGACACCTTCAGACTGAAAGTGAGGGGATGGAGAACTATCTACCATGCTACAGGAACTCAGAAGAAAGCTGGAGTAGCCACACTTATATCAGATAAACTGGACTTTAAAGTAAAAGATGTAATAAGAGATGAAGAAGGGCATTATATAATAATCACAGGGACTATCCAGCAGGAAGAGCTAACAATTATAAATATCTACGCGCCGAATTCTGGGGCACCCAAATTTGTCAAGCAACTAATTACAAACGTAAGCCATCTTATTGATAAAAATGTGCTAGTGGCAGGAGACCTTAATACCCCACTCACAGCGCTGGATAGATCCACTAAACAGAGAATTAGCATGGAAACAATGGACCTGAACGACACGTTGGAACAGATGGGCCTGACAGATATCTTCAGGGCCCTTCATCCAGAAGCAAAGGAATTTACATTCTTCTCAAATGCACATGGTACATTTTCCAAGATAGACCACATTTTGGGGCACAAGGAAGCGCTGAATAAGTATAAAAAAATTGAGATCATACCATGCACAATTTCAGACCACAATGCTTTGAAACTTGAAATCAACCACAGGAAAAAGTCTGGGAAGCCCCCACAAACATGGAGGCTAAAGAACAACCTACTAAAAGACGAATGGGTCAACCAAGCAATCAGAGAAGAAATTAAAAAATACATGGAAACAAATGAAAATGAAAATACGACAATCCAAACACTTTGGGATGCAGCAAAGGCAGTCCTGAGAGGGAAATATATTGCAATCCAGGCCCATCTCAAGAAACAAGAAAAATTCCTAACACAAATTCTAACAGCACGCCTAAAGGAACTAGAAGCAGAACAGCTAAGACAGCCCAAACCTAGCAGAAAGAGAGAAATAACAAAGATTAGGGCACAAATTAATCATATGGAAACAGAAAAAGTAGTGGAACAGATCAATGAAACCAAGAGTTGGTTCTTTGAAAAAATAAACAAAATTGATAAACCTCTAGCCAGGCTCCTCAAAAAGAAAAGAGAGAGAAACCAAATCAATAAAATCATGAACGAAAATGGAGTGATTACAACCAATCCCTCAGAAATACAAGCAATCATCAGAGAATATTATGAAAAACTCTATGCCGTCAAATTGAGCAACCTGGAAGAAATGGACAAATTCCTAAACAGCCACATGCTACCAAAACTCAAACGGGAAGAAATAGAAAACTTGAACAGACCCATAACTAGTGAAGAAATTGAATCAGTTATCAAAAATCTCCCAGCAAATAAAAGTCCAGGGCCAGATGGCTTCCCTGCGGAATTTTACCAGACATTTAAAACAGAGTTAATACCTATCCTCCTCAAGCTGTTCCAAAAAATTGAGACAGAAAGAAAACTCCCGGACTCATTCTATGAAGCCAGCATCACTTTGATTCCCAAACCAGATAGAGACCCAGCAAAAAAAGAGAACTACAGGCCGATATCCTTGATGAACATGGATGCAAAAATTCTTAACAAGATATTAGCAAATAGAATCCAACAGCATATAAAAAGAATTATCCACCACGATCAAGTAGGATTCATCCCTGGGTTGCAGGGATGGTTCAACATTCGTAAATCAATCAACGTGATACATCACATTAACAAAAGAAAAGATAAGAACCATATGATCCTGTCGATTGATGCAGAAAAAGCATTTGACAAAATACAGCATCCCTTCTTAATAAAAACTCTCGAGAAAGTCGGGATAGAAGGAACATACTTAGACATCATAAAAGCCATTTATGAAAAGCCCACAGCTCATATCATCCTCAATGGGGAAAAACTGAGAGCCTTCCCCCTGAGATCAGGAACACGACAGGGATGTCCACTCTCACCACTGCTATTTAACATAGTGTTGGAGGTCCTAGCATCAGCAATCAGACAAGAAAGCAAAATAAAAGGCATCAGGATAGGCAAGGACGAAGTCAAACTTTCACTTTTTGCAGATGATGTGATACTTTACATGGAAAACCCAAAAGAATCCACCGAAAGCCTACTAGAACTGATCCATGAATTTGGCAAAGTTGCAGGATACAAAATCAATGTACAGAAATCGGTTGCTTTCCTTTACACCAACAACGAAGCAATAGAAAGAGAAATAAAGAAGCGAATCCCATTCACAATTGCACCAAAAACCATCAAATACCTAGGAATAAACCTAACCAAAGATGTAAAAGACCTCTACGCTGAAAACTATAAAAAACTTATGAAGGAAATTGAGGAAGACACAAGGAAATGGAAAAACATCCCATGCTCATGGATCGGAAGAATAAATATCGTCAAAATGGCAATACTACCTAAAGCAATCTACACATTCAATGCAATCCCAATCAAAATTGCACCAGCATTCTTCTCAAAGCTAGAGCAAACAATCCTAAAATTTATATGGAACCACAAAAGACCCCGAATAGCCAAAGTAATTCTGAAGAATAAAACCAAAGCGGGAGGCATCACAATCCCAGATTTTAACCTCTACTACAAAGCGGTAGTCATCAAGACAGCATGGTATTGGCACAAGAACAGACACATAGACCAATGGAATAGAATAGAGAACCCAGAGATGGACCCACAAGCATATGGCCATCTAATCTTTGACCAAGCAGGAAAGAGTATCCAATGGAAAAAAGACAGCCTCTTTAACAAATGGTGCTGGGAGAACTGGACAGCAACATGCAGAAGAATGAAACTAGACCACTTCCTTACACCACTCACAAAAATAAACTCTAAATGGATAAAGGATCTGAATGTGAGACAGGAAACCATCAAAATCCTAGAGGAGAAAGCAGGAAGAAACCTCTTTGACCTGAGCCGCAGCAATTTTCTATGTGACACATCTCCAGAGGCGAGGGAATTGAAAGCAAAAATGAACTATTGGGACCTCATCAAGATAAAAAGCTTCTGTACGGCAAAGGAAACAACCAACAAAACTAATAGACAACCAACGGAATGGGAAAGGATAATCGCAAATGACATATCAGATAAAGGACTAGTATCTAAAATCTATAAAGAACTCACCAAACTCCACACCCGAAAAACAAATAATCCAGTGAAAAAGTGGGCGGAAGATATGAATAGACACTTCTCCAAAGAGGACATTCAGATGGCCAACAGACACATGAAACAATGCTCAAAGTCACTCATCATCAGGGAAACACAAATCAAAACCACACTGAGATACCACCTTACACCGGTTCGAATGGCTAAAATGAATAAATCAGGAAACTATAGATGCTGGCGGGGATGTGGAGAAGCAGGCACCCTCCTACACTGTTGGTGGGAATGCAAACTGGTACAGCCGCTCTGGAAAACGGTGTGGAGGTTCCTCAAAAAAATGAAAATAGAGCTACCGTATGACCCAGTAATAGCACTGCTAGGAATCTACCCAAGAGACACAGGAATGCTGATGCATAGGGGTACGTGTACCCCAATGTTCATAGCAGCACTTTCGACAATAGCCAAATCGTGGAAGCAAACCAAGTGCCCATCAACTGACGAATGGATAAAGAAGTTGTGGCACATATATACAATGGACTACTACATGGCAATGAGAAAAAATGAAATCTGGCCATGTGTAGCAACATGGATGGAACTGGAGGGTATTATGTTAAGTGAAATAAGTCAGTCAGAAAAAGACAGATACCATATGTTTCCACGAATAGGTGGACTTTGTGAGACTAAGCAAAACCCAGGGGGAGGGCTAGAGGGGAAAGGAAAAAAAGACACAGAGAGGGAGGGAGATAAAACATAAGAGACTCTCAAAGACTAAGAACAATCTGAGGGTGAGGGAGGTGAGGGAGGTGAGGGAGGGGGGAGAGGGGGTGACGGATATTAAAGAGGGCACGTGTTGGGATGAACACTGGGTGTAATATGTAAACCAATTTGAAAATAAACTATTATAATGAAAAAAAAAAAAGAAAAAAAAAAGTAAAATAAATAAATAAATAAATAAAGTTTGGAGATGGAAAAAAAAAAAAAAAAAAAGAAATTCAGAAGAAATAGTTGCTGATTACGAATGAAAACTTAAAGAACCCAAATACTGTAGAATGTTAAACTGCAGATCATCAGTTGATGAATGATACAAATATCATGATCTAGGTCTTCCAGGGGTTGGAGCCCTGTTTCTCAAGACTTTATCCTGAAACAAAGAATCCTATACGCAGAGAATGTCTCTCTGCTAAAGAGCTTGCTCAGGGCTTGCTTGATGTCTCTGCTCCTCAACCCATAGATGAAGGGGTTCAGCATGGGGGTGATGATCGTGTACATGACCGAGGCTATGGCATTTGCCCTGGAGTTTTGTGAAGCAGCAGAACTAAGATACACCCCAAAGCCTGT
Source organism: Paguma larvata (assembly GCA_030068075.1). Taxonomy (NCBI): domain Eukaryota; kingdom Metazoa; phylum Chordata; class Mammalia; order Carnivora; family Viverridae; genus Paguma; species Paguma larvata. The sequence continues at coordinate 10,245,472 of CM057842.1, read as the reverse complement.
ACCATAGAACAAGGAGACCACTGTGAGATGAGACCCACACGTGGAAAATGCTTTATGCTTGCCACTTGCTGATGAAATTCTCAAAATGGAGGTTACAATCTTAGAGTAAGAGAACAGGATACCAGCGACTGGAACGACACCCAGAAATCCACTTGTGAGATAGATCATCAGATCATTGAGGAAGGTATCAGAGCAAGCAAGTTGGATCACCTGATTAATTTCACAGAAAAAGTGAAGGAGTTCCAGCTCTGTGCAAAAAGAGAGCCGCAAAATCATTAAGTCATGTACTAGAGAGTTCAGAACACTCGATAAACAGGCAAGCAGAAGCAGGATGCCACAGAACTTGGGGTTCATGATGGCCATGTAGTGCAGGGGGTGACAGATGGCCACGAAGCGGTCATAGGCCATCACTGTCAAGAGTATGTTATCTAATACTCCAAAAAGCATGAAAAAGTACATCTGGCTGAGGCAGCCTGCGTAGGTGATCACTCTGCTCTGTGTCTGGATGTTCAGCAGCATCTTTGGGACGGTGGTGGAGGTGAAACAAACATCTGAAAAGGACAGGTGGGAGAGGAAGAAGTACATGGGGGTGTGGAGGCGGGAGTCTGTGATAATGGCCAGGATGATGAGCAGGTTCCCAGTGAAGGTGACCAGGTACATGGACAGAAACAGCCAAAAGAGCAGTGACTGCAGCACCCCCTCGTCTGACAGTCCCAGGAGGATAAATTCAGAAATTCGGGTTTGGTTTCCTTGTTCCATGAAGCTAAAGAAAATACAGAAATGGAAACAAGAGCAATTCAAATTTAGCCACAAACAGTAGTCAAGAAAGTAACAGAGGGGCGCCTAGGTGGCTCAGTGGGTTAAGTGTCCGACTTCGGCTCAGGTCGTGATCTTATGTTCTGTGAGTTCGAGCCCCATGTCAGACTCTGTGCTGACAGCTTGGAGCCTGGAGCCTGCTTCGGATTCTGTGTCTCCCTCTCTCTCTCTTTCAAAAATAAATAAGCATTAAAAAAAAGAAAGAAAGAAAGAAAGTAACAGAGAGGGAACCAAGGTGGCCTTCAGTAGGTGAATGGATAAACAAGCCGTAATGTACCCAGATAACAGAATATTATTCTGTGCTTAGATGAAACACACTATGAAGCCATCAAAAGACATAGAGGAAGCTTCCACGCATATTATTAAGTGAAAGAAGTTTATCTGAAAAAGTTACATACAGTATGATTCCAAAAACATGAGATTGTAGAAAAGGCAAAACTATGGAAAAGGAAGGAATATTAGGGATCAGTTGGCCAAAGGGTGCAGTGGGAGTGAGAGGGGTGAAGAGGCAGAGCACGAAGGACTTTTAGGGCCGTGAAGTACTCCATGTGGTCCCGTCAGTACGGATACGTGTTTGTCTTGTGCCAGTCTTCGCATATTATTTACCAACGTTGTGACTGGACCAGCCCTTGTCGTTCTTACTATGGTTGCAAGACACCCTCAGCAATAACCATCAGGAAACTGCGAAAAAAAATTATTGTTCATAGGTTCTGGGAGCACACAGCGAAGTCACAGGGAGACAGAGAGCACACATGGACCTTGGGTTCTGCTTTTACTGGGGTGAGGGTGAGGGACTAGAGTTTCACTGGTTCACTCTTTATTTGTAAATTTAAAACATAAGAGCAGGAATTAAAGCACAAAAGAGAAAAAGGGGAGAAGTCAGTTTCTAAATCAACCATATCCCTAAAACAAAACAAAAAAAATATGGGGCGCCTGGGTGGCTCAGTTGGTTAAGCGTCTGACTTTGGCTCAGGTCATGATCTCACAGTTCGTGAGTTTGAGCCTCGCTTTGGACTCTGTGCTGACAGCTCAGAGCCTGGAGCCTGCTTCAGATTCTGTGCCTCCCTCTGTCTCTCTCTGCCCCTTTCCCGTTCACACTCTGTCTCTCAAAAATGAATAAACATTTTTAAAAAAATTTTAATATATCAGAATGGGGCACCCTGGTTCTTTATTTAATTGCAGGACTGGCAATGTGGGTTTTGTTTCTGAAATAACCATGTTTGAAGTGACTGTCTCTGCAACAGTCTGTTGCAATAACATTGTATGGTGACTGATAGGGACTACACTTATTGTGGCGAGCATTAAGTAATGCCTAACTTCGTTAAATCAATATATTGTACAACAGAAACTAATACAACATGATATGTTAATTATGCTTCCGTTAAAAAAGAAAAAAGAAAAGAGCTGAAGTCAGGCACTTGAATTACAATAAAAGATAAACCAACTGTCAGGGTTTACACTACAATGTTGTTGTGCAGTTTCTCAGACCCAGAGAATGTACAACACCAAGAGTAAACTGTAATATGAACTGTGGACCTTGGTTGATTACAGATGCGTCTGTGTAGGTTCAACTGTAAGACCAATTGTAAGAAATGCACCGCTCTGGTGCGTGATGTTGATAATGAGGGTAGCTATACCTTCTGAGAGAAGGGAATATATGGAAACTGTACCTTCTCCTCAATTTTGCTGTGAACCTAAAACTGCTCTTTAAAAAAGTCTTACTTTTTAAAAGCTTAAAAATCAAGAGAAATGCTATGATTTTATTTTGAACACATATTTTTGGTGAATTTCTGTATATTATCCATAAGTCTAGTTCCTTTTTATTTGGGGATTTGGGATCTCAAGGAATCCCAAATGCTCTCTTTTCTCTTTGATGCTGAAACTGATTAGCCACTCCCGCCCTTAAGCCAAACATTTTCCCAAGGCATTATTTTCCTCTGCGAATCTCCTGAGACTTTCCTCTGTCCATCAACAACTAGTTTTGACCAATTGTTCATTCTTATTATTGTCGAAAACACTGGGAATCAACAGTAAAATTAATTTTTAAAAATCTTTGCCCATTAAGTGCTACGTATGAATGAAATAATATGATATTTGTCTTTCTCTGGTTGACTTATTTACCTTAACAAAATAAAAAAAAATAAAAGAAAATCTTTGGCCCTCACTAGTTTTATTCTAGGATATGTATGTGGCTGGAGGAAATAGAATATTAATAAATAAGTAAATGACATTTCATGTGGCGATTATTAAGTAAAATAATACAGAATGATGAGATTATACAGTAGAGAAAAAATTCTTCTCTTATATACTCACTTCTTTTTTTTTTTTTTTTAGTTTTTATTTATTTATTTCAGAGAGAGAGAGTATGTACAAGCATGGGAGGGGCAGGGAGAGAGGGAGAGAGAGAATCCTAAACTCTGTGCTGACAGAACAGAGCCTGATGTGGAGCTCGAATTCACTAATTGTGAGATCGTGACCCAGCCGAAATCAAGAATCACGTGTTTAACCAACTCAGTCACCCAGGTGCCCTTTGCATACTCACTTCTAACTAGAGACCTTTGAAGAGAAGAAAAATCTGGTCACTGGGTTGCAAGTGCAGGATTTATGAATGACAAAGCATTTAGAACAGAGAAATATCCAGTGCAAAGCCAGTACAGGAGCATTCCTGTTATCACTGAGAAACAGAAAGGACGGTGGTGTGACCAGAGTGGGTACAGCAGGTATAAGGGTAGAAAGTAAAGTAAGAGAAGAAGCAGGAGGTCAGAACATTCAGGTGCGGGGGACAGCTCCTGACACGTGAGATCTAGCGGGTGTTGTTCTTTACATGTGTACATTGTTAAATATATGTACGTATATTATAAACAATGTGTATAAATGACACATAATTTATCAGTCCATAAACTACAATTTATCTCCCTCAGTTTCCATTTTCTCTAAATTCTGCATTTCTTATTATAGAACACAAATTCAGCATGAGATATATATTCGACTTGTGTCCCCTTCACTGATAACTTCCTTTAGTCCATCTACACACACGCACAGAGCCCTGACTGTGGCGTCCTACCCTCCTATATCTGAAGCATAGGCTGAATGGGCAGCAGAGGGCACTCTACAAGATAAACCTATTAGCTCGTTTTCTTCTGAGAATTGAGTGTTGTTGTCAGGCATCCTAATGGGGTAGCCATGTCTGTAGGGATCTCAAGAATGAGCCAGCCCTGAATCAGGGAATGTTTGTGGTGGTCTTCTGCTACGCATGTGGAGAGGGAGAGAAAACTAGTCTACAGAGAGGGAGAGAAGAATGAGATCGACAAAAAGGGGGAAAGAAAGAAAAGGTCGCATTCAATTGAGAGAGGGAGTAAAGGGGGAATCACCTTCTCCAGGTGCTAGTAGTACCACACATCCAAGTTATAGCCCCCAGAATGTCCAGAAAAAAAATAACAGTACTATTTATACCCAGCTAGGTAAATATTTTTTATCTTTTTGGCCCCAAAGGATTCATATCCTCACAGTAGCATCATAACTTACAAATAAAGATCAATAGGGGCGCCTGGGTGGCTCAGTCGGTTAAGCGGCCGACTTGAGCTCAGGTCATGATCTCACAGTCTGTGAGTTCGAGCCCCACGTCGGGCTGTGTGCTGACAGCTCAGAACCTGGAGCCTGCATCGGATTCTGTGTCTCCCTCTCTCTCTGCCCTTTACCTGCTCACACTCTGTCTCTCTGTCTCTCAAAAATAAATAAACGTTAAAAAAAAAAGATCAATAAAAAACTGAAAATACACACAGTAAAATTGACAGAATTCAACCAAAATATTTTCAATGATTTTTTTTCAAAGTCCAATGAGTTGGGGAAATGAATGTTTTGGTATGTGAAGCCAAACTATTTTGGTCTTTTTAAAAACTATTACTGAAATGCTAGTAAATTCTAGTAACCCTTTAAGGAAGAAATTATACCAATCTTCCATAATAGTTCCAGGAAATAGAAGCAGTCAGAGTACTTCCGAACTCATTTAGTAAGGCTAACGTTAACTAACATTGGAACTAAAGACATCACAAGACAGAACATAGTAGGCCAATATCTCTCATGAACATAGATGCAAAATCATTAATAAAATATTAGTAAAGCAAAATCAATAATGAAATCAGCAAAGAAATGATATGACACCGAGACCAAATGAAATTTATTTCAGATATGCAAGATGGGTTCAATATTTGAAAGGCATCTGTGCCTAGAGTAAACAATACACTATTTTCTACTTAAAAATGTATTCATAGGATAATACTCCCTAGTTCTATCCATGCTGTTGCTTATGCTAAACTAAGTAAGTCAGTCAAAGAAAGAAAAATACCATATGATTTCACTCATATGTAGAATGTAAGAAACTAAACAAACAAGCAAAGGTGGGGGTAGAGAGACAGGCAAACCAAGAAACATAACTCTTAACTATAGACAACACGCTGATGGTTGCCAGAGGGGAGGTGGGCAGGGAATGAGTGAAATGGCTGGTGGGGACTAAGGAGTGCACTTGCGATGGGCACCAGGAGTTGTATGGAAGTGTTGAATCACTAAATTCTACACCTGAAACTAATATGACATTATATGTTAAACTAACTGGAATTTAAATAAAAGCTTGAAAATAAATAAATAAAAACTTTTAAGAAAAGAAAAGGAAGTAAAGACTGAGAATGCAGAGAGAATAGTCTTTGCTCACAGTTGACATGATCGTCAATGAGGAAAATCCCAACGAAACGACAAGCAAACCACAGGAACTAACAAGTGAATATAGTAAGATTGCAAGAAACAGGATAAATATGCAAACGTTAATTACTTTCCTGTATACCAAAAATGACCAATTGGAATTTGAAATTTAATTTGCAACAACACCCTCGAAAATGAAATACTTAGATATAAATTTAACGAGATAGGTACAGAACCTAAATGTGAAAAACTAAAAAAAGGTGAAAAAAATCACAGAAGATCCGAATAGATGGACACATGTCCGATAATCATGGAGCACCAACATTGTAAGATGTCAATCCTCCCAACTTGACCTAGACACTCGAAGCGATCCCAGTCGAAATGCCAGCAAGCTGTTTTGGAGATACCAACAAACCAATTCTAAAGCTTATATGGGAAAGAAAAAGACCTACAGTAGTAACACAATAATGAAGTGGAAACGTTGGAGAACTCACACACCCTAATTTCAGTATTTACTCTAAACCTACGGTACTCAAGACAATATTGTTTGCAAAAGAATAAACACGTGGATTCATTGAACAGAGTTAAAAATCCAGAAACAGACCTGTACAAATAGAGGAACTGACCTATGACAAAGAAGCAAAGAAAATTCAATATTCGATAGTATTTTCAACAAGGAAGCTAGAACAATCAGACATGCATGTGCAAACAAAATGAACCTAGACACAAAACTTACACCTTTCACAAAATTTAACTCAAAATGTATCATATGCTTAAAATGCAAAACTATAAAACTTTTAGAAGAAAATATTGGAGAAAATCTAGGGATCTTGTGTTTGGTAACGAGTTTTTAGATACAACACCAAAAAATTAATCCATGAAAGAAAAAACTCAGTTGGACTTTATTGAAATTAAAAGCTTCCACCCGCAAAAGGAACTGTTAAGAGAGACAAAATAAACCACAGCCTGGGAGAAAATATTTGCAGAACACCGATCTGATAAAGGACTTTCATCCAAAATATACAAAGAACTCTTAAGACTTCAACGATAAAAAAAATAAACAACCCAATTTAATATTGGGCAAAATATCTGAAGGGAAGCCTCACCACTGAAGGTATAATGGTGGTAGATAAGCATCTGGAAAGATGTGCCACATAATTCGTCATTAGAGAGTTAGAAAATTTTAACAAAGGAAACCTGACAAACATCCAGGTAATCAATGTCACTGTGAACAGTAATACGTTATGTTAGTATCATGTACCCTTGATGTGTGGTCTTCCTCTCCAAAATCCACAGACCCTGTTAAATCATGAGAAAAGCATCAGACATCCAAATCAAGGGACATTTTACAAAATACTTGACCAGTACTCCTTAGAATTTAAGTTTATTAAAACAAGTCTGAGAAATTGTCATAGCTAAGAAGAGCCAAGAAGGGATAACTAGGAGCACCTGTGTGGCTCAGTTGACCAAGCGCCCAGCTTTGGCTCAGATCATGATCTCAAGGTTTGTGTTCAAGCCCCGCATTGGGCTCTGTGCTGACAGCTCAGAGCCTGGAGCCCACTTCGGATTCTGTGTCTCCCCATCTCTCTGCCCATCCACTGCTCATGCTCTGTCTCTCTGTCTCTCAATAATAAATAAACGTTAAAAAAATTGTTTATTTTTTTTTTGAGAAAGAGACAAAGTGTGAGTGGGGGAGGGGCAGAGAGAGAAGGAGACACAGAATCTGAAGCAGGCTCCAGGCTCTGAGCTGTCAGCACAGAGCCCAATGCGGGGCTTGAACCCACAAACCAGGAGATCATGATCTGGGCCAAAGTCGTACGCTTAACCAACTGAGGCATCCAGGCGCCCCCTAACTTGAATTTAAATAAATAAATTAAAAACAAAAGAACTATGAGTAACTTCCTAATCATACTTTACAGTTGAATTAATCCCCACATCTGTTTCCCTACCACCTCATTCCCTTTCTCCACTGGAAGAATTCCACTCCTGCTTTAGGACTTGGTAAAAATTAAAAATATAAGCCTATCTGTGAAAACTTCACTCACCTCCCCAGAAAGAGTCGAGTACATTTGGATCCACTTCGGTGCAACATCAGGATTCTTTTTGTTTCCCTTTTTTAAACTATAAGCCCCTTGAGAGAAGGAACAATGTCTAATGTTTTCCTTCAATCTCAGAACACAGTTTAGTGCCTGATATGCACTAAGTACTAAATAAATATTTACAGAACTAAAAGGACAAATGGCAGAATGAGGTTAGACAGACATTTCCACCAACAGAAAAGAAAGGAGAAGCAGCAAAATTAGAAGAAATGCTATTAAGGAAGGAAGGCCCAATGATTAGATGAAACAGATTAAGGGAAAAAATATTTTACTATATATGGAATCTTTGTCCAGAACCATGGCTGGTAACTTGGCAGAGCTTTATATTATTAAATTTTCCTTTACCTGTTATCCCTGTTGGTTCCCCCTAGGTTACTACCAGTAAAAGGAGTCCCTTGTGCTATGGCACACGTCTCCCAACATCCGTAAAGATACTGTGGCTCACCTATATATTATTGGCTCACAGTCTGAGTTCAGTGATTCAGTTTCTTCCTTAGGTAATGGATGGAGTTGGGCTGTGCCCCTAGCAAGGGAAGTGAGATGGAACCACCCATGAGCTTCCAGAGGAAGACAATGCTGGGTTTTCTCATCATCTGACATTAGTTTTCTCATCATCCCCAAGTGGTCCTGGGGACGGGTAGCAAAGCACTTACAGTTCCTGTGGCTTTGGGGGATGAATTCCCATTGAGCCTCATTAACGAAGTACTCTTTTAGTCTCTCTATGCCTTGGATATTTAGTTCTCTGGAGGTAAAAGAGAAAAACAGAATACAAATTTACACAGGCTTGACTACTGGGAGGTACCTTTGGAGCTCCATGTGTACTCCTCATCCTATTGGAGTAATTCCCTCCAGCAGGAGGTCTCTTCTCTGTAGGTATGATATCTAGCCTGCAGTACACATTTTTTTAAATTTTTAATGTTTATTTATTTTTTTGAGAGAGACTGAAAGACAGACAGAGTGTGAGCAGGGGAGGAACAGAGAAAGAGGGAGACACAGAATCTGAAGCAGGCTCCAGGCTCCGGGCTGTCAGCACAAAGCCCATTGCTGGGGCTGGAACTCATGAACCAAGAGATCATGACCAGAGCCAAAGTTGGAGGCTTAACCAACTAAGCCCCCCAGATGCCCCCTGGCATGAAGTATCCTTAATGATTACCCCCATCCATCTCTACAATGCATTCCTTCTTCAAAGATCTAAAGAACACAGCTGGACATTCTGGTGTTGTGAAAATACTGCTGACCACACACAACCTCACACAGGCTCATGCTGCATTTTTGTCATTGTTCTCATGCTGATTAGTTGGCAACTGGAACAAAATAAATGAAAAGTCCTCTCTATCAAGAAGGCCTAGGGAGAAAGGCCGATAAAAAGGTTTCACAGGCAAGGGCTCTGGGTGTGTCTATACATGTTGGGGGTCACAAGATGGAAAGACTGATCATCATCTTTTTAGGTTTCTGTGTAGAAGGGAACGGGTTCTGGGATTGAGAGTACACTTACTATGATGACACTGAGTAATGTATAGAATTGTTGAATCACTATTCTGTAACCTGAAACTAATATAACACTGTATATTAATTATACTGGAATTTTAAAAAAAGAACTCTAGACATGAAAAACAAAAAAAGAAGGGAACAAGTTCTATTATGAGACTGGTTCATAGATGGTGCTCAAAGTTTATTTCATAATATTGCATGTCATAAGACAATATACAAATATATTCAAGGAATTATATTTTTAGTTACAAAGATGACTTTATAATTCAAATCAGTGAGAAAGGTTATATGGATGCTCACTGTTCACAGCAATGAATATGTTCCATGTTAGACTTCTACACTGAGAATGGGAAGAATTAAGGGTTGTGTGTGCACATTGTAGAAGAATCCAATCTGTTTGGGGATACTAGGAGAGAAGAGGGAAAATGTTTGTGAGGAGGAGCCACTTAAATCCTAACCAAAAGGATGAGGGAATGTTACCTATATGAACAGAGTGTGTATAACGTGCAAATTCGGCATAATCCTCATTCAGAAATCCCTCTCTCATTCTTTCACTGAAATAGACGAGGCTGAAACATGCCAAATTAGGATGCCAGGTCACAAAATTCCTTGCAACAAACAAGAGATAGCTGGTTGTGACTGGCCTCAAGGACTCAAAACCATTCCTTAACACTAACTACCTACACAAGGTATCTAGTCCTTTCTCCCAGATCATGATAACAATGGTGATGATGGCGATGATGATGGTGATAATGATGATGATGGCATTCATTAATACACTGAGACCAGGGTGAACTGATGCCCAAGAACTTTTAATAAAGGCAAAAGATTGTCACTGAGAGATAAATTGGAAAATTAACAAAGTATTGAATTTGAGACATAATGTTGACATTATGCTTCCTATGGGACTTCACCTTGCCAAAATATAAATGTGCCCAAAATTTTTATTCCTCTATACCTAAGCCAGTGTCTGGGACATTTTGATTGTTCATATTTGTTACATGAAACAGTGAAAATCATTTGATAAAGTATTCAATTGTTAAGTGATTCCTGAGCAATTATTCTTTCCATGGAGCACAGACCAAGAACTGAAGTCTCTTTTCTTTGTTAGAGAGGGAAGATATGGTGTGAGGAAGCGGTTTCTCATAGACACTTCTGCCTTGACTATACTTTGGCTTCAATGATATTTTTGGAATTTTTAGGGTGAAATTTCAAAATTTACTTTCACTCATGGCAAAGAACCATGCACGTAAGTCATTTCGACCTGACCAAGCCATGGTGCGGGGAACACAACGGGTGAAGCCAGCTGGGGAGACTGAGATAAATATGGATTAAGGATCCAACCCTCATGGATACCACGCACCTACAAAGTCACATGCCTTACATCCTATACTCCCTTAATTTGGGGGGGCTTTGTTTTTTTGTTTGGTTGGGTTTTTTTATACTTTCATAAACACATGGCCCTCATACATTGCTGGTGGGAAGATGACATGATACAGCCGCTACGGAAAAGAGTTTGGCTGTTGAAAAACAGCCAATTTTGAAAAAAAATTGAAACATAGAATCAACATGTGATTCAGCAATTCCACTCCTAAGCATATACCCATACAAATTGAAATCAGGTATTCAAGCGAACACATGTGCACAAATGTTCATAGCAGCACCATTCACAATAACTAAATTGTGGAAATGTCCACCAACTAATGAATGTCCAGCCAAATGTTCAGCCAAATATCTACCAATTGATGAATGAATAAAGAAAATTTAGCATATCCATACAATTGAATATTATTCAACAATACAAAAGAAATAAGTGTTGACGCATTCTACATTGTGGATAAACCTTAAACATACTATAAGTTAAAGAAGTCGGCTACCAAGTATCACATATTATGTGATCTGTTTATATGAAATATCCAGAATAGGCAAATCCATAAAGACATAAAGAAGAGTAGTGGTTTTCAGGAGGTAAGAGACGGGAAGAATGGCAAGTGACTACTTAACAGGTACTGAATTTCCTTTCTGGTGATGACAGTGTTCTAGAACTAGACAGAAGTCAATATACTGTCACTGAATTATTACATTTAAAATGATTAATTTTATGTTATATGAATTTCACTTCTAAATAAGTAAACGGCATTACTTTGTATATCATTCAGCAAATTGCTTTTTTTCACTCATAATTATGATTCAAATTCATCTAATTGTTTCGTTAATGTTTATTCTTTTTTATTTATTTTGGAGAGAGAGAGAGGAGAGGAAGAGCGGTGGAGGGGCAGAGAGAGAGAGACAGAGAGACAGAGAATCCCAAGCAGGCTCCATATTCTCATCCCCTCACAGGGCCCCGCATGGAGCTCCGTCTCACAAACTGTGAGATTACGACCTGAGCTGATATCAAGAATTTGGTGCTTAACCAACTGAGCCACCCAGGTGCCCCAAAATTCATCCATATTCTTATACCTAACTGTAGATCATAGGTTTGAATACTACAGCACGTGGGCCAAATGCAGCCCACTGCTTTTTTTTTTTTTATAGTCTTTCCTAAAGGAACATTGATAGATTGTTTGCATCAGACTTCCTAGGGGGGATTTGGTTGTCTGAAAGTTAGAAACAAAACATAGAGGCTAGGTGGTTTACATTTTGCATGGAGAACACTAAAAATAAGACAAGTCTTATTTTTAAGAATCAGAATTATTTAGAATTATTTCTCTAGGTTAAAGTTGTCATTTTCTTCTTTATCTGAAGACTCTGGATCCCTAGAAGCAAAGGAGTGATGAGCCTTGTCTGTCTTAACTTTATCTTTCAAGAAGCAAGAGAGGATGGTTGATGGGCTCGAGTCCAGAAGTACAGGCCAGCCAAAGCTGGAGGTAAATGAAGAACTGCCTTCTCTCAACAGGCCGGATTAGGAGAGGATGTGGATCAAGTAGAAAGGATGAATGCTGCCTCAGAGACAGTGAACCGTATTTCTATTCTTCCTATCGTTCTTTCTTTTTCCCTGATGTCCCCATATTACTCCTGTTTAAATTTAAGATGTTATGAATGCTGCTTGTACTTTATAAAAATAAGGCACACTGCTCTATTTCTCTAATTTTTCATTAAACATAAGAATATTAAGTTATGTGAGCTATAAAACTTTTTATTGTTACAAACCCTACATACAGTATTGAAGTATGGAAAACCCCAGGTAAATTCACGTTTTGCTAGAATTGCCTAATTCTTCAAAGTGCTCTTTCTTCTAACAAAAGGAAAGTCTGATGTGGAATTGAAAAGTAAAAACAGAACATCTAGGCTTGAAGATTTTTATTTAGAAAATTTTTAACTAGAGGGGTTTCTGGGTGTCTCAGTCAGCTAAGCATCCCACTCTGGCTCAGGTCATGATCTCATGGTTCCTGAGGTTGAGCCCCATGTCGGGCTCTGTGCTGACAACTCTGAGCCTGAAGCCTGCTTCATATTGTCTCCCTCTCTCTCTCTCTCTCTTCCCCTCCCCTACTCTCTCTCTCAAAAATAAATAAACTCTTTTTTAAAAGAAAGTTTTTGACTAGTTAGATACTAGGCCTTTATATATGATTAGTTGTATCATCTATCTCTTCATGAGAAAGTTTCAGTAATTTGTTTCTTGCAACACATCAGTTCATTTCATGCATCATGTTGAAATTACAGGCATATGTTTGTCCGTAATATTTTCTCATTACTTTTTTAGTGTCTAAAGGTTAAAGATAATATACCATCTTTTATTCATGGCATTGATAATTTGTTTTTATAAATAACAATGCAATTTCCTTAATACTATGTATCATATGAAATACATATTCATGATATCATGTAATAATCTCTGAGCACAAATATAAATCAGTCCATGGAAGGTTGCAAGCATTTACTGATGCTGAAAATGTGATGAGCTGTCTCTGCATTAGCAATGACTCTAAGTTGTGTAGACACTTCTAGAGACTGTCTATGAGGTACATGAGGCCATCCTATAAGACTTTCTTCCTATTGCCTCTTACTGAATAGCTTTCTCTTCCAATGGGCCCATGGTCAATTAATTGGAACGGAAGTCATTACGCATATGTATACTAACACACCTGTGTTAATGGCTTTTTTGTATGTGCTTGGGAGCATTTGTGCAATATCCTGAGGCTTCAACTAATAGTATTCAATTGTATTCTCTAGCTCTTTAGAGAAGGAATGCACCCAACAGATGGATAGGGCAGTCCATCAGAGATACTCTGTTCTCTAGAGATCATAGCTGAAAGAAAGAAAGAAAGAAAGAAAGAAAGAAAGAAAGAAAGAAAGAAAGAAAGAAAGAAAGAAAGAAAGAAGAGAGAGAGAGAGAGAGAGGGAGAGGAGGGAGGGAGGGAGGGAGAGAGAGAGAGAAAAGAAAGAAAGAAAGAAAGAAAGAAAGAAGGAAGGAAGGAAGGAAGGAAGGAAGGAAGGAAGGAAGGAAGGAAGGAAAGAAAAGAAAAGAAAAGAAAAGAAGAAAGAAAGAAAGAAAGAAAGAAAGAAAGAAAGAAAGAAAAGAAAAGACAAACTCTTCCCAAGAAAAAAAGGAGCCCAATGAGATAGAGAAAGTAGAGAGAGACCTATAGCTGCTTCCCAGTGGGCAAAATTGGCAAGACTGCTTACGTATTTTTTTCTTTGTTAACCTCTGCAGAACCAAACCTCTTGGGATTTATAGAGGCAATAAAATATTTTATTTAATAAGGCTCTGTGGGAGTTCAGCCCTTGAAGCTAAACACTGAAAACGTGATCTCTTTCCCTATGTCTACACGAGAATATGTAAACAAACTCAGGTTATTAAGAGATATGAATGCCTCTCCCAGAGGCCTCACGAGTGCGTCAATCTGCCTGCCCTTCCTGGGGACAGAGATTCTAACTTCATCTATCACCCAAGGAAGAAACTGGATCACTGAAATAAAGACTCCTCTCTGACCATTTCCAGGCGAACCCCATCTTCATAGGTGCTGGGAGATGTGGCATGGCCTTTTAAATGTTAATCATTTTAGGGGCACCAACAGGGATAACAAGTCAAGAAATTTAAATAATATATGATCCTGACAAGTTACCTTCCTTGATTGTAGAAGGAAACAATATAACACTTAAATAAACGTTTTTCTTGAATCTGTCTTCTCTGGTGGTATTTCTCAATCATGGGCCCTCCCTCCTCAACAATATTCCATCTTGTTTCACTGCTTCTCCATTCTCCCACATTGATGGAAGTGTCTGTCTAGCCTCATTCCGCCATTTGTCCTTTCAGCTTTTCAGCAAATATCTATTCAGTAATTACTGCATGTTAGGCGCGACATGGTGGTCTGGGGTTGAAAGAAAGCATAAGGTATTGTCTCAAAGAGCTCACAGTTTAAACAGAGTAAGGTGTGTAGAAATAAATGAAACCTCCTGACATGGCCCTGTAATCCTGGGACAGTGTATCCAAAAGTTCACTACTGAAGGTAACAAAGCCTTCACAGGTAAGCTCGTAAGTATCCTGAGCCTTGAAGGAAGAGTAGAGTTCCTCCACGTGGAAAAGAGAGTAAGCATACAACAGCAAAAAAATCTTCAGAAGAGTAAATGCAAGCATTGGCTAAACTGTACGATGTTCTTAAGAAATTACAAGTAGTTATACATTTTTAAACTTATTCATTTTGAGAGACAAAGACAGCATGAGCGGGGAAGGGGCAGAGAGAGAGAAGGAGAGAGAAAGAATCCCATGCAGGCTCTGCACTGTCGGCACAGAGCCTGATGCGGGGCTCAAACTCACGAACCCATAAGATCATGACCTGAGCCAGGGGCACCTGGGTGGCTCGGTCGGTTAAGCGGCCGACTTCAGCTCAGGTCATGATCTCACCGTCTGTGAGTTCAAGCCCCGCGTTGGGCTCTGTGCTGATGGCTTAGAGCCTGGAGCCTGCTTCAGATTCTGTGTCTCTCTCTTTCTGCCCTTCCCCTGCTCATACTCTGTCTCTATGTCTCTCAAAAATAAATAAACGTTAAAAAAAAAATTAAAAAAAAAAAAAAAAAAAAGATCATGACCTGAGCCAAAATCAAGAGTCAGATGCTTAACTGACTAAGCCATCCAGGCACCCCACATAGTAATTTTTTCATGAAATCAGAATCTATCTTTAACAAGATCCCCAGGAGATTTGTGTCCATTAAATCAAGGACTGAGAAGTGCTGTGTCCTTCTCATCTTTCTCCCAAATCACGGAATGTCAAAGTCTGTACCCAGCAGGGTTTCCCAAGTCAGGGGGACTGCTGGCACATATTAAACTAAAGCCAATATGAGTAAGTTGATAAAAATGTAAAGCCACAGACCTGTGTATAGTTTAGTCGTAATCTCGGGGAACGCGTGCACCCTTGGTCAGGCCACCAAACTGAGAGGTCCTTGAGCTCTGGTAGACCTGCTGTTGGGCACTTTTCAGGTGTCACTTAATTAAACCGTCCAACAGCCTTGGACTACACAGGCTGTCTCCATCTGAAGACAGTGAAACAGCTGTGGCACAATTTGTTTAGGGTCACAGGGCTTGTAAGTAGCAGAGGCTGTACACAAACTCGGGCCGGATGCTTTGGAAACCTGCCCTCTTTCTGCTTCATCTCTCTTGAGGGCATGGCCACCTCCTGATGCTTCTAGACACTGGTTACAGTTCTGCCCATGAATTCCATGGAATCCACCTCTTTCACAGTCCCACTCAGCTGACATTGTGAGGCCAGTATTGACATTTCAGAGGGAGACATGTTTGCTCACACTCTGTCTCTCCGAAAAATAAATAAAGGTTAAAAAAAATAGCAGATCTATAGATAAAATATGGGAATTAATGAATTAATCAGAGGTAAAGTACAAACAGTGGCATTTCTCTTAAGTTGCTGATAACTTCTTTTTTGCTAAATAATTGTTTTCCCCCCTTCCTGGCAGTCATACCAGCTCCATGGAAGCAGGAAACCAAACACAACGAGTCTCAGAAATTATCCTTCTTGGATTTTCAGAAGAGGTAGAGCTGCAGCCTTCACTCTTTGGACTCTTCCTATTAATGTACCTGGTCACTGCCTTTGGGAGTTTGCTCATTTACTTGGCCATCATCTCAGACTCTAAACTCTACACCCCCATGTACTTCTTCCTTGCCAACTTGTCCTCAACAGACATCTGCTTCACCTTCACCATTGTTCCAAAGACGCAGCTCAACATCCAGACACAGAACAGAGTCATTACTTACGCAGGCTGCATCATCCAGATATATTCTTTCTTGCTTTTTGGAGAGCTGGACGACTTCCTCCTGACTGTGATGGCCTGTGACTGGTTTGTGGCCATCTATCATCCTCTCCGTTACACAGTCATCATGAAGCCCTGACTCTGCCACTTCCCAATGGCCTATATTCTAATACGTCCCCATCTATATCATTGCCCCAACCTCTCTTCCCATTATGTAGATAGAGACTTACCCTCTTCAGATAGTTGTGTCATACATTCCTCAAAATCACCGTTTTCATTATTCCAAATGTTCGTTCTCTTTCCCCCATATCAATAAGGATTATTGTAGGGAACTAATGGGTGTGTTTAAAAGGTTTTTTTAATGTTCATTTATTTTTGAGAGAGAGAGAGCCAGGTAGGGAGGGAGAGAGAGGGAGACAGAGATTCCGATGTGGGTTCTGTGCCAAGAGCAGAGAGCCCCATGTGAGGGTCAAACCTATGAACTGTAATATCGTGACTTAAGCTGAAGTCTAACACTTAATTGAATGAGCCACCCAGGCACCCCTAAAAGCTTTGTACTTACTGTTTACTTATTTATTTTGAGAGGGGGAGAAGGGCAGAGAGAGAGGGAAAGAGAGAAAATTCCAAGCAGGCTGGGCGCTGTCAGCACAGAGCCTGATGCAGACAGCGCTCAAACTCACAAACTGTGAGATTATGACCCGAGACAAAATCAAGAGTCGGAGCTTAACTGACTGAGCCACCCAGGTGCCCCAGAAATGGGCGTGTTTATTCTGGACAAATTCAGGAGAATTTAATAGAGGAATTATGAAATTTTGAGCACGCTGTATGTAAAGTACTAGAGATCACACAGTATTTTGAGATTGGTGACAGTGGTGAGCGTATCAACCACAGGCCTGAAGAGATAAGAGAAAGGGGTAGTTGCTGGTGCACAGGAAGGACATGTTTGATGAGGGCCTCCTTGATGGGAGCCTACCGCGAGTCAAAGCCAGTCCGCATATTCCTCTGCTTCACGCCCACTCAGCCCTCAAGGCGCTGCTTAATAGACTTCAAAGGATTTCTCCTGCCTGACACACTTTGACAGCACTCCATATTACTGTTTCACAGTAAAGAAGGTTCACAAGGCTTCCTTACTTGAATAACACTTTTCTATAAAGTCAGTACTTCCTCTTTGCTCTGAACATTCACCAAGTCATTTTCTGACATATAGTTTTTCAAGTGACTTTCTGATTGGTAAGAGAAATTCCTGGGAGTATCTTCCACTCCCTTTACCCCTCTCTTCCTCTCTCTCTTTCTCTCTCTCTCTCTCCCTGTCTTTCACACACACACACACACACACACACACACACACACACACTAGATATTACATAAATTGTCCATCCTATACTTTTACAGTTTTTAAAAAGGAAAAAAAAAAGGAGTTGATTTTCTTTTTTAATTCATTGCAAGAGTTGATGTTTTGATGGGCAGACGATGTGTTTAGTCTTTTCTGATTACTACTATAGCTCTGGCATTTTGTTTTATCGATTTACCATGCTTTCTTGTGTTTTCTTTCCTGAGGTTAGTTTTAATACATTAAATCTATTTCTAGTCTCTAAATGGTTGCCTTCAAATTTTCAAAACTCACACTTGAGCACATTTTTCCCAACAAAGTCTGAAATTATTCAACATCTATATTTATTTCACTAATGAGATTCCCTTCTGATCTCTTTCTTCTTATTTTTCGTGTTATTTGTTATTTAGTATATTGGTCAAGCTTTGATTTCAAACACTAAGTGTTGCTTCTTACCATGATGACTTAAAAATAAGTGTCACAATAAGTCTCAGAATAAGAAAAAATATTTGCACAAGACATGCCTGACAATGGACTGTCGTATAGAATAGAGAAAGAACACTTAAAACCCAACAATAAAAAAAAACCCATTTAAAAATAGCAAAAGATATAAACATGTTTCACATCAAATAATATATACGGATGACAAATGAGTATATGAAAAGATGCTCAACCTTATAGGTTATTAGGATATTGAAAATTAAAACAACGATGAGAGGGAAGGGTCACGATGGCGGAACAACATGGAAGTTTTTTTGTGTCTCTCGGCCCTGAAATACAGCCAGATCAACACTAAACCATCCTGGACACCTAGAAAACTGATTCGAGGACTAACACAACAATCTGCACAACCCGAACCACAGGACTCAGCAGGTACGTGGTGCACAGAGGTGAACTGGGGGAGAGAGAAGCCACAGAGGGCAGGGAGCTGTTTTTTCTGGTGGAGAGAGGGCAGAGGTGGGGGGAGAGTACAGAAAAGCATCCCACCCCCACCTGAAAGCAGCTGGAGAGAAAAGAAACGGTATGCAAGGGACTGAACAAAAAAGGGAGAAAGAAGAAAGGAGAAGGTTTAAATTCCGCTAAGACTCTATAAACAGGGGGAGCACGGAGTCTGAAACTCCGCAGCTCCATACCTGGTGGTGCTCTGGCGAGAAGGGTGAATCCCGGGAGCAGAGAGCGAGGCCCAAGGGGCCCAAGGGCCACACGAGGAGAGAAGGTTCCCCTGCTGCGAGGACGTCTGGTAGAGGCTGTGTGGCCCCCCACAGGCAAAGGCCCCAGTGGCCCCGGGAGAACAACCGCATTCGCTGGGGCTGGAACAGGGTCGTTAAGGCTGAAGCCTGGTGCCAGACGTGTGTGGTGATTTCCCATAATCCCTGGAACGCCGCTGCTACATGATCGCGCGAACTTTTTCTGGGGCAGACTGGCACCCAGATGCGGTCTCTGGGCATCGGCAGCAGCACAGTCTTGTGACTGCTCCTGGGGGCAGGCCAGCACCCGGCCATTGCTGGGAGAGACTCTCCCCCAGAGGGGCAGAACGGGTCAAAGCCACAGTCCCTCAGAAGTGAGGGATCGGGAAAAACAGCTGCATCGGAGATAAAACTCAGGAGGGAGGTGCCACCTGGCAACCTGACGGCTTGGTCACGACGGTGGAAAAGCGGGGAGTGGATAGAAGCCAGTGACAAAGGACGGGTGCAAGATTGCTGATCCAGGAGAACAGTGTTCTGATACTAGTGCCTGAGTAGCTGGGTGACGCCATTTTCACCCTGTCCGCGCATGCGCATACACACTTACAAGCGCCACAACGATCCACCCCAGTGAGCCAAGCAGCGCCATCTAGTGGAGAACGGAGCCATTACACTAAGCCCCACCCAACTGGGCCAACCTCCTCTTTAGGAACAGAAGTCTCTCGCCTGCTTAGTTTACGGATTATAAAGTGCTTCATAGATTGACTTGTAGGGGAAAGGTAATTTCAATCGTTTTTCAGTCTGTTCCCTGGTCCATCTATTCAATTTTATTTCTTTTTCTTTTCTTATTCTTGAAGACGGAAAGAGAAAATATTTTTATTTTCGATTTTATTAAAAATATTTTAATTTTTTTCTACTATATTTTTTACTTTTTTGTAAATTTTTCAAATTCTATTTTACTTCCATCATTTCATTTTATTCTATTTCATTGTATTCACTTTGTCAAATTTTCAAACATTTTCCTTTTTTTTTTCTTTTCTTATCTTTCCCTTCTTTCTCTAATCTATCAAGCTCCTTTCAACAACCAGACCACATACACCTAGGATCTACCATCTTTTTTTGATTTTTTTGTGTGTTGTTTTTAATTTTTTAATATTAATTTTTTTACCTTATTAATTCCTTTTCTTCCTCCAAAATGATGAAATGAAGGAACTCACCCCAAAAGAAAGAACAAAAGCAAAAATGAACTATTGGGACCTCATCAAAGTAAAAAGCTTCTGTACAGCAAAGGAAACAATCAGCAAAATTGAAAGGCAACCAATGGAATGGAAGAAGATATTTCCAAACAGCACATCAGATAAAGAACTTATCAAACTCAACACACAAAAAAACAAATAATCCAGTGAATAAATGGGCAAAAGACATGAATAGACACTTTCCAAAGAAGACATCCAGATGGCCAACCGACACATGAAAACATGCTCAACATCACTCATCATCAGGGAAATACAAATCAAAAACTCAATGAGATACCACCTCACACCCATCAGAATGGCTAACATTAACAACTCAGGCAACAACAGATGTTGGCGAGAATGCAGAGAAACAGGATCTCTTTTGCCCTGCTGGTGGGAATGCAAACTGGGGCAGCCACTCTGGAAAATAGTATGTAGGTTCCTCAAAAAATTAAAAATACAACTACCCTATGACCCAGCCAGAACACTATTAGGTATTTATCCAAGGGATACAGGTATGTTGTTTCAAAGGAGCACACACACCCCAATGTTTATAGCAGCACTATCGACAATAGCCAAAGTATGGAAAGAGCCCAGATGTCCATTGATGGATGAATGGATAAAGAAGATGTGGCATGTATATCCAATGGAGCATTACTCAGCAATCGAAAAGAATGAAATCTTGCCATTTGCAACTATGCGGATAGAACTAGAGGGTATTATGCTAAGCGAAATTAATCAGTCAGAGAAAGATAAGTATCATATGACTTCACTCATATGAGGACTTCAAGACACAGAGCAGATGGATGTAAGGCAAGGGAAGCAAAAATGTATAAAAACAGGGAGGGAGACGAAACATAAGAGACTCTTAAATATGGAGAACAAACAGAAGGTTCCTGGAGGGGTTGTGGGAGGAAGGGTGGTCTAAATGGGTAAGAGGCATTAAGGAATCGGCTCCTGAAATCATTGTTGCACTGTATGCTAACTAACTAGGATATAAATTTAAAAATAAATAAATTATTAATAAAATGTAAAACAAACAAAAACAATGAGACATCACTAGAAACCTATTGGAATGGCAGAAATCAAAACACTGACAACACCAAGTACTGGTGAAGATGGAGAACAGTAACACCTCTGGTTCAATGTTGACGGGAATGCAAAATGATACAAAACTTAACATACTCTTACTATATGATCCAGCAATCTGCTCCTTGGTAATTACCCAAATGAATTTAAAACATATCCACACAAAAATCTGCACATACATATTTGTAACATCTTTATCGATAATGGCCAACCCTTAGAAGCAACCAAGATGTCCTTCAGTAGATGAACGGATAAATAAACTGTGGCACATGCAGACAATGGAACATTGTTTAACACTAAAAGAAATTGACGAGGTCAGGTTAAGATCACGGAGAAGTAGGGGGACCAGGGTTTTCCTTGACCCTTAAACACAGCTCTATTGAGGTCAGATCACTTGGAACACCCAGGAAATCCATCTGAGGAGTGGCAGAAGGATCTCCACAGTTGGAGGAGATAGCTTGGCAGGATCAAGCCTCTGAAGCTGAAACTCTGAGGTACAAAAGTGTGCAACTTCCTCTGGAACAGAGCTGGAAGCCTCGCGCACTCCTAGAGAGGAGGGAGCCAGCCCTGAATACATCGTGCGGTGTAGCGATCTCAGGGGAGCACTGGGAGAGAACAGCCCCCTTCTTGGAGTACTTTGGGAAGGTTTATTGCCTCCCCAAGGACAAAAGACTCTGGTGCCTTTGGATGGCTTTAGAACAGGGTCCGCACAGTGCAGGGTCCTTTAAGACATCGGGTTTTGAATCCGAGCCGAGCACCTAGGAGGCGCGGGAGGCTGTGGAGCAGGGCAAGCTGACTTCCCTCGCCGTTGTTGAAGACTGCCTGAACAGCGTGGTTTCAGACACCCAGTCCAGGGAGGGAGTTGCCATTTTTCCCTGCATCACCAACACAGAGGGGCTTCAGGGAGAAGCACCCCCAAGTGGAGACAGGACCCGCTTACACCAAACCCCATGCCTCCATGCCTCCCAACTGCTTAGTTTCTGGAGCAAAACTGACTGACCCAAGGCAGCCGGCCTCTCCCAGGCACCAATAGACAACTGTTTTTTGTTTCGTTTGTTGTTTTTATTTTCTTTTATTTTATTTTTCTTTCTTCCCTTTTATTTTTCTCTTTCTAATCAGGCTCATAGCTTCTGATTTGTTTTGGTCAATTCTCATTATATATGTGTGTGTGTGTGTATATATATACGTATACATATGTATATATATATATATATGTATACATATATATATATATACATTTTTTTGATCAGGCATTTATATTCTATTCATTTCCACCTTTTCTCTTTCTTCTTCTTATTTTCCTTTCCTTTCCCTGAATTTAGCCTTATAGTTTTTGATTTTCTGTTTGGTCTTTTCTCTCTTCAGTTTTCTCTTTTTATGAGATCAGGCATCCCTCGCCCCCTTTTCTTTTTCATTTTCATTGGTTATTTCAAGAAACCAATCAAAGCTCACCTGCTTGAAAGTCCAAACACTCCACCACTACAAGCAAGGGGGAGCTCTGCAGGGGACTAACCAGTGAGATAGAGCAGCCAAAATGCAACAACAGAGTTCACGTGACATTCACCAAAAACACTTCCTAAAGTGCCAGGCCCTGGACAGGGTATGGTCCCTTTTTAATATAGGAATACTTTAAGGTGCAGGACACATAACAAGCTTTTAAGAGACGCACAAGATGCACACAAAAGATAGAAACTTAACCGAAATGACAAAATGGAAGAATTCTCCCCAAAAGAAAATTCAAGAAGAAATCAACAAGAGAATTGCTCAAAGCAGATATAAACAATATATTTGAATAAGAATTTAGAATAACATCCATAAGACAAATAGTTGTGTGAAAAAAGCACAGAGGACACCAGAGTAACTCTTGCTACAGAGATCAAAGACCTAAGAACTAGTCACAATGAATATAAAATGCTATGTTTGAGATGCAAAATAAACTAGATACAGTGACAGCGAGGATGGAAGAAGCAGAAAAGACAATAGGCAACATAGAGGGTAAAACTATGGAAAAGATTAAGCCGAAAAAAAAGGGAGAAAGGAAGTTACTAGATCACGAGGGCGAGAATTAAAGAACTAAGTGATTCCATGAAACGAAACAATGTCAGTACCACAGGAGTTCCAGAAGAAGAAGAAGGAGAGAAACGGCAGAAGGTTTATTTAAACAAATTATAGTTGAGAACTTCCCCAATCTGGGGAAGGAAACAGGCAGGCATCCAAGTCCAAGAGACATAGAGAATTCCCTTCAAAATCAACACATACAGGACAACACCACAACATATCATAGTGAAACGCAAAATACAAAGATAAAGAGAGAATTCCGAAAGGAATTAGGGACCAGTGGTCTTTAACCTACAAGAGTAGACACATAAGGGTAGTAGCAGATCTGTCCACTGAAACTTGGCAGGCCAGAAGGGAGTGGCAGGAAATAGTCAATGCACTGAATAGGAAAAATATGCAGCTAAGAATCTTTTTATCCAGCAAGGCTGTCATTCAGAATAGAAGGAGAGACAAAGACTTTCCCAGACAAACAAAAACTGAAGGAGCTAATGACCACTAAACCAGCCCTGCAGGAGATCCTAAGGGGGATGCTGTGAGTGGAAAGCAGCAAAGCCTACAAAGGATCAGAGACATCACCACAAACATGAAATCTACAGATAACACAATGACACTAAATCTATATCTTTCAATAATCACTCTGAATGTAAATGGACTAAATGCCCCAAAGGACATAGAGTATCTGAATGGATTAAAAAAAAAAAAAGCTCTATCTATATACTGCCTAAAAGAGACTCATTTTAGACATGAAGATACCTGCAGATTGAAAGTGAGAGGATGGAGAATGATCTATCATGCTAATGGACATCAAAGGAAAACTGGAGTAGCCATACTCATAACAGGCAAACTACATTTTAAAATAAAGATTAACAAGCAATGAAGAAGGGCATTATATCATAATTAAGGGGTAAATCCATCAAGAAGAGCTAACATTTGTAAATATCTCTTCCCCCAACATGGAGGCACCCTAATATATAAATCAATTCATTATAGACATAAGCAAACTTATCGATAATAATACTGTAATTGTAGGTGACTTTAATACTCCACTCACAGCAATCGACAGATCATCTAGGCAGAAAATGAATATGGAAACAATGTCTCTGAATGACACATGGACCAGATGGACTTAACAGATATATTTAGAACTTTTCATCCTAAAGCAGCATAATACACATTCGCCTCTAGTGCACATGGAACAATCTCCAAAAGTGATCACATACTGGTCACAAAACAGCCTTCGACAAAAAGATTGAGATCATACCATGCATATTTTCAGATCACAACACTATAAAACTTGAAATTGACCACATGAAAAAATTTGGAAAGTCCCCTAATCATGGAGGTTAAAGAACACCCTACTAAAGAATGAATGAGTTAACAAGAAACTTAAAGAAGAAATTTAAAAATACATGGATGCAAATGAAAATGAAAAAGTGACAGTCCAAACTCTTCGGGATGCAGCAAAGGCAGTCCTAAGAGGAAAATACATTGCAATTCAGGCCTATCTCAAGAAGCAAGAAAGGTCCCAAATATACAACCTAACCTTATACCTAAAGGAGATAGAAAAGCATCAGCAAATAAATCCCAAAGCCAGCAGAAGAAGAGAAACAACAAACATTAGAGCAGAAATAAATGACACAAAATCCAAAAAAAAGTAGAAGAGATAAATTAATCTAAGCGCTGGTTTCTTTGAAAGAATAAATGAAATTGATAAACTCCTCACCAGAATTCTCAAAAAGAAAAGAGAAATGACCCAAAGAGATAAAATCATGAACGAAAAAGGAGAGATCATCACCAACACCAGAGAAATACAATTTTAGTAGAATACTATGAAAAAGTATATGCCAACAAACTGGACAATCTGGAAGATATGGAGAAATTGCTAGACATCTACACACTACAAAAATTCAAATGGAAAGAAATAGAAAATTTGAACAGATCCATAACCAGCAAATAAATTGAACTGATTATCAGAAAGCTCCCAACAAATAAGAGTACTGGGACAGATGGCTTCACAGGGGAATTCTAGCAGACATTAGAAGCAGATTAATGCCTATTCTCCTCAAACTGTTCCAGAAAATAGAAACAGAAGGAAGGCTTCCAAACTCATTCTATGAAGCCAGCATTACCTTGATTCCCAAACCAGACAGAGACCCCACTAAAAGGAGAATTACAGACCAATACCCCTGATGAACCTGGATGCAAAACTTCTCAACAAGATACTAGCAAATTAAAGTTAACAGTACATTAAAAGAATTTTTCACCATGATCAAGTGGGATTCATTCCTGGGCTGCAGGGCTGGTTCAATATTCACAAATCAATCTATGTGATACACCACGTTAATAGAAGAATGGATATGAGCCATATGATCTGGTCAATAGATGCAGAAAAAGCATTTGACAAAATACAGCATCCTTTCTTAACAAAAACCCTCAAGAAAGTAGGGATAGAAGGAACATATCTTAAAATCATAAAAGCCATACACGAAAGGCCCATAGCTAGTATCATCCTCAATGGTGACAAACAGAGCTTTCCTCCTGAGATCAGGAACATGACAGGGATGTCCACTCTCACCACTGTTGTTCAACGCAGTGTTGGAAGTCCTAGCCTAAACAATCAGACAACAAAATTAAATAAAAAGCATCCGAATTGGCAAAGAAGAAGCCAACCTTTCATTCTTCTCAGATGACACAATACTCTACATGGAAAACCCGAAAGACTCCACCAAAAAACTGCTAGAGCTGTTACAGGAATTTAGCAAAGTCTCAGGTCATAAAATCAATGTACAGAAATTAGTTGCATTTCTATACACTAATAATGATGCAAAAGAAAGAGATATCAAGGAATTAATCCCATTAACAATTGCACCAAAAACCATAAAATACCTAGTAATAAACCTAACAAAAGAGGTAAAAGACCCGTACACTGAAAACTACAGAAAGCTTATGAAAGAAATTGAAGAAGACACCAAGAAATGAAAAACTCATTGGAAAAAGAAATTGGATGAAAAAAGAAATTCCATACTCATGGATTGAAGAACAAATATTGTTAAAATGTCAGTACTACCCAAAGCAATCTACATATTCAATGTAATCCCTATCAAAATAGCACCAGCACTCTTCACAAAGCAAGAACAAACCATCCTAAAATTTGCATGGAACAACAAAAGATCCTGAATATCCAAAGTAATATTGAAAAAGAAAACTAAAGCTGGAGGCATCACAATCCCAGACTTTAACCTGTATTAAAAAGCAGTGATCATCAAGACAGTATGGTATTGGTACAAAAACAGACATATAGATCAATGGAATACAATAGAGAACCTAGAAATTGACCCACACATATATGGCCAATGAATTTTCAACAAAGCAGGAAAGAGTATCCAATGGAAAAAAAGACAGTCTCTTTAGCAAATGGTGCTGAGAGAACTGGACAGCAACGTGCAGAAGAATGAAACTGGACCACTTTCTTACACAGTACACAAAAATAAATTCAAATTAGGAAAGGTCTAAATGTGAGAAAGGAAACCATCAAAATCCTACCCTAGAGGGACGCCTGGGTGGCTCAGTCCATTAAGCATCCAACTTTGGCTCAGGTCATTATCTCACAGTGTGTGAGTCTGAGACCCACATTGGGCACAGTGCTGACAGCTCAGAGCCTGCAGCCTGCTTTGGATTCTGTGTCTACCTCTCTTTCTGTCCCTCCCTCTCTTGCACTCTGTCTGTCTGTCTCTCTCTCTCTCTCTTTCAAAAATAAACATTAAAAAAATTTTTTTAATCCTACCAGAGAAAACAGGCAGCAACCTCTTTGACCTCAGCCACAGCAACTTCTTACTTGACACATCTCTGAAGGCAAGGGAAATAAAAGCTGAAATGAACTATTGGGACCTCATTAAGATAAAAGGCTTCTGTGCAGCAAAGGAAACAATCAACAAAACTGAAAGGCAACCAACAGAATGGGAGAAGATATTTGCAAATGACATATCAGAAAAAGGGTTAGTATCCAAAATCTAGAAAGAACTTACCAAACTCAACACCCCAAAAACAAATAATCCAGTGAAGAAATGGGCAAAAGACATGAACAGACACTTTTCCAAAGAAGATATCCTGATGGCCAACAGACACATGAAAAGATGTTCAACATCACTCATCATCAGGGAAATACAAATCAAAACCACAATGAGATACCACCTCACACCTGTCAGAATGGCTAAAATTAACAACTCAGGAAACAACAGATGTTGGCGAGGCTGTGAAAAAAAGGAGACCCTACTGCACTGTTGGTAGGAATGCAAACTGGTGCAGCCACTCTGGAAAACACTGTGGAGGTTCCTCAGGAAGTTGAAGATAGAGCTACCCTATGAGCCAGCAATTGCACTACTAGGAATTTATCCAAAGGATACAAAAATGCTGACTCGAAGGGGCATATGCACCCTAATATTTATAGCATGACTCTCAACAGTATCAAAATTATGGAAAGAGCTCAAATTTCCACCAAATGATTAATGGGTTAAGAAGATATGAGGTAGGGTCACCTGGGTGGCTCAGGCGGTTAAGCACCTGACTTTGGCTTAGGTCATGATCTCATGGCTCATGGGTTTGAGCCTCACATCAGGCTCTGTGCTGACAGCTCAGAGCCTGGAGCCTGCTTCAGATTCTGCTTCCTTTCTCTCTAACCCTCCCCCCCATCTCTCAAAAATTAATAAACATTTTAAAAAGTTTCTTAACTGCAAAGTGATATCACCTCATACATCTTTCATGAGGATGAAGAGAAACCTTGATGCTGGAAACATAAAAGCGGTCATATAGAAAACAGTAATTCCTGGCAATTCCTCAAAATATTAAAAATGGAATTATCATATGATCCGAAAATCCTAATTCTGGATATATATCCAAAAAATATGAATGCAAGATTTTGAAGAGATTTCTGCATGCCCATGTTCATAGTAACATGACTCACTGTAGCTTAGAGTTGGAAGCAATCCAAGTGTCCATTGACAGTTAAACAAAATGAGGTATACAAATACAATGGCATATTACTCAGCCTTAAAAAGGAAGGAAAATTCTGTGAGATGCTACAGAACGGATGAATCTTGAGGATACTATCGTAAGTGAAATAAGCCAGTTATAAAAAGACAAAGATTGCATGATCACACTTTTATGTGGTATCTAAAATAGTCAAATTCATAGAAACGGAAAGTATGGTGATTTCCAGGGGCTGGAAGAGGGAGTAGCGTGGAGTTGTTGTTTAATGGGTAGAACGGGTCAATCTTGCAAGATGAAAAAGTTCTGGAGATTCTTCACACAGCACTGTAAATATATATCACCCTCCTGAACTTTCCACTTCAAGAAGGTTAAGAAGGTAAGAAAACTTTTGTCAAACTGTATATTTTAAATATGTGAAGGTTAGGGGTGCTTGGGTGGCTCAGTCAGTAGACCATCTGACTTCAGTTCAGGTCATGATCTCGCAGTTCGCGGGTCTGAGCCCCACAGGCAGCTCGGAGAGTGGAGCCTGCTTCAGATTCTGTGTCTCCCTCTTTCTCCGCCTCTCCTCCACCCATGCTCTCTTTTACTCTCTCAAAAAAAAAAATATTAACAAACATTAAAAACTTTTAAGAAAAATAAATATATTAAATAAAGAAGTTAATAAATCTATTATATGCCAATTACACCTCGATAAAGCTGCTCTAAAAAGATACAACCACAAGAGGAAATGCTACTAAACTGGAATTCATTAAGATGGAGAATTTCTTCCATTCATCCAAAAACAGCCTCAAGAGAATGAGAATGAGATAGGCCACAACACCAATATCCTACAAAGGACTCCGGAATACACAAAGAGCTTCCACAGACAGAAAAGAAACACAACGAAAAGGAGAACGGGGAAAAGGTTTGAGGTTCACAAAGAAGGATAAGCAGATGATCATTACGTGCCTGAAAAGACGTGCAACATGCTTCGTCCTCAGAAAAGTGTAAATAAAAACCATGAAAAAAAAAAAAACTTAATGCAAAAGAGTCTCCCATATTTAATCTTGAAACAGAAAAAGGCTACTAATGGGAACAAATGGTGAAATCCAAATAAAGTCTGTAGTGCACTTCATAGTAACATACTTCTCATAGTGCTAATCATTGTTAACTTCCCATTCTTGACAAATGTGTAATAGTTAAGGAAGATGCTTAACACAGGAAAAGCTGAGTGAAAGGTATAGGGGAATTCTCTATCCTATCTGTGCAACTTCTCTAGAAAGCTAAAATTATTCCAAAATAATTTTTATTTTTTAGAAATTATAAAAATGAGAAAACACTACACTACACACCCATTACATGCCCACCAGAATAGCTAGAATTTAAAAGAAGAAAGATAAGGCATGCCTGGGTGGCTCAGTCAGTTGAGCATCAGACTCGGTTTCAGCTGAGGTCATGATCCTAAGGTCAAGGGCTTGAGTTCTGTGTCGGGCTCCATGCTGAAGGTGGAGCCTGCTTAGGATTCTCTTTCTCTCTCTCTCTCTCTCCCCCTCCCTCCCTCCCTCCTTCTGCCCCTCTCCCCTGCTGTGCTCTCTCTCAAAATAAAAAATAAATAAAGAAGGAAGGAAAGAAAGAAGGAAGGAAGAAAATAGTAAGCATTACAGAAAATGTGGACACTAGAACTCTCACACTGATTATGGAAATATAAACTGGTAGGACCACTTTAGAAAAGTGTTTACCAATGTCTACAAAAATTATATCTACTCTGTGACCCAACCTTTCATTCTTATGAACACCCAAAACCTGAATTCATAAGTCCACCAAAAGTGTACAAAAATGTTCACGGAAGCTTGATTTATAATAACAAAAAAAAATAAAAACGGGAAATGATCCGAATGATCACGAACCGTAAAATGAATACATAAATTATAGTGTTTTTATACAATGGAACACTACCCAGCAATAAAAAAGGATAAACTACAGTTGCATGTTAACACACAGGTGAATCTCACAAACACTACAGAGTGAAAGAAGAAACATATTGCTTGCATTCAATTATAAAAGGTTTTAAGAAAAGGCAACACTAATCTATGACTATAGAAATCAAAGTAGTGGTGACTTTTGGGAAAAAAACAATAGATAGAGATATGGACAAATTTCTTAGAAACCATAATTCAGGAGGAGCCAAGATGGCGGAAGAGCGTAGAAGCCTATTTTGTGTCTCGCATCGTGAAATAGAGACAGAGCAACACTAAACCATCCTGGACACCTAGAAAACGGATTTGAGGATTAACACAACACTCTGCACAACCCGAACCACAGGACTCAGCAGGTATGCGGCGCGGAGAGGTGAACTGGGGGAGAGAGAAGCCACGGAGGGCAGGGAGCTGCTTTTCTAGGCAGAGAGAAGGCAGAGACAGAGGGAGAGAATGGGAAGAGCACGCCCGGAAAGCAGCTGGAGAGAAAGTGGAAAAGTGGAAACGGCAGCGGGGAATGAACTAAAAAGAGAGACAGGAGAAAGGAGAAGGTTTAAATTCCACTAAGACTCTATAAACAGGGGGAGCGCAGAGTCTGAAACTCCGCAGCGCGATACCTGGTGGCGAACTCCCAGGAGCAGAGTGAAGTCGGGGGGTGTTCAGGCTACACGGAAGAGGCGGTTCCCCTGCTGCGAGGACGTCTGGTAGAGGCTGTGTGGCCCCCCTACAGGCAGAGGCCCCAGTGGCCCCGGGAGAACAACCGCATTCGCTGGGGCTGGAACAGGGACGTTAAGGCTGAAGCCTGGTGCCAGACGTGTGTGGTGATTTTCCATAATCCCTGGAACGCCGCCGCTGCACGATCGCGCGAACTTTTTTCTGGGGCAAGCTTGCACCCAGACGCAGTCTCTGGGCATCGGCAGCAGGGTCTCCCGAACATTCCGAGGGGCGGCTGGCACCTGGCCATTGCTGGGTGAGACTCTCCCCCAGAGGGGCAGAACGGGTCAAAGTCGCTTCCCTCAGAAGTGAGGGGTTGGGAAGAACAGCCCCGTCTGAGATAAAACTCAGGAAGGAGGTGCCGCCTGGCAACCTGACGGCTTGGTCACGATGGTGGAAAAGCGGGGCGTGGATGGAAGCCGGATGCCGGAGACCAAGGACGGGTGCAAGATTGCTGATCCGGGAGAACGGTGTTCTGATCCTAGGGCCTGAGTAGCTGGGTGACGCCATTTTCACCCCTCCCGCGCATGCGCATACACACCTACAGATGCCACAATGATCCACCCCGCTAAGCTAAGTAGCGCCCGCTAGTGGAGAACAGAGACGTTACACTAAGCCCCGCCCAACTGGGCCAACCTCGCTCTTCAGGAACACCACAAGTCTGTCTTCCTGCTTAGCTTTCAGACTATAAAGTGCTACATAGTTTGACCTCTAAGAGAAATCGATGTAATTTCTTTTTTTTTTAATTTTATAATAGTTTATTTTCAAATTGGTTTACATATAACACCCAGTGTTCATCCCAACATGTGCCCTTTTTAATGCCCATCACCCCCTCTCCCCCCTCCCTCATCCCCCTTACCCTCAGTTTTTTCTTAGTCTTTGAGAGTCTCTTATGTTTTATCTCCCTCCCTCTCTGTGTCTTTTTTTCCTTTCCCCTCTTCCCCTCCCCCCGAAACACAAACAACCCAGTGAAGAAATGGGCGGAAGATATGAATAGACAATTCTCCAAAGAGGACATTCAGATGGCCAACAGACACATGAAACAATGCTCAATGTCACTCGATGTAATTTCAATCATATTTCAGTCTGTTCGCTCGTCCATCTATTCAATTTTCTTTTTTTTTCTTTTTCGTTTCTCTTCTTTTTCTTGAAGACAGAAAGAGAAAAAAATTATTTTTATTTTCAATGTTTATTCAAAATATTTTTATTTAATTTTTTTCTACTATGTTTTTTACTTTTTTGTAAATTTTTCAAATTCTATTTTACTTCCATCATTTCATTTTATTCTATTTCATTGTATTCACTTTGTCAAATTTTCAAACGTTTTCCTTTTTTTCCCCCTTTTTTCTCTAATGTATCAAGCCCCTTTCAACACCCAGACCAAACACACCTAGGATATAGTATCATTTATTTGATTGTGTGTGTGTTGTTTTTAATTTTTAATTTTAATTTTTTTAATTTTAATTTTTTTACCTCATTAATTCCTTTTCTTCCTTCAAAATGACAAAACTAAGGAATTCACCCCCAAAAGAAAGACCAGGAAGAAACAACAGCCAGGGACTTAGCCAACACAGATACAACCAAGATGTCTGAATGAGAATTTAGAATCACGATAGTAAGAATACTAGTTGGGGTCGAAAATAGATTAGAATCCCTTTCTGTGGAGATAAAAGAAGTAAAAGCCAGTCAGGATGAGATAAAAAAAAAATGCTATAACTGAGCTGCAGTCTCGAATGGATGCCATGGTGGCAAGGATCGATGAGGCAGAGCAGCGAGTGAATCAGTGGTATAGAGGACAAACTTATGGAGAAAATGAAGCAGAAAAAAAGAGGGAGACTAAGGCAAAAGAGCAATATTTAAGAATTAGATAAATCAGCAACTCATTAAAAAGGAACAACATCAGAATCATACTGGTCCCAAAAGATAAAGAGTGAGAAAAAGGGGTAGCAGGGTTATGTGAGCAAATCATAGTGGAAAACTTTTCTAACCTGGGGAAACACACAGACATCAAAATCCAGGAAGCACAGAGGACTCCCATTAGATTCAACAAAAACTGACCATCAACAAGGCATATCATAGTCAAATTCACATAAATCTCAGGCGAGGAAACAATCATGAAGACAGCAAAGAATCATGAAGGTAGACAGTCTAGACTTTAAAATAAAGACTGTAACAAGAGATAAGAAGGACATTATATCATAATTAAGGGGTCTATCCAACAAGAAGACTTAACAATTGTAAACATTTATGCTCCAAATGTGAAAGCACCCAAATATGTAAATCGATTCATCACAAACATACAAAAACTCATTGATAATAATACCGTAATAGTAGGGAACTTCAACACCCCACTTACAGCAATGGACAGATCATCTAATCAGAAGATCAACAAGGAAACAATGGCTTTGACCATCTGGACCAGATGAACTTAACAGATACATTCAGAACATTTCATACTAGAGCAGCAGAATATACATTCTTCTCCAGTGCACATTGAACATTCTCCAGAACAGATCACATACTGGGACACAAGTCAGCCCTCAACAAATACAAAAAGATCAAGACCATATCATGCATATTTTCAGACCACAACACTATGAAACTCGAAATCAACCATAAGAAAAAATTTGGAAAGGTAACAAATGCTTGGAGACTAAAACACATCTTACTAAAGAATGAATGGGCTAACCAAGAAGTTAGTGAGCAAATTAAGAAGTACATGGAAGCCAATGAAAATGATAACGCCACAGCCCAAAACCTCTCAGACACAGCAAAGGTGGTCATAAGAGGGAAGTAGATAGCAATCCAGGCCTTCCTAAAGAAGGAAGAAAGGTCACTGATACACCACCTAACCTTACACCTTAAAGAGCTGGAAAAAGAACAGCAAATAAAGCTCAAAAACAGCAGAAGACTAGAAATAATAAATATTAGAGCAGAAATCAGTGCTATTGAAACCAAAAAAAAAAGTAGAACAGATCAATGAAACCAGAAGGTGGTTCTTTGAAAGAATTAAGAAAATTTATAAACCCCTGGCTAGTTTAATCAAAAAGAAAAAGGAAAGGACCCAAATAAATAAAATCAAGAATGAAAGAGGAGAGATCACAACCAACACAGCAGAAATAAAAACAATAATAAGAGAATATTATGAGCAATTCTATGCCAATAAAATGAGCAATCGAGAAGGGACAAATTCCTAGAAACATATAAACTACCAAAACTGAAAACTGAAACAAGAGGAAATAGAAAATTTGAACGGACCAATAATCAGTAAAGAAATCGAAGTAAGTAATCAAAAATCTCCCAAAAAAACAAGAGTCCAGGGCCAGATGGCTTTCCAGGGGAATTCTACCATACATTTGAAGAAGAGTTAACACCTATTCTCTTGAAGCTGTTCCAAACAATAGAAATGGAAGGAAAACTTCCAAACTCTTTCTATGAAGCCAGCATTACCTTGATTCCAATCCAGACAAAGACCCCACTAAAAAGGAGAACTATAGACCAATTTCCCTGATGAAACTGGGTGCAAAAATCCTCAACCAGATACTAGCCAACTGGATCCAGCAATTAAAAAAACTATTAAAAAAACTATTCCCCACGACCAAGTGGGATTTATACCTGGGATGGAAGGCTGGTTCAATATCCACCAAACAATCAATGTGATTCATCACATCAATAAAAGAAAGGACAAGAACCATGTGATCCTCTCAATAGATGTAGAGAAAGCATTTGACAAAGTACAGCATCATTTCTTGATTAAAAACCCTCAAGAAACTAAGAATACAGTGACTATACCTCGAGATCATAAAAGCCATATGAAAGACCCAATGCTAATATCATCCTCAGTGGGGAAAAACTGAGAGTATTGGATGTCTTAGCTTCCATATCTTGACCATTGTGAATAATGCCACAATAAACATGGGAGTACAGCTATCTCTTTGAGATACTGACATAATTTCCTTTGGATATATACCCAACAATTAGATTGCTTAGTCATATGGTACCTATAAATTTTTTAAATTTCCATACTATTTTCCATAGTATCTGTACCAATGTATATCCCCACCAACAGTGCACTAAGGTTCATTTTCCCATGTCCTTACCAACACGTGCTATCTTTTGCCTTTTTAGCAGTAGCCATCCTATTAAGTATAAAGTGATATCTCATTGTAGTTTAAATTTGCATTTCCCTAATGACTAGTGATGTTAATCAGCTTTTCATGCATCAACTGGCCTTTATATATCTTCTTTGGAGAAATATCTGTTTAGATCTTCTGCTCATTTTTTAATTGGGTTATTATTATTATTATTATTATTATTATTATTTTGCTAATGAGTTATATGAGTTTTTTATATAGTTTGGATACTAACTTCTTATCAGATACAGTTGACCCTTGAATAACACAGGCTTAATCTGCATGGATCCACTTACACAGATGTTTTTTTTTCAATAAACATATGTCCAGCACTACAAATGTATTGTTTCTTCCTTATGATTTTCTTAATAACATTTTCTTTTCTCTAACTTTCTTTATTTTAAGAATATAGTTTAAAAAATACCCTTAACACACACATATATTAATCAACAGTTTACATTAACAGTAAAGCTTCTGGTCAACAGTAAGCTATTAGTTGTTAAGTTTCAGGGGAGTCAAAAGTTATACGTGGATTTTTGACTGTACAGGGTCAGTGCTCCTAACCCCACATTGTTCAAGGGTCAGCCATATATGGTTTGCAACTATATTTTCCCATTCTGTAGGTTGTCCTGTAGTGTTTTGATGCGGTGGTTTTTTTGCAGAACAGAACTTTTTCGGTTTAATGTAGTCCCACTTATTTACTTGATTTTGTTGCTCGTGCTTTGGCCATCATATCCAAAAACTCATTAACAAGATAAGATCCATGTCAAGGAGCTTTATTCCTGTGTTTTCCTCTAGGAATTTTATGCTTTCAGGTCTTACAAGTACATCTTTTCCCCATTGAGTATTGCTGGCTACCTTGTCAAACATTAGTTGACCATATCTGCCTGGGTTGATTTCTGAGCTCCTTATTCTATTCCATTGGTCTATTTGTCTGTTTGTTTGTTTATTTATTTATTTATTTATTTATTTATTTTTAAATATTCATTTTTGAGAGAGAGAGAGAGACAGAGCATGAGCGTGGGAGGGGCAGAGAAAGGGAAACACAGAATCTGAAGCAGGCTCCAGGCTCTGAGCTGGCAGCACAGAGCCCTATGTGGGGCTTGAACTCACAAACTGTGAGATCATGACCTGAGCCAAAGTCGGACATTTAACTGACTTAGCCACCCAGGCACCCCTATTTGTCTGTTTTTATGTCAGTACCACACTGTTTGGATGACTATAGCTTCATAGTATAGCTAGAATCAGGAAGTGTGATTTGTTCTCTTTCTCGGGATCTCTGGCCATTCAGGGTCTTTTGTGATTCTGTATAGTTTTTTTCTACTTCCGGGGGAAAAAATGCCATTGGGATCTTGATAAGGATTGCTTTGAATCTATAGATAGTTTCTGACCGTATTGAAATTTTAACTGTATTAATTAATTAATTCTTCCAACCAATGAACACAGATGCTTTTCCATTTATATGTGTCTTCTTTGATTTCTTTCATCAATATCTTGTAGTTTTTAATGCAGACATCTTTCATCTCCTCAGATAAATTTTTAATTTTAAGTTCATCTCCTAGGTATTTTATTGTTTTTATGCTCTAGTAGAAGGGATCCATTTGCTTATTTCTTTCTCGTAAATTTTACTATTGGTATATAGACAAGCTACTGATTTCCATATGCTAATTTTATATCCTGTAACTTTACTGACTTTGTTGATTAGATCTAACAGTATTGTGGTTGGGTCTAGGATTTCTTATAGATAAATTACGTCATCTGAAAATAGAGACGATTCGACTTCTTATTTTCCAGTTCCGATACCTTTTATTTCTTTTTCTTGCCTGATTGCTCTAGACAGAACTTCCAGTTCTGAAGACAGCGTTTTTAAGTTTCCTGTCCTAAGTGACAGCCCTGCATTAGTTTGAAGCCAGTTCTCTTTTCTGCTAAACATAGAGGGGTACTGTGTTAGAGATAGTGTGCCCCAGACTTCTGCTTACTGTGAACCTTGTTAAGGGTTATGATTGCTGAGAATTCTGTTTTGTTTGCTGTGATTGCTGTAAATCCTGTTTGCTGTGTTAGGGAATTGCCATATTGTGAAAGTATGGTGCTGTTAGGGCTAAGGCCACTTCATTTTGGTTTAAGTTCCATCTTAGAGTAGTTCTGGGTCCCGAGTTCCAGGAAAACAAGTCACCTTGGACTCTGCCCCAGGTTCCAGGAAACAGAGTAGCCAAAAGGCCGGACCCGGATTAGCAGACCCTGTCACCACCCCGGGTGGGACTGGACCCTGATTAGCAGACCCTGCCTCCACCTTGAGTTCAAGGGAAACCACAGGAGGTCAGATTCCTAGAATAGCCCCTAGCAAAACTAATCAGTGTTCAGCCCACTCGCGCTGACCATTTGAATCTGTGCAGGACCCCCAAGCTAAGCCAATCCATAGCTAACTCGCACCTGCCAAATATGAAATATTCAATCAGAAACTAGCCCATGAAAATGACAATCAGTCAATTCAAAGGATCCCCATTCCCGCCCAAAAAGTGTACTCGAACCCTGATGAAAAGTCTGTGTAAACTTGGCTCAGGGCTCTTGCTACTGCACCGCTACCTCGTTGCAGTCGGGAGGTGCAAGAGTGGTGGACTTCCTGGGATCCAGAATTTGGGCACAACAGTTCTATGTTGACTAGGCGAGATGAGAGTAGACAATCTTGTCTTATTCTTGATCTTAGAGGAAAAGCTTTCAACATTTCACTGTTGACTATGATGTTAGCTTAGGCTTGTCATATAAAGGCTTGGCCTTTATTTTTTAGGATATGTTCCTTCTATGCC
Organism: Paguma larvata; assembly: GCA_030068075.1. Taxonomy (NCBI): domain Eukaryota; kingdom Metazoa; phylum Chordata; class Mammalia; order Carnivora; family Viverridae; genus Paguma; species Paguma larvata. The sequence continues at coordinate 10,207,686 of CM057842.1, read as the reverse complement.
CAATTTGCTAAGAGATTTTATCATGAATGGATTGTTGGGAGACATTTTGGGCTCATGGGTTGAGAAACCTCTCTGTGTGGAAAGGGCGGTTGAGGCAAAGCTCCTGCCAGCCAAGAAATAACGCCCCAATACCACTGTTGGGAGCCATCTTGGGAGCCACAGGTAGAGAAACCTCCTTGTGTGGAAAAGGCAGTAGAAGCAAAGCGCCTGCCGGCCAAGAAATAGGCCAAGAAATAATGCCCCAATACTACTGTTGGGAGCCATCTTGGGCTCACAGGTTGAGACACCTCCCTGTGTGGACAAGGCAAAGTTCCTGCTGGCCAAAAAGGGCCCCAATACCACCTCCTTCAAATAACGTTTCAGGCCTGGATTTCTTGAGCAGCCCTCGTTGACCTCAAGGGAGGTAATGCTCTTTTGTTTTATGACAAAAAAAGGGAATTTGGAATGTGATGCATTGATGGATAACATCTAAAAGAGACTATGTAAATGTACTCATTGAGAGTTCCACCCTTGACAGATGGGTTGCACCTCCCCCATTGTAGTTGGAAGTATAGCCCTCAAAGCAATGCCCTGATTTCTCCTGTTTACAGATAATTAACATTAAGGCCTTAAGGAAACACCCTGTTCTCTCTCCCCCCCCCAAATTTATATGTTCATTAACCTGAAACCAACATACAGGATTGAGGAAGTTGCCACCTTGCCGGTAAAAACGCATTATTGTTAAAGAGATCAAACTATGGAATGTCACTCATTGATGTAATGTCACTTACTACCTGTAAAAATAAAGACACTGAGACCAGCAGGGCGGAGATGCCAGAATTGCCAGAACTGCCTGCTTGGTCATCAGACTACATCTCTCTCGTGGCTCTCTCATTTCCTTTCGCCTGACCGCCCATCCTTCAGGGACCCCTAGATTCACCGGAACTGGACCCCGGCAATGGATGTTGAGTTTTGTCAAGTCCCTTTTCTGTATCTATCAAGATTAAATGATGCTTTTCTTTCATTTTCTTAATGTGGCATATCATATTGGTTGTTTTGTGAATGTTGAAACATTCTTGCATCCCAGGAAAAAAATCCCACCTGACCATAGTGAATAATCCTTTTAATGTGCTACTCAATTCAGTTTGCCAGTATTTTATGGAGAATTTTTTTTGAATAATTTATTGTCAATTTGGTTTCCATACAACACCCCGTGATAATCCCAACAAGTGCCCTCCTCCGTGCCCATCACCCACTCTCCCCCAAGACTTTTTGGTTTTACATTCATCAAGCACATTGGCCTATAGTTACAAGAAATATTTTTAATAATCAAACATGTAGTTGTATAATTTGTCAGTGAAAACTAAGATATAAAACTTTTGAGTTGTTTAACTGGAATATCAATACCAGATCTATTTATCTTGGGATTATAACATGGGGATAATTGAACAATTTTAAGGAACTTCGGGAAAAAAGCAAAAATTAATAAAGGTAATATATTGTTGATGAAATCATGGATATAACTAATATTTGCATTATTAACTGCCTTTCACGAAGGAGGATAGGAAGAATGTTGTTTGTTAGGTATTTCCAGTAGACCGTGTAATGTGTCATGTGCCTTACCTGTTTCATCTCATTGAATCCTCCCAACACTCTGGTAAGAATAACTATTTCCATCTTACAAACATTTTAAGAGCTTTATGTGCCTGATATAAAACTACTAACTATAAAGTCTGTAGCCTTCCCACCTCAACACATTCTCATTTGAACAGAATCGCTGGACTGAAAGCAATGGGGGAAAGCAAGAATGAAAAAGAGTAACGTGTATGGCTCAAAACCCAGGATGTAGAAGGTACTCAGTGAATGTTAGCTAGGCAGTAGTCTTATTCAACAATACTGAACTGCATCAGTGGCCAGGGACCCTCAGACTTACTCTAGTAGAAAGACCCTTTAACTAGTTTCACCATCACTCGCTATTTCATCATTCGAAATGAAGAAGAGTCAGCAAGGAGGCTGGCAGCCCAAAGAGTAGTAATACTAGGCAAAGAATAAAAAGGAGAACAGAGAGATCTGATAAGTTTAAACTGGTGGGGGAAGGGGAAGAAAGCATTCAGGCTTGCTGTTTGTTCAGTCAGTTCTTCTAGAGCATACTTTTGCTTCGACAGGAAATATTAGTGGCCCACAGCTCAAGACTGAATTCCCCCACTGCTCAGCCTTCATGTTTCTGTACCATGAAGGGCAGGTACTTTGCATTTCATCCAGGTAGGTGGTATTGCGAGAATCTTCAATTAAAACCATTTTAGTGTGCTCTATGCCTTTGGAATAACTTCTTTGTTGTTTGCTTGATTCATATCTTACTCTTGCATTATTCTCCAGGAAGATAATAACCCCCCCCAAAAAAAGTACATTTTTTAAATCCTATGAACCTTTCAAAGAGGGAAGGGGTTTGAATTTGCAACCAGGGGAAAATGTGGGACTTATTTTGGGATTTCTCAATTTATGATCTGTATATTTTTGTTATTCTTACCTGCAAATAGTTTTGTTTTTAGAATAAATCCTGTGAAATAATATGGTGCCTGGAATTTGCCTTCAAATTATCCAGTGGGGGCAGGGATTGAGTAGAGGCGTAGATGAAATAAAAGTAACCAGAAGTTGATGATTATTGTAGAAGGGTGATTAATACTCACGGGTTCACTTGACTATTTTTCTACTTTATACTATGTTTGGAATTTTCTACTGAACTGAAAAACATTTTTAAATCTAGATCAAACTGCACAAAGTCACAGAGCCAGTGGGTGGGCAGAACTCATTCAGATTTAGCTTCATTCAACGCCGAGAACGGTAGTGCAATCTCAGGCCAGCCTGGACGTGAAAATGGATTTAAACCACTTCAAAAGAAGAAACAGCCTGAGTATAAAGAGTAGATATTAGTATCTGAATAAAGACAGGAAGATCTGAAAATTTCCTCATAAGATGTATCTTGTAAAATGGATGGGAATTAATGTTCTAATGTGTGTGCCTGTTACTTTCCATTTGTGTAGATTTTGATTCCTATACTAAAAACCTACTGCTATCAATTCTTTAGGAGCCTTCTGGAAGATAAAAGGGAGAACATGCACCCCCTAGGTCCTGTGGGACAGTCTAGGAGCCTGTCCATAAGGAAACCCTGGGATGCTCTAGAAGCCGTGGGGCCATAGGGGAGAGTCACCTTAACCAGGTTGTAGCAGCTATCTCCGTGGGAGGACTGGATTTCATTTCTCAGCCACATTTACCTTTTCTCTGTATTCTAGGGCTGTGGGTCCTGCTAATACCACTGGGAGCTATTGCCCACAAGAATGGAGGTGAATATGCTCAAACAAACTCCACCCATTACCTGAAGCTGAGGGAAGGGACTTTGCACTAGCAAGAGCTTTTTCTTGAGAGTAGTCTTCTTAGGCCTTGAGAAGTTGACCCTGCTTCTCCCCCAGACTTCCAGTTCATTACCAAGGACAATTCCTTGTATGAAAACAAGCATTTCTTTCTTCTCCTCCCTCTACCTCCTTATTCCCAACTGGGAGTTGGCATCTTCTGAGAGCCTTCAAACCCATATGTCCATTCCCCCACAGCTCCCTGTGCTCGGTGCCCACGGAATGCCCACTGTATCAATGCCACCTCCTGCCGTTGTGATCCTGGATTCACTTCACTGTCTGGAAAAGTCATCTTTAGCACCTCCTCAGAGCTCTGTACAGGTAAAAAGACTGAGAGATGGTAGAGGGGGTCATCACAAAGGGTGTCTTTTGGGGATATATAAACTCCTCAGCCCTTGAAGCAGCACTTAATTTCATTGTCAAGGGCAGGAGAGAGAAGCCAAGAGACAGGCAATCAGGTCTCATGGTCAAGGAGTACAGCGTTAAGAGGTTAGGATTTGGAACTGGACTATCTGAATTCCAGCTTTTTTACCGACCAACTGTCAAAAACCAGGCAAATTGTTTCATGTCCCAGTGCCTCAACTTCCTTATCTGTAAATCAGGGACAATGATAATATCAACCCATTTAGTCATGTGTTCTAAATCAACAAATACATACAAATGGAATCCATAGAGACAGAAAGCAAATTGGTGGTTGTCAGGTGCTGGGGGATGGAGGAATGGAAGCAACTACTTAAATGGGAAAGGGGGTTCTTTACTTTTAATTTTTTTTTATTTTAACTCCATTATAATTAACATACAATGTTACATTAGTTTCAGGTGTACAATTTAGTGATTCAACATTTCTATATATCATTATTCAGTGCTCATCATAAGAACTGTACTCTTAATCCCCTTCACCTAAGCAGGTTTTCTTTTGGTGTGATAAAAACGTTCTGGAACTAGAGAGAGGGAGTGGTTGGACAACACTGTGAATGTAATAAATGCCAGAGAATTGTTCACTTTGAAACAGTTTCTTTTGTTATGTGAATGTCACCTCAAGAAAAAATACATAAATGATAAATTAATACACGTAAAACACTTAGTGCATTGAGCCTGATAAGAAGCCAATACATCTGTTGTGGTTGTTTTTGGCTGTTAGCTGGTCAGACAGAAACAGCATGTTGAAGGAGGAGGTCAAGATGGACCATGCAGCCATCAGAGATTCGGAATGTCCCACCAACCCTAGCGCTAATTTGCCAGGAACGCCCGCAATCTCAGCTCATAATCTCAGTTCCTCCATCCAAAAATATGCACATGCAACCTCACGCCGGATGGCCCTTTGCCATTTGTAAAAGACTATTTCGGAAATTAAAATTAATCAAAACTACACAATAACCAGACAAGTGGATATGGTTATTATTTCTGATTTATAGATAAGGAAGCAGAGACTTTGAGAGGTGGTTTGCTCAGACTCACACAGATGATCATAGAACAGGAACTCAGATAGGGTTAATTTGAAGTCTACAAATCTATCAAACAAATACTGTCCCTGAAGAAGTTCAGATCAGCCCCTTGAGGAAGTCAACGTTGGCACCATTTTATAAATGAGGAAACTGAGCCTTAAGAGGTGAAACCATTTGTCCAAAGTCGCACAGCTAGGAAGAGGAAGAATCTGGACCCATGGTTCAAACTGTAGCATTCTGATGTCTGTCCACATGGTTATGAGTTGGATAAAATATGAAATATTCCAACTACGGAATATCTATAGGCATTAAAATTATTTATTATTTCGATGTGGAAAAGTAGGCATAAAATATTCTAAACTCCTGGAAGAATTTGTATATTCCAAAAGCTGGGTTCTGACTCCATGAGAAATCAATGAAAACGTTATAGTGTTATCTTCATAATCAGTAATGGCGGGTGACAGGGACATGTGGATTTATTATACTGTTCTCCATTTTGAAAAAATTGTTGTAATCTCAGTAGTTGGATAGCTAAATGTTCTTTGCATTTTCGAATTTCCCAATCTTCTCCCATAAACACGTTATCTTGTTCAGAAAGAAAATGCAAGGAGTAAAATCATTTAAATCCGGTTGCTCCCAATCCTACCAGAATTTTGTACGTTCTTAGAAGTTCTACTTGTGTTCCAGACATCAATGAGTGTGGCCCACCTTTATACATGTCTTGCGGAAGCCTTGCACGTTGTCACAACGTGGAGGGGAGTTACTACTGTGAGTGTGCCCCTGGGCACGAGCTCCTTTCAGGAGGCACCAAATTCCAAAACAAGAAAGAGAACACTTGTCAAGGTAAGAGGCTTCCATGTCACACATCTCCCCCATGCCCACAACCATCCTCATCCTGTCGATTATTCCATAGGTCTGAGAGTCCAGGAGAGAGCATTCTTGGGTCTATCATGGGCTCCTTCCTCCAATTTCTTGTTCTTGTTCAGACTTGCAATGCCCTGTGAAGGTAAATCTACAAGATTCTTTATTACAACATCGTATGCAATTGTTAAGGCTTGAAAATAGATGGTTTCCATCAATGGAGACTAGTTCAACATATTATTGTAGAGCCATACAGTAGTAAGCTTCAATCCCTTTTAATCAACTTGTTTTTCTTTTCGATGGACCATTCTATGAATTTTAACACAAGTACAGGTCTGGGTTACCACCACTATATTCAGAATCCGGAACAATTAGTTCCTTTATCCCAAAACATTCCTTCCTTCTGTTCCTTTATAGTCACTACACCACCTTCCCTGGCACCCCCTCACTTACTGGTATTTTTCCCACCCATAACACTGTCTTTTGAAAAATGTCATATGAATGGAATAATACAATATGTAGCCTTGTGAGTCAGATTTCATCTACTCAGTGTAACACTTTTGAGGTTCATCCATATTGTTTTGTGTATCAATAGGTCATTTCTCCCCACTGTCCACATTTTTGATATTTCTATTTTCCCCAGAAAGAAAATTGGCAACAGTTAGTTTGGATTGACAGTGGCCATTTTCTTCTATTTACCTGCATCTTGAATTTAGCTAATAATACGACTTCATAAAGTTACTTCCCCATGTGGGCTGCAAAATTCTAATCTGTTGCTAGATTCACAGGTCACAGGTTAGTCCACAGATTATTGTTTTATTTGTTTTATTTTTTAATGTTTATTCATTTTTGAGAGAGCACAAGCAGGGGTAGAGCAAAGAGAGAGAGAGATACAGAATCTGAAGCAGCTCCAGGCTCCGAGCTGTCAGCACAGAGCCCAATGCGAGGCTCCAACTCATGAACCATGAGGTCATGACCTGAGCTGAAGTCAGACACTTAAACGACTGAGCCACCCAGGTGCCCCCACAGATCATTGTTTTAGAGGGGTGGGTATAGTAACTTTAATTTCTGACTTTCTGTTGGAATCACCTGTATTTTAAAAAAATAGAGATGCCTGGGCCCTCCTGAGATGTTCTGAACCACACCTGGGCATGGAGCCCAGATGTACATATGTCTTTAGAGTTCCAGTGGTAATTTTGATGACTAGTTCATTCCTTTTTATTGCTAAGAAATAATCTATTGTATGGCTATACCGCAGCTGGTTTATCCGTTCACCCATTGAAGGACATTTGGGTTGTTTCCAGTTTGGGATGATTAGAAATAGAGCTGAATGAGAGATCTCTTGATAAACTAGAATTCTTCCCAAGTTGTTGTAAATAGAAAAACATGCCCCAGAATGGTGCTTATAGTATGCCAACGGCTTTGCTTGTCCCCTATTTTCCTTTTTATTAATCTCAAGCATGTTTCCTTAAGTATATTTTTATCTTAAAACTTTCCAAGTAGTAATCCAAAAAGTAAACACTACTTTGCGATAGTATTTAGACAATAATTTCCTTGTCGGTGTGTTTTGAGTGTCTACCATTGCTCTGAGCTCTATGCCAAGCACCATGACTCCAACACTAAACAAAACACGGGCTATGTCCCCTGGAGTTTCTACTTCAGTAGGCAGACAGAGCTACAGACAAATGCAATATAAATCAATCGTCACTCTTCACAAACCATCCGCTTCCTGGGTAAACAATCTCAGCACTGTCCCTCAGTGCCTAGCACATAGAAGCAGCTCTGGAAATAACACATAAGTGAATAGAACTTGTCATCACAGTATCACAGCTGTAGTCACACCTTGGTCCTGACACTTGGCCTAGACTTTTGGCTAACTTTTTACAATCTCTGGTCTTGGTTTCCTTATCTCTAAGTCAGGAGCAATAATATCTACCCTTGAAGAGATTAAGTTTTTTTAAAAACCTGAATATTAAGTTGTTTATCTTATAAAGCTGTGTGAAGTACACCTTTAAGAAAAGCTTCATACACTTACATTAATTGAGGATTTTTCAATCCATTATTAAGTTTCACACTAGCCATTTTCTATTTACACAGTTGTTTGACCAATGTTTGAAAGTATCAGAAATGACTAAGAGACAAGGGATATTTAGTATCCACAAAGAGAAAAGTAAAATATTAAATCTTTCAATATTGAGGGGCGCCTGGGTGGCTCATTCGGTTGGGCGTCCGGCCTCAGCTCAGGTCATGATCTCACGGTCTGTGAGTTCGAGCCCCGCATCGGGCTCTGTGCTGATGGCTCAGAGCCTGGAGCCTGCTTCGGATTCTGTGTCTCCATATCTCTCTGCCTTTCGTCTGCTCATGCTCTGTCTCTATGTCTCTCAAAAGTAAAAAATAAACATTTAAAAATAAATAAATAAATCTTTCAATATTGAATTTAATATTCAATGATTTAAATCATTCCACATTAAAAGGTGACAGCAATGTATTTGCTTTGAAATGGGCTCACTTTCAGGGCACCTGGGTGGTTAAGTGCCCAGCCCTTGATTTAGGCTCAGGTCATGATCTCAGGATAGTGAGATCTGGCCCTGCATCGGGCTATGTGCTGGACATGGAGCCTGCTTAAAGTTCTCTTTCTCCCTCTTCCTCTGCCCCTCCCCCACCCACTTGTTCTCAGGGGTGATATCCTGGAGCCGAGTGGGTTTGAAGACACTCACGTTTACTCAAGGCCATGACCACAATCACATGCCTTCCTCATTTTCCAACCACAGACTGCTCTGAAAAGGAACTTCCCTTGGGTGGGGAGAGAGCAGGGATGCCCGAGACATTCTGGGGCCAAAACAAGTTCCTTCTGGTATGGCACTTAGAAAACGCCTACTACCCACCCAACAGGCTATTGGCAACGCTGAGGACTGTGTACACCCAGAGCCCTAGAGGGTAGAGCTGGAGCCACAGCTCCAGCTGAAAATTGAGGGGTGACATTAGCCAGTGGGGTTAGAGGCTTTGTGAGCTGACTATGCATACCCCCCAGTTCCCCATCAGATTCCTGCAGCAACACAAAGGGCTAATACCAACCCCACTTGGCTGGAAGTGATTCCCAGGCTCCTGAATGAATCACTGTATTAATTTCTTATTACTAGTATAACAAATTTAGTAGTTTATTTTTTTTAATTTTTTTTAACGTTTTTTATTTTATTTTTGACAGACATAGAGGCAGAGCATGAGCAAGGGAAGGGCAGAGAGAGAGGGAGACACAGAATCTGAAGCAGGCTCCAGGCTCTGAGCTGTCAGCACAGAGCCCGACGCGGGGCTCGAACTCACAGACCGTGAGATCATGACCTGAGCTGAAGTCGGCTGCTTAACCGACTGAGCCACCCAGGCGCCCCAAATTTAGTAGTTTAAAACAGTATAAATATATTCTCTTACTGTGTTGAAGGTTAGAAGTTTTAAATGGTTCCTTCTAGAGGCTCTCGGGCAGAATCTGCTTCCCTGCCTTTTCTGGCTTCTGGAAAATGCCTTCATTCCTTGGTTCAAGGCTCCTTTTTCCATCTTCAAAGTCAGCATCATATGTATCATCTCCTCTCCTCCCTGACCTTCTCCCTCCCTTTTGTAAGAACCGTTGTGATTATATTAGGTACACCTATATCATCAGGATAATCCCCCAACAAGAGACTTAATCACCAGGTTAAAAATTTCTTTAAGATAAAAAATAACATAATCACAGGCTCCAGGCATAAGGACTTGGATGTCTTCGAAGAGGCCATTATTCTATCTACCATACTCACCATCCACCAAGCAGCTCTGACATGAAATACACACACACACACACACACACACACACACACACACACACACAGTTCTCATCCTGCCCACCTTGCTTGAATGTAGAGGCCAGCCAACTCCATATGCAAAAGGCCACATCACAAATATCTTAAGTTTTGTGGGCCACAAAGGTCCCTGTCACAACTACTCAACTCTGCCATTACAGTGTGAAAGCAGACAGACAACACATAAATGAATAGGAGTGTCTGCATTCCAATAAAATGTTGTCTATGGATACTAAAATTTTAATTTCATATAATTTTTACAGGTCACAAAAGATGGGTTCTTCCTTTGATTTTTTTTCCTAGTCACATAAAAAATCCTTTACAGAAACTGGCAACACCTGGGTTTGGCTGTGGGCCATGGTTTGCCAACCCGTGCTCTGAACTGATTGTTGAGTAGAGAGTGCTATCACCAGACGGTATCTGTCCATTTTAGTGATGATGGAATCCTTGATGCCTGACCTTGAGGAAGATGGGTGAAGGTAGTAAGGTTGGACTTACCGAGTATAGAAGAGGCCTGAGCAAGCCTGGGGTAGGGGACTGACCCTCTCTTTTATGTCTCTAGATGTGGATGAATGTAGCTCTGGAAAACACCAATGCCACAACACCACCCACTGCTTCAATGTGAAAGGCAGCTACAGATGCTACTGTCACCATGACTGGGTGGCCAGATCCAGGACTCTTCGTGGTCTGAACCTCACCATCTGTGAAGGTATATAGTCCAACATACACACGTTCATACTCACATATGCACACAGATGCATGCACATGTGTGTGACACACACTCTTGCACATGAACATGTGTGTGCACACATGACTTCACTAAACAAAACACACGTGCACTCCATATATATAAGCATGTGCATGCGCGCGTGTGCACACACACACACACACACACACACACATCAGTGGTGCTTCTGCCTCTTTTCCCTGCAGAGGTCCCCTTCTCCTCATTGACACCACCTTCTGGAGTCAACAGTCAGGTGAGTGAAGCCTCAGCAGAAGACTAGAGGCAGAAAGATCTTCAGCAACCATCTTGTGTCCATCCTCTCCCCAAACTCCCCCTTAAAGCTCTCTGACCCATGCCCATGTCCCCTTTCCCCAGAGTCTCTCCCGCTTCTTTGACGAGGTCCAGAAGTTATCTCAAGACTTCAAGCCAGCTTTAGCCAAGAACACCATCCAGGTAAAGTCGGAACCGGGAAAGAGGCCACATATGGGAATCTCATAGAGGCCTGCGTCACTTTGGTAGGGATGTAGACAAGCTCCTATGTAGTAAACACTCCAACTGGTCCTTCACCCATGGTGGAGAGAAGGCTAAGGCACCCAGCTATCTAGAAGCACTCTTAAAGACACCCAGGTGCACTAATTTATTTCCCTCTTGGTTGATTCTAGGCTTTGGGTTTATGTCATCCTTGGCCTTTCTGACCCAGGTTGACCTCTGAGTGACTGAGATCTAAGCAACAAGGACCACCCAAGAAATCTCATTCAGTCCCATCGTTACACTCCAAATACTCCATCTCTAGGGTCTGTTCTCTTGGGCTGAATGACCAGGTCTTCACTCAGCCTATTCCACTGGTTCTTTGTCCCCATCCTCCAGAACCTCATGTGGGAAATAGATGAGCTGCTGAAGGCTCCGGGGGACCTGGAGACCTTGGCCCCCTCAGAGCAGCACTCTGTGGCCACTCACCTGCTCACTGGCCTGGAGGACGTCCTGAGAGGGTTGAGCAAGTTCCTGCCCAATGGGCCACTGACCGTGCATGCTCCTGCAGGCACAGGTAAGTATCTGAGTATGCTCCAAGCTCCTGCTCCCTTTCTACTCCTCCCTCTTCCTAGAGACCGCCCCCCTGGAGCCAAGTGACTACCCTCACATCTCAGGGTTTTATTTAAAAGGATTCAGAACTCATATCATAAAATAAACTCCTGTGGCACTAAGTCTTTTATTTGTTTTAAGCACAAAAGGTTAAGATTTTTTTTAAGGATAAGCAAAAATAAGCAAGCACAAATATCAGTAAATCTGTCATTATGTCATTTATATCATTATAACAGAAAATTGCAACAATTAGGTTCATAATAATAAGGTATTCAAAAATAAACTCAATGCTACTTGGAAATGAAGAAAATGCAATTAATCTTGAAAAGTTGGAAAATAACATAATATTGTCTGATCTAATTTTAAGTATAATCTTAAATAACATTGTGCCAGTGGTTTCCTTGTTGAAACACATGCTGCTTTCTGTGCAGTTCTCCCAGCTCTTTCAGCACCCATACTGCCCAGGAGATGGCAAAGCGAGAATTAAAAGCTGGCCACAAATATTTGATTCTGATTCCTGCATCCTCAAATAGCCTGGCCGTTGTTTGATATCTTTCCATCTTCGTGGGCTCCTTTGGCATGCGTTTTGAAAGAATTGCAATCATTTTATTCATGGTATTATTTTGGGCTCAAAGAAAGCATTTCTAGACTTTTTTTTTAATTTCACCATATGTGAATTTGGTGGCATTTGCCAAGCAGACTTACCTCGGTCAGGTGTTCTCCAACAGCGTTACTGAGATGTAACTTACCCAACATAAATTCACCCCTTTAAAGTGTATAATTCAATGGTTTTTAGTGTATTGACAAAGGTGTGCAACGATTACCACTAAATACTCTTAGAACATGCTCATTACGCCAAAAAGAAACCCTATACCCACGAGCAGTCACTTCGCATTGCCCACAACCCCCAGCCCCTGACAACCACCACCCTGCTTTCTGTCTCTCCGGATCTGCCTGTTCTGGACATTCCGTATCAATGGAATCCTACGACCTGTGATCCTAGGTTATTGACTTCTTTCACTCAGCACATATCTTGAAGTTTATCCATGTTGTAGCTTATATCAGCACTTCATTCCTTTTGATTGACAGACAGTATGCCTTCCTAAGGTTATACCCATTTTACTTATCTAGTCATCAGTTGATGGACATCTAGGTTGTTTCTGCTTTGAGGTTATTATCAGTTAACATTTACAGACAGATCGTTGTGCGAACGTATGTTTTCATTTCTTTTGGGTAGATATCTAACAGTGGAATTGCTGGGTCATCTAGAAACTCTCCATTTAACATTGTGAGAAATTGCCAAACATTTCCAAAGTGTCTGGACCATTTACATTCCCCGCCCCCGCCCCCCCAGCAATGGATAAGCATTCTAATTTCTCCACATCATTGCAAACACTTGTTAATTTGGGAGGGCAGGTGATAGTAGAGCCATCCTAGCAGGTGTGAAATGGTATGTCATTCCGGTTTTAAGTTTCACTCACCTAATAACTAATGATGTCAAGGATACTTTCATGTACTTATTGGCATTTTGTATATCTTCTCTGGAGAAATGCCTATTCAAATCTTTTGCCCATTTATTTTTTTCAAAGCTTTTATTTAAATTCCAGTTCGTTAACATACAGTGCAATATTACTTTCAGGTGTACAGTTTAGTGATTCAACACTTCCACACAACATCTGGTGCTCATCACAAGTGCCTTCTTGAATCCTCATCACCTATTTCACCCATCCCCCCCAACTCCCCTCTGGTAACCACCAGTTTGTTCTTTATAGTTAAGAGTCTATTTCTTGGTTTTCCTCTCTCTTTTTTTTCCCCTATGATCATCTATTTTGTTTCTTAAATTCCACATATGAGTGAAATCATATGGTGTTTGTCTTTCTCTGACCTACTTATTTTGCATAGCACCGTACACTCAAGCTCCATCTACGTGGTTCCAAATGACAAGACTTCATTCTTTTTTATGCCTGAGTAATATTCCATTGTGGGGAGGGGTGAGTGTGCGTGTGTGTGTTTATCACCTCTTCTTTATCCATTCATCGGTTGGTGTATATTTGGGCTCTTCCCATAGTTTGGCTATTGTAGATAATGCTGCTATAAACGTTAGGGTGCATGTATCCCTTTGAATTAGTATTTTTGTATTCTTTGGGTTTTTTACTTTATTTCTTTTTAAAACATTTTTTTAAAGAGAGAGAGGGCATGAGTGAGCAAGGGGCAGAAAGAGAGGGAGAGAGAGAATCCCACAAGGGGCAGAGAGAGAGAGAGAGAGAGAGAGAGAATCCCACCCAGGCTCCACGCTGTCAGCATGGAGCTTCAAGCAGGGCTTGAGTTCATCTTTGGGTTTTTTTAATTGGGTTATTTGTCTTATGATTGAGTTCTAAGAATTCTTTATATAGTCTGGACACCAGACCTTGTCAGTTGCAAATGCCTACATCAGATTTAACAGCAGTGTTGTTTATATTCAAATTTGGAAAGTCTTTGAATTAGAGTTATGTCGTAGACTCTGGGTCTGGAATTCTCTCTTGTCCAGGAAGAGAGTGGGTGCAGGATTAAAATGTGAGACTAATGTCTGGGAGGAGACAAGAGCCCCAAGTAAGGGTCCTTGCTCCGTTTTTATTAGGATTGGAAGGCTTACAAGCGTGATGGGCGTGCAGAAAGACACAGTGAAACTTGAACATTAACTCATGGATGTGAGGGAAAGGGAGGTTTGAAGATATGAGGTGTTAGGGGTTTGGGTCCACACAAAACAAAGTCCTGGTGCCAGTGGTTTACTGTTTATGGCAGGCATGGGTGCTATGTTGGTTTATCTTAATTTGCCTAGGGGACAAGACAAACAGGCACACTGGGCAACTGCCCCCTGCCTTCTTAACCCACTGGTGCAAGCTCAGGGAGTTCCTAAGCTTATTACCTACAGAATTAGAATTGTCATAGCAACCAGAGCCTTGACTTAGACGTCTCTTAGCAGTTTCTTCCTTTTCTTGAGATTATGCAAGTTTGGTAGAAAATTTTCTAAAAAAGTGCAATCTTTGGAAACATTTTGGTTTTCAGCTTGTAAAAACGGTCAAGGGGCGCCTGGGTGGCTCAGTTGGTTGGGTGTCCGACTCTGATTTCAGCTCAGGTCATGATCTTATGGCTTGTGAGATCAAGTCCCACATCGGGCTCTGTGCTAAGAGCGTAGAGCCTACTTGGGATTCTCTCCCCTCCCCCAACTACCCCCCCCAGTCTTTCTCTAAATAGATAAATAAATGAATGAATGAATAAATATATATATATTATAATATATATAAATATATATATATTTATTCATTCATTCATTCGTTCATTTATTTATCTATTTATAGATATAGTATATATAATATATAAATATATTTATATATTTATAATAATATATATATTTATTCATTCATTCATTCATTTATTTATACATTTTTAAATGTTCAGGTAACAGTGTTAAACCAGCCACATTACTCTTATTTCAGTACTTAAAATTCATTTGGTTTATCAGCATACCAAAAAGATCTAATTCCAATACTCCAAGAAGTAGCCTGACTTCTCCTATCCCTCATGCCATTGCCACCACCACAGAACTGTCTCTGAAGGTGCAGGAGCAAGGTATCGGGGATGTCACCTTGGGCCAGAGCCAGGCGAAGATGCGGCTGAACTGGGATGTGGCACAGGAATCCAGTGACTTGGGTAATGACTGCAATGGGAAGGGAAGGCCACTGAGACCTTGTGATGGGACAAGAGGGCCGGGATGTGACACAGAATTAAAGACTAAAGGAAAGTGTAGGGTGGGTGGGGCTATAGGGGAGAGTCTATCTGAGGAGGAAGGGGCCCTGGCAGCGACCTTGATATGTCAGTCTTGACCTTGTCCTGCAGGTCCTTCTGTGGTGGGCCTCATCTCCACACCAGGGATGAGCAAGTTATTGGCTGAGGCGCCCCTGGTCCTAGAGCCTAAGAAGCAGGCAGTTCTGCATGAACACAAGGGAGTCTCCACTGTCCTGCTCTCAGGTGTCAACTCTGCCTTTATGAGCAACAAGGACACCCAGAACCTCAGCTTCTCTGTCACTTTTATCTTCCCCCACCGCGTGAGTACTAGTGTGTTGGGGTTGTGGGTGTAGAAGGAACCCGGGTCCTATGCTCAGCCTCGCTCCTCTGCTCAGCTCTGGGGAGAGGAGGCTCTCCTGCAAGTGATCACCCCTCTAGAAAAGTCAACCCTTCCTCAGTCAGCTTTGAGTCAGCACCTCTGAGCACTAGAACCACCAACAAGCTCACACCTATGCCCTGTTCTACAGTCAGTGATCCCTTGGCCGACGGGAAGGGTATTCTGTGTCTTCTGGGAACGTGGTCAGGATGGATGCGGTCATTGGTCCACCAGAGGCTGCAGGATGGTGGCCACCAGAAGCAACAGCACCACCTGCCAATGCACCCACCTCAGCAGCTTTGCCGTCCTCATGGCCCACTACAATGTGCAGGTGAGGTCCCTGAGAGAGGCCGTGGAGACAAGGATGCTAGGGACTACAGGCAACCAGAAAGGAAAGGATGTGATGAGAGAAGTCAGAAGGGACCCAGGGAGATCAGCATCGAGGGCCAAACCATCGTCCTCTCCTGGACGGGTGACATGGTTACTTCTTGCGGGGGGGGGGAGGGGGGGTGTTGGGGGGAGAACACCAGGAATTGAGATTCTCCCACGTGACAGCAGGTAGATAAAAGTGAGAACCCTTTTAACTAAATGGCCAGGCCTCATGGGAATCCAGACAAATTCAAACAGCACCCCCAAAACAGTGTGCTTCCTCCTGCCATTTCAGTTAAGAATAAAATGCGTCCTACAAGTATTCCCAGTTAAATTTTTGAAGAGATGAAAAAGATTCACATGGTTGAAGGAGTAACACTGAAAAGTCTCTTTCCCACTCATGGCCCCCAGTGATCAGGGTTCTTCTTGGAAGAAATCTATTTCTTCTGAGCCCTTTTAGAGATATTTTCTGTATAAACAAGCAAATACATATCATATATCATTTTATTTTCACCCCAGCCATTG
The DNA here is from genome assembly GCA_030068075.1 of Paguma larvata. Classification (NCBI taxonomy): domain Eukaryota; kingdom Metazoa; phylum Chordata; class Mammalia; order Carnivora; family Viverridae; genus Paguma; species Paguma larvata. The sequence continues at coordinate 10,191,325 of CM057842.1, read as the reverse complement.
CCTACCATAGTCATTCTTATGCATTTTTCCCATTTCAAATACTTATGAGATTCTATATCAATACATAAAGAACTTGATCAATCATTTTTAAATTACATAGCTTTGCATTCTGTGGATGTTCCGTATTTTAACAAATCCCCAATGACGAACATTTTTTTTTTGCAAGTTTCGGTTTCTGCAATGTTGCAATAACATTGCTGGGTCAGAGTACATTGCCACATATCTGTAGCCACCCAATGGATTCCTTTACGTTTTAAAGTTGGGTAACTATACTATCATTCTTGGCCCATCCCCCCACCCACCCATTCAAGGTGTTTCTGTTAAGTGTATAGATTCAACTTTCCTTTCATTTGAAAATATGCCTTGAAATATACTTTTCAACATTTGTTCTCTTCATTGATTTGGTTTTCTTCACGGAAGACCTATTCTGCATATTGTGGTTCTCATTTGCCTAGCTCTCGTATTTCTTTTTCCTCTGATTTCCTTTTACCTCTTTCTTTATAGTAACATAATTTTGCCCATCTTCTTCATTTTCGTTCTCTATATCTCTTAAACCGTGCATCAAGAGGGTCCATTCTTAATATGAGCTCTTCAAATTCTCTTCATTACTGCAGGGTTTTTTTTTTTCCAGTTCTGTACTGGGTTTTTCTAATGCACAACTTCATAAGATCTCTCTTCTCTGAGGCCTTGTATCTCCGCTTTCATTTCTTGCTTATAAAGGCAAGAGCTTCCTTCTATGTCCTGATTCAGGGTAAATGACGTCACAACTTTCATCTGCTCCATGTTAACAATTATTTGGTGAGTATTCCTTACATTTTTTTTTACTCTCTTTCTCCTTTTTTATGATATTTTGTAGAGATCTTGTGTTTATTCCTTTTGATTTTTTTGTGATATGTTATATACATCTTGTGTTTTTTCCTTTTGATCACTTAATCATTAAGGCAGATCGTGTTTCTTGGGGGAGTTATTTCCAAGATATTTATGTAAAAACATGTTCAGGGTTTTGTGGTTTTGTGTAACTTTATCATTTTTATCCAAGCAAAATTAAATGTCGGCAGTAGGACTTTCATGTACAAAACCTGTTTTCCTCCACAACCAGAGTCAAACTTCTTGCAAAGATGGCTTATTTGTGTAATTAAACATTTAGCTTCAACTCCTCTGAATCTTTAAACCAACTCGTGGATGGAAACTCTTGCCCACATCTTTCCCACTATTGTAATCATGACACAGATTATTCTGATTTCCTCCAATGTATACTTCTAGTCAATCTTCTCTGACTTCAGCTCTCTTCCAATTATTCCCTAGTTTTACAGAAAGTGGAAACAGTGGTTTTGGTTTTCATTACACGCATGGCATTTAAATTATTTCCAAGAACAGGCGTGTGTGTTATTGTGTGTGCGTGTGTGCACACGCATGCACACGTTCACACGCAACCTGTGGGCCACCATTTTCAATATTAGAATAATTGACTTTTTTCTCTCAAATAAGGATTTCCTTTAAAACTTGATATGTACTAGGATTTGGAATGAATCCTTAGCAATGGGGAGAGGTGGGAGGGGTGCAAGGGAGACAGATAACTCTATGTGCGTTTGTGGTCTGTGTGATTTTTCCCAGCCCAAGAATATGATTATTTTCTAGCTGACCTGGTACAAACACTCACAAAGGCGCTTTCAGGTCATTGGGATGGGTAGGACTGAAGCACCAGGAGAGCAACCTATAAAACTAATAAACATAGTGATACACAAATTTCAGCATCGAAATACAACCCTAGTAGGTATAAAGGCTTGATGTCTTGAAGAGGGTTATCCTATCACAAAGGTACGGCTGAGTTTATATGAGCTTTTCTTCTCTTCTAGAGATCAAACCCTCAAGTAATTCATTTTTTTAATTGACTTTATTGGACTATAATATATTTGCAATAGAAATCCGATTATATGCATAGGCTTTGTAAGTTTTAACAGTTGTTAAAAACCCATGCTCTAAATGTGACTTGTAGAACTTTTCCATAACCTCAGAAAGCCCCTCGGTAGTCTCTCAGGGTTCCCATCCCAACCCCCAGGAAACCAAAGATCTCATTTTATTGCTACAGTTTAGTTTGACTGTCCTAGAGTCACTCAGTAGAGTGGAGTTGTTCTCTTTTGTTTCTGTCTCTTTGGCTCACATTCTATGAGATTCTCTCGTGTTACTGAGTGTAAAAATAGTTCGTTCCTTCTTATTGCTATATAGCTTCCCAATATATGACTATACCACAGATTATTTTTATCCGTTCTCCAATTAGTGGGCATTTGCATTGCTTCCAGTTTGGGCTATTATGAATAAAGCTGCTATGAACATACATAAACATTGTTCTTGTGGACAATACCCAAAAATGGAGTTTCTGAGTCCTATGGTAAGAGTATGTTTAACATTAATGTATGATTAACTTTATAAAAAAAACTCCCAAACTCCATTCCAAAGTAGTTGTTACCTTTTACATTCTCACACAGGAGTGTATGAGAGTTCTAATTGTTCCATTTTGCCAACAGTGCTATCAGTGTTTTTAAGTTTTACCATTCTAGTCTTTGCTTTTAAAGATGTGACTGCGGTCTCTTCATTGGTGGGTCCCAGCAGGAGGATCCCGTGCTGGTTGCGATCACCTACGTGGGCCTGGGCCTCTCTCTGCTGTGCCTCCTCCTGGCAGCCCTCACCTTCCTGCTGTGCAAAGCCATCCAGAACACCAGCACCTCACTCCACCTGCAGCTCTCGATCTGCCTCTTCCTGGCCCACCTGCTCTTCCTCACGGCCATCAACCAGACCAAGATTAAGGTACTGACACCGGCACAGAGGGCCCACTGCCCTGAGCCAGGGCATGCTCAGTCATGGAGCCATGCTGCACTGATACCTTAATACAATGGCCTTGGGTCCCAGGGAAGTTTTGAAGGGTAAGTAGCCTATTTCACATTGACACAACTAGATAAGAAACCTTCTGTTGACAACTCCATCATATGCATGAGAGCTCGCCCCACTGGCAAGGTATGGGAGAGGAACTGGGGCCACCCTCCTCCCTGACAGTCCCTCCTGGGGACTCCTTACTCCTCCCCCAGATGCTGTGCGCCGTCATCGCGGGTGCCTTACACTATCTCTACCTGGCCTCCTTCACCTGGATGCTGCTGGAGGGTCTGCACCTCTTCCTCACTGCGCGTAACCTGACGGTGGTCAACTACTCCGGCGTGAGCAGGTGGATGAAGAGGCTCATGTTCCCTGTGGGCTATGGAGTCCCAGCTCTAATTGTGGCCATTTCTGCTGCCTCCAGACCTCACCTTTATGGGACCCCCACCCGGTAAATGCAAATTGCCACTGTGCTTATCTCTCCAGCAAAACCATGGCCATCATAGAACCAATAGCGATTTAATTTCACCAAAACATGATAGGCAGAGGAAAGGTCAGGGACCGCTCCAAAGACATCTATCAGGTGGAAGATTCTGTTCATTAAACTGACTGTTTTTAAGTACTTAAGATTTAATTATTTTAAATGCTCTTTATGAGGTATTTAATAATATCGTATTATACATTTTAGTGATTCTTTATCCACAAAGGCCAATATTTTCTTGAATCACTTCTCATCTCTTTCTTAGATGCTGGCTCCACACAGACAAGGGATTTATATGGACCTTCCTTGGCCCCGTCTGCACCATCATCTCCGTGAGTAATGCATGACATCAGAGAATCCCGCCTGCCCAGCTGAGGGTCATTCAAAGACCAGGTGTATCAGGAGAGTTATAGGCACGGTGAGCAATTTTTCCAGTTGGCCCAGGACAAATGAGAGACCCCCAGGATGCAGGAATTTCCATTGTAAAACCAGGACTAACATGCCTCCTGAGACCTGGAACTTTCAGTGCTAAAATTTGGACTTTCCACGCAAACTGCATCAAACTGATCACCGAAGTTACAGGACAAACACATGCCTGAGTTACGGGGTGGTTGATCTAGTCTTCTAGGACTGCTACAAATACAAAAGCTTCTTCCCTGCCGGGTTAGGTGTTGGATGAGCTAGGAGGATGCTTATCAGATGTGGAGTGAATTTAATACACCTGTGACCTTTCTGCAGATAAATTTGGCTTTCTTTCTGATGACCTTCTGGATTGTGAAAAGCAAGCTCTCCTCACTCAACAGAGATGTGTCCACCCTCCAGAACACCAGGTGAGGATGGGTCAGAAGTATGTCCCCCATACACAGCATTATCCTCATGGCTCCAAGGATCTGATTTCCTTTCACACGGATCCTGAGGGAGCTGGAGGAGAGGTGTACAGCCACCCTCCCTGGCAGCCAGCTCAGATTCTGTGGTTTGCTGCTGACGCCCACGCCAAAAACATTCTATCCGTACACAACCCCAGCATCAAACTGCCTTAGCTGCAGAGAAAACAGACTTTGCTCTGATAAACAGGGATTGCTTCCATGCCCTACGTACTAGGTCCTGAGAACATTTATATCCTTATAACACACTCAAAACATCACAAAGCATTTCCCAGAATCCAGTGCACCCTTTCATGGCCATGCCTTCATGTGCACTCTGCCCCCTGGCTTCCCCTTCTCTTGCACCAGGTGAACTAGGTTCATCAACCACATGTTACATCATCTAAGACTTTGGGGATGTCCTTTCCTTTCCTCAACTTTGCATAGAATCAGTGGCCTCTATTCTGGGTAAAGCATATTCTGGGTCAGGTCATGGAGAGGGTGAGGACAGGAATGGCCCTGGATGGGACCTGGGCATAAGTACCTCACTTTGCAAATGTTGTAAGTGATCGTTTGTTTTTGTCTTTCCACTACACTCTAAGGTCTGTGAGAACAGAAGTCTTGTCTTGGTTGTTCTGAATGCCCGGGGCCCCGGCTCGGGCCAGGTGCACAGAATGGTCTTGATAATGTCAGTTGAATAAAATTAGGGATCTTCCTGAAACATCCTGATCTTTTTGAAACTCACATTCCGGAGTGTCACTACCACTCCCAGTCCTAGTCAAAATGCCATCCTGGACCCAAATGCCATTTCTATTTAGGGAATCATTGACAATAAAGGTCGAAGCTGATTGCTACTCAGTAGGAAGCATCCGTGGAGTGGACATGAAAAGAGCCCCGGTTGTGTTGCTCCTGGTGCATCACGAGCCTCCTCTCTCCTCCTCCCCAGGATGCTGACATTTAAAGCGATGGCTCAGCTCCTCATCCTGGGCTGCACGTGGTGTCTGGGCATCCTGCAGGTGGGGCCGGCGGCCCGCGTCATGGCTTACCTCTTCACCATCGTCAACAGCCTGCAGGGCGTCTTCATCTTCCTGGTGTACTGCCTCCTCAGCCAGCAGGTACCACTGTCCGGCTCCCGTCCGAGACTCTTCCTATCCTCATCCCTCTCCGTGAGCTGACCCAAGCATGCTCTGCGTCTGCAGGTCCTGGAGCAATACAGGAGATGGTTCATAGTGGTCAGGAAAACCAAAGGCGAGTCTGAGAAGTACACGCTCTCCAGCGGGACCATGTCTGATGCCTCCAAGCACGGTGTGGTAAGATCATGCGGGGTTCCCAGACCACTTCCGTAACCCAGCCACTGGAGCATCTCCTGCCTACCTCACTGGACAACCTGGGTGTAGAGCAGGCGATGCCCTAGGACGGCTCGTGCCTGGACTCACTTGAGGGCACTTCCTGTCTTGAAAGGAGGTCTTCCTATACTTTCACTCACTGTGCTTCTGTGCTCACATTGACCTTGCCCATGACTGTCCTCATTCCCCACATTTGTGGAGTACCCACTTTGTGCAAAATGTTGCATGTGGTTGTTAATTGTGCTTGGTGAGAAGATACAAAAGATAGATACTTATAAGCAGAGAAGGAAGCGTAGTCCACTAAATAATCAGAAATTAATGATATGGAGCAGATCATCAATGCACAGAGTCACGCATATCTTTTATCCCAGGTCATTCCAAAAAGAAAATGAGACTCACGGGGTTTATATAAATTCAGCCTCCTCTACTTTCTCCCAACTTCATCTTCCTCCCCTCCCCACCCTGCCTGGCAAGTCGTCTGCACATCTCTCCCCAACTTGCCTGTTCTCCCTCTAAAACTGTTCCTTCCCAAATGCTCTACTCATCAAAATCTCATCCTTCAAACTCTTTCCTCCTTCCAGCAGATGTTCTTACCGACTTCTTTATCTAGAAAACACAAGTCAGCAGGAAGAAACAAGGTTAATTTTGCACTCTCCAAACACCAGCCATTTGGCATCTAGTTCGTTGTCTCCTCATTCCGTCTTGTGACTGCAGATTGACAAAATATGCTTCCTGCTTTCTAAGGCTAATCCCTCCACCTGTACTTTGGTTCCTGACCTTCTTGAAATCTCAGTAAGTTAACATTACGGCTCATACATTTTCTCTCTGGTATACTGGTTCCCATGTTCTCAACAGCTGCATTGCAACATGCTAATGTCTCTCTTACTCCAAAGTATTTTAATATTTTTTTTTATTTTAGAGAGAGAGAGAGAGAGTATGTGTGAATGGGGGAAAGGAGCAGAGGGAGAGAATCTTAAGCAGGTTCCATGCTCAGTGTAGATCCCGATCTGGGGCTCTATCCTATGACCCTGGGATCATGACTTGAGCCAAAATCAAAGAGTTAGATGCTCAACCAACTGAGCCACCCAGGCGCCTCAAGAAGCATTAATGTTATATATTCGATCCCTTCCTCTTCTTCCTCTAGATGTTCAAACCTGGATTTTGCCTCCATCATTCCACCAAAAGAGCTCTGTCACAGGCCTCCATTGTCTTCTATTTATAAATATATTTTGGTCCTCTTAGCAGCCTTTTAGAATTTGGTACTCTCGGTGGTGCCGGATGCCATGTTTGCTTCCTCCATTTCCAAATACTCTTCTTGATCTCTGGCTTCTACGTCTCAACACTCCCTGGAATTCTTGCTGTCTTTCCACCTGAGCTTTCTTCATCTCCTTTGTATGTCCACTACTCTACCTGGCTTCATTCTAAAAACACTTCTGTTCTCACAGTTTGGTACCAAATTTTAAGATATCGATACATGAATGTATATAAATTGATGCTTAGGAAAGTTAATGAGTCCATTTCAAAGTGTAAATCATGAGGGGAAAATGCATATCTACGTGTGCCTGTGTATTAGAGGAGGCAGCCATGGGAGGTAGGGGTGATTTTTCCTATTTTGCCGTATATATTACATTGATGACATTATTTACGAAGAGAATATTCACATAGTTGTGGCCTGAAAACTAAAGAGAAAATTCAAAGTTGCTATAAAGCACAAAGAAAGAAATTCACATGGTGTGTAACTACCTACTTTTCACTTTAAAGCGCTCAGATCTAGGAGGGCCTGGGTGGCTCAGTTTGTTGAACATCCAGCTCTTGATTTCAGCTCAGGTTATGATCTTGCAGTTGCGGGAGCAAACCCCACATAGGGCTCTGCACTGAGAGCGAAGTCTGCTTGGGATTCTCTCTCTCTCTCCCTCTGCCCCTTCCCCATTCATGCTCTTTCTCTCAAAATAAATAAAGAAACATTTTAAAAATAAATAAGTAACGTGTTCACATCTAGAAGGGGCTTCTCCAAATTATGGGAGCAATGCATAATTTTTCTTGGCATGTTTGTGTTTTCAATACCAGTTACTCTTCAAGCAATCACTTTCCCTGGAAACCATGAATCCTCCATAAGGTATAGAATAGCCTTTGGATCTGGGTAAGGAGGAGGAGTGGCCACCATCCAGCCCACCACAATATGATACCCTCCCTTTACTACATGGAAGTGCCTAGCTGCTTCCCAAAGCAGAGTATATGGTACTTCTCCCAACATGCAATCCCCCTGAAAACAAGACTCTCTGCACAGAAAAAACTACAAAACTGGGGCACCTGGGTGGTCAGTGGAGTGTTCGACTCTTGATTTCAGCTCAGGATGTGAACCTAGGGTCGTGGGATGGAGCCCTGCAACGGGCTCTGTGCAGGAGCCTGCTTGGGATTCTCTCCCTCCATTTGCCCCTCCCCCATTCATGCTCTCATACTCTCGCTCTCTCTCTCAAAAAAAAAAAAAAAAAAAAAAAAACCCTACAAAACAAAGTCCCAAGTAGAAATCCCAGATTGACCCTCTCCCACACTCTTAGGGTGTTCACAGCTGGGAAATTCAGTTTGTACTGACCTGAGTTTAAATACTGGCTCAGCTATTTGCTGGTTTTTTCACTTTAGACAACTACTTTATATCATATGTCTTAGCTTCCTCATTTCAAAATCCTCTCACTATCCTGCCTTGACTCTTTCCAGCACTGCTCCAGATTCTCCCCGCCCAGCTCCTCCAGAAGACCACCCCCTCACCTCCCCGTCAGGTTCACATTCTCCCATCAGGACCCCTGCACCAGGGACTGCCACTCTGGCCGATCCCTCTGGCCCACAACCATCTCTGCCATCGTCTGACTATCCCCAATTCTTTTTCAGGCTCTCCATTCTTCCAACTCCTCACACCCCCCACATTAAGAACACCTACTTCCTGGCTTCGAAGAATCCCCAGCGCCCAAGCCTTGAGTTCCTGATCATGTTTCTGGATTCCTGATCAATACTGAAATTTCAAGGCCACTTACTGCAGATCCACGGTCTCGGATTCAGGAGGCAAGAGTTTCTGGTGCCCAGGCTCCCCCAGGCACAAACTTCCCATTTCCAGAGTCTGCAGATTCCAACTTCCAGGAATCCGCCACAAAGAGCTGAGTCCACCTCAGGTCCTCTTGTCCTCTTCATCCACTGGAGCCCAGTCTTCTCTGCCCTTGAAAGTCCCTGAAGCAGGGACCTCAAGGAAAATGATGGCCTCAGTGTGTTCATTGCAGCATTGGGAGACAAGAAAACACAAGCCACTCAAATAAACCATCAATAAGAAGTGGCAAGAGGATGGGGCACTGGGTGGCTCAGTTGGTTGAGCCTCCAGCTCTTGAGATGGGCTCAGGTCGTGATCCCAGGGTCAGTGCAGAACCTGCCTGCTTAAGATATTCTCTCTCCCTCTATCCCTCTTCCCTGCTCTCCCTCTCTCTAAAATTAAAATAAAATAAAATAAAAAAGAAGTAGCAAGATGAAAACTTATTTCAGTTTTAAGGAATGCCAGTTCACAACACGAAGACCACATCACTTGTACCTATGTTGACACATAAAAATCTCCACATATGATATAAAGTGAGGTCAAGTTGTTGCTTGTCTGTAGTAAAATGCTATATAATTTTAAAAGCTTAAATGTATTAGCATTTGAATGTTTACAAGGATATATTCTTGTTTAACTTTCATAATTAAGTTATAGATTCTATGTGTGGCCCAACAAATTATAATTCGGTAACAGTAGAGAATACCTATTGAAGGGAGGTTAGTCAGGTGAGGACCGATCAGATATCTCTGGTGCTTGTGGCGTCATGTTTTTACAACAAAAACGTATTCGTGTTCTTACTTGATATCAAAAATAAATCTTTTAATGTTTTAAATAAGGTGCTCTCTCCAGGTAAAGGCAAGAATACAGTTGCTAAAAAGCGAAGCACAAGGCATGACATTTTTCGACTTTAATTCTTAACTGGTTTTTTGCCTACAATGCTTCAAATTCCTTTTGTAGACAGAACATCTGGTATCTTTCCTTAAACTGCAGATGCTGAGTGAGGAATCATCAGACTTTTTCCTTTGCTGAGGAAGCAGGACTTATGGAGCAATCTCACGGTCCCCATGTTAAATATTGATTTCAAAACACTTCGTCTTACCTTTTTTTTAGTAGGCTTCACACCCCATGTAGGGCTTGAACTCACGACCCCGAGATCAAGAGTTGCATCCTTTATGAACTGAGCCAATCAGGTGCCCCCATTTCAAACCACTTTGAAAATCGATACCTGAATTGGCTCACAATTCTTTATGCTATCTCCAAGCTCAGCCCAATGGAACAGAACTATAAAAAAGAAGAGGTCCAAGTGCTTGAAAGAAAGACCTAGAGCGGTCATTATTTAGAGAGTGTATAATTGTCTGCCAAGAAAGCTTCAAGGAGTTCACTGGAAAACACCGAGTTCAGTAACACGCTAAAAGCAAGGTCAACATTCAAGATGCAATGGTTTTCTATCAAAAGAGAAACAAATTTTAAAATACAAAGAGCTGAGGGGCGCTTGGTGGCTCAGTCAGTTAAATGTCTGACTTCGACTCAGGTCATGATCTCGCAGTTTGTGAGTTTGAGCCCCGCGTCGGGCTGACAGCTTGGAGCCTGGAGCCTGCTTCCGATTCTGTGTCTCCCTCTCTCTGCCCCTCCCCTGCTCATGCTCTCTCTCTCTCTCAGAAATAAATAAACATTAAAGAAATTAATAAAAAACAAAATAAAATACAAAGAGCTGTTTGAAATTTAAAAATAACGAGCACCTGGGTGGCTCAGTTGGTTGAGTGTCCGACTTTGGCTCAGGTCATGATCTCACAGTTCATGGGTTGGAGCCCCGCGTCGGGCTCCGTGCTGACGGCTCAGAGCCTGGAGCCTGCTTCCGATTCTGTGTCTCCCTCTCTCTCTGCCCCTCCCCTGTTCGCACTCTGGCCTTTCTCTCTCTCTCTCTGTCAAAATAAATAAACATTAAACAAACCAACAAACAAATAAAAGTTAAAAATAAAACCTCGAAACAGCACCGAAGAACAATCCCACAAGAAATGCAAGGAGAAAACTGGAAGGTGTAACTGGAAGAAATCATAACCTACAGAAAGAGAGAGAGTTATGTTAGTAGGGGTAGAAAAATCTTAATACTGTGAAGAAGCTATTATCTCCAAGTTCATCTACACGGTCAATGTGACAACAAAGCCCCAAGACATTTTCAAGGACTTTAGTAAACTGGCTATACAGTGTATATAGAAGAAAAATGTGACAGAAGAGACAGTCCACTTACAAAGAAGGGTAAGTGATCAGGTGCTCACAGTGGCCCATTTCTTACTCTTTGCTTTTTCTTGACTGAACTTTAGTCGGGCTTCTGTCTTTCCTACCAGCCCCTGAATTCTGCTTCCCCTTAAGCCTGAGCAAGGACCCAAAAAGTGGAACATGCCCTTCCATCAGCATCTCCTGGGAATTGGCTGACTACAGCAAGACCCTCTTTTTGCCACGACGCACTGACAATTTCCCCTTATTTGTCCAGCTTCCCCTCCAAACACGCTGCTTATTTCCGCCTGCTTCTTCCTTTACCCTATAAAATAAAAATATTTTTCTGTAAGATTTTGAGATGCTCGTGGATTTCTGAGATCAGAATCTTCTCCCTACTGCCATAATCCTTCTAAGTAAAGTCTCTCCTTATTCGAGCCCAGATTTAAAGTTCTTTGACATCAGATACAGAGAATTTGTGTCATAACATCTATAAAAACAAAACTGAGGCATTTTTGAATGGGCGGTATTGTTCCAGAAATAGAAAATGAGTCAACGAAGCAAAATAAAGGCTCCATCTTACATAGCAATGGAACATCCCATAGAAATAGCATTTCAAACCAACGTTTGAAACACTGAATGGGAGGTCAGGGAAGTCACAAATTCTCTCACTAAATGGTGTCAGGACCACAGGCTATCCAGTTAGGAAAAGTTATTTACAGACCAAGTTCCGAGTATACCGAAATCTACCAAAATTATTAAAATATTAGAAAATGAAAGGCAATATCCTAAGCAAGATTAAAATAAAACTCATACAGTAAATAATTGAAAACCTGAACCAAAATGGAATTTTAAGTTTATGGTGATGCCCCTCTCAGTTTCTTCTTTATTATAATTGTAATAGGGTTGACATTTACACTGTTTGTTAACAATGTGAACACGGACATTTGGTGTCATCAAGTGACACTGGTGTTCCAAGGTCCCCTGTCCACAGAGGTCCAAAACTGTACTGCAAACACAGGATGCAAGTCTTGCTGGACCCAGGACACGGTGGTTAACTGTTTGATGGCACCCTCTATATCCACCTCACCTGCCAACTTAGTTTCAGAGTCCCGTTGCTGGGAGCAGTCCTGAGCTCCGCCCGTCTATTAGCAGTCAGATTCCAGTTCAGAAGAGGCTGCTGGATTGTATCTGGTTAATAATGCACATGCTCCTCAGGTTCCTGGGGCTCCTGTTAAGGATGAGAGAAGAGCTGAATTAACAGAGACTACTACTAGGGACACCTGACTAGCTCAGTCCGTGGAGTACATGACTCTTGATCTTGGTGTATGAGTTCAAGCCCCACGTTGGATGTAGAGATCACTTAAAAAATAAAATAATTTTTAGAAAAGGAATACAGCTATGATTGATAAGCACATTTTAATTAAAATTGGCATTTGAGGGACACCTGGGTGGCTCAGTCACTTAAGTATCCAGCTCTTGGTCTCATTTCAGGTCTTGGTCTCATGACTGTGCACAAATCAAGCCCTGCACTGGAAACTGTGTTGGTTTTGAAGCCTACTTAAAAGAAAAAAATTTGCATTTGTTTTTTTTTCTTTTTTTAATCTATTTAGATTTTAGTTAATTTTATTTTATTTTTTTAAATTTTATAATAGTTTATTTTCAAATTGGTTTACATATAACACCCAGTGTTCATCCCAACATGTGCCCTTTTTAATGCCCGTCACCCCGTCTCCCTCCTCCCTCATCCCCCTCACCCTCAGTTTGTTCTATTTTAATGCGATATTGTTTCAGGAGTAGAATTCAGTGATTCATCACTTACATACAACACACAGTGCTCATCACAAGTGTTCTTCTCAATTCCCATCACCCAACTAGCACATCTCCCACCCCTTCCTCCATCAACCCTCGGTTTGTTCTATAACTTTTCATTTGAACAGAGAAACTTGGGCTTATTTTCTGTGCTAAAACCCCATTTGGTACTATTGGGTTTGTTGTTCTTTATTCTTTTATCCCTGTGAAAGTGGAAGATCTTGCTTTAAGAAAATATTTATAGCTTGAGTTTTCAAACTAGGAATTTTTAGTATTCGCTTTTTTGACGAGAACAACCTTAGAGGTCTAAAATTGTTGGTAGCTGCCCCTCAAATTCAAGTGAATATTTTCTCTTCTTCCTTTGCCCCTCTCCAGAAATAAAGCAGGAGACAAGGTTTTCAGGGAGGGAAAAGTTTATGCTGGCAAAATATTTGATACAATAAAAACTTTTGCATTTATTTTTGCAGATTTATTTTGCAATGAAAATCTTTTACAAAGATATCTAAATAGAGTACATACAAACATACACACAATATATTCTCAATGCCTTAAAGTCAATAAGAAAAATACAATAAATAAAATAGAGTGTGCAACAGATAGGAGTATATAATTCACAGAGAGCACCTAGAAAATACAAAGATGTGAAAACTGCAAACAACTGTTAATGAGATACAAATTGTTTACCCATCAAAGGCAGGGGATGAAAACAATTGATAAGGTCTAATTTCAGGATTCCAACCAATGAACACATAAAGATGTGGTATGCGTATGCAATGGAATATTACTCAGCCATCAAAAAGAATGAAATCTTGCCATTTGCAATGACATGGATGGAGCTAGAATGTATCATGCTAAGCAAGATAAGTCAAATAAAAACAAACTCCAGATGATTTCACTTATATGTGGAATTTAAGAAACAAAACAGATGAACATATGGAGGGGGAGAGAAGAGAGGGAAACAACCCACAAGAGACTCTTAACGATAAAGAGCAAACTGAGGTTGATGGATGGAGGTGGGTGAAGGATGAGCTAAATGGGTGATGGGTACTAAGGAGGGCACTTGTTGTAATGAGCACTGAGTGTTAGATGTAAATGATGAGTCACTGAATTCTACTCCTGAAACCACTGCACTCTGTAGGTTGACCAATTAAAATTTAAATAATAATTTTTTAAAGATTCCAAGACATCTGTAAACCCTAAGCCTCCTGATAGTTAAGCAGAGACTTAGAATTTATAAAACTTACGTGTTCTTTACAGATCACTCAGGCCGGCTGTGTCCTTCTATCAATGGAAGAACCAATGCATCTTTCAGAGAGATCGGCTTATATTCTTGATGTCTTTGACCTTTTTCCTATCCACAAATGTATAATGAACATGACAATTTTAAGTTCCTGTGTATTTCTTCTACTAATTTCCTTCTAAAGAGCATAGAGGTCATGTAAGCCACAGATCAGCAAATTTTTCATGTTGAAAATGAAAAACAAAAAAAGATACGACAGGGGAAGTTTTGATCGTGTGTGGAAAATTTATCCTCTCCTATAGCACCTGCGCAACTTAATACAGTCTCATTAAATAGAAGAGTTTCAAAATTTATTACGATGTAAAATACATATGCTCTGGCAACCCAGTATATAAACCACCTGATGTCTCTGCTAAAGAAATTTACAAATGTTCTCTTTATGGGATTTTTGAGACACTCACTGCAGCATTATTGTAGCAATGGGAAAGGAGAGGCCATCTAAATGTGTATAAAAAAGGATCAAGGCAAAATATAATGTATTTTGTACATTATATTTGGCCTATATATTTGGCCAAAAAGGAGATGTAGCTCTATATGCAGTGACATGCAAAGACTCTCCCAAAATATTGTTGACTGAAGAATAAGTTGAGAACAAAGTATATGGTAGGAAAAACTTGATGTTAAAACAAAACACAGTTGGGGTGCCTGGGTGACTCAGGGGGTTAAGCATCCAACTTCAGTGCGTCCACTGCACTATTTGGTCATGAACTGCTCTTGGGTTCGAGCCCCATGTCAGGCTCTGAGCTGACAGCTTGGATTTCCACCTTCACTTGCCAGCAAACCTTCCCTTGACTCCTAGCATGGTATCAGAGAAGTAGGCCAAAACAGAAGATTTTAATAAAATCCAGTTTCAAAACATATCATAAAAATCGAGGATACCATTTTAAAAATCACTGCCTTACCAAGAACCAGGAACACCTCAACCTGAGATGACACAAAGGTTAGAATTATCTGGCAAATATTTTAAAGCAACCATCATCAAAAAAATGCTGTAATGAGCAATTACAAACTTTTCTGAAACAAATGAAAAACTAGAAAGTCTTAGCAAAGAAACAGAGAACTTTGATGAAGAAACAAATAATATATACCTCGCATCAGTCAGAATGGCTGACATTAACAACTCAGGAAACAACAGATGTTGGCGAGGATGTGGAGGAAGAACGCTTTTGCACTGTTGGTGGGAATGCAAACTGGTGCAGCCACTCTGGAAAAGAGTATGGAGGTTCCTCAAAAAATTAAAAAAAGAACTACCCTACGACCCAGCAATTGCACTGCTAGGTATTTATCCAAAGGATACAG
This sequence comes from Paguma larvata, assembly GCA_030068075.1. Lineage (NCBI taxonomy): Eukaryota > Metazoa > Chordata > Mammalia > Carnivora > Viverridae > Paguma > Paguma larvata. The sequence continues at coordinate 10,176,066 of CM057842.1, read as the reverse complement.
GAATGGTGATTTGAAGGGGCACGTGCACCCCAATGTTTATAGCAACGCAATCAACAATAGCCAAACTATGGAAAGAGCCCAAATGTCCATCGACTGGTGAATGGATAAATAAGATATACTTATACAATGGAGTACTACAAAGAACAAACTAAGGGTTACTGGAGAGGTGTTGGGTTGGCGATGGGTTAAATGACTGATAGACATTAAGGAGGGCACTTGTTGGGATGAGCACTGGGTGGCATATGTAAGAGATGAATCACCGGGTTCTAATCCTGAAACCAAGACTACACCGTATGTTAACTAACCTGAATTTAAATTTAAAAAAAATGAAATGACAGCTCTATCAATCAAATGGGGAAAAAGAAACAGATGATATAAAGACAACAGAAATTTTAGGCCTGAAAAATACAAAAACTGAAATAAAAACTCTACTGGATGGGGTTACTTGCAGGATAGAGACAACAGAAGGGGGGAAAAAAACCAGTGAACTGAAAACAGAACAATATAATTTACCCAATCCGAAACAAAACAGACAAAATAACTCCAAAAAAAAAAAATTAGCAGAGTCTCAGGACCCTATGGGACTACAAAAATAAGTCTAAGATTTCTGTCATTAAGTTCCAGAGGGAGATAGACAATATGGAACTGAAAAATTATTCAGAGGGAAAAAATGGCTAAAAACTTCTCAAATTTCCAGAAGACAAGAACATATAAATTCAAGAAGACAAGGAAACTCCAAACAAAATCAACTCAAACAAATTAGGGCCAAGAGACATCACAATCAAACTTTTGATAGCTAAAGGTGAAGAAAAAATCTTGAAAGCAGTGAGAGATAATGATACCTCATCCCTAAGGGAACAAACATTTCAGATATCTGCTAATTCTTATCAGAAATTATGGGTGCTAATGGAACTAGTACAACATTTTCCAGGTATTTAGAGAAAATATTAGTCAGTCCAGAATCTTATATCCATTTTTAAAAAATCCTTCAGGAGTTAAGGAGAAACCCGGACATCTTTTCTTTGATAAAATTAATTTTTCCTAGATGTTTAATAACATATGGTTTTGTGGATTGAATTATATCCCCCCAAAATTCATGGGTTGAAGCCCTAAACACCCCCCAACATACACACATGAGACCGTATTTAGAGACAGGGCTTTTTAGGAGTAATTAAGATTAAATGTGGTTATAAGCATGGGGCCCTAATAGTGTCCTTGTAAGAAAAGGAAGAGACCGGTGATCTCTCTCTCTCCCTCTCTTTCTCCCTCTCCCTCTCTCTCTCTTTTTTTTCTTTACGTCACCCTCTCTCTTTCCACACACAAGGAAAGATCCTAGGCGGACACAAGAAGCAGGTGGCCATCTACAGGCCAAGAGAGAGCTCTCACCAGAAACCAACCCTCCCAACACCTTCATCTTCGAATCCAGCCTCCAGAACTGAGAAAATAAATTTCTGTGGCTTAAGCCGCCCAGTTGATACTGTGTTATTATGGCAGCGCTAGCGGACCAATAATACACATGGACACATAGAAAATAAAGAAAATGCAAAAAATCCAAACAAAGAAAATCACCGTACTTCCACCACACAGACGAGCGGAGTTTTGGGGATATGTTTTTGTCTTCTTTTAAAACGTATCAGGAAAATATTTCTATATCAATACACATGAATCTAAAACTGTGTTGAGTATTGCTGAAGAATCAGAAGAACTTAGTTCTAGACCAGCCAGGGATTAGGGATGTTGGGGTCATATGAGGGTGATGGGATATTGATGTATTTCTGTTGTAGTTACACAATGCCACAGAACTACACAAGCACGTTGTACTGATGTAATTTCTTGGTTTAATTCATTTGACTATTATTACAAAAAAAAATGCAACTTTTGGAGTGCCTGGATGGTTCAGTCTGTTGAGCTTCTGACTCTTAATTTTGGCTCAGGTGGTGATCCCAGGGTCACAGGATTGAGTCCCACGTCGGGTCCCGCACTGAGCATGGAGCCTGCTTGAGATTCTCTCTCTCCTCTTCCCCTCTCTCCACTTCTCTCTCTCTCTTTCTAGAATAAAATAATAATAATAATAATCTAACTTTTTCAGGAAAATAGGTGAAGGGTACACAGGACCTCTCAGTATTATTTTTGTGACTTCAAGAGAATCTATATTTATTGCACAATAAAAACTTAAAAATAAATATAGGAGGACGCCTGGGTGGCTCAGTCAGTTAAGCGGACAACTTTGGCTCAGGTCATGATCTCACGGTCTGTGAGTTCGAGCCCCGCATCGGGCTCTGTGCTGATGGCTCAGAGCCTGGAGCCTGCTTCGGATTCTGTGTCTGCCTCTCTCTCTGCCCCTCTCCTGCTCACACTCTGTCTCTCAAAAATAAATAAATAAATAAAACGTTAAAAAATTAAAAAAATAAATAAATATAGGAGATTCCTCAAAAAAATAAAAATGGGATTACTTTATGATCTAGCAAGTCTACTTCTGTATATTTACCCAAAGAAAATGAGAACACTAACTCAGGAAGATACCTGCACCCCGTGTTAATTGCAACTCTCTGTACAACAGCCATAGATTAATGGATAAAGAAAAGATAGTGTGTATATATATATTATGGAATTTATATATAATATATATTTCGAATAATATGAATGTTTTTCAGTCTTAAAGAAGAATATATATTGGAATATTATTTGGTCATAAAAAAAAGAATTAAATCTTGCTATTTGTGACAATATGGATGAAACTGAGGGCATTATGCTAAGTGAAATAAGTCAGGCAGAGAAAGATAATACCAGATGATCTGACTCGTATGTGGAATCTTAAAAAAAAAAAACAACAACACAGAAACAAAAACAAGCTCATAAATACAGAGAACAGATTGGCAGTTGCCAGATGCAGGGGGGCAGGAGTTGAGAAATAAATAGAGTCAAAAGATACCAATTTCCAGTCACAAAGAAGTCATGGGGATGGAAAGTACAGCACGGCAACTACAATTAATGATAACGTATCGCATATTTGAAAGTTGCTAACAGAGGGGCGCCTGGGTGGCTCAGTCGGTTAAGCATCCAACTTCAGCTCAGGTCACGATCTCATGCCTCGTGGGTTCGAGCCCCACGTCGGGCTCTGTGCTGACAGCTCAGAGCCTGGAGCCTGCTTCGGATTCTGTGTCTCCCTCTCTTTCTGCCCCTCCCCTGCTCACACTCTGTCTATCTCTCTCTCTCTCAAAAATAAAGATTAAAAAAAATTTTATAGGGAGTTGCTAATGGAATAGATTTTAAAAGTTCTCATCCCTCGCGCACACACAAAGTTTGCAACTGCATACAGCAATGCATATCAAGTAGGTTTACTGTGGCGATTATTTCACAATGTACACAAATATCAAATCATTTAGGTTGTGTACCCAAACAGAATATAAAGTCGTATGGCAGTTATACCTCAATAGAATTGTCTTTTAATAGATAATAAATTGGCAATTCGGTTCACTCTGACCTAAGGTCTTCACGGGGTAGAAAGATCAGCGGAGTAATTCTTCGTGTTTAATACACAGGACCACATCTTCCTGTATCACAAAGATTTTAAAAAAACACCTTCATGGAAGCTTTCAGTACACATACCAGCAGCGCTATGCAAATACTTTTTAAAAAATAGAAATAGAGTTTCTGGGAAGTTAATCACAGGACAGACTAGGGGGAAAGAAAGGATCCAGACGGGTGGTTTCCTAAGTTGGCTCCTCTGGGGCCCAAGTCAGACTTAAAATAGGAAGTCTTTGTAGCACACGCAGACGGGGAGCAGAGGTCCTCTGAGCCTGGGCTGGCTGGCGTCTGCGCCATGAGGAACAGGTGTCGATTGCTGCCAGGTAGGTAGAATTATAACAATAATGACGAATGACTAAAGCTGTCTGGGAACTCTCTACCCAGTTAGAGAATATTCTGTGTTGCTAATAATCTGGTTTGTTTTCTCGGTTTCTCTACAAGAGACCAAGGGAAGAGATATTAAGAAGGACATTAGCTCATTTGTATTAAGTCTCAAAGGAGAAAATCAGCGAAACTTATTCCCAGGGCCAATCCGACAAAGGTTTCTCATTTTACTACCTATATCAGTCCAGTTTCTCCAGAGAAACAGAACCAATGAGAGAAAGAGAAAGAGAGACAGAGAGAGAGACAGAGAGAGAGACAGAGAGATTCATTCATTTTAAGGAATTGGTTCATGAGATTGTGGAGGTTGGGAAGCTGAAATTCTGCAGGGCAGGCCGGGAGGCTGGAAGCCCAGGGAGACCTGATGTTATATCTCAAGTCTGAACTCAGTCTGGAGGCAGAATTCCCTCTTCCTTGGAGGAGGTCAGACTTTTTTCTCCTAAGGACTTCAGCTGTTTGGACAAGGCCCACCCAGATTATGGAAGATAATCTGCTTCACTCAGAGTCTACTGATTTAACTGTTAATCTCATCAGAAAAACACCTTCACGGTGATACCTAGGCTAATGTTTGACCATATACCTGAGTGCCGTGGTCCAGCCAAATGTATTACGTGAAATTACCCATCGTGTCACCTATACTATTTTTTTCACAAGGGTGCATAGCCAGATTCTCTGAAAACTCTAATGAGCTGAGAAAAATATCATCCTTTAGCTCATAGGCTGTGTGCGGGTCACAGAATGGCTTAAACAACAATGACGGTGCATAATAACAAAGTTAACTTAATTCTGATTAGTCTTTCTTTCCCTCGATGCATAATATGATACCCGTTACATAGTAAGTTAAGTGTTCCTTATATATTGTCTTTATTGCTTGCAATTTTGTTTCCTGGTTGCTATGAAAATAGCCACATTTCTTATTGTCTGATTTGTGGAACATGATTTTAGTAATGGGCACATTTTAGGAAAATCCTGAGAAGGCACACAGATATGAAAAGATTTTCATAGGGTTCATTGCCTCCCGCGGATGGAAGGACAGACTCTGACAGGTGGCCCAGTGGTTGCCTGTAGGGTAGATTCCTTCGCACCTGCAGTCATTTTCATACCACAAAGCCTGTCCAGTGACCCGTCCCTCAGGACCAGCCTGGGAGATAAAGGGAAAGGCTGTGCCCTCAGTGCACTGTGGGAGGGCCAGGAGCTCACTTGGAAGGACCCGTAGAAGTCATGAGCGCTGCACCTGGAGGGGTCACTCAACCAGGAGACGGTGGCTCCACCTGCCGGTGCCCTTCGTTGTCACTCCTCACCTGTCATCAGCTCCCCCTCTCTTGACTCCAGGGCTCCCTGCCCTGCTGATACCACTGTGCGCTAGGGCTCAGACTTGGGGCTGCCTGACTCCCAAACCCACGCTCTTCTCGCCTGCCCCAAAACATGTATGTAAAAGAGAGGGCAGTGATGCTGGAAGAGAAATCCTCAGGACAGATTTCGCCATTGCCAAAGAACAAAGAACCCGGCTATGGGCGGAGCACGCCAGTCTGAGGACTTTGTGCTTCAAGATTCACCCCCTCCCCTGGGGAAGGTTGGAGCTTCTACCTTGTATCCCTGACATCTTGTGTATATTCTGTGCCCTTGCCCGTAGCACCCGAGGCTCCATGAGGACGGTGTCTGTTGGTAATGGACTCCCATCATCCAGGGAGATGAAGGGCAAAAATGAGTCCATAATTCCACGTAAGGGACTGGAAAGCTGTAGGCTGCAGGACCAGACCCACCTCTCCAGGAGGCAGTGGCCGCCAGGGATTGAAATGGGAGCTCCACACGCCTCTTTTTGTCTTCTCACTGGTTTTTTTTTCTGCTTCAGGACTCTTGATGCTGCTGCTGCTGCTGTTGACTTTGGGAGCTGCCGCCCAGAACACCAGAGGTGAGTCTGTCCAGGTTTAGGGACATAAGCTAAGTAGTGCCTGCTGGGGTCTGGGTCAAGGAGGAAAGGAGGCTTATTGTCCAAGTGAGGCTCCAAATGGCCTTCTGGAGATAGGAGAAGCTGTTTCTTCCTCCCTTAATGTCCAGTCTTCTGTCTGTTACTTTTCCAAAGGCAGCCATCCCTCCACTATCCTCCCCTGCTCTACTCATGGACTCCTAGCTGGCAGCTGGTGGCTTCATCCATTCCTTGAGCCTTCTGACTGTGGTTCCCATTGCTAGGGCCCTCACACCTGTTCTTTCTGGCGCCCTCTGAACTCTCCATGGGTCGATGCCACTGTGTGTCACTGTTCTCCGTGACTCAGCTCTTCATCTGGGGAGATCTTCACCAGCCCCTTGCAGAGTTGTGATGGTCTAAGGGCCTGGGGTGGTAGAGGAGCATGGAGATGGAGGAGGTGGTGAGATGTCCCGAGTCCTTGGCCCTGAGAGCAGCACCCAGCCCTTCATTAAGGAAAAGAAAGAGGTGACAGGGCAAGGGGAGTATGACAGAAGTGGACCATCGGGTTTTTGGGATCAGTAGATGGAGTGTTGAGAGCTGACACAGAGGAGCTGGGCTACCCGCCTTCAAAGTCCAGCTCACCACTGACTACATCTGACATGGAGGAAATTATTTCTCTTCTCCGTGCCTCAGTTTGCTAGTCTGCAAACTGGGGAGCGTCATTGTACCTACCCCACATGGATGGCGTGAGATTTAAAATTTACCTGCGTGAAGAACGGGTCAAGACTACCATGGAGCAAATTGCCAACGAATGCCAGTTATTATCATTGTTACTGTCACTATTATTATTTTCAAAGAACAAAGAAAGGGGAGAAATAGTGGAAGCTCAGGCTCTCTTTCTGGCGTGAGCTCACCGGGAACTCTTGGCCCCTCAAGGCCGTGGTTTCCGGTCTCAGTGTTCGCAGCAGAACTATGAGGCCAGCAGCGTTACATGGTGGGTTTTCCCCCCACCTTCACCCATTTTGCTCCCCTACCTCCCCCCACCTTGGCAATCACTAATCTATTCTCTGTATCTGTGAGTTCAGTTTTTTTTTAATTCCTCAAAAAAGTGAGATCATACAATATTTTTCTTTTTCTGTCTATTTCACTTAGCAGAATGTCCTTAAGGCCCATCCATCCTGTCACGAATGGCAAGACCTTGTCTCTCTTATGGCCAAGGAATATTCTTCTATGTGTATATGTACACCATTTTTTCATTAATCATTCATCCATCGGTGGACATTTAGGCTCTTTCCATGTCCTGACTGTTGTAAACAATGTTGCACTGAACACGGGGGTGCAGATATCTCTTTCAGAAAGTGCTTTTATTTTCTTCAGATTAGTACCCAGAAGTGAAATTACTGGATCACATGGCAGTTCTATTTTTATTTTTGCGAGGAAGTTCCATACTGTGTCCCATTGTGGCCATGCCAATTTGCATTCCCTCCAACAGTGTGCAAGTTTCCCTGTTCCCACATCCTCACCAACACTTGTTATTTCCTGCCTTTTTTATAATGGCCGCTCTGACAGGTGCGGGGTGATCTCTCGCTGTGGTTTTGATTCGCATTCCCCTAATGATGAGTGGTGTCAGGTACATTTTCATGTACCTCTTGGCCATTTGGATGTCTTCTTTGGAAAAAAATGTACATTCAGGGTAGAATTCTCCACCCATCTTCAAACTGATTAAGAACACTCTTTAGGTTTTTTTCTATTTAAGTTGTATGAATTCTTTCTATATTTTGGATGCTAATCCTTTATCAGATACTGTATGGGATTTGCATCTCCTTTCTCCCAAATCGTAGATTGTCCTTTTCATTTTGTTGATGGTTTCCCTTGCTCTACAGTTTGATGTGGTCTCGCTTGTCTATTTTTGCTTTTGTTGCCTTTGCTCTTGATGTCAAGTCCAACAGATTATTGCCTACACCCACGTCAAAAAGCTTACTCCCTCTGGTTTCTTCTACGAATTTTATGATTTCAGGGTAACATGATTTTCTAAATGATCAAATTTGGGCTCAAAGAGATCAAGTGACTTATTCAAAGCCGTACAACTAATAAACTTGTAAAAGCACAGCCAGGTCTAAAACTAAGGAGTTTTTAAGTGTCAATGAGGATGTGCAGAAAAAGGAACGCTCGGGCATGGTTGGTGGGAACGCAAACTCTGCAGCCACTGTGGAAGACAGTACAGAGGTTCCTCAAAAAAATTAAAAATAGAAATACCATATGATCCGGCAATGCCACTACTGAGTATTTACCCGAAGAAAATTAAAACGCTAATTCAAAAATATATATGCACCCCTATGTTTACTGCAGCATTATTTACAAGAGCCAAGATAAGGAAGCAACCTAAGTGTCCGTCCATAGATGAATGGATAAAGAAGATGTGGTATCTATCTGCAGTGGTAGTACGCACCTACACTCTTGTCATCTGCAACAATGCAAATGCTAGAAGGTATTATGATAAGTGAAATGAGAAGACTGCGAAAGACAAATACCAAAAGATTTCACATATATGTGGAATCTAAAATATAAAACAAACAAAACCAGACTCTTGTTTTAATGTTTATTTATTTTTGACAGAAAGAGAGAGAGAAGGAGTGTGTGAGCGGGGAAGGGGCAGAGAGAGGGAGAGGAAGAAAACCCCAAGCAGGCTCTCTGCTTGTCAGCAAAGAGTTCAACTTGAACTCATGAACCATGAGATCATGACCTGAGCTCAAGTTGGATGCTTAACTGACTGAGCCGCCCGGACGCCCCCAACACCAGACTCTTAATCACAAAGAGCAAACTGGTGGCTGCCAGAAGGGAGGTGACAGGGGGCTGGGCAAAATATATAAAGCGGGTTAGGAGGTATCAACCTCCAGCTATAAAACAAATAAGTCACAGAGATGAAAAGTCCAGCACAGGGAATATGGACAATAATATGTAATAATATGATATCGCGACAGATGGTAGCTACACTTACCATGGTGAGCACTGAGTAATGTTCAGAATTGTTAAATCATTACGTTGTACACCTGAAATTAATATAACACTGTATGTTGAGTATACTTCAATGAAAATATATTTTAAAAAAGAAAAAATACAGGAGTGCCTGAGCGGCTCAGTCAGTTAAGCATCCAACCCTTGATGTTAGTTCAGGTCATGGTCTCACGGTCGTGGGATTGAGCCCCTTGTCAGCCACTTGGGACATAAAGCCTCTTTAAGATTCTCTCTCTCTCTCTTCCTCTGCCCCTCTCCCCCACTCACATACTCTCATTCTCTCTCTTTCTCTCTCTCTCAAATTTTTTAAGTGTGCAAAAACAAGCTTTCAAAATCCAAGAATTAAATTACACTATATATCTGTTTAAGAAATGATACAAAGTTAGAAGTGTGTCCTTTTAAAAAGCTTGTTCGTAGGCCCTCTCGAGGGGCTCCATCAGTTAAGCATCCAGCTCTTGGTTTTTGCTCAGGTCATGATCTCCCGGTTCATGAGTCAGAGCCCTGCATCAGGCTCTGCACCGGCAGTGCAGAACCTGCTTGGGATTCCCTCTCTCTCTCTCTCTCTCTCCCTCTCTCTCTCTCCCTCCCCTGCTCATGCTGTCTCTGTCTCCCTCGAAATAAATAAACGTTAAAAAATAAATAAAATAAAATAAAACTCCTGTTGTAGGGCCGCTTGGGTGGCTCAGTCAGTTAAGCATCCAACTCTTGATTTTCAGCTCAGGTCTTGACCGTGCCCTTAGTGGGTTGGAGCCCTGCGCTGGGCTCTGAGCTGACAGTGCAGAGCCTGCTTGGGATTCTCTCTCCCTCTCTCTCTGCCCCTCCCCTGCTCTCTCTCTCTCTTTCTCTCTCTTAAAATAAATAACTTAAAAATTTTTAATAAATAAATAAAAATCCTGTCCTATATGAATATATTTTCAAAACATTTAAACAAATACAACATAATTTTAACCTACTGAGAGAGGGAGAGAAAAGAAAGAAAAAGAAATTTTAATCTCATAAAAAACATCAACTATTTTTATCAAATCGGAAACACAAAAATTGAGGGGCGCCTGGGTGGCTCTGTCGGTTAAGCGTCCAACTTCAGCTCAGGTCATGATCTCGCAGTTTGTGAGTTCAAGCCCTGCATTGGCCTCTGTGCTGACAACTCAGATCCTGGAGCCAGGCTTTGGATTTTGTGCCTCTCTCTCTCAATCTCTCTGCCCCTCCCGGCTCACACTCTGTTTCTCTTTCTCTCTCTCTCTCAAAAATAAGTAAACATTAAAAAAATTTTTTTAACAAAAGAAAAGAAACAAGCAAATTGATTTTACTTTAAGGTGAAAATAAACACAACTTGAATAAAGGAAGTTGGAACTAAAGTTTGCCTTAAAATTTTTTTAATGACACAAAGGGGTTTTTATTCAACAAAATAAGATCATAAGAGGAAATTATAATACTAAAAAATGGTTACGATAGAAAAAATCTGTATGCATTTTACCACAATAAGAAAACAGGGGAAAGAAAGAAATTATACAGTTTTTACACCAAGAAATACTTTTCATGTATTCAAAACTCTTCAATGCATATATACTGGCAATAAAAGAAAATATTCCTAACATGTGTAGAGGACTTAGAAGTGATTTTCTTGGTTTTCGGGTTTTTGGGTTTGTTTGTTTTTTTTTTCATTTTCTTTGTCCTTCTAAGTGTCCGTGTGTCATTTAATATTTGGGAGAAAGTAAATTTTATCACGGAAAAAAAAAGGTGATATGACTCCTGCCCACACCCCCTGGGCTCCCGAGGCCCTGAGAGGTATCCTTAATGGATCCCCTGTGCGTTTGTGCATGTGTCTCATGGAGACTCACCCTGGGTGTGCACGTGTCTCATGGAGATGCCACCTGGGTGTGCACGTGTCTCATGGAGACTCCACCCTGGGTGTGCACGTGTCTCATGGAGACTCCACCCTGGGTGTGCACGTGTCTCATGGAGAGTCCACCTGGGTGTGCACGTGTCTCATGGAGACTCCACCCTGGGTGTGCACGTGTCTCATGGAGACTCCGCCCTGGGTGTGCACGTGTCTCATGGAGACTCCGCCCTGGGTGTGCACGTGTCTCATGGAGACTTCACCTGGGTGTGCACGTGTCTCATGGAGACTCCGCCCTGGGTGTGCACGTGTCTCATGGAGACTCCACCCTGGGTGTGCACGTGTCTCATGGAGACTCCACCTGGGTGTGCACGTGTCTCATGGAGACTCCACCCTGGGTGTGCACGTGTCTCATGGAGACTCCACCCTGGGTGTGCACGTGTCTCATGGAGAGTCCACCTGGGTGTGCACGTGTCTCATGGAGAGTCCACCTGGGTGTGCACGTGTCTCATGGAGACTCCGCCCTGGGTGTGCACGTGTCTCATGGAGACTCCGCCCTGGGTGAGCACGTGTCTCATGGAGACTCTACCTGGGTGTGCACGTGTCTCATGGAGACTCCACCCTGGGTGTGCACGTGTCTCATGGAGACTCCACCTGGGTGTGCACGTGTCTCATGGAGACGCCACCTGGGTGTGCACGTGTCTCATGGAGACTCCACCCTGGGTGTGCACGTGTCTCATGGAGACGCCACCTGGGTGTGCACGTGTCTCATGGAGACGCCACCTGGGTGTGCACGTGTCTCATGGAGACTCCACCCTGGGTGTGCACGTGTCTCATGGAGACTCCACCCTGGGTGAGCACGTGTCTCATGGAGACTCCACCCTGGGTGTGCACGTGTCTCATGGAGACTCCGCCCTGGGTGTGCACGTGTCTCATGGAGACTCCGCCCTGGGTGTGCACGTGTCTCATGGAGACTTCACCTGGGTGTGCACGTGTCTCATGGAGACTCCACCTGGGTGTGCACGTGTCTCATGGAGACTCCACCCTGGGTGTGCACGTGTCTCATGGAGACTCCACCCTGGGTGAGCACGTGTCTCATGGAGACTCCACCCTGGGTGTGCACGTGTCTCATGGAGACTCCGCCCTGGGTGTGCACGTGTCTCATGGAGACTCCGCCCTGGGTGTGCACGTGTCTCATGGAGACTTCACCTGGGTGTGCACGTGTCTCATGGAGACTCCACCTGGGTGTGCACGTGTCTCATGGAGACTCCACCCTGGGTGTGCACGTGTCTCATGGAGACTCCACCTGGGTGTGCACGTGTCTCATGGAGACTCCACCCTGGGTGTGCACGTGTCTCATGGAGACTCCACCCTGGGTGTGCACGTGTCTCATGGAGAGTCCACCTGGGTGTGCACGTGTCTCATGGAGAGTCCACCTGGGTGTGCACGTGTCTCATGGAGACTCCGCCCTGGGTGTGCACGTGTCTCATGGAGACTCCGCCCTGGGTGAGCACGTGTCTCATGGAGACTCTACCTGGGTGTGCACGTGTCTCATGGAGACTCCACCCTGGGTGTGCACGTGTCTCATGGAGACGCCACCTGGGTGTGCACGTGTCTCATGGAGACTCCACCCTGGGTGTGCACGTGTCTCATGGAGACGCCACCTGGGTGTGCACGTGTCTCATGGAGACGCCACCTGGGTGTGCACGTGTCTCATGGAGACTCCACCCTGGGTGTGCACGTGTCTCATGGAGACTCCACCCTGGGTGAGCACGTGTCTCATGGAGACTCCACCCTGGGTGAGCACGGCCAGGAGACTTGCTGCTGGTGGGGCTGGACCCCTGCTCCTTTCTGGGAGCACATCTGTCAGGTTGAGAATTTCTCCTCATCGTGTCTTCCCTCCCGCACGCCTCATTACCACCCATGCCCCACCAGACCCCTCCCATCCCACAACGCTGAAGACAGGTGTCCAGCCCTGGCCACCATCTGCGAAGGCAGGAGGGCAGTCCCACTGCCCAGATGGGGCTGAACGTGAATGCCTTGGGGGTGTGCATCTTCCCACGTGCTGTCATGTCCTGGTGCTGACACCCACAGCCTGGGCCTGGGGCCTTAGAAGGAAGTCCATGAGTTCGGTAGGAAACTCTGCTCTGGGGAGACCAGTTGCCTGCCCCCACTCAACACAATGTCATGAGCCCTTTCAGGCTCTACAAGTCTTTGGTCTCCTGATTGGAATGTACAGGACCAAACATTCTGTCCCTGCATTTTGAGTCATCTTATTAAGTCGTTGATATTGTCGAAAGCTAATGGTGTCCAGCCTTTGCTCTGCGGGTCCCTGAGCTACTCAAAGGGTACCAGGCTCATGGACATCTTTCCTCTCATGTTTAGAGACCGGGAAGTGCTGGGAGGCCAGGAACCCAGCCTGCAATAACTCAGCTGCGAGCCCTTTCATGTTGCTTCTCCGTTTCACATCTAGGATGGGCTCTGATTCAAGGGAATTCCCCCAGAGACATTCTGGGGCATCTGGAAAAGGCCTGACATTGGGATTTGGGGGAGTGTTTGATGAGACTTATGAGGTGTACTTAGGTCACTGTGAGCAAAGCAGGTAGAAACCATCAATGCTCAGGGACCTGCCCATCGGCTTCTGTCCTCAGGTGTGAATGTTGAGTGTCACCCTAGACAGCCCACAGGCCGTGATTCTCAGCATCGAGGGTGGCCTTCCATGCTACTGGCTGGCGCCCTGACCAGAGCCCCTCTCCAGGTCTCCAGTGGTACAGATCACACCACAGGGAAGGGTCTGGACCCTGACTCAGTGCCTCTGTTCATCCCACAAGGTCTGCAGAAGGGGATGCAGACCTCCTTCCGGCCCCCATCATAGAGCAGTGGCGTCTGAATCTAGGTGTCCTCAGGCCCAGCCAGAGAGCAGAGATGAGCAGTCAGCAGGCTTTCCGGAGCAGCTGGCTCTGCTCAGTCCAGCCTCGGAGTGCCACCCAGGAGCCGCATCCGTCCAGCCTTCATCGTCGGGCCAGGCTGGGGTCCAGGCTCTCTGCCTGTGGGAACTTATTCCTTTGAAAGCCACCCTTTATCTTATTGTATTCCAGACATCAATATGTGCGAACGACCTCAGAGAGCGTCCTGTGGACCGTATGTGGACTGCCAGGGCGAGGATGGGAAATACTGCGTGTGCGGCCCAGGGCAGGAGCTTATTCCTGAGATGACCTTCAGGAATGAGAGTGAAAACATGTGTCAAGGTAAGAGGGACTTTGCACCTTCCATCTCCTCACCCGTGAGGTTTGGGGTCACTCACCCCAGTCTCTTCGGGCATCAGAGAGCTGTTTGGAGCACCTCTACCTGTGTCCCGTCCCTCCCCAAAGCCCAAGGCTCAGATCCCTCCGCAGAGTGCCACTTAATCAATTTTGGAACGTGTCCCTTGCCACCTGGCATTTTGTTTTCCGAATGCCAAGAGGGGTGGCATTTCACCTACTTCGCAAGCTCACAGCATGTTACATTCCAGTGCAATCCACCTTCTTCTTCATCGGTGGCAGCCAAGACGAGACTTTCGCCCTGCTCCCCCAAGCTCCACACAGGCTCAGCCTCACCAGGAGCCCTCTCGGCCCCCCAGGGTCGTGATGGATCCAGGAGCCCTGTCCACAAACGTGGGAGGGAGGAGAGCCAAGGGTGGGCCTACCTTCCCTGGCCAACAGCCCTGCCTGGAGATGACGCCTCCTAGCACTCTAACCGGCTTCTTGGTCTCCAGGCGCTAATTCTCCAGGCAAGGCTCTGCCCCGAACCTCCCCAGTAATTTTAGTTCACAGGGCAGCGGGCAGCTCAGATGACTGGGGCGTGGAGGATGTGGTGAGGGGGTGGGAAGGAGGATGTGGGCCGCTCCACACACACTCTAAGATTTAGGTGAATGGAAGAGGCTGCCATCTGGGCTGGATGGAAAGAGAGAGGATCATCGCCAGAGGTGTGACCCTCTTCCAAGGAGGCCTGCCCAGGTCCCAGGTGGACCCGGACCACTCAGACAGAAGGTGGAGGCTGAATCCCACTTGACAGGTCATGCAGGTGTGCATCCCTGGTGGGAGGCCAAGGGCAGAGGAGACAGAAACATCTGCCATCCCTCACCCATCGGCGCCTGCTCCCCCTCTCCAGCCACCCAGCCCCCACCCACCACTGGCCCTGCTCAGATATGGATTCTCACCACTTTCCTGTAGTCTGGAGAATTCCTTCATGGGAATCAGAAAAGGCAACTTCACTGCCCCAAGGCTGCCTGACTGGATGTCAGCCCCTCTGTCCACCTCAGCCTGGTCCTCACTGTCCTGGTGACCCTGCCTATCCAGCAGGACCTTCATTGTCCCAACCCTTTCCCTCAGACCTGGCTTGAAGGGCCTGGCTCAAGTGTGGGACTTGTCCATGACCGTGGAGCTGGAGTCTCAGAGTGAGCGTGGATGGGAGCGTGCTGTCCCGCGAGGGTCACCAGGATTCTAAAGGTTATGCAGACACTGAGAATCCACCCTGGGGAAGTCAGGACGAAGGCCATCGCCGAATGCCTTGACAGGTCCTGGTCAGGAATGCAGCCTTTCCCCTGCACTTGGCTCCCAGGAAGGCCTATCCTGGACTTGTCCAAGACCTCAGGCTGGGATTCAGGTGGCTGTGATGTCCCTGCTCCATCTGGAAGCCACCCAGGAAAGCTGAGGGCACCAGGGCTGACAGACGGAGAAGGCTTGGGCCACCTCCATCCATATGTGGGCAACAGAGCATCTGGCCACACCATTCTCCCCTAGGACGCTCCGTGTGAAACAGAAAAGGCACCCACTCACCAAGGAGGAGAGAGCAGGGCCTTCTTCAAGCAGATTTCTGCCCTTGCCAGAGAGCAAAGAACCTGCCTGTGGGGAAGGCATACGGATTTGAAGATTTTCTCCTTCAAGATTTACTCCCCTCCACTGGGAGAGGTTGGAGTTTCTACGTTGTATCCTTGACATCAGCTGCCTGTGTATATTCTGTCCCTCACCTGTAGCACCTGAGGCTCCGCGAAGGCTGTGGTTGTCCTTGACTGACTCCTGGGGGAGTCCAGGGAGAGGGAAGGGACAGGCCGAGTCTTGGTTCTGTGTAAGGTACAAGAGCTTCGTGGATGCTGCTGAAAAGCTGTGGGCTGCAGGCAGGAGGCAATGACCACGTAGACAGAGGTTGAAACTTGACCTTGACTCTCTTCTCTCTGTTGTCTCCCTGTTTTTCTGCCCCAGGAGTCTTGGTGCTGCTGTTATTGACACTGGGGCCTATACAGAAACTGAGTGGTGAGTCTGTCCAGCCAGCCCCATTGGTGACATAAGCCAGGGAGTGCATGCTGGGGTCTGGGTTCTCTCACCAATAAGGGGGAAGAGGAAGGGAGCTTATTGCGCAAATGAGGCTCACAGATGGTCTTCTGGGTCTAAAAGAAGCTGTTTCTTCCCCCCTGAATGTGGAGAGTTTCTGAGCTCTTCCGACGGCAGTCATCGTTCTCTTTCCTCCCCTACTCTACTCCTGGACCCCCAGCGGGTTCCCTCCATTTCTTGAGCCTTCTGACTGTGGTATTTGTCCCCACAGCTTCCACCTCCGCAGACTGCGCTCCGTGGTGCCCTCTGAAGTCCTCATGTGTCAATGCCACTGCCTGTCGCTGCTCTCCGGGGTTCACGTCTTTATCTGGGGAGATCTTCACCAACCGCTTGGAGAGTTGTGATGGTACGGGGTCTAGGGTGGAGGAATGAGGGGGCACACAGAGATGGTTCCCTGAAAGCAGCACCCAGCCCTTCATCAAGGAATAGGGAGAGGCGACAGGGCAGGGGGAGTATGAGGGAAGTGGACCCTCAGGTTTTCATGGTTAGTAGGTAGAGTGTTGAGAGTTTACGCAGTGGAGCAGGGCTACCCAGCTTCAAAGTCCAGGTCGCCGCTGAATACATGTGACATCTAGGAAATTATTTCTCCTCTCTATGCCTGTTTGCTTGTCTGTAAATTGGAGCTCAGCGTTGCACCTACCCCACATGGATGGAGTGAGATTTAAAATTTACCCCATGCCAAGAAGAGGTAAAGATGAGTATGGAGCAGACAGTCAAACACAAGCTCTTATCATGGCTACGGCTGTTATTACTATGATTACTCTCATTGCATAAGGAAAGGGGAGAAATAGTGGAAGCAACAGAAGGAAAGAAACAAAGGACCTGAAGCCCAGGCTCTCCTCCTGGCGTCAGCTCACCGGGAGCTCCTATCCCATCAAGGTCATGGTTTTCCACCTCACTGTTCACAGCAGACCCATGAGAAGCAAATCTAGCACCAGTTTTTCTCCCCACCTACTTGCACCCCTACCAATCCCTCCCCACCTCTGGCACCTACTCATCTGTTCTCTGGATGACTTCTGTTTTGCTTGTGGGTTTGTTTTTAGGTTCCACATATATTGAAATCATACGGTACTTGTCTTTCTCTGTCTGACTTAACTCACTTAGTGTAATGCCCTCAAGGTCCATCCATGTAGTTGCAAATGGCAGGACTGCCTTCTCTTGTATGGTTGAGTGATACACCCCTGTACACACACAACCACTTTTTCACTATCCACTCATGCATTGATAAAAACTTGGGTTATTTCCTTGCCTTGCCTATTACAGCTGCAATGAACACGAGGATGCTGATTTTCAAGTTAGCATTTTTGTTTCCTTCAAATAAATACCCAGAAGTAGAATTGCTAGATTACATGGTAGTTCCATTTTTAAATTTTTGAATACTTTTTCCCACAGTAGCTGCACCAATTTGTATTCCCACCAACAGTGCGTACGGTTCCCTTGTTCCCACATCCTCACCAACACTTGTTAATTCTTATCTTTTTTATAATAGCCATTCCAACGGATATGAGATGATATCTCATTATGGTTGGGCTTTGCATTTCTCTGATGACGAGTCATGTTGGGTACCTTTTCTTGTACCTGTTGGCTATTTGGATGTCTTCTTTGGAAAATGTCTATTCAGATCTTCAGCCCATCTTCTAATTGAATTATTTACTTTTTTTCTGTGGTGTTGAATGAGTTCTTTCTACATTTTGGCTGTTAGCCACTTCTCAGATTTATGATTTGCAAATATTTTCTACTAAACTATAGGTTGGTATTTTTATTTTTTGATGGTTTCTTTTGCTGTGCAGAAGTTTTTAAGTTGATATGTTCCACTTACTTATCTTTGCTTTTTGGAGTCAAATCCAAAAAATCTGTGCCAAGACCAATTTCAAAGAGCTTATTCTCTATGTTTTTTCTATAAGTTTAATGGCTTCATTTTTTTAATGATAATAATTGGGTTCAAAGAGATTTATTTAGCCAAAGTCACATAAGGATGTGGAACTTAGATCAAGGTCTAAAACTAAAGTGTTTGAAAAAAATAAATAATAACGAAACCAAAGAGTTTTTATTCTTCAACAATGAAAATCATAAAAGAAAATTATATTACTTAAATATGATTAACCTGGTAAATTTTATGTTATGGGCATTTTACCACAATAAAAATAATGGGGGAAGGGGGAACAGCTTTCACATCAAGAAATATTCTTCATCTACTCAAAATCATCTCAGATGCATATTTATTGATCACAAAGGAAATCATTCCTAATATGTTTGAAAAGTTGTGGGAAAACTATCCTAAATCTTCCAGTAGTTCATATAGTGGACTGACCGTTGATTTTCTTTGTTCTTATTTTTCACGTTTTCTTTGTTTTCTAAGTACCCATGTGTCATTTAGTGCTTGAGGAAAAGATTTTATCAGAGGGAAAAAAAGGTGTTGCTGTGACCATTGCCCAGCCTTTGTGCATTTGCAAGCTGGTCTCGTGAAGATTCATGGCTGGGTGAGCACGGTGAGGAGATCCTGCTGCTCATGTAACCGGACTCCAGCTCCTTTCTGGAAGCATATCTGTCTGGCTGAGGAGCTTCCTGTCCTCATGCCTTCCACATCTTGGACGTCATTCTCAACAGCCCCCCACTTGACTCTACCTTCTCCTACAACCCTGAAGACAGGTGTCCAGCCCTTGCCACCACCTGAGAAGACAGGAGGGCACTCCCATTGCCCGGATGGGGCCGAACATGAATGCACTGGGGATGTGCATCTTCCCACATGCTGTCACGTCCTGGTGTGACACCCACACTCTGGGCCTTAGAAAGGAAGTCCATGAGTTCTGGTAGGAAACTGTCTGCTGGGGGAGACCGCTTGCCTATCCTGATTCAGCACAATGTCATGAGCACTTTCAAGCTCTAAAAGTCTTGGTGTCCTGATTGGAATGTACGAGACCAAACATTGCGTCCTTGCATTTTGATTCATCTTGTGTCCGTTGTTCTTAGAAAACCGTTGCTGTGTTTAGGCAATGGTGTCCAGCCCCGGCTCCGTGAGTCCCTGAGCTATTCAAAGAGGACCTGAATAATGCCTTCCTGTCATGTTTAAAGAATGGGGAGATGTAAGATGCCAGGAAACATCCCCTGTGACTCAGCTGTGAGATACTTTGTGCAGCTTCTCCATGTCACACCCCCGATGTCTCTGACGAGAGGAGAGTTCCCTCAAGAGGGGAGATACTAAGACTCCCACTGAGGCATCTTGGGGCATCTTTAAAATGTCCGACTGGGGCACCTGAGTGGCTCAGTCAGTTAAGCCTCCAACTCCAGCTCAGGTCATGATCTCCTGGTTCATGAGTTTGAGCCCTACATCAGATTCTCTGTTGCCAGAGCAGAGCCCACTTCAGGTCTTCTGTCCCCTTCTCTCTCTGCCCCTCCCATGCTCATATTCTCTCTCTCTCTCTCTCTCTCTCTCTCTCTCTCTCTCTCTCTCTCAAAAATAAAATAAACATTAAAAACAAATGCCTGATATTAGGAGCCTGGGGGAGTGGGTGATGAGGACTGTGGGGTATACTTGGGTCACCGTGAATAATGGAAGGTGAAAGATGTCAATGGGCAGAGGCCTGACCACCTGGATTTATGTTCATGTGTGAATAAATGTTGCCCTGAACAGACTCCAGCCGTGAGTCCCTTCACTGACTCATGGAGAGTGGCTTTCAATACCACTGTCACTCTGACCTGAGCCCACCCCCAGGTTCCCAATCATGCAAACAGACTCAGTGCCTCTGTCCACCCCACAAGGCCTGCAGAAGGGGATGAAGACCTCCTTCCAGCCCTCATCATGGCACATCTGAATCTAGGTGCCTTTTAGCCCCAGCCAGATAACAGAGCGGAGCAGTCAGCAGCTTTCTGGAGCAACTGACCCCGGCTCAGACCAGCCCCTGAAATGCCACCTGCAAGAAGAGCTCGCTCCAGTTCCGTTGAGAGAGCCTGGCTGGAGGCCAGAGCCTCTGCCTGTGGGAACCCACACCTTTGGAAGGTAACCCTTTGTCCTGCTGTGTTTCAGACATCAACGAGTGTGGACCACCCTCGAGAGTGTCCTGTGGAGAATTCGCACGCTGCATTAACACAGATGGTAGCTACTACTGCATGTGCGACCCGGGATACAAACTTGCTTCTGGGGCAATAACATTCAAGAGGGCAAGTGAGAACACGTGTCAAGGTAAGAACCTCCCTACATCTTCCATCACCTCATCCATGAGATGGGAAGTCATTTGCTTCACTTTCTCTAGGCTTCAGAGAGCTGTCCTCAGCACCTACCCAGTCACGCACCTCTCTGAACCCCAAGGCTCAGAACCCGCTGCAGAGGTCACTTCTGAAAGTTCAAAGTATCCCTTGCCCCCCGCTCAGCATCTTATTTTTGTAAAACAAAAGAGAGGGATGGTACTCAAGATATTTAAGGAGCTCACAGCATATGGTTTCCAGCGCAAAATCCCTCCTCTTTCCCATCATCAGTGACTGCCAGGATAAGGCCTTTCCCCACCAAAGCCCACTTGGGCTTTGCCATACCGGGAAAACTCTTGGACCTCTTGGGCCACGTAGGACTCAGGGACCCCATCCAGAAACACTGGAGTGGGGAAATTCGAGAGCTGAGCTTTCCTGAGCCAGTGCTCTCCCTGGCCAACAATTTTGGCATCCTGACCCCCCCACTTCTCAGGTGCTCAGTCTCTGTCTCCTTCCCTGCACGAGGCTTACCCTGACTCTCCCCAATAATTTCAGTTAACATTTCTGAGCACACACCAGATGACCAGAAGCCAGAAGAATGTTGTGTGGAGTCTAACCAGGATTACACGGATCTGCCTCCATACACACATAGAAAATTACATGATCAGAAGGGGCTCCCATCTAGACAAGATGGCAACAGAAGGCATTATCGAGGACGAGCAGGTGAGCCATTGCCCTGAGGGAATTAAAACAAAGGCCATCACTAGGAGCCAGACAGGATCCTGGTTGGGTCATGCCGCATTTTCCCTGCACTTGGGTCCCTAGAAGACCCATTCTGGCCTTTGTCCAAATGTTCAGGCTGGGACACAGCTGCCCATGATGTTCTGCCCTGGCTGAAAGCTGCCCAGGGAAGCTGAGGGCACTGAGGTTGGGACACAGGGAGGACTCGGGCCTATTCCGTCCATATTCGGGCAGCAGAGCATCTAGGCCACCACAGTCACCCATAGCACACCTCTATGTGAGTAAGAAAAGGCACTTGC
Source organism: Paguma larvata (assembly GCA_030068075.1). Classification (NCBI taxonomy): domain Eukaryota; kingdom Metazoa; phylum Chordata; class Mammalia; order Carnivora; family Viverridae; genus Paguma; species Paguma larvata. The sequence goes on along the minus strand of CM057842.1, from coordinate 10,154,808 downwards.
TCACCAGGGAGGAGACATTGGGACCTTCCCGATGCTTCTGTGCCCAACCCAGGGTCCTTGAATAATCAAATGACCACCTGGAAAGGTACCCAGCATGACCTGACCCCAGGCCCCTACCCCGCCAACACACCCACAGATGCTCTCACACCTAATGAACCACTGTTGTCTCTTGCAGGCAACTTTAACAGCTGGGCCCCACCCCGTGGTGTCAAGAGCCAGGTGAGTTGGCCCCAGCAGGGACCAGGAGACAGGAAATCCTTCCCTGAAGCATGGGCTGCCCACCTTCCCTGACCATCATTTTCTCCAAGCTTCCCCACTCACATGTGAGGCTCTCTGACCTCCTCATCTCCCCTCTTCCCAGAGACTCTCTAGCTTCTTTGAAAGAATCGAAGATCTGGCCAGAAAGTTCATACCAGACCTTGTCCAGAACACCATCCAGGTAAGGGCAGAATCCGAGGGAGACAAGTTGGTGGCATCCCATTAAGGCCCGAGGAAGCCTTGGTGTGGAAGGAGGCAGCCCCAACACAATGGCCGCCTCTCCCAGGGTGGGTGGGGAGAGCAGACAGACAGGTATTCATTCTTACTGTTAGACACCCACCTGCACCCACTAACAACCCTTCATCCTACCGTTCCTGGAAATTGGGTTTATGTCATCCTTGGCATTCATGAACAGGGTTGATGAACAGGAACAATCCCAGGAAATCCCAAACAGTACCACCTTCATCCCCCAAATAGACATTTTTCTCCAGGATCTTTATTCTGAGGTTGAGTGGACAGCCTCTTCACGCAGTCTGCCCCACGGCTCACTACTTCTGTGTCTGGCTTTCCCCCAGGACCTCGTAGAGCAGGTGGATGAGCTACTGCAGACCCCGGAAGACCTGGAGGACCTTCCTCGCTCAAAACAACGCTGTGTGGCCACTAACCTGCTCGTTGGCCTGGAGACTGCCCTGAGAAACATGAGCCAGGGCCTGCCCAATGGGACGTTGACCTACAATGCATCTGCCGGCACAGGTAAGTACTGGGGTCTGTCCCAGGCTCCTGTTCCACCCTTCCTCAGCTCGTTCATCCTCCAGTTTCACTGGAGCCACACTTGTACCTCAGTGTTACACTCCATAAACCAATTAAAAGTGGTTAAAAAGAAATTAATATATTATGCTAAGTCAGAGAAGGATCAATACCATACCATCTGATCTCACCGACATGTGGAATCCTAAAAAAAAAAAAAAGGCGCAAGCTTATAGATAGATTAGCGGGTGTCAGAGGTAGGGGTGAAGTGTGTGAGGGTAGGACAGCGGGCTAAATGGGTAAAGGGGGTCAAAAGATATAAAGTAACTAAGTCATGGGATGTGATGTACAGCATGATGAGTATAGTTAATAATACTGTATTGCATATTTCAAAGTTGCTACAAGAGTAAATCTCGAAAGTTCTCATCACAGAAAAAAATTATAACTCTACGTGGGGACGGGTGTTTACTGCACTCACTGTGGTGTTCATTTTGCAATATATACAAACAACAAATCATCACGGTGTACACCTGAAACTAACATAATGTTCTATGTTAATTACACCTCAATTTAAGAAAGAAATGAATAAAGCCATAAATAATACACATCTTAATATCAACCAAATTATAAGCAGATGAGTTCATGATAATGAAGAATGTAAGATACAATAGAAATGGCTTCCCAAGAAAACAATGTATTTAATTTGGAATATATGAAGTTAATGTTCTCTCACAGTTATGTATTTTATTTGTTTTACTTGAGGTAAAACTCACGTCACATAAAACCCACGATTTCGAATGAAGTATACAATTCAGTGGCATTTAGTACATTCACAGAGTTGTCATCATTGCCTCTATTTCTAAAATATTTTCATCACCCTCGAAGTAAATACTGTACCCCACCCCCACCAGTCACTCCTCATTCCTCCTCTCCCCCAGCCCCTGGCCACCACTGGTCTGTTTTCTGTCTCTACAGATGTGCCTGTTCTGGGCTTTTCAGATGTACAGAATCATCAACTATGTCGTTTCTTTCACCTAACATGATGTTTTCAAGTTTCATCCGCGTCGTAGCGTCTAGCAGTGTTTCATTGCCTTTTGTGGCCGAGTAACATTTAATTGTAGATGGATATGGCGCTTTCTGTGTACCCGTTCATCCACTGATGGACATTTAGGTTGTTGCCACCTTTTGACTCTCGCAGATAGTGCCACTATGAATATTGGTTCCCACATTTTTGAATAACTGTTCTCAGTTCTTTGCGGATACTTACTTAGGATTGGAATTTCTGAGTTATACAGTCATTCTATGTTCAACTTTCTGAGAACCACCAAACTATTTTCCAAAGAGGCTATTTTTCCCTTTTACATCCCCACTGACAATGGACCCCAATTCCTACCCTCTCAGCAACACTTGGTACTTTCATTTTTGGGGGTTTTTTTTAAGTTTATTTATTTTGAAAGAGAGAGAGAGAGAGAGAGCACAGCCAGGGAGGGGCAGAGAGAGAAGGAGAGAGAGAGAATCCCAAGCAGGCTCTGAGCTGTCAGCACGGAACCTGATGTGGGGCTCGAACCCACCAACCATGAGATCATGACCTGAGCCGAAGTTGGACCCTCAACCAACTAAGCCACACAGGCGCCCCAGTTTTATTTTTATGACGGTCTTTTCAGTATGTGTCTAGTGACACCTCATTGTGGTTTTGATTTACATTTCCCTGATGACTAATGATGTTTCACATCTTTTTGTGTAATTTTTGGACATGTGTGTATCTTTTTGGAGAAATATCTGTGCAAGTCCTTCACCTATTTTTTAATTCATTGTTTGGCTTTTGGTTGTGGAGCTGGGAGAGTTCTTTATATGTTCTAATAGTAGGCTCTATGAGACATGTGATTGGCTAATATTTTCTCCCATTCCATAGATTGTCTTTTTACCTTAATGAACAGGTGCTTCTGTTTTGAAATTCATTTTCTCTTTTTTTTCTTTAGTTGCATGTGCATTTGATGCTGTATCTAAGAATCCAATGCCAAATCCAAGGCCATGAAGATTTATATCTGCGTTTTCTTCTAACTGTTGTACTTTTGGCCCTTCAATTTAGGATCGTTTGTTTGCACTAGAGACAGGAAGAGAATGAGAGATGGGGAGGGGCAGAGACAGAGAGAGAGAGAGAGAAAATCCAAACAGGCTTCCAGCTCAGTGCAGAGCCCAACACGGGGCTCGATCCCACAACCTTGAGATCATTACCTGAGCTGAAATCAAAAGTCAGATGCTCAACTAACTAAGCCACTGAGGCATGCCTTAAATTTGGCATGCCACTTTGAGTTAACTTTTGTGTGTTGCATGAGGAAGAGTTCCAGTTCTTCTTTTGTGTGTGGATAGCCAGATGGTAAACACACATATAAATAATGGTATTATTCCAACCACTACAGCCACAAATACTATCCTAACTTCCTTATATAACTGACATCTCATAGACCTGTCCCTGAAGGTGCAAGAAGAAGGAGACAGAGATGTCATCTTGAGTCAGAACCAGGCAAAGATGCTGTTGACCTTGGACATGGTGCATGAATCTAATGACTCAGGTAATGGCCGAGATGGGAGGAAGGTCACAAGATGCCCAAGGATGTGATACGCAGGGACCTGAGGCGTAAGGGGAAGTAGGGGGTACAGTGGGGCCGAAAGGGTCCATCTGAGGAAGAAGGGGCCTTGTTGCACACCCCAAGCTATCAACGTTGACTTTTTCCTGCAGATCCTTCTGTGGTGGGGCTCATCTCCACTCCAGGGATGGGCAAGTTAATGGTTGAGGCGCCCCTGGTCCTGGAGCCCAAGCAGCAGGAAGCTCTGCATGAACACAAGGGCTTGCCGGGAGAGGTGTCCCCTGTCCTGCTCTCAGATGTTATCTCTGCCTTTATGAGCAACAAGGACACCCAGAACCTCAGCTCCCCCATCACCTTCGTCTTCTCCCACCAGGTGAGTACTGGTGGAATGGGGCTGTGGGTGGGCAAGGAACTGGTCTGGAGCTCAGCCTCACTGTCGAGATCACCCTTTGTGTCCTGGGGGCTCCTCCATGGGTGCACCATTCTCCCAGGAAAGCCCTTTGCCAACCAGCTTTGGATAAGCAATCCTGAGCCCCAGAACCACCAGCTCCCACCTGCACTCTGTTCCTACAGTCTGCGACCCCTGGGCCGAAGCAAAAGGTGTTCTGTGTCTTCTGGGAGCACAGTCAGGATGGATGCGGTCATTGGTCCACCACAGGCTGCAGGCTGGTGGCCAGTGGAGACACCAGCACCACCTGCCAATGCACCCACCTCAGCAGCTTTGCCGTCCTCATGGCCCACTACGATGTGCAGGTGAGATGGCTGAGCGCGGCTGCGTTCCACGTCGATCGCTCTCTAGCATGTTTCCCCCTATGAAGGAGCTTTAAGAAAACATAAATTTGTATCTCGTGGTTTCTGTGGGACAAGACTCGGGTGTAGCGTAGCTGAGTTGCCTGGTCAGGGTCTTACAAGGCTGAAACCATTGAGTCAGCCAAAGCTGCATTCTCGTCTGAGGCTTAGGGTCCTCCATGAGCTCCCTGGTTGCTGGCAGAATTCAATTCCTTGCAGTTATAGGACTGGGGCTCCACTTTCTTTCCGGCTGTGAGGAGGGGACCCTGCTCAGCCTCTAAGGACTGCCTGCCTTCCCTCTCTCTAGGCCCTCACACAGTGTATCAGCATTTCTGTCCAGAGGCCAGCAGGAGAACCCCCCTCATTTCAAGTGCTCAAACTTTGAATCTTCTCCTCCAGGAAGAGCCCAGAGCTTTTGAGGTTTCATTGATTAGGCCAGGCCCTCCAGGGTAAAACCCCTCTCTTAAAGTCAACGGATATAGGACCTGAATTCTAACCTCAAAATCCCTTCACAGCAGCACAAATTGTCATTTAACTGAAAACCCAGAAGAAGGGTTTTCAGGTGCGTACACCTTCTATCATTGCCAAATTAGAGTTTTGCTTATCACAGGGGTCTTCAGGACAAGAGTGCTTTAGGGTTGCAGAAAAGAGTCAGTGGTGGCAGAAGTCAGAGAGGGCCAGGAAAGCCAGTGAGTACAGGTGGGGTAAGACTGTGTTCACCTTCTCTGCTGGCCAGGAGAGCTGGTTACTTCTCTCCATCACCAAAAGCAAAGTCTCACTCAGGTGACCTAAAAGTAAGATAAACCCTCGTGAGTTCTGGGGTTCTGTCTTGAGTAAGGACTCTCTTATCTCTCAATTCTTCCAAGGTCTGAGTTAATCATCTCCGACTCCCATCAAATTCTCGCATTCTGATCCTGGAAGAACTTACCCAATAACATAACAAATTTGCCTGCCTCCTTCTTTTATGATTTGACAACACAAAAAAAATAAAATAAAATAAAAAATAGTGGAAGGGATATTACCCCACAGCAGGAAAATGTGGCTATGATGTCCTCTTGGCCTCTCTTTGCTGGGTCCCAGGAGGAGGATCCCATGCTGGTTGCGATCACCTACCTGGGGCTGGTCCTCTCTCTGCTGTGCCTCCTCCTAGCAGCCCTCACCTTCCTGCTGTGCAAAGCCATCCAGAACACCAACACCTCACTCCACCTGCAGCTCTCCATCTGCCTCTTCCTGGCCCACCTGCTCTTCCTCACGGCCATCAACCAGACCAAGATTAAGGTACTGACACCGTCACAGAGGGCCCCCTGCCCTGAGCCAGGGCATGCTCAGTCATGGAGCCATGCTGCACTGATACCTTAACACAGTGGTCTTGGGCCCTAGAGAAGTTTTAAAGAGTAAGTAGCCCATTTCACATTGACACAACTAGATAAGAAACCTTCTGTTGACAACTCCAGCATATGGATGAGAGTTCGCCCCACTGGCAAGGTATGGGAGAGGAACTGGGGCCACCCTCCTCCCTGACAGTCCCTCCTGGGGACTCCTTACTCCTCCCCCAGGTGCTGTGCGCCGTCATCGCAGGTGCCTTACACTATCTCTACCTGGCCTCCTTCACCTGGATGCTGCTGGAGGGTCTGCACCTCTTCCTCACTGCACGCAACCTGACGGTGGTCAACTACTCCAGTATGACCAAGTTCATGAAGAAAATCATGTTCCCTGTGGGCTATGGAGTCCCGGCTCTAATTGTGGCCATTTCTGCTGCCTCCAGACCTCACCTTTATGGGACCCCCACCCGGTAAATGCAGATTCCCACTGTGCTTATCTCTCCAGCACAACCATGGCCGTCATAGAACCAGTAGCGATTTAATTTCACCAAAACATGATAGGCAAAGGAAAGGTCAGTGACCGCTCCAAAGACATCTATCAGGTGGAAGATTCTGTTCATCGAAGTATTTGTTTTTAAGTCCTTAAGATATAATTATTTTAAATGTTAATTATAAAATATGTTAATAACTATCTATTTAAATAATATTGTGTATTATGTTAATAACTATACACTACTCTAATATTAATAATATTTAATAATTAGAAATTAATAGTTAAGATCAATGAAGTGACTTTTTACTCTTTTAGGTTTAATTATTTTAGATATTAAGTGTACATTAATGACTATAGCACATACTATTAATTACATCTCACCTATTAGTAAATGTCGATTAAAATATTCATTGCATTAGTTAAGGGGATGGTTTTCAATCTTCTAGAAGGCAAAACTTAAATGAATAGATGGCTCTGATTTGTATAAACTACTTCTCTCTCCTAATTTTAAAAAACTGAGGGTGATTTGGATGAAGAAATAACTATGGCTGCAGCAAAGATTTAGAAATCACTTCTCAGTGTACAAACTCTGTTCTAAATATTTTTCACGTGTCGGCTCAAATCATCCTCCCCACGACCTGTGGGGCAGAAACTACCTTTTGCCATGTTACAGACGAGGAAGCAGAGCTGGGGTCACACCCAGTCTGGCACTCACGACACGTACCCATCCTGATGACATGAGAGCATCAGCCAGCACAGGCCAGCTGGCCTCCCTAGGGAGCTGAGCAGAAAGGTCAGCGAACTTTTTCCATAAAATGAGTATTTCCAGCTTTGTGGGCCCTGTGGTCTCTGCTCACCACTGTCCTCAGAGCCCACGATTCAGGAGGACTGAGTGTGTGTTTCAGTAAAACCCACTTCCAAGAGCAGACCACAGCCGCCGCAGTCTGCAGGCTGTGGTTTGGGGATCCCTGCCCTCGAAGCTTCCCTTTCGTTCTTCCTGGTGGACCCATCCGACACTCTCTGAGGTCCCCACACCTCCTACCTACCTCACTCACAGATCCCTCCCCAAGGGTCAAGTCCAGCTCTGTCATTGTTCTCAGCGGGGCCTTGAGATACTAACTCTGTTTCCTTAAGCCTCAGATGCCTGCCCTGTGAGCGTGTGAGGACCTGTGACACAGGTCATCATGGGGAATAAGTTATGTAACGCACCTGAGTCTTAGTACCACGGCAGGCTGACTGTTTTGTTTCGTTCGAGGTTTTTGACTCGCTTCTTGTGTGGTCCCAAATCTTCACCTCGTCTACACCCACTCATCCTTCATATCTCAGCTTAAATGCAATTCAGTTCTTTCAGGGAAACCCTCCCCAACTCCCTGGATCTCCTACACCCCGGACTAGGTTACGGATCCTGTCCCGTGTCCTCGTAGCTCCTCGTACTTGTTCGTAAAATTCACCGTCTTGATTTTGTCTATTGTCTAATCGTTGATCTTCCCACCTCACTGGTGTCTCCTTGAGGACTAAGACCACTCCACCCTAGCCCTAGCTGGGTCTTCAGAACCAAGCACAGATTCCTGACAGAGACAAGGCACTCAATATTGGTCCCAAAACATGTGAAATTAATTAATTCTTCTATTTTCTTTTTAAAAAATTATATTTATCTCTGCCAGCATATCTGGGGGCCAAGACCTAGAAGAGCTTGTTAAAAGGAACTTACCCTTTTAAAACACCCATTTTTTAAGATGTGATTGACATGTAAAAAGCTGTACATAATTAATGTATACAACCGGACGGGTATAGGGGTGATGTATACCCATGACACAATCACCACCATCGAAGGCATAGAAAAAGTTACAGTTCTGCAAAATAAAGAAGTTCAGGAGATCTATAGCACATAGTGGATATTGCTAACAATAGTGAATTGTATACTTAAAATTTACTAAGAGGGTATGTTAAATGTTGGAACCTCCAAAAAAGCAATAATATTAATAAAGGAGGCAGGAGGAGCATCAGGAGATGAGGGATCTGTTTATTTAGCAATCCTGTATCTACAAAGGCCAATATTTTCTTGAATCACTTCTCATCTCTTTCTTAGATGCTGGCTCCACACAGACAAGGGATTCATATGGACCTTCCTTGGCCCCGTCTGCACCATCTTCTCTGTGAGTAATGCGCGACATCAGAGAATCCCGCCTGCCCAGCTGAGGGTCATTCAAAGACCAGGTGTATCAGGAGGGTTACAGGCACCACCGTGTGCAATCTTTCCAGTTGGCCCAGGACTGATGAGAGACCCCCAGGATGCAGGAATTTCCATTGTAAAACCAGGACTAACGTGAGACCTGGGACTTTCAGTGCTAAAATTTGGACTTTCCACGCAAACTGCATCAAACTGATCACCGAAGTTAAAGGACAAACACATGCCTGAGTTACGGGGTGGTTGATCTAGTCTTCTAGGACTGCTACAAATACAAAAGCTTCTTCCCTGCCGGGTTAGGTGTTGGATGAGCTAGGAGGATGCTTACCAGACGTGGAGTGAATTTAATACACCTGTGACCTTTCTGCAGATTAATTTGGCTTTCTTTCTGATGACCTTCTGGATTGTGAAAAGCAAGCTCTCCTCACTCAACAGAGATGTGTCCACCCTCCAGAACACCAGGTGAGGATGGGTCAGAGGTGCACACCCTCCTACCCCTCATACAGAGCATTAACCCCATGGCTCCAAGGATCTGATTTCCTTTCACACGGATCCTGAGGGGGCTGTAGGAGAGGTGTACAGCCACCCTCCCTGGCAGCCAGCTCAGATTCTGTGGTTTGCTGCTGACGCCCACGCCAAAAATATTCTATCCGTACACAACCCCAGCATCAAACTGCCTCAGCTGCAGAGAAAACAGACTTTGCTCTGATAAACAGGGATTGCTTCCATGCCCTACATAGTAGGTCCTGAGAACATTTGTATCCTTTAACACACTCAAAAATCGCAAACCAGCTCCCAGGATCCAGTGCACCCTTTCATGGCCATGCCTTCATGTGCGCTCTGCCCCCTGGCTTCCCCTTCCCTTGTACCAGGTGAACTAGGTTCATCAACCACATGTTACATCATCTAAGACTTTGGGGATGTCCTTTCCTTTCCTCAACTTTGCATAGAATCAGTGGCCTCTATTCTGGGCAAAGCATATTCTGGGTCAGGTCATGGAGAGGGTGAGGACAGGAATGGCCCTGGATGGGACCTGGGCAGAAGTACCTCACTTTGCAAATGTTGTAAGTGATCGTTTGTTTTTGTCTTTCCACTACACTCTAAGGTCTGTGAGAACAGAAGTCTTGTCTTGGTTGTTCTGAATGCCCAGGGCCCAGCCTCGGGCCAGGCACACAGAATGGTCTTGATAATGTCAGTTGAATAAAATTAGGGATCTTCCTGAAACATCCTGATCTTTTTGAAACTCACATTCCGGAGTGTCACTACCATCCCCAGTCCTAGTCAAAATGCCATCCTGGACCCAAATGCCATTTCTATTTAGGGAATCATTGACAATAAAGGTCAAAGTTGATTGCTACTCAGTAGGAAGCATCCGTGGAATGGACATGAAAAGAGCCCCGGTTGTGCATCACGAGCCCCCTCTCTACTCCTCCCCAGGATGCTGACATTTAAAGCGACGGCTCAGCTCCTCATCCTGGGCTGCACGTGGGGTCTGGGCATCCTGCAGGTGGGGCCGGCGGCCCGCGTCATGGCTTACCTCTTCACCATCGTCAACAGCCTGCAGGGCGTCTTCATCTTCCTGGTGTACTGCCTCCTCAGCCAGCAGGTACCACTGTCCGGCTCCCGTCCGAGACTCTTCCTATCCTCATCCCTCTCCGTGAGCTGACCCAAGCATGCTCTGCGTCTGCAGGTCCTGGAGCAATACAGGAAATGGTTCATAGTGGTCAGGAAAACCAAAGCCGAGTCTGAGAAGTACACGCTCTCCAGCGGGACAATGTCTGATGCCTCCAAGCACGGCGTGGTAAGATCATGCAGGGTTCCCAGAGCACTTCCGTAACCCAGCCACTGGAGCATCTCCTGCCTACCTCACTGGACAACCTGGGCATAGAGCAGGCGATGCCCTAGAATGGCTTGTGCCTGGACTCACTTGAGGGCACTTCCTGTCTTGAAAGGAGGTCTTCCTATACTTAACTCACTGAGCTTCTGTGCTCTCACTCACGTGACTGTCCTCTTGCTCCACATTTGTGGAGTGCCTACTGGGTGTGACATGGTGCAACCACTCTTTAATTGTACTTAAAATTGACGAGATACAAAACACTCGTGAGCAGAGAAAGATGCTGTGGTCCGCTAAGTAATTGGGAAGTACTAATCTCAAGCAGAGGTACCCCAACTGCACAGAGTCCCTGCATACCCTGTACCCCAAATCGTTCCGCACCATCCATGTATACAATGGACAATAAACACCTGGTGTATATATATAGTCATAAAAGTGCAATAAGTATTAAGTTGCATTTGAGACTTCCCTTCCAAGTCTGCAATCATTCCAAGTGTTTCCAAATATGCAGACTCTGTAAAACCTCATTCGAGAATCACAGAGGGCAGAGGAGAGATCCCGGTAACACGAACCATCCCAAGCATTTGTATGTGCGGGTCCACAAAACTTCTCTTCTTAGACTTCTTTTGACAATATTTTATAGTTTTCTGTGTACAAACCTTGCACTTTCTAACACAGAATCGCTTTTCCACCTTCCTTCTTAGGAGAATTATAATGAACAGCTAACCATGACGCACTTGTCTCTTAGAAAATGAAGAAAACACTGCACCGTCATCTTTGGGGCAAAGAGTATTAAAAATACTTCCTCATGTTTGTTCAAATGACTCTTCTCGACACCCCTGTGGCAGAAAGTATGCGGGAAATGTTTGTCGTTCAGCTGCTGGAGAATCTGAGTTTTCTGATACAGGCAGCCTGCTCATCTCTTTCCCAATATAATCGGGAGCTCTAACCCAATACCCCAGGAGAAACCTCTTTTTCCAAAAAGATTCACGTCCCTAAAATAACATAGGAGAGGAAAGTAATATTCGAATACCTGCCTGTAGAGTAAACAACTAATTTCAGGTGCCCAAGACTTTCCTGATTTTAGTGCTGACAGTATTACTTCCCAGGAGACACTTTGACTACAGGCAAAGTAGACCAATTGGTCTCCATACATACATACATACATGCATGCCTCAACCTCTTTGCTCTCCACTTCTGAAGCCCTCTGGACTTATTCATTCCAGAAATATGTGCCGGATCAAGAAGATCCAATACCCGAATTCGGAGGTTTAAATGTGAAAAAAAAAAAAAAAGTTTCATCAGATGGAGTAAAATCAGAACTCTGAGACTCGAGTCTCTGCATCTTTCCATTTTATAAGTGGGCTGGGGGAAAAGGTGTATATTGCTATAGCATATTTGTATGTGACGTAATATTTCATCCGTACCGTGTAGTCTAGGCGAGATCCAAATCCAGAGTAGTTCCCCCTACAACACATTCCTGTGGGCTCCCACTGACCAATTTCATAACAATTTAAACATCAAAGGACTGTACATGATTATAGTATTTTAGATAAACATATTCATGAGTCCATAGTGATACTTAGAAGATCAATTAATAGATGTAGAAAAGACGATAGAATTAGAAGAGCATGATTTTTTCAATATCCCACAAATAGCCACTAAAAGCATTGAGTGAAAGTGTGTTGGAGAACCGATTGGGACCACAGCACCAAAGAATCACCTCCGAGGTTACCGATTAATTACAAGGGCCAAAGTGCACATTCGCAACGTGGAGGTGCAACAGCCACCGTCTGAATTAATGCTCAGGCTTCATATCATCAATGGTGGGCAAACTGATATTACGTATACACACATCCCATTGTGGAAGTTACAACATCCCATTTTTAGTACATTAAAAAATTGAAATCTAGGGGCGCCTGGGTGGCTCAGTTGGTTAAGCTGCCGACTTCAGCTCAGGTCACGATCTCACGGTCTGTGGGTTCGAGCCCCACGTCGGGCTCCGTGCTGATGGCTCGGAGCCTGGAGCCTGCTTCAGTTTCTGTGTCTCCCTCTCTCTCTGCCCTTCCCCTGCTCATGCTCTGTCTCTGTGTCTCTCAGAAAAAAAAAAATATTTAAATTAAAAAAAAAATTGAAATCTAACCTAGCCTTTAGAGAGAGGGTAACCAAACTATACCATGTAGGCCAAATCCAGGGAACTGCCTGTTTTTGTTAATAAAGTTTTATTGGAACACTGATGTACTGTCTATGGCTGCTTTCATATTACAATGTCAGAGTTGAGAAATCAGTATCATGTTTAAAAGTGGCTAGAGGCTGCTCTAAATTAAAAGAGACAAAAGGGACATCACATTCAATTAATATTGAAATTAATACAACAAGGACCTAATACTGTCAAGTATTAGATTGAAAAAAATCCTCAGCATCGATCTTAGTGAGCCTCTGGTTCAGATCTACAGCTCTGGATGTCCTTTTGGAGGCAATGAGGATAATTTGAATATGGACCAGACATTAAAAATTATGATCTTCTTGCTCATTTTCTTGGGTATAATAATAGTATTGTGGTTATGCAGAGAATATGCCTTGAATTCTGAAATATTTGTTGAAGTATTGAGGAATGAAGAGTCACGATGTCTGCCACTATTGGATGTTTTAGCAAGAAAATGTATCCGTATTTGGAAATAAATCGAGAAAGTTTTTTTTTTAACAATTTATTGTCCAGTCGGTTTCCATACAACACCCAGTGCTCATCCCAGCAAGTGCCCTCCTCAGTGCCCGTCACCCACTCTCCCCCCTCCCATATCCCCCATCAACCCTCAGTTTGTTCTTAGTATTTAAGAGTCTCTTATGTTTTGTTTCTTTTCTTTTCTTTCTTTCTTTTTTTTCTTTCTCCTCTTCCCTTCCCCCATGGTTTTCTGCTAAGTCTCTCAAAATCCACCTAGGTGTGAAAACATATGGTATCTGTCTGAGAAAGTTCTTTTGATGTGACACTGTGTTAACAATTGTTGACTGTAGAGGGAGAGTCTATGAGTATTCATTCACTGTATCATTCTTCCAAATTCTATGTTTAAAAATGGTAAATAAAAGGTGTCAGAAAAAAAGTAATAATAAAAAGGGGTCAGAAAAGTGAATAAATATACGAATTAGTCATTAATTCATTAAAGACATACACCATCATAAATTTCTAGATGTCCAAGTAAAATGTCTTTTCCTCTGCACAAAGCTAATTTCATGAATGGGTCTTTTCTAAAACTATGCATTTGCACAACTAATGGCAATGGGTTTCAAATCAAAAATTTTCAATAAAACAAAATTATTAAAATGTTATGAGAAAATAGGGGGGAATCTCCGCTTCTGCCCAGAAAATAAAAAATGGAAACAAGTATTGTTTTCAACATAACAATAAAAAAAATCCACATAAACTATGAAATCATTCATTTTCTTGAACTGTCTTACCTATAACAGAGGGAAAGTAAGGAAAACAAAGTAACCTAAAGTCTAGGGAAAGACAGGACCATCCATGGAAAGACTGTTAAGAGCACTGGCTGACCTATGGAAAGGACAAAAAAAAGAGAGAGATCTGGGTGCCATAGAAACGCTTCAAAGAGAACCTACGTCTCTGAAAGAATTGCCCAGGGCCAGGTATGGGCAGTCATGAGAGTGTGGAAACTCCGAGGGAGTGGCAAAAATATGCACAAAGAACTTCTAAAATTCAATAATAAAGAGGTTGACAAGATATTAGAAAAAGAAATTTATAGGTAATTATCAGAAAAAAAAGCAAATTGCTGATAAATGCATAGTAATCGAGGATATTGAAATTAATACAACAAGGACCTAATACCATCAAGCATGAGATTGAAAAAAAATCCTCAAAGTTGGACAGGATTCAATATTGGTTAGCCCAGGGGGAAAGGGATAGTCCCACATGGTATTAGGGTAAATTGATATAAACACTTCGTTCGGCAGTTTGTTACGGGCTATGAAAATTTAACATACCCCTCAGGCCCAGCAATCCCACGTCTTTCCATCTACCTCAGAGAAACACTACCATATTCATAGGAAGATATTTACCAAAAAGTGTTTTGAATTACATTTGTAAGAGTGAATTATTGAAAACTACACTAGCAACAGAATGCACAACACCAAGAGTGACCCCTAACTTGAACTATGGACTTTGGGTGATTATGGTGTGTCAGCGTTGGTACGTCAGTTGTAACAAGCATACCCTCTGGTGAGTGATGTTGATGTCCAGGCTGGGGAGGTGGGGTTCACGTGTTCACACAAGGGCTCTCACCTATGGGGGGCATCGCCTATCCTTCCTGTCAATGTTGCTATGTACATATAAATTCTCTTTAAAAATTTCATCTTTAAAAAAATAGAGCAAGGGCACTGGGGTGGTTCAGTTGGTTAAGTGTCTGACTCTTGGTTTTGGCTCAGGTCACGATCTCATGGTTAGTGAGTTTGAGCCCTGCTTTGGGCTCCACGCTGACAGTGCAGAGCCTGCCTGGGATTCTCTCTCTCTCTCTCTCTCTCTCTCTCTCTCTCTCTGCCCCATCTCCACTCTCTCTCTCAAATAAATAAATAAACTTAAAAAAAATTTTTTTTAATAGGAGCACCTGAGTGGCTCAGTCAGTTAAGCATTGGACTCTTGATTTCATCTAAGGTCATGTTCTCACTGTTGGTGAGTTTGAGCCCCTCATTGGGCTCTGCACTGCCAACTCGGAGTCTGCTTGGGATTCTCTCTCCCTCTCTCTGCCTCTCCCCCACTCATGCATGCACATGTGCACGCAAGCTCTGTCTCAAAATAAATAAACTTCAAAAAAGTTTTAAGAAAATAAGCAGAGCAATTTCAGGGCACCCTGGGGGCTCAATCAGTCAACCATCCAACTCTTAATTTCAGCTCAGGTCATGACCTCGTGGTTGCGAGATCAAGCCCCAAATCCGGCTCTGCACTGGGCGTGAAGCCTGCTTAAGATTTTCTCTCCCTCTGCTGCTCCCCTGCTCGTTCTAAAGGAAACTATGTAAAGACAAGGAGTTAGCTGACCGCCAGGTGACCTTTGACACCCCTTGCACACAAGGGGGGCGGGGACGTACAGGACAGCACACTGCTCTGTATGCGATGGCCCGAGGCTATCTGTTTGTCTAAACTATGAATTCCAAAGTTTGTGGTCATCTTAAAACGTTAACCCTGCAGCCATGCAGTGATCATTATGTTTAAACAATGAAGGAATGTATTTACTTCTCTGAAGTTATCTTGCCTAAAGGCTACTAGATTTGCAGATAGCAAAAAAGCTGACTATCCTCCTTCTGCCTAAAGATTACATTGTTTCCTGTTGAAATAAAAGACCTGTTTTGCCGTAGCAAGGCGCTCAAGATAGACTGATACCTGAGATCTCTGTCTGTCTTTCAGTCCTGCGCTCTCCACACTTCGACCTGAAGTGAATGAGATTCAACAACGTTCTCTCTCTCAAAAAATATATATATATTAAAATAATAAAATAAATTTTAAAACAGAGCAATTTCACTGAAACCACCCAAATCTCTTGTGGTTTCCCACCTGCTTCCCTTTCTCCTAGGTCATCCCTAAAAGTATGATTCCAACATGGTCATTGTTATATTGATGCCAAGACCACCAGTGGGTTGGGAGAATCCATCCAAAGGACTGTAATCCAATACAAAAACATAAACCCTTTTAGGAATATTTAGAAGTGTACATTGATAGCTCTTTATTTTAGTTATGAATAGTAAATTATAAATAATCTATTTCGTGAGTAAAAATGTATGTTCCAAATTTAAAGTAAAGTTTTTTAGAATTTTCTGAGGACTCTCAGTATCTGGAATTCAAAGAGGAGAGAAATGGAGCAGGAGAATGTTTTTATGTTTATTTATTCATTTTAAGAGAGGAGAGAATGCAAGCAGGGGAGGGGCAGAGAGAGAGGGAAAGAGAATTCCAAGCAGGCTCCGTGCTGTCAGTGCAGAGCCCGATGCGAGGCTCAATCTCATGAACTGAGATCACGACCTGAGCCGAAATCAAAAGTCAGATGCTTAACTGACTAAGCCACCCAGGCGCCCCTGGAGCAGGAAAGTATTTAAATAATGGCTAAAAATTCCCCAAATTTGTTGAAAGACATAATTTATTGATTCAAGAAGCTCTGGAAACCTTGACCAGAACAAATACAAAGAAAAGCACGTCTAAGCACATCATAATCAAACTGGTAAAAACCAAAGATAAAAAGACAATCCTAAATGCAGTCAAAGAAAAACGACACCTTACATAAAAGGGAAACAGCAACATAAATTTCCATTGACTTCTTATCAGAAACAACTGCAGGCAGGGGCAGCTGGGCGGCTCAATCAGTTAAGCATCTGACTTTGGCTCAGGTCATGATCTCACAGTTCTTGAGTTGGAGCCCTTTGTTGGGCTGTGCTGACAGCTCAGAGCCTGGAGCCTCCTTCAGATTCTCTGCCCCTCCCTGACTCGTGCTCCATCTCTCTCTCTCAAAAATAAACTTAAAAAAAAAGAAGAAGAAGAAACAACTACAGGCAGAGGACAGTGTAATGTTAAAGGGCAGTAGCAGGGATGCCTGGGTGGCTCAGTCAGTGAAGCATCTGACTCTTGGATCTCAGCTCAGGTCTTGACCTCAGGGTCGTGAGTTCCAGCCCTGGATTGGGCACCACACTGGGCGTGAAGCCTACTTAAAAATCAAATGAATGAATGAATAAATAAACAAATAAATAAATGGCAGCAGCAGTTGGAACACAGGGATGCACTGGAACAGGTGCGCCATCACATCCAGCAGGCCCCGCTTCGGGGTAGGGTTGTGCTGATGTAGCCAGGAGGGCCACTTACACATCAGCTTTCTGTCTTTATCCCATTCAATTTCTCCTCTGTCCTCTCAGACACGCAGGTCCCTGAATTCTGACTCTGACCCCAGGACTTACTTTTGCTCATTATAGAGTTTGGCAGAGTACAGCTCAAGGGCTGGCTGCTCGTGTTTGTAAATGAAGTTTTACTGGCACACAGTTATGCCTGTTCATTGATGGATGGCCTGTGCCTGAGTTTTGGGGGGACAACCACAGAGTTGAGTCATTGTAACAGAGACCATATGGCTCACAAAGCTGAAATGCTCCCTGTCTGAGCCTTTACGGAAGGTTTGAGTCATTGTGCCAGAGACCACATAGCTCGC
Source organism: Paguma larvata (assembly GCA_030068075.1). Classification (NCBI taxonomy): domain Eukaryota; kingdom Metazoa; phylum Chordata; class Mammalia; order Carnivora; family Viverridae; genus Paguma; species Paguma larvata. The sequence continues at coordinate 10,137,405 of CM057842.1, read as the reverse complement.
AAAGCAGAAAGCATTTCCTGTCTGGGCCTTTAAAGACGTTTACTGACCTCTAGTGCATAGGGGGAGGATCTCGGAAATAGGCCTCACCTCATCCCCTTCCATTATGAGTGCCGCATCCAGGACATTAGTCCCTGACCCAAATGTCCATCAAAATGTCAAATAGGCAACTTCTATATTCAGAATTTTCACAGCTAGGAGGTAACCCAAATGTTCATTACTAAGAAGAAGTTAAACATGAGAGAGCCATAGTAGGGCATACTCTACAACTGTGTTAAAGCTATATATGAAAAATAAATTCCACAATCGTATACATAGTATGAGCCCATTTCTATAACATGCATGAGATATATAAATACATATGTACATGCATAGAAATAAGGATAAGAAGGATGAATACAAAACTGTAAACAGTAGGAGCACCTCAGGGTCTCGGTGGGTTAAGCGTCCAACTCTTAGTGTTGGCTCAGATCATGATCTCCTGGTTTGTAAGTTCGAGCCCCACATCGGGCTCCATGCTGACAGCACAGAACCTGCTTGACATTCTCTCTTTCTCCATAGGCCCCTCCCCTGCTCACTCTCTCAGTCTCTCTCTCAAAAACAAAGTATTAAAAAAAAAAATAGCACACTTTGGGGGTGCCTGAGTGACTCAGTCAGTTAAGAGTCTGACTTCGGCTCAGGTTATGATCTCACAGTTCGTGAGTTCGAGCCCCGTGTCAGGCTCTGTGCTGACAGCTCAGAGCCTGAAGCCTGCTTCGGATGCTGTGTCTCCCTCTCTCTCTGCTCCTCCCCCACTCGTGTTCTCTCTCTCTCTCTCAAAAATAAATTAAAACATTAAAAAAATTTTAAAAAATTAGCACACTTTACACACTATATGTTAGCCAATTTGACAACAAATTATATTTTAAAAATAAAATTAAGTATCAGTTTTAGTTGGAAGGAAAATTTTTTTAACAAAACTAAATGGTAGATGCCTATAGAAAGAATGATTGTGTGCATGTGTCTGGGTTGTATGGGGATGTAGATGGGATGTAAGGGGGAACTTTCAATGTATAGATTCCTGTTTAAAGGAATCTAATCCCATTTAAAGGAATTACAACAAGAAAAAATATATATTTCCTGTGCAATGAAAAGTAGAACCATTAAAATTGTAATTTATTATAAAAAAAAATAAAACCCATGTAAGTAGATCATTACTTCTGTCTAGGGCTGATGACATTCACACCTGACTTTTATAATTCTCACCCCTACAAGATGGTTTCATCTCGGGATTTGGGGAATAGAAAAATATTTCTGTATTTTCCAGACTCTATTTTACTCAAATCTCTCTCCTCGCAAAAACAACAATATTCCAAAAGCACAAACATTTTTGGAAGGGAAAGAAGTCACTTCCTTGTCTCAAAGTCTCCAATTGCTTTATAAGACACGTGACATAATTCCTTCTCCTCTCATTCTCCTCTTCCCAAAACGAAGATTCCTCCCAAATCCCACTTCAAAGAGACTTTCCAAGTCCACCTCTTACCTACCCCTTTCAGACACTGTCTCAATATCGTCCCATTTTTGAGCACTGGTTTTTAAGTTTATCAACATAACTGGGAGCGTGTCCTGGCTCAGCTGCTTGCTGACTGTGTGACCATGGACCAATCAGTTCATGTCCATAAGTCTCAATTTCTTCATCCCTAGAATGGGTATTAAAAACATGTATGAGGGACGCCTGGGTGGCTCAGTCGGTTGGGCGTCTGACTTCAGCTCAGGTCATGATCTCCCGGGCCGTGGGTTCGAGCCCACGTTGGGCTCTGTACTGACAGCTCAGAGCCTGGAACCTGTTTCGGATTCTGTGTGTGTCTCTCTCTCTGCCCCTTCCCTGCTCACACACTCTCTCTCTCAAAAATGAATAAACATTAAAAAAAGTATTTAAAAAAAAAAGTGTATGAAATAATCTATTTGAGCATTTAACTAATAACGTATTATCTCTTACGTGTCTGGCAATACGCTATGTGCTTAGCACTGGATATCCAATGGGGAGGCAAATGCACAAATTAATGGACGTCTGCACAAATTAAGGCAAGTGCTATGAATGAAATGAGCACCCTGAAAAATTCTTTCCAAAATATAATTCTTGAGACGTCGATTGATACATCAATGAATGTTTGTTTTTCCATTTTTATAAATTTGACTTCTTTTCATGCCTAATGGGAGAAAAATTTATGATTGCTTAGGATGATGAAAAATAGAGTCAAAGATAAATGTGGCAGTGGACACCACGTACAGCAAAAATCATGGTGGTATCAGAGGAGTGTCTGAAGTTGAGGAACACCGATGTAAAGGGTTTCCCATTCCCAGTGGTTAGTTCCAAGTGGTGGCTGTCACTAATGGGAGCCCCCCAGACCAGCTCCAAGTCATGGTCTTTGGCTTTAGAACAACAAGGAGGAGGTTAAAAAAAAAAAAAAGTCAAGTGTGCTCCAAAGGAAATACGCACTGGGATGTGAATGACAGAAAGTCAAAGAATGAGAGATGCAGACAGAAAAATGCACATCAGGTCAAACATGATCTTTTTCTCAGCGTGGGATTCCTAACATCTAGTTTCCTTCATGCTTTTCAAAACTTTCCAAATGTTCTACATTTTTCTCGCATTCCTTTGGAAATCAGAAAACCATCTTATGTTCTCTCTGAATAGGAAGTCAATGCTGTATTCATAACTTAAACCATAGTTGTATGGGAAATAAGTTTAAGAATTCTCTACGCTTACATCAACGGGTTAACAAAACATAGGGCAGAAAGCCCCCGCGGGGATAGTGCCCAAGGTTAGCTAGCAAGGCAAGTAAATTGTTACCCTTAAAGCTGCATGTTCCATCAATCTTAAGCTTTAAAGATAACAGCTAATTAGCTGTATCGCCTACAGGAAAACACTTTCCATCTGGCGCCAGTATATCATTGTGCTTTGATCACAACTTCAAGTGCCACTTGCCCCCCAAACCCTTTGCTTCTTACACACACAAGTTAATGGCTACTCTCTGATTGTTTTCTGCATGTTCCCCACGTGTGTAAAATCTTGGGCACTCAATCAATACGGAGACGAAACCCCTGTGCGGGGCTCTTGTCTCCTCCCAGACATTAGCCTCTCTCGTTTTCATTTCTGCATCTCCTCTCTTGCGGGATGAGAATCCAGACTGAGACATAGGTGCTCGAAGGCATTATACAGCACACTTGCCCAGGGATGAGGGGACAAAGAGAGGTGTGGGCACAGCTGCTCCTTTTTCTTCTCTTTTCTTGGAGAAACTCCTCAGACAGTTGTCTTCACCTGGCTCCCCCAGGCTCTCCCCTCTCCTCACTACTTCTAGTTCTTTTCTCCACCTCCCTTCCCGTTTCGGTCTGCAGGCATCACTCTATTCCCCTATGTCTATCTCCCTAGTCTTCCCTGAGTCTGCAACGCCCCCCTCCCACCTTCTCCAAACCATTGCCCACCGCTTCATCATCCCATTTCCTCTCCCATTTCAGTCTCCCTAGTGCAGGAACCTCCACCATGTCCAGAACCACCCTGCCCCTAATGCCAAAGATCACCAAGAACATTCCGATTCCATTCCAACGCCCATCTCCTGTTTCCTTCCCTGGCCTCACACATCTGCCCAACCCTGCCCATTCTTCCCACACTTGTCCCATATCCCCATTTCAACAGCAGCCTCTCAGCCCCTCCACTGGCACCCTGAGCCCTCTCAGGTATCCAACTGCCTCAAGCCTTCCTCTGTCTCCACCAAATACTCGGCCCCATATTAAATTTACTATAATTTCTCCCCAAGTTCTCACTTTTCTCATGCTTCCGGGGCCCCTATGTTTCACTACCTTCTTTTAAACTAGACACTCCTGTTTCTCCTTGTTCTACCTTCCATCTGCCCTACTTGTACTCAATGGCTCCAGCCACCTGAGAACCATAGGACTTCTGTCCATGCCAGATTGCCCGATCAGGAATCCCCAGGGTGCCCTGAGTGCTCCGGTCCCACCAGTGCACCCCAATTTTCCCTCAGGTCCCAAAATCTTCCCCATTTTCTCATCCCTTCCCCTCTTACTCCCCCCGTTGGTATACAACCTCAGACCTATTCACCCACCATCCTGAATCCCCGCAAGCCCTCGAAGGGGCTCCACTCCCATACCTTCCTGCACCCTCCGTTCCTCCACGTCTCCCTCTATCTATCCTCTGTCCCTCCTAGTCTCTCCCACCCATCCCCTATCCCGTCTCTGTGACTGCACTCACCCCCGATGCAGTCTTCCTCCAAATCCCTGTTGCTGCCACTTTCTCTCCAGCCCCTACACACCACTTAGTGCCTGCCCAGTTCTCCTAATACCAGCTTCTATGTTCTCTCCCAAGTTGCTAAATCCTGATTGAGTCCCCATTTTCTGCATCCAGACAAGAACCATCAGATCCAGGAAAGAGAGAAACTAGTGATATAAGCTGCTCACAGCCACCTCCCAAGGCAGAGAACTGAAGGGAGAGACCTCTTCAACTTCGTCTCTTAGTCCCTCCCTATCACCTGCTCTTTGATGATGGGTCTTGTACTGGAGCTCTAGTATGAGAAGTGGGATCTCACTCTGGAGTCTTGCCTCATGGCAGTGTCTAACTTGAGGACAGAATTCTGAAGAAATGAATTAGAAAAGAGCCACGCCCACTTGCTCTGGTTAACTCTTGTTGGTCTTTGGGTGTCCCACCAGAACTTAGTCTTTATTTTATCACTGAATATTCAAAAATGACCCATAAGGAAATTAATATTGTTATTCCCATTATAAATAAGGGGACAAGATTTGATAGATTTCGAAAGTGAAGATATGGGGACAAGTGCTGAGATCTGCCTCCAAACCATAATCATCTAGGGATGCCGCCATCAGTTAACCCTAGCACTCTCTCCCACCTGCCCTTCCCAACGAGGGTTTGTTCCACGCCTACCATGTCCCCACAGGCATAGGATCCCCTAGACCACAGTATCTATCTACTAGACTGTATTTTCCCATTCTTCTGATTTCCCATCTTACAAATTGTTGTAGACTGAATGTTTGTGCCCCCCTACCCAACTCATACGTTAAATCCCTAACCACGCCCCCATGTGATGGTATTTGGTGATGGAGCCTTTGGGAGATCATTAGAATTAGAAAAGAGTGGAGCCCTGATGATAGGGTTAGTGTCCTTGTAAGAGGAGACACCTGAGAGTTAGCTTTTTTTCACTCCACACTTGTGAGGGAAGAAAAGGCCACGTGAGCACACAGTGAGAAGGCAGCCAGGAAGAGAGCTGTCACAAAAAACAACCCCCTCAAGCCTTGATCTTCCCAGCCTTCAGAAGTGTGAGAAAATACATTCTGTTGTTTAAGCCACTCCATCTGTGGTATTATGTTATGGGAGTCTAAGCTAATACATGGGTCCTTGAGATTCCCAGACATGGGGATCATGTCTGCCTTGTTCATTTTTATTTCTTTCAGTTAAGCATCCTTTAAAAAGATAAATGGGAGTGACTGGGTGGCTCAATAGTTTGAGCATGTGACTCTTGAGGTCAGCTCAAGTCATGAACCCCAGTATTATGGGATAGAGCCCCGCAACAGGTTCCATGCTGAATGTGGAGCCTGCTTGGGATTCTCTCTCTCTCTCTCTCTCTCTCTCTCTCTCTCTCTCCCTCCCTCTGCCTCTCTCCCCTGCTCACGCACACTGTCTCTCTAAAATAAAAAAAAATTTCATTAATTAGTTAAAAAATAATAAAAATAAAAAGAGTAAATGCTAGGGGTGCCTGGGTGGCTCAGTCAGTTAAGCGACTGACTCTTGATTTCAGCTCAGGTCGTGATCTCACAGTTCCTGAGTTCAAGCCCTGCATCAGGCTCTACACAGATGGTGCCAAACCTGCTTGGGATTCTCTCTCTCTCTCTCTCCCTCTCTCTCTGCCTCGACCCCTGCTCTCACTCTCTCCCTTTCTCAAAATAAATAAATAAACTTAAAATAAAAGTAACTGCTCATCACAGATTTGAAAAATGCCGGAACAAATTGATGCAGGATGAAGAGCTCCCCCAAATATCCTAAGATCCAAGTTGGCAAGCTTCAGCCCATGGGCCAAATCTGGCTCACCACCTGGTTTGGTACAGCCCACAACGTAAGAATAGTCTTTACATTTTTAAACAGGTGAAAAAAATCAAAAGAAGAATGATATTTCGTGTTGTGTGAACATTTCATGAAATTCAACGTCCAAAAATGAAGTTTTATTAAAACAATCATAATCATTCAGTTCTCAGTCTTTATAGCAGTTTTTTTATGTTTTATTTATTTTTGAGAAGGGAGAGGGGCAAAGGGAGAGGGAGAGAGAATCTCAAACAGGCTCCATGCTCAGCACAGAGCCTGATGTGAGGCTCAATTCCATAATCATGAGATTATGACCTGGGCTGAAATGAAGAGTCACAAAAAAAAATAAAATAAAATAAAAAGAGTCAGTCACTCAACTGACTAAGCTACCCAGAGGCCCCTACAGCAGTGTTCATACAATGGCAGAGTTTACTTGTTGCTATAGATGTCTAGCTGTGATGGTTAATTGCATGTGTAACCTTGACTGGGCCACAGGATGCCAGATAGCTGGTTAAACATGATTTACAGTGTGCATAAGGATGTTTCCAGAAGAGACTAGCCTTTGAATTGGACAGTAAAACAGAAGGCCCCCTCCAATGTGGGTGGGCATCATCCAATCCCTTCGGGGCCTGAATAAAATCAAAAGGTGGAGGAAGGTTGAATTAACTCAGCCTGATGGTTTGGCTGAGACATTAATCTTCGGCCCTCGGCACTCCGGCACTCCCGGTTCTCAAGCCTTCAGACCCATAGTGGAGTCTACACCATCAGCTCAATGGCTCTCAGGCCTTCAAACTATACCTCCTACTTGCAGATGGCAGATTATGGAACTTAGTCCCCATAATCATGTGAGCCAATACCTCATTATAAATCTTTTCACAAATATGTGCGCATGTGTGTGTATCTCCTGTTGGTTCTATTTCTCTGGAGAACCCTGCTAATACACTGGCCCACAAAGCCTATATATATCATATATATCATGATATGAGTTTCAAAGAAGATGGTGTCTGTGAAATGGCTTCTACTTCAATTGCCCAGCTGTAGAGACTTGATTTATAGGAATCTTCCAGCTCCGTGAAAGTAAAATCTGTGTGTCTGTTGATCTCTGTCTTAGATATAGTGAGAAATCAGTATCTTTGAAGGCATGAATAATTAAACCCACAGGTTTAATTACAAAATCCAGACTATGTTGTGAACATGTCCATTCTCATGAATGTTGTTGGTAGGAAAATCCGTTGAGGCTCATAGACTGTCAGCATCTGGAAGAGTCTTTGCAGGAAGGAGAGTCTTCAGCGAAGGGTTTAATCCAGAGTGACCGAGAAAATTGAGCCACAGCTGGCCCTTTCTAGGTTGAAAGTTTTCTGAGCACACTGAAAGGCACATAAAAATTCCAGACTTTGCAGGAATTGAATGTCAAGCATGGCTGACTTCTTTCACGTTTCTGACATGATGAATTTCTTGAAACACGCACACAACAAAGTCTTGCTTGTTCTCTGGCAGGGGCTCAGAGAATAACGGTTCCAATTTTATGTGGGATTAAGAAGATATAATTCAAAAGGTTGTTTTAATTAACCTAGAAAAAATAATATTTTAGAAATTATATGTCAGACCACAGAAAGATACTCTTAAAGTTTCCATTGAAAAATAAATAAATAAGAAATTTAAGAAGCATTCCATTTTTTTGTGATTTTCAATCACAAAATTTCCATGACAGATGGTTATGTCAGAGGAACATCAAAAGGCTATATCAGATTGCACTCTGAGACACCCTGGTCTTCCTCAAAGGTCCCATCTCCCTGCACTTCCTAACCCCCAAACTATAGAAGACAAGCGCAATGAAATCAGCTATAGAAAAAAAATGATTTGTTTCAAGATATATGTCCTGGTCCCTCTGCTTCTGAGTTTGTAAACTTTTGCTTTGTACATGCAGAAATAAAAGAAGGTAGGGAGAAATTAATGCAAGGCTGGAAATATTATCTGTCATCAATCACCTAAGACGTAAAGTAAAAAACACTGATTTTGTCTTGTTCCCCCTTATCCTTTCCATTTCCGATATAAGTTACTTCTCCGTGGGTCTACAGGAGCTCAGTGTAACTTCTGATGTTTGAGTTGGGCAGCTTCACATGCTTATCTCTACACACTAAATCTCTAAAAATTGTGGTTCATGAAATTATTCAGAACTGAACGCAAGAGCAAATATTTTGTTTTTCTTGAACGAGGCTTCAGGAAGTCACAGGAGAGATGCGAGGATGAGGGAGAGACACTCCTATATCTTTAAATACCAGAGGCACCAAGTTTTAGGAGACAGTAGAAGATAAAGTTACATTAAGCAAGGCATTTGTAGTGGTTCTTTGCCCACAGAAGGTAGAAATAGCTGATCAGATTACTTATATTTGAGACACCTTCATTGGCTATCTGATGCTAGTTTTCTTACAGAAGGTAGGTTTCTTTTCTTCACCGTGTATATCATCTCAGGGTGGGGGAGTAGATATTTACTCAACTACTATAATATAAGGCAAACTTTGGTGGTTCTACAATAGGCAAACTATACCTACATTCAACAGGTGTGGTAGACAAAACAGTTCCCCCAAAGATGCCCACATTCTAATCTCCATAACCTATGAATATGTCACTTTACGTGAAAAAAAAAAATTTGCAGATATAATTGACTTAAGGACCTTAGATGGGAAAATTATAGCTAGATTATGCAAGTGAGGCCATGTAATGACAGGATCTTTGTAAGGGAAAGAAGGAGGTAGGAGAGTTGAAGACAGGAAAGGCAATACAATGACAGAAGCAGGGGAGAGAGTGAGAGCGAGGGGGAGGAGAGAGAGTGAGTTTTGTAGATGAGGTACTGCAGGTTTTGAAAAGTGAATGGAGCAAGAGGCCGCTAGCTAAAGAATGCAAGCAGTCTCTAGGTGCTGGAAGAGATGAGAAAACAAAATCTTCCCTACAGTCTCCAGAAGGAATTCAGCTCTGCCGACACCTTGATTTTAGTCCCATAAGACCCACTTACAACTTTGAACTTCCAATCTGTAAGATAAATTTTCGTGTTGTTTTTAGCAGAAAGTCTGTGATAACTTGTTACCACCACAGTAGGAAATTAATACAATCAAAGTATAGAAGTGGAAATATCTGTTTTCTGGGACTCTGGAGTGAGGGAATTTCAGGTCTTCCTCAGGGGCTCCTAGGAACTAGCTCCCAATTCAAGAACATGGAGGGTTAAGTACTGTTAGCATTCCCTAAAGAGAAAGGTGTGGGCTATTTGTCACAATCTTCCTGAGTAAGTGCAAGCCCCGAGTGGGACAGGGCTGCGATACAGCCAGAATGGAGCATCTCGGATCTTTGGGACCCTCCCCTTGTACGGATGACATCAGCTGCACTAATGGATACTGCATTAGTCCTGATTGGTTACACTCCATATCCTTGGCTGAATCAACATTTACAATGTGTAGGGGGAGAGGGGGATGTTCAGCTCCCTTCCACCAAAGCATGAGCCACCTGAAAGCCTACAAGTGGAAGCAAGTAATTAGTTCCAATTGAGTGAATCTAAGAAAACTGTCTCATATGTATGGAAGAGAGAAAGGAGGCAATGAAAGATTTTAAAGTTTTACCAATGTGACCAAGCTCACATAGCAAGCCCTGTGTTTCACTCCAGACCTGTTTCAGTGGGAGAACTAAGATCTACACGATGCTCTTGGAGCGGAAGGAAATACTTGGGTGTCAATAAGTAGACATGACGGCCAATAATAAAACAACAGGGCAGAGAATCGTCTGGAAAGTCCCAAGAGAAAGAGGCGTCATAAACCAATCAGTAGTTCGTTCTAATATTTTACTCCCCTCCTGGTAATGCAGTTCATTTGTTTGTTCACTAGGTAATTACTGAGCACTTGGGAAGAAGAGTTGGGAGGAGACTGAAGAACAAGAAAGTTCCTGCCCCTTCTGCAGCTGTGGTTTGTTCATCTAATTTAATCAGCCCTGCAGCAATTATGTATTGAGCATTTCTGTATGCCTGGCGCTGTGTGAGATGTTGGGGATACATTAGAGAGAAAACCAACATGGTGTCTGCCGGGGCCAAGATCTAGAGGGAAGAGACACTAATCAAATAGTAAAAACCAAGAGTAAAATGATCTGACTAATGCTCTGCAGGAAAAGCCCTAGGGCTATCAGAGTAAAAAAAAAACAAGAAAATCTGACCTAACCTGAACAAGAAGAGAAGGCTTCTTGGAGGAATAGACATATGAGCTGAGATCTGAGGACTTCCATAGTTTTGTGTCAAGGAAAACAAAAGAATGTTTCAAGGAGAGGGAATATATGCAAAGCCTTTGTTCCAAAGAGGCCCAGCGAACTTAAAAAGTTGAAAGAAATCTGATGTGGCCGGAGTCATGACAGACGGGAGTTTACAGTAGACAAAGCTGGAGAGGTAAGCAGGAGACAAGCCAAGCCAAGTCTTCATTGACTTATGGATTTTGGTTTTGATGCTACATGTGATGAGTTTAACAAAGGAGTGACATGATTTTATCTGTGTTTTGAAAAGATCCCTCTGACTTCTGTGTAAAGGATGCACTGGTGACAAGAGTAGAAAGAGGTGGTCAGTTAGGACGATACTGTAGTTGTTTGGACAAGTAAAGATGGCAGACTGCTAAGGAGGGGTGACGAATACTGAGCCCGCTGGACATACTGGGGACATATTGAGAAGATAAAAACGACAGGATTGTATAACGGACAGATTGTGGTAGGAAATAGGATCACTATTGAGAGTAACTTTTAGGGCCCGAACTTGTGCCACGGGATGAACGTAGTGTTATCTAGAGAGAGAAGGACATCATGGGAAAAGATTAAATTGGAGCGGTGACTGCAAGTCTTCTACTGGAAGGCTGAGTTAAAGGTGTCTTTAAGAAGTCAAAGATGACAAATAAGAAACTGGAAACACAGAGAAGAGGTCCGAGCTAGAGAAATACACATGGCTGTCCTTTGTATCTAGATGGTAACTGAAATCTAGAGAGTGGACGCTATCATCTAGGAGGAAAGAATTTAATAGGGATTGAAGTTGTTCTGGAACTGGTCCATCAGATGGAGCTATAAAGGAGATGAAGAGAGAATAGAAGAAAGACATGGAAGGGCATGTGAGTAGAATCTACAGGGGATAAGGATGGAGTGTTTCTTGAGAAAGGACTGAGGAATAGTGTCACAAATTTCTGAGAAAACTTAGGGCCATGGAGATCATTGTGGGTCTAAAAGATGTTTGTTTTGGTGGCATGATGGGGAAAAGAAACTGTATTTGGATGGGTTGAGGGAGTGAGTTTAAGTCAAGGAAATGGAGACAGAGAGGAAAGGGGGCTAGAAGAGGGGTAAGTAGTACATGTTTTTAAGATAGAAGAGAACCCAACATGTTTCCATGACTATGGGAGGAATACTGTTGAGATGGTAACAGAGGGAGAAGGAAGGAGAGGGGGAGAATGTGTGAACAATAATTTAACTGAAAAGGCATGAACGATGGGATCCAAAGCACTGTCTCCGTCGAGGAGAGAGATCGCATCCATGACACAGGAATGTGAAAAGGATGCGTGCGGATGTTTGCTTGGTATAGCCGACGGCATGGAGCTCATGAGGTGTCATCGTGATGGCTCTGATTGTCTCTGTGAAATAGGTGGTGACGACATTTGCTGGGAAATGGGGAAGAGACAGAAGATTCAGTGGCAGAACCAGTGCTAGTGGAGACTGGGTGAGCAAGGTAAAGAGAGAAACACAGAAGGACTTCCTGGCAGCACAGGGGGCTCCCTTAGATGGGAAGGAAGACTTCAGGGATTTAACAGAAAGTGGAAGAGGTGAGAAAACATAGGTAAAGAACTTGGTTAAGGGACGCCTGGGTGGCCCAGTCAGTCGGGCGTCCAACTTTGGCTCAGGTCACGATCTCACAGTTTGCGAGTTCGAGCCCCGCGTCGGGCTCTGTGCTGACACCTCGGAGCCTGGAGCCTGCTTCGGATTCTGCGTCTCCCTCTCTCTCTCTGCCCTTCCTCCACTCACACTCTCTCTCACTCTCAAAAGTAAATACACATTCAAAAAAATTTTTTTAGAAAAGGAACTTGGTTCAGTCTAAACCAGTAAGTGTTGGCTCTTGGTAACCGTCCACCATGAATTATCCTATGCCATTACTGCTTTTCCTTCCTGGCTTCGCGGTGGATAGAGAGGGTGCAGAAAAGATCAAGCAGTCCTGTAAGAAAGTCCAAAATACCAGCCAACACTTATTTCTGTTTAATCCATAAATATGTACATCAGTCTCCCCATTTTTGCCTTTCTGGGGCTTGCCGCTCAGTGACTGAGATACAGGTGGGGGCAGAGAAAAAGAATAGGAGACCACGGCTCTGAATAGAACGCCCATGTCCGCTTCAGATCACTGAGTCTTGTTTACTTAGTTAGCCATGCCCGCCACACAGCAGGTATTTAATAAGAATGTTGATGCCTAAGAGTTAAGATGAACACAGCACCCTGAGGAGGGAGAGGAAAATATATTTTTAAACAAGCCTTTAGAAAGAGACCCTTGCTAATAGTCAATGAGTCCAAAAGCAAGCCAAGGATGAGCCACACTAGGCCACCATCTATCTGCCACATACTAAAGTCGCTCAGTGTGGTGAGCACACGGCACTCAAGCAGATCAGTTAGTGAGGTGCTGTGGGAGCCGTACGTGATCCTACCACGCCGGGTTTGAAGTCGTCAGACACGGCCCTGCTGGACAGTGTGTATTTCTCAGTCTCGCTTCTTGCTTCCGTGATCTGCTTGAACCAACCCCGGTACTGCTCCCGGACCTGCAGAGGCAGAGCATGCTGAGTCAGCTCCCTGAGACGAGTGAGGATGGGCAGAGTCTCGGACGGGAGCCGGACAGAGGTACCTGCTGGCTCAGGAGGCAGTACACCAGGAAGATGAAGACGCCCTGCAGGCTGTTGACGATGGTGAAGAGGTAAGCCATGACGCTGGCCGCCGGCCCCACCTGCAGGATGCCCAGACCCCACGTGCAGCCCAGGATGAGGAGCTGAGCCGTCGCTTTAAATGTCAGCATCCTGGGGAGGAGGAGAGAGGGGGCTCGTGATGCACCAGGGACAACACAGGAGGAACCATTCTCATCGCCACCCCATGGGTGCCCCTGTCTCCCGCTGTTGGTGATGAGTTCTCAGACTGACTTGTGATCAGCTTCGATCTTTGCTGTCAGTGATTCCTCACAGTAAAAATGCCACTTGAGACCAGGGTAGTGTTTTGATTCGGATTGAAGAGGATAGGGATAGTTCATAATGAAAGTTTCAAAAGTTTGATGATGCTCCATAGAGATCTTGAAACTCATTCAACCAACACTACTGAGGAAGCTCTGTGCTGGGACCTGCGCATTAACAATAACAAAGGCAAAGGGCCACTTGGGTGAGTCAGTTGAGCGTCTGACTTAGGCTCAGGCCATGATCTCGTGGTTTGTGAGTTCAAGCCCCACACTGTGAGTGTGGAGCCTGCTTGGGATTCTCTCTCTCTCTCTCTCTCTCTCTCTCTCTCTCTTTCTCTCTCTCTTAATATAAACAAATAAACTTAAAAAAATAACAAAGGCAAGATTTCTATCTTCATATGGAAAGGATAATGGTAGGAACATGGAAGAAATAGCATTAAATCTGCACGGAGGTTGCTGGACCAAGGATGGCCCTCGCCTCCCAGAAGATTTGACATTGACTAGGATTTTCTCAGAGACAGGAACGGAATAGGGGTGAGAAGGGGCCTGAACTGAGGCAGGGCATATACGTGGAGGCTGGGCTGTGGAAACAGTCACAGGTGTTTCTAAGTGCTTCATGGGAACATAAATGTTCTCTGCACATTTGTGGTGGGATTCTGGCAAAAGTCCACAGAATGTCTGGGGACCATTGTCAATCCTTCCTGTCGCCACGGGAGTTACACGCTGGGGTTGGAAATGGACAGAACATTTGGGCCAGAGTGCCGCTGCTTCTGACTGAGAAGGATAACTGTGTCTCTTTACTCTGGGTCCCCTCAGAAGACCCTGAGGAGAAACACTAAGGGCTGCCAAGGCACACGGCCTCGCTCCTCGGACCACATACGCCCATGGGGCTGTCACTCTTTCCTCCATCCTACCTTGTGTTCTGGAGGGTGGATACATCACTGTTGAGGGAAGACAGTTTGCTTCGCAAAATCCAGAGGGTCATCAGAAACAATGCTAAATTGACCTTCAAGAAACCACAGAAGGTGTATTGAATACAATCGGTTATCTGTATCCTAGCCAGCCCCTCATCAATCTCACATTTGAGTAGTTTCCACATTAAGTAACCGCGTTAGAGCTTGTCATTTAGGAGCATTCTTAGAAAACCAAACCAACCCCTGACAATCCAGGGATATTCCTGCCCCTGTCACTGCCCGCCCCCTTATAATTCTGCTCTTCTAATGACCCTCGGCTGAGCATGAAGTCTGCTCTGATGTCCTCACTCACAGAGATGATGGCACAGACTGGTCCCAGGAAGCTCCAAATAAATACCTTTTCTGTGTGGAGCCAGCAGCTGAGCAAGAGAGAGCATAAAAAAATGCATTCGTCCTTAGGAATATAGAACAATTATATAAATTCATTCATTCATTAACAAATAGTGACTCTTCTGTGACAGGCTCTGTCATTGGCTCTGATGATACAGCGGTAAAAAAGTAAATAGGATCTTAAGCCCCACGAATCTCACACGGAATAGGAGACACACAATTAAACATACTGTAACAATAAAACAAAACTGTGCAACTGTAAGAATGTATCATTGGACGTCCTGCTTAGTTTGGAATCTGAGGGATTAAGATGGTTAAGGAAGATTCCCTAAGAAAATTATAGTTTCAGCTGAGATTTTTTTTCTTTTTTAGATAGAGAGAGTGCAAGCAGGGGAGAGGGGTAGAAGGAGAGAGAAAGAATCCTAAGCAGGCTCCGAGCTGTCAGCACACAGCTTGACACGGGGCTTGAACTCACGAACCGTGAGGTCAAGACCTGAGCCGAAGTCAGATGCTTAACCGACTGAGCCACCCAGGTGCCCTGAAAGAGAGAGAATCTTAAGCAGGCTCTGTGCTGACTCAGGGCTCGATCCCACCACCCCAGGATCATGACCTGAGCTGAAATCAAGAGTCAGACACTCAGCGGACCGAGGCAGCCAGGCACCCCTTAGCTGAGATATTAATGGTGAACGATGTTACCACATACACAGTATTGGAGCGAGGGAGAAGCCCACAAACACATTAACGGTTTTTGACACTCCTGTGAACCTAACGTGGCTTTAGGGGCCTTTCTTGCCCTGCTCAATTTAATTTTTTTTTATCCTGCTGCAAAACCCCTCAACTTAGTTTTCATTTTTTTTCACGGCTCTATTGAGATGTATTTTGCATACCATAAACTTCACCCATTTAGACTACTCAGTTCAGTGATCTTTAGAATATTCACAGAGTGGTGCAACCGGCACCAAAATCTGACTTGAGGGCATTTTCAACTCCTTAAAAGAAATGTCATTCACGTGGCGCCTGGGTGGCTCCGTTGGTTGAGGGTCTGACTTCGGCTGAGGTCGTGACCTCACAGTTTGTGAGTCTGAGCCCGATGAGGGCCATCAGTGCAGAGCCCGCTTCAGATCCTCTGTCACCCCCCCTTTCTGCCCTCCCCCTGCTTTTGCGCTCTCTCTCAAAAATAAATATTTTTTAAAAATAAATAAATAGGGGCGCCTGGGTGGCTCAGTTGGTTGGGCGGCCGACTTTGGCTCAGGTCATGATCTCACGATCTGTGGGTTCGGGCCCTGCGTCGGGCTCTGTGCTGATGGCTCAGAACCTGGAGCCTGCTTCGGATTCTGTGTCTCCCTCTCTCTCTGCCCTTCCCCTGCTTATACTCTGTCTCTCTGTCTCTCAAAAATAAATAAACATTAAAAAATTTTTAAAGAAAGAAAGAAAGAAAGAAAGAAAAAGAAAGGAATAATAAAGTGTGAGGACTTATGCCAAAATTGTTTAAAAAAAAAAAGGCATTTCATTCACATTAGGAGGCACTGTGTTGGGTACGCCACTCCCACCCTGGCCCCAGGGCACCGTTCATCTCACTTGATGGATTTGCCTACTAGGAACATTTTACATAAATGGTATCATGAGAGACATGGTCTTCTATCACTGGATTCTTTCATTCAGCATCATGTTTGCCAAGTTCATTCACATTACAGCACACTTTGATGGCTGAACAATATGTCTTATTCTTTTTTTTTCACGGCTAAATGATATTCTGCTGTACGGATATGTCACACTTGGCTTATCCATTCATCAGCTGAGGGACATTCAGTTGTCTTCAGTTGTTTCCAATTTTGAATACTGCTGTGACGAGCCTTCACGTACGAGGTTTATTTTTTTAAGTTTATTTATTTGTTTTGAGAGAGGGGGGGAGAGAAAGAATCCCAAGCAGGCTCAACTTCGCAAACTGTGAGATCACAGCCTGAGCTGAAATCAAGGGTTGGGTGCTTAACCACGTGAGCCACTGAGGCGCCCCATGTAGGAACATATGTTTTCATTGTTTTGGGTAGACACCTAGGAGTGGTGTTGCTTGGTCATGTGGTGCCTATGTATTTAATCTTGTGAGAAACTGTCGAACTGTTCCGAAGTGACCACACCATTTTACATTCCAACCAGCAATGCATGAGTGTTCCAAATCTTCCACATCCTTGCAAGTTTTTATCGTCTTTTTGTAACCATTTCAACTAATTGGTATAAAGTAATATCTTATTTGTAGTTTTTGACGTGCATTTTCTTGATGACGAAGGCTGTTGAGCATCTTTTCATGTGCTTATTGGCCATGTACCTATCTTTGGAGAAATGTCTATTAAAATATTTTGTCCGTTTTTAAGTTTATTTATTTATTTAAATAATCTCTATACCCTACGTGGGACTTGAATTCATGACCCCAAGATCAAGAGTCACATGCTTTCCCAACGGAGACAGTCAAGTGCCCCTGTTTTGTCCATTTTTAACTTGAGCTATTTGTCTTTTGTGGTTGAGTTATTTGATTTAATTTTAACAACAGCACAAAACAGATATTCTCTTATGACCACAGACTGGTAATTAATGCATAGAGAGCTTAGGCCTAGTGCTAAAGATTTTACTGATAGTGACAGAATTCACTTTTGATCCCACATTAGGGTAGAGAGTGACCAGGGCATTTCAGAACAATGGACAGAGGCACCTGGGTGGCTCAGTCAGTTAGGTGACCGACTTCGGCTCTGGTCATGATCTCATGGTGCATGAGTTTGAGCCCCAGGTCAGGCTCTGTGCAGAGCCTGGAACCTACTTTGGATTCTGTGTCTCCCTTTTTCTCTGTCCCTCCCCTACTCATGTTCTGTCTCTCTCTGTCTCAAAAATAAATTTTAAAAAGCATTAAAAATTTTTTAAAAAATAAAAAGAGGGGCGCCCGGGTGGCTCAGTCGGTTAGGCCTCCGACTTCAGCTCAGGTCATGATCTCGCGGTCTGTGAGTTCGAGCCCCGCGTTGGGCTCTGTGCTGGTGTCTCAGAGCCTGGAGCCTGCTTCGGATTCTGTGTCTCCCTCTCTCTCTCTGCCCCTCCCCTGCTCACGCTCTGTCTCTATGTCTCTCAAAAATAAACATGTATCCAATGGAAAAAAGACAGCCTCTTTAACAAATGGTGCTGGGAGAATTGGACAGCAACATGAAAAAGAATGAAACTAGACCACTTTCTTACACCACTCACAAAAATAAATTCTAAATGGATAAAAGATCTGAATGTGAGACAGGAAACCGTCAAAATCCTAGAGGAGAAAACAGGAAAAAGCCTCTTTGACCTAAGACGCACCAATTTCCTACACGACATGTCTCCAAAGGCAAGGGAATTAAAAGCAAAGATGAACTATTGGGACCTCATCAAGATAAAAAGCTTCTGCACAGCAAAAGAAACAACCAACAAAACGAATAGGCAACCAACGGAATGGGAAAAGATCATCGCAAATGACATATCGGATAAAGGACTAATATCTAAAATTTATAAAGAACTTACCAAACTCCAAACCCGAAAAACAAACAACCCAGTGAAGAAATGGGCAGATGATATGAATAGACACTTCTCCAAAGAGGACATTCAGATGGCCAACAGACACATGAAACAATGCTCAATGTCACTCATCATCAGGGAAATACAAATCAAAACCACACTGAGATACCACCTCACACCAGTCAGAGTGGCTAAAATGAACAAATCAGGAAACTATAGATGCTGGCAAGGATGTGGAGAAGTAGGCACCCTCCTACACTGTTGGTGGGAATGCAAACTGGTGCAGCCACTCTGGAAAACGGTGTGGAGGTTCCTCAAAAAAATGAAAATAGAGCTACCCTATGATCCAGAAATTGCCCTGCTAGGAATCTACCCAAGAGACACAGAAATGCTGATGCATAGGAGCACGTGTACCCCAATGTTCATAGCAGCACTTTCGACAATAGCCAAATCATGAAAAGAGACCAAGTGCCCATCAACTGACGAATGGATAAAGAAGTTATGGTACTTATATACAATGGACTACTACATGGCAATGAGAAAAAATGAAATCTGGCCATGTGTAGCCAGATGGATGGAACTGGAGGGTATTATGTTAAGTGAAATAAGTCAGTCAGAAAAAGACAGATACCATATGTTTCCACGAATAGGTGGACTTTGTGAGACTAAGCAAAAGCCAGGGGGAGGAAAGAGGGGAAAGGAAAAAAAGACACAGAGAGGGAGGGAGATAAAACATAAGAGACTCTCAAAGACTAAGAAAAAAACTGAGGGTAAGGGGGATGAGGAAGGGGGGAGAGGGGGTGATGGGCATTAAAAAGGGCACATGTTGGGATGAACACTGGGTGTTATATGTAAACCAATTTGAAAATAAACTATTATAAAAAAATTTAAAAAAAATTTAAAAAAATTAAAAAAAACAAAAAGAAAAAAAATAATAAAAATAAATAAATAAATAAATAAATAAATAAATAAATAAAATAAAAAGAACAATGGACAGTTTCGTAGCCCATTTCAGGACACTAAAGTATAGACTAAGAAGAATATAAGCAAGAAAGAACTTGAGTGTTCCAGAAAGACAACTGGCAAGAGCTCAGGATGTGCAGGTGAGCATAAGTTTTAGCAGCATGTTGTGTTTAAGAGTGCACATTCTGGGAACTGACTTCCTTAGTGGAGGAGTAAGGACCTTGATGGACTTGCTTTCCTTCTAAAACAATAAAAATACAAGCAAAACAACTAAAACCAACCATTTCAGAACTGTGGCAATTTACCCAACACCACAGAACAAATTGAAAATAGTCTAACCAAGAGAAACTACCAAACCTCAATAAGATTGAAGAGAAAGGCATCTGGGATGTTTTAACTTGGAGCTATCTCAAGTCTGTCTCTCCCCAGCTTAGTGGTGTAGCAGCCAAAAGTGAGAACATTGAAGACAACAGAGAGATCTGACTATTTTGGAGGCTCCATGAAAAGCATCATCATCACCCCCAGAACACAACCAATATTTTTTCTAATTCTGCAGTTTCCTAACTCTTTATTCTCTAAACTTGATTTGACTGAGAACTCATGGTGGAGAATGAAGCTTACTCTGGGGCATTACCAATACAAGAGCAAACTATTGGCCCATCCCCAGCTGCCTAAGGCTGTGATTTCAGGTGGGAGCAACAAGAACTTGTCCAGGAATTTAAAAGGAAATACTGGACAACTACAGGACCATACGATTTTTTGAAAATCTCTGAAATAATCCTGTAAATCTGAGGATGCATAAGGATATGCCTCGGCTCAAAAAAGGCATAGGGGCCTTCAATGCAACCCCAATCAAAATTGCACCAGCATTCTTCTCAAAGCTAGAGCAAACAATCCTAAAATTTGTATGGAACCACAAAAGACTCTGAATAGCCAAAGTAATATTGAAGAAGAAAACCAAGGCGGGAGGCATCACAATCCCAGACTTTAACCTCTACTACAAAGCGGTAATCATCAAGACAGTACGGTATTGGCACAAAAACAGACCCATCGACCAATGGAATAGAATAGAAAACCCAGAAATGGACCCGCAAGTATATGGCCAACTAATCTTTGGCAAAGCAGGAAAGAGTATCCAATGGGAAAAAGACAGCCTCTTTAATAAATGGTGCTGGGAGAACTGGAGAGCAACATGCAGAAGAATGAAACTAGACCACTTTTTACACCATTCACAAAAAAGCCATGGGGAGAAAAGAAACCACTTGTCTCTCATCTCTGTCTGACCTTGAGGCTTTGTGCAATCAGAAAGTGAAAGCTAAGATTGTTATGTAAACTTTCTGAAGTTTGAAGATGTGTCTTCTCACAGAGATACCTTTGTAAAAGAATGCCAAATATATAGGCAAAGCATTTAAGGAAATCTAAACAAACATTTGGTGGCCACTGAATATACTGACCCAGGCATGACCAACCCCCTAGTAACTCATGATTAAAAACAAAAATAAGAACTTTTAAAAAGCTAGCAGAGAACTCAGGGGACACACACTGCAAGGAATGACCAATCTACAGAATTAGTCCAGGAAAGCCACTAAACAAACAAACAAAAACACCAACAAATCAGAAACAGCAACATATCTTAGAAGGTGGAGGAAACTGAAAACAGAAGTGTTACAATATATTATCTAAAATACTGAGTTTTAACCAAAAAAAAGTATGATATATCCAAAGAAACAGGAAAATGTGCAACATCACAGAGGAAAGAAAAACAGTCAAAAGAAAGCATCTCTGAGGAGACACAGAATTTGAATTTTGTAGATAAAGTCTTTACATCAGTTACTACAAATATATTAAAAACACTAAACCATGTCTGAAAAACTAAAGGAAAATAGGACAACATTTCACCAAAGAAAGGAAATGGATAAAGCAAAAGATATTCTGTATGGAACCAAATAGAAACTCAAGAGTTGAGAAATACAAAAACTAAAGTGAGAAATTCACCAGAAGGGCTCAATAACAGATTTGAGCTGGCAAAAGAAAAAAAAAATAAATTTGAATATAGGTCAACAGAAACTATGCAGTCTGAGGAACAGAAAGAAAATATAATGAAGAAAAGCGAACAGAACCTCAAGAGACTTATGGCATAGAACCAAGTGCACCAACATACACACAATTGGAATCTCAGAAGAAGACAAAGCAAAAGGGCAGAAAATTACTTAAAGAATGAATGGCTAAAAACTTCCCAAATTTGAATAAAAATATTAATCTACCCATTCAGGAAGCTCAATGAACTACAAGTGAAATTAATTCAAAGAGATCCATGTGGAAACACATCATAGACCTACTGACAAAAGGCAAAGACAAAATCTTTACACTGGCAGGAGAAAATTGATTTTTCATGTACAAGGGATCCTCAATAAGATTAACAGTTGACTTCTTCTCTGAGATCATGGAGGTCAGAAAGCAGTGGAATATCATCTTCAAGGTAGTAAAAAAACAAAAAACAAAAAACTGATGGTCAGCCAAGACTTCCGAATCTAGCTAAATTCTCCTTGAGAAATGAAGAAATTAAGGCATTTCAAGATAAACAAAAATAAGACGATTCTTGCTTGCTAAGAGGTCACAAGAAATCCTAAATAAATCTTTCAGGCTGATATGAAAGGACACTAGACAGTAACTTCAATCCAAACAAATAAAAAGCACCGACAAAAGTAACTATGTAGGTATTATGAAAGATAATATACCAAAGTATATTTTTGTTTTTTGTTTATAATCCTTTTCTTCTCCTGTGTTAAAAGATAACCACACAGAAGAACACTTTTAAAACTGTGTCAATGGGCTTGTAGTGTACAAATATATAATGTTTATGACCACAATAATAAAAAGGAGGAGGAAGGAATGTACAATGTTTTTTTAGATATGACATCCTAAGCACAAGCAACAACAAGAAAAATTAAGTGGACTTCATCAAAATTAAAAACTTTTCTGCTTTAAACTTTTCACTTTGCAAGAAAGTGAAAACAGACGGGTAGGTAGAAAATATTGGCAAGTCACAGATTGGTGAACCACTAGCATCCGGAATATATTAAGAACTCAAAAACTCAACAACGAGATGACAAATAACCCAACTTTAAAATGGGCAAAAGGCTCGAAAAGGCATTTCTCCAAAGAAGATATGCAAATGGTCAGTAAACACGTGAAAAGCCAGTCAGCATCACTAGTTATTAAGGAATCGCAAGTCTGAGCCACAGTGAAATATCACTTCAAACTCATTCAGAGGGCTAAAATTAAAACTGCAGAAGGTAAGTGTTGAGGATGCAGTGTGGGAAATAAGCTTAGGAATTCCCTGAGCTTGCACTGATGGGCTAACAAGGCATAAAGAAATAAGAAGCCACAGGATGAATGCATCTGAGAATAGTAAACATAGGGAAGAAATGCCCCCCAACTTAGTACAATAGCAGAAAGCTGCTTTCACAGGAAGGAAGCACGAAAATAGGTAAACAGGTAAACAGGGCTGTAGTGGCCCAGAGTGGAGCTAATTAGCAAAAGAAAGGTGCCTTGTTGACCTGAGGTAGCATGCTCTGTCTGTCTTGTCCTCTAAGCCAGTAAGATAAACAGATATAGCACCTTGTGCCTGCCGTAAACAACCATCTGCCCGTTACCAGGGTTTTGTTTTGTATTGACCCGAACCCCTAACACCTCATATCTTCAAAACCCCCTTTCCCTCACATCCATGGGTTAATGTTCATGGTATCATTGTCTCTTTGTGCACATCCATCATGCTTGTAAGCCTTCTGATCCTAATAAAAACAGAGCAAGGATCCTCACTCAGGGCTCTTGTCTCCTCCCAGACATTAGCCTCTCTCGCATTTCAATCCTGCGTCCTCTCTCTTGCTGGACAAGAGAGAACTCCAGACCCAGAGTCTACGACAATGCAGAGAAATTAGAATCCTCATCCATGGCCTGTGTGAATATAAAATGGTGCAGACACTTGGGAAAAGAGATGACAGTTTGTCAAAACGCTAACCATGGATCTGCAATGTGACCAACGATTCCACAAATGGATATATATCCAAAACAAATGAAAACACAAAAACTTACACATGTGTATTTATAGCAGTATCATTCATAATGGCAAAATAATGGAAACAATCTGGGGCATCCGAGTGGCTCGAGTCAGTTAAGCATCTGACTCTTGATCTCAGCTCAGGTGTTGATTTCAGGGTCGTCAGTTCAAGCACTGCTCTGGGCATGAAGCCTCCTTTAAAAAAAATGGAAACAATCCAAGAGCTATCAAAATGATAGATTTAAAAAATGCTGTATTCCTTTATATCTGTATATAAAATATTATTTACAAAACACCACCACCAGCAGCAAGGAACCACAAAGAATGAAGTCATGATACTTGCTACAACATGGATGAGCCTTGAAAGCATCCTACAAAATGAAAGAATCCAGTCACAAGAGATCACATTTATGTAAAAGTTCCAAAAAAGGCAGACCTCTAGAGACAGAAGGTAGATTAGTGGTGCCTGGGGGGCTGGGGTGGAAAAAGGTAGCAGGAATTAGGAGGGAATGTTATTGTGTGTGAGGTTTCTTCTAGGAGGTTGAAGGTGTTCCAGGTGTCTACATGTTCTGGTGATGCCTACGTAATTCTATGATTATTCTAAAAAACACTAATCTGTACACTTTCCAAGGGGGTGTGTGAAATATATTTCAAAAACACGTGAAAACATGAAACCAAGCATTAATGGTGGAAATATCAGAGTCAAACTCTGAAGCTTGACTCCCTGGATTTGAACCCTAGTTCTACCACTTACTAGCCATTCCCCTTGGGGCATTTAATGAAACTGTATGTGGCTTGGTTTACTCACCTGTAAAATGGGGCAAACGGCTCGACCTTCTTCATAGTTTTAGTATGAGGATTGAGTTAACACATACAAAAATGGTTAGAAAACTTTATGGCATAAAGTAAGCACCCTGTATATCTTCACTGTGGTATAAAAATCTATTACTTGATTATATAAATCAGCTCTACGTTTCCAAATTTAAAAAAACTGGAACATCTTAAAGGATTTGGATAAAGAAGTAGATTGGATTTTTTTAATGATGTCCTAAGCACTTCTTTTGATTTCGGTTTTGCTGTTCAAAGGATAGAGCTTTAAAGACACTCTGCTTAACTGTTATAATTTCCCACCAGAAAGATGTCCTAAGGATTATCATGCAGCATGTCTTCTCTGTGTTCTGCTTGGGCATAATAAAAACTACTCATGTGGTTCTATGACAGCCATGGTTGTGCTGGAGAGATAAGCACAGTGGGAATCTGCATTTACCGGGTGGGGGTCCCATAAAGGTGAGGTCTGGAGGCAGCAGAAATGGCCACAATCAGAGCTGGGACTCCATAGCCCACAGGGAACATGAGCCTCTTCATCCACCTGTTCACACCGGAGTAGTTGACCACCGTCAGGTTGCGTGCGGTGAGGAAGAGGTGCAGACCCTCCAGCAGCATCCAGGTGAAGGAGGCCAGGTAGAGATAGTGTAAGGCACCTGCGATGACGGCGCACAGCACCTGGGGGAGGAGTAAGGAGTCACCAGGAGGGACTGTCAGGGAGGAGGGTGGCCCCAGTTCCTCTCCCATACCTTGCCAGTGGGGCGAACTCTCATGCATATGATGGAGTTGTCAACAGAAGGTTTCTTATCTAGTTGTGTCAATGTGAAATAGGCTACTTACCCTTCAAAACTCCCCTGGGCCCCAAGGCCATTTATTAAGGTATCAATGTAGCACAGCTCCATGAACCGAGCATCCCCTGGGGGAGAGCAAGGGGTCCTCTGTGACGGTGTCAGTACCTTGATCGTAGTTTGGTCAATGGCCGTGAGGAAGAGCAGGTGGGCCAGGAAGAGGCAGATGGAGAGCTGCAGGTGGAGTGAGGTGCTGGTGTTCTGGATGGCTTTGCACAGCAGGAAGGTGAGGGCTGCCAGGAGGAGGCACAGCAGAGAGAGGCCCAGGCCCACGTAGGTGATCGCAACCAGTACGGGATCCTCCTCCTGGGGCCCAGCAAAGAGGACATCACAGTCACAGGTCCTATATCAGTTGACTTTAAGAGAGATTTCACCCTGGGTAGGCCTGGCCTAATAAGTGAGCTCTCAAAAGCTCTAGGCTCTTCCTAGAGAAAAAGGTTCAAAGTTTGAGAGCACTTGAGATGAGGGAGCTTCTCCTGCTGGCCTCTGGACAGAAATGCTGATACACTGTGTGAGGGCCTAGAGAGGGGGAAGGCAGGTAGTCCTTAGGGGCTGAGCAGGGTCCCCTGCTCACAGCCAGAAAGAAAGTGGAGCCCCAGTCCTACAACTGCAAGGAATGGAATTCTGCCAGCAACCAGGGAGCCCATGGAGGACCCTAAGCCTCAGACGAGAATGCAGCTTTGGCTGACTCAATGGTTTCAGCCTTGTAAGACCCTGACCAGGCAACTCAGCTACGCTACACCCGAGTCTTGTCCCACAGAAACCACGAGATACAAATTTATGTTTTCTTAAAGCTCCTTCATGGGGGAAACATGCTAGAGAGCGATCGACGTGGAACGCAGCCGCGCTCAGCCATCTCACCTGCACATCGTAGTGGGCCATGAGGACGGCAAAGCTGCTGAGGTGGGTGCATTGGCAGGTGGTGCTGGTGTCTCCACTGGCCACCAGCCTGCAGCCTCTGGTGGACCAATGACCGCATCCATCCTGACTGTGCTCCCAGAAGACACAGAACACCTTTTGCGTCGGCCCAGGGGTCACGGACTGTAGGAACAGAGTGCAGGTGGGAGCTGGTGGTTCTGGGGCTCAGGATTGCTTATCCAAAGCTGGTTGGCAAAGGGCTTTCCTGGGGGAATGGTGCACCCATGGAGGAGCCCCCAGGACACAAAGGGTGATCTCGACAGTGAGGCTGAGCTCCAGACCAGTTCCTTGCCCACCCACAGCCCCATTCCACCAGTACTCACCTGGTGGGAGAAGATGAAGGTGATGGGGGAGCTGAGGTTCTGGGTGTCCTTGTTGCTCATAAAGGCAGAGATAACATCTGAGAGCAGGACATGGGAGACCTCTCCCGGCAAGCCCTTGTGTTCATGCAGAGCTTCCTGCTGCTTGGGCTCCAGGACCAGGGGCGCCTCAACCATTAACTTGCCCATCCCTGGAGTGGAGATGAGCCCCACCACAGAAGGATCTGCAGGAAAAAGTCAACGTTGATAGCTTGGAGTGTGCAACAAGGCCCCTTCTTCCTCAGATGGACCCTTTCGGCCCCACTGTACCCCCTTCTTCCCCTTACGCCTCAGGTCCCTGTGTATCACATCCTTGGGCATCTTGTGACCTTCCTCCCATCTCGGCCATTACCTGAGTCATTAGATTCATGCACCATGTCCAAGGTCAACAGCATCTTTGCCTGGTTCTGACTCAAGGTGACATTCCTGTCTCCTTGTTCTTGCACCTTCAGGGACAGATCTATGAGAAGTCAGAATTATATAAGGGAGTTAGAATAGTATTTGTGGCTGTAGTGGTTGAATAATACCATTATTTATATGTGTGTTTACATACATGCACACACACACACACACACACACACACACACCGAATTTATAAAGGATTATAAGAAAATACTATGAGCAACTATACACCAACAAATTGAATAACCTAGATGAAATTAACAAATTCCTAGAGACCTACAAACTACAAAATAACTGAAAAATAAATAAAATCCAAACAGACCTATAACAGGCAAAAAGTACAAATCAGTAACCAAAAATTCCCCAAAGTGAAAATCCTCGACTAAACGGCTTTACTGGTGAATTCTGCCAACCATTTAAGTAAGAATTAATAAGAATCCTTTATAAACTCTTCCAAAAGTAGAAGAGGAAGGAATACTACCTAAATAATCTTATGAAGCCATCATCACCCTGATTTTTAAAAAAAGATAAAGCTGTTACAAGAAAACAGTAAACCAATATTTCTTACGAACATAGATGTAAAAGAATCTTCAACAAAATATTAGGAATAAACTTACCCAAGGAGGTTCAAGACTTTTAACACAGATAACTACAAAAATATTTTTTGAAATAAATGAAAGACCCTGAATGACTGGGAAAACATTTTATGGTAGTGGATTAAAAAACTTAATACTGGGACACCTGGGTGGCTCAGTAAGTTGAGTGTCTGACTCTTGATACCAGCTCAGGTGGTGATCTCACGGTTCATGAGATTGAGCCCTACATTGGGCTCTGCACTGAGTGCAGATTCTGTCTCTCCATCTCTCTCTGCATTTTCCTCTCTCTCTCTCAAAAAATTTTCTTTAAAATAATAAAAAATGAAAAGCATAATATTGTTACGATGGTAATATTTCCCTAAGAGAGCTACAGATTCAATGCAATCCATACTGATATTCCAACTTTTTTTTCCAGAAATGGAAAAGCGCATCCTAACATTCATAGGATATTGCAAGGGGCCCTAATACCCCAAACAATCTTGAAAATGTAAAAAAAAAAGTTGGAGTCCTACAGCTCCTGATTTAAAACTTATTACTAATCTACAGTAATCAGAACAGTAGGATACTGGCGTGAGGATAGACATACAGACCTATAAAAGAAAATCGAAAGTCCAGAAATAAACCCATACATCTGTGGTCAACTGATTTTCAACAAGGGGTGCCAAGACTCTTCAATGGAAAAAGAAAAGTCTCTTCAGCAAATGGTAATGCACGTCTGAATCTCGCTTGCAGTAGAAGGGACCCTACCTCACACAACCCACAAAAACTAAGTCAAAATGGGTCAAAGACCTACATTTAGGAGCTAAAACTAGAACAGTTAGAAGGAAACACAGGCGTAAATGTTCACAGCCTTGGATTTGGCAGTGGATTCTTAGATAAGACACCAGATGCACACACAACAAGAGAAAAAATAGAGAAAATGGATTTCATCCAACGGAAGCGTCTGTTCATTAAATTAAAAAGACACACAGAGGAGGGCACTTGTTGGGATGAGCACTGGGTGTTGTATGGAAACCAATATGACAATGAATTATTTTAAAAAAAAGACAATCTGTAGAATGGGAGAAAAATTAGCAAATTACATGTCTCACAGAATCTACTATCAGAACATGTAAAGAACTCTTCCAGCTCAACAACCAAAAGTCAAACAAAACAACACGATTTAAAAATAGGCAATGGACTTGCATAGATGTTTATATATATATTTATGTGTGTGTATATATATATATATTATATAGCAGATATTCAACTATCATGTGAAAAGGTATTAAATATCATTAGTTACTTGGGAAATGCAAATCAAAACCACAGTGAGATATCAGCTGATGTACACTGAAGTGGCTATCAGAAAACAAAATGTCAGTACCAAGTGTTGCTGAGAATATGGGTATTGAAACCATCGTGTGTTGCCGATAGGGATGTAAAATGGCACTGTCACTTTGGAAAAATAGTTTGGTCATTCCTCAACACATGGAACACAGAGTTACCATATCGTTGGGAAATTGCACTCCTATGACTGCATACATTAAGCCAAAAAGAGTTATTCAACCAAAACCTCATCCAGCAATATTCATAATAACGCTATTCAAAATAGTCAAATGCTATTCAAAAAACCTCCACAACCCAAATGTCCAGCAGTCGATGAATGAATACACAAAAGGTGCCAGAGGGGCGCCTGGGTGGCTCAGTCGGTTGAGCTTCCAACTTCTGCTCAGGTCGTGATCTCACGGTTTGTGAGTTCAAGCCCCGCGTCGGGCTCTGTGCTGACAGTTCAGAGCCTGGAGCCTCCTTCAGATTCCGTGTCTCCCTCTCTCTCTTTGACCCTCTCCTGCTCACACTCTGCCTCTCTCTCTCTCTCATATAAATAAACATTAAAAAAAAACTTTTTAAAAAGGTGCTGTAGCCAAATGATGGGATATTATTCGACCACAAAAAAAGAAAGAAATACTGCCACATGTTACAACACGGAGGCACTTTGAAAACATTATGATTCTATAGATATGAAATGTCCGGAATAGGCGAACCCCTAGAGACAGAAAACAGACTGACTGCTGGCTTCGAGAGGCTGGGGGAGGGAGAGATGAGAAGTGACGGCTGAGTGGGCACACTATTTGCTTTTAGGGTGATGAAAATATTTTATGGAGTTGCGGGCTGTACAACTCCAAGTGGACGAAGCCCCACTGAATTGTACGCTTTGTTTAAAACGGTGGTAAACTTAAATACCAAATAATATGAAATTTACATTCTTCAAAATGTAATAAATTGTCTTCTTTTGAAGATGCTTCCATTTTGTTATCTTAAATTCTTCATTAGAATTATTTCATCCGCTGATAATTTATATTACGATGAAAACGTGTACGGTTTACAGTTTTATTCATGTCTTTTTGAACTTTTCATTGGTTTCTGGAGTGGAACACTGAGATACACGCGTGGTCGCTGGCTCCAGGGAGGCTGGGGGACAGATGAGGTGGGGACAGGTGGAGCGGGAGCCTGGGGCAGCCCCCGGCACTTGCCTGTGCCTCCAGATGCCTTGAAGGTCAATTGCCCATCGGGAAGGGCCTGGCTTATGTCCCTCAGGCTGTACTCCAGGCCAGCGAGCAGGTTGGTGGCCACGCAGCGCTGCTCTGAGCGGGGCAGAGACTCCAGGTCATCCGGGGTCTGCAGCAGCTCATCTACCCCCTTTATGAGGCCCTGGGGGGTGAGAAAACAGAGCCAGTGAGTCATGAAGACCCTGCCCACTCAGCCCTGAACAGGCCCTAGAAACTGAATGGTAGATCCAAGTGGTACTGGATCTGATTCCCTGAGTCTTTGCCCCTGGAATCCAGGACTCATGGTCAACCCTGTTCTCAAATGCCAAGAGTGACATAAGCCCAATGTCCAGAACCAGCAGGAAGAAAAGTCATTTGTGGGTGCAGGTGGGGGCCCATCGGTGAGTGTGAACACTGGTGTGTCTGCTGGGAGAGGCGGGGTCTCAGAGAAGCTGTCATAGTGATGGGGCTGCCTCCTCCCAGGTCTCTATGGGGTGCCTGAGTTCTCTTTCTTCTCCTGGGTTGCGGTCTTACCTGGATCGTGGTCACAGCCAAGGCTGGCTTGAAGTTTCTACGCAGACCTTGGACTCTTTCAAAGAAGCAGGAGAGTCCCTGGGAAGAGAGGAGATGAGGGTGGGGAGGAACTTGGGGAAAATGGGGGAATCAGGCGGGCGGCACGGAGGGAGGGAGAGAGTCCCGCCTTCTGGTGTCTGCTGGGGCCACTCACCGGGGTCTTGATTCCGGGGGGTGGGGCCCAGAGGAGGAGGGACATCTCTGCAGGGACAGAACAGCCGTTTATTAGGTGTGAGAGTGTCTGTGTGTGTGCTGGGCGTGGTGTCCCGGGGTCAGGTCAGACTAGGTACCTTGACAGGTGGTGTTCGTTTGCATATTCTGGAATCCGGGTTTGAGCTCCCAGCCGCGGCGGCAGCGGCACCTGTATGAGCCCACGGTGTTGGTGCAGACGGTGGAGTTGTGGCACGCGGGCTGCCCGGAGCTGCACTCGTCCACATCTGGGGACGCAAAGATGGGAGTCAGGCCCCCTCTCCTGTGTCCTGCCCACTTTTCCCATAGTAGTACCTCCCGCCGTGGCTGGAGGTGATGTCACCGCTGACCCCGCATCCTGGTGATGCGGGAGTTACGGGAAGTGTGGGGAGGCCTGACGCATAGCACGCGAGCCCCGGGCAGATGTGCGGGTTGTGAAATATTGAAGTCCCAGTTAGTAATTAGCTGCCGCCTGGGATCTCCAAGGAGCCTACTCCTCAGTACCCCAGCTCCTTCCCCAGGATCCCCCCAGATCATTTCCCATTGAGCCTCAAAGAATTAAAGCCTGGCACAGCAGGGCACGGCCAGCACTCATTCTGCTTGGCTCGTGTGGGTGCCGCTGAATATGTGGTCAGGTGTTCTGAGTGGGGGTCTCCAGGATGTGGCATCTGAGCTCTGGACCTTCACAGACGGTGTCGTTTGGGCCATCGGGGGACCCGGGAATGGGCTTCCAGCCAGGGCGGCAGCGGCACTCATAGCTCCCAATGCTGTTGAGGCAGTGGGTGGTGTTGTGGCATGGGTTTTGCCCCGAGGCACATTCGTTCACATCTGAGGACAAATCAGAGGGTCAGGGTCCCCTCCACTGGCCGCACCCACTTCTCACTGCCCGGCATCAAGGACCCTTGCTGTTATTGCACGTGCTGCCACCTGGTGACCTTCAGCTTCAGTCTCAGTGCACCTTATGATGGCCTCCCTGCGGGATGGGCATGGTAGGGACCATGGTCCCCAGTTTATAGGCTGTGAAACCAGGAGGGAAACTGAGCCATAGGGACTGGACTTTCTTTCCAAGGAGACTCCCTGCTACTCCCTCCCCAGCTCTGGCCCAGGTTCCCTTTCCAGGAGCTGGAAGTGACACCCCCCCCCCCCGCTCCTATGTGGCAGAGGAGGAAGGGGCGAGACCAGGGGATGCTCACAGAGGCCGGGGGCTCCACAAGGGAACCCCAGGCCCAGAAGGCCCAGCTACCTCCCTGCTCTGCGGTGGGCCTTCTGGGGAGGCAGATCCTTGGGCAGAGCAAACCCCTGGTGTTTCAGGAACCCAAGGGTCTTCTCCTTCCTCCTTGGGCTGCGGGGTCGGCCTTGGCCCCTCCCTAGCTCCAGCGCAGCCTCGCAGCGTGTTCCGGGGCCTCTACCTGAGCACACGTTCGGGTCGCTTGGGTTGGGCTCCAAGCCGGGTGGGCATTTGCAGGCGTAGCTGCCCTGGGTGTTGATGCAGACGCTTCGGCCTTTACAGATTCTGGGCTTCAGCTGACACTCGTCCACGTCTGCAGGGGGGAGGAGAGGGTGATGGGTGCCTGGCCGCAGCTGTTTCCTGGGATAGAAGCGTCTGGAAGGCCCCGCTCTCTCCTCCTCAGTGAGCAGGTGCCTTTTCTAATTCACATGGAGGTGTCCTATGGGCGAAGCGTGGTGGCCCAGATGTTCGATTGTCCGGACATTGATATTCTTGGGGAGAGTCAGGCAGAGCCTTGCACGGGAAAACAGATGGAGGCTGAGCAGATGAAAACCCAAGCCAGGAAGCCAGGAGGTGTCTTCTCCAGGCAGGGCCACCTGGGGAAGATGGCCCCCCTCAAACCTCCCTTCCCCATTTTTCTGGACAGGACCCCGACCCTCATGACCCAGGGATCTGGGAGGGCTCCCCGTGTGGCCAAGCGCATGTGGGCTTCAGTGGGGGAAGGACTCTTCACGGCAGTCTTTGATGATGGTGAAGAAGACAGATATTGTGTTGGAACACACATGCTGTGAGCTTGTGATGTATCTTGATGTCATCTTTCTCTTTCGCTTTATGAAAATAAGATGCCAGGTGGACAAGGAGGACACTTCAAAGTTGCAAAAGGGACCTTCTGCAGAGGGTCTTGAGCCTTGGAGTTTGGAAAGGGATAGGATACCAGGTAGGAAGTTCTCTGATGCCCAGAGAAAGTGAGACAAGTGACCCTAACCTCATAGGCAGGAAGATGGACGGTGTGGGGTAGTTCTTACCTTGACACGTGTTCTCACTTTCATTCTTGAAGGTTTTTGCCCCAGAAGCAAGTGTGTATCCAGGGCTACATTCGCAGTGGTAGCTGCCCTCTGTGTTCTGGCAGTCTGCAAACTCTCCACAGGACACCGCCAAGGGTGGTCCACACTCATTGATGTCTGGAACACAACAGGACAAAGGGTCACCAGCCAAAAGAGTGAGTTCCCACAGGGCAGAGGCCCTGCCCTCCAGCCCTACTCTGTCACGGGGCCGAGAGAGAACTTAGTTCTCAGTTCATTGGACCAAGCTGGAGCCAGCTGCTCCAGGAAGCCTGCTGACTGCTCCACTCATCTCTGCTTTCTGACCGGGCCCGAGGACACCTAGATTCATACACTCTGCTGTGTTATGATGGGGGCCTGGAAGAAAGTCTGCCTCTCCTTCGGTAGGCTCTGTGGGGCAGATGGAGGCACCGACTCAGGCTCCAGACCCTCCCCTGTAAGACTGTTTGCACCATGGGGAAGTTGGGGGTGGGCTCCAGTCAGAGGGACAGTGGCACTGGAGGCCACTCTCAATACTGACAGCGGAGGGAGTCATGGCTGGGTGACACTCACCACTCATACCTGGAGATAAACCCAGGTGGTCAGGCCTCTGCCCATTGACAGCTTCTACCTCCCAATACCCACAGTGACCCAAGTACACCTCACAGTACTCATCCCCCACTCCCCAGCTCTGGCGTCAGATGTTTGCAAGATGCCCCAAGATGTCTCTGGAAGAGTCTTACTATCTTCAACCCTGGAGGAAGTTCCTCTTATCAGAGCCTATCACAGATACGAAATGAGGAAGCGGCATGCAAGCCCTCACAGCTGAGTCACTGCGGATGTTTCCTGGCCTCCTATCTCTTCCTGTTCTCTAAACATGAGAGGAAAGATGTCCATGAGCCTGGTCCCCTCTGAGTAGCTCAGGGACCCGCAGAGCAAGAGCTGGACACCATTAGCTTTCAACAACATCAACAACTTAATAACATGAACCAAAATGCAGGGACGGAATGTTTGGTCCTGTACATTCCAATCAGGAGACCAAAGACTTGTAGAGCCTGAAAGGGCTCATGACACTGTGTTGAGTGAGGGCAGGCAACTGGTCTCCCCAGAGCAGAGTTTCCTACCGAACTCATGGACTTCCTTCTAAGGCCCCAGGCCCAGGCTGTGGGTGTCAGCACCAGGACATGACGGCACGTGGGAAGATGCACACCCCCAAGGCATTCACGTTCAGCCCCATCTGGGCAGTGGGACTGCCCTCCTGCCTTCGCAGATGGTGGCCAGGGCTGGACACCTGTCTTCAGCGTTGTGGGATGGGGAGGAGTCCGGTGGGGCATGGGTGGTAATGAGGCGTGCAGGAGGGAAGACACGATGAGGAGAAATTCTCAACCTGACAAATGTGCTCCCAGAAAGGAGCGGGGGTCCGGCCCCACCAGCAGCAGGTCTCCTGGCCGTGCTCACCCAGGGTGGAGTCTCCATGAGACACGTGTACAAATGCACAGGGGATCCATTAACGATACCTCTCAGGGCCTTGGGAGCCTGGGGGCATGGGCAGGAGTCATATCACCTTTTTTTCCATGATAAAATTTATTTTCCCCCAAATATTAAATGACACATGGACATTTCGAAGACAAAGAAAATGTAAAATAATGAAAACCAAGAAAATCACCCATAAGTCCATTACACAGACTACTGGGAAATTTTAGTGTGTTTTTTCCTCTTATCTTTTCAGACATGTTAGAAATATTTTCCTTTGTTTTTAAAAGATATGCATCTAAGTCTATTTTCAGTACATGAAGAGTATTTCTTGGTGTAAAAACAGGATAATTTCCTTTCTCTTCATTTTTATCATAACATTCACATAATATTACTAATTGTGGGACTTTGAGACAAGTCACTCAATCTCTTTGAGCCTAAATTTGATCATTTCAAGTTTATGTATTTTTGAGAGAGTGTGTGTGCAGGCACGTGAGTGGGGGAAGGGCAGAGAGAGAGGGAAAAAGAAAGAATTCCAAAGGACTCTGTGCTGTCAGCGCAGAGCCAGAGACGGGGCTCAGTCTCACAAACTGTGAGATCATGACCTGAGCTGAGATCAAGAGACGAAGAGTTAACCAACTGAGTTAACCAGGCACCCCCCAAATTTGATCATTTAAAAAATCAAGTATCGGGGCACCTGGGTGGCTCAGTTGGTTGGGCGGCCGACTTCGGCTCAGGTCATGATCTCGCAGTCTGTGAGTTCGAGCCCCGCATTGGGCTCTGTGCTGATGGCTCAGAGCCTGGAGCCTGCTTCGGATTCTGTGTCTCCCTCTCTCTCTGCCCTTCCCTTGCTCACGCTCTGTCTCTATGTCTCTCAAAAATAAAATAAATAAAAATGTTAAAAAAAAATCAAGTATCTCTGCTTTCTCATGGTTCTGCTGTGAACAGTGAGGTGGGAAACCATGACCTTGAGGGGTCAGGAGTTGCCGGTGAGCTCACGCCAGGTGGAGAGCCTGGGCTTCAGGTCCTTTGTTTCTTTCCTCCTGTTGCTTCCACTATTTCTCCCCTTTCCTTATGCAATGAGAATAATCATAGTACTAACAGCCGTAGCCATGGTAAGAGCTTGTGTTTGACATTGGCTCCGTTCTAGTCTTGACCTGTTCTTCACACAGGCAAATTTTAAATCTCACTCCATCCATATGGGATAGGTACAACAATGATCCCCAATTTACAGACAAGCAAACCGAGGGATAGAGAGGAGAACATCTTCCCCCTACTACCTCCCCCAACGTCTCCATGAGCCCACCACCACCACCCCAGACCCCGTACCATCACAATTCTCCAAGCGGTTGGTGAAGATCTCCCCAGACAAAGAAGTGAACCCCGGGGAGCAGTGACAGGCCGTGGCGTTGACACATTTGGAGTTGGGCGGGCACCAGCGAGCACAGTCTGTGGGGCAGAGGGTGTGAGGACAGAGACCACAGTCAGAAGCCTCAAGAAATGGAGGGAGCCAGCTGCCAGTTGGGGGTGAGGAGCAGAGGAAGAGAGGTGGAGGAAGGAGACGGATGGCTGCCCTTGGGAGAAGAAAACACAGAAAACTCTAGACATTTGTGGAGGTAGAAACAGTTTCTCTTCTCTCCAGAAGACCAAAGCCTCACTTGAAGACTATGCCCCTCTTTCCCCGCTTGTCGGTGAGGGGACCCAGACCTCATCATGCACTCCCCTGTTCATGTCATTCATGGGGCTGGATGGGCAGACTCACCACTAGTCTTCTGGGCGGCAGCTCCCAATGGCAACAGCAGATGTATCAAGAGTCCTGGGGCAGAAAACACAGAGACAACAAAGAGGAGAGAGTGGAGCTCCAGTTTCAATCCTTGTCCACATGGTCGTTGCTCCTGGGAGGTAGCCCTGATGCTACAGCCCATGGCTCTCCCAAGGATCTTGTAATTTATGAAGATCTGAGGACAAATCCTTTTCCTTCTGTCTCCCTGGACTCCCCGAGGAGTCTGTCACTAACAGACACCGTCCTCATGGAGCCTCAGTGCTATAGGTAAGGGGACAGACTATACACAGGTGATGTCAGGGATACAACGTAGAAGCTCCAACCTTTCCCAGTGGAGGGGGTGAATCTTGAAGCTCAAAGTCCTCAGACTGGCATGCTCTGCCCATAGCCAGGTTCTTTGTTCTCTGGCAACGGCGAAATCTACCCTGAGGACTTCTCTTCCAGGATCACTGCCCCCTCTTTTACATACATGTTTTGGGGCAAGCGAGAAGAGCGTGGGTTTGGGAGTCAGACAGCCCCAAGTCTGAGCCCTAGCTCACAGAGGTATCAGCAGGGCAGGGAGCCCTGGAGTCAAGAGAGGGGGAGCTGATGACAGGTGAGGAGTGACAACGAAGGGCACCGGCAGGTGGAGCCACGGTCTCCTGGTTGAGTGACCCCTCCAGGTGCAGTGCTCATGACTTCTACGGGTCCTTCCAAGTGAGCTCCTGGCCCTCCCACAGTGCACTGAGGGCACAGCCTTTCCCTTTATCTCCCAGGCTGGTCCTGAGGGACGGGTCACTGGACAGGCTTTGTGGTATGAAAAAACTGCAGGTGCGAAGGAATCTACCCTACAGGCAACCACTGGGCCACCTGTTAGAGTCTGTCCTTCCATCGGCGGGAGGCATGATGTTGCTGTGAAGGTGGGTTTTTTTAATGAGATTAACAGTGAAATCAGTAGACTCTGATTAACGCAGATTACTCTGTTGGCAAAGAAGAAGTCAAACTTTCACTTTTTGCAAATGACGTGATACTCTACATGGAAAACCTGAAAGATTCCACCAAAAAACTGCTAGAGCCGATACAGGAGTTTGGCAAAGTTGCAGGATATAAAATAAATGTACAGAAATCATTGCATTTCTATACACCAATAATGAAGCAACTGAAAGAGAAATCAAGGAATCGATCCCATTTACGACTGCACCGAGAACCATAAAATATCTAGGAATAAACCTAACCAAAAAGTTAAAAGATCTGTATGCTGAAAACTTATGAAAGAAGCTGAAGAAGATGCAAAGAAATGGAAAAACATTCCACACTCAGGGATTGGAAGGACAAGGATCGGTAAAATGTCAATACTACCCAAAGCTATCTACACGTTCAATGCAATCCCAATAAAAATTGCACACACATATATATCTCTATACATATTTGTACATATACTTACGTACACATACAGAAACTATTTTTTCTATTTCTCTGCAGAACCTGGTCTAACACAGGCTATAAAATTAGAAAGCTCTGATAAGTCCCCAGGCCACCCTAGAAATAAGTTTTACCAACTTTATTCTTTGAGAACTTAATATCATTGAGTTAATACCTTTCTTAAAATTTCTTCCCAGCTCTCTCCTACAAAGATAGGGGAAAATCACAAACAGAGCAAAACCCAGAAATAAAGCAAAGAACAAAGAAAATTCTCAGCTGGATAGAGTTCCGGATAACTTTAGTGGGCTATCCCCACTGTTATAATTCTACCTACCCGGCAGCAAACTTAGATGCCCGTTTTTCATGGTGCAAGACACCAGCAAGCCCAGCCACGGAGAATGCTGTCCGGTCTTCGTGTGTGTGTGTGTGTGTGTGCCCGCGCGCGCACGCCAAAAACACTTCCTGTTTTAAGTCTGACTTCAAATAGACGCTCATCACTGGATGAACTTAGATGAAACAGCAAACTGCTGGTCTGGATGCTTCCCCGCCCCCACCCCCACCCATATCTCCCTGTGATGACCATCTCTGAGACTCACACTTCTATTTTTAAATTTTTTTTAAACTTTTTTTTGAGACATAGAGACAGAGCGTGAGCAGGAGAAGGGCAGAGAGAGTGGGACACAGAATCCGAAGCAGGCTCCAGGCTCTGAGCTGTCAACACAGAGACCGATGCGGGGCTCGAACTCACAGACCGCGAGATCATGACCTGAGCCGAAGTCTGACATTAACCGACTGAGCCACCCAGGCACCCCTCACACTTCTATTTTTAAGTATTTGCTCAGGATTTCCAGTATTCGTACTAAAAGGCTTTTTGACGGTTTGTATATCTTTTTGATATAGGAAGACCTCCTAAATACGAAGAATCATTCGACTGGCTTTTTTGGCCCCTCTGAGGACTGTGGTTCCGAGTGAACAGACTTTAACCTATTTATTTTCTACTTGTGTACTTCTTCGTTTTTAAGTTTTTATTTTCAAATAAATGTAGATTGACAGGAAGTTTCAAAAGCAATATGGAGAGGTCCTCCGCCTGGTTTCCTGCAAAAGATCCATGTGTATTTGTGTATTTTTATGTGACAATCATCAAATATCTAAACCAAGAAATTACATCAGTACGATGTGCATGTATAGTCTGTGACATCGTGTTTTGTGGACAGGTTCCTGTAACTATCGCTACATAAAGATACATCAATATCCCATCACCCTCCTACGACCCCAACATCCCTAATCCCTGGCTGGTCTAGAACTAAGGTGTTTTGATTCTTCAGCAATACTCAGCGCAGTCTTAGATTCATGTCTCGATAAAGGCAAATATTCCCGATATGTTTAAAAAGATGGGGGGAACGTCCCCCAAACGTTCCACTAGTCTGTGTGGTGGAACTACAGTAAGATTCTTTGTTTGCGTTGTCTACGTTTCCTTTGTTTCCTGCCTGTCCATGTGTATTCCGCTAGGGCTGCCATAATAACACAGTATCGACTGGGCGGCTTAAACCACAGAAATTTATTTTCTCAGTTCTGGAGGCTGGATTCCAAGATGAAGGTGCTGGAAGGGCTGATGAGAGCTCTCTCTTGGCTTGTGGATGACAACATGCCCCGTGTCCACCTAGGACTTTTTGTTGTGTGTGTGGGGGTGGGGGGAGGGAAAGGCAAAGGGCGGAGGAAGGGAGGGAGAGAGATCACTGGTATCTTCCAGTTCCAGAGCCAGAGCTCTTCTCTCTGCAACTCTTGGCCATGATGTCGACCCTGCCTTGCCCCCTCCACTTTTCCTTCAGCCTGTCTTCCCTTCACAAAGGGCTTCTGTGCTGCTCCCGGGACTGAGCTTCAGCTGATCCACAGTCTGGGAGGTGGCCAGACTCCACCGCCCTCAAGCCTCTGTACCTTAACAACCCATCGTGGGATTGCCGGAGGTCTCCCCAGACGGAAACATGGGTCCGGATAACGGCAAAGAGCAGAGGCGCTGAAAGATCTGGAGGAAGAAGGGCACCTCCAGCCACGGACACCGTGGGGATGGAGAGCGTGGTCAGAAGCCCCAGGAGTGGAGGCTGCCTGGTGCCAGCTGGGACCAGAGAGTGGAGGAGGGGAGGGTTGGCTGCTGTTGGAGGAGGGAGAAATTCTAGGCATTTAAGGAGGAAGAGACAGTTTCTCTTATGTCCAGAGGAAGACCATTCCTGAGGCTCATTCACAGAATAAGCCTCCTCTCCCCGGCTCCCCCTTGTCAGCGAAGGAACCCAGCCCCCGGGCTGGCATGCGCTCCATCACTAATGGGGCCAGCCGTGCAGGCTCACCTCCAGGGTTCAGGGCTGCAGATCTCAAAGGAAACAGCAGCTCCACTGTGGTAGGGTCCTCTCTCTAAGGAGAAAAAAAGAGAGAGAGACAGAGAAGAAAAAAAAAAACCTTCAAGGTAACCCGGCGGTGCACCTGCGTGACAACATCTCTCATGACCTTGTAAACTGAGACTAGTTAATCAGACTACATGTTTGTGCGTTACCATATGGGAGACAAAGAAGTAAAAAATACATTAAAAACTATGCCATGTGGCATTCGGGGCTCAGTTCTTCGGGTACAAACCCAACTGAGCGGTGCCGGCAGAGATAAAGTTGCTTCCTGGAAAGAACAGCCTCGGCGTCACGACTCTCTGTGTGAGATTCCTGCTACATTACTTGGGGGTTCTTCTGGGATTCAGAGACACTGCGTTTCCGCCTCCTTTTCCACCGGGGATATGAAACTTGGGGCACCCGGAGGGGTGGCCTCACCTGTTGCCAGTAGACCCTTGATCTGCAGGGGACTAGCCCTCCCAGGGCACCGCACCGGAGCAAGGACCCCGTGTGCATCAACGGAACCCATGAGGCCAGGAACCAGCCCAGGGAGCACCCATCAGACTGGTAAGAACGCGGGTTTGTTTTGGCAGCCGTGCCCCTAAGAGGGAGAAGGGAGCCTGATCACCTCCCAGAGTTGCCCTGGTAGTTCCACTGAAGAGAGCGAGTTTTTTTTTTTAAGTTTCTTGTCCCAAGCGACAGCC
Source organism: Paguma larvata (assembly GCA_030068075.1). NCBI lineage: Eukaryota > Metazoa > Chordata > Mammalia > Carnivora > Viverridae > Paguma > Paguma larvata. The sequence continues at coordinate 10,097,028 of CM057842.1, read as the reverse complement.
CTGCATTAGTTTGAAGCCAGTCTCTTTTCTGCTAAGCAGAGAGGGGTACTGTGTTAGAGACAGTGTGCCCCAGACTTCTGCTTACTGTGAACCTTGTTAAGGGTTATGATTGCTGAGAATTCTGTTTTGTTTGCTGTGATTGCTGTGAACCCTGTTTGCTGTGTTACGGAATTGCCATATTGTGAAAGTATGGTGCTGTTAGGGCTAAGGCCACTCCATTTTGGTTTAAGTTCCCTCTTAGAGTAGTTCTGGGCCCCGAGTTTCAGGAAAACAAGTCACCCCGGACTCTGCCCTGGGTTCCAGTAAACAGAGTAGCCAAAAGGCCAGACCCAGATTAGCAGACCCCATCACCACCCCGGGTGGGACTGGACCCTGATTAGCAGACCTCATCACCACCCCGGGTGGGACTGGGCCCTGATTAGCAGACCTCATCACCACCCCGGGTGGGACTGGGCCCTGATTAGCAGACCCCGCCTCCACTTTGAGTTCCAGGGAAACCACAGGAGGTCAGATTCCTAGAATAGCCCCTAGCAAAGCTAATCAGTGTTCAGCCCGCACACGCTGACCCTTTGAATCAGCGCAGGACCCCCAAGCTAAGCCAATCCATAGCTAGCCCGCACCCGCCAAATATGAAATACTCCATCAGAAACTAGTCCGCGAAAATGCCAATCAATCAATTCAAAGGATCCCCACTCCTGCCCAAAAAGTGTACTCGAACCCTGATAAAAAGCCTGTGTAAACCTGGCTCAGGGCTCTTGCCACTGCACCGCGGCGTTGGGAGGTGCAAGAGTCCGAGCTCGAGCTTCGAATAGAGACCCTTTGCGTTTGCATCAGTCCCGGCTCCCCGGCGGTCTTCTTGGGATCCAGAATTTGGGCACAACACCACAAGGGACAGGGAACAAAGCTGCCACTCTTAGGCCCTGGGCGGCGGGTTGGAGTCACCTGTGACTGTGTGTAGGGACTTGTCTCTCCTTCATTTCCTGCATTGATGACTACGAAAATTAGAGCCAACTGTCTCTGGTTATTCTACCTCACAACGGGGACTTTAAGGAATATTCCCAAGCAGCTGCCGAAACTCGTTTTGTTTTGGGGAAATCGCCTGTCTTCTCCGGACTGACATGGGCTGCCTAATTCCTCTGGGGAAAAACAGAATAACCTGGAGTCCATGCCTCTGTCTGAGCTGACAAGATTTAACCGGAAATTCTCTTTCTCTGCCTTCTGCTGGCCCCTCTCCTCTTCTGCCTTCCCTCCCCCTTCCTCCTGTTTCTGCACCACCTGGGGGGGGGGGGGTGGCAGCCTGATAAGTGGCTCCTCAAGGCCTCAGGCACCATCAGCTCCTCCTCCCACCCTAGATGTCAAGGAGGGAAGACCACTCACTTCAGCTTTCCCCACCAACATTCCAGGTAAAAATTAACCATGGGAAACAAATTGTCTTACGAGGACCCAAGTAAAACGTATTCAGTGTTTAAGCTAATTGAAGTTTGTTGGTTTGAGATAGACAATGTTTATCAGCATAAAGAAAAAAAACCTTTATTCTACCTAGATTTGCTGAAGTCAAATAAGCTCATGTTATCTCTGTTCCAATTTGTTAACAAAAGGATGGTTTGTCTGGCTCATAGTTTTCATAGGTAATTGTTAAGACAGCTTTCAAAGTCTTTGGTAAACTAAAATGTTAAAGTTTTTGCTTGCATGACAAATCGGGATTAAATTCATTGGCTAACTCGTAGATGTAGGTGTGTGCTTTTGACTAGTTAGAGAAAAACCAAGGATAGTTGGATCTGTTGGAAAACATGCTTTGTGCTTAATTGATTCATAAGTTTGCCATCTGAGAAATTCTAATGTAACAGTTCACAATTGGTTATTATTTAGTTTTCACTGGAGACAAGTTTCTAAGAGTTAAAATTCTGCCAAATGTAGTTAAAACTGATAAAAAATAACGAAAGCAACTCTGTAGGAAAGTAGGAGATATGAAGAAAGATATAAGAAATGAAAACATATTTTTGTTGAAGGTAAAAAAAAAAAAGTAATTTTGTCCTAAATGAGACTGGTTATTTGGAGAGAAATGGCTTGGGCCAAAATCTAAATGCAAAGAAAACTTGTAGAAAGTTTGCGAAGGGAAATCTTTAAGAAGAAATTTTATGTGCGGTCAGGACAGACTAAGGTTAAAATAAATGGATTTTAAAAGCACACAGGGTGAAGATTAAAATTCCTCCTCCTTGATCCAAAGACAAGAAAATGATGGCAATCCCCTTGGTGTCGGCCTCCAAATCCTCCACTATTTCTGTTGTTTCTGTTGAGCAGGGGAATGGATGCCTCTGCCATGTGAGGGATGGATGATGAATGAAGGGCTTTTACTAAGATACCTGGGCGCCATTTTACTAAACTTAGCCCATTGTATGCCGAAAATGGATATCCACATGGTTGAAACATATTTATGCGGGCGTTGTTCAAAAAGGCAGGGGAATAGACCTTGACTTTGGCCCTTTAGCCCCCTCCCTCGATGACCAATGATCAATATGTAAGTTACTTGTTGGGCCAAAATAAAATTAGTGCATCCTACGACAACCAGGAAAGTCTTGCTTGGTCACTGTCCATACCCCCAAGGTCCTGCAGGCGGGAAACGAAGGGGTAAGAAAAAACAGGGAAGGCCAGGTGAACTCAGAGGTAGGATCAAGCCTGGGTAAGAACGGACGATTCCCAGCACCTCGTGAGACCGACAGGACTTTCGGCTGCCAATCGCATAGCCAGCCAAAACGCGGGCCAGGAGGTGAGGTTTCTCCTGGCCCGCTATAGGGAATTGAGATAAGGGACAACTTGACTCCTTTTGCCTATAGAAGGGTCATTCCCCAACCAAGGCCAAGACTCCTTTGGAATGCATTATGGTTCATTTTCTTTTGCACAAAGGTTTGGCCACAATACAAATTGGAAGAGGGAACCCAGACCCCAAAAGGAAATATCAATGACAATACTATCCTACAATTGGACTTCTTTTGCAAATGGAAATGGAAATGGAGAGAATTCCCCTATTAGGTTCATTGTTTTGGGGCCTTAAGGAAAAGATAAAGATATATGTAAGCAATGTGAGGTGTATCCTAATTTAATGGGAACCCCTTCTAAAGTCCAGCAATCAGGAGGGGTAACAATTAAGGGACTCTTACATGTATCCAAAACAGACCTAGAGAAGGAGGAAGGGAAGTGTTCCACCTCAACCTCCTCCTCCTAAGGTCCTCAATCAATCTATCTATCTATCTATCTATCTACCTACCTATCTATCTATCTATCTAATTCTGCTCCCTGCTACCTGTTGGGCTAGGGCGGAGGGAAGGCTCCATACAATGGAAACCGACCCAAGATGGCCGACATTCCCGCCAAAAACCCTGAAGAAGGGACCCAAGATGGCCGAAGTTCCCACCACAGCCCTGGGAGGCGGACACGTCATTCCAGTAGACCAATAGGACTTTAACTCGTCACCAGTTTCAAAATCTCCTCCCCAAACCCATTAAAAACTCCTAACCCCTAATCTCACGCGCGACTTCCCCGACTCCTCTCTTGCGAGTCCTGGAATTTCGCCCTAGGGTGCTTGCAATAAAGTGTATTTTCAGACCACACTTTGCCTTGGCGGTCTTACTTTTATTCATCAGCGACTCGTAACCTTACACTACCCACCTTATCCACGCCCTCCCATGATGTATCAGGCATGTTTCCCTTACAAGAAGCTAGAACACCAGAAGAAAAACACTTTTACATTACAAGGTTTAAGACAGATAAAAGGAAATCTAGGTAAATTTTCTGACTGGATAAGTATATAAAGGCTTTTCAGAATATTATGTATGTTTTTGAGTTTGACCTGGAAAGATCTCATGCTTTTGTTAAATTGGACTCTTAAGGAGACAGATGTTTGGGGGAAAAAATTTAAGGAAATCTAAGATTTAGCCCTTAGATTATGCTAAATTTGCCACTATTTTACACACACAAAATGAGAGCCCGAGGGCCTTCCTGGAGAGGTCGAGGGAGGCACTCATTAAATATGGCTATCTCCCCTGACAACCCTAAGGCCGAGATGATTTTAAAAGACAAATTTGTCACTCGATCAGCTGTAGACATTCCGAAAAAGTGCAAAAATTGGCCTTGAAGGGACCCTGGAGGAGCTGTTGCGATGCCAGTTGGGTATATTACAACCAAGATCAAGAGAAGAAAAAAGAATAAAACAGAAAAGGAGGCTTAAAAAAAAAAAAATCAGGCCTTAGTCGTGGCCTCTCGTACTGTCAGACCGGACTTCCGGAGGTCCTGGCGCCATGTGGCATTTCCACGGCCGTTCAGAGCACTAAAATGCAAATGTCCTCAGAGAGGACAACCAACATGAAAACCCCGTAAGCCACGCCCCTTATGTGGAGCCGGTCCCTGGAGACCCGAATGCCCTCGGCTCCAGCGTAAGTTCATACGGTCTTAGCTGGTACTCGGAAGGCTCACTGTCTGCCCAGCGCGATGCCAGGCTCCAAGGAAGTCACCCCGAACAAGCCCCACCTGATCTCTGCTTTCAGGGAACTTACAGAAGACAGGAAAGTGATGTCACCGTCAGCTCCAAAACGCCACGTGACTTAGGAAGCCGCCGGTGTCTGGCTTCCACTTTGGATGTGGAAACCCAGTAGGCGCTGCTGCCGCCACAGCAACAGGAAAAGGCTGAACCATTTGCAACACCATGACTTCCTCGAACCCATCAGAGAGCCGCGGTCACCGGCAACCCACTGGCCTGAGATCTGGGGGCAGGGAGACGGACAGGGGCGCTGGCTCACAGGCACAGAAGGACGGCGTCAGCAGATGAGAGGCAGAGATTTCTGCTGGAATTTTTAACCGCTAGATAAAGGGCAAGTGTGGGCTGGTGTGAGGGTGGAGAGGCCGGAAGCATCAGCCACAAGGGGCCTTCTCACCCCTTGGCAGGCTCTTCGGGGACCACCACCACGCAGTCACGAGGAAGGCTGGGGGTAGGGCCAGAGATAAGGGGAAGTCCCCCCCCCACCTTAACCAGATCCACAAGTTCACGGTCTACCTTCCTCCAGTTACCACGACACTTTGCCAGTGGTCCCCATACCACATCACGTAGCCTTTTCCTAACGTCTGGCAGTTTCCTCACATTTCCGGCTGAAATTTCCTCACCCCTTTACAGCTGCTGCCGTAACTGCCAGGTTCCAAAGTCAATGCCACCTTTTAAATGTTTGCGACAGCAGCACCCTGTTCCCGATGCCAACTTCTGTGCTCATAATTCCGTGAGTCAGCAATCTGAGCCGAACTCAGCTGGGCAGGTGGTTCTTCTGACGGTCTCACCTAGGGTCACTCACGCAACTGCAGTCACCCGATGGCTTCCCTGGGGGCAAATGGCCCAAGACGCGTGCCTGGCGGGTGGTGCCAACCGTCAGCAAGGTCCCTCTCCACGTGGTCTCTCATCCTAGGGGAGAGGACGGCCCAGGTGTCTTTGCATTTTGCTCTTAAGACTCTGGCCGTAACTAAAACAGGGCAAACCCCGGGGTGTATTTTTCAAGCGTCTGCTCCTGCTGTGTTTGATAATGTTCCATTGGCCAGAGAAAGTTGTCCGATCAAGGGCATCTTCAAGGGGTAGAGAAATAAACTCCACCTCTTGATGCAAGGAGCAACAAAGTCAACCTTGAAGAAATGCACGTTGGGGCGCCTGGGTGGCTCCGTCAGTTGGGCGGCCGACTTCGGCTCAGGTCACGATCTCAGCTCGTGAGTTCGAGACCGGCATCTGGCTCTGTGCTGACAGCTCAGAGCCTGGATCCCGCTTCAGATTCTGTGTCTTTCTGTCTCTCTCCTCCTACCCTGCTCACACTCTGTCTCTCAAAAATAAATAAACATTAAAAAAATTTTTTACAAAAAGATGCACGTTGAGAGATAGGAGGAATTACCGCAGCCACCATCTACTACATCGTTATTCTCATACACGCACACACACACACACACACACACACACACAACCAGTGCAAATTATAACACAAGAAACCACTCGCACATCCGCTAACATGGCTAAAATCAAACTAACGGTAGCATGCATAAGCAGGATGTGAAGCAAACGAAACTTCCATGATGATGGAGGCATAACTTGCTTCAACCACTTTGGAAACCTGTTGGCACTATCTGCCAACGCTTGAGGTCTGCCTACGCGATGAGCCCGCGACTCCACTCCAGGCTTGCACCCAAGAGAAGTCAGAACATTCGCTCAGAGTAAGACTTGTACGAGAACATCCACAGAAGCTTTATTCCTGACAGCAAAACCTGGAAAGAACCCAAATGTCCATGAACAGAATGGAATGTCGGGGCTGTGGGAAGTTCAGACAATGGAATATGACACAGCAGTGTTTACAGATAAACCTCACAGGCACTGGATTGAGGGAAACACCAGCCATGGGAGGCCATAGCGTGTGGTTCTATTTCTATGAACAGGAAAAACAAATCTATGGTGACAAGCGTGTGGCTCTTGATCTCGGGGTCGTGAGTTCAAGCCCCATGGTGGGTGTAGCGATTACTTAATAAATAAATAAAAACTTAAAAAAAAAAGTATTTTAAAATACAAAAACAGACCCCTGTGAGAACAGGTAAAAATAAATAAGAGTCCCCTGGGGTAAAGTACTGTGGACAGCCCATGGATTTGGAGCCAGACTCCATTTCTTACTGCCTGTACAACCTCGGTTAACTCACCTCGACTGGCCCTGTAAATTGGGGATAGTAATAGCATCTACCTCAAAGTGTCATTGGGAGAAGTTAACTTAAAATAAGATTCAAAGCTTAGGGTAGTATCTACTATGGGTTCACAGTAAGCTCCCAACAATTACCTGCTTTTATGAACATGAACAGGTGAACATCCATCACTAGGGAGAAAGACGGTCACTGTCAGAACAGAAGGAACAATTTGCTGGACACGTAAAATATCAAAAATCTTCTCATTTAATTCCACTGCTTCAAAATATATCAATTTCAAAAGCGACAGTATTACAAGATGTATTCGGCAGTCACGGTGGGAGAGATTAACAAAGCTCTTCAGGTAAACAGATCAAAGATGGAGACGGACTGAATGTTTGAGCCCCGCCCCCAACATTCACATTCTGAAGCCTAATTCCCACTCTGTGCTGGTATAAAGAGGTGGGGTCTTCAGGAGGGGAGGAGGTCAAAAGGATGCAGCCCTCAGGAACGGGACTGGAGTCCTTACAAAAGACACCCCACCGAGCTCCCTTGCTCTCTTTCCGCCACGTGGTGACACAGGCAAGAGACAGCCATCTATGAACCATGAGGCGGGCCTGGCCAGACATCAAATCTGCTCCCATCCCGACCTTGGACTCCAGCCTCCGGAGCTATGAGAAAAAAGTTCTGTTGTTTATAAGCCACCCGGTCTATGGTATTTTTGTTACGCAGCCCGGACAGACTAAGATAGAGACCAATACCTATGAATGTGTAGAAGATTCTGGAACACAAATAATATGCTCTATCTAGTGGACGTATGCAGAATACAGTATGTTGGTTTCAACGACGCAGGAAGCATTTATGAAAACTGACCACACGCTAAGTGCGCCAGTTAGATACCACGTTCAGCCATAACAAACCCATCCCTACCCTCCCCAACTCCCTCCCCAAAATAGCAATGTGCTGTGCCGGTAAAAAGTGCATCTTTTTATGTAACAAGATATCCGGAAACAAACAGGCCAGGGCAGCCACACAAAGACACCAGCTGGGGACCCAGGAAGGTTGTGATTTGTACTGTTTGTACAAAGGGCAAGAAGTGGAGGGATCTGGCTAAATGTTCCTTTGCCACATCCTTCTCCAGAGTCGCACCGGGAACTTCTCATACTTAGAATGGCCAGGACTGGGGGTGCTGTGGCCTCCTCTAGCTGAAGAAGGAGACTGGAAGATATGGGGGTTTTTTTTAGTAGTGCACAGTGCCGATCTGAACAAAAAATCCTAAGTTCTTTTTTAAGGAAGAAGGGCCAATTTTGATAGGCAACTAGCAGGATAGGCCAGATTAAAATCAAAATAGATAACCTAATATTCGATAACATAAAGACCACATTTTCTGCTCACAATGTAATTAAAAACCAACAACAAAAATGCAACTGAAAAAAAAAAAAAAAAAACCTATACACATGCAGGAACTTTCCAGAATGACAGAAATGTATACCTTGAACGGTGTGTTGGTTACACATACATATGTACAAACCCGTCGGACTCCTCTAAGTGTACACTTAAGGTTTATGCATTTCGCTCTGAGTAGTTATACCTCTAAAAATACATCCGTGTCCTGTGATTTTAAAATCTAATTACAGCTAACTCACGGGCCAAAGAATAAGTGATCGCGGAAGCTAAGACAATACTTAGATTTCAACCAAAATGAAAATATTATGCATCGAAACATGACGTGGCCAGACGAGTACCACGAGAGAGGATGACAGCCTGGGACGTTTATATTTTTAGGAAAAGTGGAGGGCGCCTGGGTGGTTCTGTCGATTGAGCGTCGGACTCTTGGTTTCGGCTCAAGTCATGATCCCAGGGTTGCGGGTTCGAGTCCCGCGTGGAGCTCCGCACTGAGCGTGGAGCCTGCCTAAGATTCTCTCCCTCTCCCTCTGCCTCTGCCACTCCCCACTCTCACGCACGCGCCTTCTCTCTCTCCTTCTCGCTCTCTCTCTCTCAAATAATGAAAAACTAAAATAAATAAAAATAAAGATCGACCGTCAATCAGCAAGGGGTTCCCGCGCCCGGCTGGGCCCCTGGCAGGAGCAGGCCGCCGCCGCCCGGGACGTCTTCCCTCGCGGCGTGGGTCCTCTTGTGCACGGCGAGCGAGGAGCTGTGGCGGAAGGCCTTCTCGCACTGATCGCACGCGTAGGGCCGGCCGGCGGTGTGCGTTCTCGCGTGCACGAGCAGGTGCGACGACTGGCCGAAGGCCCGCCCGCACTCCGGGCACGCGTACGGCTTCTTGCCGCTGTGCGTCCTCGCGTGCTTGCGGAGGGACGAGGGCTCGCTGAAGGCGCGCCCGCACTCGGCGCACGCGTACGGCCTCTCGCCCGTGTGCGTCCGCATGTGGCTCTTGAGGGTCGAGAGGCGGCTCAGCACCTGCCCGCAGGTGGCGCACGCGTGGAGCTTCTGCCCCGTGTGCGTCCGCCGGTGCACGCTCAGGTGCGTGCTCGTCCGGAAGGGCTTGCCGCACTGGCCGCACTCGTACGGCTTCTCCCGGGTGTGCGTGCGCAGGTGCGTCTTCAGCGACGAGTGCTCCCGGAAGGCCTTGCCGCAGTGCGCGCAGCCGAAGGGCCGCTCGCCGGAGTGCGTCCTGGCGTGGCTCCGCAGGGAGGACGGCTGGTTGAAGGCCTTGCCGCAGTCCTGGCACTCGTAGGGCCTCTCGCCCGTGTGGTTCCTGCGGTGCAGCGCCAGGTTGAAGTTGCGGGTGAAGGTCTTGCCGCACTGCGCGCACGCGAAGGGCTTCTCCCCGGAGTGCGCCCGCAGGTGGCGCCGCAGGTTCGAGGCGTACTTGAAGGCCCGCCGGCACTCGGGGCACGCGAAGCACTTCTCGGCCGTGTGCGTCTTCTCGTGCCGGAGGAGGTCGGAGCTGTAGCGGAAGGCCTTGGCGCACTGGCCGCACGCGAAGGCCCGGTCCCCGCCGCGGCCCTGCTCGGGCGCGGGCAGGCGAGCGGGCGGGAGGGCGGACGGTCCCCCCTCGGGGCGCCCGCGGGGGGCGCCTCCCACGCGGGGTCTCGGGTCCGGGAAGAGCGGTCCGAGGCCGGGAGCGGGTCTTCCGAGTCCGCGAGACTCACGGGGCCTCTCTGCCGCCCGCGGCTGCTCCTGTCGACGGAGGGAAACACGAGGCCCGAAGGCCTTACTACATCCACCGACGTCCTCCCCCCGGGGGAGCCGCGTGTAGGGGAAAGGCTTTCTACACCCGAAGCTTCTGCCCTTTTAGTGGGTCCGGACCGTTCCCGCCCCGAGTCCCTCCAAGGGGACGCTGCCACAAAGTGCTGTCATTGTCGGTACTTTCAGGAGGCCCCTTAGGTGGAAAGTTTTGCCAACTTAAGGGCAAAGTAAGTCTTGGGCACTTGGTATCTGTTCATTCTGGAAGCGGATGCCTGTGGGGACTCTGTGAAGGCGCATGGCTTGATGTAGACTTTAACCCCGTGTCTGACTTTCCCCGACTCTCTCCCAAGACACTGTGTTCTCCCGGGTGAGCGCCACTCACCTTGAATCTCTCTCTGTCTCTCTCTCTCTGGTCTCTTGTGCTGCTTTTCTTGCTTTTTTTTTTTTTTTTTTTTTAAGATTTATTTATTTAAGCAATCTCTACAGCCAACGTGAGAGCTGGCACTCACCACCCCGAGACCGAGCGTCGGAGGCTCCTCCCACCGAGCCCGGCAGGCAGCCCTGCTCTCGCTAACCTGCAGCAACCCCAGCCGCTCCTACAGCAGGACGGAGAATGCTCCTCGGGCCCCTTACCCTTTTCAGGCCAACGGATGGGATCTCTGCAGACGTATCTTGGTTAGGAACGGAATCTCGGGGCGGAGGCCGAGGCTCTGAAATGAACGAGGAGGGGAAAGTAAGTGCCCGGGGAAGGAAGCTGTAGGACCAGGGCAACCAAAAGAATAATCGGGGCACATGGGTGTTTTGTTTTGTTTTGTTAACACCGATTCTAACTACGGGAAGAAACTGGGAAGAGGAGGGATGAATCGGAGAGCCCAGGAAACATTAAGGCACTGGCTCCAAAAGGAGTTACGGAACCGCCGCAAGGAGGAATGGGAATGCTAGACGCGTTACTGAAAAAGGAGCCTGTGACGGTTGAGGCCGAAATTGAGAGAAAGTGGTAGCAAGGACTTATCGCAGGGTGAGGGCGGCGGGGGGGGGCACTGGATAAAACACGCACACGCTACCTCCATGGAAAACACACACAGCAGAAAACATACACATGGAGGCGACCAATGGGATGGGGAGGCAGGACAAATAAATCATCCCGTGAAACCAGAGTAACTTATTGGAGACCAAAAGGAGAGGGCGTGGAACCCAGGGGCGCGGCTCCGGCAAGGCCACGGAAGCATCGGCCCTGCTGACCACGTGCAAACCTGACGCTGGCCTCGATGGGCGCCGGCGCTCGCCTGGCCGGCCGGTCACTCACCTGGACAGCTTTCCGGGAAGAGTCTTCTGTCCGTGGGCCCCCGCTCTTCTCCTCGCTCCAAACGGGAACACGACCGGGGTTTGCCCAGCTGCTCTCCTGCCCGTGGGGAGACGTGCAGGGTGTGAGCCGTGCCTGCCGTTAGACCGGGGCCGATACCCTGACGTCTGTAGGGGACACCCGAGATGGGAGGAGCAAGACGAGCACCCCTAGACTCAGACGGGCACGGCCGAGCTCTTCCACTGAGGGGCCGAGTACAAGCTCCGGACGGTGGGGCTCTCTGGTCCCCAAAACCCAGGGTTCTGACTCAGAGACGCACTCGAAAAGCTCAGACACTTTTAACCACGGAGAAAAGGAGAGCGGCAGAGAGACCTCCATTTCCAAGCCCCAGGAGAGCAGGATGGGTCCGTTTTTTCACCTCTCAATTTCCCGAACCGGCACAGTTCCGGGGACCCGCAGAGGCCGCATGGGTGAGTGGCTGAAGCCGCGGGGCTGGCCTTACCCACGGAGGCCAGGTTCCTATAGTTCTCCAGCATCACATCTCTGTAGAGGCTTCTCTGGGCAGCGTCTAGAAACGTCCATTCTTCTGGGGTGAACACCACAGCCACATCCTCGAAGGTGACTGGTCCCTGAAACACACGCCCGTCCCGGCTCAGCCAGGGGCCAGCCCGGCCGGTACCCGAGAGGCCGGCGAGGGCCCGGCTTGGGGGAGGAAGACCGTGCAGAGGATTCTCACTCGGGGCCCTGAGGTCTCTCGGAGTCTGCCCCTTGGCTCAGGCCCCAGAACTAGAACCCTCCTCCCTCTACTCATCCGTCCCCGAGGGCCAGCATCCAGAGGCGTGGCTTCGGAGGACTTAGCCGTGAGCCACCAGCCAGGAAGCCACAGCAGTTTCGTTCCCTTCCAGCTCCAGGGTCCCACAGGCCTGAGCGCGTTGCAGGCAAGAGAGAAATACGTGGTAAATGACCCGTCTCTGCCCCGGGGACCCATGAGGGCCAGCTGCCATGGGCAGCTCCCATCCTGAATCTGGTTCCCCTCCTGGTGCCCAGCAGAAGCGGGCACTCCACAGCTAGGGGAGGTCTGAGTGAAGCGGCGGGATGGCTGCCTGGGCTGCCCCTGCACCCACCCCCTCCGCCACTGTAAGAGGCCCAGCGCCTAGAAGCCTGGGCACCAGCCTCGCTGAGCTGCAGGCCGAGGGAAGAGGATGAGGGCCCGAGCGTCAGGGACTTCCTACTCACCTGTGGACAGCTGGCCAGCACCCCAGAAGCCATGGACTCCTCCCCTGCGCTCTCCTCCTGCAGCCAGCCGGAGTCCTGGGCGAGCAGAGCTACGGGAGAGGGAAGCCAGGAGGCCCGGTGAGCACACCCGCAGGACCCAGGACCACCCGCCCCGGCCGTGAGCGACCACAGGTGCACGCACGCACACTCACGTACGAGGGATACACACACTTGTGTGCTTAGGCGCACATGCACACACCACACAGGGACGCGCACGTGCATGCATTCACACCCACACGCACTGAGACACATACACAAACACCAAACACACACGTCCAGACAAGTACATGCACACGGAAAGAGACAGGCACACGGACACACGTGCAAACGCGCACATATATGCACGTGCTTCTTCCATTCCAAGTCTCTGCAGTTACGGTCTCGATTCACCGACAGACTCTGGAGTTTCTGGGGAGCCCCCCACTGCCCCTTGACTCAGCCCTGGGTCAGCATTTCTCCCCCAGCTGCTCAGCTCCTTCCTCTGCCCCACTCTGCGGGGCCAGTGGCACCGCAGGACTCGGCACAAGCAGGGGACAGAGAGGCTGCCACCGCCCCGAGTGACTGCCTGCAAGGAGGAAGCATCTCCCCTTCCTGCCTTCAAATCGACCGCACCCCTCCATCCGCACAGGGCCTCCTCGCTCTGGCCCGTGACAGGTGAGCAAGTGACCTCCCCCACCAGCCCCTGTCTCCCTGCACAGTCGCCTCCCTCTGCCACGGGACCTCTGGGAACTAACCGTGAACTGAAAAATAATGCATATCACACAAGTAAAGACAATTAATTGCATCTAATAATTAAAGAAAAAAAACACAAAAACCTGACCCACGCCCAGTCTCTGACCCCCTGTGTTCCCTTCCTGGGGCTGCTGTAACCAAGCGCCACAAACGGAGAGGCTTAAAACCACAGATGCATCTTCTGTCTCAGCTCTGGAGGCCGAAGTCCAAGACCAAGGTGTCGTTGGCAGGGCCGCGCTCCCTCGGAGACTCTGGGCAGAACCCCTCCTCGCCTCCTCCTGGCTTCCGGCGGGGACCGTCCAGAATCCTGGGCGCTCCTCGGCCTGCAGCTGCGTCCCTCCCATCTATGCGTCTGTCGTCACATGGCCGTCCTCTCCCTGGAGTGCCCCTGTCTCTGCCCAGTGTTTTCCTCTTCTTAAAAGGACGCCAGTCGCATTGGGCCCCCGCGACACCACCTCATCTTAACCCGCAGCGCACAGACCCGATTTCCAAGGAAGGTCCCAGTCCCGGTCACGGGTACCGGTGGTTAGCACTGCAGTGTATCCTCAGAGGGGGGGGGGGACACAATTTAAGCCACGACACCCTGCTTTTCCCTCTACATACTGTCGCTGTTCCCCCACCGTGGGCAAGCGATCCTGCGTGTCCGTTTCCTCAGCTCCCGCTCACTCATGATCACCACAAGGACAGACACCGGCCGCGCTCAGACCACCAGCGACCCCCGTCTGCGGAGGGGTCCAGTCATGCGTTCGGTCATCCATCCTTCCACCTTGAAGCCCACCGTCCCCCACCACGCCCCAGCCCCCTCGGTCTCCTGTACGAGACCCTCCTCTGTCCCGCAGGCCACTGTGACCCCTCAGCCTCTGCTTCGGCAGGCAGCCTCACAGCCTGACCAGGCCCAGACCCCTAGGCTGACTCTCTCCCCTGGACTCCAGACGCCCTCCACACCATCAGCTCGTGTCCCCACTCATCCGTCCTGGGGACTCAGTGAGCTGGGGGGGGCGGGGCTGCTGCCCCTCCCCCCCATCACCACAGACAGAAGACTGCCATCGGGCCTTGAATTTGCACTGCTGGGTATGGAGCTTGCTTGGGACCCATGATCCCTTCTTTCTCCCCCTTCGGGAGGGGGAACAAGTACCCCGTGTGTGTCCCACCACTGCGTTTTGGGGGCAGAGGACTTGCTTTCTCGGTTCACAGGTTCACAGCTGCAGAAGTCTGCCCCGGGGGTGGACGCACCCCAGTCTCACCCATGCCTGATTTAGGTGATTCGTATGAGGACACAGGGACTGTCTGAGTTGATGAGAGTTGGGACCTGGAGTGGATGCGGAAATGGGTAAAAACTCCCGGGGTGTCGAGACCATCTGAGTGCATTTGGTCTGTGGGGAGGACGTGAATTTGGTTGTGGGGGGGGAAGGAACAGGGCAGCCGTTACAGGTTGAATTGTGTCCCCCCCCAGGATCATGAAATCGTAACCTCTCTGGTACCTCAAAACATGACCTTACTTGGAAAGAGGGGCTTCGCAGGTGTGATTAGCAAAGATGAAGTCACGGTGGAGCCGGGTGGGCCCCAAACCCAGTAGGACTGGCGTCCTAGGAAGAGGGGGAGGAAAGGCAGAAGCAGGGACACGCGAGGGGGGAAGGCCATGCGGCTGGTGCAGGCGGAGACCGGAGCCGACGGCCGGCCGGCCGCCGCTGGACGCCAGGAAGGAGCCTCCCCATAGGCCTCACAGGCAGCGGCCCCACCAACACCCTGATTTCAGACTTCCGGCCTCCAGAACCGTCAGACCTGGATTTCTGTTGTCTCGTTCCCATCCCCTCAGCGCCCCTCCCTCCCCCGCTCTGTGCCTCAGATGGGAAATCTCACCCCTCCCTGACGCTCTCCAGACCCCAACAATCGATCCAAAAAAAAAAAAAAATCAGTGATGCCATCTCTACAGGGAGCACCCCCCACTCCCTTTCTTCCTACCCCTGTCCCCACTACATGGGCCCCTGGGCACACCAGGGAATTTACAGATGCCATTCCTAGGCCTGAAATCCTCCCCACAAACCTTCTCCAAACAGCCCAACGTCATGCCGAGCTAAATGATACAGTAATCGTATATCATGGTCTAAGCCAATACGCACCCCCCAGGGGACACCTGGCGGTCTGGTATCTTGGTCAGCTCCACTACGTAACAAGACACCACGGCCGGGTGGGGGGGGGGGGGCTTAAACAGTAGAAATTTATTTCCTGGGGCCCCTGGGTAGCTCAGTCACGTAAGTGTCTGACTCTTGATTTCGGCTCAGGTCATGATCTCACGGTCCATGGGTTCAAGCCCCGCGATGGGCTCCGTGCTGACAGCTCAGAGCCTGGAATCTGCTTCAGATTCGGTGTCTCCCTCTCTCTCTCTGCCCCTCCCTTGTTTGCTTGCGCGCTCTCTCTCTCTCTCTCTCTCTCTCTCTCTCAAAAATAAACACTAAAAAAACTTTTAAGAGTACTTCAAAAGCAAGGGTACTCCGAGTACCTTAAGAGCACTTCGAGGCAGAGCTGTGCCCAGAGAGCTTACCAAAACTACACAGAGGAGCAACCCACAAGAATTACTTCCTGTCGGCGAGACAACGCAATTTCCAAACACAAGACTGGATGATACTGTTCAGAAACAAAGCTTGTTATTCTCACGAGAAGGCAAGATGGAAGGAAACAAATGCCTTGAAATTAAAGTGAGTAGATAGTATTTGTCCTCCGGAATTAACTCCACCCCCCACACCCCACTTCTCAGGACATGTGGCCTGCTTCGCCCTCATTTTTTACAAGCTCAGTTAAAACATATCCAATTTATAGTAAATTCGACGGTTAATTCAGCATCAACAGGATTGTGTAGTGAAGACTTTAACTTTGCCCAGAAAGAGGTCGGGGCTTAGCCACAGCTGAATGGAGTGTGTTCTTTCTTAAGAGAAAGACCAAAGACCAAACAAAAAACAAAAACAAAAACAAAACAAACACAGAAAGAATCCCAGCCCACAATCCTGAGAAGGTGCCTTTCGCCTCGAATACGTCAAGAACGGTGACGCGACTTTATGTCTCCTCCTTACGGGGCAGGGAAACGCCTGCTGTCCGAGTGATAACGGGGGGAGGTGCAAGTTCCCAGACACAACACAACATGCGGGGCCGAGGCCACTCACCAGCACCCCCGGCCATCCTCAGCTCAGGGAGACTCGGTGCGGGCACCGGTATGGCCACCCGCTGAATCGGCACAGCCTCCTTCAGCCCCTAGACAGAGTGATGAGGACAGATCAGGGGTCACACGGTCTGCGGAATCTGACTCTGCAAGGCTGAGCCTGCTCGGGGCCACACGATGACAAAGTTGGGACATGCCCGATTTAGCCGGTCCAGATCGACCCAATTCATGAGCACAAAACTCATCCGTGATAGAATTTCGACTTCAAGATGGGACGGAGAGGGGCCCGGGGTGGGGGAGTGGCCTCCAGCAGCGGGGGACACGCTGGAGCAGAGCGGGGCGTGGATGACCTGCAGGCTGAGGGGTGGGAGGGGGGTGTGGAGGTGGACCTGTACACGCGAGGAACGGTTAGTAAGTCATTCCCGGAAGGCAGCCCTGTCGTGAGAGGAAGGATTTGAACTCTCCTCCACTGGTGGCCGCTCCCTCAGGCAAGGTGTCTGCTCTCACTCTCATTTCTAAGGGATGTCCCTGGACTCTGTGTCCAAGGTGGGGCCCAGTGGGAACAGGAGCCTGTAGGGAGCAGTTCCAGGGGCCCCCGAGAACTAGCAGTGGCTCTGGGCAGGGTGGTGGCAGTGGGGACAGCAGGAGCAGTCAGTCAGAGGGAAGTTATATTTGGCGGGGAGGGGGCTCTCAGGACTTGGTGGTGGATGGGAAGAAAATGTGGCAGGTCCCTCAGGACAGGCAACGGGCCTGGGCAGGTGGGGGCAGCCCTTCTCCTGGGGAGGGGGGGGAGGGGGGGAAGGGAGCACTCAGAGCATGCCTTAAAGTGTCCTTCTCTGATTGTCTCTTCGCCTTAGGAGGGACGCACAGGACCCTGGGCCAAGAGCTCAGTCACCAGCCTGGGCTCTCTACCCAGCCCTGGGATCACGCGATCACTCATTCTTACAGGACAGGGTGGGGGTGAGAGTGGAAGGAACGGAGGAGGAAAGGCTGGGCCAGGGGAGGCAGGGCCAGGGCCCTGGGTGCTAGCCCCCCCGGAGGCCTGCTCTGGGCCGCCGCCACGCTGGGGGTGCAGGAACGCTAGGGCCCGTTCCGTAGTTCCTACCGGGAGCCAAGCCTGGGCCTCCAGCCTGTCCCCAGGTCCCAAGAGTTGGGCATCCTGGATTCCTCCTTCCCCCACCCCCCCGCCACCCCATTTGCAGAGGTCTTGAAGCCCAGGCCTTCCTGGCCGGAGCTGGGCCCTCCCAGCAAACCTCCTCCCCGGCTTACTGCACATCTGGAAGACCAAGGCGACCCCGGGAGAGACGGCCGGTCCTGTGGAATCGACAGTGTCTGTCCGTCTCCAATCGTGGGCCCGATGAGCATCCTCAGGTCTGGCCCCGGCCCCTAGGAGAAGGCACGGAGGGCACTGAGCAGGGCAGAGATGGCACCGAGGCTGCTCTGGGTCTGGGGGACCCGCAGTTTGGGGGGAGGGCCGT
Organism: Paguma larvata; assembly: GCA_030068075.1. Lineage (NCBI taxonomy): Eukaryota > Metazoa > Chordata > Mammalia > Carnivora > Viverridae > Paguma > Paguma larvata. The sequence continues at coordinate 10,079,246 of CM057842.1, read as the reverse complement.
GAGAGGTCAGGCGTGCAGTCTGCCAGCTTCAGATCTGGGGACTCCCCCCAGAGAGGAGCCGGCCACCAAGGGCTCAAGGACGGATCACGCCACAGGGGCCGGGGTGGACCCGACCCTTTCTGGTTCTGGGGGCGGCCTGACTGCAGGCCAGGCCACGGGCCCTCAGAGACACCGCAACGCACTTCAGTCTAGGAAGGTGGGGAGCCCTGAGTTCTGAACAGGAACGTTGCTCTGTGTTTTCTTCGTCTGTTTGTCTATATGACACCCCTCGATCACAGGACCAAACTACGGCCACAGTCGGTTACATCTGTGCCATCTGTGGCATCCGGAGCCCATCCTCTGCGCCCTGCCCTCATCCAGCGCTCACACAAGCTACCATCCCCGTGCCCTGAAACAGCGCGGAGGAGACACGGCGTGGGGGAGGGCGGCTGGGACGGTAGGAGGACCGAGCCCGGAGACACCCCTTCCTCAGCCTCCTCTGGGGACTCTTCTGAGAGCAGTCTCCTCTCTGGCCATGAGGCAGAGGCCACAGGGCCTTGGTCTTTCCCTGGGGACCAGCACTTATTCTCACATGACAGGGAGGCCTCAGAGCTGCCACGGAGGCCTCAGTCATTGGGACAAGGCCCGCCGATGCCCGGAAGGACGAGCCCAACAGTCAGCGCCTTCAGCCACGCAGCAGGTCGTGTGATCCCCCGGCAGTAGGTCCTGGCGGCTAGGACGCAGCAGCCTCTGCAGGCAGGCCTGGATGGGACTCCCAGCTCCGAACGCGGCTGCACCGCTTATGGGCTGTGTGCCTTCGTGACGAACCACTCAACTTCTCCACGTGTGTCTGCGTGGTGCTCCTCTCCCCGTTCAGAACGTTCTGCGACCGCCTGCTTCCTGGGGCTCGAACACTCGGTGCTCACTTCTGAGCTGCAGCTGGAGCTCCTCGGAAGGTGCTAGAACCCCATACTGAGAGGAAAGCGCCCACAGAAAGTGGAGAGGACAGCTGTGGGCCATGCTCGCTCCCTGCCTCACAGGGTCCATCTGCTCATCAAGACGAGGGGGCGGTGAGGGCCTGTGTTCACTCCTCGCTGCCCAGGTGGTAACCGAGGGCTCTGTAACGACGCCCCGAACGCCCTGCCTGGGCTGACCGCACCTGTCAGACGAGGCCCCTGCAATCCGGCAGCTCCAATAAGGTGTTTTCAGACACTCTCAGGGCCTCAAAAGCAACGCGCCCTTTCCCAAGCAGCTACCGGACGACATTCTCCACCTAAATGAATATTCGGACCAACGGTGAGCAGGACCTGGGCAGCGAGGAGGGCGTCTGGGCTGCTCTGGGGTCTGACGCGAGCCGTGCAGGGCTGAGGGTTCCGGCGGCCCTGCGGCCCACCCCAGGCTGGGCGGGATTGAGGCTCTGGGCAAAGGGACGAAATAGGTCTCTACCGCCCAGGCCACGCCACCCCCTCCACTCAGCCGGCATCTCGGACACTCTGCAACTGACTCCAGCCACGACAGAGGTGGAGGGGCTCAGGCTGAGGGAGCCCGGAGACCTCACAGACTCTGGCAGAAACAGGCCCAGCCCGGGGGGGGGGGGGGGGGGGGGAAGCTGGGCTGTTTGTCCGTCTATCCAAACCTGAACCCTAACCTCTGAAATCCCCAAAGGTTTGGGGATGCAAACCTTGGAAATTCCTATAGTTTGGGGAGGCAGGAACTCAGGGCCGAAGTGGGGGTCAGAGCCGCGATGTGTGTTCCCCGGTGCGCTGGGATGCGCCAGCCGGCTCTGAAGGCTTTTTCCACGCTGTGACAAGGACTTATTTCCAGTGCGAGATCCCGACTTGTCCCCTAAGTGGGGAGCCATCCACGACAGCGCCCCCGCGTCCTTTACAGTCAGGGTGGCTGTCTCCCATGGCTGTCTCGTCAGGTCCTCCTGAAGCCATCCCGACCGTGGCTGAATCGGCTCTCCGGGCAGAGTCTGCTCCCGGCAACGGGTGAGCGATGACAGAAGCCTTGCCAACGCCCGCGCGCACGGCACCCAGGGCTGCCGCCCTCCCCGCCGAGGCACGTTCCCGGCGTGTTCAGAGGTGCGCCTCGCTTGGGCGGGCTCTCTCCCACCCCCGACTTCGCGGGCTTCTCCGACATCAGGAGTTTCCCGTGACGGTCGAGGAGCCAATCCCACTGTGCGCAGTCGACGTCTGACTCACGCTGGCGGAAATGTTGACTGGGGGGAACCTTCTGGAAAGAAAGGGCCTCGAGGGACAGGGAGGGCTTGCCCAAACTCACGGGCCGCGGACACCCCCTTCACACCACGTGGGAGTGCCCTTGAGGAAGTGCCCCCCCGCGGCCCCCTGGCTCTGGTGCGCGTTTGCAGCTCACACCCTCCTCGACTTCTTCCAGGAGAGGGAGCGAGGGCGAGCCCCCGTGAATCTTACCGTGTGCACAGCCGGGGACGAATCTCCCTCCAAGATCTCCTGCACAGCAGCAGCCGCTTTGGATTTAAGTGGAGAGTCCCAGCCTAAAATGAATTGGGGGGGTGGGGAGTTCAGTTCTTTCAGAAACAAACAGTGCTATGAAACTGACCAAAATATATATTTGTGCATTTATTGATTTATTTACTGTTTTAAAATACTGTTTTTGAAGTCTTGACTCTCAACTGGGGACAATACTGAAAGGGAAGAAGGCGTCGGCAAGCAAAGGGAGACTCTGAGGGGTACAGCGGTGTGAGGAACTTTCCCATGGAGATTAGACAGATGCTACCAGTAAGACAGCGTCATCGGAGAAACAGGTAGGAATAAATTAGACAGAGGACACACAGAAACATTCAATTTAAAGCGGAACTGGAGGAGCACTCGGGTGGTTCAGTCGGTTAAACATCCGGCTCTTGATTTTGTCTCAGGTCATGATCTCACAGTCCTGGGGTCGAGCCCCACGTCCGGCTCAGTGCTGGCAATGTGGAGCCTATTTGGGATTATCTCTCTCTCTCTGCCCCTTCCCTGCTCATGCTCTCTTCTGCTCTCGAAATAAATAAGCATTAAAAAAAAAAAAGAAGAAATTGGACAGTGAGTGCGGGTAAATTGTGGAGAAATCAGAACTCTCCACCACCCCTGGTGGGAATGTAAAATGGTGTTTGCACCTGTCTGAGAAAGCAGTTTGGCGGCTCCTCAGACAGTTAAGTATATGGGGCGCCTGGGCGGCTCAGTCGGTGAAGCATCCGACTTCGGCTCAGGTCATGATCTCGCGGGTCATGGGTTCGAGCCCCGCGTCGGGCTCTGTGCTGACAGCTCAGCGCCAGGAACCTGCTTCACATTCTGTGTCTCCCTCTCTCTCTGCCCCTCCCCCACTTGTGCTGTCTCCTCTCTCTCAAAAATAAATAAACATTAAAAAAAAAAAATTCGCAAGAGCCGAACAAGTGAAAACAGACCAAATGCCCATCGGCAGGTGACTGGACCAACAAAACGGGGTCCACCCGCACGATGGGCCGGTGCCCAGCAGCAAAACGGAACGAGGCTCTGCCACACACTCTGTGCGGACGAACGTGGAAAACACCACACCAGGGAAGGAAGACAGGGACCAGAGGCCACAGTTACGTGATCCCGTGTACACAAGGCGTCCAGATCAGGTGAATCCAGAGACGGAAGCAGCTGGAGACAGGGGGTGGGGGGAGATACGGGTGATGGCCACGCAACTTGGCGAATACACTGAAAACGAGGGAACTGTACACACTTTAATTTAAAAGGGTGACTTTTATGGTCTGTGAATATTTCAATTTAAAAAAAAAGAGAGAGAGAGAGGAATTCAAACAGAGATTTTTCTGAGACCAGAGACGGGTAGGAGAGGAAGGCCAGCAGAGGAGAAGGAACACTAAAGGAGCTCACTCGAGAAACCTCAGCCCAAGGAGCCTCGTCTCCCCGAGGGGCTCTGCAAGGCTCTCGGACTGATGCTTCCCAGCCCGCCCGGCACACACTCGCCCACACCCTCGGGGCCCTCAGCTCTCCACTCCCCACCTCGGCCCCACCTGGGAGCCCAGACTGGGTGTGCAAGGTGGAGTCCCCACTACGCGTGCTGAGAGAGGGAGCAAGGGTTTGCAGTGGGCTTCGGCTCCTAGCGCTGAGCGACTCCCGTGGGAGCAAAGCGATCACGCCCAATTTCCAAAGAACTCAGCGAAGCTCTCTGACAAGGGCCCAAACCACAAATACCCTCCTCTCTGCGCCATGGGGATGAAGCCCTGCAGCCCAAGTTCAAGCTCAGCGAGACCCACGCAGGTTCTGCCTACGGAGGGAATGGACGCGCTGTTGTCCTGCAGAAGCCCACACACCCTCCCTGCTCATGTAGCCGGCCCTGCAGAAGCATCAGGCGCCTGCAGAGAAGGACCAGCCATGGGGCGCCTGGAGGGCTCGGTCGGTGGAGCTGACTCTTGACTTCAGCTCAGGTCGCGATATCACTGTTTGTGGGTTCGAGCCCCACATCGGGCTCTGTGCTGACAGCTCAGAGCCTGCTTCGGATTCTTTCTCTCTGTCTCTCTGCCCTTCCCCAGCTTGCTATCTCTCTCTCAAAATAAATAAAAATAAATTTAAAAAAAAAAAAAGAAGGGGTGCCTGGGTGACTCAGTCGGTTAAGCGTCTGACTTCGGCTCAGGTCGTGATCTCACGGTTTGTGTGTTCAAGGCCCGCATCGGGCTCTGTGCTGACAGCTCGGAGCCTGGAGCCTGCTTCGGATTCTGTGTCTCCCTCTCTCTCTGCCCCTCCCCCACTCGTGCTCTGTCTCTCAAAAATAAATAAATGCAGGGGAAAAAAAGAGAAGAACCAGCCTGACGCCAGCCTTACCCCTGGGGGCCAGAGTCCTGCACTTGTCCAGTATCGCGTATCGGCACAGGTTCCTCCGCGCACCGTCCAGCAACGCCCACTCCTGGATGAGCCCCACGGCCACATCCTCAAAGGTGACTGGCTCCTAAAACAACACACACAGTCCGGCTCGGCAAAAACCACCTGCAGGACAACTGGTTATCGCTGGGGAGGGAGAACATTCGGAACACTCTCTCCACAGCACGGCTCCGCAAACCCGGCCTGCCTCCTATCTTTTATGAATAAAGTTTTATTGGCACGCAGCCACGCCCCGTTCGTTGAGCGATCCGTGGCTCATTTGGTGCCGTACTCACAACAGTGAGCGGCTGCTGTGACAGTGACAGGGATCAGATGGCCCACCGAGCAGACAGTGTTTCCCCTCTTCTCACGTTTGGACGAATGCAGAAGGATAAGGTTTGGCTCTCTTCCCACCACAGGTGACTGCTGAGCCTGTTTCCTAAATTCTTTACTTAAGGCATCAAAAGTTAGGGATCAATTGCTTAGTTTTCATGAAATCCCTAGAACCCCTCCAGAGACTTAACGTCGCATTTTGTAGTCCTTTCATGCCTTGTTAAAACAGGACTTCCACTGCATCTGAGAAACCCAACGGCCTTTTAATTTCGGAACCCTCTAGTGCAGCATGGTCTGGGAGAGCGCCCCGTGACAGCGGGAATGTCCTCCGTCTGCCCTTTCCGGAAGAGCAGCCGCCGGCATGTGTAGCTACGGAGCTCTTGAGAAAAGTGACTCAGGCCGCGAAGAAACTGAGTTTTGAATTTTACTGAATTTTAATTAATTTAAGTGTACACAGACGCGTGTGTTTTCGGTAGGTCTCCCAAGGGACACCCCAGTGGAGCTCTGCTGCTACCGACTCTAAATGAGCCTTGTTCTGGGGCACCTGGGGGGCTCAGTCGGTGAAGCATCCAACTGCAGCTTAGGTCATGATCTCTCAGTTCATGAGTTCGAGCCCCACATCGGGCTCTGTGCTGACAGCTCAGAGCCTGGAGCCTGCTTCCGATTCTGTGTCTCCCTCTCTCTCTGCCCCTCCCCCTGCTCATGCTCTCTCTCTATCCTTCAAAAAATGAATAAACATTAAAAAAAATTTTAATGAGCGTCATTCTGCAGTCAGACTCTGGACTGCAGCTCAGAGCCCCAGGGTCACGGTGGGGACCCTCCTCTCCAGCCAGATCCCTCCAGAGGTCAGGCGCCGAAAGAGGCCACCAGGTCCCCGGGGGGCAAGGCAGAAGGTGCTCCACACTTCCCCTCCCCTTTCTTTCTCAGCTGGGGACAGGGAGAGAGGGGACAGGGCCCAGAGGACCGACTTATTCTCCCGCCCAATGATTCCAACTCTCCCAGCCCCCTCACCATGACACCGGCGCCAGGGTTTAAGGTCTCATTGGGCGTCCTCCCTGCAATAAAAGAAACCGAGGTAAGAAAAAGGGGCGAGGGTGGAAGCAGAGCACTGAACGGGGGTTTGGCCCAGGGAACCCCACTCCCGTGGGTCTCCAGCAGGGCGGCCCCGTGAAAACCCTGACACGGAATCTTTCCCAACGAGCAACGTGCCGGACCCAGACCACCTTCCGGACCACAGCCCCTGATCATTTCCGGTGGTTCCTCTCAACTAACACAAGGGTTCGGGGCGCGTGGGTGGCTCAGTCGGTTAAACATCCCACCCTTGACGTCGCCTCGGGCTCAGGTCACGATCTCACGGTGAGATCGAGCCCCGCGTCGGACGCTCTGCGCTGACAGTGCAGAGCCCGCTCGGGATTCTCTCTCTTCCTCTCGCCCCGCTCCTCCCCTGCTTGTGCTCATCCTCTCTCTCGCAAAATAAATAAATAAACACTTTTTTATTTTTTTTTAATTTTTTTAATGTTTATTTATTTTTGAGAGACAGAACGTGAGCAGGGGAAGGGCAGAGAGAGAGGGAGACACAGAAACAGAAGCAGGCTCCAGACTCTGATGAGCCATCAGCACAGAGTCTGACGCGGGGCTCGAACCCACAGACCGTGAGATCATGACCTGAACTGAAGTCGGCCGCTTAACCAACTGAGCCACTCAGGCGCCCCAACACTTTCTTAAAAAGGATTATTTCTCCTCTCACATTCCCTCAAGAGACCTTCAACAGCCTCTACTTTCCTTCCACTTCTGTGATCAAGTCGTGATTTGTAACTTATTTGTTTCGGTGAGTCTGCCTCTCCCTCTCCAACTACAACAAACGTTCCCAAAGTACGAACCTGGGCCCACTTCTTTTCAGGACCCCGAATCCTGCCCCCAGCACAGCCCTGGGTGCATACGAAGTACTTTACGTATTGGGGGTTGGCAAACCTGGTCTTAAAAAGGCCGGATAGTAAATATCTAAGAATCTGTGGGCCAAACAGCCTCTGGAGCAACTACTAGGCTGTGGCCACGGCACAAAGAGAGCCATAGACAACACATCAACAGGTGGGTTCCAGGGGCGCAGGAGTGGCTCAGTCAGTTGAGCGTCTGACTTCGGCTCAGGTCATGATCTCACAGTTCTTGGGATGGAGCCCCACGTCGGGCTCCATGATGACGGCTCAGAGCCTGGAGCCTGCTTCGGATTCTGTGTCTCCCTCTCTCTCTGCCTCTCCCCTGCTCGCGCTCTCTGTTTCTCAAAATAAATAAAAATGTTTAAAAAAAAAATGAGTTCCAGTATAAAACATTTTTCATGGAAACCAGCATTGGGTCAGACGCGATGTAGCTTGCCAAGGGCTGTCTGTACCACGTGACAGAACATCGCTCGCGCCTCCGGCCTGCGTCTCAAACATGCCAGCTTTGCCGATTCCGTAGTCATCACAAGGCCCCAGCTCCCAGCATGAGGCCTCGATTTGTCCAAGCTCCTACGTATTTGCACTCTGCATTCATTTGTGTCCATCCCAAACTCCAGGCTCGATCCAGGAGCAGGTGTTTCGTCTAAATCACAAACAAAATCACGTCACTCCCCTACTTAAAACTGATATAGTGGCTTCCTGATGACCTTAGAACGAGGTCCAAAGTTGACCGTGGCCTTCAGGGCCTGCTCTCCTCTCCAACCGGGCTCAACCATTCCACGCTTTGTTTCCTCTCCTTCAGCTGTCCCTGTCTTTTCTCAGCGCCTGGAACCCACCGGGCTGTGTCCCGCCTAAGGAACTGTGTATCTGGAATGTTCTCTCAAATCTCCTCCCCCGCTCCTAGTCCACAGCCGACCCCTGGTCTCGCTACACGCAGCTAGCTCATTTGGGGGGGATTCAAACATTTGTCCCCGGTAAGACATTTTTCCTGACCTCCTCCCCCGGTCACGACTGATTTAAAGTAGAATAAACCCTCCACTGGGGCAAGTACTGTATCTGTTTCAGTCCCTCTGTTTCTCCCGGTTCGCAGAGGGCGCCCCAATGGAAATGCTCCCCAAGAATAACGCAGCGTAGCCAGCCCCACGGAGGCACGCAGCTGCACAGACACACAAAACACCACCACCACAAATCCAATATAAAAAGGCCTTAACACCCTCCTACACTGTTGGTGGGAATGCAAACTGGTGCAGCCACTCTGGAAAACGGTGTGGAGGTTCCTCAAAAAAATGAAAATAGAGCTACCCTATGACCCAGCAATAGCCCTGCTAGGAATCTACCCAAGAGACACAGGAATGCTGATGCATAGGAGCACGTGTACCCCAATGTTCATAGCAGCACTTTCAACAATAGCCAAATCATGGAAAGAGACCAAGTGCCCATCAACTGACGAATGGATAAAGAAGTTATGGTACTTATATACAATGGACTACTACGTGGCAATGAGAAAAAATGAAATCTGGCCATGTGTAGCAACATGGATGGAACTGGAGGGTATTATGTTAAGTGAAATAAGTCAGTCAGAAAAAGACAGATACCATATGTTTCCACGAATAGGTGGACTTTGTGAAACTAAGCAAAAACCAGGGGGAGGGGAAGAGGGGAAAGAAAAAAAAGACACAGAGAGGGAGGGAGATAAAACATAAGAGACTCTCAAAGACTAAGAAAAAACTGAGGGTGAGGGGGATGAGGGAGGGGGGAGAGGGGGTGATGGGCATTAAAAAGGGCACATGTTGGGATGAACACTGGGTGTTTTATGTAAACCAATTTGAAAATAAACTATTATAATAAAAAAAAATAAAAGCAAAAATCAGGGGCAAAAAAAAAAAAAAAAAAAAAGGCCTTAAAATGCCTGTTCATGTCACACAAGCCAACACTAGTTTTCAGATGTCTTTGAGAAACAAAAATGTTAAGTCCTAAAACGGCAAGGCAGGACCTGCGCTCTTTTTGAAAACAAACACCTCTCCGGCGAAACTGAATTCTGAAGTCTAATTTTCTTCCAGAATCAAGGTTTCTTTTCATTTCTCAAAAGTTAGTTTTAACTCTATCATTTAAAAAAAGACACCCCGTCGACGGCCATCTCAGTCCTCAAGACTAACAAAGCTATGTCATCTTTTTTTTTTTCAGGAATCCCATATGTTTTTAAGCCTTGGGGTGATTCATTCACAGGCTTGGGGTAAGGCGGGCGGGAGATGCTGTGACAAGAACTGAATAATCTTACTCTTCCTTGATGGGAAGACTTGTGACCTAACTGGGAAATAGCTTTTCTTAAGACACCCTCATCTCACAGTGAATGCTCACAGGCAAATTAAAAGCTCTTTTCCATAGAAGAAAGGAAGAAAGGAAGGAAGGGGAAGGGAAAGGAAAAAAGGAAGGAAAAGGGGAAAGGAAAGGAAAAATGGAAGGAAAGTTAAGTTAACAAGCCCTAAGCCAAGTAAATGCAAATCGTAAGTCACCAAAACCAAAAATCTCTTGTCCTCTAAGTCATCCCTCGATAGAGGGTCCATTCCATTTTTTACAGTCGCTCGCCAATCTGCACGTGCAGACTCAGACCTAACTTTCCAGCTGCAGAGCTAGATGGCGTGAAACGTCATAGGAAATGAAACGTGAATTACTAAGAAACAGCTCCCTTGCATAAGGGAGATCCGGCAGGGCCCCACAAATCCCGGAGAGCGGGTGAAGGCTGGGCGGCCTGGTGGCACCACCTTCCTGAGCTCCGGGACCTGCACCGGGACTCCGCGATTTCCCTTTCGATGGATGGGGCGACAGTCCTGTCCGCCGGACGCGGGGTACCTGAGGACAAGGGGCCGAGCCGGGGGTTGGGGGGGTCGGGGACGACGGCTGCGGGGCCGAGCTGGGCGGGACCCGTTCCCGACCCCGGGGCGACCGCTGCACGCGGGCACTGCGGCCGGGGCTGCAGTCCTAGGCCCTTCGGCCCCTCCCCGCGCCCGCAGGGCCCTCCCCGCCTTCCCGAGGGGCCGGGCCGCACCTGCAGATCGGCCGCAGACACTCCCACCGCAGCGCGCCGCGCGGCCCAGCACACCCGCCGCGGTCGGCCGCAGCCGCGCACTTCCGCTTCCGGACACCAGGGGCGGAAGTGGCCGGCGCTCTCGGGGCCAGAGGTGCTTCAGGCAGCGAGAGAAAAATGTTGATTCCTTCTTCATCCAGCCTCGGAGGAGAAGTCCTAGTTTCCTTCCCCGCGGGGTGAGGTTAGGCTCTGGGATGGGGTCAGACTGGACCCGGAGAGGGGACGTAGAGGTGGGGCCTGGGCCGGACGGACAGGGATGGGGGCGTGGCTTCGGTTGGTGGGCGGGGAGTGGGCGGGCCCCGGACTCGGTGGGCGAGGATACCGGTGGGATCTCGCTGGCAAGTTGGGATGCTCAGTGTTTAACTTACCTTCTCCCACCTCCGCTCTGATCCTTTGGTTCAATCCATATCCCTACAAAAACATACCCCTACGTAAGGTTTTTGTTCAGTCTTTCTAATTTCTTCTAAAATTAGGGTTATATATTTTCTTTCTCCTCCGGTTTACCTTTCTCACTGAAAATAATAATGAGAAAAAATGTACAAGACAATAAAAGATCTGACTCTTCTTTTTAAAAACTAATGTGTTATATAGTGTAGATAATACACACACAGGGAAGGTTCAAATGGGGGTCTCAATCCCTCTCCAAATTTTTCCAGAAATAACCACCGTAACCAGTTCCCTGATACTCTTTATGTATCAAGCACATATGGGTATTATTTCTTAAAATAAATACTGATACAGCTTTGGTTGATTGCTACATGCTAAGTGCTCGGGTTACAAAGCGCCTTCCTGCGGGGGTGTTTGAGGGGAGAACTGGAGGGGAGTTATGGGGAGGGATGAGGTTGCTCCATTCCAGTGAAACTAACTCAACACATATGCATAGTATGTGCTCATGTTTGCAGAATAAATAAAAGAACTGATAAGGTGGAGCACGTGGGCGCTCAGTGGGTTGAGAGTTAGACTCTTGATTTTGGCTCAGGTCATGATCCCAGGGCTATGGGATCAAGCCCCCATGTTGGGCTCCACCCTGAGCATGGGATTCTCTCTCTCTCTCTCTCTCTCTCTCTCTCTCTCTCCCTCTCCCTCCCCCTCCCCCTCCCCCCATCCCTCTACCCCATTCATATCTCTCTCTCTCTCTCTCTCAAAATATAAAATATATATGAAAACTTTTTAAAAAGTTCTCTTCATTCCCAGAATTATTTTAGGACACTATGGTATCTCCCTAATGCTAACATTGTCAAAATTGGGAACGCACGGAGGTCGCAAATTTATCTGAAGCTGTACTTCTATCTGCAAAATAAAATTTCGAGGTTTTAGAGTATTTCAAACTTGAGGCTATGAGAAATAAGAGATTAATTTACTAAAGTAATATGAAAGTCCCTGATTCCCTGGCAGTGGCTTGACCAAATATTTTAGGACTTTGAGCTCGCCATGTTCTTTTTTTTTTTTTTAAGCTCCCTGTTACACATAGAAGCAACCAGCTGACCCAGCAGTCCTCAGATTCCTCTCATGCTTCTTGTTCTTCAATGCCAGCGGCCCCTTGACCCAAAGCTTTGATGGCCACTCCTTCCAGAAGAACAAAAGTCATTATTTGACTGTTCCACAGCTACTGGCACCCCAGCCCTTAATACTGATGTGATTTTCACTGCCTTCGGCCATAACCCATGACCACCAACCAACCACTGCCTTCGGCCATAACCCATGACCTGGACCGACCAACCACTGCCTTCAACCATAACCCATGACCACCGACCAATCCCTGATTACCATTGCTTTGAAGATCTGTGGCCTGCAACCACTCTTGGTACTACTATTTCATTGAAGATTCTTAGTTCCAAAAAAAATAGAAACTGACTCCAAGTACTTTAGGCCGAATTTATTAGTGGATATAAAGGAGCTCAGACACTCCAGGAGTTTATGTAAACAGGATTAAGGCTCCAAATCAAACTTCAGAAACAATGTAGAGGGGTGCCTGGGTGGCTCAGTTGGTTAAATGTCTGATGCTTGATTTCGGCCTTCGACGCTTGAGGTCGTGGTCTCATGGTTTGTGAGTTTGAGCCCTGTGTCGGGCTCTGCACAGACAGCACGGAGCCTGCTTGGGATTACTCTCTGACTCTGTCTCTCTCGCTTTCAAAATATTAATTAATTTTTTTAAAATGTAGAGAAACCCTGTCAACACTGCTGGGCACCGTGATATTCATTTGTGTTGTTTGAGACCATCTCTGCTATAGAAAACAAGAACACAAATGGAAGACATGAAACTCATCAGATGTGTGAAGTATAGAGAGGTTTCTAGTCAACAAGTGGCTCACAAGGCATAGGTAAAGTTCAGAAGTCACTGTGTAAGTAAAAGTGAGCCAGTAGATCGTGTGTGTGCGTCTCAAACATAGAAAGAAGGGAAGATCGAGAGAGAGGTAGGAATATTCTGATTCATTGCATATATATATACAAAGCGTAGGATGCATTCAGTGTTCATGAGGTCTTCATTCAGCCACCCATCAGTAGCACCAATTTGGGCCCACACATCTTGTGCCCAAAAACACCACGGCCATTGAGCAGGCTACTTGGCAAGCTACAGATGTGGCAAGCTATCCCGTCCCCCGCATCTCTCCAATAGAGCAAGAATACGTCATTGGTCCTTCTGTCTGGGGACCACTTGCTCAGACCTCAGCTCCATCCTCACAATCACAACAGCAGCGGGGAACGCCAACATGGCAGAGGGAAAGGGACAAGGCATGCAAACGTTCTGTATGACCTGTCCACTTGCACAACAACTAATAATAAAATAGAGCAACTTTAACAGTCTACTGTAATCAAAGTTCTATGAATGTGGTCTCTCTCAATATCTGATTTTACCGTTCTCACCCCTTTTCTTCTTGTGATTGAATGGTGTAGGCGTTGTGACGCAGCACGAGGCTGCTACCTACCCCCTGATGACACGTCTGGACCGTGGGCAACTGAAACGGTAAAGAGCAAAACCACAGATGAGGGTAGACGAATGCATCTGGGAGGTTTGGTAGAAGGCCTGAATTAAGGTCCAGTATTTTAAGTTTTTATGTATTTATTTTGAGAGAGAACGAGTGGGGGAGGCGCAGAGAGCGGGGGACAGAAGATCCAAAGCAGGCTCTGTGCTGACAGCAAGCAGAGAGCAAGATGCGGGCCTAGAACCCATGAACTGTGAGATCGTGACCTGAGCCGAATTCGGACGCTCAAGCGACTGAGCCCCCCAGGCGCCCCAAGGCCCAGTATTATGTGCTGCTTTGATGTCTGGGGAACACTGGGATAGCCTTGAATGACCTAACCATAAGTTTGCCTCCCCAGTCTGCTCCCACAGAAAAGATCCCCTATCCAAACAACTCTCCTCATCATGGGGACCAGGCACAATTCTACCGGGTCCTGAGTAGCAGGCTTCACTGCCCTGTCAGCCTGCGGAATGATTCAGACGAGCCAATCACATCCTCCCGCCAGGGGCGCGGGGGGCGGAACCAGGAGGCATAATTCAGATGAGCCAATCACATCCTCCCGCCAGGGGCGCGGGGGGCGGAACCAGGAGGCATAATTCAGATGAGCCAATCACATCCTCCCGCCAGGGGCGCGGGGGGCGGAACCAGGAGGCATAATTCAGACGAGCCAATCACATCCTCCCGGCAGGGCCACAAGGGGCGGAACCAGGAGGCATGATTCAGAGAGCCAATCACGTCCTCCTGTTGGGGGAGGGGGCGGAACCAGGAGACACCTCTCCCTCGTGTTCCTACGAAGCCTGCCTTGCTCCTGGCTGTGCTCCGTGTTTCTGAGTGCAGCGCTATGCGGCCGTGGGTGGCGTGTGGCTTCCTCCTCCCCTGCACTGTGAGTACAGGTGACTCATAAACTCCAGCAGATCTCCCCTGTCTCGTGTTGGAGGTCTTGTGCTCGCCGGTCTCCACAACTGTCAGGCAGGAATCCCTCCCTTCCCAAAGAGGTGACGAAGAGTCCATCCAAGCAGGAGGGAATGTAAGTCAGAAATCTTCTTAAAGCGCCACTGGGACAAAATAATCAGAATTTCAAATGTGCTTACCCTTCGACCCAGTCCCAGCGATTTTTCCTATAGAAATATTTGCACGGGGTCTGGGGCGCCCAGCTGGCTCAGTCAGAAGAGGATGCGACTCTTGATTTGGGGGCTGTGAGGTCAAGCCCCACACCGGGTGTAGAGAACACTTAAATAAATTTTTTAAAACTTAAAAATATATATTTACACAGGATCTCAGTGTTAAAGACAGAAGGCTGCTCAATGCAGCATTTGGGGTTACGTGGTAAAACTGGAATCAGCCTACACCCGCATCTGTAAAGAACGGAGTGATTCCATACAGAGCAATACGGGGAAGTCATTAAAAGTGAAGTAGTAAAACAATACGAATACGGAAATAAGTTCACAGTGTATTTTGCAATAGCTGCTTAAAATAAGTCGGTGTTATGAGTTAATTACGCAGCAACACCCTTCTTCTTCTCTGGCGTTTATCTATTCCCAAACTCGCCCTGCACCAACTCTCTGATTTTACTCCCTAGAACTATTTCCATAAGAATGTACTTTGGGGGGCGCCTGGGTGGCTCAGTCGGTTAAGCAGCCGACTTCAGCTCAGGTCATGATCTCGCGGTCTGTGAGTTCGAGCCCCGCGTCGGGCTCTGTACTGATGGCTCAGAGCCTGGAGTCTGCTTTGGATTCTGTGTCTCCCTCTTTCTCTGCCCTTCTCCTGCTCATGCTCTGTCTCTATGTCTCAAAAATAAATTTAAAAACGTTTAAAATTAAAAAAAAAAAAAAAAGAATGTACTTTGGGGCCGTCAGTTGGGCGTCCAACTCTTGGTTTCAGTCATGATCTCAGGGTTTCATGAGTTCAAGCCCAGAATCAGCCTCTGTGCTGAGGGTGCAGAGTCTACTTGGGATTCTCTGTCTCCCTCCTTCTCTGCCTCTCTCCCACTTGTGCTGTCTCTGTCTCTCTCAAACAAATAATAAACTTTTTTTTTAATGTATTTTTTAACAATTAAAGGGAATAATGGGGTGCCTGGGTGGCTCAGTTGTTGAGTGTCCCGCTCTTGGTTTCGGTTCAGGTCATGATCTCATGGTGTCATGAGTTCCAGTCCTGAGTCAGGCTCTGCACTGGCAGCATGAAGCCTGCTTGGGATTCTCTCCTTTCCTCTCTCTCTGTCCCTCCCATATCTCTCTCTCTGCCTTTCCCCCACCCACACTGTCTCCGTCTCTCTCAAAATAAATAAATAAACTTAAAAAAAAAAAAGAAAAGGGAAGAAAATCAAACTTTGTTAATGCCATGGATGTATTTCTTTTCCCCTAAAGAGTAAATTGATTGGCAGGATTTTCAATGTGAGAAAGTTAAGACTGAGTACAATTAATCAGTCTGACATGAAATCACCAAACACAGGGAAGGCATATCCTAAACATTTGTGGGATGGATGGATGGAAGGAAGGAATGAGGGAAGGATGGATGATGGACGAATGGATGGAAGGGTGGATAGATGGGTGGATGGATGAATAACCCACATTTCGCACACCTATTACTAAATTTAGCTTATTAATTCAATAAGTGTCTGTGGACCTGAATTTCCAAATGCAGTAAGAATATAATAGTATATTTAACATAACAAAGGACTGGTTAATCCCGGCTCCGGCTCCGTATACTCTATAGGTTTAAATCTTCATCCTCAGCCCTGCTTTACAATACAAGCATTTGAAGTTACTTTGAATTTCTTATTCCTTAGTTTTCCCAGAAGGTGGCAGTATGGTGTAAAGACCTAGTATTCCGTACCTAGGTCCAAATAGGATTTAAGCATCATCGTCATCGTCAATAAAATTAGGTTGCTAAGGGATCTTGTTTGTGCCTCAGGATAATGCTATTTCTAAATCTCGTTTCAGAATAAAATCAGAAAGAGTTAGGAACCTTGAATTATTTTTTTCCTACTTTATTTTGGTGACATAACCAAATAAGGGAGGGATTGTATTAGGTCAGGTTCCCTAGGCTGATTTCCTAGGGACTGCCCAGGAGAGAGAGAATAAGGAAAGCAGAATACAGCAGATGAAGGAGTTGAACAAAGATGTGGGTTCAGCTGTAGTCAAATATCCACCTGACCCAACGGTGAGCCCTGGAGCACAAGTGACACGCCACAGGAGCTCCCACTTTGAGACAAGGGACTGACCTTTTGTACCCCCATCTCAGATCAACATTGGCTGCAAGATGTCCCCTAGGGATGAGGGTCCTAGCTTCCCAGAGCAGCTTCTTCAGTTCAATTAAAGGCAATTCTCTGGAGGAAGGGGCAGATGTGAGTGATAACAGTCAACACAAAACAGCTGGGGTATGGGGACATAAAGAAAAATCCATGCAGAGACTTGTGGGCCATGGTGAGGACCCTGGCTTTTATTCTAAGTGAACTGGGAGTCATGACGGCTCTCAGCAGAGGAGGAACAGGATCTGACTTAGATTAATAGGATCACATTACCCTTGACCTCAGTAGAGCTTTATTAAACATCACAGCTAAGCTGAGATATGTCAGGAGGAAGCAAAGAGAATATTTTCAACTTGAATCTAGGGCCGGAGTGTCAGGGGTAGGAATCAGCATAAGACAATGAGCAAACTGTCATGAAGTCAACAGTAGCAAAGACAGCAGCCTGACAGTAAGGTGAGTTTCTGGGATGGATAGATGGATCGATCGATCGATCAATCGATGGATTGATGGATGGATGGATCGATGGATGGATGGATGGATGGATGGATGGATGGATGGGTAGGTGGATGGATGGATGGATGGATGGATAGGTGGATGGATGGATGGATGGATGGATGGATGGATGGATGATGGATGGATAGGTGGATGGATGGATGGATGGGTAGGTGGGTGGATGGATGGATGGATGGATGGATGGATGGATGGGTAGGTGGATGGATGGATGGATGGATGGATGGATGGATGGATGGATAGGTGGATGAATGGATGGATGGATGGATGGATGGATAGGTGGATGGATGGGTGCATGGATGGATGGGTAGGTGGATGGATGGATGGATGGATGGATGGATGGGAAGGTGGGTGGATGGATGGATGGATGGATGGATGGATGGATGGATGGATGGATAGGTGGATGGATGGATGGATGGATGGATGGATGGATGGATGGATGGATGGATGGATAGGTGGATGAATGGATGGATGGATGGATGGATGGATGGGTAGGTGGATGGATGGATGGATAGGTGGATGGATGGATGGGTGGATGGATAGGTGGATGGATGGATGGGTGGATGGATAGGTGGATGGATGGATGGATGGATGGATGGATGGATGGATGGGTAGGTGGATGGATGGGTGGATGGATGGATGGCTGGATGGATGGTTGGATGGATGGATGGTTGGATGGATGGATGGATGGATGGATGGATGGATGGATGGATGGATGGGTAGGTGGGTGGATGGATGGATGGGTAGGTGGATGGATGGATGGATGGGTGGATGGATGGATGGATAGGTGGATGGATGGAAAGGGTGTCTATGACCTGGGCCTGCAGGAGACTCTCAGAAATAACTGAGAAGACACTTTCAGAGGGTCTTATTTTCAGCAAGAAAACCCCTGGAGTTTTATGCTGTTATGCCATGATAGTAAAAGGAATTATGACCTCATTTTGTATCACAGGTAAAAGGCTAGGGACATTCTGGCTTACATTTATGTGCTCTGTGAAGCAGGGTGAGGGTGATAGAGAGCCAGCAGGGCAGGTGGACATGAGAGAGAGGAGTGAGAGAGGAGTCTGGAGAGGAGGACTCGGGCCAGGTCAGGAAGACTTTATGAGCCCACTAAGCACATTTAGCCTGCAAAGTATCCATGGGGCTGTGAGGCAGAGGTGTGATAGGCTCAGATTCATATTTCAAAAAGCTATCCCAGCTGCGGGGTGAAGAATGGGATGGAAGGACAAACAGCTAGGAGACTACTGAAGTCATCCCAGATCAGCCATGACTGAGGGACAGGAAAGTTGAGTGAGTTTCCCAAAGTCACAAGCTAATAAGTGGCAGAGCTAAGATTTGAACCCAGGTGGTCTGACTGTAGAACCAACACTCTGTAATAGCAGTGCCTGACCATTAGGTGGCACCACCTGTCTTTCTTGATCAACTCCTGCCTCCAACTGTCAGCACACTCACAGAAGACCACTAAGGAGAAAGGATAGGAATCCCCCCCTGCATGGCTGCTTGGCCATTGTGGGGAGGGGGTTATGTTGAGGGCCCAACAAACTTATTACGCAGGACTTATGGTCTTGACAAACCCAAGAGTCAGCTAACTTCACCATGTTCCAATCACCCAAGGAAATCCCTCTGTTCATTTTTCCTTGCTCACACACTTGCCTCCAACTATCTCTGGAGTCGATTGTACTTGCTATCTCCACTTCTTCACCTCCCATTTTTCTTCAATCAACTCCATTCTGACTTCCACTACCATCATCATCATCATTGCTACCACCAGCACCAGCACTACCTCCACCACCTTCACCACTATTACCATCACCACCGTCGTCATCACTCCACCGCCTTCACTGCTATTGTCATCACCACCATCACCTCCACCACCTCGTCAGTGCCATCATCTCCACCATTTTTACTATCATCTTCATCACCACCATTGGCGCCAGCGCAACGGTCTCCACCACCATCATTACCTGCAAAACCACCTCTACTATCTTTACCACCAACGTCATTATCACCATCACCACCACCACCTCCACCATCATCATTGTCATCGTCATCATCATCCTCCTCACCACTGTAACTTCTCTCGATAAGAATACAACCTCCTTCCTGCTCTGTCCTGTGAGTATTTTTCAGTCTTAATTCAGTCTGGGCTCTTTCCTTTCCTTCCATGACACCATCCTCTGCTCATTCCTCCACATCTGCCTAGCCATTCTTGCCCTGTCTCCTCTACTTGCTGCTCCCCCACCGCCTGCTTTTTAAATGACTTACCCAGTGCTCTCTTCTTACTCTACTCTCTCTTCCTGAATGATTTAATCTAGTACCATGGTTACGATTACCATCTAGTGGCAGGAGGAAGAGCCCTCTCTGTTGTGTGTGAACTAGACTATATATGTAATGAGTGTTGAAATCACAGTACCTCAGAATCAACTTATCCAAAACATAATCCTGTTTCTCCCCAAAAACCTGCTTTTCCTCCAAGTTCCCTTTCTCTGTAGTTCTATATAGAAAAGATTGTGTTAGGGGCGCCTGGGTGGCTTAGTTGGTTAAGCAGCCAACTTCAGCTCAGATCATGATCTCGTGGTCTGTGAGTTCAAGCCCCGTGTCAGGGTCTGTGCTGGAGCCCGCTTCAAATTATGTGTCTATCTCTCTCTGCCCTTCCTCTGCTCATACTCTGTCTCTATATCTCTCAAAGATAAATAAATGTTTAAAAATTTTTCTTAAAAAAAGAAAAGATTGTGTCAATTTTGTTTACTGCTGTAATCCCTAGAAAATAGCACATATTTGTCTTGATAAATATTTGTTGAAGGAGTCAAGGACTTAGATTTTTCTCCCAAATCCTGCAGTTGGTTTGGATTGCTCCAGATAACCAAATAAGTTACCGCCCTGGACTGGATTTTTGAGACTCCAGCCAGATCTGTGGAGTGCCATCTGCTAAGGAGGTAAAAATACCAAGGTTTGTGAAAACGACTCCTCCTCCTTGAGATACCAACAGAGATAACCTAAATTCTGGCTTACCCAGCTCAAAACCACAGGGCTATTTAAGCTTTATTTTGACACCAAAGTCACTTCCCACTCCTCAGATAATGCTCTGTCACTAAAAGGCATTCCTCTCCTAGGGTCAACTGATTCTGTCGCCCCAAAAGGCAATCAACAGTATCTATGAAAACCCACCACCAAAGAAGCTTACGAAAACGAGTGCAGAAAACATACAGAAAATAAACAAATAAGAAAGCAGAACCATGGGCCTGGTGATGAAAGACAAGAACAAGTTCCCTTTTCTGATAGAAATTTCCTTAGTCAGCTAACCTAAGGCATGTGTATCAAGTCTCCTAAGATTTCCTCGCGCTAGGAGAGGTGATCGGCTTCAAAGCACAGTAAGGAGCTTCAAGAGCTGGCTGGCAAGGGTTAC
Source organism: Paguma larvata (assembly GCA_030068075.1). Lineage (NCBI taxonomy): Eukaryota > Metazoa > Chordata > Mammalia > Carnivora > Viverridae > Paguma > Paguma larvata. The sequence continues at coordinate 10,058,930 of CM057842.1, read as the reverse complement.
TACATGCAGGAATGCAAGGGCCATCACTCCTTCCAGGTACGTGTCACCTTGGGATTGACTGTACCTTAACCTACCCCCTCTCAGTAGCTACTCGGTTCAACCATCAGCTGTCTTTTCCTTCTCTTGTGCTCGGCTTTAAACATTCTCTTCTTCCCCTTGGCCTCTGGTTTCCTCCCTCACCACCCTCTTCAAACCGTGTTGTCAAACATTCCTGAAATTGTCCCGATGGTCCGATCCAAGGAGTTGGTCATACTCGTCTTCACAGGTTTTGTTTTCTAGCCGACATCCTCTCCTCCTTGATAATTCTGTGACCTAGCACTGATCTGATTTTTCTCTACCTCTCTTGCCACTCTCTCCTTCCCCTCCCTTTTCTTTGTCCTGTGCCAAGAATATCGATAACGACCAACATTTTCGAGCACTCGCTATGCACTTGATAGGTATTAACCCATTTAATCCTCCCAATGGGCCAATGAGGTGCGTACTAATATTTTCCTCATCTTAGGGCACAGAGAGATTGCGTTACCTGCCCCAGGTGACGCAGCTTGTAAATGGCAGTCGGGATTCGAACCCAAGCCACCTGGCTCCAGTTCGTTGCCGTAATGCTCCTCCCACAGGATTCTACTCAGGGCTTTCTCTTTTTTTCTGCTCCCTCTCCTGGAATCTCTCGATCCCGTGGCTTCAGTCGCCACCTCTGTGTAGATGGTTTCCCAACTCTGAAGTCCCAACCACCCTTCTGGATCCAGATTAAATAGCAACATCAATAACCACAATCCCAACCAAAGCTTATATTTATTGAGCACATACTCTAGCCTCACATCAGGCTGAAGTTGTTTTGCCTGCACCGTTGCACTACTTCTTCACAGGACAGATGCGAAATACCATCACGGAGAGGGTATCGGACTTGTTTAAAGTCTTACAGCTGTGTAGCTGCAGAGGCAGGTGGTAGATTGTAAAGTCTATCGAAATAACAGAAGCCACTTGAAGGCACAGACTATACGCCCTCACTTTTGTAGCACAGTCCACATCTTATATAAGAGGTGTCTGATATAAGTGAGAGAAATCAATTTAAGTGAGAGAGTGTGCACCTTGTTTGTGTATCTCAATATATATGCCTCAATGAAGCTTCAAGAAAATGTAAAAAGGAGAAGCTCCAACAAGATGTTTCCTGCTTCTTGGCGACTGGAGGATTCGGGAGCTCCCACGACACTCCTGCCCGCCCAGATCCTGCCCTGGGACCCCACTCGCCTCCCCACAGTTTGGCCTCTGCACTAACATCTGCTGGAGTACAGAAGGGTGTCCGGGGTCCATTCCGATGGGTAGATTCTTGCACCACCCCAGCCGTTACGACTGTCCTCGCAAGTGGCAAATAATTCTAGACATTAGTAGGTAATAAGAGAATGAAAAGAAGGCGAGGACAGAACTAGCAATCAGAGTGGTGTCGGATTTCTCAGGAAAGGGAAAGAGAAGCCCCCCCTCTATCCAGTGTCCTCAGGTCTTTGCCTGAGCAGCAACACGCTGATGACACCGCCAGACGTTGGAAGGTTTGGGGAAGAGGAAAGAGAACTTTCGCAGCCAGAGGAGAGGCGGCCTGCATTTCCCAAGAAGGCAAAAACAATACTTCCCTTCTAAGAAGTGTTTCTAGAATCTTCTCAATCTTACCTCAAGAGGAAAACGGATTCTTACCCACTTAAATCTGAGTGGACTGGGGACTTGCTTGTAACCGAGAGACTGTGACTGAAGAGGGTCGCACGGCTTCCAGGGCTCGGCTCTTAACAGGACACGTAGCCTGTTGGCTGGGAAACCCCTACTTAGAGCTCTGAACTGTCATGGAAGCGGCCGGCCCAAGGCTGCCATGTTGGAAGGAAGGCCAAACTCCCCAAGTCTGAGGCTGCGTGAAGGGATGACAGTGTGCGGTCAGTTCCCAGCTGCTCCAGTCCCGGCCACTGTCTAACAGCAACCATATAAGAAACCCCAAGCCAGATGCACCCAGCTGAGCCTTTCTCAGATTCCCAAAGCACAGAAATCATGAGAGACGATAAAATGAACCTCGCTGTTTTAAGCCACTATGTTTCGCGATGGTTTTTATGCAGCAGGGGATAACGGATACACAGCCCTTAGAGAATTTCCTGGAATCTTTCCACAGTCATGTCACGTGTCTCCCTTCTGCTTCCCTGTTCCAGGATTCTGTTTTCTGCTGAGTTTGTCAGAAGTCATGGTTCAGATGACCAAAGGTAAGCGCTCAACGCCTGACTTCTCCACAGCCCGAGACCAGGAAGGGTGGAGGCCAAGGGCATGCCTGGGACTGCTCACATCCTCCAATGGGCTAGAGCAAAGGGGCTTGTTCTGGGAGCAGAACTTGGGGATGCTTGCTCCTGTAATTCTTTCTAATTCGTCATTTCGTCAAATTTTAATGAATTTTTTCAGTTTTATTTATTTATGGACTCTCTGCACCTAACATGGGGCTCGAACTCACAACCTCAAGGTCAGCCGGGCCCCCTTTAATGGATCTTTTTATTTTAGCGTCCTTTGTCTGTTCATTTGTTTTCAGTCACCACAATGTGCCCAATGTAGAGATAGGACAGAGGCTAACACACACAAAGGGAGTGAAGTGAGCACTCCAGAGGGGAGGACAGAGCAAGACGGTAAACATTTTATTCTGATAATAAGCAGGGCACCAAAAACCAGAAGAATAAACAAGATGATTTCAGACTCACTTTAATCCCCTGGAGACCTCCCTAGATTCTGATTCAGCAGGTGCAAGGGTGGGGCCTGAGACTCTGCATTTCTAACCAACTGCTAGGGAATGCGTTCAGAGTAGCCAGACTGCGCATCGTGGCCCCCATCAGGTTCCCAGTCCCCTCTCCCCAGGAACACTGAGTAGTTGCCAGATTTCTCCACGAAACCCAAAGCTCGAGAAACTTCCTCAGCTCCATTCATGCCCAAGAGGGCCGACGTTAAGATCCTTAGTGTATGGCTTTCTAAACGGAGTTATACGTACACTTACAAAGATAATATGAACCCATAACAGAATATACCTCCTGTGGGTCCCTAGGCATTCAAGTTTTTATAATCCTAGGTGATATTCATAGTGTGCCAGGCACTGCCCAACACACTTGATATGTATTCATTCACTTTCTCTTCACAGTAATCCGTTTTACAGGTGAGGGGACTAAGGCACAGAGAGATGCAGACACTTGGGCAAAGACACACAGCTGATAAGTGGTGGAGGCAGAATCGACGCCAGGGTCTTAACCAGTTCATCCCCCCTTTTAAAAATTCTGCAGTGGGGACGCCTGGGCAGCTCGGTCGGTTAAGCGTGCAACTCCTGATTGCGGCTCATGTCACAATCTCACGGTTCGTGAGATCGAGCCCCGCAAAGGGCTCTATACTGACAGTGCAGAACCTGCTTGGGATTCTCTCTCTCCCTCTCTCTACCCCTCTTCCCCTCTCTCTCAAAATAAATAAATAAAAACTTAAATAACTAAATAAGTAAAAATAAAAATTCCGCAGCGATCTTGAGAATAGCACAATTATATAGCATTGAAGTTTTTGTGTGAAAATTAACACCGACTTCAGTCCTCTATCATGCAAACGAATTCTCACTTTTGTCTGTAACTTGGGTTTGGCAGCTCTCATTTTGTCATGTACTGAGATCTCAAAAGAGGAAAAGGGTGTAGGCTTCCTCATCCTTGAGAGGTCCCTGGTCAGAGAGGCAAATGATAACAGGACATCGCTCAACCCTGGTGGCGTCTGACCTGCCCCTCTTCTCCCTGCAGCAGCCACCTGTCAGAGGCAGTGCCCCCTACACGCTGTCTGTGTCGACGACACTCACTGTACCTGCAACCCCGGATACGCTTCTGACTCTGGACAGAAATTCTTCACATACCCCTTGGAGACATGCAATGGTAAAGGGGTAATTTTCAAACCATCCGAGGCGGGAGTGGAAGGGAGGCGGCATAGGGACCGCTAGGAGTGGCGACTGCCAATAACCTGCACGCGGAAAAATCTACCAGCTCAACACTCATCAAGAAAGAAACGCTTTCGGGCCACCTTGACGGCTCAGTCGGTTGTGTGTCTGACTTGGGCTCGGGTCATGGTCTCACGATTCCTGAGTTTGAGCCCCACATTGGGCTCTCTGCTGTCAGTGCAGAGCCCGCTTGGGATCCTCTGTCCCCCCCTCTCTCTCTCTGCCCATCCCCCCCAGAGGCATGGGCATACTCTCTCTCTCTCACTCTCTCTCTCAAAAATTAAACTTTAAAAGAAAGTAACATCTTTAAGAAAAAAGGAAGGAAAGGAGGAAGCAAGGGAGGAACAAAAGAGAAAGAAAGAAAGAAAGAAAGAAAGAAAGAAAGAAAGAAAGAAAGAAAGAAAGAAAGAAAGAAAGGGAAAGAGAGAGAGAGAAAGAAAAGAAAGACAAGGAAGGGAGGGAGGAAAGGAAGGAAGGAAGGAAGGAAGGAAGGAAGGAAGGAAGGAAGGAAGGAAGGAAGGAAGGAAGGAAAGAAAAAGAAAGAAAGAAAGAAAGAAAAAGAAAGAAACAATGACCTTCACGAAATCAACATCTTCTATTTATCTGGAAGTCCTAATATACTTTTCCATCCCATTCGTGGCTACCTTTTCTTTTCTTAATTTCGTAATCACACATGCATGTCTGTGCTATTGTCTTGTTTTTTAATAGTGTATTGTCAAATTGGTTTCTATACAACACCCAGTGCTCAATCCAACGAGCGCCCTCCTCTGTGCCCACCACCCACTCTCCCCGCTCCCACACCCATCTCTCCCCTCAGTTCTTTCTTATTCTTTGAGAGTCTCTCATGTCATGTCTTCCTTCCTCTCTGGCTTTTTTTTTTCCCCGCTTCCCCTCTTCCCCTCCCCCCTGGTTCTCTGCTAGGTCTTCCAAAGCCTACCTATGCGTGGGAACATATGGCATCTGTCTTTCTCTGCCTGACTTATTTCACTCAGCATAACATCCTCCAGTTCCATCCATGTTGCTATGCATGGCCAGATTTCATTCTTCCTCATTGCTGCGTAGTATTCCATTGTATATATAAACCACATCTTCTTTATCCATTCATCAGTTGGTGGACACTTAGTCTCTTTCCGTGATTTGGCTATTGTCGAAAGTGCTGCTATGAACATTGGGGTACACGTGCCCCTATGCATCAGCAGTCCTGGATCTCTTGGGTAGATTCCTAACAGTGCTGTTGCTGGGTCATACGGTAAGTCTATCTTCATTTTTTTGGGGAACCTCCACACAGTTCTCCAGAGTGGTTGCACCAGTTTGCATTCCCATCAACAGTGCAAAAGGCTGCCTGTTTCTCCACATCCTCGCCAGCATCTATAGTTTCCTGATTTGTTCATTTTAGCCACTCTGACTGGTGTGAGGTGGTATCTCAGTGTGGTTTTGATTTGTATTTCCCTGATGATGAGTGATCTTGAGCATCGTTTCATGTGTCTGTTTGCCATTTGAATGTCTTCTTTGGAGAAGTGTCTATTCATATCTTCTGCCCATTTCTTCACTGGGTTATTCGTTTTTCGGGTGTGGAGTTTGGTAAGTTCTCTATAGATTTTAGAAACCAGTCCTTTATCCGATATGTCATTTGCAATTATCCTTTCCCAATCCGTTGGTTGCCTATCAGTTTTGTTGGTTGTTTCTTTTGCTGTGCAGAAGCTTTTAATCTTGATGAGATCCCAGTAGTTCATTTTTGCTTTTAATTCCCTTGCCTTTGGAGATGTGTCGAGTAGGAATTTGGTGCGTCTTAGGTCAAAGAGGCTTTTCCCTGCTTTCTCCTCTAGGATTTTGACGGTTTCCTGTGTCACATTCAGATCCTTCATCCATTTAGAGTTTATTTTTGTGAGTGGTGTAAGAAAGTGGTCTAGTTTCATTCTTTTGCACATTGCTGTCCAATTCTCCCAGCACCATTCATTAAAGAGGCTATCTTTTTTCCATTGGGTACTCTTTCCTGCTTTGTCAAAAATTAGTTGGCCATATACTTGCGGGTCCATTTCTGAGTTTTCTATTCTATTCCATTGGTCTATGTGTCTATTTTTGTGCCAATACCATACAGTCTTGATGACTACCGCTTTGTAATAGAGGTTGAAGTCTGGGATCGTGATGCTATTGTCTTTAAACTCAGCAATCATTTCCCCCACCAAGATGCGTCACTTTCCCCAGCAAGATGCTTCATTTCGGGTAAAGAAATGAAGGGCAAACTCAGGGATGAGCACTGAATTGCGTATACGAGGTAGAACCCCTGTATTGTACACCTGAAACTAACCCAACACTGTATGTTAATGAGACAGGAATTTAAAAAAAAAAAAAAAAAAAAGAACGATGCTTCATTTCTCCCTTGCTTCCCCTCCCCCAGTAAAGAGGTGCAATCCGGAACTACTGTTGTTTCACTCCCCTCCTTAGCTCCCCCGCCACATCCCCATGAAGTTCACATTTTCTCAGGGGTCACTGCTCGGCCCCGCTTGCTCCGCCCTCCACCTGCCCGCAGGCCGAGGTTCCTGTTCTTCCTCGTTTCACACCCCCGTGCACTTTCTCATGTGCGTTCTGCACGCCGGGCGCCCTCTCCGCTGTTGCATAATCTCACACATTTCTTCCACTTTCCCGAGTAGCTTCTATCCTGCCCAGGTAGGGGGGGTATTTTCCTTCCGGCCTCTTTCTTATCCGAGTGACCCCTCAGCGAGTCTCCCGCGGGTCACAGAACCGTCTTCAAGCCTGCGGGGTCGCAGATGGAAATGCCAATCCCGGTCTGGGTCTCCTTCCTTCGTGGTGACTTCTGCCTGGAGCTCAGTGAGGTTCCTCGCAGACTCCCCAGGAAGAACCTCCATGCTTTTCATTGGCTTAGGGCTGCGACCTGAAAGCTGAAACGGGGGCTGGGGGCGAGAGTGCCCGCGAGATGGGAACAAGACTCTCGTGTCTGGCTTCCTCAAAAGAGAATAGGTATGGAGCAGGCAGCAAAGACCGTTTGCTACGCTGTCTCGCAGCCTGACAATTCCCAGTGTCGTGTTGGCTGTATCAGACGGGCAAATCACACGTCTTCACGACCCCCTTGACATTTGGAAAGGGGCTACAGGGACCCTCAGGACTGGAGACATGTTGACGTAATCGGGGCGTTCTAACTCACTCGGTTAACCTAGCAGGTGTATAATTCTGCTCAAACACCACAGCCCCAGTGCGTTAAACAACAGACACTTACTCTCTCACGATCCCGGATGCTGGGAAGGGCATGGTCAAGGTCCTGGCAGTTCTACTTTCTGGGGAAGCCTCTCTTCCTGGCTTGAAGATGTCTGTCTCCTGGCTCTCTCTTTACACGTTCCTTCCTCGCTGCACACGCACAGTGGTGGGGCAGCTGGGGCCGCTCTCCCATCTCTTCTTCTGCACACACTATTCCCATCAGAGCAGGGCCTCGTTTTCATGATCTCCTTTAACCCGTTACCTCCTTAGACACCCCATTTCCAAATACAGTCACCCTGGGGGTTAGGATTTCAATACATTGAATTGAAGGGACATACAAACATTCATAACAGCAGACATGGCGAGTATTGCACTTATATGCCCTCAGCCTTTGTCATTCTTTAGCACACTGAGTCTAAGTCCCTTTCTGGCTACTGGAGACCACTCAGTTCATGCTCAGGACAGGTGGAAGTATCTGAGAGTTAACTATCCCTGCAAGCACGTCTCTCCCAATAAGTGATAACATTTGGCAGATAAAAGCATTCTCAACAATAGCCAAATAATGGAAAGAGCCCAAGCATCCATCAGTTGATGAAGGGATAAAGAAGATGTGGTATATCTATACAGTGGAATATTAGGCAGCCATCAAAAAGAATGAAATCTTGCCATTTGCAATGACATGGGTGGAGCTAGCATGTATTGTGCTAAGCAAAATAAGTCAGTCAGAAAAAGACAAATACAATGATTTTATTCATATGTGGAATTTAAAAAACAAAACGGATGAATATAGGGATATGAGAAAAAAAAGAGGGGGGGAGGCAAACCATAAGAGACTCTTAACTGTAGAGAATAAACTGAGGGTTGATGGAGGGAGGTGGGGAGGGTGGGCTAGATGGGTGATGGGCATTAAGGAGGGATGTGCACTGAGTAACGTGCTGGGATGAGCACCGGGTGTTGTGTGTAAGTGATGAATCGCTAAATTCTATTCCCGAAGCCAATATTACACTACATGTTAACTAACTACAATTTAAATAAAAACTTAAAAGAAAAAAAGATTTTGCAGATAAATACCCCAGCCCCCCCAGCCTTTGAAAAATCACTCTGAAGTGTGTGCTCTACACTGCCTCCCAGAGGTTCCCAAGGGAACTGAGTCCCTATCGCCCACAATGGAAACGTCTCTATTTTCTGCCTTCGTTTCCCTGTCTCATTTCACCACCTCCCTTCCAGTGTTTTCTGGGATCACCTCCCACATGAAGTACTTGAACACTCAATGCCTGCTTCTCAGAGAACCCAACCAAAGCCAAGGAGGAAAGGGAAGAATAAAGACAACCCATTACCTTAATTGAGTCGTCCTAGAAAGCGAGGACAGACCCTGGTGGAAAGGGTATAGCTTCTGGCACGTATTAGATGCCCCGTAAATGTTTGTCAAGTGAATGTCCAAATTCTTCTTTTGTGTTCCAGATATTGATGAATGCAAACCACCCTTTAGTATATACTGTGGACCTAATGCTGCATGCCAGAATGTCCCAGGAGGTTTCCACTGTCGCTGTAATCCTGGGTACAAACTCCTCTCTGGGGACACACAATTCCACAATCCCAATGAGAACACCTGTCGAGGTAAGAAACTTCTTGTCGTCTTGTCTCCCTTCTTTATTTTTCTTTGAATCAAATGCCAGGAAATAAACGTGTGTGTGTGTGTGTGCGCGCGTAGTGAGGTTAGGATATGTTTCCATTTTCTGGACGTAAATGGATAATGGAAAGAGGAGAAAAAAGGAAAGAAGGAGGCATAGAGAAATAATGGGGTCAATAAGACAAATGGACTTTGGAAATGGGGGCAACAAGGTGAGTGCTAAGACCGGACTCTTTGAATTGCAAAGAGGAATTCACTCGGGCTAACGTAAGCAGAAAAGATGAACTTATGATGAAGATGCTTGGATGTGTCTTGGAACTCAAGGGCAGAACTACAGCTGGGCTTCTGGAATGAACTGAAACAGGGCACTCCACGCCATCAGGACCCCTCAGTCTCTGATACTCTTTGGGTCTGCTCCTTTCTTCTTTTTCACTGCAAACTGGCTTTCTCTGCCTTCTGAGTCCGCAGGACAGGATATATGGCCACCAAGTCCAAATCTTATCATCGTTAATGATCCAACCACCCAAAGATAGATCAATTGGCTCTCTTTTGGATCTAATTGTAAATTCTTGGGAAATGTACCAGTTCGTCCGGCTTGAGTCACATGCCCACGCTTGGATCTGTGTCCACGAGAGGCACCATCTCGTATAAGCGTGAGCTCTCTCACGGAAACCACAGAGACAGGGAAACCTACGCACAAGAAATGTGAGAGATAATAGCTGGGAGAAGCAAGGGTAGATGGTGGGGTAGGAACATCCTGACCTTACCTCCTGCCATGAACACCAAAGCAGCAACTACATGCAGAGCAACTCTCTCTGAGAGTGACCTGAAGACTAGCCGACCGGCTCTTCCGCAGCTAAAGACGTGGAGATAAAACCGAATCAAGAAGGGTAGTAGGAGCAAAAACATGGTCAGGTCAGGAACCAAAACTCCCAATGCGGTGACCCACATGCTGGAGGGATGTTCCAAGTGCAAAGGTTCTCCCTGAGCAGCAGGGGGTTCAAGCTCCACATCGTGTAACACCCACCTGGGGACCTGTGCCAGGAAGGTGACCCCCATAATGTCTGGCTTTGAAAATCAATAGGGCATACCTATCAATAATTACTTTAAAGGTAAATGCTCCATCAAAAGACATAGAGTGATTGAATGGATTTAAAAACAAGACCCATCTATCTGCTGCCTGAAAGAGACTCCCTTCAGACCTAAAGATACATGTAGATTGGAGGCATCTGGGTGGCTCAGTCAGTTGAGCGACTGACTTCGGCTCAGGTCATGATCTTGTGGTTTGTGAGTTTGAGCCCCACGTCAGACTTGCTGCTGTCAGCTTGTCAGCACGCAGCCCGGTTCAGATCCTCTGTCCCCTTCTCTCTTCCCTCTCAAAAAATAAAATAAAACAAAACAGAACAAAAAATGAAGATACACGCAGATTGAAAGTGAAGGTATGGACAAAGATATTCAAGCAAATGTAAACAAACAAGCAAGCAAAAAGCTGAAGTAGCGATACTTATAAGAGACTAAATGAACTTTAAATTAAGGACTGTCACTATATAATGATAAAGGGATCAATCCAACAAGAGGATATAACAATTGCAAATCCCTATGCACCCAACATAAAGCACCTAAATATATAAAGCAAATATTAACAGACATAAAGGGGAAAATTGACAGTAATATTCAAGAGTAGGGGGCTTTAACACCCCACTTACATCAATGGATAGATCATCCAGACCAAAAATGAATAATGGAACGGTGGATTTGAATGATGCGTGAGACCAGATGGACTTAACAGATATATTCGGAACATTTCTTCCCCAAACATCATTATACACATTCTTTTCAAGTGCAAGTGGAACACTCTCCAGGATGGTTCACATGTTAGGCCACAAGTTCTCAATACATTTAAGAAGATTTAAATCAGATCAACCATCTTTTCCACCCACGATGATATGAAATCAGAAGTCAATTACAAGGGGGAAAAAATTGGAAAAAACACAAATATGCGGAAGCTCAACAGCATGCTCCTGAACAACCAACGGGTCAGCAAAGTTATCAAACAAGAAATCAAAAAATACCTTGAGACAAATGGGAATGGAAACATCGACCCAAAATCTTTTTTTTTAAAGATTTTATTTTTAAGTCTTCTCTACACCCAACGTGGGGCTCGAACCCACGACTCCAGGATCGAGAGTCAAACATTCCACTGACTGAGCCAGCCAGGTGCCCCTGACCCAAAATCTTTGGGACACAGTAAAAGCAGTTCTAAGAAGGAAGTTTATAGTAATACAGGTCTACGTTGAGAGACCAAAAAAAAAATCTCAAACCTTACACCTAAAGGAATTGGAAAAAAAAAGAAAAAAAGAAAAAAGCTCAAGTTAGTAGAAGGAAGAAAATATAAAGAGCAGAGCAGATGCACAACCAGGTATTTATCCAAAGGATACAGAAACGCTGATTCGAAGAGGCACATGCAGCCCAATGTTTATAGCAGCACTATCAATAGCCGAAGTATGGAAAGAGCACAAATGTCCATTGACTGATGAATGGATGAAGAAGATGTGGTATATATATAATTATATATTATATCATTATAATATATAATTATAATTACATATTATATTCTATTTTATATTATAATTATATATATGATGGAATACTACTTGGCAATGAAAAGGAACGAAACCTTGCCATTTGCGACAACCGTAGATGGAACTACAGGGTATGATGCTAAGCGAAATAAGTCAATCAGAGAAAGACAAATAGCATATGATTTCACTCATATGTAGAATTTAAGAAACACAACAGGTAAACATAGGGGAAGGGAAGGAAAAATAAGATAAAAACAGAGAGGGAAGCAAACCATAAGAGACTTTTAAATACAGAGAACAAACTGAGGGTTGCTGAAGGACTCAAGCCCAGATTCCCATATCTCCCCAGGTCCAAGCTGGACCTCATAACAGGGTCTTGGGGCCTCATAAGCTCCAAAGGGGAGGTGGAGTCCAGATGGGGGAGGTGAGAGGCAGGAGCACAGGTGGGTGGGAGGGGGTTGCTGTGCCATAAACCCACCAGTAACCCAGACAATTAATAAGTAGCTGTTGAATGAATTAATATGATTGAACCAAGGGGAATGAGCCTTTTACTAGCCAACGGGCCCCTCTACTGACAGTGTACACACTGCGATTCTACCCGGGTTCTACTGTTGATCCGTTAAACTTTATTTTATGAGGAAAAGATATGCCTTTGGTTTTTTGCCTACTTTTAAGAGCTCTCGCCAAGGACGGAGTCCATCCTGAGCTCATCATCACCAAGGTGGGAGGCCCAAGAAAGGCCCCACATAAAAAAGTGTGCACCTTTCAGCCAAAAGTGCCATTTTCTATAACAAACGTGGTTCCCAATAACAAGTGTATTCTAGACTCAGGTTGTCGGTCAAAATGCTTGAACTGGAGGCAAAACTTCTGCTATTACGAGAAAGCTGTTCGTCCTTTTTCAGCAAAGAGGCATGGATGGAAACCAGGACACAGAAGAAATATGGCCTTAACCTCAGTCTGGTGGTGAACTGAGGTGTCAGCATTGGGCTGGCCTTGCCTCGTTTTTCTAGAAAAGAGATGGGGGCCCTCACAAAGTCCAAGAAGCGACGCGCCAAGGTCTCCTTAAGAGCCGATGACCGAAAACCGACACTTGTTTCAGATGGCATGCCCGGCCAGCCTGAATTTTAACCAGAAGTATCTAATTTCTTGTTCCCTCGGGCATCACGGTTATTTGCGTCCAGCCGAGACCAAATTAAAGAATTTGGAGCTTATGTTTTCCTGCTTCCTCAATGCCGAAGTAGCTCTACCCCAGCAATATTGATATTTGGGGTCCAGTAACTCTTTGTGGTCAGGAGCCACCGTGTGCGTTGTAAGCTATCACGCAGCAGCCCAAGCCTCCACCCGCTAGATGCCACTGGCATTTCCCATCACAAGTTGTGACTGCCAAAACTGTCTCCAGCCATTGCAACGTCCCCTGGGGGCAAAATCACACAGCCATCAAAACACACTGCTCTCCACCATGATAAGAAACTCGATTCTGATCTCTGAAAAGAGCCGAACCTTGTCAGTGAACATAAAAAATTTGAGTTCAAAAGAGAAAAAAAAAAAGAACAAAAACCAACTCTGACTATAAAGAACAAACCAGTGGTTGCCAGAGGGGAAGTGGGTGGGGGGATGGGTAGCATAACTGATGGGGGTGAAGAGGGCCCTTATCCTCATGAGCACTGAGTAATGTACAGAATTGTCGAGTCTCCACACCGTACACCTGAAACTCATGTACAACGCTGGATGTTAACAATACGGGAATTAACAATTAATTATAAAAAATTTTAAAAATACAGAAGGGGCGCCTGTGTGGCTCAGTCGGTTAAGCGTCCAACTTCGGCTCAGGTCATGATCTCAAAGTTTGTGGGTTTGAGCCCCGCGTTGGGTTCTGTGCCGACAGCTCAGAGCCTGGAGCCTGCTTCAGATTCTGTGTCTCCCTCTCTCTCTCTGCCCCTCATCTGCTTGCACTCTGTCTCTCTCTCTCAAAAATTAAAAAAAAAAAAAAAAAAAGAGTATGGGTTTGGACCTTCTAGATGAAAAGTTATCCACCCTGCCCAGCCACCCCTCTGCCCTCTCATTCTCTGTTCCAACAGTAACTTCCCTTGACATCTTTTGCAGAAACCACTTCCTCAAAGACAACCAATGATACGGAAGAGGTGAGTAGAAGTTCAGTCCTGGAACCCAGCCAGATAACAAGTATCTACAAAGCCCAAAGTTAGCACATGGGTGTGGATACCATATATTATATGTGTGCTAGGCATTGTACATTATATAAGTGTGATATGTCATATATATTTTATATTACATGTTATGGTACATAATATATTTTAATGTGGTTTTTAATTATAATGTAATAGAAATTAATTATAATATAATAGTATAAGATTATATATAATTTATATTTATATATAAATTTAATTTATAACTGTGAAGTATACATATAGATAGCCATGTTTATCACTATATGTGTATTGCTATATATCTCATGGTAGAGTTGGATAGAGCGTGTATGTACATATGAGTGTGTGTGTGTGTGTGTGTGTGTGTGTGTGTGTGTGTGTACTTTCCCCTAAAGATAGGATCTATCCCAGGCCAAGAAAGGCAGACTAAGTAAAACTGTACAGAGACCCAAATATCCAATAGCTTTAAGAGGATGAATCTTTATTACTTTCTTTTTTTTTAATGTTTTTATTTATTTTTGAGAGAGAGACAGCAGAGGGGAGGAGGGGACGGGCAGAGAGAGAAGGAGACACAGAATCTGAAGCAGGCTGTCAGCACAGAGCCCAACTCAGGGTTCGAACTTACAGAAGATCAGGACCTGAGCCGTAGCCGGACACTTAACCAACCGAGCCACCCAGGCGCCCCGATTTTTATTGCTTTCTGAGTTAACAGTGCGGGCTGGTGAGGCCGTTCGGGCTACCTACGTTCTTCCTGTCCCACTGCTCCGCCACCACCCCCCCCAGCACCTTGTCCTCCATGACATGACCAAATCCGGCTTGCTCCAATGCCACATTTGTATCGGCGGGTGGTGGGGAGGTAGAGTCCAGGGCACTTTGTCCTGAGCACAGGGTGAAGAGGGGAGCGTGGAGAAAAGGGAGACGTCTACTTCCGCTCATGAAGTTGTGATCATTTCCTTGGAGAGCAAGGAACAATCCAGAAGCCGAAGGTAGCGGCAAAGGAAGCTGAGAAACGTGATCCGAAGATGGGGAACATGGCCCGTATAAAACCTGAGGAATTCATTCAATTGTTAAAAGGAAGCAAAGAGGCGCCTGGGTGGCTCAGTCGGCTAAGTGTCTGGCTCTTGAGTTCAGCTCTGGTCCTGTCGTGACGTCACACCCGTGAGTCCAGGTCCACACAGGGCTTTGTCATGACACTGCGGAGCCTGCTTGAGATGCTCTCTCTCTCTCTCTCTCTCACTCTGCCTCTCCCCTGCTCTCTCTCTTTCTCTCGCTCAATCTCAATATAAATAAATAAACCTTAAAAATTTTTTTTTAAAGTAAAAGGAAGGGGGAGGGGAATGGATACCATAGCCAATTACAAGAGACAGCCAAGAAAGTGCCTTTTAGGGAGCAATTACTCCGTGTCTGTAAACAGACTCTGAACATTAACAAAGAGAAGGACCCATGTCTCTGAGAATTCATAGTCTAGCAGAACGGGCCGGTGCCTTCCTCTCCCCACTCCCCACCCTCACCCTGCTCCGCTCCGGAGGGACTGCTCACATCTTGACCTCCAGGCTCCGGGCCTCCAGCTACGCGCTGCTGTCTCCACCTGCGACTCCGTTCCCAGTGCCCCCCCTCCCCCCGCTGCCTGCCTTCCTCTCTTCCCTGCTCAAGACTCAGTTCGGGCACCGCATCCTTCTGGGTGTCCTCCCTAAGCCCTTCCGTATGTGCTAATTCCCCCTTCCCCGGGTTCTTCTGCCGGAGGGATGCAGAGATTAGAAGCACAGTCGGAGGTTCAAATCTCAGCACCTCAGTGGCAAGTGACACGGGCAAAATGACACAACCTTTCTGTATGAGTCGGGGATCTCCGGAGAGAGAAACAGAGCCAACAGGGGACGTGGAGGAAAGAGGTAATCGTAAGGAAGTGGCTCATGGGATTATGGAGCCGACGCGCCCCAAAATATGCAATTAACAAGCTAGAGATCCAGGACCTCCAGTGGTGGTGTTCCAGTTCAGACCCAGAGGCCTGAGACCCAGAAGAGCTGATGGTTCGGGCACCGTTCCCAGCTCAAGGCGGTCAAGCAGGCAGTCGGGCAGAAGAAGGTGCCCTCTTACTCAGACACCTCATCCTGTTCAGGCCCTCTACCAGTTGGATGAGGCCCGCTCACACTGGGGAGGGCATCTGCTTTCTTCCATCTACACATGCAAATGTTCATTTCATCCAGAAACACTCTCACAGACGCGCCCAGAATCATCCTTGACCAAACGGATCTGGATACTCTCTGGCCCAGCCAGGGGGACGCGTAAAATTAACCATCACGCTCTCCGAGGCTGATTCGCTCATCCGTAAGGGGGGGGTCATAGTGGCACCCGCCTCCTTGGAAGGATGGGAAAGCTGGAGGAAATAACACACGTGGAGTTCTTCGCCCAGGGCCCGGGCCGTGGCACACCTTGCGTCCAGGTTCTCCGCCGTTATCTCTGTGTGACGATGGTGTGTCGTCACCACTTAGACAGCGAGCTTCTCGAGGGCAGGAGTCAGCCCGAGCCCACGCTGCGAGTGCAAAAGTGTTCACTGAAGCGGCGAACAAATAATTGTGTAATTATCGTGTAACAGGAGCATTTTATTATGAAGCTTCATTGCCCATTTCCGCAAAGCGTTAAACATAGCAGGGCACCGAATATCCAACTCCCGATTTCAGCTCAGGTCATGATCCCAGGGTTGTGGGACTGACCCCATGTCAGGCTCCATGCTCAGGATGGAGCCTGCTCGAGATTCTCTCTCTGTCTCCCTCTCTTTCTTTCCCCTGCTTGCTCTCTATATATAAAAAAAAAAAAAAATTTTTTTAAGTTAAACATCGAATTACCGTATGACCCAGAAGTTCCACTCCTAAGAATATACCAAGGGAATTGAAAGCAGAGACTAAGACACTTGCACGCCCATGTTCACACTGGCACTATTCACGGTAGCCAAAAGGAAGAAACAGCCCAACTGTCCATCAATAGACGAATGGATTTTTTTAAAAATTGGTAGATGCGCAGGCTGGAGTATTATTGAGTCATAAAAAGGAGTAAAGTCGTGATTCACGTTACGACGTGGGTAAACCGTCATGCTGGGTGAAAGAAGCCAGACACAAGAGGCCACGTAGTCTCTGAAACGTCCAGAACAGCCAAATCCACTAAAGCAGGTTAGTGGTTTCCGGCGGCTGGTGGAGGGGAGAAGGGGGAGTGATTGCTTAATGGGTTTTATCTTGTCATCATGGAAACGTTTTGGAACAACATAGAGGCGGTGGCCGCACCACCTTGTGTGTAGACTAAGTTGCCACCGCACTGTAGACTTTAAAAGGGTGCATTTCACGTCGTGTGAAGTACACCTCAATTCATAGATGTGTTGCCAGGAAAGGGGCAAAGTCTTCTCGCTGGATCAGGCGCTACCACAGGGGTTCTGAAGGGCAAATACCTTGGCGCCTACTCCGTCCGAATGGCCCCTATCCTGACGGGTTTCACGGCCTAGTAACTGGACACTCAGGCGGACCTCGTGTCATCGGGCTAAGCTTGACTTCACTGCTCGGGGTATCGTGTTTTTTACGAATTGAAGGTTTGGGGAGTCCCCCCCACCCCGCCCCCCATGGAACGAGTCTATCGATGTCATTTTTCCAACCGCCTTTGCTCACTTCGTGTCTGTATGTCACATTTGAGTAATTTTCACAGTATTTCAAGCTTTTTCATTATTATTCCATCTGTTACAGTGACCTGTGGTCAGTGATTACGAGTGGCTGAAAGCTCACGTGACGATTAACGTTGTTTAGCAAAAAAGTATTTTTTACTTAAGGTTTGCACATTGTTTTATTTTGATCGATTGATCGGCTTTTCTTTAATATATTTATTGTCGAATTGGCCACCATACAGTGTATAAAGTCCGCTCTTGGTTTTTGGGGTAGATTCCCGTGGTTCATCACTTACGTACAACACCCAGTGCTCATCCCAACAAGTGCCCTCAGTGCCCATCACCCATTTTCCCCTCTCCCCCACACCCCTACCAACCCTCGGTTTGGTCTCTGTATTTAAGAGTGTCTTATGGTTTTGATTGGCTTTTTAAAAATTTTTTAATGTTTATTTATTTTTGAGAGAGAGAGAGAGATAGAGTGTGAGTAGTGGAGGGACAGAGAGGAAGGAGACACAGAACCCGAAGCAGGTTCCAGGCTCCGAGCTGTCAGCACAGAGCCTGACGCGGGGCTCGAACCCACGGACCGTGAGATCATGACCTGGGCCGAAGTCGGATGCTTAACTGACTGAGCCACCCAGGCGCCCTCAAAGTTTTTATTTTAATTCCGGTTAGTTAACATACAGTGTTATATTAATCTCAGGTGTACACTATAGTGATTCAACAATTCCATACATCACGCGGTGGTCGTGGGTTAAGTAGGTGATGAGGATCAAGGCATGCACTTGTGATGAGCCCTGGGTGGTATAAGGCTTGTACATTGTTTAGACACACTGCTATTGCACACTTCATAGACTACAGTACAGTGTAAACAAAACCTTTATATGTACTGGGAAACCAAAATATTTATTTGAATAGCTTTATCGTGGTATTCACTTTACTACTGTGGCCCAGAACCGAACCTGCAATCTCTCTGAGGTGTGTCCCTACCCACAAATCCCCTGGGAAGGTTGTTAAAATGCAGATTTGGACTCAGTGCGCCAAGAGTCTCCATCCCAAGCAGGCCGCCAGGTGATACTGATCTGCTGGTCCGAGGACCATGCTTTCAGTGCCAGGATGTGGGGATTCGCATGAAAATAGCCTTTCAAGTCCACCTATATTATAAGTCTATAGAATTTCACCTCGGCCCTTCAGTTTTTCTCTCTCTGGCTCATCTCTTTGCTTTACTCGTAGATAAATGTCTTGATTTCAAAAGGCCACTTAGGGGGCACCTGGGTGGCTCAGTCGGTTGAGCGTCTGACTTCGACTCAGGTCATGATCTCACGGTCTGTGAGTTCGAGCCCCACGTCGGGCTGTGTGCCGACAGTTCGGAGCCTGGAGCCTGCTTCGGATTCTGTGTCTCCGTCTTTCTCTGCCCCTCCCCTGCTCACGCTCTGTCTCTTTGTCTCTCAAAAATAAATAAATGTTAAAAAAATTTTTTTGAAGTAAAAAAATAAAAAGGCCACTTAGAATGTCTTTTCTTTTCTTCTTATTCTTTTTTCTTTTTTTTTTTTTTGCACCAGGAAAGAAACTGCTAGAAGACATACTCCCATAGGACTTTTCTTTTTTTAAAGCTTATTTATTTATTTTGAGAGGGTGGGGGGAGAGGCCAAGAGAGAGAGAATCCCAAGCAGGCTCCTCACTGCCAGTACAGAGCCTGATGGGGGGCTTGAGATCACGGCCGCAGCGGAAGTGGGAAGTTTAACCAACTGGGAACCCAGGTGCCCCTAGAATGTCATCTGAGCTGTAACAGCTTCGCTTTTTCTCAGCTTTGGCACCACGGACATCTGAGCCTGGGTCGTTCTTCACCGCAGTGTGGGGAGGGGCTGTCCTGTGCATCTTAGGGGATTGAGCGGCATCCCTGGCCCCCACCCACTAGATGCCAGTAGGATCCCTCAGTGGTGACAATCTGAATGTCCCTAGGCGTCACCAAATGTCACCGGGAGGTCAAAATCGCCCTACTGGAGAACCACTGTTCTATTCCTAGCAAGCTTACCACTTCCCTGTTGGTAAGAGACGTTCGTAGTAACTACCCTCATCTGGGGTTTACCAGACACAGACGCTGTTCTTAAAAGGTAGCTTCTCTTATTCATTTAATCTTCCCCAAAAACTCTATGGGATCCCTTAACTGTCCCCATCCGTATAGGGGGAAACCAAGGCACAGAGCAATTGAGTTATTTTTCCAAGTTCATGCAGCTGGTGAGTGGTGGAGACAGGATTCAAACCGGGTCCTCTGGTTCCAGAGTCGGCTTTCTCATGCTTTCTATGTTCCCTCAGGGTGTGGGATCTATCAGGTTGGATTGTTGTTTTTTTTTTCTTGTTCCTTGTGTCTTCAAAGCTGCAACATGTCGTTGAGAAATTCGAGTCACTTCTGACTAACGGCACTCCGTGGGAAATGAGAGAGAACAGAGAAGTCGCAACTTGGGCCTCCACTGTCCTCCAGACTATAGAATCGAGTGCTCTAGAAACTGCCTTGAAGTCCCCAAAGCAGGAAATCCAGAAAATTCACAACAGGACTGTGGGTAAGAAGAGGATGTGGCCTGATACCCAGGGGGGCTCTTACAAGCTGCAGTCTGGGTACACGATGAGAAAAATAAATAAATACACTGCATGAGTCCATTTATATGGAATTCTAGAAAATACAGTCTAATCTGTAGTGACAGGAGATGGTGAAGAGAGGAGCAAAAGAGCATGGGACAATTTAAGGAGACAGTTGGGGACGAGAGACATGTTCAATACCTTGATTGTGGTGTTAGTGTCGCAGGTATATACCATATATACACACAGGCATATACACACGCTATAAAACTCATCAAATTGTACACTGTTTTGTATGCAATTTATTGCCCAGTAATCACACCTCCATAGAGCTTTTAAGAAAAGAAAAGAAAGGAAAGGAAAAGAAAAGGAAAAAAAGAAAAGAAAAGGAAAGGAAAGAAGACCTTTCCAATCAGGTTTCCAATCCTGAGTCTAGGATTTTGGCTTAAAAGTCGTTGTTTGTTTGTTGTTGTTGTTTTTAAGTTTGTTTATTTATTTTGAGAGAGAGGGCACGCAGAGGCATGAGTGGGGGTGGGGCGGAGATAAAGGGAGAGAGAGAATCCCAAGCAGGCTCTAGGCTAACAGCATAGAGCCCAATGCAGGGCTCGAACTCTCACGAACTTGCGAGATCATGACCTGAGTCAGAACCAAGAGTCAGGTGCTTAACCTACTGAGCCACCCAGACGCCCCTGAGATTTTATTTTTAAGTATTCTCTGTACCCAATGTGGGACGCGGACTCACGACTCTGAGATCACGAGTCACAGGCTCCACCGACTGAGCCAGCCAGACGCCCCAGGAAGTAGGGTTTTTTTTAATGCCATGCCTAATGCCTACTGAAACATGTCACAGGGCTGCTTGGTAAAGTATCCCAGGAGGACCATCTTACTACATATTTTTAAAATAAAAATACTTTTATCACACTTGTCGTACATATATGTACTATAACCAGGCGAGGAGAGGATCTGGTTGAACAGCTTGACTGTAGTGATCATTTCACTATTTTAAAAAATAAAAATAAATAAAATATCAGAGCAAAAGCAAGTATTGAATTTTAAAAAAAAAGAGAAAAAAAGCTCATAAACAAAACTGAATTTAGACCAGCCAACTTGGCCCACAGCCCAGTCTTCCAATCCTGTAACCACATAGGTTCGTGTCTGAGGAAGGAACATATTTGCTTCTGATATTGCAGAACAAATATTGCATATTTGTTATCTGATATTGTGCATATAGTTTTCACTCATTCCATCACTAACGTGCTTCCATGTAAATTGTATACATCATCGCCTACATTATTGTCGTCAACGGTTTATCAAATTGCCTGGTATCTAATTCATTTGTACTATAGTTATTTCCCTATTCTGGGAAATGTGGCCGGTTGCCCAATAATCCTGAGAAAAAGACCATGGAAGTTTTATCTGTGCATATTTGATATTTTCTTGAGATACATTCACAGAGGAAGATTCATTAGGTCAAGGAGAAAAGAAACATTTTATAGACTTTGACACGTTATCGCCATATTGGCCTCCAGAAATGCTATTTGCTGTGTTTTTATTCAGCTCAGGGCTATCCCTGGGTTTGTGGATGCCTACCTAAACATTTTGTTTTCCCAGTTTGCATGATGAGATCATTTATGCTCTATAAAAATAATAATAATAATAATAATTTGTAATATAAAGTAGAATCCAAGGCCTAGCCTTCTTGGGAAGCTGGAATCAAGATTCATTTATTAATTTATGTGTCCATTCATTCATTCACTCATTCATTTCATTCAAAATTAAACCATCTTTCACATTACCAGTAGCTCTCACCTCGCCTGACCTGGCCAGGCCCTAACTGATGGGAAACCAGTGCCCTCACCTCAGCAGGCTTCATTCTCCTCACCTAAGAATGGGGAGAATTTCATGAACAGGAGACACAGGAAGAATCCGACGGTACCCATCACCCAGCTTCAACAATTTCCAACCCACAAGCAGCCTCCAACCAGCTGCTAACGTTTAAGTTAAATATCTCCATGAGCTTGTTTCTTGATGGCAATTCTCCTGTGACCTCATTTTCACTGGAAACGTGGTTCCCCATGACACAGATAAGCCATCGGTGATTGGGTCAGTTCCTCCTTGATGAACATTTAGATCCTTTCCTATTTTCCACACCATCACCTACGCTGCTATGAACTTTCTCAGAACTAAATCTGCCCTCCCGTCCATGTTGTTTTCTGAGAATAAAATTCCTAGGAACGAATCGTTGCTTCAGAGATGATTGCTAGAGGATGTTAGTTAAGAACTTGTATTTCAGGGGGCGCCTGGGTGGCTCGGTCAGTTAATCATCCGACTTCAGCTCAGGTCGTGATCTCACAGTTTGTGAGTTCAAGCCTCCAGGCTCTTCGCTTGCTTCGAATTCTGTGTCTCCCTCTCTCTACCCCTCCCCTGCTTGTGTTCTCTCTCTCTCTCTCAGAAATAAACATTTTTTTAAAAAAAGAACTTGTATATCAGGAGTTAAGGGGCTAACTTCTTAACTTCAGTTTCCTCATCTGCACGATGGTCCCTCGTGGGGTTATATGACAAGGTACAGCGTCTGGAACATTCTAGACATTCAGTAAATGTGACCTGTTCATGATGCTATTCACATGTTTAAAAATTGTAATAATGATAAACTTGCCTGTTGTTTTTCTCACCAGCTATTGAAACTCTCGTTGTTACAAACAATTGCTCCGAAGAAGGGAAGGTCTTCAGTTTGAACACCTACATGAACTCAATGGACATCCATTGCAATGACATCGTGCGGGAAAACACGCAAGGTACATGTAGTGGCTGCTTTCAGAACCCCTAAGACACACAGATCAGTACGATCGTGTGAGTCATTTGGAGAGTCGCCAATAAGCTCTTTCCCAATCGGTTTGTTACCCTAAGACAGTGTCATTTGAGTCTTTTCCTTAAAAACAAACAAACAAACAAAAAACTTCCCGAGGTGGAGGCTTTCTATTCTTCAGCATGGAAGACACTTCTTGCCATTTGGAGGCTTTTCTATCTAGGTCTCAGGAGGCGGGGTTCACCCAAATGCAGTCCCTGAGAGAAGTGGGAGGAGTTTATTTGGGATGAGATTTCAGGATGCGTCGGTAGGTGTATTAGTCACGATTCTCCAGAGAAACAGAATCGATAGGATGTGCGTGTGGGGAGAGAGAGAAACAGATTTTAAGAAATTCGCTCATGTGATTATGGAAGGTACCAAGTCTAAACTCTAGCCACCAGGCTGGAAACCCAGGGAAGAGTTAATGTTGTAGCTGCAGACCAAAGACAGTCTAGAGACAGAAGACCCTCTTGTTTGGGAGAAGTCAGTCTTTTTCTTTGAGGCCTTCGATTGATTGGGTGATGGAGGGTAATCTACTTTACTCAAAGGCTACTGATTTAAATGTTACTCTCATCTAAAAAATACCTTTACGGCAGCACCCAGACTCACATTTGACCCAGTATCTGGATAGCAAGGCCTAGCCATATCGACACAAAATTAACCATCCCAGGAGGGGAGAGAGGAAATGAGACAGGGAATAGGGGACAGCCAACACGGGTATTATTATAGTGAGCAGAGTACTGTCGGTTGTAACTGGGATCCACCCTACCGAGCTTCCTGTTCAACAGAGAAAGCGGCTCCGTTCCGTCCGTGGTTGAGGGCCCTTCCAGGAGGATTAACTCCCAGGCCCTCCCATTCTGCCCTGTGTACAAATCAAACACATTCCCTACAGGGAATGCTCCCAGGCAGAGAGTTCCAGTTGTTTTGCAATAGAATCCATCAGCAATAAGAAACCTGGGGTGCTGGGTGGCTCAGCCAGCATCTGACTCTTGATCGGCTCAGGTCAGGATCCCAGGGTCATGGATCAAGCCCTACATCAGGCTCTGTGCTGAGTGTGAGGCCAGCTTGGGATTCTCTCCGTCCCTCTCTCTCTGCCCCTCTCCCCTGCTCATGCGCTCTCTCTCTCTCTCTTTCAAAATAAATAAAACATAAAAAAAAAGAGGGGCGCCTGGGTGGCTCAGTCGGTTGAGCGTCCGACTTCGGCTCAGGTCATGATCTCGCAGTCTGTGAGTTCGAGCCCCACGTCGGGCTCTGTGCTGACAGCTCGGAGCCTGGAGCCTGCTTCATATTCTGTGTCTCCCTCTCTCTCTGCTCCTCCCCCACTCATGCTCTGTCTCTCTCGGTCTCAAAAATAAAATAAACAGTTAAAAAAAAAAAAAAAGGAAACCCAAGAATGCCAAGGGAATAGTCAAGGCACCTATAGCATCTGCTACACCCTGTGTACAAAGGAATGGATTGTTAAACTATTAATCATCCCAGTGTTGCCAGACTTTCTAGTTTTTCAAGAAAAACCAAAAATCGGATCGGTTGCATGAATACCTTCAATTTTTTTAATGTTTATTTATTTTTGAGAGAAACAGACAGAGCACGAGCTGGGGTGGGGCAGAGAGAGAGGGAGACACAGAACCGGAAGCAGGCTCCAGGCTCTGAGCTGTCAGCACAGAGCCCGATGTGGAGCCCTGAACTCACAAACCATGAGATCATGACCTGAGCCCGAGTCAGATGCTTAACCAACTGAGCCACCCAGGCACCCCGAATACCTTCAATTTTCAAATTTGGTAAAGACAGCAAAACGTGGCTGACCAACCGCATGCCGAACTGAGGAAGCGAGGCAATTAGTTCCTCTTCCTCTCCTCCCCCAAGAAGATACGAACTTGAATCTGCCTCGTTCGAGCACGGGCCAGGCAGAGGATGGAAGCCAACCTCCAATCACATAATGCACACCGCCCCTGTCACCAGGTTCTTCTGAAACCCACGATTTGTGGAGAGTGTGCAGGACTTCGCAGCGCAGGCCAAACAAAACCCAGCTGTGGCCCCTCTTGCTCTTTAATCGCATTCGGGGGTCCTGGGGGTTAGGATTTCACAGAGGAATTCAGAGAGGACACGGCTCAGCCCGTAGCAGCTGCCTAGGCTGAATTGTTTAAGTAAATAACAGACATCATCGTGTGATTACACGTGCCCCAAGGAGCACCTGGCAGAGACGTGCCCAGCACGGGACTCGTTACCCTCCCGCGGTGATGCCTCGTAGTCTCATCTCTGAACGTTTGCATTTGCTGCTCCTCTGCCAGGAATGCCAACCACCACTCCACTGGGAGAACCGTTACTCTTCAACACAGCTCTGCCCTCGCCTCCTCCGTGAGGCCTCCCAGGACTGCCCGCTTCCATCACGGCACCAAAGCCAGACCCTCCCTCCCTCCTCTGCACTTCTCCAGCTTCTCGAACCTACCTTATTCTGGCATCTGACTTGTCGTGCAGTGTCTTGATTGACATCTCTGTCTCCCCCGTCAGGCTAGACTCCCCACAAGGACCGAAATCATGAATTTTTCTCTCTATAGTCACCATTACGGACACGTTACCTGGGTACAGTGACAAATGTTCGCTGAATTAAATCCACCGTTAGGGCGATGCCTCGACATCCCCAACGAGAGACAGGAACCCATTGACAGATGTGTGACAAGCTCACAGAGGGACGTCTCTCTGCCCTTCAGGTTCTGTCTAGGACAGGATCCTTCTTTGTCGTGGGGCCATCCTGTGCCCAGTAGGCACGCCCTACTTTATTCACTAGACATCAGTAGCAAACACCCAGTACGACAACCAAAAATGCCTCCAGACACTGCCCAACGTCCCCAGAGGGGACAGAATTGACACCTCCCTCAACTGAGAAATGCACGTCTAAAGCGACCTTATCAATGACCTTCAAACAGCAACAACTCTAAGATTGAAAGGGGGGTGTTCTCAAATCCCACCGCGACACCCACCAGAGGTGAGCGGGGACCGTCCCGGGTAATTCGAGACAGACAATCCCGTGACACCACCTCCCTGTAAAACACCTCAGAGAACAAACCCAGGCCACAGAGGCCGACCTTGGAAAAGTACAGCCGCCCTTCTCTTTTCTGCTTGCGATTTTGCTCGTAACCAAAATACGTCTGCTCAAAACGAAGCTATTTCTAAGCATAAGAGCAGGTGGACGCATCACCTGCCCATCTTTTTTCCAGCCACCTACCGCTGTTTCATTCTGACAAATGGAAACCGTCACCAATGCAGAGAAACAGAAATAAATTGCTTCTGATCCCTCAGGCAAGACCAGAGAAGCCCGAGCAGAGAAACCTGTGAGGAATTTATTCTAACAGGAATTTATTGGACTGCAGAGCTCGCGGACGGCAAAGCTGGGATTTTAATCCGGAAACCTATGGACCGATTTCCGGTCCCTACAATCCTAGCTCGTCCGCAGAGATGGCCTCTGCAGCGTGGACTCCTCTGCGACCACAAAGAATAAAGAAACCGTATTGCCATGGGAATTGGTCGTGACGTCCTATAACTCCGTATAACCCACACGACAGCCCGCGACCCATTATGTTCACGCTAACTACAAATAAATATTCTTTTCTTTTTTTATATAAGCAAGAGAAATTTATTTTCTCACAGTTCTGGAGGCTTCAAGGCTGAGATCAAGGCGCAGGCAGGGGGGGTTTCTTCTGAAGCCTTTCTCCCTGGTAGGTGGCCTCCTCCTCCCTGTGGTCTTCGCTCTGTGAGTCCACATCCCCGGTCTCTCTCGGCGTATCGGGATTTCTTCTTCTTTATTCTTCCATTTTTATTCTTTATTCTTTGTTCTTCTCACCCCCTCCGTGATGCCTCCCAGGACTTCCCATTTCCGTCACAGCCCCAAAGTCAGGCCCTCCGTCCTCTGGCCCTGTAAAGGCCCTGTCTTCAAAAAATCACATTCTGAAGGACTTACAACATAATGATTTTGGGAGGCGGTGGGGAGGACACAGTTTGGCCCATACACTATCGTATTGCTAATATGTCATGTGCGTATCCTTCTACTATATAATAAAACTATAAATACATGAGATGAATATATCCTGTGCATATATATTTTGAGCCTATTAAAGTATGTTAAATTATGGCATCCTTCGGTGCCTTACCACTAATTTAAAATAAAAATCTTTTTTTCTTTTTTTAGAGAGAGAGTGCACTAGTAGGGGAAGGGCAGAGGCAGAGAAAGAGTCCCAAGCAGGCTCCAAGCCGCCAGCGCAGAGCCCCAGGCAGGGCTTGAACCCATGAACCGTGAGATCAGGACCTGAGCCGAAATCAAGAGTCAGCCGCTCAACCGACCGAGCCACCCAGGGGCCCCATATTATGACTCCTAGATACACTGTTTCTAGGTCTGGTTTACACAGATAATGTATGGAAGGAGATGGTTACATTCATACATACAAAGAGATAGACATACGTGAAACCCAGCTATGAACGGATTTCCCTAAGTCCAGTCTCAACATTTTTCTTTATCCAAAGAGAACGCAAAACCAATTCTAAAAGTCTTGAAAAATAAGTCAGTCCTTCCAGAAGTCTCCAGGAGGCAGCAGAGGAAGTGGAATGACATCGCATAAAACCTACCTAACTTGCTAAGTTTCCTCCTCTTCCAGGCTGACCCCCCTCTCTCCTCTGTCCTCCCTCAAAATCCCATGAGCCTCTTTGCCCTCCCCCCAACATTGGTACCATGTCTCCTAAGGCCAGCGGTGCCCTTTCTTATGCAAATCAGCTTTAACCTCTCTTGGTCCATCCAGTCTTCCCCCAAGTTTTCCCCTATTCAGTACAATAAAAGGGTTCAGGGCCAAAAACACAAAGTCTGTCTCAGACATGAAAAAGGGAGAGATGGTGAGAATCTCTGCTTCATGTGCCCCTCATGTATGTGACGATGAGTGCACACATACACACGCGTATGCGCGCACGCGCAAGCATAGTCGGCGTGGGGAAGGAATGGGGGCAAGTTTTCAAGACTCTCGTCTTTCTGTTTCCTCAGGCCCCACTGCAATTGCCTTTATTTCATACTCTTCTCTTGGAAACATCATAAATGCAACGTTTTTTGAAGAGGCAGATGACAAAGACCGAGTTTACCTGAACTCTCAGGTAGTGAGTGCCGCCATTGGACCGGAAAGGAATACGTCTCTCTCCAAGTCTGTGACTGTGCGTTTCCAGAACGTGAAGGTGGGTCAGAGCTGCACTTGGAGCTTGCCCAGGTTTCTCGGACGTAGACCAAACAACGTGCATTGCCTCCCCAGTCTGTGCTTCTGGACTGTGCTGTCCAACACTGTAGCCAGGAGCCCCGCGTAGCCTTTCGGCCTTTGAAACATGGTGGGTCTGAACTGAGCTTTCGAAGATGTCATATTTCTAGATTTAGACTCGGTGTTTCCAGATTTTGAATCCATCATAAGAAAAACACCATGCAAAGTAACTCATTAATAATTTTTAAGGGGCTCCCGCGCTGGCTCAGTCTGTGGAGCAGGAGCCTCTTGATCTCAGGGTTGTGGGTTTGAATCCCACGTCCAGTGCAGAGGTTACTCTTTTAGAAATCTTTAAAAAAAATAATCATTTTGGGGTTCCTGGGTGGCTCAATTGGTTAAGCGCTGGACTTCAGCTCAGGTCATGATCTCACAGTCTGTGGGTTAGAGCCCCGTGTCGGGCTCTGTGCTGACAGCTCAGAGCCTGGAGCCTGCTTCAGATTCTGTGTCTCCCTCTCTCTCTGCCCCTCCTCCTGCTCACACTCTGTCTTTCTCTCTCTCAAAAATAAATAAACATTACAATTTTTTTTAAAAAAATAGGGGCGCCTGGGTGGCTCAGTCGGTTAAGCGACCAACTTCGGCTCAGATCATGATCTCACAGTCTGTGAGTTCGAGCCCTGTGTCGGGCTCTGTGCTGATGGCTCAGAGCCTGGAGCTTGCTTCGGATTCTGTGTCTCCCTCTCTCTCTGCCCTTCCCTTGCTCACTTTCTGTCTCTATGTCTCTCAAAAATAAGTAAATAAATAAATAAATAAAAATAATAATAATTCTTATATTGATTGCATATGCTGACTTATAGTGACATACTAAAAGATACTGTTTTGAATGTAGTGGGTTAAATAAAATATATTATTAAAATTCATGGGACTTGTTTCCTTAGCTTTTTTAATGTGGCTAGCAGAAAATGTCAAATTACACTAGTGGCTTACACAGAGTTTCTCCTGGGCAACGTAATTCTAGTGCATGGGATTCTTTTAGTTGGCGGTGCCTCCTACGTCTGTGACATTTGAACTGAGACATAATTTTCCTTCCTACGTGAAAGCCTGGTACTAATTATTAAGACGACATAACTCAATCAGAAAAAAACCCACTTTAATTTAATCCATTCTTTTCTCTTTCTCTGCCCAAACTCTTTTTTATGTATATATTTTTTAATGTTTATTTATTGTTGAGAGAGAGGGACAGTGTGTGGGGAGGAGGAACAGAGGAGAGGGAAACACAGAATCCCAAGCAGGCTCCAGGCTCTGAGCTGTCAGCACAGAGCCCGACGCGGGGCTCAAACTCCTGAACCATGAGACCATGACCTGAACTGAAGTGGGACTGCGCCACCCAGGGCACCCCTCTCTGCCCAAACTCTTAAGGGAGAAAGATCCGGGGGCGCCTGGGTGGCTCAGTCAGTTAAGCATCTGACTCTTGAGCTCAGCTCAGGTCTTGATCTGAGGGTTGCAAGTTCAAGCCCCGCATCAGGCTCCACACTGAGGGTGAAGTCTACTTATAAAGGAGGTGGGGGAGGCTCTGGAGCCAGACACAGATGTAATAAAATTCATTGTTCTCTTGCCTTTCAGCTCTGTTAAGAAAGTAAGAGTTGAAAGAAATCTTGCCATTTGCAACAACAGGGATGAATCTCGAGGCCATTATACTGAGTAAAATAAGTCAGAGAAAGACAGATATTCTGTGATCTCACGGATTCTCAGAATCTTAAAAAGCCAAGCTCCTAGACACAGAGGCTGTATTTTTGGTTACCGGGGGTGGAGAATCGGAGAAACGGGTGCAGGAAATCAAAGGTACAAACGTCCAGTTACCAGAAGAGTAAGTTCCGAGGGTGTAACATACAGCATGGTGGCTCCAGCGATGCAAACTGCGGCGCGTGTTCGAAAGGTGCTAAGAGAGGCGATTTTAAGTTCTCACCACAAAATAAAAGCTGCAACTACGTGAGGTGGTGGATATTAGTTTATTTTGCAATGTACACATAGGTCGAATAATTATGTTGAATACCTTACGCTTATATAATTTCTATGTCAATTACATCTCAAGAAAGCTGGCAAAAATAAAATTATTTTTTAATTTTAAAGAAAAGAAGAGGGGCACCTGGGCGGCTCAGTCGGTTGAGCGACCGACTTCTGCTCAGGTCAGGATCTCGCGGTCTGTGAGTCCGAGCCCCTGCGTCGGGCTCTGTGCTGACGGCTCAGAGCCTGGAGCCTGCTTTGGATTCTGTCTCCCTCTCTCTCTGTTGCTCTCCTGTTCATGGTCTGTCTCTCTCAAAAATAAATAAACATTTAAAAAAAAGAAAAAGAAGAAGAAAAGAAGAAGAAGAATTGAGGGGGAGAGAGTGGGGACATGTAGGTTTTCTCTGTCTGATGCATAAAAATCTAAGTGTGGAATTTTTTACATCTGCCATGGGGCAGCGGGGGTGGAGCGAGAAATCTGAATATTGTCGAGCGGCTTGTCAAAGGACAAGGCCCCCCAGCAGGAGAGCATTGGACTCGTCTCCTTGGCCCCATGAAGCAACACTCTGGAAACCCTCGGGACAAAACAAAGAGGCCGAAGCCTGATTCCATTCTGTCTCTCCTGGAGACATCTCTTTCCTAAACTTCCCCTCTCGTTGCAGGAGCAATCATTGTTCGGGGAGGGGTCAGGGCCAGGATTGGTGTGAAGAAATCAGGGAAATTTGCCTGAGTGAGTGTTGAAGAGAAAACTCTATGAGCCGTAGATATTTTATTTTATTTTATTTTAAAGTTTACTTATTTGAGAGAAAGAGAGAGCGCATGCGAGTCGGGTAGGGGCAGAGAGAATCTCAAGCAGGCTCTGCACTGTCAGCATGGAGCCCGGCGTGGGGCTCGAACTCACGAACCCTGGGATCATGACCTGAGCCGAGATCAAGAGTCAAACACTTAACCAACTGAGCCCTCCAGGCGCCCCTATTTTATTTACTTCTTTTTTTTTCTTTTTTTTTTTTTTTTTGTATGTGTGTGTCCGACTTCCCTGGGGGCAGATAAAGTCCTGAAACTCACGACATCCTGTAAAATTCTAGCTCCCAGAGAGCGTTGATCTCGTCTCGTGTTACGTGGAACCCCAACAGAGCTGGGACTCCGGGAGCAGGTGTCCTGGCAGCCATCCTCTTCGGTTAAAATAAAAATCACCTGAGTCGCTTCTAAGCCACGTGTCTATTCACTTGCCACCCCAGTGTAGACCGACACGCTGAGAGTTGTCTCTCCCAAGGAAGAACTCACGAGCCCCTTCTGCTTTCAGATGAAGCTCGGTCGCGAACGGGCGGTCTGCGTCTACTGGAAAAGCACGAAGGAGGGCGGCCAGTGGTCCAGCGACGGCTGCTTCCTGGTGCGAGCGAACAGAAGTCACACCATATGCAACTCCACCCACCTGTCCAGCTTTGCTGTCCTCATGGCCCTAACCAACCAGGTACAACGTGTACATTTACTTCCTCCAGCCGATCCTGTGTGAGCCCCTCTGGGGGGATGATAAATACTATTTTTAAAATAGAGGCGCCTGGGTGGCTTAGTCCAGTTAAGCATCCTACTTTGGCATAGGTCATGATCTCATGGTCCGTGGGTTCGAGCCCCGAGTCGGGCTCTGTGCTGACAGCTCAGAGCCTGGAGCCTGCTTCGGATTCTGTGTCTCCCCCTCTCTCTGCCCACCCCTCAAAAATGAATAAACATCAAGAAACAATTTTTTAAACCAGACACAACTAAGGCTCTGGGCGCCACAACCTGGGTGGCTCTGTCAGTAAATCGCCCAACTCTTGATTTCAGCTCCCCTCATGATCTCACGGCTTGTGAGTTCAAGCCCCGCATCAGGCTCTGCACTGGCGGTGCTTGGGAGTCTCTCTCCCTCTCTCTCTGCTCCTCCCCTGCTCGCACTTTCTCTATCTCAAAATAAATAAACGTAAAACAATCTAAAAACAGACACAACTAAACCGTATTCTCAGGGGTTGCATACTTAGGTGATAAAACCATAAAGATAAGCAGGAATTGCTTATAAAACGATCATGGTTACCTCTGAAGGGAGAAGGTGGTTTGCAATTGGAAAGAGCTTCTGGGACAATGTCTACAGACTAGTTAATGGTCTCACCAATCATTTAATGATTATGAGTCATGTGATACATTTATGCGTGAGCTCTTTTCCATATGTGCATTATATTTCGCAATTTTTTAAGGTTAAAAAAACAAAGGATTAAAGAATTCTATAAAACGGCATTGAAATAAGTGAAAATCCCCTTATGATTATAAGAGACGGCAACGATCGTTTCCCACGGGCGAGGCTTGCTGAGTCTGCATCTCCCGTCTTTAAGGAGACGAATCCCCAAGAGCTGAATTATACGGATGTCTTAGTTTGGGTTCTCCTGTAAGCAGATCCCGAGACAAAAATCTGAGGACAAGTAGTTTCTCTGGGGGGCAACCCCAAGACACGTTAGTAGGACAGTGGGGAGATGAGAGAGAAAAGGGAAGGCAGCCAGGAAAGGATGCGTTGAAGAGAAAGTGATTGGGAGACCTGGGTGGCTCAGTCAGTTAAGCATCTGACTTGATTTCTGCTCAGGTCATGATCTCAGGGTCATGAGATAGAGTCCTGCGTTGGGCCCCACCCGCCCCAGGAAGGAGGCCTACTTAGAATTCTCTCTCTCCCTCTCCTTGTGCTCTTTCTTTCCCTCTAAAAGAAGGAGAGAGGTAGAGAGAGAGAGAGAGAGAGAGAGAGAGAGAGAGAGAGAGAAAGTTACCAACATGGACAACTGGGACTCAGTCTCATTGGGTACTTCTGGGAGAGATCATGGGACGTGCATCTCAGAGCCTTCCCTCATGAAGGTGAGGGAGCTGGGATATTTAGCCACGAATGCTGTAATTTCTGTTGTTTGAGGGCAGCTTCGACGGGCATTAGCATCCCGGTCCTGTGGCCCCCGTGGCATGTCCAAGCACGCTCGTGCGACGGGAGAAATAGTCTCAGGTGGGGTCACTGGAGTTCACAGACAGCAGCCAAAGGGCAGGTCCCAGAGAGTGTGAAGAGCCTCTGCAATACGGGGCTTCCTTCACCTCTTGGGTGCAAGACTTAACCTAGCAGATTCGTTCATTTCAATGTGAGTCCGCCGTACAACATAGAGCCTATGGTTAATACAGTGTTGTGCACTTAAAACCCTATTGAGAGAGTAGATCTCATGGTGTCTCTTACCACAGAAAGAAAAAAGCAAAGAGGTAATAGATATGTTTATTACCTTGACTGTGGGGACGCCATCATAGATCTACGCCTATGCCCAAACTCATCAAAATGTGTGCATTCAACATGTGCCATATTTTGTATGTTACGTATACCTCAGTAAAGCTGGGAAGAAAAAGACTTAGTCTGACAGACACTTCTTAAACTCTCTACCATCTGGCTTCATGCCTATGTTTGGGATGCCGCATTCCAAAGAGCGGGGGGGGAGATTAATCCTGGAGACTGACCGTAATGTCCTCCTTGGTGGGTCCCAGGAGGAGGATCCCGTGCTGGTTGTGATCACCTACCTGGGGCTGGGCCTCTCTCTGCTGTGCCTCCTCCTGGCAGCCCTCACCTTCCTGCTGTGCAAAGCCATCCAGAACACCAGCACCTCACTCCACCTGCAGCTCTCCATCTGCCTCTTCCTGGCCCACCTGCTCTTCCTCACGGCCATCAACCAGACCAAGATTAAGGTACTGACACCGTCACAGAGGGCCCCCTGCCCTGAGCCAGGGCATGCTCAGTCATGGAGCCATGCTGCACTGATACCTTAATACAATGGCCTTGGGTCCCAGGGGAGTTTTGAAGGGTAAGTAGCCTATTTCACATTGGCACAACTAGATAAGAAACCTTCTGTTGACAACTCCATCATATGCATGAGAGTTTGCCCCACTGGCAAGGTATGGGAGAGGAACTGGGGCCACCCTCCTCCCTGACGGTCCCTCCCGGTGACTCCTTACTCCTCCCCCAGGTGCTGTGCGCCGTCATCGCAGGTGCCTTACACTATCTCTACCTGGCCTCCTTCACCTGGATGCTGCTGGAGGGTCTGCACCTCTTCCTCACCGCTCGCAACCTGACGGTGGTCAACTACTCCGGCGTGAACAGGGCCATGAAGTGGCTCATGTTCCCTGTGGGCTATGGAGTCCCGGCTCTGATTGTGGCCATTTCTGCTGCCTCCAGACCTCACCTTTACGGGACACCTGTTCGGTGAGCTCACCTCTCACCCCGTGCTGTGGACGGTTTTGAGGGCAGGGTTAATGACGATGATTGGGATACACATGCCGAACACACCTCTCCTTCCCCCTTGGCTCTAACACCTCTAACCTCTTTCCTGGTGAGACAGAGAAACATGACAATAAGAGCGTGGAAGGTTCTGGAAGGAGGACATTTTGTGGTTAGGTCCCAGCTTCATCCTTCCCATAATTTGGGACCTTGAGTGCCCAGGTCTGAGTCATTAGTGAAATAGGGATAACAGTGGTCCCCATGGCCCCGCCCTCACACTGCTGACCCAAAAATTCAGCAAGACTGTTGCTTGTTAAGTGTTTAATGTAGCGTTCACATGTGGTAGTGAGCATCAAAGCCTTCATCGTCATCAGCCGACCTTTTCAGGAGATGCTGGAAAGTGTTAGGAAAAGGAGTTTGTTTCACGTACTTTCTCTGATCTCTCTTTGTGCCCCTTATCCCATTGTTCCCAGCTGCTGGCTCGACCTGGACGAAGGATTCATCTGGAGTTTCCTTGGCCCTGTCTGTGCGATTATCTGTGTGAGTTTGACTATTGGCCCCGATGTTCCTGACCGAAGAAGAAACGCCAGGCGTGCTGGGTGCGAGAGAGGACATGGGGCATACGTTTTCTCAGTTGTATGAATGGATTTTTCCACTGGCTACCAATTCGATCCCACATGCGGGGAGGTAGGAATTGTGTGCGGTTTATAGTGGATCCAGTGCATTATTTTAACTCGCATTCTGCACGGTCTATGTCATTCCTGCAGGTGAATTTAGTATTTTTTCTCCTGACTCTTTCGATTTTGAGAAGGAAACTTTCCTCTCTCAATAGTGAAGTGTCAACCATCCATAATATAAGGTAAGGTGCCAAAAGTGGTATTTTCTGACCCTTCTTTCTTCTACTCACCTCTCGCTGGTCCCTCCTACCTAGCCACACACACATACACCCCACAACCGAGCTTCAGGAACTACCAAGGCCACTGCCATCTCCCAGTGTCACAATTCATGAGAAACTGTATCAGCCTGTAGTACAGGCTAAGCTTCGGTAACAAAAAGACCCAAAAAAAGAGTGAAATTTTCACGTTACGGTCTGGAGGTGAGCTGTTCAGGGCTAGCGGGGAAGTTCTGCTCCTCAGAGCAATCCAAACACTCGAGTCCTTTCTATTTCTGTTGTTCGACATCCCCTAAAATGTAATCTTTGCTAATATCCCATTCACGGGAAGAAGTCCGGAGTCTCAATGGCTAGACTTTGGTCACATGGTGACAACTACCTTCAAGGCAGTCTGGGAAATGTCGTGTCTCCCTGGGTAGCCACGTGTCCTTGATTAAACTCAGAAAGGAAAGGGCTCCAAAGCTAAAATGAAGACAAGATGGGGGGCGGAACCAGCAATTTCTACCACATAACGCAAGATGCAGCAGGCTTGGGAAGGATTTCGACTAAAATATATTTTGTATAATACTATTTCAAAACATTTTGGGCTGAGGGTACTTTTTCATTTTTTTTCCACTTCATGTGAATATGTAATTTGTTGTTCTCATTGTAGTCACAAAAAGAGCACATTTGTTAAAACTTTTTTCAACGGTGTTTAAAATATATGAAGTAAAATCTGAAAGTGGCTAACTCCTCCCTTTCTCTGCTACTTCAACTTCCCAGGGGAGCCAGAGGCAACAAACTGTATGACATGTATGATGTTTTCCCCAGACCTTTATCTACGCATTTTCTACAGAACACACAGGCACTCGTACAATAGCATCACGTTACGCAAAGTGTTATCCAACTAGCTCTTCTCAGTTATGTATTACTATGTTTTTTAATTAGGAATATATACGTACATAAGTAAGGTGACATCACACCCTAGTTTGCCTGAGACGATCCCAGTTTGTGCCTGTTGGACCCACTGGAATTGCTCATCGGCACCACTTTTATCTCAAAATCCTGCGTGTCTGAATAATAAATTATATGACACCTCATCTATAAATGATATATGACGAGAGAGATAAAGAGCACCCAGTTTTTTTTAATGCGTATTTATTTTTGAGAGAGAGAGACAGCACAAGCGAGGTAAGGGGGTGGTGCAGAGAGAGAGGGAGACCCAGACTCCGAGCCAGAAGAGAACCCAGTTTTAGAATGCTTTACATATGTCCTAATTGTGTTCTATGTACTGTCCTAAATACTTCACGTCGGTATAAGTCCCATTGAAGCTTGGCAGCAACCCTGTGAAAGAGGGCGATTACAAAGATGAGGGAACTGAGTTACAGAAAGGTAAAGTCACTTGCCCAAGGTCACACAGCTGGCTGGTTCTGCCTTGGATTTAAACCCAGCCAGTCTAGCTCGAGAGTCCTCCCCAGTAACAACTACAGGACAGGGCGTCCGCGTCCATTATGAGCTTTCTCACAGCATCGTATGTGACTCCCCTCAGGATGCTGACATTTAAAGCGATAGCTCAGCTCTTCATCCTGGGTTGCACGTGGTGTCTGGGCATCCTGCAGGTGGGGCCGGCGGCCCGCGTCATGGCTTACCTCTTCACCATCGTCAACAGCCTGCAGGGCGCCTTCATCTTCCTGGTGTACTGCCTCCTGAGCCAGCAGGTAAACGCCAACCCCTTTTTTGATTGTCATAAAGTTAGGACATATTTGGAAGTATGTAGCATAATGAACATTGGAATCATTGAAATCTAGGTTCTCTAAATTTTCATATAAGCTGTGAGCCATGTGTAAATACGATCTATATTTCCTCTACTTTGGTGTTACTGATTATAAGACACATGAACTTATTAACAGCTCTCAGAAAGTAAATAATTGCTACATCAAGAAAATACGTTTTTCTTCAGTGTTCCCATTTGTAATAGCCAACTGTTGCTGTGTAACAAACGACCTCAAAAATCTCCATAGCCTAAACACAAATGTTTACTTCTCTCTTTCTCAAGTCTGAAGGCTGATTGAGGTTCAGCCGGTCTTGTCTGGGCTCAGCTTGGCTTGGTTCTGGGATGTAGATCATGTTCAGGTCTTCTCCTTGGGACTCAGCTCGAGGCTTAGCAGAAAGGGAGCAGCTCCCTAGGATATATCCTTCTCATGCCAATGGCAAACCCACAGGAAGACCAGCCCTACTGGACAAGGCCATGTCAAGCCTTGTGGCCTTGCTTGAATCACTTCCACTGATATTCCCTTGGCCAAAGAAAAGCATAGGTCCAAGCCCAAAGTCAAGGGAAAAGAACCCTCCACCCACCACGAGGCTAAGACATGGTGGAGACAGAGGAGTGAATAATTTAAATCTATAATGCGATCCACCACACCACTTAAACACGTGAATTCTGAAACACATTTCCACGTGATGGTATAGTTTCCATACTAACATGCTTGAATAGTTCTCTGATGGCATTAAATAATAAGTTAATTTTTCCAACATGTTATTATGGACATTTTCAAACACACGAAAAGGTTAAAACAATTATGGAATGAACACATACATACCAATCCCTCCAATTATCTTTGTGCTATATTTGTTTTATCACATTGTCTAGCCACATATCCATTCTTCTACCCTTTCTCCACCACTAAGTCCCTGGTAACCACTGTTCTACTACTTTCCAGCCCAATTGATTAGACTATTACAAGGATCTCAAGTATGTGGAACCATACCATACTTGTCCTTTTGTGCCTGGCTTATTTCACTCAGCGTTATGTCTTCAGCGTTTATCCATGCTGTAGCCTGTGTCAGGATGCCATTCCTTCGTAAGGCTCAATGAATAATATTTCATTGTACATATATGCCGCATGTTGTACAAAAAGTTTTTTTTAACAATGTCTTTATTCTCTTCCTGACTCACTGGTTCTTCTCTTCACCCACCAATGTTAACAAAAACCACTCCAGTCTTTTCTTTGATATTCCAGGTCCGAAAATGGTTCAGAGACATCATGAAATCTAAGCTCGAGTCTGAGACTTACACACTTTCCACCAAGTTTGGCACAAACTCAAGACCCAGTGAAGTAAGAGGACTTGTGATTTATTCTAATGTTCCCTCCCTTGACGCCCAAAGCCCCCTCTCCGTGTCTTAGTATGAGCTCCCTCCCCTGGAGGGTATGACAAAGAGCTCTTTTCCTGATGACCTGGTTTGCATTTCTCATTCTTACTATATTGTTCCTCACTGACTCTTCCCTGATCACTGACAGTGCGTAAGCTGGCTCGTGCATATATTCTTGTCATACAAACGAGTAAGGGTTAAGCATGTGACCAGCACCACCACCACCTCACGTAGAATCCTTTGGGGGGAGACTTACAATCACAGCCATAGCACAGTGATCATCGTCCTCTGAAATCCTACTATCCCGTAGAGAGGTGGACATAAGCTCAGTGGCATTGGCAGATACCTGGAAAGGGCTTCAGGAGAGGGATCTCACCGCAGCCGCTCTACGTAATTATAGGAGAGGAGCACATGGAATAATGGGACCTTCCAGGGAGAGGAAACAGTCTTGTTAGAAAGAGGACCTCTGTGGAACTCGATTGCTGGTACTCATCTATTCTTCCATTGATATAACTCAGACTCAATGCCCCAAGGAATGAGCTTCCAGCACTACCTTGGACCTCTCTATAGTTGTCCCTTATCTGTCTTTTTGGAGAAATGAGAGAACATATTCTTCCAGGAGGTATGCCCCCTAGATACGCAAGAAGGGCTCCAAAACTCATTGTCCAAAAAATTTTTCCCAGTCTCATTTGTAGACTCCCATGAGTATTCTCACCACATCTGCTAGCCAAGGAGCCTTCGAACGTGTTGTTTTTAAAATAAACAGAATTGAGACACATCACATTCTTTGAGCTAATATGTGGTATTCTCAGCACTGGAAATATTGAGTCACTAAAGAAACATCTATCCCTAACTGGAAAGCACGAAGGGGAATTCATTCTAAATCTTTCCAAAAGGGCCAAAAGGAAAACAGAACCAGGAAAAAATGTCTTAGGGCAAGTCAAGTGATCAGAAAAAGAAAAAAAAATACACAAAAAACTATGAGTATTAGGTTTAAATCATTCCCAATAAAAGTAAAACTGTAAAAGGGACTGACTGCTTGCCGTAACCATTAAAAGACTAGATAATCCAGAATAACTCCCAAAGCTTCCAGCACGCCAGTAACTGGTTTCCCACAATAAGTAAGGAAATTTTTTTATTATTGTTATGT
This sequence comes from Paguma larvata, assembly GCA_030068075.1. Classification (NCBI taxonomy): domain Eukaryota; kingdom Metazoa; phylum Chordata; class Mammalia; order Carnivora; family Viverridae; genus Paguma; species Paguma larvata. The sequence continues at coordinate 10,019,658 of CM057842.1, read as the reverse complement.
AACATGGGGGAAATTGAATGAGATGAGTTTATCTTTGAAAGGTAGCTCCCTGTAGGAAATACATTCACTTTAATTAAAAGAATCTCTTAAGCTTTTATTTTTCTAGACACAGAGTGTGATTAAAATGCTAAAAAGAAAAAAAGAAAGAACTGACGTTGGGAGGTCAGTTCCCTAACCAGGCAATGTTGTTTGTGGAAGAAGTCATGTTTGACTAGACAGAGAGTTCTGTGAATGAACCATAAACAGCAGGAGGGAAATTATACCTTTGGACTTCCTGCACACAATGACTCCTGTAACTAGGCCAGGAACCCCTATCCCCACGGGCTGCTGCGGGAGCTATTGCTTTTCTTGTGGGGCTTGTAAACCAAGCTGTAACTTGTAGGTGGTAAAAATGATATTCGTTGAGTTCTACAGTGTGTCACGGTGCTGCAGTAGGCAGTGGACATACAAAAAGAACAAGAATAATGCGGTCTCTGCCTTCATGGGGCTTAGAGTCTAGCCTTTCTTCATAGATGAAAACCAACATCCAGAGGACTTGAACTTCAGAGAGGATACTATGTCTGAAATTAAAAAAAAACATTCTTGGGGCACCTGGGTGGCTCAGTGGGTTAAGCATCTGACTCTTGATTTCGGCTCAGGTCATGATCCCAAGTTCATGAGATCAAGCCCTGAAAACACCCCAGGTCGGCTTGCTCTCAGCCCCTTAATTAGCCTAACCCCATAAAACCCTGACCATGAGACCTAACCAGGGAGAAGGTGCCTTTAGAACATGAGGTCTCCGGGGCGCCCGGGTGGCTCAGTCAGTTGAGAGTCCAAATCTTGATTTCGGCTCAGGTCATGATCCCAGCATCATGGCGTCATGGGATTGAGCCCCATTTCAGGCTCTGTGCTGAGCCTGCAGTGTGCTTGAGATTCTCTCTTTCTCTCTCCCTCTGCCTCTCCCCAGAAAAAAAAAATTAGCTAATTTTAAAAATAAATTATTAATAAATTAATTTAAAAAAAAAAAGAACATGAGCTCCCCTTCTCCGTTCTCTGACCATTGAATAAATCACCAGCTTGTCATCAAATACCATTTTGTTATTTGGCTGTTTGACAAATGGTATTGAGTAGGCAAGGAACCTACCACTCCAGTAACACTCTGCCTTTCATCCACTTCTGCTCTTTCTTTCTGTTTTGTTGTGGTTGGTGGTGGTGGTTTGTTCTGTTTCATCCTTACATCTAACTTTAATCTAAACATCTTTTACTGTGGGGGGGGGGGTGTTTTTCCAGAGCAACTGAAGAGAAAATATTCAAACTAGAACATTCAACTCCACATGGAAAGTCACACCCATGGATTTGGTTGACATCACGAAGAACAAAGCTGGAGAGAGGGGAATCATTACATATGACATTCTTGGAGAGGAAATGTTTAGCCTTTACTTCCGGAAGTGTTTGGTCTGCATAATGGGCTCCCAGTAAATGTGGGCTCAGCCAGTGCTTGTCTACCCAAATCATGACCATCGCAAATACTCCCTTGACATTGTGTAAACAAGGAAGCCTCTTTAAAGGCCTTTCCTCAAGTGCTTACACTCACTCATCCTAACCTTGCTCTTTAAACTCACCCAGTCCTTCAGACCATCAGCTTCTCCCAAACCATCAGCTTTACTTCCTTTCTTGTCCAGGCTAAATCTCATGGTCGACCATGTCAAATGATTTTTCTCCCATAATCTCAACACCTTACTCCCTCATTCTGATTCCATGACTACCTGGGAAAACCTTGATCCAGGACCAATCCAACAATGGCGGTCACTACAGACTGCTCCCTCAGTAGCCATCACCATCTCATATGCTCCTTATTAACAGAACCTTGGTTATTTGCATATTGGGGATAGCAATGTGCCTGGACACAGGAGTCCAGTTGAGATTGGTCTAAGCCCAGTCATTCTCAACTACAGGTGATTTCTCCCCTTCCTCATGGGGACATTTGACAAAGTCTGGAGACCTTTTTGGTTGTCATGACTGGGGAAAGGCAGGGGAGTGCTACCGGCATGTCTGTGGCACAGGGCAGGGGTGCTGCTAAACATCCCATAGTGAACAAGACAGCCCCCACATACACACGACAAAGAACTGTCAATCCCTAAATGTCAGTAGGGCTGAGGTCAAGAAACCCCAGTGACCGTATTCCTATTTGCCAGAGATTGGTTTAGGACGGGTGCATTTGGACCAATTCTAGGCAATGAGATATAAGAAACACTTACTGGAAAATGCGTTTTCTCCTTAATTGAAACAAAGACAAATTCAAGGACAGCCTGCCCATGACTTCCTGGTTCGGGCTGCTGTACAATAGTATAATGCTCGGAGAGAAGGTACCATGTAAATGCTGAGGGTGTAGAAAGATGGAAATACTCTGGGCTTTTACGACGCCGTTGAGTTGTTGACCCAAACCTTGGACTTCCTCCTATGTGAGACGAAGAAGGCCCTCTGGGTCAGGTAATGTTATTTGTAGTCCAAAGCATACTTTCTTAAGAACGAACCACATCTCCACCACTTCTCTGTCAGGGCAGTGAGATCCCAGAGTCACTCATCTTGGAGTCGTTGCAAATATATGAAATATATGCTCTCTGACGTAAACAAGACTTTCCATGCTACCCGGAACCTGTTCTTCCTGCACCTAATCAACTTCCTCGCATGAAAAGCTGTTGATTTTCACTTCCTTCCTCAGTCCCCATCACCTTGCCCCTTACATGGCTTCTACTTCGCAGAGATAATAAACACCGGCTGATGGAAACCACTCCAACTTCCTGACATCCTTTACAAATACATCCACATCCATACCGACCCTCGCTTCCTTCCCTCGTCGATGCCCACGGTCCCCTCTTCCATTCTTCCACAACAACAAAGGGATGCCTTCTCTCGTTTAAGGCTAACCCCTCCCTCCGTGCTTTGCTCATCCCCTCCTGCCTCTTCGGGGACTTTTTTCCACTGATGTCTCCTCTCTCTGTCTTGAGTTTTCCATCTCTCTGACATCCGGTCTCTTGGTTCTTCCCCAGTGGTATTTATATATACTAAAGGGGCACCTGGGTGGTTCAGTCAGTTAAGCTTCGAACTCTTGGTTTCGGCTCAGGTCATGATCTCGCAGTTTGTGAGTTCGAGCCCTGAGTCAGGCTCTGTGCTGACAATGTGGAATCTGCTTGGGATTCTCTCTCTCTCCCTCTTTCTCTTTGCCCCCCCACTCTCTCTCTCTCTCAAAATAAATAAATAAACTTTAATAAATAAATAAACTAAAAAGAGGTTAGCAAACTTCTGGCAATGGCCAAATAATAAATACTTTAACTTTTCGGGATCTGGTGTGTGTGTGTGTGTGTGTGTGTGTGTGTCTTAGAAATATAAAAATCATTTCTAGCCACTGCCCGTACAAAAAAACAGGCCAGACTCAGAATTTGACAACACCCTCCCTCCAAGCTATAGTTTGCCAGCCCTTGTGTGAAAGGAAGAGAAACAGTAGCTTCTAAGAAAATGGCCACTTGTACATTTCTCAATTCCTCTCCATCCCCTACACTAATACATCTGCTTCTTTAAACCCAAAGTCTGCTGGGACCAATGGCAGCTGGGTAGAGATGAGGGTGGTATCTCTGGGGGGAATCCCCAAAGGGAAACCTGGGGGTGAAATGTCTCCCCCAGGCACCAGGTGGAGAGTCCCAACATAAGCTGACGCACACTCTAGGCAGAAGACACCGTCCATCCCAGGAAGAGTCTGGCCCGCAGGGGTCCATGGACCTCCTGGGATCGGCCGGCATCCCTCCCGTGTGTGTGTGTGTGTGTGTGTGTATGTGTGATCCCTCTGGCCCCCAAGAACTCCAAGAGGAGCCCTGCTCCCGAATCTAGAAGGAAGCAGAGACTGGGAAGCAAGCAGGTGTCCCTGCATACCCGCCTGGTGTGCACACGCACCTCTTGCGGTAGAGAATCCATCTCCTCCCACCGCCCGGGAAACTGCCCCACTTAGAGTTCTCAACCCCCAGGTCTGAGCCCCAGGAAGAAGCGACAGCACCGAGAGGTCCCGGCAGCTGGAAAGAGGATGGTGCAGCGTACCCGACACCCGTCGAACAGACCTGCGGGAGTAGACAGACAACTTAAAACAAGAACAGCTCCAATAAGAATCGAACACAATAAAATAAGAATGTACGGAGATTCAAGTACAGCCCCAAAATGCTCTTTGGAACTAACTAAAAATGGGATGAATAAAAAGAGAATTTTTCTGGGTGAATTAGAGAAGAGGGCGGTCGCTGCGGAGGGCCGAATTAGTGGCTAGGAAGACCACGTGGAAGAAACATCTCGAAGCCCAGATCAGAATGCCAAAAGATGAAGATTGTGAAGGAAAAAGATTAGTGTGGCAGGCCCAGGGGGTCTGACACGGGAACGACAGGGGGTTTGGAAGAGTCGGGTGGAGGCATTCGGGTCCCTTCTCTGTAAAAAAAAAAAAAACTATCTTCTCTGTGGCAATAACTTCTCTCTTTCTCCCTTTCTCTCTCTCCACCCGACATTCTAGAAAAACTGTTTACGGTCTGTTATGCCCACTTCCTGCCGCCCCCTCACTGCTCAACCTCTGCGTCTGATTTCTGCCTCCAACACACCCAGCAAGGGCTCTCTGTCCCAAGTGCTTCCTCTGTGCTCAGGATGGGGGCTTTCAATCTTTTTTTTTTTTTTAATAATTTATTGAAAAATTGGTTTCCATACGACACCCAGTGCTCATCCCAACAAGTGCCCTCCTCTGTGCCCGTCACCCCCTGTCCCCCCTCCCACACCCCCCTCTCCCCTCAGTTTGTTCTTAGTCTTTGAGAGTCTCTTATGTTTGGTCTCCCTCCCTCTCTGTGTCTTTTTTCCTTTCCCCCTCTTCCCTTCTAACTTGATCTTTGGGTCACACTTAATTACACTGGCCTTTTTTCTTCCTCTTCTTCTTTTTTTTTTTTTCTAACAATCAAGTATTTTAATTTTGTCCGGCTTTATTGAGGTATAATGAATTAATGGATAAAAATTGTACATGATGGTTTGATCTCCCCTTTTCTTCTTAAGCTTTCTAGAACTTTCTCGGCTTCTCTGGTACCGCACGATCCTCCTATAAGAGTAGTCGACGCCCCCCCCCCCCCAGTCTGCCCAGGAGACTTTCCCTGCTTTGGACCTGAGAATCCCACGTGTGAGTAGTTTCTTTCGGAGGTGAACCCGGGACACACCAGCAGGAAGGCGAAGACGCGAGTTGGAGAGGGAAAGGCAGCCACAGCCCAAGCTGTGTTCAAAGGCGTGTTATGGGGCAGGCCACCACTGTAGGCGGTGGGAGCTGAATCCCAGTGGGGGCCTCGGGGGGGCAGAGGAGACCAACCTCGCCTCACCTGAGGGGTGCAGGAGCTAACGTACTGTCCACCAAGTCCAGGCTTTGGTGGAGAGCTACTCCAGAAAGCATTTCCCCGCCGGCCCTTCTCACCCCGCCCTGGGCCAGACCAGGAGGACTCGGGTGGCAGCTGTTGGCCACTGGAAGTCACTGCACAGGGGAGGATCGAGGGTCCAAGTAGGGCACGACCACGTCTGCTACACACGAATCCATTCTGGAACTTCAGCAAGAGTTCGTGAAACGCCTAGATTTAAATGCGCTCAGGCAAGGGGGCTCGGCCAGCTCGGTCAGCAGAGCAGACGACTCTCCATGCCAGAGTAGGCGGGTTTCAGCCTCACATTGAGTGTAGACTTACTAAAAAAATTTTTAGGGGCGCCTGGGTGGCTGGGTCGGTTAAGCATCCGACTTCGGCTCAGGTCATAATCTCACTGTTCCCAAGTTCGAGCCCCGCGTCGGGCTCTGCGCTGACAACTCAGAGCCTGGAGCCTGTTTCAGATTCTGTGTCTCCCTCTCTGTCTGTGCCCCTTCTCTGCTCATGCGCTCTCTCTCTCTCTCTCTCTCTCTCAAAAATAAACATTAAAATTTTTTTTTAATTTTTTATCATAAATAAATAAATAAATGCCTCCGGGGTGTCCGGATGGTGCAGTCGGTTGAGTGTCTGACTCTTGATCTCGGTTCATGTCATGGTCTCGTAGCTCATGGGTTCGAGCCCCACGTCAGGCTCTGCGTTGATGGTGCAGAGCCTGCTTGGGTTTCTGCCTCTCCTTGTCTCTCCCCCTCCTCCGCTATGATCTCTCTCTCTCTCTCTCTCTCTCTCTCTCTCTCTCTCTCAGTAAATAAATTTTAAAAAATTTTTAGGGGCGCCTGGGTGGCTCAGTTGGTTAAGCAGCCGACTTGGGCTCAGGTCGTGATCTCACGGTTCATGAGTTCAAGCCCCGTATTGGGCTCTGTGCTAAGAGTTTGGAGCCTGGATCCTGCTTTGGATTCTGTGTCTCTCTCTCTCTCTCTCTGCCCTTTCCTGCTTGTGTGCTCTTTCTCTCAAAAATAAATAAACATTAAAAATTTTTTTGAAAAGTTTTTTGAATGTTTAAATAAAAACAAATAAATGTGTCCATAAGCATGTTTTTCTTCCTCGACTGTAGGTAATAATAACTGCGCCTTCCTTGTTTCTTTAGTTGAAGATTTTGGAGTAATTCCTTACCCTTCTCTTTCACTCACACCCCACCTTCACGCCATCAGCAAATCCCATTAGCTTTCTCTTCAAACTAAATTCATTTTCTGGGGCACCTGGGTGGCTCAGTCGGTTGAGCATCTGACTTCGGCTCAGGTCATGATCTCGCGGTCCGTGAGCTCGAGCCCCACGTCAGGGTCTGTGCTGACAGCTCGGAGCCTGGAGCCTGCTTAGGATTCTGTGTCTCCCTCTCTCTCTGTCCCTCCCCCACTCATGCTGTCTCTCTCTGTCTCAAAAATAAATAAGCATTAAAAAAAAATTCATTGTCTTCCTACCCGGTCCCCTTCCTCTCATCCGCATTATCATAAACCCCCAGGGGGGGGCGGTGCCCCACAGACTATTAGCCACGGACCCCGAACTCCACTCCTGGTCTCCCAGCTCAGTCCAGGATGTCTGTCCAACACGCCACACTGTCCCCTTCCCATAATTGGCAGCTGAGACAAGAGCTACAAGTTTGGGGTCCTCAGGGACAATTGGAGCTGACAGACAGTCCCTTGACAGGTGGCAGGCGTCACAGAAAGAGATCAGCCGTTGGAGGCACAGACTGAGTCCCAGCGTCATCTGCGCCAGGAGATGATAGTGGACAAGCCTCCGCTCCCCCAGCTCTAAAACGGGGCTGGTAAGTGTCCCGGCTTCGCAGAGTCGTTGTGAGGATTCTGAGAGAGCCACCGCGTCTGTCTAGCACACCACACATGCTTGAGAAACGGCGCTTTTGTTATTTTTATCCACCAAGAATGCCCAGCCTGTGCTCTGTTAGGCCCAAAGTAGTAAAGGGGACCTCCTTCACACTTATCTCTCTACCTAAAACGAGACGGTCATGAGAGACGTGGGAGGGAGATAGATCTGAGCCAGCTCCACTGCGGGACACCCCCGGCATGACCCAAAGACGCGACCACAGCCCCGGTTTCTCCATTTTTCAACACACTGGAGGAAGCTGGCATTTCCTCTTCTGAGACGCAGGAACTTCCCCTGAGCCCAGACAAACAGGCGTGCGGCCCAGCGGCCCCCGGGGTAGAGGGCTTAGGACAGGACACCCACCCGCTCGGCAGTCCATGGGGAGTATGGGGGGCGGGGCTGGTTTCGGTACTGGTGAGCTGGGGACAGGTGTAGAGGTGAGACAAGCAGAGACAGGGACAGGAAGTGGAGTGAACGCTCCCCTCCCCTCTGTCCAGGGCCGCAATCACCTGCCCTCCGTCGACACAAGGATTCTGCTCTTCATCAAGGGTCGTTGTTGACCAAGACATGGATCGGTTGGGAGAACGCCTACCTACCTTCGGAGACAATTCAAGGATGCTATGGGATTGCGCTGTGTCCAGCTGGGGGGCGGCCCCAGCCTCCCCTGGAGCGTGTTTTTGATCGTCGTGATCACTGGGCGGAGCACCGGTCCAGTCGTGAGTAACACAGGCTGACCCGCGTCTCCCCCAAAATTCACGTGTTCAAGTCCCAACCCCCAGTACGTCAGAATGCGGCCGTATTTGGAGGTAGGGTCTTTGAAGAGGTAGTTCGTGAAAATGGAGTCATTACGATGAGTCCTAACCCAATATGACCCATGTCTCTAGAGGAAGGAGAGATAAGGACACAGACACGCACCAGGAGAAGTCCATGTGGAGACAGAAGACGGCCGGATACAACTCAAGGAGAGACGCCTCCCCAGACACCAACCACTCCGACCCCTCGATCTGGGACGCCAGCCTCCAGACAACAAATTTCTCGCATTAAACCAGTCTACGGAGCTTTATTGTGTCATGCCGCCCGCCCCCGGGCAAACCGTCACGCTGGGCAAGGGCCACACATGGAACTGACATTTTGAGAAGCTCTCACACTGCCAGAGCTAAGAGCCCAAGAAAAAGTGAATCCAAGTAAAAGTGGATTATTCATCAAAGACCTTTATAAACCGCCAACAGCCTAAAGGCCCACGCGGGTAGGTGGCCACTGCTGTCCTGGGGATCTGACCACACGTGGGGGGAGGGGGCACTCGCGCCTCTCAGTTGGTCTGGCCAAGTCGCGGCAGAGGCCTGGTTCCGCCCCCCCTAGGCCAGGCAAACCTCACCTGGGACACCGAGAAAGTTGCTTGTCGAGAACAGTCTCCCCCCACCCGCTTCCCGTTCAGGCAGGCAGTGAGCGAGCCCAGAACCCCGGGACTCAGAGGGGCCAGGGAGGTTTCCGCTCCAGCTCGGTCGTTATCGGACCCGGGGCCCCCATGGCCGGGATCGCTTCCTGAGAGCCATGACCGAGGACTCGGCGAGTTTCCTCCAGACCCCAGAACTGGGAGACGACGTCCAAGACCCGGTCTCCTGGCCTCTCCCCACCAGCCGCAGGCTGAATTGTGTGTCTCCTGCCCAGTTTGTATGTTAAATCCTAACCCCCGATGTGATGGTTCAAGAAGGAAGGGCCTTGGGGAGGCGATTGGGTCATCAGGGTGGGACTCTTTTTTCCTCATAACAGGGGCCCCAGAGAGTTCTCACCTCTTGCAGCATAGGCGAACACGGAAAGGCGGCCCTCGGCAAACCAGAAAGCGGGCCCTCACCAAACACCGTACTTTCAGCTTGGGCTTCCCAGCCTCCAGAAACTCAATAAATAAATCTCTATTGTTCATAAGCCACCGAGTTGGCAGGATTCTGGCACAGCAGCCCGAACAGACCAGGACACCACCCAGTTGAACAAGCAAGTCCCCAAGTCCTCGCCCTAGAAACACTCTCACTTGCGCCCCAGAGGACTGGCCGCATCCAAGCTGCCAGGTCCGTCGCAGGTGCGTCCGTGCGGGTTCGGAGAGGCGGAGTCTCCCGTGGAGGGGCAGGAGGTTCTCACCCCCGAGAGCCGAGGGGCGCTCGGGCGTGGACCGCCGCCCACCCCCAGCCCTGGGGCTCAACAGGAACACTTCCGCTCACAAATCCAATATGTGGTTTTGTCACAGGAGAGGTCATTCCAGGTGCCGCCTTTGTTCATGCTGGCACAGTCCTCGTCGTTGATATTGTTGGGTTCCTCGGGGTCCCAGAAGCTGCAGAGGGGGAAGGCAGGCATTGGGAGGGACGAATCGGTGGGGCCCAGGGGATTTTTTTCAGGGCATTACACGCGGTACTGTGGTGGCGGGTGCATGACATTACACACCGTGTCGAAAGCCATAGAAGGCACAACACTAGGAGTAAACCCTAATGGAAACTATGGTTGTTAATACACAATGTATCCGTATTGGGTCCTCAATGGTAACAAATGTACCACACAAAAATGCAAGATATTAATAACAGAAGAAACTGTGTGCAGGAGAGGAGGAATACAGGAAGCATTTCTCTGTACAGTCTGCTCAATTTTTTTTTTTTTTTGCAAAAAGTAGTCTATCAATTAAAGAAAGAATATCGGGGAGGGGGGGAAGGAAAGGCCTCCATGGTTCAAGGCTCCTTCTTCCATCCTAAACCATTTTTTTTCTCAGCTTTTCGGAATTGCCTGAAGCTGTCGCATTATCCCCTGCGCCCCACCCTGTCTGTCTGAATTCAGCCCCTTGGCCCCAGTCACCAGGACCGGCTCCGGCTCCCAAATCCGTTTCCTGCATCTGGTCAGTTTCTGCCACCTGCAGAGAACCCTTCTGTGCACCGGGAATCCTCCCGACCCCCCAGGCGTTACACTATCCTAAGCCTCTTCCGTTAAGGCAGAGCCTGAGCTGGCAATTCAGGGCCGCGGGACGGATTAAAGGGTGCTCTCGGGAGAGAAGGAGTGGGAGAAGCGGGATGGTGCGGGGGGAGCGTGGTGCCACGAGTGCCTCCCCTGACCCAGCGGGGAGCTCTGGCGGGCAAAGAACACCACGGAGTTATCTCGACTTGTGACAAAGGGTCCAGGCTTCTCTTAGCCACTCGTTGGCTTAGGCTGAAGTAACCTCTGAGGTGAGCTGGCCTCCGTTCAGCTAAGGACAACTCTCCAGAGAAAGCACAACTGTGAGCCTTTAGCGGTCAGCTCCCCCCGCAGGGGGGTCGGGGGGCCGTGCCAGCCCCATGAAGGGGTCTGAGCTGGGCACTCACAGCACACGCTATGCCATGTCCTCTCTGTTTATAGAGCGGTGCCTTCTTCCAGGACCCTTTAACAAAAAATGAGATCCCCTATCAGGATGCTAATATCTCTAATATATAAAGAGTTCTTAGAAATAAATAAGAAATGAGCCTGGGTGGCTCAGTCAGTTAGGCTTCCGACTTCGACTCAGGTCATGATCTCACAGTTCATGAGTTTGAGCTCCGCGTAGGGCTCTGTGCCGACAGCTCAGAGCCTGGAGCCTGCTTTGAATTTTGTGTCTCCCTCTCTCTCTGCCCCTCCCCTGCTCATGCTCTGTCTCTCTCTCTCAAAAATAAATAAACGTTTAAAAAAAGAAAGAAAGAAGAAAAAAACTAAAATCCCAGTGTAAAAATTTATCAACGATGATAATAAATGCTTCACAGAAAAGTTAATACCTGTGGCTATTAAACATATGGGTGGCCCAGTCGGTGAAGTGTCCAACTTGCTTTCAGCTCAGGTTGCGATCTCATGGTTTGTGGGTCGGAGCCCCACATCAAGCTCTGCCTTGGCAGCACGAGCCTACTCGGGATTGTCTCTCTCTCTCTCTCTCTGCCCCTCCCCTGCTCACTCTCTCAAAACACATTTTAAAAAATAAATTAAAAAGTTAAAAAAAGAATATACCCAACTTCAGTCGTTATAAGAGAATGCAAATTAACACGAAATTGGGATTCCATTTTCACCTACAATTCAACCAACAGAATTGCAAAAGCACGGTGAACTTTCAATGAAGAAAAGTATCGTCGAGCCAGTGAAAGAATAAATTGGTATAACCATCATGGGGGACAATTTGTAAATATTTATTTAAAACACAAATACATACACTCCTCAAGAAAGTAAGTATAAAGGCCTAGGCTATAGACTTTAAAGCTAGATTGGCTCCAGCCTGAGGCAGGTTGCTTAACCCCTCTGTGCCTCAGTTTCCTCATCTTTAAAGTGGAGATGATAAAAATAAAATAAAATAAAATGGAGACAATGATACCTTCTTTATAGGATTATTAAAAAGGTGAAATCAATGGGTTCATATATGCAGAGAGTCAGAGAGACAGAGATAGAGAGACCCCACTCATCCTTGCGGCCAATCAAAATCTTCCCCTTCCTTCCTTTCTTTCAGCCCCTCGCCCCCCCAGTCACTGGCCTGAGGACCTGACCTCATAGTTGTGCTAAAAGGCGGAGATGTCACGATACAGAAGAATTTTAAAGGTACAGGGTCCAGAATCCCCATCAGCAAAAAGCACCTGATCTTGACCCGGCCTGGTCTGGGGGCCTGAAACATCGGCTGGCTTGGACAGCGCAAAGACCACAGGGGGCAGAGACCCCAAGCGCCCTCAGTACTTGCCTCAGAGTGACAGGCGACCCATCCAGCCACTTCCAGTCCCCTTCACGGTCCCTGTCATTCAGCCCCAGCCAGTATATCCGTGGAGAGCCATGAGCCTTGGACACAAACTTCTGCAAGTACAAACCCCACTCAGCCATCAGTTTAATTACATCAGATGTAAATGGTCTAGAAACACCAATGAAGAGCTGGAAATCGTCAGACCGAATTTAAAAAACAAGATCCCAGGCGGCTGGGTGGCTCGGAGGGTCAAGCGCCCAACTTCAGCTCCAGTCACGATCCCACAATTTGTGAGTTCGAGCCCCACACCGGGCTCACTGCTGTCACAGCCCAGAGCTCGCTTCGGATGCTCTGGCCCCCTCGCTCTCTGCCCCTCCCCCCTCACAAAAAAAAATAAAAGTTAAAAAAAAAAAAGACCCAACTATATGTTGTCTACAAGAAATCTACTTTCAAATAATGACACGGGGGCGCCTGGGTGGCTCAGTCAGTTGAGTATCCAACTTCGGCTGGGGTCATGAGCTCGCTGTCTGTGAGTTCGAGCCCCACATCGGGCTCTGTGCTGACGGCTCAGAGCCTGGAGCCTGCTTCAGATTCTGTGTCTCCCTCTCTCTCTGCCCCTCCCCCACTCATGCTCTGTATCTCTCTGTCTCAAAAAGAAATAAACATTAAAAAAAATTTTTTTAAGAAAATAAAATAAAATAATGACACGGGTAAATTAAAAGTAAAAGGATGGGAAAAGACAGACCATGCAAAGCCCTGGGCTCCAATCCCAGCTCTGACACTTACTGTCGTAAGTGACCACAGGCAAGTTTCTTAAGCGTCCTGGGCCTCAGTTTCCTCATCTGTGAAGCACAAGTAATATCCACTGCCTACACATGGTTCTGCTATCTGACCGTGGTAGCATCAAGTCATTGGGGTTGCTTACAAAATTTTCCTCCACGGGTGAAAGTATTTCCCGACCACCTTAAAGCACAGCGGGACCTGTGTGACTTAATTTGTAAATACAGGGAAGTGTCTTTACAGAGTTGCCTCACACACTTCCAGCACTGAGCCACGGGGACTGTCTGTTACTTCAGCACAGCATGACCTGTCCTGACTCGTGCACGCTAACTTCCAGGCTTGGTGTTCACGTAAGGTGTAAGATGTTTGGAACCCAGCCTGGAGAATGGAAAGAATGTAACAGCCATTACCATGTATCTCCAGGTGAGACAGAATACTGGGACTCAGGATTTGAACTCAGGCAAGCCTGTCCTCTTAACCGTGCTATTAAAAGCTTTAGTGGTGGGGCGCCTGGGTGGCTCAGTTGGTTAAGTGTCCAACTTGGCTCAGGTCATGATCTCATGGTCTGTGAGTTCAAGCCCCGTGTCGGGCTCTGTGCTGACAGCTCAGAGCCTGGAGCCTGCTTCGGATTCTGTATCTCTCTCTCTCTTTGCCCTTCCCCTGCTCACGCTCTGTCTCTATGTCTCTCAAGAATAAATAAACGTTAAAAAAATTAAAAAGCTTTAGTGGCTAAGAGCATCTGGACGGCTCAGTCGATTAAGCATCTAACTCTTGATTTCGGCTCAGGTCATGGTCTCATGGTTCGTGAGATCAAGCCCCATGTCAGGCTCTGCTCTGACAGTGCGGAGATTGCTTGAGATTCTCTCTCCTCTCTCTCTCTCTCTCTCTCTCTCTCTCTCTCTCTCTCTCTCTCGCTCTCTCTCTCTCTCTCTCAAAATAAATAAACATTTTAAAGAAGAAAAAGTCTTCGTGGCTCAAAAGCAATTCCAATTTCTGTCCATCCAGGCCAGGGAAGGACGTGTGCAACCCGCTGGCTCCTGCAGGCGCGGAGGGGCCGGCTCACCTGCTCGGCAAAGCTGCTGATGATGACCAAGTGAGAGTAATTCTCCTGGCAGAACTTCCGGGCTCCGTCCCACGACTTGGTGCTTGGGGAGAAGTAGTAACACTTACCCTCAAAGGGAAGCCAGCCCTCGGGGCAGGTGATCCTGGCACAGTCTAGGGACAGAACGGTAAGCTCTCAGCAGGGCCCCAAGCCAGGGTCACGTGCATGGTGCGCCATACGCAGTTGCGCGGGTCGTACACCGCTCAACTTCAGGGGGCATCATTCAGACTAACTTCGCCGAGAACCACCCCCCAGCCGGGGATCTGTGCAACAGGCCAGTGCAGTCGTGTCCCCCACCTCAGGGCAGTCCCCCCCAGTCCCACTCACCCAATAAGCCCCGAAGTTCTACCAGGGACTGGTTGGTGTTCGTTCTTATGTGGTCAATGTCCTTCTTCAGGCCAGCTAGCCCTGCCGCGCCGGTCACTGTCAGCAAGGATGGGCTGGAAGGTTAGTAACCCAAACCCCCAGCTACCCGTCCACCCACCTCGGGCCGCAAACACACCAGAAAGAAGCCAGGTCTGAGCTCCTCACTGCGCCCTCTGTCGAGCGGGTGGCGCTAGAACTCAAAAATGACAAGCTCAGGGCCCAGGAGAGTCCTAGGGTGGCCCAGGGAGGGGCAGAGTGGGGATAGGCGGACTCCCTGGAGGAGGGGGGTTTGGCAGGAAGATGGTGACTCAGCATCTGTGAGAGAGAGAGGGAGGTTCGGCAGGCAGGGGCCGCCTCGGAAGCAAAGGCACAGAGGCAAACGCATGGGGGAAGGCTGCGGCAGGCAGAGGTCAAGGAAAGCCTCCCAGGAACGAGGGCTCAGAACAGGGTGAGGTCCAACGCCCCGGGTCCCTGAACGCTAAGCCCAGAGTTCCGCATTGGACTCTGGGCAGCGAGGAGCCATCGGGGGTTTTGAGCTTGCGGAGGCACGTGGCGAGCAACGGCTATCAGGCTTCCACGAACACAGTGAAGGCCGTGCGAGCCCAGAAGAGTCTTCCACAACCAGTGTGTGTATTCCCACGACTCCCGCCCCGAACTCGCCCTCTTCCAGCTGACACCCTTCCCTCTCGCTCGCCGCCATTCCCAGTCCATCTCCACATCCCGTCGGTTTTACCTCCCAACGCTCTCTGCTCTACCCACCCTCCTCCCTCCTCATCCAGGCCACCATCGCCTCTCGCCTGTCCAACTGCCCGTACGCCTCCCTTGTACTTAGGATGTCGCCTCCTGCCACAGGGCCTTTGCGCATCCCTGAAAACTTCAACCTCTCACGTGGCTAATTCTTTCTCTTCCCTCACTCAGCTACAGCACTCTTTCCCTAGCAACGCCCTGATATGACCTTCTCAAAGATAAGGTCAAAGATCCCTTATTATATTTTTTTCATAGAACCATCAGCCTTTGAACGATTCACTGAACTTTGGAATTTTGTACTCATTTGGCTCATAATTTGGTAAATGGCTCTTAATATTTGCACTGTCCAACAGAAATAAAATATAAACCACATTCATAATTTTGAATTTTCTAATGGCTCTGGTTTGTTTGTTTTTTTTTAATCTTTCTTCATTTTTGAGAGAGAGACAGAGCACGAGCAGGGGAGGGGCAGAGAGAGAGGGAGACACAGAATTCCAAGCAGGCTCCAGGCCTCTGCTGACAGCTCAGAGCCCGACACAGGGCTCGACCCCACGAACCGTGAGATCATGACCTGAGCTGAAGTCGGACGCTTAACCGGCCAAGCCACCCAAGCATTGTTTTAAAAGTCAAAAGAGGGGCGCCTGGGTGGCTCAGTTGGTTAAGCGGCCGACTTCAGCTCAGGTCATGATCTCACGGTCTGTGGGTTTGAGCCCCACATCGGGCTCTGTGCTGATGGCTCATCAGAGCCTGGAGCCGGCTTGGGATTCTGTGTCTCCCTCTCTCTCTGCCCCTCCCCTGCTCATGCTATGTCTCTATGTCTCTCAAAAATAAATAAATGTTAAAAAAATTTTTAAAAAAGTCCAAAGAAAGCAGCCAAAATTAATTTGAATGTTATTTTTCTTACCTAGCCCAATATATCCAAAACACTTTAATGAGCAACCAGGATTAAAGATCATTATTATTAATATAGTTGGGATATTTTCCATTGTGTTTCCCTGGAGCGAGTCTTTGAGACGGGCATGTAGTTGACACTCACAGCACACCTCGGTTCAGAACGACCACACTGCGAGTGTCCAGCAGCCACAGCGACTCATGGCCTCCCCATTGGACAGTGGACGTCCAGACACACACACGCACACAGACACACACTCACGCGCACACCGCGCAGGGACAGGAGCTCCCACCCATCCCCCATACCCGCACAAGGCCCAGCAAAGGTGGGATCGGAAGTGGACTTGGAGTCGCGTTTGGGGGGCCAGCTTGGCGTTCGGCGCGCACGGCAGGAAGGCGCAGTGAAGGCACTTACCGTTGGCTTGCCACGCCGTCTGCCGGAAGGTTAACATCCTCAACTCTTCCGCCACCTCCCGGTCTGTGAGGAAGAGTCCCTCTTGAGCCCGAGCCCTCCCACGTCCCAAGCTTGGGGTCTCCCTGCGCCCCGTCCCCCTTCCCACTCACACTTGATAAGGGTCACCGCCAGGCCAGTGCAGCCCAGGAGCAGGGCCACCACCGCCAGCAGACACAGGAACACCAGCAGTCTCTCCTCCTGGTGGCACCCAGGACATCTGGACTTCGGACTGAGCTGGGCCACTGGAGTTGCTGGGGGAAGAGAATGGGGACAAGGAGACGTCGGTGCTTCACGGAGTGAGGAAGAGACGCTCGGGCCTTGCTCCAAGAGCAGGGAGACGGTGACCCCCGGTCATGACAAGGGTCAGCAAGAGAGGGTCAGGGGAGAAGAACCCGGAAGAAGCCTAGAAGAGTGCTCACGGGGCTTCAGGGGCCCCCCCTTCCCCGAACGAAGCCCCCTCTCCAGCCCCCGTCTCCACTTCCAGACTCAACACCGTCGCCGTGACCTCCCCCAGCGACACAGAACCTGCAACACTGGACCCAACGCACTGGGGGCCGAGCATCCCATCACGACCTTATCACCTTACTGGATCCTCGCCCTCGTAACGCAGAGGTGACTGTGATTCTCGGTTTGCAAACAAGTAAACCGAGGGCGGCGGAGAGGCCTCACGTGACCCAGACCCAGTGCCGCTCTGAACACTCATGATGCATTTTCCTAGACTCTCCAGCAGTTCCTGCCCAAGCCGCTCCCCCTTCCAGGAAGCTTCTGGACCTTGCGCCTCAGGTGGCAGAGACTGTTTCCCGTCCTTTATGCAAGCAGGGGGTGGGGCCTGAAGAGGATCAGGCAGACGCCCTGGGTCCCTCGAGTCTGGTTTACACTCGGGGAGGAGGACCTTCTGAAAGGAGACATTTCTCTGCCCCGGGGTGTCCCTCTGGAGCTATAGGTCTGACTCGAGCATGCTTGCTGCCATGACAGGGAGGACAGGGGCACACCTGGAAGGCATGAGCACTTACCGGCCAGGGACGGCTGGAACGGAGGATGCTCCAAATTGACACCTGGGAGAAAGGGGGAGAGATGTTTATTCGGAAGTTGCCAGAAGACTCTACATTCCAAGATCGACACCGCCCCCCCCATCCCATCCGATTCTCTACGGAACTGGAGGACTTCCGGGTGTCCCCTTGCAGCTCCTGAAGGGGTGTTCCCCCTCCTCACCCAGCTGAGGAGATGTGCAGACGACAGGGGTGAGGTCCGGGCCTGGAAGGGGCCAGAAAGACAATGGTTACGCAGACAGGGACTTCAGCCGGGTAAAGCGAAAGTTCCCGGCCCCAGATTCTCACCTTTGATCTTTGGGGACTTGCAAGGGAGTGGGGGGTTCTCTGTTTTCTTTCCTGGGGGGTGGGGTGGGGGAGGGAGAGGAATGGTTACTCGGGCCCAGAGCAGGACAAAGGCAGCGCTGAGTCCTGGACACCCAGCCCCAACTCACCTGCCCTTGGAGGCCTAGGCGGAGCCATCGAATCTGCAGAAGAGAAGTTCAGGGTCAGAGCTGGTGGGAGGCTGGGGGTGGGGCCAGAGGCAGTGACGGAACCAGGACCGAGACCGAAGGGGAGCGTGAGGGACAGGGTTGAGCGGGAGAACGGACTCGGGGTTGACACAGACTGACCAGCCCTCCCGGACCGCCCGGGACTTGCCCAGTTTTAAACCCGAAAGGCCCGCATTCCAGGGAGTCCCTCCGTCCTGGGAGAACTGGGACCGTCGTTCGCTCTGGGTTACAGACAGGGCTGAGTTCGGGCTAGGCATGGAGTCAAGGGTGTGGCCGGGTTGAGGATGGGGTTGGAGACGGGTGGGGGACGGTGATGGACTCGGAAGCAGGGTTGTGATGCCAGACGGGGGTCGGACAAAGACTAGGGGGTGGGGAGGGAGTCCCATGTAGGGTGTGGCTGTGTGGGACCAAGGGGGACGTCTTGGATGTGGACATAAGGATGGAGGCGGAGACTAGGCTGCAGTCGGAGATGGGGAAGGGGCTGACTTTGGGGAGGGCGTGGAGCACCGAGGAGGGGACGGATGGGGTCCGTGCGGGAGGTGGGTTTGAGGACTGCGTTGGGACCAAGTGGGAGCCGGGAACAGACCAACCGCAGAGCCCAGTTCCCCTCCCACCTCGTTCGGAGCCCCGCGGTGCCCGGGAACCTCCCAGGTCGGCCTCTGGCTGGGGTCAGAAGTGGTGGTGCAGTCCCCCGCCCCCCACGGAACGGCCACTGTCCAAGGGCACCAGCGCGGCCACGGTCAACCCTCAAGGAAGCCTCAAAGCCTTCCCTTTCATACCCGCTTATCAGACTCTTGCTGAGACCGGGGCCAGGCACGGAGCGCCCAAGTCCAAAGGCAAATCTGGGCCCAGAGCGTGGGTGGGAGCAGCTTGGGAGCCGATGGTCCACTCACTGATCACGAAGCACCGGCTTCACGCCTCGGGGCCTGTGCGCCCACCCGTCCTCTACCAGGCTTCTCTTCCGAACAAACCCCAGCTCCCCCGTTAAGCCCCGTCCCCGTGCCCCCTGCTCTGACCCCAGTCTCCCCACCACCACGAGCAGAGCCCTCGAGTCCCCCTGGAGATTTCCCCGTCCTCTGGCTGCATCCTTCCTGGACCTGCTCTCCCGGACGTCCTGGACCTGGGCTGGGCCCAGAACTGCCTCTCCCGTTGGACAGAAAGGCGACCTTCCAGGGCAGAGCGGGGACACAGACACACCTGTCATCACAGCGCCCGGCTGGGCACGCAGGGGGCTGCCCGTGGGTCTGTAATGTCACCTGACGCCTCCTGGGGACGCCGTTCTCCCCGGGGCCACAGGCCACACGGTTCAGGTGGCCTCTGAGAAGCCGGCTTACCTGGCTTGGGAGGAAGATCCTTGTAGGGCGGAGCCATGTTCTCATAGTCATCGCCATCCTCCTCCTCCTCCTCCCTGGTCCCTTCCGGAGGAGAGGCGAGTGAGGACCCAGCCCAGCCCCTCCTCTGTCCCTCGGGACCAATTTCCAGCCGCAGGGGCGGGAGTGCCGTAACTGCGTTCCAACCACCCCCGGCCGGCCCCCAGCTCCCGCCCGGCCGGGGCCATACCTGGCAGGTCCTTGCACCCCGAGTTGGTGTACATGCGGATGGCCGCGACCAACACGGCAGCCCGAGAAGAGAGAGCCGGACGGTGTCTGCCTGTGCCGCCTCCTGCTCAGGTGCCTGAGGCTCCTCTCGGTTCCCTTTTTCATTAAAAGTCAAGTACATGCAAATCCACCTTGACGGGAACCACCCAAAGCCGCCACCACACACGCGCACGCACAGACACACGCCTTTCGCCCCGGTTTGGATTCATGCACAGAAGTGACAATGCCGACAACCCCTGCATGCGAGCACCAAGCCCCGGTGGGAAAAACTAGATAAGCTCTTCCTTCCTGGAACTTTCCGTCAAGACGGGACAGACACCGAACTAGTAAATAAATATAGAAATAAATGTTCTGGTTTTTTATTTTCTTTCCAATAACCACCAAGTATTATTTTTTAAAAAATAATAACATGGGGGGGGGCGCCTGGGTGGCTCGGTCGGTTAAGCATCCGACTTCGGCTCGGGTCGTGATCTCACGGTCTGTGAGTTCAAGCCCCGCATCGGGTACAGAGATTACTTAAATAAACTTCTTTTTTCATGACGATAAAATGAAACAGAGTGAGGGATGGAAGAGAGGCTAACGAAGAGAGATAGAGAGGGAAGGCCTCCCGGAAGCGACATTTGCGACCGAGTGTTAAAGTGATAGGTGCTAAGTACTCCCACGTTCCACAGTGAAGTGCTCGGTTATCTCTGGCTGCATTGCAAACGACCCCAAATCTTCATAAACGACGGAAGCGTTTATTATCTCGCAGTTTCGTGGCTCCGAGCTCAAGAACAGCTTGGCCGGGTGGTCAGTTCTGCCTCGGGGGTCTCTCCTACGCAGTTGGAGTCTCCCCGGGGCCAAGGTCTCTGAGGACTGTGCTGAGGCTGGAGGAGCTGCTTCCCGGATGAGGCGCTGTCTGCAAAGGGCTCGGGAGCGTCCTCCCCACGTGGCAGAGGCCGAGGTGGAAGCCATGACCCGTTTCGTGCTTCGGCTGTTTTCTCCACCCGGACCAGTTCTGAGTCATCTCAGGAGGAGACTACATGAAGGCGTGAACGCCAAGACGTCAGGGTCAGTGGGGGTCATCTTGAAGGCTGGTCACCACCACCGTATACACAGAACTTGCACACCCTGAGCCTGACGGCGACTGGAAGTTATTTAAAGAGTGACTTTAAGAGAGAAGTCTGCCCGCTTTGTTTTGTTTTGGTTTTAATCATGTTTTTTAACATTTATTCATATTTGAGAGACATAGAGACAGAGCGTGAGCAGGGGAGGGGCAGAGAGAGAGGGAGACACAGAATCCGAAGCAGGCTCCAGGCTCTGAGCTGTCAGCACAGAGCCCGATGCGGGGCTCGAACTCACAGACCATGAGATCATGACCTGAGCTGAACTTGGCCACCCAACCGACTGAGCCACCCAGGCGCCCCAGGCATGAGGTTTGGACTCCTTCCAAAACCGTGAACCTGTGGGAAGGGGCTGCAGGAGGCGTGGCTGCATCTTTTGGTTCAGCACACATGGGGGGGTTTCCCGTGAGCCAGGGGAAGACAGTGGAACAACCAGGCCGAAGCCCTTTGGGGAGCTGTGCCCAACGGGGCAGCCCACCTGTGTTTCTCCAAAGGGAGAAAAAGCCAGCTGCCTTCGGGGCCGACGGCCCGAGAATCGTCCGTGAGTCCTCTCTTCTCTCATTCCGTGGCTCTGGCAAGTCGAATTTTCAAAAGATGGCTGCAGCGGTATCTCTGTGTCCTACGTGTCCCCACACAACGTGACCTCGCCACTCCGTCAAGGAGCCCAAGTCTCCCCTTGAATCTGGGAGGGTGGCGGTGGCTCTCATGACCACCAGAATGTGCTGGGAGTGACAGCCCCCCATCCAGCTGCCATCTGGCTCTGTCAGAACACGCGCTCCCTGCCGCCATGTTGTGAGGAAACCCAAGGCATGTGGAGGGTTCGGGTGGCTCTGCCTTCACAATATAACCAGCGTCTGAGCCGGGCTCGCCTCCCGGTCTGAGCCGTCAGCTGGGATTACAGTCGTATCCTCCATCTGGTCTGCCTACCTCCTGCCCTCGCCTTCCACAGAGCGGAACTCACAGAAGCAGACGGGTGGTTGCCAGGGGCTGCAGGAGGCAGAGATTGGGTAGATGCTGGTTAAGAGAAGCAGAGTTACTGTCACGTAAGACAAATGAGTTCTGGAGAATCGGTGACAACAATGTGACTTCATTGACAATATTGTACTGTGTTCTTGAAATTTGCTATAAGGGTAGATCTTGGATCTTTTCCATAGGAAAAAAGAAAGAGAGAGAGAGAGAGAGAGAGAGAGAGAGAGAGAGAGAGAAGAAGAAGAAGAAGAAGAAGAAGAAGAAGAAGAAGAAGAAGAAGGAGGAGGAGGAGGAGGAGGGGGAGGAGAAGGAGAAGAAGGAGAAGAAGAAGAAGAAGAAGAAGAAGAAGGAGGAGGAGGAGGAGGAGGAAGGGGAAGAAGGGGAGGGAGGAAGGAAGGAAGGAGGGAGGAAGGAGGGAGGGAGGGAGGGAGGGAGGAAGGAAGGGAGGGAGGGAGGGAGGGAGGGAGGAGGGAGGGAGGAGGGAGGGAGGAAGGAAGGAAGGAAGGGAGGGAGGAATGAGGGAGGGAGGAAGGAGGGAGGGAGGGAGGAAGGAGGGAGGGAGGGAGGAGGGAGGGAGGGAGGAAGGAGGGAGGGAGGAGGGAGGGAGGAAGGAAGGAAGGAAGGGAGGGAGGAATGAGGGAGGGAGGAATGAGGGAGGGAGGGAGGGAGGGAGGAAGAGGCAACTATAAGGTATCTGATCTACAGGTTTTGGGGGGAATCTTTCAGGTTTCCCACCTAGACTCTCATGTTACCTACAAACAGTGAAAGTTTGACTCCTTCCTTGACGGTTCGGAAGCCTTTTATTTCTTCGCGTTGTCTGACTGCCGAGGCTGGGACTTCCAACACTATGTCGAACAACAGTGGTGAGAGTCGTATGGTCCTTCTATCCCTGCTTTCTTGAGGGCTTTTATCAAGCAAGGAGGTTGTATCTTGTCAAATGCTTTTTCTGCACCTATTGGGAGCATCGTATGGTTCTTATCTTTTCTTTTACTACTGCGGTGTATCACATTGATCGAATTGCAAATACTGAACCAGCCCGGGAATGAATCCCACTCGACCACGGTGAATGATTCTCTTAATGGACTGTTGACTTCCATTCGCTAATATCTGTTGAGAATTTTTGCATCCAGGTTCACCGGGATATTGGCCTGTGGTTCTCCTGTTGAGCGGGGTCTTTGTCCGGTTTGGGAATCAAGGTAACGCTGGCTTCATAGAGTGAGTTTGGCAGGCGATGGATATGTTATGGTAAATATTTCACAATGTACGTGTATATCAGATCATCAGTTTGGACACCTCAAATATACATGTAATATCTGTTTTCTCTTGGCGTGGTGGGGGGAAGAAGTCTGAATCAAGGTTTGGGCACAGCCACGCTCTTTCCAGAAGCTCTGGGGGAGAACCCTCTCTTGGCTCTTCCAGCATCCGGGGCTCCTGGCTGTCCCCTGGCTGCGGCCGCGTCCCTCCAGCGTCTGCCTCTGTGGTCACCTGGCCCCTCCCTGTGCGTGTCTGTGCCTCCCCTCTCTCCTCTCCTTCCTCTGAAGCTTTAAGCCGTGCTGGTGGCTTTGAAGATGCAGGAAGGGGCCGCGAGCCGAGGAATGCAGCTCTAGAAGCTTAAAAAGCCAAAACCAAACAAACGAACAAACAAACAGATTCTCCCCTTGGGTCCTCTGCTGACACCTGGGCTCAGCCCCATCAAACAATTCAAACGTCAGACCCCGAGAACTGAATGAAAGACTCCACTCCTGTTGTGTTAAGCCACTAACTTTGAACCATAGGAAACCATTCCATACCGCGAGAGGCAAGACCCCAATTCCCCCCTCGTAAGGGCTTTCCGCTAAAAGGAAAAGGCCTCTCGAAACTCAACGTGGCTTAAGGCTTGAGTAGCAAGGAAATCCCATCAGGCGGGCGCACAGGGTAGGACGTCGGGCTGGGTCGCTGTCACACGCGGGGAAGGAGCGTGCCCAGCCCTGGTTGAGGCAGGGGAGGGGGGTGGGGGGGCAGCAGACCGGCCTCCTCCCTCTGCAGGGCAAGCTCGCCCCAAGGGCTGGGCTGTCCCCGTCCCACTGCAAGGTGTAACCTGCAGGACTTCCCCCGCCCGCCTGAGGCGCAGGTGCAGGGCCGGCCGGCCCCATTCTACAGATGGGGAAACGGAGACTTGCCTGAGGGAAGGAGCACACACTGGACAGCGAGGTTCCAGAAGGAAACGCGTGAGGTCAGAGGGGAGGGAGGGGGCGAAGGGGGGGGGACACCAGCCGAGAGGACTGAAAGCAGCTCTGCCCGGAGGGCGTCCCTTGAGGTGGGTGGGCCTACCAAAGGCTGAAGGCTGGATGAAGGCCACACGGCCACGTCCATCCTTCGGGACCCACCACACGGTAGGGGCTCAGGGTCTAGTAGCGGGATCCAGCCCCCCCACCCCCGGCTGGGCATACGTAAGGCCATGGGCCCACGCTGACCCCAGCTCTGCCCCGCTCTTGCTGTGTGACCCCCAGGGGAGTAGAACCACCTCTCTGAGCAAAGGTCTTCTGACAGGTCCAACGGGGATCGGGGATTCGGTTGTTCATTCGTCCATTCGACAGATATGTATTGACAACGTACCACGCGCGAAGCTATATTCTAGGGTCCTGGGCTAACGTGGCTCAGTGACAACACGGAACCAAACAGCATCCCTTGCCAGGGACGGGAAGATCGCGGAACGGCAAGCTTACGAAGCACCTTCTCAGACCAGACCCGAATCAAATTAGAGCTCGCAGAATGGGAGCTGGCAAATCCGCAACGATTTGGAAATGAAATCACACCCGCGGGTCAAAGAGGAAGTTGAAAATTAAAAATATTTTTAACTGAAGAAAAGTGAAAGGATGTTGTGTCAAAGATACGGGGGGTGCAGTGAAGGCAGCGGTGAGGGGGCAGCATGGGGCAGATCCTCACGTCGAAGCCGGGGATCGGTGTTTTCGAAAGTTGCTAAGAGTCCTTTTTGTGTGTGCGTGTGTTTGTTTCTCCAAGTAACAGTCCTAGAAACATCTTTTTTACATATGTTTCTAGGCAATTCTCTGCATTCTTTTTTTTTATTTTTTTAACGTTTATGTATTTTTGAGAGAGAGAGAGAGAGTGTGTGTGAGCGGGGGAGGGGCAGAGAGGCAGACATAGAATCTGAAGCAGGCTTCAGGCTCTGAGCTGTCAGCACAGAGCCCGACGCGGGGCTCGAACCCACGACCTGGGAGACCATGACCTGAGCCGGAATCGGACGCTTAGCCGACTGAGCCGCCCAGGCGCCCCTCTACATTCTTTACAGAATTGTCTACACATTCATTCACTAACACTGTTCACAACTAGCCGAATAGAGAACGCCCATAAAGACATGTCTTTCTTGGGGCGCCTGGGTGGCTCCTGGGTCATTTATGTCTCAGTTTTAAAAAAGAAAAAAAAGGTGACCAGGAAAAGCCTGACAACTGGAAGAGACTGGAGGGGGTGGGGGAAGGCCGTGGATAAGGTGGGGGAAGGCTGTGGATAAGGCCATGGAGACTGGAGGGGGTGGGGGAAGGCCATGTCTGGCAGAAGAGCAATCCAGGCTGTGCAAAGGCCCTGAGGTGTGTTCAAAAAACAGGAAACATCCCCCTTCTCTACCAGCCTTCCTATGACAACTGGCCCTTCTCCAAACTCTCCAGTCATTATAATTCTCCTTCATAGTTGTCACCGTCTGACATTCCATATTCCTCAATTCTTTCTCTTGTCCGTCGCCTGTCTGCCCCCCATCGGCAGCTCAGCTCCACTACCCGGCACACGGAAGGTGTCCAGGGGGTGTTTGGTGAATGAGCGAGTGACCGGGCCTGCCTGCCAAGCCCTGACGAAGGCCAAGGTCCTCCCTCATCCCTCCCACATCAACCAGCCGACCTCCATGCAGGCAGCTGCAGTCCCGGGGCAGCTCCTGGGCTGGATGAGAGATGCCTACTTTCCTGCCCCCTACGCCGATCAAGGCCTTCCCCAGGGGCTTTCTAGGCCTCGCTGGCCCTGTTTTTCCTCCTCCCCCTGAGCCGAATGACCCAAAGCTTCCGATCTCCCAGCCAGCAGACCGTGGCCAGGTGCAAAGGCCGCCCGGAATTTCCTTCTCCACCCCCGGGCCCACGCGGGCCTCGGGGACTGTTCTGCTCACCAAACGTTAACACGGCACCTGCCTGGGGCAGGCCACACGGGGCAGGAGGGGAGGGCGAGGGAAGCAGGAAGGAGGGGTGGGGGGTTGTGAGCAGCGAACCAGGGGACGCGGGAGAGGGGGGGGGGGGGGGGGGGGAGAGGGGGAGTGTGGGCAGGGGACACCGGAAAGTCTCTTTGTCGAATGGTTAGTAGAGGAAAAACAGGAAGGTTGCGCGGCACAGCTGGCCAAGGCCCGGCCCCTTCCTCGCCCCGCCGCGGGCTCCCTGACACCACCCTCGCCCGCGCATCCTCTCCCCTGGGTCCCAACTCTGAGTACGTGTGCCCAGGCCGCCCCGAGGCATTTGAGTCCAGGGGCCTCAGGACGGAAATGGGCCACTTCCTCCCCTCCTTGGCCTCTAGTGAAATGACGGATCCCAGGAGCTTTCTCTCCGGTGGCCCTCTGTTAACCTGAAAAAAAAATAAATCGGTGAATTATTTGACCGGCAAAATGAGCGTGTTTGGGAAAAGCAGAGAATTGCAACCTGGGGTAAGCGATTTGCTGCCAGACCACAAGCAAGGCCAGGGAACCCAGGTGAAGGCCACTCTTCCTGAAAGGAAAGAGGCGGTCGGAGGGCCTCTCATATACAAAAAGTCCACTGGAATAAATTGGGAGTTGGAAGTGCGGTGGCTTCTCACCGGCTGGGTGGTGACCGTGACCGCGTCTCACTGGCTGGACTGTAGCCTCCAAGGAGGAAATCTTTCCTCCTCCCCGCTGAGGGAGCCGAGCTCGGGAGTGCGAGGGACCTCTTTTCCTGCAGGCGCGGGAAGGCGGGAGGGGGGGCGAGCCCCCCGCTTCCGGCTGCCCCACGCCATCCAAGGCACCGCTTCCTTTTCCAGCCTCCTGCCTGCCAGTTACAGACAGGGCAACCTGGACACGAGGAGCACACGCGAGCATGTACTGGGCGCCTACTGTATGCCAGGCAGTGAGATCTTTTCATGCAACCCCCTGCCCGACTCCTCCAAACCACGCTGTCCGTTCACTCATCCCTGGACCTGATAAACGCTCACAAAGCACGTAACCGGGGGCCGGCTCCGTTCTAGGTGCAGGAAGGCGACAGTGAAGGGGACAAATCTCCCTGCTCCACGGCACTGAGTCGAGAGGAGACACCAACAGTTAAACAAGACACATAAGTTGAACGGACCTCAGGCGAGATGGCACAAGTATTACTGACTCCGTTTTACAGATGAGCCAACTGAGGTTCCGAGAAAGGGAAGTCGCTTCCCAAGGTCGCACGGAGACAGTGAGCTGGGATCCCAGTTTGGCTCCCTGGATCTCCTCCCAGCTCTGACCCCTGGGTGAGCGGCTGAAGCACAGAGAGGGGGAGGAGGAGGAGAGACATCCAGAACAAGGCCGGGCTGCCTGATACAGCTGTGCATATCGTGCACTGCACAATTCCAGGAGTGCCATTCAGAGAGACTGCGATGCAAATGCTGCCCCCTGGAGTCCGAAGGAGCACAAGAATGACGACTCTGTGTCGTGGTCCGGGTGGGGTCCCAAGTAGCCCTGGAAGGAAAGTCTCAAACGCCATCGATCCATTCTCTGTAGCCTGTTTTTTCCACTTAGTAATATATTGCGGCCACTGCTCCGTGTCAGCGCGTGAAATCAGCTCAGCAGCTCCCCCAAGGGTGGCCCTCAGACCAGCGACGTCGCACCACCTGGAAGCTTGTTAGAAATGCGGATTCTGGGGGCGCCCGGGGGGCTCAGTTGGTTGAGCGGCCGACTTCAGCTCAGGTCATGATCTCACGGTTTGTGAGTTCGAGCCCCACATAGGCATCTCTGCTGTCAGCACAGAGCCTGCTTCGGATCCTCTGTCCCCCTCACTCTCTGCCCCTCCCCTACTTGCTTGCACGCACTCTCTTGCTCTCTCTCTCTCTCTCAAAAACTGAATAACATTAAAAATAAATAAATAAAATTAAAAAATTAAAAAAAAGAAATGCGGATTCTGGGAACCTACCCCACGCCTCCTGAGTCCGACACTTTCAGCCCGGGTCTGTCTTTTATCCCACATGAAATGGGGGACCTGGAGGGGGTTTCAGCCAGGGAATGACATGATCTAATTTCCCTTCTGCCGGGTGCACCCAACGCCGCCAAGCACCCGCTGAATGGCTTCTCTTTGTGTTCCTGTGCAGACGTTTCCAGAAGGTAACAAATTAGCACAGCATTTGGAACCCTTGAACACTGAGCCAAATCTGGCAGGATTAAACAATGTTCTATACGCTTAAATTTGCATATATCTAAGCCCTCATGTAACAAGCATGAAGTGTGATACCAATTCTTTATAGCGGCCATTGCAGGAATAGTAGAATTGCATTTTTTTCTTTACAAAACTATTACTTTTTTTAAAGTTTATTTATTTATTCTGAGAGGAAAAAGCAAGCAAGCAAGGGAGGGGCAGAGAGAGAGAGAATCCAAGCAGGCTCCGCACCATCAGCGCAGAGCCTAACTCGGGGGCTCGAACTCACGAACCGTGAGATCATGACCTGAGCCAAAATCAAGAGTCAGATGCTTAACCGACTGAGCCACCCAGGCTCAGGCTCCTACAGTTGCATCTTATTTTATTTTTACAAAAGTATTCAATAGGATTTATTTAAAATTTCAGCTTTAAATACTTTTATTTATAATAGTTTTTTTGATTATTTAAATTAAATTTAATCAATTAAGAGATTTGTTTTGAATAACTTTATTTAAACTTTTGATGTTCTGTGTTTTATATATTCATAATTATATCACCAGTGCTGTGCAGGGTTTTGTTTTTGTTTTTTTAAGACAAATTCGAAAGTTCTAGAAGAAAAACGTTTTTTTGGAAATATCGTACACTATGAAAAATAATTTTCATTTGTGCTGTAGCCTCGGGAGAGCAGAGGCTCCCAGGGAGGGTGGGGAAAGGTCCCAGGCCCCAGGCCCCTGACCTCTGGCCCCAACTGTCCCGATCGCCCGCCCGAGTGGTTTCCAGAAGCAGAAAGACCCCCTCCTGGAATCCACCTAATCGCGAGAAAGGAGGCGCTGCGCCTGTGCTGTCTCCGCCTGACCGCCAGGAGGCGCCAGAGAAAACGGAAGTCCCCCGGAGTCGTTCATCTCCCTGATCCCGGCTGCGGCCTGCGCGACCCGGAAGCCGTGGCCGGCGAAGGGGGCGTGCTTCCGGGTAGGAGCGAGGTGACCCCGGCGGCTGCCGGAATCTGCGGCTACTGCAGCCATGGGGGCGCATCTCGCCCGGCGCTACGTGAGCGATTCATCGGGGGAACCCGACCCCCAGCGGATGCCCACGTTCCCCCCGGACTACGGCTTCCTGGGGCGCAAGGAGCGCGGTGAGGCCCAGTGCGCAGGCGCGGCCGCGGACTCGGGGGCGCGGACGCCCGAACCCTCGAATCCCGGGGTCCCCAGGGTCGGGTTCGGGGTTCTAGTGCTGTGTCTGGGCTCAGCCCTCACCTCGACCCGGAAGAGTCCGGAGGGCACGCGTGGCCTGCGTGAGTGTGGCGGTATCCCGGGCAGAAGTCACAGGTTTGAGCGAAAAGCCCAGGGGCTGAGCTGAGCTCAGTCCCGGGGTCACTGGGGAGCCAGGGCAGGGTTTGTCACGGAAGGGGCGTGTCCATTGTACCTCTATCCAGATGGCACTGCTGTTGGGGAGATACACGGGACAAAGGGGGGCTCACGCCGCACGTGCTGTCCTGCCCGTTGCTGCCTTTATTTCTTTATTTTTTTAATAAATGCAGTGATAGCACCAAGCATATCGAGGGCCAGCCTAGCCAAGTCTCAAGGTGGGCACCGCGCATACAGCAGGCAGTGACTAAAGGGAACTCCAGCCCTGCGGGAGAGGCCGCGGGGCCAGGCATAGCTCGGGCGCCGCACCTGGGGGAAATCGAGGCAGGCCTCCAGGAGGCGGTGGCTGGAGGCGAGATCTGAGAGGGATGAGTAGGAGGTGGCCAGATGAGGGGACAGTCGGTGCTTCTGACCAGACTTGCTTTGTCAAAACGTCGTGCTGGCTGCTGGGAGGGCCGCGACAGGGAGACCCAAGCCGGTGGTGTGCAGAGAGGTGTGGGTTTGGGAGAACTGGGAGGCGGACGGCTCCGGTGTCCCGAGCCCCGATGGCCCCGCGGCCCCACCCGCCCCTGCAGCCCATCGGGCCCCCCACCTCCTGATCCTGTGATCACTGCCCTTCAGGCCTCGCTTTGCCCGTAATCCCACAGGCCTCTGCTCCAGCGAAGCCCCCCCCACCCCCCCAGATAACCGATTTCGTGCCCCTGTCGCCTCCCCTCACCTGGTAGAGGGCTGCCCCAGCCCCGCTCCCCTCCGGCAACATCGGTTTTCCCCTCGGCGCCCCAACACGCTGGTATTTCTGCCGTTTCGGTCTCCCCGTCGCCTCACTGAAGGGGCTGTTGCCGCTCCCTCCCAGCGTGTCTATCGTTGGCCCCCGTCCTCCGTTGTCACTTCTCACCAACCCGCTGCAGTGGCATCCAAGTGGCTCGCCACCGCTTCCTGGACGCCCCTCATTGCCCAGGCCCCCACACGCCCACCCGCCTCCCTGTCGGGGGGTGAATGTGGAGGTGCCTCCTGTCTCCACTCACTCCCGCCCATCCCTGGGGCTGTCTGCTAGTCCCCTGGCTTCACGTGCCTTGCGATGCTCCCAAGTTTTTATCTCCAGCCGGGCCTGGACCCCGAACTCCAGGCTCACGCGCACTACGGGTGTGGCATCTCCCACTCAGCAGGTCCGAAACAGAGTTCGTGACCCCCCCTCCAGCTTGCCCCCGCCTCCGGCTCCGACAGCATGCTCGGGTCCGTGCTCAGGTCCACGCTCGGGTCTGTGCTCGGTCTGTGCTCGGGGCCGTGCTCGGTCCGTCCCTGGGGCATCCCGAACCTATCTTCTCACCTCAGGGCCTTTGCACCTGCTGTTCCACCGCTGGGAGTGCTCTTCCCCCCAGGGGTCCGTGTGACTCATTCCCCCGCCTTCGGATGCCACTCCTGAGGGACCCCTGCACCTAAAGCTGTGACCCAGCCCCCGACACCACCTCTCTCTCCCACTGGTTTACCTACAGAGCATTGCCAGACTTTCTGCAATGCTGTAGTTTACGTGTGTGGTCTGTCTGCCTTCACGGGCAGGCGTCCCTGTCTGGCACGTTCCCCGCTGTGTCCCCAACGCCCAGCACGCAGTAGGCGCTCTGTGAATCCTGGCTGCCGGTGGGGGGCTCATGAAGGGAGTGGGGGGACCAAGTTGGGGCTCACCCCCAGGCGGAGTAGCAATCGAAGCCACTGACTGGAATGAGCTGAGCAGTCCCGGCAAGAACCACTGGAAGCCAACATTTAACGTTTGGGCAGCCTTGGAGCTGGGAGGGGACGTGAGGAGGGGGTGGTCCCCAGGGAGCCATGGGAAGAGAAGGTTCGAGAAGGGCGCACGGGTGGCTCTGGCGAGAGCCGTGCTGGGGTGGAGTGTGGAAGCTGGAAGAGAGTGGGGTGCAGGGGCAGGAGGTGAGGACCTGGGCCCGAGGCAGAGGGTAGAGAAGCCAGCCGGGGGAGGAGTGCGAGGTGGTCGCGGACACCTTTTGGGGCTGACGGGAAGGAGCAGGGACTGAGAAAGATGTCGAGGAGAGCGGGGGTGGCCCCCGAGGATGCCGGGAGGCTGGGTCCTGGGCGCCAAGCCCTCTCGGAGGCCGAGGCGGGAACGCAGATCACCGGGCACGGAGGGCACAGGCCAGGCGTGTGCCCAGCTCCCGACAGCCCCACTGGGCCTCCTGAAGGGGATCCACACGCGCTCGCTCGCTGTGGACTCTGGGGCAGGGCAGGAAGCGGAGGGCAAAGCTGGGGTCCGGTCCGCCAGACGACGCGCCCTGGGTGCGCCCCGCCCCGCGGAGGGACGCGCTGGGAGGAAGTGTTTATGAGCAGGGGCTCTGCGGGGTGGGCCTGTCCGGAGAGTGAGCCCGGGGGAGGGAGACCCAGGGAAGGGAGGCCGGGTTCCGGCACAGAAGTCGAGGGTCCCTGGGGTGAAGGGAGGAGACGGACCCTTCCCCCGTCTGGGCCTCAGTATCCAGAGTGGCCTTCGTGCAGCTTCGGCAAGGATGCCGCCAGCAGGGGGCGCCCCCGATCCCGGCCTCCCGTTGCACGGCGCCCGCGGGGTCTGCCTGGAATCGCGGGCTGCGGCGGTGGGGACGGGTCCCTGGCGGTCGGACCGCAGCAAGCCGGCCCGCTCCTTGCAGAGATGGTGGCCACGCGGCAGCAGATGAACGACGCGCAGCTGACGCTCCAGCAGCGGGACTACTGCGCCCACTACCTCATCCGGCTGCTCAAGTGCAAGCGCGACAGCTTCCCCAACTTCCTGGCCTGCAAGCACGAGCAGCACGACTGGGACTACTGCGAGCACCTCGAGTGAGCCCCGGCCCCGCCCGCGGGGAAGGAGGACCCTGGGGGGGGCCTCCGGGCGGGCGGGCGGGCGGGCGGCTTCCAGGCCACCGGGAGGATGGGCCAGGCCCGGCTCCTGCCCGGGGCTCGCTGGGGTCAGCCAGCTAGCACCTGCTCGGGCCCTCCCCAGGCTAAACCAGGCACGCGGGCCTCCCCTCCTCAGCGGCCTCCCAGAAAGCAGTGGCACGTCCACGCCTGTCCCTTCGGCCTCCTGGGGCTGGGCAGGGCCTGGCGAGGGGGCTGACCCCCTTCCCCGTGCTCTGCCCGCAGCTACGTGATGCGCATGAAGGAGTTTGAGCGGGAGCGGAGGCTGCTCCAGCGGAAGAAGCGGCGGGAGCAGAGGGAGGCGGACGTGGCCAAAGGCCAGGGCCCCGGCGAGGTGGCCCCCGAGGTAGCCCTGTAGTGGACCCGCCCCCACCCCGTGGACCAGTTGATAAATAAAAGCCTCCAGGCCCCTCGGCCTGAACCCTGCCTCCTCTCTCCGTGTGCTGGTTCCCCAACACGCCCCCCCCCGCCCCGAAAGAAACACGCAGAGCCAGAGTCCAAGTTTGGCGGGGGCAGGCAGGTTTTATTCCAAGCGCCGGAGAGTGGCGGCCCCCACCCGTCCCCCAGAGTGGCCGGGGAGGAAGTAGAGGACCTGGCTTGGCGGGGCCTGAGGGGGGGCGCTGGCTCAGAGCAGGAAGGGGATGATGGGCATGCGCAGAGGCGGGTAGTCGCGGAACTCCTTCAGGTAGCTGCGGTGCTTGCCCTTGGCCCAGATGGTCATCTGAGTGAAGCCCACCAGGGAGAAGAGGGCCACTGCGGGGCAGAGCAGGGGCGTCAGGGCGGGGCCGTGGAGCCCGGGAGGGCTGGGCCCCGTGGAGGGAGGGACGGCGGGCTCACCTGGGAGACACTGCGTCATGATGGCAAAGCCAATCCAGGACCCCACCTGCGGGGAGAGTGGGCAGGGGTGAGGGTGGGCAGGACGGGGTGGTGCCAGCTGTTCCCCGGAGGCCTCGCCCGCCCCCAGAGCCACCTCCCCCAACCCTTACTCAGAGCCAGGGGGTGGGAAGCAAAGGCCACTGCCAGAGAGGCCCTGAGTAGACGGGGCGCTGTGACGAAGGGGCCCCCGCTCCCCGTGGTGCGAGCCCCGCCTCACACACCTCCCCACCCCCAGGAAGGCCAGCTTTCCCATCTCCGGGTGCTGCAGACTGCTGGGCCAGGCACCCCTGTCAGGGGCGGGCCCCTCCGTGGGGGACCCGTGAGGGGGAGGGGAGCAGGGCAGACCCGCACCTCGTAGGTGTAGTTGGGGCAGGACACCAGCAGGAAGAGCCAGGTGAAGGGGTTCTTGGTGGGGTACGGGATCTTCCTGGTCTTGGACCCTGGCAGGCAGGACAGGAGGGCCAGTGAGATGCGCTCCCCCGGCCCTCCTGGCCTGACCGCCACCCCCTGGCCCGGGGCAGGCCACTCACCAGCCGGCCGCAGGTCCCGCAGGGCCATGTGGATGGAAAAGTTGCCAAGCTGGCAGATCTGTCGGAGCGGCAGGGTCAGCGCGGAGCCCCCCGACTCCCCACCCCACACCCCTCCTCCCGGCCTGCTTACCACAAAGATGGCGAGTGCCAGTTTAACCTGCTGCGCTCCGTAGGCTGAAGAGAAGCAGAGGGGAGGCCTGTGAGGGGAGAACCCCGTGGGGCGGGAGGCACACGGGGGTGGGGAGGGACAGGGTCCGAGGCCACTTACTGGGGGGCGTGTAGAGAGGGTGGTTAATGTAATAGGCCATCCACGCGGCGAAGCCCCAGTAGTAGGTGCAGTTCTGAAAGGGAGCACGGCCCGGGCTGAGTCCTGGCCCAGCAGCGGGTGGGGACAGGGGCCGGGCGGGGGTGGGGGTGCACAGGAGCCGGGCGGGGAGGGCTAGGAGGGGTCCTGGGGCTGGGTGGGGGGGTGGGGGTGGGGCAGGGGCTGGGTGGGGGTGGGGAGGCGCAGGGGCCGGGCGGGGACAGGGTCAGGCAGGGGGTGGGGGCTCAGGGGCCAGGCGGGGGGTGGGGGTGGGGACGGGGTCCGGGTGGAGTGGGGGGGCCCAGGGCCGGGTGGGGACAGGGTCAGGCGAGGGGTGGGGGACACAGGGGCCGGGCAGGGGGGTGGGGGGGGCCGGGGATGCAGCCGGGCGCGCGCTCACCTTGAAGATGTTGCGCAGCGGCATGGTGCCGTGGGAGAAGCGGTGCACAAAGAGGGTCTCCAGCAGCCGCTTGACGTAGTGGAAGGAGTGGCAGATGCAGGCGAGGCTGGGGGGCGGGGAGCCGGCTCAGCGGGGGCAGGTCCCACAGGGCCCCCCCCCCAGCCCCCCGCCGCCCCCTCCACCTGGCCCCACTCACTGCACCACCGTGTGCCGGCTGGACGTGAAGTCGTACTTGTGCCCGTAGATGAAGGGCACCCGGAAGTAGAAGAGCAGGTAGATGAAGAGGGGCCCTGCGTACTCGGTCAGGAAGACCTGGGGGTACGGGGAGCAGGTGAGTCACCCCGAGGCAGCCGATGGGAACGGCGGCCACGGACGGGGCTGGGGCTCACCGTCACCCAGCTGATCTGGGCCCCCAGGTCCCGGAAGTAGAGTGTGGCCGTGGTGCCCACAGGCAGCTTCTGCAGGACGTCCTCATCCTTCAGGGACTTGCCCTCTGCAGAGAGACCAGGCCAGGGCTCAGAGCTGCCCAGAACCGTGCCCACTGCCACCCAGGAGCCTAGGGGCGGCCGAGCGCACAGTGTACTCACTGGGGTCCAGGCGGAGGGACTGGCGGGCCGGGTACCACTGTGGATCTGTGGGGAGAGCCGGGGTTGCAGCGCACAGCATGGCGGAGCCCAGGGACCCCGCGTCTCCAGCCCCAGGACAAGGCCTTGGAGGCCCGAGCCTCTAGGACGCAGCCGGGCGCAGCCCACACAGAAGAGAGGTGTTCTCCTTCCGAAAGCCCAGCAGAGACATTCCTGCTGATGACCACGCGGGGACATCTGCCCCAGGCAAGCCAAGGGAAGCCTGGGCCACCCTGGAGGCATCTCCACAGGACCCCAGAGGACAGGTGTACAGGACGGGGTCCCACCCAGAGGCCCCTGCCCAGAGAGGGCACGGGGCTGGCACGGCCGGGCCCTGGACTTACGGGTCTTGGTGAAGAGGTTCTTGATCTCGGCGATGGTGGCATGGGGCTCTACCTGGGGGAGCAGAGGCCGCAAGGAAGTCGGGGTGGGGGAGCATGACCGGGACCCCTCCTGGTGAGGGGGGACGGACGGGGGGCCTGGGCAGCTGCTATGGGAGGGGGAAGGCTGGAGTTCAGGCCCCCCAACCTACATGGCTGAAAAGCATCGCAAGGGCCCCACGGGTGTGGAGACCATGTGAGCCTGGGAAGCTGGGCCTGCTTCCCTGCCTGTCCTCACCCCTGCCCAGCTCCCCTGAGAGTGACGGCCCTCGGTCAGGGTCAGAACTCTTGGGGCGAGAGCCCCTTCCCCCGGGCCCAGCGTCGGCAGGGGGCAGCTCTCAGAACCCCCACCTTCTTCCCAGGCCCCAAGGCCCCACAGGGTCCAGGGAAGCTGCTTCGCCTCCTCCCACCAGGGGGCCGGCTCCCGGCCACACCCAAGGGCCAGCGCTGCCCACTCTACCCCGAGCTGGCAGGGGCAGGCCCGGGGAGAGCACCCCTCGTCTGCCGAGGAGCAGGTGGGGTGTCCGGACACAGGCTGGAGGGACACAAAGGGTCCAGCCCGACAGCTTCTACCTCCTCAGAACCAGGAGCGGCAGGAAGTGTCAGGGGCCCAGACTCCGTGTCCTTGGCCAGGGCCGCCGGCGCCACGGTCCTACCTTGTCCAGGAAGCACAGTTTCTCCCGAGTCTTCGCGTCCAGAATCTCCACCTCGAAAAAGAGAACGGCCTTTTTAGGTTTTTTGGTCGTCTTGGCGGGTGCGATCCGGGGGAGGCCGTTGAGGCCGAGACCGAGGCTGAGGCCGGGGCTGGGGCCGGGGCCTGGGCCCTGGCTGGCCTCCCGGGCCACCATGCTCATGGTCAGGTCCATGCTGCCCTGCTCTGCCCGCCGCGGCCAGCGGCCCCAGCTGCCGGCCGTCAGCCCCCACCTCGGACCTCCCCACGCGAAGCAGCTCTGGGCCGGGCCGGCGCGATCAAATTCTGCCGCGGTGCTGGAAAGGAGCCCGCGCCTGCCCTGGCACCGCCGCCTTCTGTGCAGATGTAACCCGAGTGCCCCGAGCCACAGCCCAGCTAAATATAAAACTGCCCCAGACCGAGCCCCCCGGGAGCCATGCCACGGACCTCCTGGGGGCAACCCCCGGGGCTGGGTCCCCCAAAAGTGAGGCTTTTGAGTGGACGGGGCCCCTAAACAGCACTGGGGGCAGGGAGACCCTCTGCGGCAGGCGTGGAGGCACCTCCGGCCTGGCCCAGTGCAGGGCGAGGTCAGCCACGGGAGGAGGGTGAGAGGCCGAGGGCGGCCCGAGCCGCGGTGCCCCGGCTCAGGCCCGCAGAGTTCACTGGGCTTGGAGAAACCCCAGCTATTTTGAGAATCCGAGAGATAGATCATCCATTTCCCCTTCTGAGCTGTAAGAGACGCTGCGGATTATTCTCCTTGTGCATGTGTTCCCAGGGAGGTGACAGATTCCGAAGTTATTGGTGCAGAGAGCCTCTGTCTAAGTGTGGAAAGGGTCAAGAAATGGAGAAGTGTCCAGCTAGCGTCCCCAGCCTGGCTGGATGAGGCCCCGGCCTCCCTGACCTCCCTTCTCCACTCACTCCTCACTAGGTCCACGCGGGCCTTGTCCAGGGCCACCTCTGGGCGGACTACCCACCGCGTCAGCCCAACACAGTGCCCTTGCCGAGGCCCGGAGCCCCACAAAGCCCAAAGCCTGGCCACCCCCAGCCCCACCCTTCTCCCTGAGCCGCCCCAGACAGCAGCAGAGCGGTGGGCAGAGCTGGGAGGGAGACAGTCCCGGGGCAGGGTGGGGTCTGGCCCGCCCATCCCAAGCAGGCCAGAGAAGGCGCCGGGAGGAGCAGTGAGCGTGAACTGCTGAAGCTGGAGGGAGGCCCAGCAGTGGCCAGCCGGTCCCCGAAGGCCCAAGCGCTCCCACGGGGGGGCTTGGCGCAGATGCTATTAGACGGGGGTCATGGCAGGGAGGCCTAGGTCTGACTTCAAGTCAGCCACTAGCGAGCAGGTGCTGAGGATCCTTCCCGCCCCTGGTAGCCCTGCGGTCAGAGGCAGTGTGGAGACAGGAGGACTAGAAACTCCAGGGCGGGGCCCCAGCCGGGGCTCTCTGAGGGCAAGGCCCGCCAGCCACGGCCCGGCAGACGGGTCCACCGCAGCCAGCACCCCCTAGAAGGAAAGGGATCCCCTCCCGCATCCCCCAACAACGGCGGAAGGTGCTGGGGACTGAGTGCGGCCATGGGTGCAGCCGCCTGTGACCAGCCCCTCACTTCTCTCAGCCTCAGCCAGGAGGCAGGTAGGAAGGCGTGGACCTCAAGGGGCTATAGGGGGTCACGAGACAATGTGAGGGAAGCACCAGCATGGGGCCTGACAGAAGTGCCCCAAAACCTGGGGCCATGAGCCTGGGCGTGAAGAGGCCCGGTGGGAAGGCCGCGGGCCTCTTTGCCCACACGTGCTACGCCCGCCCCACATCAGGTACACGAGCGGGCCCGACACCCAGAAGCCCGGGCCTCTGCTGCCTACGGGTGCGGCACAGGGGGTGGGCCTGCTGTGTGCTGCCAGCCGTGTGGCCTTGGGGGCAGCTTACTGAGCCCCTCTGAGCCGCGGGCCAAACAGACGGGGCCAGAAAGGAAGCTGGTCATACCGCCCAGGGTGTCTGGCCCCACCGAGGGGACTTGTGGGAGAGAGAAGGGGCACACGGGGAATGTGCCAGAAAGGGCTAGGATAGCAGGGCCGTGGGCAGGCAGAGGGCCTGCCCTGTGGCTGCAGGTATATTAATAGTTCCTGGGTCCCCGGGGGCTGTGCCCACATGCCTTCGGAGCCCGTGTGGGGCAGGAAGGCAGCACCGGGCCCACTGGGAGAGGAGGCTCCAAGTTCCTGCTGAGCCACTCAACAGCTTAAAATACAAGCAGCCCCTCTCCCGGCCGGCCAGCTGCTGGGGGAGGGCTGAAACCCTACCCCTCTCCCCCAGCCTGGGCACCGCACCAGGGTCCGGGGAGAGTCGGGGGCCCCGGCTGGCCGCCGGGAGAGGAAGCTGGATGGCAGGAGGGGTGGCCGGGCGAGGGGCACACTCCCGGCGCGGCCGCCGGGGCCAGTCCCCAGCTGGAGGACGGGAGCCTGCGCCCTCACGGAGGTAAGCCTGGCCCTCGGGGCAGTGTCCTGGGGGCCAGCCCGCGGGGGCGGGGGTTGCCTCGGCCCAAGGCTGCTGCGGCTGGATCTGGGGCTGGCTCGGTCCTCTCCCATTTCTTGCCCCCAAATCCCAGGACCCGGCAGCTTCCGTGCTGAGAGGGGTCTCAGAGGCCCTGAAGGGTGAGGGGGACGTGAATGGAACAGAGAGGTCCTATTCTACCATTATTTCAAAATCGAACGTGAAATAAAAGTTACGCTAGGTGGCGAAAAAGGAAAGAGTTATGCTAAGTAAAAGAGGCCTGGCACGAAGAGCCACCGTGTTTATGTGTAATGTCCAGGGGCCAGGAAGGCTGGGCTGCCGGGGCTGGGAAGGGGGAGAGCGGCCTAGTGGAACCGGGCACCTCTCAGGGGTGACGGAAATATTCTGGAACTAACAGGAGGGGGTGCTGGCAGTGGGGCCGACGGCACCTGTGGATACGCCGAATGCCGCCGAACTGTTCGTTTTTAATGGTTCATTTTATGCGGACTGCAGCTCAGTAAATTATTCTTAAGGGGGGACGGGCTAGGAAGCAGCCAAGGGTTCCCCATCAAGAGGAAAGGCCCCAGGGCAGGGAGCAGCAAGGGTTCCCCACCTGGCCCCCTCCCACACTGAGGGCCTAATCAGAGGCGACCCGGTCACGTGCTTCCCGTCTTCAGTCCCCCAGCTTACCCACCCACCGCACCCCTCCCCACCCCGCTGCGACCCCAGCCCCTGCTCTGTGCTGAGCATACCTCCCATGCCCCCCTCCCCTCTCTCTCTCTCTCTCTCTCTCTCTCTCTCGCCTGCCTAGGCCTGATGCCAGCCTGGGGTGGGGACCCAGGGTAGGCCTACGCCAGGTCAGACGGTGCAGGCAGCTGCCAAGCACAGCCCTCAGGCAGGGCTCCTGAGCACAGAAGGGTAGGAGGCAGGCCCAGGCCCCATCCCTGGGGAGAAGACAGGCCTGGGGCAGGGAGGAGGGTCAGCCCTCCTAAGGGAGCTGGAGGCAGGTGAAGGGCTGGGAGGGGTGTTATATTCAATAGACCTGTGAGGGGGTCACTGCCCGAGGTCCCAGCACTGACCACAAGCCGGGGGGGGGTGTGGCACAGCAGCCTCCGGCACAATGGACACAGAGGACAAGGACAGGGCGGACGCCCTGGCCTGGGACACGGGAGCACGGCTCTGTGATGACAGTTCCACTAGCCTGGGAGGAATTCTCACCCAGGCGCCTGAGATTCCAGGATCCTGCCAACAGCAACTCGTGGCACCACGAGGTCAGGGCAGGGGGGTGGGGGGAGGGGGCGGGACAAAGGGTGGGGCCAGAGCCCACCCTGAAAGAGGGGCGGGGGTCAGGCTGCAGCGTCCCCAGCCTGGAGTGGAACGCCCAGAGCCACTGCCAGTGGCGCCCGCGCCACCGGGAACAAGGCTCCAGGGACAAGCCCCACCTGGGAGACAAGAAAAACCGGAGCAGTGGGAAAGCAGAGCAGCTTTGCACCTGTAGGAGAGGCTCAGGGCCTTTGCACATGCTGTGCCTGCTGCCTGGACCACTCTCTC
Source organism: Paguma larvata (assembly GCA_030068075.1). NCBI lineage: Eukaryota > Metazoa > Chordata > Mammalia > Carnivora > Viverridae > Paguma > Paguma larvata. The sequence goes on along the minus strand of CM057842.1, from coordinate 9,979,718 downwards.
CCAGACCCCACGGGGCTCCGCCCTTCACCTCCTTGGGCCTTCAGACAACTTTTCAGTGAGGCCCTTCCTGACTTAAAATAGCAGCTCCCGGACGGATGTCAGCTCCCAAGGACAAGCACCGCCCTGTTCTCGATCACTTCCCAGCCACAGAACTGCCCGACAAGGAGCTGTGCTCAGTAAGCACCTGCCTGAGGCACCTGGGCTTGCCCAAGGCCACCGCCAGCCTCCAAGCCAAGGCCTTTCCCCACAGCCCAGGGGGCCCTGCCCGCCCGAGCCAAACCCTGGGGCAGCATCGGGCAGAGCTGCTGCCTGGAGCTCTCCCTATCCTGGGCCGGGGGGCTGGTTCCAGGGAAGCCTCTGTGAGACCCCCACACGTGCCGCCCAGCTCCTGGGACCCTGCGGGGCCCAGCGTTCTGGCAGGCTCTGGGGCACCACGCACCGAGGGAAAGCACCAGTGACGAGCCGGCTCCAGCCCTGGGGAAGGCGTGCTGTCTTTCTGCACAGCGGTCCCAACAGAGGAGGGCCTCCACGCTGCCCGGTCTCCGTGGCCTGGGCCCGCACGGGCACCACCACGGCGTGTGCTCCCCATGCAAGGAAGGCTCAAGGGCCAGCAGTGTGCACGTTCCCTAGGCTTTACGGTCAGAAAGACCTGCTTCCTGGTTGTGTGGCCCTGGACCAGTCACTCAACCTCTCTACGCCTCCATTTTCTCATCTGTCAAGTGGGCTGCCCTCACCCTGCCGTCCCACAGAATTACTGTAAGAGTAACAGAGCAATAACAACCAGAAAAACTAGGTAAACGTGCCCAGCCTACGACAGACCCTGCACGGAACCAACAGTGTTCGAGCAATCCTGGCAAAGCGGTGCTGCGGTGCGGCCAGGCCCTTTCTCCCTAAATCCTGGCCGTGCCATCAGGCGCCCAGACACAAGACACCAAGGGCAGAGAGGTGACGTGCCGATGCTCATCCAGCTGGTGACAATGCGCCCGAAACCCTAACAATAGCAAGACGCGTGTGGGTGGGAGGGGTGGCCACAGGGAGCCCCGACTGCAGTTCCGGCCGGGCTGCGGGCTGCCCTGCCCTCCACCGCCCCCTTGTGGCCGTGGACTCCACTCCCACCTGTGGGAAGACCACGACCCTGGTCACGCAGAAAGCAGGACCAAGACAGGGAGTACTAGTCCGGGCTCTGCCACCTGCCAGCCCAGAGGCCTGGGAGCCGCCGCCCCACACTCCCTCCTTCGCTCCTCCTTCCCTCCTCCATGCACTCCTGCCTCCCCCCGTCCCCGATCTCAGGCACTGCAGCGGACAAACCGGCCCGTGCCTTCAGGGAACAGCACTCCACCCTGCGGGTGCTGTGTGGGGGGAGCTGGCGGGGGGGGGGGGGGGGGGGCAACAGTGACACGTTCTTTCACCAAGAGTTGTGGAGAAAAACAGAATTGGGTGGGGGAGTCAGGGCTGGGGAGGAAGACCATTTTCGAGAGAGCGGTCAGGGAAAGCCTCCCCGAGGAAAGGGGCACCTGAGCAAAGGCCAGTGGGCCATGCGGGAACAAGCACGCACGAGGCAGAGGGGACGCCAAGGTCGAAGGCCCTGTGGCTGCATGTGCTTCGCGCGCTGAGGAGCAGAAGGCCCAGGCGGCCAGGACAGGGCGAGCAGGGCCTCGGGGGCTGCGGGGAGGGCTCTGGCTTTGCTCCGAAGCGGGCAGGTTCCCCAGGGAACTGGGAGACCAGGGCGGAGGCGACAATGGGGACGGAGCAGGGAGGTGGCCACGGAGGAGTGAAGAGTGCGGGCATTCTGGAGAGGCTAAGGGCAGAGGCGCGGGATCTGCTGACGGCCTGGGGGGTCTGAGGTGTCTGTCGGACCTGAGCCCCGGTAGGATGGAGCACAAGAAAATAGGCGGCAGGAGGAGTGGGCGCCACCTGAGCCCAGGTGTGAGGAGCCAAGTTTGCAACTGCTGCACCCGCAGGAGCCGCCAGGCGGGAGCGGCACACAGGGCCCGGGGCACCAGCGCCCAGCAGGCCTCCAAGCCGGGGGCCCGGGCCCCTCCCGAGCCTCAGTGTCCCCCGCCCTTGGGCCCAGCGCTCCCCAGGCCCCTCCCATCTGTGAACAGGACTCCGTGGCCTCATGGCAGGATCCACATCCCAGGGCCCCTTGGGACAGGGGGTAGACACAGGCCTGAGGGTCGGCTTGGATTCCAGGTCACCCTCATCACCTGGGACTTCTGTGCACCCTACGGTGGGCCCGGCCAATGGGCATGCGTTAGGAACAGCAGGCCTGGAGCCGCGGCAGCCCCCCAGACCCCCCTCCTCATCCTCCCCTCCGACGGCCCAGCAGCCGAGGGAGCAGGAGCTCTTGGCTCCACTTCTCAGATAAGGAAGCCGTGCTCCAAAGGGTGAGGGACACTCCGGGTCACACGGCCAACACCTGAGCCCAGATGTGCACTCGTGTGTACTAAGAAAGGGCAGCCCCGCCCCCCAGCACACACAGTTCTGGGGCCGCACCCCCAGCCAGCAAGGCTCTGCAGGGACGCGGGTGTGCCCCCCGCGGGGATGGCGCACCGCAGCACCGCCCGCCTCCTCCAGGGGGCTCTCCGAGACCCCACAGGGGGCTGTCTCCCAGGAAAGGGCCCTGCCACTACGCGGCCTTGTGCTGGGTGGCGAGGCTGTGAGGGAGGTGTGCGTCCTGACGGTGACATCTTCTCCTGGGCCCCGGGCACAAGAGGCCTGCTGGGTGCAAGCCGGGCTCAGTGCGACCTAGGACTCTCCAAAGGCCCTGACGGGTCCTTCGGCCGCTGGCCCAGGCCCTCGTGGCACCCACGAGCCCCTGCTCGGGGCACAAGGGCTGCTGCCCCCAGAGGCGGGAGGTCCGGCCGAGAGCCGCACAGCACCCAGCCGGCTCACCCACTTCACAGAGCAGAGGCTTGGACGCGGCTGCCTGGACTCGGCGACTCAGCACTTGCAGCTCCCTTTCCCTTCCACCTTCCAGAAATATCGAAGTCACACTGCTCACGCCAGGGCGGCTGAAAAGACCTTGGGCTCGGCTGCCAGGAAGCCAGCACAAGCCGCACCTGCTCGGCCAGAAATACCTCCTTCCCCAGTGGCCTCGGCTCATGACCCCATTTCTCTGAGGCGCCCGGCGCACTTGTGCCAGCCTCCCCGATGTGTCACGAGGCGGGGCAGAACGTCACCAAGGCCAGGACGGGCGGGGAGACACTGACCACCCACTCCCAGGCCCTGAACCGGCCAGTTCCCACCTCCTGCCCCTGCTGGCCAGACAGCAGGAGCCGGGGTCTAAATGCCAATGTCCCTGGGCTCTGGGACAGGGGCCAGGAGAAGCCGAATGAGCCCCATGCACGCAACAGCATCCTGGAGAACATTCTTTGGGTGCTCACATGACCCCGGGTCGGTCTCTGCAGCCACACAAAGCACAACCTGAAGGGGGCGCCGAACCAACACGGCAGGGACTCTGGATCCCCCCGCTCCTCCCTGGGCCGGCCCAGGCTGCATCTTCCGGGGCCTCCAGGGAGCGCTGTCCCACCCGGGGCCTCCAGGGGGCGCTGTCCCACCCTGAGCGGGGCTGCTGGCCGTGCCACCGGGAAGTGCCTCAGCTAGAAACACCTGTCGGATGCTTACCTCGCGCCAAGAGCCGTGCTGAGACCTTCACCTGCCTTAGTCACCTAGCCTCACCGGGGTCTGTAAGCTAAGGACCGTGACCCCAGTCGCGCAGCTCGGAAACGAGGGCGCCCTCTCCCAAGGCACATAGCCAGGAAGTGCCGCAGCCAGCGCCGACGCGCCTGCTTGGGCCCACAGCCCCGGCCAGTCACCACGACGCCACGCCACCGCCACTCTCACGGTGGGAGGGGCCCCTGCATCTGACCGTCGGGAAGGCGCCCCCTTCCCTCCTGACCCTCCGACTCCAGCACGCTGGTCTTGGAAGGTCCGGACTCTGCAGAACCCGTCGCTTGCGCAGGGAGGGCCCTACCGGGGAGCCTAGGGGCCGAGCCTGCTCCTCTCCAGGCCTCAGGCTCCCGTGGCCCCAGCGCCCTCAGGGTCCCAAGGGAGAGAGGCCCAGCACCTCCCGATACCAGACAGAGGCGCCCAGGCAGGCTCGCAGCTTCCCGCCCGGTTTCTGGTCGTGCCCCAGGGGGAGGGGCGGAGGGAGCCCTGACCCTGAGCGAGAGGCGGCGGGGCGGCGGAGGCCAGAGTCACGCCAGCCTCCCGGCCTGAGCCTTAGCGTCTCCATCTGGTCGACGGGAATGCTTGAGAGAGTAACAGGGAGGGAGCTCGGGGCACACGTGGCAGAAGCCCCGCCCGCGGTCCCGACCCCTGCCTGCTCACGCGACGCTGAAGAGCCCTGCACTGGGCGGCCCAGGCGGGGGACCAGGCTTCAGAAGCTCCCAGGTGACAGACGGGGGCAGCCACCTTAACCCAGGCTGCCTTCCTCAAACAGGCCCTGGCCTCCGAAGCCCAAAACCCCTCCCAGTGGGGCCTGGGCCATTCCCTGCAGGGGCGACCCACCCCTTCCTTGCCCCGCCCCCTGGGGGGTCCAAGCCCTGAGCACCCAGCCCCCACCAGCTCGCACTGACCCTGTTAGGCTGGCACTGTTACCCCATTTTACAGACAAGGAGGCTGAGGCTCAGGAACACAGGTCGCCAGCCCAACGGCGCCCGGCTACAAGCTCCAGCGGCTTGACCCCATCCGTTTTTGCTCTTCCTCCAGGGCTGTCCCTGGCCCCAGACCCTCGGGGGATGGCCCGCGCCTGCACCCCTGCACCCCCTGGCCAGACCGAAGGTGGTGACCAGGTCTGGTCTCTGCATCTCTGGGCAGGAAGGTGCCATCAGGCCGCGCAGCTGGAAGAGGCAGGAGACACTGAGCCCCGCGAACAGGCCGACGGGAGCAGCAGGAGGAGCTCGGCCGGGACGACCACACACACCCCCCACCCCACGTCCAGCACATCGGGCCAGTGCGGCGAGCAGGTTAGTGCACCCCGGAAACTCTTCCGGAACCGCCCGCTCCGGGACCCCCACGGCCAGCCTCACGCACGGCCTCGGCGAACGCCTCCCGCGGGCTCGCCACGGGCCAGACCGGGCACATTCTCAACACGCGTGGTCTCCGTTACTATTAATCCCCTCTTGCAGATGAGGAAAGCGAGGCTCATGTGTTCCCTGTATAAATACTGACCGAGCACCCACTACTGCTACGCGCCAGGCGCCGTTAGAGGCTCTGGGAATCGAGCTGCGGAGAGACTGAAACCTCTGCCCGCGTGCCGCTGACATTTTTAGCGGGGGAACAAAGTCACCAAATAAAGCTGCACGGTCGCATCAGAAGATGCCACGTGTCACAGGAAAAGCACAGCGGGAACAGGGGACAGGGAGTGGAAGGTGAAGGGGGGGGCAGTTTTATAGAAAGTGGTCAAGAAAGGCCTCGCGGGGAGACCCGGAGACAAGGCCTGGATGCAGGGGAAGGAAAGAGCCGTTGAGAAATCTGGGGAAAGCATCCAGGCAGAGAAATGGCCTGTGCAAAGGCCCCGAGGTTCCCGGATTCTTGGCGTGTTCAAGCAGCAGTGTAGAGGCCTGTGGGGCTGGGGGCGTGGACAAGAAGGGCACTGGGGGGAGGTAACAGGTTGTGCAGGGACTCCCCTTCCAGGTGAAGACTTTGGCTTCTATTCCTTTTTTTTTTTAATGTTTACTTATTTTTGAGAGAGACAGACAGAGCATGAGCAGGGGAGGGGCAGAGAGAGAGGGAGACACAGAATCCGAAGCAGGCTCCAGGCTCTGAGCTGTCGGCACAGAGCCCGACACGGGGCTGGAACCCATGAGCCGTGAGAGCGTGACCTGAGCCAGACTCAGAGGCTCAACCGACTGAGCGCCCCAGGAGCCCCTGGCTTCTGTTCCAGAAGGTGAGAAGTGAGAGCCTGGAGGATTCTGGGCAGAGCAGGGGCATGACCTGACAAGTTCTTAAAGGATCCTTGCAGACTACGGGGAATCAGGGTGGAGGCAGGAGCCCAGGAAAAAGCTAGGTGCCTTAGACCGAAGAAGGGTCGGCCGACTGTGGCCCAGAGGCCGATTCTGGTCCCCGCCTGTTGTACAAACTAAAATGGTCCTGACACTTTAAATGGTTGGAAAAGAGTCAGAAGCAGCCAATTCCGCAGCACAAGGAAATTACGTGACCTTCCGACTTCGGTGTGCACAGAGCTGTATCGTAGGAACCTGGCCAAGCTCGCCGGTTAACGCATCCTCTGAGGCTGCTGTCCTCACACCCATCGAGTTGAGAAGATGTCACAGCGGCTGTACGGCCCACAAAGCCAGAAGTATTTGCCATCTGGCCCTACGACCCCCGGCCTGGGCCTGGTGACGGCAGCCCCACGGCGAGCTCCGGCTCACTGAGAGACCACATAAGGTGGGGGGTGGGGGGCGGGGGGCGATGTGGAACCTCCAGAAAGAAGCCTTTTCTGCTGAGAAGTTCCCGTTCGTTCTCTCAGGAAACGCTTACCGACCCCGCACCTGCTGGGCCCTCGCCAGGTGGCGGGCTTGAGGAGCAGGAAGACCGTGTGTGACAGCAGTGTGCTGGGCAGCGTTCCAGGTGCTGGGAAGAGCGGTGTGCACAGCTGAGGGAGGCCGTGCTCCCCGACCCGTCCCGTTCACACTCCGGGGGAACGTGGGCGAACCATCGATCACGTGACGTGAGGTTAGGATATACCAGGTGCTGTGAAGAGAGTCAGGCGGGGGCCCAGAGCACCACAGGATGGGGGGGGGGGGGAAGCCACTCTAAGGAAGTATTTGAGCCACAGCTGGAATGAAGCTGAAGGGAGGACCAGCCTGAGGCTCCCTGTGGGAAGTGCAAAGGCCCTGAGGCAGCAGCGAGTTCGGCAGTGCTCTCTCGAACATCCAGAGGCTGGAACAGAATGGACTTGAGGTTGAGCAGCTGAGGAGGAGGCTGGAGTATAGGGAGGCCCAGACGAGCACTCTGGGAAGTCGCTGAGTGCCACCACCTGCTTTGGTCTTGAGAAAGGTCCCCCGCTGCCGCTGCTGGGAGTGAGCACGGAAGCAGACACAGCAGTGAGTCTCAGAAACAACCCAGGCCAGAGACCTCGGTGGCGCTTGGATTAGGGCACAGAGGTGACAAGTGGCAAGAAAGACCCTCTAGTTCTTGGGTCCTCAGACACCACTGATTGAGACCAAGCCGCCAATTCGGGGGCGGGGGGGGGTGGAGAACTATCTGTGAAAATACGAGATGTATACACACCAGTCCTAAGATGCAGCCCGACTCGAAGTGAAAACCGTTCTGGGACGGAGGGAGGAGAACACTAACAAGTCAAGAGGATTTCCGCACAGGAGGGCAGGGCTTCCGGAGGTTTAACGGGCCTACCTGCGTCGTTAAAGGGGAAGGCACACTAAGAGGGGCTCCCGCCGCTGACCGAGGGGCCCAGGAAGATGCCCCGCAGCGCTGGCTGAGGGCAGCGCCCGGCCCCTGGGCCCCCCTGGCCGACAGCAGAGTGAAGCGAGGGGAGAGGAGCCCGGGAGCTTGCAGGCACGTGCTCCCCGTGCCTCTCTCGCTGCGCGCACGCTCCGGGGCCCAGCTGGGCGGCCGGCAATGACTGCACATCCGCGTGCCATCCCGACACCCCGGCGAGCCGAATGTGGCAGAAGATGCAGTCCCCGGGCCCACTCCTCAGACTGCGCCTCGAGGGGCCTGGCAGGACCATCCTCGGGGTCCGCCGATCGTGGCTCGGCCCACTCGCGGGAGCCCACCCCATCCTCGCTCGAAAACACAGAGTTCAGGCAACTCCTGGGCCAAAAGGCGGGGAGGATGGGGGCGGGCCAAACCCCAAAGTGCCGAGAGACGAGCAGTGACCGGCTTCACGACGGAAGGGCAGGAGCCCACGCCGACCCCGGGAAGCCAGCCAGCCACTCATGCGCAGAGCCAGAACTGCCAGCCCAAGGGGCGCCCCGCACCCCACAAGCACGCGAGGGTCCTTCCTCCTCATCCAATTGCGATGTCTCCGGGGGCGGGGGGGGGGGCCCGGCGATGTGGCTAACTGCCTGAGCCTGCCCGCGCCTTGCCCTGCAGGCCAGCGTCTCTAACAGACGTGCGCATGGCACGGCCGTTGTCCCACTGAAGCCCCCGCCAGGGGCCGGGGGGCTTACAGAGAGCGAGGGCTCAAGCCCACACACCACCGGAAGGTGCAGAGAACTGAAACAGGAGAGGCGACGGGGCGGCCAGTGTGGCCTGGGTGGGTTGAGAGGAGGCGACATTCAAGCGGAGCCCTGAATGACGGAATCCCAGACGGGAAGGGGAGGGCCTCTCTCCTGGAACAGTGGTGTTTAGGGGTGGGCGGTGGGTGGACCCCCGTCCCCAGCCAGGAGATTTTGTGAGTCTTTATTCTCCGGTGCAAATGATATTCCACTACACACCGTTTCGGAGTATGCGTTTCTCCCCAAGGATTCTGATACTCCCCTCACCCCCCCCCAGAGATGTATGTTCCCCCAACCCTCCCTCCCCCCACCGACCCCGCCTCGTCCTGAGTCAGACTCTTGAGGAGTTCTGGGGAACAGTCCCGCCCACAAGAGTAGGGGCTCCAGCTCTGTGACCTGCGTCCTGGTGCCCCGTGATGCTCCGGTGCCAGCGGGAAACCGCCCTCGCCCTGAGGCCAGGCACTGTTCCCACGGGCCCCGCCACAAAACTGGCATGGCCCCAGTCGGCGCTCCCTGGTCCCTTTAAAAAGGAAAACCAGAGTTCAGGAGGACCCGGACGATGGCACAAACCCTGCGGTCTACGGGGCCAACGGAGTGGCCTGAGGACTCAGCTTACATAAGAGCCTGGTTCGAGCAGGGACAGGGGCAAGGCCGTGCCAGCCTGCCAGTCACCGTGACCTACTGAGAGGCTCTTTATCCCCCAGAGAGCTGGGAAAGGCTTGTGGCCCGTGTCTAGCTAACCACGGGACTGGCGGGGCGGTGGCGGCGGGGAGCCCCCAACACCATCCTCTGCCCGCCGGTCACGAACAAGGAACAGCCCCTCTGCGCGGTCATGCAACAAACGGGGAACACAAGGACCTTCCCTCCGCCCCGGGGACTTAAAAATAAACCGCCCTCGTAAAGTTGAGCTTTTAGGCAAAATCGACAGAGAAGGGACGCCGTCACCCTCAGGGTAAAGACCACAGGTCTCTGGCCGGTCGGCCTCATCAGTCAACGAGGGCCACCCACAGGCCTCCCGGCCTCCAGGGAGGCTGTCCCGTCCCCTTCCTTCCCTGACGCCCTTCTCCTTCGGGGAGAGGCTGTGGCTAGTCCCACTCTTCCCGGCGAGTGACAGGTACAGAGAAACGCGCTGGGACAAATGAAGTAATGAATAAAAGGCAGAAGGAAACAGAAGCGCGGGAGCCCGAGACGGGAGACCGCTCGGACGAGGACCAGCCGCCAGCAGCCCGCGTGGCCAGGGACAGGCCCGGGCGCGGGGTGCGAGGGGGAGCAGGCTGACCGGGGCCACGGGCCGGGCCGCGAGGTCAGGGTCAGGGTCGGGAAGGACTGGCTCAGCCCGACGCGTGAGACGCAGCTCCCGGCCGGGCCCCTGCAGCAGGCCCCACACTGGCCGCTCTGCTCCCGGGAGCCTGAGCCCTGGGAGGAGACACCCTTGTTCGTCCGGGCAGTCGCCCACCCAGGAGGCGTCGGCCAGGCGCTGGGGAGGCTGCAGGGACGAGACGCGAAGAGTCCCTCCCTGCCCTCGCGGAGCTCGCCGGCTGGCCGCGAAGGACCCGAGCCCGAGGCGGGCCCGAAGGCGAGGAACAGGGTGCTGGGGGAGGCGCCGGGGGTCACCCTCCAGGTAAGGTGGCCCAGGAAGGCCTCTCTCTGCGGGACTTGGAAGCTGGGCTCTCATGTAAGCAGGGGCCGGGGGAAAACAGAGGAGGGGCCCTTCCGGCCGAGGAAACAGGCAAGTGCTCAGGGCGGGGGCGGGGCCGCGGGTGTCTGAGGAGACCAAAGACAGAAGTGTCGTGAAGGATGAGGAGCGCAGGGGGCGGAGCACGACAAGAGGCCTGAGGGATGGTCTGAGGGGCCGGTGCCACGTGGGAGAAGGCCCTCTGGTGCCGCGGGGCGGGGACCACGGCCGGGAGGGGCCAGAGCAGAGCCGCCCGGCCTCTGAGGTGCCTCTGAGGAGCACACCCACCCGCAGCACCCGCCTGCGGGGACGGCTCTCGGTCACGGCAGGTCCAGAAGGAGGGTTCTCACTGTGCTTCCGCTTCGCCAAGGGTCTTCCAACAGAGAGACATCATCCCGAATGCGACCTCCGACGGGCGCGACAGCGTATCAAACCCCATCGCCGGCCGCGTCCTCCGCCACCTCTGGGCACGCCTGCAGCTGGGGTCCGTCCCCGGGGCTGACAGAGAGCGCAGCCGGCGCGGCCTGCTCGCTGGCGCGGCTTCGGGCTCCCAGGAGGCGCCGTGCAGGAAGCATTTCAGAGAACCCGCGGATGCCGCTCTCCCCCGACCTGCGCCACGACTTGTCCTGACTGTGTCCTCTGACCGCGGGCCGGGACGGGTGCTGGGCACCTCACACCCCCCAGTGGCCGTCCCACACAGGGGTCCTTACCCCGGCTGCACGCGCGAGAAAGCTGAGGCTCAAGCAGGGCAAGTGCCCGTCCCAAGGGCAGAGCCGGTGGCCTCCGAAGACCACGTCCTCACGACCACACACTCGTGCTTCCCTCAACGCACACCGCCTGGGCCCACCCGGTGCAGCCCACTTCGGTCCACCGGAATCCCGGCCCTGCCACTCGCTGAGGGACGAAGGGCACGTCGCTTCGCTTTTCTGTGCCCCAGTTTCCCCGTCTGCCAAACAGAGGGAGCGGTCCCTACCTCAGAGCTCTGTGAGCAGGACCACATGAGTTAGTTATCAGCTAAGGAGCCCTTGCAGTGAGCACCGCACTGGGAGGGCGCGCCGGCTGTCCCGGTGTCAACGCACCCCCTGCCGCCACTACTGCCGCCACGAGCATCACCGGCAAGAGGGCGTTAAGACCTAGGCTGAGCCAGGCCAACCGGCCTAAGGTCTGGCCAAACCTGTCAGTGAAAGTGCAGGGGTTCCCAACCAAACCCAAGCGTTGAGTCCCTTCCCAGCACAGTCCACCCCCACTCTGGGCCGTCAGGTCGCCACTTAACCTCTCCTCGGGAACCAGTTATTCAAGAGGCTCTGCGTGCCCGGGTCCCACCCCTAGCTCGCCCGGGCCCAGCCGCCCACCACTCCAATCTTCCCAGCACCTCCCAACTTCGGCCCCGCCCTCCCCACCTCGGCCCCACCTCCCCTGCCTAGGCCCCGCCCTCCCCACCTCCCCTCTCTAGGTCTCCCACCTCCCCACCTCCTCCCCCCTCCTCCTCCTCCCCCGCCTAGGTCCCCTCCTCCCCACCTCGGCCCCACCTCCCCTGCCTAGGCCCCGCCCTCCCCACCTCCCCTCTCTAGGTCTCCCTCCTCCCCACCTCCTCCCCCCTCCTCCTCCCCCCCTGCCTAGGTCCCCTCCTCCCCACCTCGGCCCCACCTCCCCGACCTAAGCCCCGCCCTTCCCACACCACCCTACCCGAGGCTCTGGGCCTGCGGCACGCCAACACGAGGAAGGTCTTTAAACCTCACGGCAGCTTTCCTCGTTAGCCAATCCCAATTCGGCTCTCCCCTCTACGACGCCGAAGGGCAGCCCATACAGTTTTAGGGCCAAGCACTCCACACCGACTGACCCACAGAACCCCTCCCGCTCTCCCTCCAGGGACGCTTTGTCCTCAGAACAATGGCCCGCACCGCCCAGCCCTGCCACCAGCAGCCTCTGGAAGCCTCGGGCAGGGAGGGGAGGGAAACTGGAAAGGGGCAAACGCAGGGCTCAAGCCTAGCTCCGTGGCTTCCTGACTCTGTGACCTTCTGGAACTTAATGTGCTTCTGTGAGCCTCAGTTTCCTTATGTGCAAAGCAGAATACTCGTGCCCGGTTCCTCTTCTCCGGATGAGAGATCAGTCAGACGGACCCGGGTCTGGATCCCCTCTCTGCCACAACAGGACCTCGGGCAAGCTCCTCCACCTGACCCTCGGGAGACAAAGAGGACCCACCTCTCAGGTTTTTGGATGGACATAAGAAACGTGACCTGTCCGTGCTATTAATCCAGCAGGATTGGGTATCCAGCCCAAGAAGTGGAGGTCACAACACATCCCAGCCGGTCTGCACATGCAAAAGCGATCCCAAAGGCATTTTTGGAAGGCCTGTTCTCCGATGCAGCGTGCGGACGGGTGGGAGGGCGAAGCAGTCAGGCAGTCCCCATTTCAGAACCCCGACACCTTTCTGCAAATAGGCACCACTTTTAAGGTACAAGAGTACATAAAACTGGGGCTCAACAGCCAAACGAACCCTAATTATCCCCCACCTATTCCAAAACGCCACAGGAATTCAGACGATAAAAGTACAAAAAAAGCAGACACCCAAGATCCCGCCTCCCAGATTTAAAAGATATTTACATGGGATTCCTTTTTTCTTTTTTTTTTTTTTAATAAAACAGACATAGCTGGGGCATGTGGGGGGGCTCAGTCGGTTAAGCAGCCGACTTCAGCTCAGGTCATGATCTCATGGTCTGTGAGTTCGAGCCCCGCGTCGGGCTCTGTGCTGACAGCTCAGAGCCTGGAGCCTGCTTCGGATTCTGTGTCTCCCTCTCTCTCTGCCCCTCCTCCACTCACGCTCTGACTCTGTCTCTCAAAGATAAATAAATTAAAAAAAAAAAAAACAGACATAGCTGAAAGCCTCCCACACCCCTTTGCTCTCCACTCCCTCTGCCCAAACAGTGGTTCCTCTAACTGTAATTCCCACCTAGTTCTGCCCTCTAATCGCAGATCGCAGTGTCTCTATTTATTATGTACGTATCCATAAGCAGTACCTATAAATCTCATAGGTACTCTTTTAAATGTATAGGATGTTTTGCAACTTGCTTTCTTCCACTCAGCGGGATGTTTGGAGATTTATTAAAGGACTGGAAAATTGAACTAAATTTTTTTTCACATAATGGAATCGCTGACAACAGTTATAACGAATGAACCAGGGCTACCTGTGGCACCCCCTCTTTTAGGCATACCCTTCGATGCTGTACTTCCAGCAACTTCCTAATGTTCTTTAATCCTGACCTTTGCTTTCACAATTAAACAGGCTGCCCTTGCCCCCAGGGAGCAGCCACAGAAAGGCTCCAAGTGGTTCGTGGAGCTGCTCTGGTCACACAGTTACTGGCTGAGTGGCAGAGCCGTCCAAAGCCCACGCACTTATGACACCGTGATTCGCGGGTGTACTCTCTCCTTAGTTCTGCCCTTCCAGCCCAGTGTTCTGGCGCAAAACAATTGCCTCTTAAACTCTGCCTTCCAGAACTTTCACAAGCTTATTCCCGTGGTGTTAGCGGAAGCAAAACTGGCCTGAGGCGAGGCACTACGTTGGCCCAGGATTCTTTGCAAAATAAGCACCAACAGAGCTACCCTTTTTTTGGGGGGGCGGTGGAAGAGCCTGCACAAGGGCAGTGGGGACCCCAAGAGGATGAGGCTTCCTGTCTCCAGGTAGCCACCTACGGGAAATGGGCGGTGACCTGGGCTCGAGGAGGCCGAGAGGCACTGAAAGTCCTGGGAACGAACAGACTCATTTGCAAGACGCAAACGCTGTCTTTCCAGTTCCGACTGGGATCATTACTGGGAGCTCTCATCGGCAATGGCAAAAATGGCAATGGAAAGAAAAAGGAATTCTGTCGCTTAGGATAAGCAGCTCTCTCGTCATCCCTGATCTGACTCCAAGACAATCCCAAGGCCTCCTCTAGCCTTCCGAACCAGCTTCCGCCAGGGCCCAAGGGCGACCGTTCTGTCTGCTTCATCTCGGCTAGGCCACTGAAGGGATACTTCTTCCTCCCCGATCGGAGAGGGGAGAGGCTGGCAACGACGGCAAACTGCTACTGAAACGGCAGCAAGTCTCCCCCCGCAGCTGGACTCCCAGCTGCCACGACCTCAGCCCTCAGCCCTCAGCCCTCACTAAGGGGCTGTGACGCTCCGTCCGTGCAGATCACATTTTTCTGAGCCTCGTTTCTACCGTTTGTAAACTGCACGTCATTATCTCAGTCTCTCTTGAAGCCACAAAGGTCTTTTGAGGGAGGAGAACCCCTCAGTGGACGGGGGGGGTCACTTGGGGGTGAAGGATGGGCTTAGTCTCAAAAAGAAATACATTCTTTGATGAAGAGATCCTCAAAACCCTTACTCAAATTTTGTGAAACGGGAGTGAAAGCATCCGCGCTATTTTTACTGCTCAGCAACAGACACTTGGAGTAAAACGATTCAGCTTGCTGTGAAAACGGGCTGGGAGACGAGGGTTCCTCCCACACGGAAAGTGTAGCTATCACCTCGGAGGGTACTTGGCAAACGCTGGCAGAGAATGAGAACAGAGAAAGCAGCAAAAGAACAAAATGTTTCCCCTCCAAGGTCAGTCTGTGAACAGTGGGTTCGAAGCTGCCCCTTCCTTCTGGGAGGAAAAAGATTTCAGTAAGGTTGAGCACGCTCTCCGGGCCAAGCCGCAGGCCTCGGCCTGCGCCCAGCTTCTGGCCTGCGCCCAGCTTCTGGAACGAACGTGCTCACCCCAAGGATCCTCCGAGGCCTGCTTTCTCTGACTGCGAACTGCCAAAAGCGAAAACTCCGTTCTACGAAATGCCACATGGCTCTTCCTTCCCGCTTCTTTCGAACTGTGCCTTCTTTGCCAGGAGTGTAGGAGGGTTTGAGAGGGAAAACTGGGGTCGGAACTTTATTCTACAATCATAAGGCTGAATGGCGCCTGAGAGATCACTGAATCCTACCTCCTTATTCTTGGTCCTGGGTCAAAAATGAGCGAGGACTTCTAGGCTTCAAAGATACTGGGTAAATTAGCAAGATAATAATCATAACAATAAATAACAATAAAGGGGGCAGACACAGGTAATGGCATGTATGCAACTTGTGAATAAGAACAAATCTCTCCTTTCACTTATAAGGGAGATACCGAAATAAAGATGGAAAGTAGTATGGAGGTTGCCGGTCAGTATGGGGACTAGGGAGTTACTGATTAATGTGGGCAGAGTTCCAGTTTTGCGAAATCAAAAGAAAAGAGTTATGGAGACAGACGGTGGTGACAGGCGCACAACGGGGGAACTGTACTTAATGCCACTGAACAGTACACTTGGTCAGAAGGTACATTTTATGTTATGTGTATTTTGCCACAATTTTTTAAACCGAGGAGAAAGGGGAAAAAGAAAGAGAGAGAGAGAGAGAGAGACCTCTACCTGCTAGCTTTCATTTGGGGGCCAGCATGGCCTAGGGGCTGGCAACTAAGACGCTGGAGTCCTCGGCTTCTCTCTCTGTCCTGCATTTACTATCTGGGGGCCTTGGGGCAAGTCACTTGACGTCTCTGAGACTATTTCTTCATCTGTAAAAATGGGAAAAATAATAACAGTCCCCAACCTCACAGGTCTATGAGGATAAGAAAACAAGAGAAGAGAATCTCATAGCACAAAAGAGTAATCACACGCTAAATTATTATTACGCGTTTTAAGAATAAATTAGTTTATTAATGTTACTTAAAAGTCGGTATTGATCAAATAATTAAATTATTAATATTATATTATCAGCTAGGTCGATAAGCGCAGCCGACTTCGTCTTAAGGGAAAAAGCATCCCAGGTTAGGAGTCAGACCGAGGGTTCAAGAAGGTCTGTGGGCGTGAGATTGCCCCCAGGCGACACGCGGGGATTGACTGAGATGATCTCCAAAGTTACCAAAAAACAAGATCGGTTTTGCTACTCGGCGGGAGCCACGCTTGGAACTGCACCTCCCTCACCGCCTAAGCTTCTCGAGGATGTCCCGGACGAGGGAAGGGGACCAACGGTCGTGCCCGAAGGCTGATTGCAAAGGCCCTTCCTAAGCCTGAGGAGGTAGCATGGTGCAAGGCTTGTGCAAGACACCCTCGAATCAGAAGCAAGGGTCTCGCACCTTTGTTCCTCCCCTGCCAAGTCTGCCCCAGCCCGCTGGGGGAGCTGCAAGGAACCTGCAAGCTTCCCAGATCCTGCAGAGACCCCAAGAAAAGGCAACCCCAAAACAGCCTGGGTTGCAGAATTATAAATACCCCCTTGCACATGCGCACTGCGATTTACGAGTGGCCCCGGGACACGACGCGCGCCCACTGCGCCTGCGCCGTCCGGCTCGCCCTTTGGGGCACAGGACCAGAAAGGGGGGTCCCGTGGTCCCGCGAAGAAGAAAAAGGAATGAGTCTGCGGCGGCCGCTCGGTCCCGGTTTCCTCGTTCCTTACCTCATAGTGCTTCATGGCTCCTTCGCACGGCCCCTACTAATCCTGCTACCGCTGCTGCCTACCTGCGCGCGACAAGGAACAGGGTCCCTCACGCGCTCGCGACTGCCGCGCGAGACTAACATCGGTTCGGCGTCCGCCCCGCCCCTCCCTGGCGCGAGCGCCCCTACAACCAATCAGCGCGCGGGGCGCTCACCTTCGACCCCGCCCCGCGGGGGGCAGGTCTCGCCACGAAGTTGGCCAATCAGCTTGCGGGACACACTGAGGGGGGTGGAGGGCAGGCCTGACGGGGAAGAGCAAAAAGGTGTTTGGCCACCCACCAATCAAAATAAGGCCTCGGCGCCGCGCGCCCCTTGCGGGCCTCTGGGTGGCGTCGCTGTGGAAACCGAGGGAAGCGACGGTTACCGTAAAGCTGGGGGCGGGAGCAAAAAGTTGAGTGACAGGGAGGGCAGCATCCGCATGGCGGGCGGCGCGGCTGTGTGAACTCCCAGGTGGGCAACCCCCCTGGGTAACGGGGAGCGACTTGAAAGGGAGAGGAGCTGGAGGCGTGTGCT
This sequence comes from Paguma larvata, assembly GCA_030068075.1. Classification (NCBI taxonomy): domain Eukaryota; kingdom Metazoa; phylum Chordata; class Mammalia; order Carnivora; family Viverridae; genus Paguma; species Paguma larvata. The sequence continues at coordinate 9,962,868 of CM057842.1, read as the reverse complement.
TGGGCGCCTGGATGGAGAAGCGTCTCTGGCGAGGGGACCCCCATCTGTCATGAATGGGAGGGGTCAAAAAAGGGGAAATGAATGACGAAAGTCCCCTGGGATCCCCCGACCTGCAACCCGAGTCTCGCCCCATTGGGGGGCGGGGAGGGGTGCCTTCACTGCCCTGTTCAATGCAAGCTCCGCCGCCCCACCTTGCCTGGCCCCATAGGCAGAGGGCCCACACTTGTCCCCCTGCGCTGTCCAGTCTGGTCACATGTAGCTAGTGAGCCCTTGAAATGTGGCCGGTTGGAGCAAATTGAGATGTGTTGTAAATGTAAAACACACACCGACTTCAAAGACTTAGTACGAAAAGGAGAAGGTAAAATAAAAATCTCACTGATAACCTTTTATGTTACAAGTTGAAATGATAATATTTTGGATATATTGGATTAAAATAGCTTATTAAAATTAAGTTCCCCGGTTTCTTTTTACCTTTTTTAACATGCCCATTAGAACATTGAGAATCACAGACCTGGCTTGCATTTGTGGTTGGCAGGTGTGCCTTTACTGGACAGTGCTGGTCTGGGGTCATGCCATGCTTTTGCTCCTTTGTCACGAGCAGGCTGGGAAAACTGGATACCACCTGATACACACACACACACACACACACACACACACACACACAGACTCCTGCACACACGCAAGATTTCAGGACAGGATAAGGAGTGAGTAGCACTGGCACACCCCCTCACCTTCTCTCCTTTCTCCTGATTCCAGACCCTGCCCCTCAGCCTTCATCAACCGCTGAACCTTTGGAACTTACAAGCCTGACATCAGAGACAGTGGTGAGAAGTCCTCAAAGGTAGATCACTGATTCACGGGGGAGCAGGGTGGGGCAAGGTGAGTCAGCGCTTAACACTTAGTCATCTAGTTTCAGTTCTGGAAGCTTCTGAAGCTACAGCTTTTGGGGACCTGTGATTCCCAGTGAAGGAAGTCAAGGTCATGGTCTTCAGACACACACTACCTTTGTCACCAGGTCTAACTGGGCAAAAGAGGTGAAAACCTAAAGGTGCTTTATAATTGTGCTTTCAAAAACACAGATCTTTTTCTATTGACAATTAAGGGCTCGCAGTATCTTGAGATCCTTTGTGTCCTGACAGGCTTCCCTCCCTGCCCTCACCGAGGGGGGACAGGAGGAGTGATCACAGAAACCAAACGCTAAAACCCTACCAAGTTGAGTTACTTGATACATCTGAGGGTGAAGCCCTGAGGGGCACATTTGAACTCCTAAAATCGAGCCCTGTTGTGCTACTTTGTCGATTTCCAGCCCCTCTAATGTGGGCTGGCTCCGTGCGTCTTCTGTCGTGCCGCATTGCAGCTGGAAAGGTGTGCGGGGTCCAAACTGATGTCGTTTTGGAGAGACTCCACGTACATTCCTACGGACTCAGAACATCCTGGAGTGTTTGCCTTTCGAGCCCGTTTTCCCGAGCCCCGCACTCACTCAATAGGCACAAAATCGTTCTATGATCCTACGGTATCGTGGGCCAGCAAGGCCACGCGAATAATTTCCACCCTCTCCTTGCCCACAAGAAGCTCAGAGAAAGACAGGATCCAGCCCAGAAAGGAGAATTCCTCTTTGTTTTTGATAGATACTGCAGGTGCGAGGACCCCTGGTTGGCCTCGTCTGGCTTCCAGTAACCAGGCTGTCCGCAGAAATAATATCCACCTTCAGAACGAAGCCTGGCCGCTTTGTTCGAACCATTCATGATGCTGTACTGAGGCTCTGACCGTGCCTGTCGGTTAGGGACAGCTAGACCCTCCCTGTGTCCCCAGCATCCCCAGCACAGCGGCTAATTTCACAACAGTCACAGTTCACGTTTGCTGAGCCAACTGTGACAAGCCCCTTCAAGCGATTCCGAAGGGGAAATTGCAGAAAAGTCTGGCACGATGGCGGCACTGAAGGACGAGCGAGGGCTCCTTGGATCTCGGATCTGGTGGAACCCAGGGTCGTTTGGATGATGAAACTCTGGTGTGTCTGTCTGTCTCCCAGGCTTCTCTTGTATTCCCCACATGCAGGTAAGGTAGGATCTGGATCTCTCTGGGAACCTGGCCTGGCTTGTTTTGGGGTACGTGATGGAGCTGGTTCAGGGCCGTGTGAGGGAAGGTGAAGCCTAGAGCAGACAAGCCGGGGCTGGTTAGCAACTTTCCACTGTGTCAGGAAATCCCAGAGAGAGGCTTCCAGAGTCCTACCCTGTCTTGCCTTCTTTAAGTCCGTTGAATTTTTTTTTCTTTTTATTCAGCTGTAATTTACATACGGTAGAATTTACCTTTTATAGGGTACCGCTTGGGATGTATATGGCGGTGTCACCATCATCACGCTCAAGATGTAGAAAATTTTCCATCATCCCCCCTCAAATTCCCCCGTATCCCTTCTAGCAGACCCTAGCCCCTGGCAACCAACCATCTGCCTTGTGCCTTAACGCTTTTACCTTTCCCAGAACGCCTTATAGAATGGAATCACAAAAAGTGTGTTCAAACGGTCTTTTCAAGGATTTTTTTTTTCAAGGATTTTTATTTACTTATTTTTGAGAGCAGGAGAGACAAAGCATGCGTGGGGGAGGGTCAGAGAGAGAGAGGGAGACACAGAATCCGAAGCAGGCTCCAGGCTCTGAGCCATCAGCACAGAGCCTGACGCAGGGCTCGAACCTACAGACCGTGAGATCATGACCTGAGCTGAAGTCGGACACCTAACCGACTGAGCCCCCCAGGTGCCCCTCAAACGGCCTTTTGAACCCCACTCCTTTCACTAACATAAGGCATTTGAGGTTCATCTGCCTTGTTTTCTGTACCAGTAGCTCGGTCCTTTAATTTTATGGCTGAATAAACCCATCCGTCCATCACGTGGCCAGACCACCGTTTGTGTATCCATTCACCCGCTGAAGAACAGTTAGGTTTTCGCGGCTGTTGATAATTACAGACCAAGCTTTGATAAACATTCGGCCCCGGGCTTTTATGGGTGAAAAAAGAACATGGGTCCTTACTTCACCTGGGTCTGCCCCAGATCATGGGCTCATGGAGTGCTTTAGAAGGTCTTTTTAAAGAAGAGAAGCAATGTTGAAACGAGTGGCGATGCATTCCTAAAAATTTCAGGCTTCATCATCATCTCAATCACGCTTTACACAAGCCGAGGGCTTACCTGTAAACACTGAGTGTGCCGAACACTTTACACTTCAGCATCTTAGTCACCGGGAGACCTCAGGCAGGTCACAGGACCTCTCAGAGCCTCAGTTTTTCCACGGCCAAATGCAGGTAGCTAACACGAGGCCAACCCCCCTGGATTATTGCAAGGCTTAAATGAGTTAATACATAAGGAGCACTCGGAGTGGGCTTGGCACATCGCAGGGCCATGTCAGTAATAGCTGTTATAATGTTTATCTCCTGGCCCCTCTCGATTTCATTCTTCTAGCAACCCTGGAAGGTATGATCTCAGTCTTATCTCCAGTTTATAGGAGACACACCTACAGAGATCGAGCAAGTCGTGCACGACCTCACAGGCAGTAAATAAGTAAATAGTGAGTCCTAGATTTCAGCTGAGGCTGACTGACTCCAGGCGCACCTGCTTTGTTCCTGTATCAGTCAGGGTTCTCCCAAAGAAACAGAACCAGGATGCATGTGTTTGTGAGTGTGTGTGTGTGTGTGTGTGCGTGCGTGTGTTAAGAGATGTATTTCCGGGCACCTGGGTGGCTCGGTCCGTTAAGCATATGACCTGGGCACAGGTCAAGTTCCAGCCCCACATCGGGCTCTGTCCTGACAGCTCCGAGCCTGGAGCCTGCTTCCGATTCTCTGTCTCCCTGGGTCTCTGCTCTTCCCTTCCTTGTGCCGTCTCTCTCTCAAAAATAAATAACCATTTAAAGAAAAATTTCAAAAAAATATATGTATATATATAAAAGAGATGTATTTCAAGGCATCGGTTTACATGACTGTGGGCACTAGCTAGGCAAGTCTGAAATCTGTAGGGCAGACCAGCAGGCTAGAAACTCTTGGCCAGGGGCTGATGATGCTTCTTCCTCAGGGAAACCTAAGTATTATTTGCTTTTAAAGTCTTTCAACTGATTGGACAAGGCCCACCCACATTATCCAGGGTCATCTCCTATACGTAAATCCACTGATCATAGATGTTAACCATATCCACAAAATACCTTCCCAGTAACACTTGCCTTACTGTTTAATTGAACACCCGGGTACCATAGCCTAGCCAAACCGATGCATAAAATTAAACCATCCCAACTTCTCCGAGTTGAGAGCTCAAGGTCTGCTGGGGTTTCTGCAGAGGCTGCTTTTTCAGTAACATTTTGAAGTGTCCAAGTCAAAAAATCCTAAGGAGAGGTGTTGGGGTTCCGTTGCATATATTGGGGTTAAACAAAAATTCCTGAACGTGACCCAGGCGGACTCAAGGAAGAGGGAGTCTCCGGCCCTAAGTTTGCCTCCAAATACAAATACCCCCAAAGCCATGTCAAGACCTTTGGAGGTTGCCACATTTGTAACTCTAAATGAAACATATACGATAAAATACACGCATGGGAGCGTGAGGAAGTCCACAAGCACTGGGCTCTCCTTCATGCTGGCGACTCTCCGGCTGTTTACTTATGTAACTTTTTAAAATCTTGAATTCTTTCCCCCCGTAATGATTCAGGACCCAGCCCAGACCCATCCTCCTGGGTTGGCCAGTGTGTGTACTAATCCAGTCCTTCCTGACACAGTTACCCTTGGCGAGGTCAGCGAGTGGCCAAGGGTGGCCCGGATCCCCAGCCAGGAAGCAGGGGAAAGCCATGGTCTCCTTTCTCCGGAGTCTCAGCTCGCACGAGGGTGGCAGTCTCTCGAAGCTCTTTGCTATGGTGGTGCCAGGAAGGGGGCGGCTCAACGGCCCATCGTCCAACAAGACAGTTAGTCACCGCTATGATAGTGCTTCCTCTGTTCTGGGTCTGCCCTGGGCATTTTACGCATGTTGACTCATGTCAATTTCTTTTTTTTTTTTATGTTTATTATTTTTTTTTAATTTAAAATAGTTTATTTTCAAATTGGTTTACATATAACACCCAGTGTTCATCCCAACATGTGCCCTTATTTAATGCCCATCACCCCCTCTCCCCCCCATCTCCCTCACCCTCAGTTTGTTCTTAGTCTTTGAGAGTCTCTTATGTTTTATCTCCGTCCCTCTCTGTGTCTTTTTTTTTTCTTTCCCCTCTTCCCCTCCCCCTGGTTTTTGCTTAGTCTCACCAAGTCCACCTATTCGTGGAAACATATGGTATCTGTCTTTTTCTGACTGACTTATTTCACTTAACATAATACCCTCCAGTTCCATCCATGTTGCTACGCATGGCCAGATTTCATTTTTTCTCATTGCCACATAGTAGTCCATTGTATATATGTACCACTTTATGTTTATTTTTGACAGAGAGAGAGAGAGAGAGAGAGAGAGAGAGAGCAAGCAGGGGAGGGGCAGAGAGGGGGGAGACAGAGGATCCAAAGCAGGCTCTGTGCTGCTGACAACAGCAAGCCCAATGTGGGGCTCAAGCTCACAACTGTGAGATCATGACCTGAGCTGAAGTCAGATACTCAGCCGACTGAGCCACCCAGGTGCTCCGACTCATGTCAATTTCAAAGCCCTGTGAGGCAGGTTCAACCAACTGCTGCCCCCATTGTACAGATGAAGAGAGCGAGGCCCCGCATGGCTCAGTAAGCAGCCCAAGATCATGCAGCCAGGAAGTACTGGAACTGGGAATGCAACCTGCTGTCTGGCTGCAGAGCCAGGATCACACCACCCTGGCACTTCTTCCAGGAACCTTCCACCTCGACCACCACCACTGCTGACCCCTTCATCCCTATGGCCTTCTAGGGTGGTACCCCTTTTTGAGCCTTCTTTCCCCATCATCCCTGTCTTTGACCACAGGCACCCCAGACTCTCAGAGCCAAAGATGATAGTGTTGCCCACGGATGAGGAAACAGAGGCCCTGAATGGGTGTACGACACACCCATGTCCCCCAGAATCAGAAATGTAGTGGGGAGAAAAATGAAGCAGATGCATTAAAAACAGGCAGGGATACTTAGGAAGCGTCCACTGCGACTGGGCACCAGATACTCTTCCAGGCACTGGAACGCAGCACGGACAGCTGCTGGCTGGGAGAGAGCGGGTTGAGCACGAAAGCCAAAGAAGGAGATGATTTCAGATTTCAGGGGCAGGTAAAGCGAAAGGCACGAGGAGCGCTTTTCCCCGGAGGGAAGACTTCTCCGGGGAAGTGAGCTTTGGCCCGGAGCCTCGCCCTGCTTTATGTGGACCTGTATGGTGAGGACAGGGACAGTCCTACAGCTCCTAATCGCATTCTCTCCACAGCCAATAGGGCGGTGGGTATTTTTATTCCCATGTTACAGAAGTCGGGGTGTGGGGGGGAAACCTGGGGCAAGGAAAGGTTAGTCCGCTTGCTCAGAATCTCCCGGAGGGGAACGCACCCCCGGGGCCCCGTGAGATGTGGACTTGCAGTTCTACTGTCACCTGGGGAAGGGTGGGGCAGCTCTGAGGGGCGTGGTCGCCTCCAGCCCCGCCCCTTTCCGGAGCGCAGTGTCGTAACCTATTGACCCAGGCTCGGGACTGGACTCGCCGCAGGCCGGGTTAGCAAAGGCGGTGAAAGAAGGTCGCGATTGGCTCCCCGCAGGCAGTAGGCGGGGCCTCTGTCGCTTGGTGCGCGCGTCGCGGGGGAGGCGTTGCCGAGGGTCTAGCGGGAAGGGGCGTGGCCGCGCGCGGGCGGCCGTTGGCAGCGTAGCCCCGCCCCGGATGTCGCGCGTCGCGGACTGGGCGGTGGCGATTGGTCGGAGCGGCGCGGGGGGCGGGGCGGAAGGTTCTGGAGGGGGCTGGCGGGCTCTGGAAGCTTCCGCCGGACGGGTATATAGAGTCCGGGACGGGGCGGCGGCGAAGCCGGGGTACGGCGACAGCTGGGCGGCGGGCCGCAGGCGGGGGCTATGGGCAAGGACTATTATCAGACGCTGGGCCTGGCCCGCGGCGCTTCAGACGAGGAAATCAAGCGGGCTTACCGCCGCCAGGCGCTACGCTACCACCCAGACAAGAACAAGGAGCCCGGCGCCGAGGAGAAGTTCAAGGAGATCGCCGAGGCCTACGACGTGCTCAGCGACCCGCGCAAGCGCGAGATCTTCGACCGCTACGGGGAAGAAGGTGCGTGCGCGCGCGGCTAGGGGCGCGCCCCCGCCGTTTGACAGGACGGGAAACCGAGGCCCGGGGGCCAGGCTCTGGCTTCCCCGGGGGATGTCCGGATCGCGGTGGGCGAGCAGCCCCCGCCCTCCGGCCACGCGGGCCTCCGCCCTCGGATTGGCGGCCGCCCGATGGGAGGAGGAGTCCTGGCCGCCGAGCTCGCCCAGAAGCTTCTAGCATGTCAGGGGCTGCCCCTCCCTAGGCGCCTCCGCCCACGTCCCCGAGCGGCCCCGGGGGTGCGGGTGCGGACGGAAAGGGGGACAGGCTGAGCCGGGCCGGCGGCGCCACGGCCCTGGGGGGGGGCACGGGGCTCACCTGGGCCGAGGGGGCGGGCGCCGGCGTCCGGGGGGCAGGGCGGGGCCTCTGGCTGCGCGCCGGGCCCGACCTGCGAGTGGCGAGCCTGCGACGAGCGCGCCGATTAGCGCCGAGCTGGGCGCGGGGCCCCTGCGAGGGCGGGGTGAGGTAATCCCCGGGAGCGCTCACCTAGCCCGGTGCCAGGCACGTAGCCGGCGGGGCAGGCCGGGTGCGGGCGGCGCGGGCCTCCGCGGGCAGGAGGGGCCGGCTCCCCTGTTGTCCGGCTGCCCGCCCGCCCGCCGCTGACTCAGACCGGTTCCTGGGCTGGGGCTTGAGAAATGAAGTGGCTTTTTATGTAAGCACGGTGGCAGTTAGCGTCAGGGCGTGAGATCGGGAAAGGCGCGTTTCGCGTTCACTGCTGCTGTCCACGCCCGCTCTGGAGTGTTTCCTGGAGCGAGCACTCACCGACAGCGGGCCGGGTCGTGCCGGGGTCGTCTGGGCTCTTCACGAGCTCCATGCATGCGGGGAGGAGAGGTCCCTCCGAAGTGAGGGGGGGGGGGGCCCAGTCCCTGGGGCGGGGAGCGGTAAAGGGTCGGTTCTTCCCGGATCTCCTGTGACAGGCTAGACCGATTTCCCCCCAACCCGCCCTCCCGCGGCGCCCAAGCCTTTTTCCCTTAGTGAAAGGCCCCCCGCTAACGATCCGATCTCTTCTGATTTTTGCCTTTCAGGCCTAAAGGGTGGTGGCCCCAGTGGTGGGAGCAGCGGCGGTGCTAACGGTACCTCTTTCAGCTACACGTTCCATGGAGACCCTCATGCTATGTTCGCTGAGTTCTTCGGTGGCCGGAATCCCTTTGACAACTTTTTTGGGCAGCGGAACGGGGAGGAAGGCATGGACATTGACGACCCGTTCTCCAGCTTGCCCATGGGCATGGGCGGCTTCACCAACCTGAACTTTGGCCGCTCCCGCCCCGCCCAGGAGCCCACCCGGAAGAAGCAGGACCCCCCCGTCACGCACGACCTCAGGGTCTCTCTCGAGGAGATCTACAGCGGCTGCACCAAGAAGATGAAGATCTCCCACAAGCGGCTGAGCCCCGACGGCAAGAGCATTCGCAACGAGGACAAGATCTTGACCATCGAAGTGAAGCGGGGGTGGAAAGAAGGGACCAAAATCACCTTCCCCAAGGAAGGCGACCAGACCTCCAGCAACATTCCAGCTGACATTGTCTTTGTTTTAAAGGACAAGCCACACAATATCTTTAAGAGAGACGGCTCTGATGTCGTTTACCCGGCCAGGATCAGCCTTCGGGAGGTAGGACGCGCAGTAGGGCGGCTCGCGGGGAGGGAGGCGGTCGGTTGTCGCAGTCGTTCGGTACTTACCTGACCGATACGTCGGAGCCCTTGGGGGACGGGGCAAAAACACTAGTGACCGGGGCTGCCATGCTGGTGACCCGGGTGGATCCAGGGACCCGCTCTGAGCAATAGGGACCTGACGGCGCTTACCCTGCGTCACACAGCGGCCGGGCGGGAGTGGTGCCTGCCACGCGGCCTCGCCGTCTAATGTTCTCTCTCTGCTCTCCCGAGGCTCTATGTGGCTGCACGGTGAACGTGCCTACTCTGGACGGCAGGACCATCCCCGTCGTGTTCAAAGATGTCATCAGGCCCGGCATGCGGCGAAAAGTTCCTGGAGAAGGCCTCCCCCTCCCCAAGACGCCCGAGAAGCGCGGGGACCTCATCATTGAGTTCGAAGTGATCTTCCCCGAAAGGATTCCCCAGACGTCAAGATCCGTACTGGAGCAGGTTCTGCCAATATAGTCACCAGGGTGTCCCGAGGACTGACCAGGGACCTTTCCAGAGCTCAAGGATTTCCAGACTGTTCCACCAGTTGCGGACCCGTGAGAGGGCGGGAGGGCCCAGGGAGGGCTTTCGTACTGCTGAATGTTTTCCAGAGAATATATTACAATCTTTCAAAGTCGTGCACTAGACTTCAGTGGTTTTTCGAGGGATAGGGCGGCAGGTGGTGGGGACAGCAGGAAGAGGCATTCCAGTCTGTCCCACTGGGTCCCGCAGCCCTCCTGGGATGGGCCCGCACCCTCCTCCAGGCCCCGCCCGCGGGCGAGAGGCAGACCCGCAGCTGGACTTGATCGGGCGTAGCCCTTCGCTTGCGGCCGGCCGTCGGGTGGTATCGACCTGCCGCCTTGGTTCCCAGGCCCTGTACACGCCTCCGTCTTTGTCGTGTGATCAGTTGGTGTTTGATTCTGTATTTGTCTCCCACGTCTTGCCGTTCCTCTGAAGAATCCTATTTTCTCTTTTGCCGTCTCAAATTGAGAACCGACCTGGACTCTTTGTGCAAAACCGCCCGGCCGGCACCCACAAGCAATACCTCTCGTTCCAGCAGGACCAAGGGCGCCGGCCTCGGGTGGACGAGCTGCACGGGCGCCCCTCCCTGGAGGGTCTCGGGCCCTGGACAGAGCTGGGGCCCTCTCGACCCCTGACTCCAAGGCCAAGTGCGCTCACCTAAGGGTCACACTCTGTTTTTTTCTTTTTTTTTTTTTTTTCTGTCAGGCAATCTTTTGGCACACCTGGGGCTTCCCAGTGACCCAGGTAATTTTGTTGAATGGACTCTGGACTCTTTCAAAAGGACCTGATCCTTTTGATTCGGCGCAGCCCTCACTCTAATCCCTTTTGATAAAAGGGTCTTTGCTTCTGATTACAGGAGCACTGTGGAACGTTTGTAAATATGTTTTTATAATTCTGTGTGATGTTGGTGTGCACTCAAAGGAAGCCAGTCCGTGGCGGCGGCGGCGGCTCTGTGTGTACTGGGCCACGATGGAATTCCGGAGGAACCTTGGGAGTCGGGGCGGGGGGGGGCAGGGGGGCACAAGGTGTCTGTTCCCCGCAGGCCAGTCTGGTGCTCAGACTTTTAGACTCATTGTAAGTTGCCACTGCCAACGCGACCGAAGCGTGCGACTTGTCATTGTGCGGCACGACAGCATTAAAGACCGATGCTAAACCTCCGGGGAGCGGTCCTGCGACTCTGTTTGAGGGCTCTGCTGGCTGGGGCTGGGGCGGCGGCTGGGCGTCCCTTAGACGCAGTCTGGGGGGAGGCCGGAGTCCCCTTGGAGGGGGAGAGACGGCTCCCTTCCCGAGCGGCACGGGGAGCAGCGAATGTCCGTCCACAGGGACTCGGTCCAGGCGTCCAGAGAGCCCGGTGGATGCAGAGCTTGTTCGGTGAAGGTCGGGGCCGACCTTGAGCAGTTCGCTTTCCCATGTTCCTGGCGGGGCCCGGCTGCCGGGGCCAAGCGGTGTGTGCGTGGTCTGCCCTACGGTCCCCCTGCACTTGGCTGCCGGGGCCAAGCGGTGTGTGCGTGGTCTGCCCTACGGTCCCCCTGCACTCCTTTTTTCCCCGCGAGAACAGGCTGAGTGGCAGGCAGGCCCTGGCCAAACCAGACTAGAATTCCAGCCCAGGACCGAGGCGGCCCTGGAGAAGGCCCGTTTCCTGCCCTGGCTTCAGGCTGGGGCCACCAAAGTTGCTTTTGCTTTGTAACTCTTTTTAAGGAGCTGGTTTTATTACACACTAAGTAACGGCCTAGGCTTAAGGCAACAGTGTTGCTCTTTTGCTACAAAATGTCTTAAAGTAAAAACAGCGTTTAAAATCAACCAACCAGTGACTTTATCTTCCTGCTGAGACAACTTGACCGCTGGGAGCGCGTGGCAGTGCTGTCCAAGATAAGTTTCTGCAAGCCCTGGGAATGTTTTAGGTCGTCTTTTTCTTTGCTTTTTTTTTTTTAATTTTTTTTTCACTTATTTATTATTGAGACACAGAGAAAGACCGAGCACAAGTGGCAGAGGAGCAGAGAATGAGACACAGAATCCGAAGCAGGCTGGCTCCAGGCTCCAAGCTGTCAACACAGAGCCCGACGCGGGCCTCGAACCCACAAATCGTGAGATCATGACCTGAGCTGAAGTCAGACACTTAACCAACTGAGCCACCCAGGCGCCCCTAGGTCGTCTTTAAACGGGGTGCTTTAAGACTTAACAAAATAAATTTAGTCTCTCCGTTGTTCCAGTCGCCTCTCAAGGGCTCAGCCGCAGAAACACAGCTAGTGGCAGGTGCCGGACAGCACAAAGCAGAGGGCTTGCCCCCCAGGCCTAAGATGGGGCTCTCGGTGAGCCCAGAGGACGCCATCCAAGCCAGGAGGCGACCCCACACATCAGAGCCAAAAGGGGTCTTGTCACACGAGCTGTTTACTGTACTACCTCAGGCACCAAGACGGCCTTTCCTGCAGAACTGGCCCTGGCCTCGGTGGGGTCATCGACACCCCTGCCTCCCCCCGGAGTGCCATCCCTGTGCCCCTGTCACCATTAGGTAACCGGTCTCTGCAACCTGCATGTCAAAAGTCACCGACACAAAAAGTGCACAAAAGCTCGGTGCACATGGTTCTGGGAACTTCTGGAAATCACCTACCCGGTGCGGTGGGCGGGGCAGTGGGATTCCTTAGGAACCTGTTCGTGGTGAAGAAGACAAAAAGGCCCCGGGTGGACAGCGAGCCGGTCCCTCTGACCCTGCACTGTTCTGCCACAGGGGACTGGCTCGCGTGTGTCCGGAGGAGTTGGGGCGTCTGGCAGCCGGCTCCCCCCTTGCTTCCTTGGCTTCCCTTTAGGGGACTTGTTCTGCTTTCCCAGGCGGACTCAGCCCGTTTCAGAACTCCTTCCGTGTCCGTGCACGTGGAACTGCCTCTTCCCTTAACCCACCGGCCCATTGGTCCCTTAAACGGTACAGAACTCCAAGTGCACGTCTGGCCGGTGGTCAAAAGTGGGGTCCCCTCCCTCCCCCGACCCCCCCCCCCCGCCTGCAGTTCCCTTAGCTACTGTCCCTGGACGACCAGCCATGGCACCACGAGACCTCTCCCTTAGAGAAGAGGAAAGACTCTGTGTGTGTGTGTGCGTGTGTGTGCGTGCTGTGTGTGCGTGAATACAAGCATAATTTCTAAAACTTCAGTTTGTGTTTGGCTATGTCCACAATCACGATACTAAACTCTCGAGGGGACAGAATGAAAATCCCCCACTCCACCCTGCTGGTCAAGACCACCCCCACCGAAGGGGTGGCTTCCCCGAGACACTGCACAGATCAGTTTTTCTTCTTTTTTACACAAATGGTATATATACTGGGCACTCTGCGTTTCCCCCTCTCGCGTGGTGGAAATCCACAATTGCCTCCTACCTGTGAGCCTGCACCATTACTCTGCCAGGACCACCTAGCTGGGCACGAAGGGCCAGATCGGTGTTGGGGGGGCCCCTCCTTCTCCCCTAACATTGTTCTTACTTCCAGATTCAAGTCCCAGGACAACCACTTGCTAGCTGTGTGACGTTGGTCAAGTGACTTAGCGTCTCTGGGGCTCGGCTTCTTCGACTGTAAAACGGGCATAATAACAGTACCTCTTCGAGGATTGGAAGGGTTTTCTGGAAATGGAGGTATGCACCCCCACGCACACCCCAGGACCCAGCACAGAATAAGCACGGGGGCGCCTCCTCTCTCTGCCCCTCCCCCACTCGTGCTCGCTCTTTCTCAAAAAATAAAACATTAAACATAAGGAAATAAGCACTGTGTGTCAGTTATTACGTGAAGGTTCCTTATGCCACAACTGGAAACCCCAAAAGTCTTTGGGGGTGAGTGCTCCGAGCTCCAGGAACCCTCATCCCAGGGCATGCCCTGAGACGGCTCACCCTGAGGAAGCTGTACCTGAAGCAGGATCGCTCCCGTGCGATCTCATGACAACCAGCTCCCTCGAAACATACAGAGCACCAGGCTCCAGAGCTGGGCAGCCCCCCAGCGTGAATCCCAGCTCTGTCGCTCTGCCGTTGGGCATGTCACGAGTGCCACTCTGAGTCTCAGGGGCCTCCTTTAAAAACGCGAAACAAATGAGGCAGAGACTTCACAGCGTTCTAAGTGAAAGTGGGCAAATTACTGCATCAAGGAAGCAGAGAACTGCGCCCACTCTGGGGGTGCCGAGTTCAAGTTCCGCTCACCGCCTTCCCGTGAGAAAATGACGAAACCTCTCAAAGCCTCTGTTTCCTCCCTTGTAAAACAGGACGTTCCCAGCCTGCTCTCCCTTCTCACTGCCCCCACGCTAAAGCTCAGCTAACCCCCGGGAAGGTCTCTGTGCCATGGGCCTGGCAAAGGGCAAGTGTGCAATTAACACGAGCAGATGTTTCTAAAGCACTTAGTCCGCAGTCTGCCCCAGCTCGTCTTTTTTAAATTTTCTTTTTCTTTCCTTCTTTCTTCCTTCCTTCCTTTTCTTTCTTCCTTCCTCCCTTCCTTCCTTCCTCTTTCTTCCTTCCTTCCTTTCTTTCTTTCTTTCTTTCTTTCTTTCTTTCTTTCTTTCTTTCTTTCTTTTTCTTTCTTTCTCTTTTTTTTTAAGTAGGCTCTACATCCAACACTGGCCTTGAACTCATGACCCAGAGATCATGAGTCACACGCTCTACCGACTGAGCCAGCCAGGTGCCCCGTGTCCCACATCTTCAATGTTATTATTAGTTATTAACTTTTGAGTTACACAGCATAGCACCTGTGTAATAAGTCTTGTTCATTCAGTCAACGTTTATTGACCGCCTACTGCGGACCCAGCCCGCGTGCTTAATGCTGGAGACGACGCAGCAGTGAACAAAACTGGCAAAAATTCCTGCCCTTGGCAGAGCTAACAGTTGAGTGGGGCGGGGTGGGGCGGGGGGAGGGGAGAAAGAAAATAAGGACGAATAAGTAAAACATCTAATGTGCTAGACGGTGGGGAGAGTGATGCGGAAATATACAACATGAGGGTAGAGAGTCCGGGGCACTTTTTCGATAACACGGTTAGTGACTGTCCCCCCGAGAAGGTGGTATTCGAGCGAAGACTTGAAGGAGGTAACTGCTTCAGGCGGATACAGAGGGCAGGGCGTTCCAGGCAGAGGGAGCAGCCTGTGCAAAGGCCCTGAGGCCGGAGTGTGCCTGAGACATTTAAGGAACAACCAGGAGCCCAGTGAGGCTGGAGCAGAGTAGGTGAGGGGTGAGTGTGAGGAAGCGAGGGCAGCGGGTGACGAAGCAGATCGTGTGGGACCCGGTGGGCCACTCGGAGGACTTCAGCGTTTCCTCCGAGTGAGGTAGGAACTTGGCAAGCATTTTGTGTTTTGCTTCATCTTAATTGTCCCCTGTTGGGGTGGGGGTGGGGAGCGTCATTTGACTGCATAGACTTCAAGTCCCGGAGACGGATCATCGGTCTCTTGAAACTTCCAACGCGCCGACCATCCGTCTGAAGACAGCACCACAGGGACAAGCCTCTCTGTTTTCTGTTAAAATCTAGTCCTTAAAGCACGTGTCCTCACGCGCCCTCCCGCAGACCCGAGAAGGGCTTGCCCGAGGAGCGGCGGGGTGGGGCGTCTGAGTTCTGAGCTCTCCGACCATGACCATTCGGTCCCACATCTGCCCTCTTTGTCATGAAGGGAGGACGGACCACCTCAGGAAAGTTCCACAAGCGCCCCCCCCCTCCAGCCACCCTTCAACCCAGAGAACAACCCTAGGTCACAAGCCACGCCCCAACGATCCTACCCGGGCTAGTGCTCCCCACGGCGCCGGGCCCAGCACAGCGTCCGTGAGGGACGGAGTGACAAACTCATTCAGACAAGAGGACTGGCCACAGACCATCCGTGTCAGGGCGCGTGCGGAGCTGGGACAGCCTGGCCCTGGGGTGCGCTGGTGGTTCCCCCTGGGAAGGGAGTCCCCCGCGCCCCTCCTGGTAGAAGCGGATGCTCCCTTGGGCTCCAGGTAAGCCCCTCTTTCCTGGGGTCCCTTTCCTACGTCAGGATTCACGGCTTAGTCATTAGGCTCAGTTCCTCGGTGCCAGGGCCATGCCGAGCCCGAGGAGACTCAGGGACCCAGCGGCATGGGGGGGGCGGGGGGGCCTCGAGAAGCTCACCATCTTCTCAGAAGGGCAGACCTATCCCAAACAGACGCTTTAGGTTCCGGGGGCTCCTGTAACAAGGGCCCACAGACCGCGTGGCTGGAAACGCCGGGAACTCATTCTTTCACAGCGCAGGAGGCCAAAAGGCTGAGCCCGAGGTGTGCGCCGGATGGTTCCTTCTGGAGCCTCTCCGCCCCAGTCTCTGCTCCCCCCCTACACACACAGGGCCCTGCCCGCCTCTGGGTCCTCTCTTCTGTCTCTCTCTTTTTTTTTAATTTTTTTTTATTTTTGAGAGAGAGAGACAGACTGACAGACAGAGCATGAGCAGGGAGGGGCACAAACAGAGAGGGAGACACAGAATCCGAAACAGGCTCCAGGCTCTGAGCTGTCAGCACAGAGCCCGATGCGGGGCTCGAACTCGGGAACAGTGAGATCACGACCTGAGCTGAAGTCGGACGCTTAACCGACTAAGCCACCCAGGCACCCCCTCTCTTCTGTCTCTTAAGAGGACATTTGTTGGATTCAGGGCCCACCCTAATCCAGGCTGATCTCACCTGGAGAGAGTGACCTTGGAGTTACCAAGATCCCTAACTTAATCGCCTCTGCAAAGACCCTTATTCCAAATTAGGTCACGTGGACAGTTTCGGAGACACGGGCAGATCTTTGGGAGGCCACCACGCCGCCCATCACACTGGGCAAGGCGCCTGGCGTGACCGAAGAGCTTGGAGGGAAGAGGCCTGGCCCTGGGGGAACGGGCCGGGGGGGGGGGGGGGAGTTTGTCGGAGCTCGGGGATGGGCCACGGGAAGCCCCCCACGCCCACCCCTTGAGTCCCTTAGGCGCGCGCGAGGGGTGCGGGTTGACAAAGGCTGGGCCGAGGAGCGGGAGGCCCTGCAGCCGGGGGTGCCCGGAACCGAGAGGGTAGGAGAGGGTAGGGCGGGGCCTGGCAGGGGTGAGGCAGGCCAGGTGCCTGCGGCGGAAGAGAAGCCCGTGGAAAGAGTCTGAGTCAGGAGGGACGTGGCCTGGTTTGCCTTTCCGCGAAGTCGCAGCCGAGGCCCCGGGTGTCTGGTCTCCCCGGGGGCCCTGCTCTCCTCGGGAAGGTACTGGTGGACACCAACACGGCCGGGCCCGACTCCGGACGGACTCCTTCGGCACTCCGGGGTCTTGTGTGGGCAGGTGGCCTTGTGCTGTGGGGCCGGGGGGTCTTGGGCAGAGGAGGCGCAGGGCCTGACTCGCGAGCTCGCGGGCGCCCTCTAGCCGCTGTGGGTGTTGCAAGCCTGGGAATGGAGACAGGACGGGAGCCGGGGACAGAGGCCAGCTGCTGGGGGCCGGGCCAGGCGGGGGCCAAGGCGGTGGTGGGGAATTACCGGAGATGCATTTCAGAAAGAGAGCTGCCCACCGGCCCTCTGGAAAACAGCACTGGCTCTGGGGTTTATCATGGCTTCCTAGGATCCAGCAGCAAAAAGGCAGGTGCTCGTGCGGAGGCTGAGAGACCAGGGACCCAGAGGACCCCGCCTGGGAAGGGCCGCCTCCTTTGCTTCCCCTCCAGGCCCGTCCCATTGAGACCACTCCTGCCAGGCTGATGGGGGACCCCAAGCACAGGCCACCAAGAGCTAGCCGATCATACTCCGAGATCACTCTGGCCAGGGCACTGTCCCTCCTGGGTCCTCCCTGTCCCTCACGCCTCGGAGTCAGGCCCCACCCACTCGGAGGCGTGTCTTGGAGTTGAAAGCACCACATTATAAGTCACTGTTCAACTTTGAGCTAGTGGCTCCCCCTCTCTGAGCCCCAGTCTCCTCCTCTCTAGAAGAGGGGTGACATCCCTCGGGATTATTCGTGAAAAGCAGGCAGCACAGGTGCTGGCGACACAGTAAGAGCTTAATAAAGGTGTCTATTTCTAGCATGTTTCTATCGGGACATGCTGTGTTTATTCACCTCTGTGACCTCAACACGGTTTAATACTAGCAGCTGGTGTTCAGTGAGCATTTACTGTCCGCCCAACACGACTGCAGGCACTTAACACAGAAGAGCACATTTTATTCTGACGTAATCATAGCAACTTTAGGAGCTGGGTCCTATCTATTATTCCCATTTTCCAGAGGAGGAGACTGGGGCACACAGGGCGAAGGGGCTTGCCCAGGGTTCCCACAGCTGGCGAGCAGCACAGGAGAAAACAGGAGACTGTACCCTCCCCCACAACCTGAGGTGGGCTGGAGAAGGAATAAAAGACGAAACCACAGAACAAAGAGAAGGAAATATCGGAGAATGACTTGGTGACTTAAGAGAAAAGTCTCCTTAGTGAGGTTTCCTGGGTGCGAAGCACAAGCAGAGAAGTCCTGTCGTGTTGCAGCTGGGAATCTTCTTCCAGGAAAGGATCCGACGGGGGTCCCTGGGGGGCTCAGTCAGTCGAGCATCTGACTTTGGCTCAGGTCTTGATCTCAGGGTTCAGGGGTTCGAGCCCTGCGTCCGGCTCTGTGCTGACAGCTCAGAGTCTGGAGCCTGCTTCAGATTCTGTGTCTCCCGCTCTCTCTCTCTCTCTGACTCTCCCCCACTTGTACTCTGTTTCTGTCTCTGTCTCTCAAAATTAAATAAACATTAAAAGAAATTAAAAAACAAACAAAAAAAGAAAGGATCCAATAGGGTGACGCAAGTGATCACGCGGCAGAACGGGAGAACCTGTTTGCAAGGCCCATACCGTGCCCACCTCACGGGGTTGCTAGGAGAGTTCTATGGCTCAATAAATGTAAAGTTCTTAGAACAGTGCTTGGCACATAGGAAGCTCTCTCTAAACATTATCTATCATTACAAAGCTGCCAAGTACTCAGTAATTCAGTGCTACCCAGTAGGGCTATGCAAGCCATAAATATGTAATTTTAATGTTTATGTATTTATTTTGAGAAAGAGAATGCACGAAAGGGGGAGAGGGGCAGAGGAAGAGAATCCTAAGCAGGCTCCTCACTGCCATCACAGAGCCGGACTCCGGGCTCGATCTCAGGACCACGAGATCATGATCTGAGCCAAAATCCAGAGTCGGGTGCTTAACCGATTGAGCCACCCAGGCACCCATGTAATTTTAAATAGTCTAGTCGCCACATTAAAATAGTAAAAAGGGGGCGCCTGGGTGGCTCAGTCCGTTAAGCATCTGATGTTTGGTTTCAGCTCAGGTCACGATCTCGAGGTTTGTGAGTTCGAGCCCCGAGTCGGGTTCTGGGCTGACAGTGCGGGGCCTGCTTGGGATCCTCTCTCTCTCCCCCTCTCTTTCTTTCTGCCCCTCCCCTGCTCCTGCTCGTTCTTTTGCTCTCTCTCAAAATAAATAAATAAGTAAACTTAAAAAAAAAAAAAGAGGGGCGCCTGGGTGGCTCAGCGGGTTAGGCATCCAACTTTGGCTCAGGCCATGATCTCGAAGTTTGTGGGTTCAAGCCCCGCGACAGGCTCTGTGCTGACAGCTCAGAACCGGGACCCTGCTTCGGATCCTGTGTCTCCCTCTCTCTCTCTGCCCCTCCCCAACTCACTCTCTGACTCTCTCTCTCAAAAATAAATAAAACATTAAAAAAAAAACCTCACACAAATAATAAAATGAATACTCATATACTTCCTACTCACCTTCGGTTTCAGCGACAATGGCTACTATTTGGTCACATTTGCTCACCTTCTCTCTCTCCTCCCCTCCTCCCCCCCTCCTCTATATTAATACTAACGGATACCGTATTACGATGTTGTATATAAAATATATACGCATAGAGTTTTTCTCTGAGCTATTTGGCAGTTGCGGCCATCACAAATTTACCACTAAATAATTCAGTGTGTTTCTCCCACAAATCAGAACATTCCCTTACCTCACCGCAGCGCAAGGCTCACATGCAGGAAACATAACATGGGCGTGATATTATCTAATACCCACTGCAATTCAAATATCCTTGATTATCCCAAGGATATCTTTCATCCTTTTCTTTTTGAAGTTTTTATCAAGGATCTAATCAAGGATGATACACTGATTTTTGGCTGTCATCTCTCTTTGTGTCCTTCAGTCTAGAACCATCCCCAGCATTTCATTCATTAATTCATTCAACCAATTAATGGACTGATTTTCCCTTTCATGACATAGATCCGTTTGAAGAGTCCAGGCCACTTCTGGTTTTGGGTTTGGGAGTGTTTGCTTGTTTATTTGTTCGTTGGCAGAATGCCCCTTAATCGGGAGGTATCCGGTAGCGTCCTCATGATTAGATTCAGGCTAAACCCTTTGGGCAGGATCAAGTACTTTGCAGGGGACGTTGTGTCCTCCTCAGGACCCCAGAGCAAGGGGCATGTGAGGTCGGCCTGTCCCATCCCTGGTGACGGTTAATTTTGATCATTTGGTTAAAGCGGTGACTGCCAAGTTTCTCCCCGGTGCTTTTTCTGAGGTATCTTTTTCCCACTGTAATTAACAAGTAATTTGTGGGCTGGTCCTTTGAGACCATGTGAATATCTCCTTCCCCTGCTGAGGAGCCTAGCTGGAATTAATTATTCCTCGACTGGCTGCAAAATGGGGATTTTCTCACTCTGTCTTTCCTTCTGCATGTATTAGCTGGCGGAGTTTTGTTTCCCCCAACGGGGCAGAGGGAGCACTCAAGTCTAAACTCCTCAGTAGCTGGGCCTCCCAGCCTCTGGTGCTATTAAATTGGGTAAAGAGGTGGCCAGCTCTGTGCCCTTGGACGACCCCCTCCCCGCCCCTCGCTGGGCACTTCCTCATCAGTCAACAGGTGGATCCAGGCGAATTCTGCTCAGGACTCTGCCGTCCTCGTGGCCCCACATACTGTCTTCTTCTGGTGCGGAGGGGGCAGCTCGGATGCCAGGCCCAAGCAGGGCAGTGGGTACAGTCCCACAGAGGACACTGGCCCAGCCACAGCAACCGATCACTCAGCGGGGAGGGCAGGGGTCAGCAGAACAGGAAGAGAGGACAATAGCGAGCCTGTTGCCACGGCGGTGGCAGTGTTTGCCAGCCGGGTGGGGCCCTGTCTCGCCGCCCTCGGGCGGCTAAGCCCAGGCCCCACTCGCCTCTTTCAATTCTCCCCCGCTGTGGGCCCTGGCCGGGCTGGGATGCGCGACAGCTCACCCTGGGGGCCGCAGAGACCCAGTAGCTTAATGAAGCTTGAGCAGAGTCGGAGCCATTAGAGGCCTCCGAGAACTACAATTCCCAGAACACACAGCAAGCTCCTGGTCCAGCCCCAACTGCCCCAGCGGCTGGCCAACGAGGAAATCTCGCCTGTCCTGGGAACTTGGCGTCCTGGTCTGTAAGAGGTGCGTTTGTGTCTGTGTTTCTTGGACCTCCTCCTGCCTGAGAAATCTCAGCTACAAGCCAAACCCGGCGATGGTGAGATTCACACACATGTGTGCCAACACCCTGCTCTGCGCCAGTCTCAGGACCTGGGCATGCGTGGGAAGCACTGAGACGGAGGAGACGGCCTCATGAAAGAGCAGAGTCTTCGGCTGTTTGGGTGCCCTTTATAATCCAGCACATAGTATGTGCTCAGTAAATATTTACTGGCCTAACCAACAAGCGGACAGTCCATCTCTCCCTTGTCTTCCCTTCCATTACACCATTTCACCCCGTTTTGCTAGCTCCTAGGATACTGCCCTATCCTAAGACGTGCTGTATCTCTGTCCGGCCTCAAGGCCTTTTGCACGCGCTGTTACCTCTACCAGAAGCACATTCGGCTTACTCGTTGGTGTATCTGTAGAGGCAGGATAGAGCCTGGCACGGAGCGGGAGCACATTAAATATTTGACGAGTGAATGAATGAATGAATGAATGCCCTTGTCCATTGTCCATCCCAGGAAGCAGGGACACTCGGGACCCTCCCTATTCATGTCCGATCCTCTGCCCGCTCGCCGGCCCGGAATGAATGCATCCCTTTTATCCGCTCCGAGGAGGGCCGGGCTGGGGCTGGGGCAGGGGCAGACCCGGAGGAGGAGGCGATCGGGGGCCGTCCTGGGACTTCTCCCAGGTCTCCTAAAGGGTCAACTTTTTTCGGACGTGGGGAGTTTACCTCTCCGCGAAACTCAGCCTCGGTCACCTGTCGACCAGCGCACCCCCTACTCCCTCCCGCCCCTTACCACCCAGGACACCCCAGACCGACACTCAGCCAACAGCACGTGGTCCAGGGGCCCCAGCTTCCCATTGGCTGCTCGTCTCCTTCCTTCCCCGCGATTGGCAGAGGCCCAGCCTCAGGTCCCCCCCTCCGCGCCCTACGGTGGTACAGCCTGCCATGGTTTAGGCGGGGCGGGAAGGTCCACTGCGCCCCGGCGCGGGGGGGAGCGGGAAGAGCCGGACGAGGCGGAGGGATCCCTCTGGAATGTTACCGTCGGGTCCACCCGGGGCGGGGCGGCACGGCGCGGATTGGCCACGAGCGTCGGACGGCCTCTCCTGATTGGCGGGGTGAGGACGCCGCCCCGCCCCCTGGCCGCGGCTGCGGGAGAGGCCCGGACCGGAGTTTGCGGAGGGCCGAGCCGGGCGCGCGCAGGGTGGCGGTGGCGGCGGCGGCGGCGCAGGTGAGTGCCCCCCGCGGGCGGGGCGCGGCGCGGCCGCTCCCGGGACCCCGGCGCGGGCCTGCGGGGTCGCCGACCCGCGGGGAGCCGGCGGATCGAGCGGGGTGGGGCCGGCCCCATGGACCCGGCTGGAAGTCTAGGTTGGGCGCCAGGATGCCCGAGGCCCCTTCCCAGAGGGGCGCCTGTCTTTCCGCCGGGGGCAGGGTCAGACGCTTCCCGCCGCTCCGACGGGATCGACAAGCCCACCGCGCCCCGTGCACTCCTCCGGACAGTCCTCGTCCCGGCGGGGACAGGCGCGGCGTCGGTGTTTGTGAGCCCTGCCTGGGCATCTCCCTGGAGGGGGCCTCGTCCCCATCCTCCAGGGCCTAGAGGAACCTGGGGAGGACCGAGGTCCCGACAATAATAATGAAAAAATCACCCGGGCTAGCCCTTACTGAACGCTTCCGTGTCAGGTATTTCTCATGCTTGTCAGTGAGTCTCAACACCTCGTGGAGGGTGCTCTTACTTCTTTTAGAGGTGAAGCAACAGACCCAGAGAGGTAGAGCGACTTGCCCAAGGTGACACGGCTGGCTAGCAAGTGGCAGATCTGGGAACTCGAACCTGTGCTTCAAGAGTCCAGATCTGGAGCCTCAACCACTAGACCATGTGGCTCCGTGGCCCAGTGGCTCCGTGGCTCACGTGTTCCTGACCAGCTTGTCTGCTTGCTGGTGCCCCCAGCCCCCAACCAGCCACACATGTGGCCACACCTGCTGGTTGGTCTTTGCTTTCCCCCTAAGAAGTCCCCAGACATCAGCCCCACTTTGCCTCCCCTGAGCTGGAAAGAAGGCCTGAATACCAAGGTCCAAAGAGAATGACATCTGCAGGGGAGATAGGGGGGCCTGGACGCTGGGTCCTTTGCCACCCCACCCCCCCACCCCCGCCCGGGCCCCTCTGGGAAGCCTGGGCTGAGGCCCTGGGCAGTAGGCGTTCTCCCCGGAAACAACCGGGAGCCGGTTTTTCAAGACTGAATCAGAGGCCTCCCGCCCTCCTCCTCTCCGAAGCCATATCCTACTGGAAAGGGGAGGCTGGGTGTGGCGTCCGCCCCCCTCCCCCAGCTTATGTCCGCTCCCAGGAACCCCCTTCCCTGCTTCCTGCTGCCCCCACCGCAGTTCCGCGTGGTCGTGGGGTTGCTTAGTTTCAGGCCCTGCCCAGGGAAGAGAGGGTGGGAACGCTGGGCTTCCAGCCAGCACGCTTGGCGCCCAAGCTCTTCGCCTCCGTCCCTGTGTTCAGGTTGGAGGGGAGACTGGGGACGGGGTGGGCATTGGCAACTCGGCGGCAGGCGTGTCCTGAGGATCGGAGGGCTCAGAGTAGTCAGCACGAGGACATGAGGCATGCTCATTCATTCTGCAAACACCGAGCACTTGCTACGTGCCAGGCCCTGTTCTTGGGACAGGGGACACAATAGTGAACAAGACAAAACTGCCTGCTCTGTGGCAGCTGCCACCCTAGCGGCACAGACAACTTCACAAGTCAATAAAGAAGACCCCCCTGCCGCCAGGAGGAGTGCTCTGTGCTGTGAAGTCAGTGCAGGGGCGGCGTGGGAGAATCTGCTGGGCAAGGCACGGGGGCTCTCGGAGGCGGCGGCCACTTTGGAGACAGGGCCTGAGTGACAAAAAGAAGGCAGCCGTGGGAAGATCGGGCTCTGAGGCTAGACGGAGCTTGGGATAGTGTGGCCGGGGCTCGGGGTACCGCCACGGGGCAGCTCCGCAGGGGTCTGTGACTCGTATTAAGGACTGGAGAGCTTTTCTGCTGCAAGGTGGGAAACAGCTATAAAATAAATCTCAAGCCGGGGGGTGACGCGATCTGCTTTACGTTTTAAAATAGAGACACGAAGTTAAATAGCAGCCTGAGACTGGAAGACAAGAGTTCCGCCCGGGCAGTGTGTAATTAAGTTCATGGGCCTGAGCTGTCGGGACCACAGGGGCGGTTCCTGCAGGCTGGGGCAAGCCAGGGAGGCTGCCTGGAGGAGGCGGCTTAGCCTAGGCCTCAGCCGGCAGAGAGGACTGGGATGTTCCCGGGCAGGGCAGGGCAGGAGGCAGCAATAATAACGACAGTCCTAGTGACAATTTCCTTAAAGAGAATGGCAGGCCGAATGCTTGCTCATGCTAACCAGGTTGTATGCATGATCTCTTTGGATTCCCAGAAGCACCTCGAGGGACAGGACTTCTGCCCGTTTCTCGGATGAGAAGACTGAGGCCCCATCACATGAAGTGACCTGCCCACAGGCCACACAGCTGGTAAGTGGCAGGGGCGGGATTTGAGCCCAGGCCATCCTGCCTCTTCTCGCCCGGAAGGCAAATTCATTAATCACTCACTGTCTTCGCTGTGGCTGCCATTCCCTCCTCACCGGGGAGGCCGCGGAAACCAGCCCGAACCAGGGCAGCAAACGTAGGCGGAGAGAGGAGGTTGGGAATTGGTGATCTGGGGGGGGCCCTAGGAAAAGGAAGAAGTTTGAATCCTATCGACCGACTGAAAGATGGTACAGATGGAAAGGGGAGTAAAATTCACCTTAATGGAACGCTTATGGTGCCCCAGGCACGCGCCTGATTTCCTCGGCTCAGAGAAGTTGGGACGCTGGCCCGAGGTCACACAGCTAGGAAGTCGAAGAGCCAGGTTCCAGACATCCTGCTAAGATGTTTGAGCAGCAGCAGCAGGAGAACCAGGGGAGGCGATGGTGAGGATTGTTGGTGGTTTTGTTTGTTTGTTTAAGCATCGATGGTGATGAAATACCCTAATTCCCTGAGGCAACGGTATTGATTCAGTCAGAGCGTATTTGTTGCCAAATGTCCCGCGAATGCCTTCTGCGATGCTTGCTGTGGGTAGAGAGATGATGAACCAGTAAAAGACCAGTCCCTTGGGGCGCCCGGGGGGCTCAGTCAGTTCAGTGTCCGACTTCGACTTCGGCTCAGGTCAGGATCTTGTGGTTCGCGGGTTCAAGCCCCGCGTCGGGCTCTGTGCTGACAGCTCGGAGCCTGGAGCCTGCTTCGGATTCTGTGTCTCCCTCTCTCTCTCTGCCCCTGCGCTGCTCGTGCTCTGTCTCTCTCTCTCAAACAAAAGCGTTAAAAAAAATTTAAAAAAAAAATAGTCACTTGAACATCTAAAGAATTGCCACAAATCAAGAAGAAAAAAGACAGGCATTACGATAAAAAACAAACCGAATGCAGTTTTTAAAAACGGGCGAAGACCTAAACAGGCGCTTTGCAAAAGGACAACTCCAGCCAGTTAAGGGATGCATTAACAGTTGTTCGGCGTCACGGATTATGAAGGGAGTAAAAACGAAACCGCGATGAAAGGCGAGGGAGACCCTCTCCGTGTCCCTGTGGCTGGACAGAGCAGCTGCCCTGTCCCCAGCACCACGCTGGGAAGTGAGGGCTGAGGATCACCGGGGTGGGGCTTGCGTTTTTGCTGGGGAGACAATCCCCCCGACCCCCGAGGGCTGGGGCTACAGCCAGTCTCCCCAGAGCCAGGCACGGGGACTGGCGGGCTAACGAGCATGAGGGTCATTCCCTCATCCATCCCTTCATTCGTTCAGCGAACCCGTCCTGGGCACCTGCTACGCCCCCGGCGCTGCTCTCTGTGCCGGGAACATAGGGATGGGCGAGGCAGACGGAAGTCCTTGCCCTTTCCGAAAGCAGTGAACGAGAACAGCGCGTGAGATCTCTCTCCCGCCTGAAAGCGGTGGGACAGTGGCTGTGTGGCTGCCGCAGGGCGCAGTCAAGTGCGAGGGCGCGGAGGCGCCGGTACCTGGCGTGTTAGAGGGGCAGGGAGCGGGCCTGCGGGCCCGGGAGGAGGAGTGAGGGGGGGGGGGGGGGGGGGGGGGGAGCGGGAGAAGGCGAGGGCAGGGAGGTGCCGGGGGGGCAGGTCCTTCGGGGCCTGCGAGTCGGGGGGGAGGGACCGCGACTTTTCCTCCGAATGAGGCGGGAGCCCCGGGAGGGCTCGGAGCAGAGGACGGACGGAGCCGTGGCTTGTGTCCTGCAGGGTCTCTCTGGCTGCCGTGTTGACGGGGGACCGTGGAGGGGCAGCCGCACTAGCGTAGGTGAGAGACGGTGGGGCCGGACCAGGAGGTGGCGGGCGGCCGGCGAACCGAATGGTCGTGGGAGTGTGGGTGCGGCACGCTGGGCTTGGCGGAATCCGGGACGGCCCCCTGGAAGAAGCGATTTGAAGGGAGGGCGGGCTAGGAATTTTCCATCGGAAGGGGACTTCCGTCCCTTCCGACAGAAACATTTCGTTCGGCCTCAGGTGATCCTCATTCACCACAACCTGGCCAGGCGGGTGGAGTGTCCCCATTTGCAGGACAGGCGTCCGAGGCCCAGGGAGAGCGAGTTGCCTGGGGACCCTGAGGGCGCAGCCGGCTTCTGGGACGTGGGATGCGGGGCTTGAACAGGAAACCTGACCTCCTTCCCGATCTGGGCAGCCGACAGGGTCGACCCCTCCGCCTCCCGTCCCTTCTTCTACCCGCCCCTCTTCACACTTCGAGCTCTCTGTTCCAGTGACACCGGTCACTTGCTGGTCTGCGAGTCTGCTCAGAGCCCCCTGGCAGCTGCCACCTCACTCAGAGCGAAAGCCTAAGTCCTGCCTGGGCCCTCAAGGCCCCGCCCGCTCTGCCCGCATCCCTCCCTGCCCTCACCTCTGCCCGCTGTCCCCCTTAGCACTCTGTTCCAACCGCACAGGCCCCCTTGCTGTTCCTCAAAACCATGTCAAGCGTGGCCCCACCTCAGGGCCTTTGCACTGGCCGTTGCCTCTGCCTGGAGCTGTCTTGCCTCACATTGTTATACGGAGACTTCTTCCTGTCATTCGGGCCTCACGTTCAGCTTCACCTGCTCAGAGGGGCCCTCCTTGACTTCGCCTGTAGAGGAACTTGTTTTAGTGTCTTCCTAGCACTCTTAAAAATTATATTAGACTTTTACACGTTGGCTGGCTCACTGTGCCCCTTCTCCTCTGGACTGCGTGCTACGGGACGGCATGAACAGAGCCCCACCTAGCGTCTCTGGCATCTAGGAGACAGTTAGAAAGAGACGGCCCTTCCTCCCAGCAGACACATCAGCCCGCACGTAGCTCGACAAGCCAGAGCACAGGCGGGGTTTTGGTCCCACCCGCCACCTTGGTCTGGTGCTTTTGCACAGTGAGCAACAGGTACAACTGCACACAGTGGCCCTAGTCAGGGCCCTCGCTCATCTTACTGAAGGCAGTATCTAAAATGGTGCCTGGACTTTAGCAAGTATGTAAAAAATATTTGTTTGAAGGGAGGGAGGGAGAAAGAAACAGAGAATAGGGGTAGGGGAAAGAAAAAAAAGTATACTAGGCTAAGTTTTGCTACAGTAACAAACACCCCCCAAATCCTCCCGGCTGAGTTCCACAAAGGTTTGTGATTTGGGTCCTGTCGCAGCTCCAGGCAGCAGGAGGTTCCATTCATTGTAGTCACTTGGGGGGCCAGAGTTGCCGCCCAGCCAGACGCGGCTGGCCCCCCTGCCTGGCGGCTATAGACCCCCCCGAGGCTCTTGCTTTAGTTGAAATGCTTCAGCCCAGAAATGCCCTGTGTCACCCCCTCTCACAACTCCTTGGCCAGAACTAGTCATACGCCTGCCCGGGCACCAGGAGGTCAGATCAGTGTCCCCTGTCTGTGCTTTGAAGGGAGAGTCCGAAATTTTTGGTGCACAGCACCAGCGACTGCGACCAATAGAGAAATAAAGAGACACTCGAGGCACCCCTGGGGGGCTCAGTCGGTTAAGCATCCCACTCTTGATTTCGGCTTGGGTCTTGATCTCAGGGTTGTGGGTCCAAGCCCTACGTTGGGCTCGGCGCTGGGCGTGAAGCCTACTTGAAAAATAATAATAAGTAAACAAAAAGAAAAATAAAGAGAGACTTAACCGCTTTGGGCCTCCATTTTCTCATCTGTTAAATGGGCGTATTCATAGCAAAATACCGGCCCGCATCACGGTGTGGTGTGGGGATTAAGTGAGGCCACGGAGCACTTTGCACGGGGGCGTGATAGGTATTAGCTGCCGTTACTACTTCTGGACAAGCCTGTTTGCTCGGGACTGGGACCGAGCCGCGGCCGAGCCCCTTCGCTGGGTCCGGAGCGCCGCCCAGGCCCTGAGCCCGCTTTCCCGCCCGCAGGTCTCCGAGCGCGCCCCCTGCTCCTCCCTGCTCATGCCGCTGGGACTGGGGCGGCGGAAAAAGGCGCCGCCTCTGGTGGAAAATGAGGAGGCCGAGCCGGGCCGTGGGGGGCTGGGCGTGGGGGAGCCGGGGCCCCTGGGCGGGGGCGGGGCCGGGGGGCCCCAGATGGGCCTGCCCCCCCCTCCCCCGGCCCTGCGGCCCCGCCTCGTGTTCCACACCCAGCTGGCCCACGGCAGCCCCACTGGCCGCATCGAGGGCTTCACCAACGTCAAGGAGCTCTACGGCAAGATCGCCGAGGCCTTCCGGCTGCCGGCCGCCGAGGTACCCGCTGGGGGGGGCTGGGCGCTGGGGCCCAGGCCTGGGCGTGCGGCCCGTTCGAGCTGCGGCTCGGTTGCCCAAGGGGTGGACGCAACACCCGCTCCCTGGCGGAGGAGCTGGCGGCCACCCTGCGTGCCGAGTTCCCATTGGGCACGCCGGCACACGGTGGGGAGCCTGAGGGTAGGGCTGGGAGCCGAGTTCCCGCGGGGCAAGGGGAGGCCCGTGCCCGGGCGGACTGCGGAGGCCGGTGGCCCGGGCTGGAGGCCACGATCCCATGATGCATCGGGAGGCTCGTGCCCCGGCTGATCACGGGGTCCGGCGGTCAGACGTGACGTTCGTTTCTCTGTGACGCACTGGGAGGCCTTCCTTACCCCGAGGACTTTGGGGGCCGAAGGCAGGGAGGCGAGAAGGGCAGAGGTGGGATGGAGCCGGAAGTAGATGCACTGGTCTCGGTAGGCGGAGTGGGGACTCCGTGCGCCTTCACTCGTCCCACAAGCCTTCCCTGAGCGCCCGCCGTGTGCCAGGCTCCGCGCCCTGGAAACGGCAGAGAGTTTTGGCGAGGACAGAAATCCCAGCCCTGGAAGAGCTGCGTCCTCGTAGAGGCCTCTCCGGGGTGGTCAGGCACTGGGGTGGGGGACCCCCAGCGCCTTCTCCCCTCTTCCCCCTCATCGTGGTTAGCAAGGGGCGAGGGATGGAGGTAAGGGTTGAGTGTCCCCCCCCCACCCCTGCAGGTGATGTTCTGTACCCTCAACACCCACAAAGTGGACATGGACAAACTCTTGGGGGGCCAGATCGGGCTGGAGGACTTCATCTTCGCCCACATCAAGGGGCAGCGCAAGGAGGTAGAGGTGTTCAAGTCGGAGGAGGCGCTGGGACTCACCATTACCGACAACGGGGCCGGCTACGCCTTCATCAAGGTGCCTGCGGGTCCCAGGGGGTGAAGACGGGGCCCTCCGGGGTGCAAACGGGGCCGCGGGACCCGGGGGCGGAGCCAGGAGGACTGACGGCCCCTCCCCCCACAGCGCATTAAGGAGGGAAGCGTCATCGACCACATCCAGCTCATCAGCGTGGGGGACATGATCGAGGCCATCAACGGGCAGAGCCTGCTGGGCTGCCGGCACTACGAGGTGGCCCGTCTGCTCAAGGAGTTACCCCGAGGCCGCACCTTCACGCTGAAGCTCACAGAGCCCCGCAAAGCTTTCGGTGAGGGGGCTGCCACCTGCACCTCCCGGCCTCGCCCTGTTCTCCCGGGTTCAGGCTCCGGTGGCAGGGAGCCACCAGCAGGTGGCGCCCGAGCCCAGGCAGCTGCGGTGCAATGGGGGGGTAGCCCGGCCCCGCCCTGGGGAGGGGGTGCTGGCCCTCTGCCCAGCCCCGGAGGGCCAGAGCAAGGAGGAAGTTGCCCCCACACCCAGCTTCCGGGAATCATCAGCCAAGCGCCCCCAACCCTGGTGACCCCCCCCCCAGCTTGGAGAAGCCAGGGTTGGCTGCCCTGTGCCAGCACCCCCTCTTTTCCGTCTGGCTTCACTAACCCTCTGGAATGGGCCTGAGGCCCCCTGAGGTGGGGGTGGGGGACTCTCAAATACTTCCCCAGGCAGACAGGGCTGGTCCTTGGCCCAGCAGCTAGATCTTGGCCTTGGGGAGAGCAGCTCTAGACCCAGGCCCCTCCCCCTTCCTGTCCCTCAGGCCCTGGGAACAGGGCCCCCTTCTGTCTCCCCTCCAGCCTGTTCCATTCTCAGCCCCTGGCTGCCCTTCCCCAGTCCATGCCAGGCCCCAGTCAGGAGTCCTGCCCTCCTGGGGTCACCTCGGGCCCCATCTCCCCGGAGCCTACAGAAGCTTAGAGAAGGTAGAAGGGGGGGAGTATCTGACTGAGGCCAGGATGCCTGGGGTCCTGCCCAGGGCGTGCCGGAATTGGGCTTCCCCGACCCTCACCCACCCCTTGCCTGCCTCCCTCAGACATGATCAGCGTTCGCTCAGGGGGCGGCCGCCCTGGCTCTGGCCCCCAGCTGGGCACTGGCCGAGGGACCCTCCGGCTCCGATCCCGCGGCCCCGCCACGGTCGAGGATGTGGTGAGTGCCCTGGCCCAGCCTGCGCCCTCCTTCCCTGCGCGTCCTCAGGTGGCCGCTTCCGTCATTAGCTGGGGAGCTCTGGGCACTAGGCCGCATCCCAGCTCTGGGACCTTTGTTGGGCAAGTGGGCCTCAGTTTCCTTGTTTGTGAAACGGGCCATGGCGAGGACGGGCTGTGGGTCAGGTCACAGAGGTGGTGAAAAGATCGCGGCACTCAGCACGTACAGTTGTGGGTATGTTCACATCGTTGTGATGTCATCGTCCCTCCTCCTGTCCCCCCCCCCCAGCCCTCCGCCTTTGAGGAGAAGGCCATCGAGAAGGTGGATGACCTCCTGGAGAGTTACATGGGCATCAGGGACACGGAGCTGGGTGAGTGGGGGCACCGGGTCTGGGCGTGGGTGCCAGTCTGTGGGGCCGGGGCCGTCCCGGGCCCCTCTGCCAGCCGTGCTTCCATCCTGCCCCCCCGCCCTGTGCAGCGGCCACCATGGTGGAGCTCGGAAAGGACAAGAGGAACCCGGACGAGCTAGCCGAGGCCCTGGACGAGCGGCTCGGTGACTTTGCCTTCCCGGATGAGTTCGTCTTCGACGTCTGGGGTGCCATCGGAGATGCCAAGGTCGGCCGCTTCTAGGCCTCCCTCCAGACCTCTCAGGGACCTGGCTCCGCTCGGTGGGAGCCCCCTGCAGGAGGGACACCACGGCCCGGACCCCAGCATCCGGCCTGGACCTTGCTCAGCAGTCCGAGGATTATGGAGAGCGGAGGTGGGGCCCGGCCCCTCCCCCACTCCAGTCGGTACCACCCCTCCCCAGCTCCTGCCCTGGGTGGGGTCCCCGGTCCCCCCCCCCTTGCCCTGTTCCCCACCTACCTCAGCTGGGTCGGGCGCGGGGAGGGACCAGCCGGACTGGGCGGCCACCCTCCGCCCGCAACACTTCCCACCATCAGCTGCCAAACTGGTCCCTCCGTCTCCCTGGGGCCTGTTTTGGGGGTCGTGACCTCCCTAGTTTCCTGCTGCAGGGAATGCAGAAGGGGGGCCTCCCCCCTCAGCAAATGCAATAATGCCCTTCCGCTCCGCGCCCCACCCAGAGGAACCCCCTCACCGTGGAGTCTGTTACCTCTGCATTTGAAATACTAGTCTGCTGTGAACTCCCCAACCTCCCTCCGCCCCCCCGCCCGCCCCCCCCCCTGCCCGCCGTGTCTCCCTCAGCCCAGCCCCGGACAGAGGGGGGCAGGGGGGAGGTCGGCGGTGGGCTTTTGTATCTGAATTTGCGGTCTGGAACATAAAGAATCTATCTGCTGTTGGACCCGTGTGGCGGCTTCGGGGCGGGAGAAGGGCGGGAGAAGGGCGGGAGCCGAGGCTGGGAAAGAACGCAGCAGCTGAAATCCTTCCCCTTCAGGCTCCAAATTGAATTAGGAGCCTGCCTGGGCCGCCCCCCCCCGAACGCGTTCTGCCTGACGAGGTTTCTGGCTGCGGGCCGCCAGGCTTCCTGTCAAAGGCCGGAGCCGCTTGGCCTACCGAGGTTCAAGTCTTGCTCCCTCTGGAACAGAGCTCCCGCCACCTCAACCCCGACGTGAACAGTGGGCGCAGGACTGTCGGCTACAGCCCGTCACGGCCCCGAGGGGTGCGGAAGCCTGGCTTGGGGAAAGAAAGATGGCAGGCCCGAGAGGGAGGCCTGCCCCCGACGCGGTCCCCCGCTCCTGCGCGCCCTGGATGTGTGGGGTCCGCCGGCGCCCGTGGTGTGCGCTGGACATAAACCCGGCGTGCTTGTTTTGACAACCCGCTTCATCCTCGAGGATTTGAGTGAGGATTTGAGTGGGGACCGGGGAAGGGGGGTGGGACCCTGGCCAGACCTGGAGGGAAGGGCAGGAATTGAAAGCAAGGGGAGCCAGGCCAGAGGTCCCGGCAGGAATGTCTGAGCTCAGCCCGCTCCCCTTTTCCAGCCCTGTTTTCAGCAGGAGGGTGACGGGCCTGCCCCGGAGAGGGCAGCCGGGAGGACCGGCTGGGCCTGGGGCGTGCGCGCGCAGCCTGCGGTCGTGCTCTCGGGGTGGGATGGAGACGGCCAGCGGTGGGGTCCCAGCATCCCTGAGCACCCGCGGGTGCCTCCTGGGGGTGCGCCTCAGTGCTTAGAGAGTCAGGCTGTGTCTCCCGGAGCCTCGGCCGTCTCAGCGACTCTGTTGAGGGAAGAGCGTGACGGTCTTCGTGGTCCAAGGTGTTCGTGGGTGTAACTGGCAGCATCTCTGTGCAGTGTGGCCAAGTAAGTGCGCCTGGAGGGGTGAGCGAGTGCGTCTCTGCCCTTTGCTGTTTGCAGTGTAGACGTCGACCAGCGAGATCTCAAGGTGTCCGGGAGGCGCCGCTCGTCGTGTCTCGGGTGTGTGGACTGTATTCGTGGGGCCCGTCTGGGACTGAGAGGGGGTGTCTCTGGGTGATACGGAGTGTGGCTGTCTCAGAGGTAGGGGGCTTGTGTGTCTCCGTGCTGAGACGGGGTCTCCCAGCGCTATGGGCTGCGATGGTGGTTTTCCCAGGGGCCTGCGTTTCAGCGTGTTGAGAGAAGTTTGAGCCAGTAACTATCGGGGCATCTCTGGGGGTGACCCTGTCTCAGTGAGTTCATGGCTAGGACGACGGCTGACCCCAAGGCTTTGGGGAAGGTGGCTGCTGCAGTGCTGGGGACACACTGACAGCATCTGATCTCAGGGTGTTAAGGGATGGGACGTGTGCGTGTCCCCCCTACGTCAGGGCAGGAGGTGAGGCTGCGGTTGTGTGTCCGCAGGTGGCTTGGGACTTGTGTGTCCCAGGAGAGAGTCCCCTGGTCACCAGGCGTCTTGGTTCCCCAGCCTGCCTTCAGCCTCCCCCTTCCTCCCCCCTGCGCCGCCTCCCTCTCCCAGGGTATGACTCGCTGCTGGCCCTGGCCTGGGCTTTAAGCCCCTGTGTAAATAGTGGGCGGGTGTTCAGGCCAGGCTGGGCCTGACCCAAGCTGGCCTGCCCGAGGCACTGCCCACCACCACCACCACCACCCCCACCACCCACCCACCATCCCTGAAGGCTTTGGCAGGGCAGGAGGGTGTTGCTGGTGCTGCCCCCTAGGCAGGGCTGGCCCCCTAACCTGGCTGTCTTCGCGGAGGCAGTGGCACCCCCTGCAGCCGCCCCAGCGCGCCCTGGGCGATGCTCACATTTTCCAGTGTTTAGATTTTATCCACTTTATTAATGAGGCAGGCAAAAGGCCCGCGCCTGGTGGGGGGAGGGGGGAGAGGGCTATTCCCGCCCTGCCAGGGGGAGGGAGTCATGCGGGACCAGGCCAACTCCCCGGGGAGCCCCCTTCCCGGTGGGGCAGCTGGGGTTCCGAGTGGCCCCTGCGCATTGCCAGGAGCACAGAGAGAGGTCTCTGTCACCCCAAGCTCCCTGCGGACACGACAGGGGATGGCCGAGGTGGGGCGATGGGATGGCCGGAGCGGCCCCTGGAGGCCAGAGCGGGCAGCGGGAGGAGGCTGGGAGCTGAGGAGCCGCCCTAGGAGGGAGGAGGGAGAGGGAGCGGCCTGCCTGCCTGCCTGCCTGCCTGCCTGCCTGCCGGAGAGCACTGGTGCGGTGGGCGCGGGCGCAGCCGGGCGGCAGGGGCCAAGCGGCCGGCGATGGGGACCTGGAGCCCCAAGCTGTGTGGGTAAGAAGATGGGGGCAAGAGCATCCCTGCCGGGGGAGGAGGGCTTGGGAGGATGGGGCCGTGGCTACCCCAGTCTCTCCGTCCTGTGTTTTGGACTCTCAGCCCCATCGGTCTGTCCGTCTTACCGTCTGCGCATCGGCCCTTCCCTCCTGGCCAACAGGCAGTGCTCACCACGAGGGCATCCAGAGACGGGTGGTGCGGGGGCCGCCTGGAAGCCTTTGGGGCAGGGACGTGGGGCTGGCAGGAGCGGCACCTTGGGGCATCCAGGCAGCCGTAGTCAGGGGTAGGGCCAGGGTGACACCATAACAGATCTCCAAGATTGGGGTGTGGGGGACAGGGACTGTAGGGACAGAGACATGGCCTTGGGGAAAAGGACAGCGCGGCGGGGAGAGGTGTTCCCCGTGGCGGCAGAGGGGGGGCCGTGAGCATCGAACATGGGGCTGGACAAAAGGTGACATGGTGACGGGCAGAGATGGGGCGGTGAGATCAGGTGGGCCCTGGGGTCAGAAGCGGGTCAGTGAGCATCAGGCGGAGCCAGAGGCTGGGAACGGGCCGTGGGGTAAAAACGGGCGGTGGGTGTCAGAGGTGGATCTGTGATGCCCAGAGGTGGGGACACAGACCAGGAAGCCTGGGGCTGGAGGAACCACAGTGGACACAGAAGGCGGTGAGGGCAGAATAAGGCCCCCGGGGAGCAAGAGACGGGCTGATGAGCCAGAGGAGGAGAAAGGGTCAGGAATGGGGCAGTCACGGTCATCTGGAGTCACCGGGGGCGGAGCGTCGCCTGGAGAAGGCCAGCGGCATCAAATGGGTCCCGACGGTCTGAGGTGGGGCTACCTGCCGGGCCAGCCTCACCGTGCCCTCCTCTCCTCTCCCCAGCCCCGACCCCAGCACCTGACATGAGCCTCTGCGGGCCCCTCAACCTGAGCCTGGCGGGCGAGGCGACCACGTGTGCGGAGCCCGGGGCCCCCAACGCGTCGGCCGGGCCGCCGTCGGGCCGGGCGGGCGCCTCGCCGGCGCTGCCCATCTTCTCCATGACGCTGGGTGCCGTGTCCAACGTGCTGGCGCTGGCGCTGCTGGCGCAGGCCGCGGGCCGCCTGCGGCGCCGCCGCTCGGCCGCCATCTTCCTGCTGTTCGTCGCCAGCCTCCTGGCCACCGACCTGGCGGGCCACGTCATCCCCGGAGCGCTGGTGCTGCGCCTGTACGCGGCGGGCCGCTCGCCGGCCGGCGGCGCCTGCCACTTCCTGGGCGGCTGCATGGTCTTCTTCGGCCTGTGCCCGCTGCTGCTGGGCTGCGGCATGGCCGTGGAGCGCTGCGTGGGCGTCACGCGGCCCCTGCTGCACGCGGCGCGCGTCTCCGCGGCCCGCGCGCGCCTGGCGCTCGCCGCGCTGGCCGCCGTGGCCTTGGCGGTGGCGCTGCTGCCGCTGGCGCGCGTGGGCCGCTACGAGCTGCAGTACCCGGGCACGTGGTGCTTCATCGGCCTGGGCCCGGCGGGCGGCTGGCGCCAGGCGCTGCTCCCCGGGCTCTTCGCCGGCCTCGGCCTGGCCGCGCTGCTCGCCGCGCTCGTGTGCAACACGCTCAGCGGCCTGGCCTTGCTGCGCGCGCGCTGGCGCCGCCGCTCTCGACGGCGCCCTCCGGCGAGCGACGCCGACGGCCACCGTCGCTGGGGGGCGCGCGCGCCCCGTTCGGCCTCCGCCTCGTCCGCCTCGTCCGTCGCTTCGGTCGCCGGCGGCTCCCCGGGCCGCGGTTCGGCGCGCAGAGCCCGCGCTCACGATGTGGAGATGGTGGGCCAGCTCGTGGGCATTATGGTGGTGTCGTGCATCTGCTGGAGCCCGCTGCTGGTGAGGGGCGCGCACGCCCCTCCAGCCAGGCTCCTTCCTGCCCTCCCGACCCCACCCCCGTCCCTCCCACCCTTTTCCATCGTAGGATACCTGGGTTCTCTCGCCCTTCTCCAACCGGGGCCCCACCCCCTTGAGGCTCCACCTGCCCTGCAGCCCGGCCTTAAGTCTCTCCCTCTAACCTCCCACTCTCCACCCAGTCCCCTTATCTTTCTCCTGCCCGGGGTCTCTGTAGTTCGCCCTACCCACCCCCACCCCTCTAGGCCCGACGCTTCATTCCCCAGCCCCCTTCCGTCACCACCCCGCCCCGTTTCCCTTCCCCTTCGGTCCCCTGTCCTTCGGGATACCTGGGACTCTTGCTCGCGCCGCCACTCACTGAAGGCCTTCGCTTCCGCCACACCTTCTCCCCCTTCCGTAGCTCCCTCCCACGAAGCCTCCCGTTTACTCCCCCTGTGAGCCTCTGCCCCTCTTCACAGCCCCCTTACTTTCCGGCCACGCTTCGTCCGTCCCAGCCCCACCCTTGGCCAGTCCCCTTCTCTGACACCTGCCCCGCTGCTCACACCGGCTTCTCCCGCAGGTGTTAGTGGTGCTGGCTGTCGGGGGCTGGGGCTCCAGCTCCCTGCAGCGGCCGCTGTTTTTGGCTGTGCGCCTCGCTTCGTGGAACCAGATCCTGGACCCCTGGGTGTACATCCTGCTGCGCCAGGCCGTGCTGCGCCAACTGCTTCGCCTCCTGCCCCCGAGGCCAGGCGCCAAGGGCAGCCCTGCGGGGCTGGGCCTAACCAGGAGCGCCTGGGAGGCCAGCTCGCTGCGCAGCTCCAGGCACAGCAGCCTCAGCCACCTCTAGGCGCGCAAACAAGCCCCAGCGGCTAAGTTAGACCATCCCGGGCCGGGCCCAGGTGGGTCCGCGGCGCGGAGCCCTCGGGGAATAAAGCCATGTTGCGGACATGCGCAGGGCATGTGTCCGGTCGGGGCTGCAGCACCCCTGTGACCGCGCGGGGGCGACAGACGCGCCGCATGAACCTTCGG
The DNA here is from genome assembly GCA_030068075.1 of Paguma larvata. Lineage (NCBI taxonomy): Eukaryota > Metazoa > Chordata > Mammalia > Carnivora > Viverridae > Paguma > Paguma larvata. Next base: position 9,925,832 of record CM057842.1, on the reverse strand, counting down.
GGGTGTGCAGTCCTGGGACTTGCCAGGCGGAGGCGCAGAGACGCCAGGCGCGCGGCTGGAGCCGCCGGAGCATGCGCAGAACGCCACGGCCGCAGCCCAAGCGCCCGGGCGGTCCAGAGCTGAGTGGCTGACCCGGAGCCAGAGGCGCTTTTTGCTCCTGCCGCCGCCAGGACTGACCCCAGCAACAATTCTCTCATTGTGGCCCTGAGCTCCCCCAACACATCCTCAAGGCCCTACCCCCCCAAACCACGCCCCATCAGGGCCTCAAAACTCCAATGTCCCTAAACGCATCTCTGAGCCCTGTCTGTCCCATCTCAGCCAACCCACGACCCCCACTAGAATAACAGCCCAGCGTCCCCACCTGCCCTTAACCCTCATCGAACGAGTCCCATACAAACTCAGGGCATCTCCCGGTCACTCCTGGTACCCCTGGCCACCCATCAGATCTGACCCCCGCAGCTCTCCCCACTTCCAGGTTCTCGCCTCCTGCCCCCACCCCGCCCCCCAAGCCAATATCACTGCACACACGAGGAGCCAGAGGATGCATGGGTGGGGCAAACCCCAAAGGCCTTTTTAAAAACTACTAAGAGCTTGGTCGGGGCAGGGGCAGGGGCAGGGGCGAGAGCTAGCAGCCCCCGGCCACGAAGTCGAAGTCCCGGAAGGCTGCCTGCTCGTGGCCGTGAGGGGCCGTGCATCGCGGGGCGGGCTCAGCGTGGGGGCCTCCCCCGTGAACTCCTCGTCGAAGTTGCTGACATCCGTACGGCCTGACAGCGTGGGCACGAACGGAGGTGGCAAGCGCCGGGCCAGCAGCGTGTCCCAGCCCAGTGTCTGGGGGGGGGGGGGGCGGGGAGGCAGAGAGACAGAAGAAGTCAGCAGGAGAGGCTGGGGGCAGACTGCAGGAGCGGCCAGCCCCTGCGCCCTGAGCAGCCCTGCATCTGTGGGGGTTACCGTGAGGAGTCGTAAGAGAGTGGGGTAAAGTGTGATCCTTACTGGGAGCCCAGTGTGAGTATGGGGAGCCCAGGGTGGGGGAGAGGGAGCCTGGGTTCACACACAGGGCGGCGGCCCGCACCAGGCCGGCCTGGAGCAGGTGTGCGCGCAGGGGGGTCAGTGGGAGTGAGGGGGGGAGGGGACAACGGTGGAGGTGAAGTCACTAGGTCTTGTAGGGGAGAAAGGAACAGGCCCTGGAGGAGGGGGATGGCCAGGGCTCTGGTGGGGGGTCGGCCAGGCACTTGGGGGGACCTCACCCTAAAGAAGGGCTGCTTCTTCACATCCTCTGCGTCCCTCTCGCTGGACCCCAGCCTCCGCTCTGGGTTCCTCCGCAGCAGCTGGGGGGAGGAGCGGTGTCAGTCTCCCCTCCCCCTGCCCCGGCCCCCCAGAGCCCCCTCCCCCAGGCCCAGGCTGGGGGCTCCTCACCCTGCGCATGATGCCAATGGCTTCGGCTGACAGGAAGCGTGGGTAGCGAACCTCGTCGTTGACTATGCTGTCAAATACCTCCTCCTCGTCGTCTCCTGGGAACGGGGACTGGGGACGGGGAGAGCCGGCGTGTCAGACCCCTCCCAGCCCCACCTGAGCCGTCTCCTCCCAGTACTTCCGGGTGCTGCCTGACGGGGGAAGGTAAGTACCCACTTTACAGATGCAAAAGTTGAGGCCAGCGAGGCAAAGCTGCCCCCATCACACGGCACACGGAGGCACGTATGATCCCCCCCGCCCCCGCACCGGTAAGCAGTGTCTGGTGTGATCCCAGGGTCAGGCAGGGTAGGAGCAGCCTGGGGCCTCACCTCTCCAACCAGCATCTCGTAGAGCAGCACGCCCAGCCCCCACCAGTCCACAGCCCTCGTGTAAGATGTGTCTGTCAGCACCTCAGGTGCCAGGAACTCCGGGGTCCCACAGAACGTGCTGGTCCGGTCCCCATAGCCCATCCCTGAGGGCAGCAGGGCCACGTGAGGTTCCGGGTGGGGGTCCCAGCTACGGGTGGGGGTCCCGGCAGTAGCCCAGCCCAGCCCAGCGTGGGGTGGCCCAGTCAGCCTGCCCCATCCCAGCATTCGGGTTGGGGGGTGACCCGGGCAGGGCTGGGGACTCCGTTCCCTCCCCACTCTGTCTAACCCCCGGAGGCCAGCCCTTCAAATCCCAGCCCCGCCCCTCACCCTCCTTGCAGAGGCCAAAATCCGCGATCTTGACATAGCCCTCGGTGTCCAGGAGCAAATTGTCCAGCTTCAGGTCCCTGTGATGGGGTAGGGGGATGGAAAGAGGGATGAGTGGGGGTCTGGGCCCTGCCCGCAGCCTGAGGGCCCCCGGAGGGCAGAGCGTGCGTACGGGAGCCCAGGCACGCGCCAGCACACACCTGTAGACGATCTTGTGCTCGTGGAGGAACTGCAGCCCCAGCACCACACAGGCTGAATAAAAGCTGCAGAGAGAAGCTCACGTGACCGAGCCAGGCCTCCCGGCAAGGAAGGCCAGCCACATAAACCTGGCTCTCACGGCCCCAAAAGCCCCCCCCAGCTCCCCAAAACTCCGGGAGGTTGGGGGGAGGTGGGGGCCAAAGGGCGGAGGGGTAGGAAGAGGGCTGCCACAGCCTCTCTGGGGTTGGGGTGTGGGGGGGGGGCTCACACAGCACGGGGCTCAGAGAACACGTCACTGTGAATGTGCAGCATCAGGTCCCCGCCGGCTGAATACTCCATCACGAAGCACACGTGCTCCGGCGTCTGGAAACAGCCAAACAGGTTCACCAGGAAGGGGTGTCCCGCCGTGGTCACCGCCGCCAAGATCCGCTTCTCACACATCAGGCTGGGCAGGGTGGCGGGCAGGGGTCAGAGACCACGGCAGTCTCCCGCCCGCAATTCCCACACCCCCAGGAGGCGTCAGTCATCAGCTGTCGGCTGAGGGCCTCGAAGGGCTGTGCAACCTTAGGCAAGCCGCTTAGTATTTCTGAACCCCAGGAGCTTCGTCTGCTAAACAGGCACCCAGAATCCGTCTGTCATCCTAGCAACAGCCCCCCAAGCATCCCTTTAAGGAACGGCCAGGTGGGCTAATTGGAGCGCCCCGTCTCCCTGGCCAGGGAGTGGTTCAGGAATGGTCGAGCCAAGTTAGTGGGGCTCGACTTCAGGATTTCTGCTGGAATTATTAAGGAAGAAGGGCTAAAACCGGTGGATGAGCCTTAGATTGCTGTGGTAGGGGGCTATCTCTGCCCTCAATGAAATGACTGCAAGCGAAGCCCACAAAGAGGAGAGAGGACTTCGAGGAATCATCTGAGCGAGTGGATACGGCCAGGCCTGAAGGCTGTACACCCCTAGACTTTTCTGACCCAGGGCAATAAATCCCTCTTTTGCTTAAGGCTGTCTGAGTTGGGTTCCTGATTAACAAAAAGGTGTCAGGAAGATTAGGGACAATCAGTGTCTACTGGGCATTTTTATGGAGGGGGCCAGATACCGTGTGGAATGGTCTAGATGCATCCCCTCACTTAATCTACCTGAGAACCCTGCAAGAAAGGCGTCATCGCTCCCCTTTTACACACGGGGAGGCTGGGGATCAGAAGAGCAAGGTGACGTCCCCGGGGTCTCTAAGCAAATTGGTGGCAGAAGTGGGATTTGGACCCAGGGCCCTCACCCCAAAGCAGGGGCAGTGCAATGGTGCTGTTAAGAGTGCAGCCTTCAGGGGCGCCGGAGTGACTCAGGCAGTTAAGCATCCGACTCTTGATTTCGGCTCAGGTCATGATCTCATGGCCGTGAGATCAAGCCCCGCATTGGGCTCACGCTGAGTGTGGAGCCTGCTTGGGATTCCCTCCCTTTCTCTCTCTCAAAATAAATAAATAAACATTTAAAAAAATAATAAGGCTTCAGAGCCTGAGCCCCTAGGTTTGAATCCCTGACCTGCTGCTTACTGGCTTTGTGACCTTGGGCAACTGGCTCGACCTCTCTGTGTCGTCGGCAGAATGGGAGCAGTAATGTTTACTGCGTAGGACCGTCGTGAAGAACAAGTGAGTTACTGGACAGAAAGCGCATCGTGGGCACTTTCTAAGAGTCGTTATCATCTTAAGTGCTGGCTTAATGATAAGTGCCAGTGGTAGTTTTGAATCACTGTCACGGCAGCTCCAAAGAGGGGCCTGCTCGGTCTCCCACTTCCCAGAAGAAAAGACCAAGGTTCCCAGCTGGTTCCCCACCTTTCCACCTCATCTCGGGCCACAATGTCGCCCTTCTTCAAAGCCTTGATGGCGAACAGCTCCCCGCTGGGCCGGAACTCAGAGAGCAGCACCTGGAACCACAGTGGGCAGCGACGGCCTTCAGGGTCAGCCCGGGAGCCCCCGGCTCCCCCAGCTCCTTGCCCCCTGCCTCACCTTCCCAAAGTGACCCCGGCCCAGCACCGCCAGGAATTTGAAGTCCTCCAGGGTCAGGGGTGACTTCCTCAGAGGGCTGTGGAGAGAAGACAGTAGTGAGGACAAGGACGGCAGGCAGGGGTGGCGGGTGGGAGTGGGGGAGGGGTGTCACCTGCACAGGGCGGGGCCTGGGGTCTCCTGGGTCTCTGAAGGCAGCTCAGGGGTGGTGGTGATAGCTTCCTGGATCGGGGAGCTCTGCAGCAGAGACAGGAGGTCAGAGGCACCCCATAATACAACTGCAGTAGCCCCCGAGGCTCCTGTCACCTCCCTGACGTCACCTGTCCTCCCCTCGTCCTGTGCTCCTCCCCTCCAGCCACGCCGTCCTGTGCGCACAGCAGCTCAAGACCTTTGCCCAGACTATTCCCTCCACCCGGGAGGAACCCTCTCTTCCCCACATATCCGGATGGGGCCTCCCTCGCCTCCAGGTGTTCGTTGGGCTGTCACCTTCGCAGGTGGTCGCGGATCAGCACACACCCAACAGAACATCCCTCCCCTACACACACACACTCCCCGCGCCCCTTCGCCGCTTGTTTTCACGCTGTAAACATATGTTCTCATTTTGCCTCCTTATTCCCTGGATGGGCTGTGCCCCGGGGGCCGCTTAGTTCTTTACCCCGCGTGTGCGTGGAACTTCGGGAAGAGTCAAAATTAACACGGTACACGGGAACGTGTTACCACCGGCTCCTCGTCCTGCTGCGGAGTTGCAAAAATCCAACGGGCGAATGGCGGGAAACACCGGCCTCTGTGCCCCAGCCACCCTCCCCGGGACCAGCCGCCGTCAAGGGTTTCCCGAGCATCTTTCTAGATGTATTCTCCACGAGCGGAAGCTGGTGGGAGACGCTCCATTTTCCTCGCCCCCACTACTGACGGTGTCCTACTCCAAACTTCCCTGTCGGGCAGCCCGCCTCAGAAGTTATTCTATGCCACGACTCGCACGTCGCAGCCACGCACCACTCCAGCCAGTCGTTCATTTAGCGCTGGCGCCTACGAACGTGCTCTGACGTTCCCACTTCGGCCCACGCAGCGCTGCTGCGCTGAACTTCCTGGACGCACGCTCGTGGGAACGTCCAGGATGGGCACCGCCGGCCCGAGACGACACCCCATTTTTAGCTGGGCCAGCTGCGCCCTCGCCAGGAGATGCGACAATCTGCATCCCTCCCACTGACCGCCTGTTTCCCGGCCTCCTGCCCGGCATTTGGTGGTGTTAAACTTTCGGATTTTGTTTTGCCAAACTCGTCTCATGGTGTATGTCATTATATTATTATTATAAATATAATACAGAAGCATATGTTATTCTTTTTTTTTTTTTAGACGCGGTGTAAAGCGCACTCAGTGAGCGCGGACCAGGGGGCCGGCTCTCACACACACGTGTCCACCTGGGTACGCGGCGCACAGACCGGGGGTGGGCGAGCCATGCTTTGCACAGTCTGTGAGCTAAGAATAGCTTTGACGTTTTTAAAGGGTTGCGGGGAGGGGGGGGGACTCAAAAGGGGAGTCATATTTTTGTGATCCGTGAACGTGATGTACGACTTTCAAAGTTCAGTATCCGTCGGCAAGGCTGTACCAGGATCAGCCGGGCCCGCTGGGTGTATTATCTGTGGCTGCTTTCTACAAGGGCACGCTGAGTCACTGCGACCGGGACCCTCCGGCCCGCAAAGCCAAACATATTGGCTCCATGCCCCCTTCTGGAAAAAGCGTGCTGATCTCTGACCGAGATTAAGATTGACAACATCGCGATGACCCTGATGGCTCCCTTGTATCTCCCCCCTCCTATCAATAACTCCCCCAACCAGAGGAAGCCACTATCTTGCCTTTTGTCCTGGATGTGAGTTTTAAACATGATGGTTTTATGGGGCACAGTGAGGGGAAGCAGCACGCCGTGGGTCACACAGCTAACAGATAGCAGAGCGGGGACAAGGACCCAGGTGGCCTGCCTCCTGAACTCATGGTTTTATTCCGGAACAGAGAGCAGGACCCTGCTTCTAGCAGAGATGTGTGACCCAGGGAAGTTGCTGGTGGCCTCTGGGCCCTGAGCTGGGAAAGAGGCCGGGGTGAAGGAATCGCTGACGCTGCCCAAGCCGGGCCCGGGGGAAATGAGGGAGGACACTCACCAGGCTCAATGGGCTGGAAGGAGGACCCAGAGGACTCTTCTGGGGCAAACTATCCAAGTCAGCCCCGAGGCTCAGCTTCTCCACAGACACGTCGCTGTACGACACGGGAGGAGGGTTTGTCTGGGACCCAGCACCCTGGCAAGCGACCTAGACCCCAGGGACAGCCTAGACCCCAGGGACCTCCCTCCTTACCCTGCAGACCGGGCCTCAGGTCCTGGAGAGGCCGAGGGGCTGAAGGTGCCCGTGGCCGTGGCATTGGGAATGAACCTTCGAAGCAGCCGCACCCAGGTGGCGACATCAATGTTCATCTGCCTAGCGCGCTGAAATGTCTTTCCTGGAGGGACGGGGACGGGCGTCACCCTTCATGGTACTCCCCGGAGCCCTGGCCTCTTCTCCGCCTCGCTCACCCCCTCACCTTGCTGCTTGGAGAAAATCTTCTTCTGCCTTCGGAGCCGGGGTATCCTCTCAATGACCGGGTTGTGGAAGGTAACCTGGGGAGAGGGGCCGGTGGCTGAGAACCTGCCCCCACCTCTAGGCATGGAGGGGAGCCCTTAGGAGCGTAGGTATGCACGCCCGTATGTTTTGGGGGTTCCAGTCACTGCAGCCCCACATCCAAACGCAGAGCTTAAGAAGTGGTCATGTACTAAGGGGCTAAAAAAACCGAGCCATTGCCCGGCAGGGCCACCTCCTGAAATGCCGTCTCGGAAAGGCAGGAAGCAGGCAAGCACGCCCTCCTCCGGGGGTGGAGAGGGGTCGGACCCAAAGAGAGGCAAGCTCGACTCCAGCAAGGCCCCCAGCCTCTAGGGCCCAGATTCCCCAAGTGGGGTCCCGGACCAGCGGCGTCGCCTGGGGAACTTGCCAGAAGAGCAGCTTCCCGCCCCCCCCCCCCCACCTGGCCCCACTGAATCAGAAACACAGGGGAGGGGCCCCGCAGCCTCTCCAGGCCGGGCGATGCTGGCGCCACCCAGCCGGTCTGGCTGAACTCCCCCAGCTCCGGAGCATCTTCTAGCAGGCGCCCAAGTCACAGAACCGTGTGACTCTATGCATGCCGGACATGGTCACCGCTGGCCACGCGGGGCGATTTATATTCAGGAAAACTTTAGAGTAGCATTAAAACTTGAGTTCCCCGGTCGCGCTAGCCGCGCTGCACGCGGCTGGCGGCCGCTGTGTCGGACGGGGCACGGGGAGAGCGTTTCCATCTACGACACAATGCAACTATTGTGGGCTCACAGACCACAGAACTGGAGAAGGTTCTATTGGCTGGTGCTTTTGGGGAGGCAGAGAAACAAACCAGGGTGCTGTGAGTAGCCCTCGAGGGCGAGCAGGACCGCTTCAGGACGGACACCCGCCCGCCCGCCCGCCCGGTCTTGGCCGCTGTCCCTAACGGAAGAACAGCCTCACGGCCCTGCCGCTCGAGGCGGGCCCCCAGCCCCGCTCACGTCCTCCAGCGGCCCTCGATTATGAGATCACGTCAGAACTCCCCCGCCGAGGCGCGGCCACGTAACAGGGCGCGTGGATATGTTCGGGGCAAATTTAGAGCACTTTGGAGGAAGTTTTTGGCTGACCGAGAGAGCCCGCGGCTTTCCTACCCGGTGCCCCTGTTTCCTCCTGGCTCGGATGTGACTAACGAGGAGGCTCCCTTCAGAACCGGGTCCCTTCTGAACTGGGTCATCGTGAGGATTAACAAGTTAACGCCCGCAGGGCACTCAGGACGGGGTGTGGCTCGCGCCACAGGGGGTCAGCTAGGGATGTTATTTGGGGGCGGGGCTCCCACCCAGGGGAACACTGGCAATGTCTGGAGACATCTTTGTCCCAACTGCGTGTGTGTGTGTTGGGGGGTGCTGGCTTCTTGGGGGTGCAAACCAGGGGTTCTGCTCAACACCCAACAGTGCAAACGACCGGGCCCACAGGGGCGCACTTGGCCACAGTGCCAAGGGTGGGGTACCCTGACTTAGACCCTAGCCCCAACAGCACCGCAGAGGGCAGGGTGCCCTCTACGCCACTGTGGCTCTGGTAGCAATCTCCCTGACATGTCACCAGGTCTTTCTTGTCTTTTTTTGGCTTGGCAAAATTTTGCAATTTTAAAAAAAATTTTGGGTCAATTTTATCCCCTCAGAACAAACCCAACCCCAGCTCACGTTGAGTCACTGATGTCACTAATACACATCATCTTTCTGCCAAGGCTCGGAGAAGAATGCAGAACATTATCATCCCTTCTAGAAAACTGGGAGCAGGAGAGGTAGGAAAGTATTCTCTCACTGAGGCCTGGGGTCAGGCCGTACCTCGGCCACCAGGCAGCCCTGGGGCTCCATGTCCAGCTGCACCTCATGCCTCTCGTTGTCCAAGAAATCCTCCAACTTCAGGAATTTGAGGGCGCACAGGCCCCGTTGGTCCCGCCAGAACACAGCCAACTCCAGTTCCCGGGCCTCGAGGGAGAGGAAGCGAGCCATCACTTGGGGTGCCCGAGGTCCAGAACCCTCCACCTCCGGGCCCTGCCGTCCCTCCGCCTAGCTCACCCTTTCCAGCTCCAGGGTGAAGCTCTGGTCCCAGGCGGCGGGGCCGCACGGCTTCCAGGAGGTCTGCCCCACCACTGTGTTATCCAGCTTGAGCACGGTGCTAACCTCGCCTGGAATGAGGGGTGGGGCAGGGCGTCAGAGAATGTTTGGGGTGTGTGGGAGGGATATCGCGTATCCTGGTAAGGAAATCCTCCCGCCCCCGTTATGTTCCGCTGTGCTATCCTGACAAAGCGTTACGGTTCTACCTTTCACATCAGGGCGTTTAATCTACTTCCAATTGATTTCTGTGTATGGTGTGAGGTAGGGACCCAAACTCACGTTTATTCTATATGCAACTTCCAGCAATATACTCCTAAGAATTCGCCCTAAAGAAATGCATGCGGTATACGTTGCGAAATGCATATATATAATCCTTCTATATTGGTCCCAGACTAGAAATAACCTAGTACCAATGTATGACAGGAGAATTAACATACAAACTACAGTATAGTCTTACTAGCTGATATTCAACTAATTTTTACTTTAAAAAGCCCCAGCAATTTGATATGGCTCAGTCTAAGACAATGGGCTATTGAACGGGAGATAAAATGAAGGAATAAGCTACAGCTTCCTGCTATGATATGTTAAATGGAACGTTAAATGGAAGAAGCCATTACCACGGATACGTGTATGATTTCACGTATAGAAAGTTCAAACATCAGGCAAGGTTGAACTATGTTGTTTTGACACGTGTACGTAGGGAAGCAGGGAAACCACACGTCAGGAGAGTAGCTACCTCTGGACAGAGGAAGGGGCTAGAATGGGGGGGTGGGAAGAGGACGGGGGAGATTCCAGAGAGTTCTATCTCTCGACCCCGGGTGGTGGTATCATGGGTGTTTGCCCCACTGTTATTCTTCTTTTGTACATACTTTTTTGGATGCATTAGGGTTTTTTTTTTCAACTGTGGTAAAATTCACATAACATAAAATTTACCACCGTAATCACTTTCAAGCGTTCAGTTCACACTGTGGTGCAACTACCATCATCTCCAGAAGCATCTTCATCTTCCTCCTCTGAAACTCTGTCCCCATGAAACAACAATTCTCTGCTCTCCCCTCCCACCCAGCCACGGCCAACCTCCCTTCCTTCATTTCTATGGCCTGGACTACTCTCGATACCTCGGAGAAGTGGAACCAGAAAGAACTAAGGAACGTGTCTTTTTTGTGACGGGCTTGGTTCACTTAGCTTAACGCCCTCAGGCTCCTCCGCGTGGCAGCCTGTGTCAGGACGCGCTTCCTTCTCAGGCTGACCACCACCCCACCGCACACACACACACACCACATGCTGCTTATCCGTCCATCCGGCCGCGGACGCTGGTGTTGCTTCTACAATTTGGCCACTGTGAATACTGCTGCCGTGGACGTGAGCGTCCACATATCAGCTCTTTGGGGTGTATACTCAGAAGCGGGGTTCCTGATCATACGGTAATTCCATGTTTAGTTTTGTGAGGACCTGCCATACTGTTCTCCACAGAGGCTGCACCCCGTTACACCCCCGCGGCAGTGTGTGGGGGCTCCAATTTCCCCACATCCTCTCCAACACTGGTATTTTTTTTTAACAGTATCCGTCCTAATGAATGTAAAATACTAGTTCTTCAAAATGTTACAAGCTGGGGGGGGGGGCGCCTGGGTGGCTCAGTCGGTTGAGTGTCAGACTTTGGCTCAGATCATGATCACAGTTCGTGGGTTCAAGCCCCATATCGGGCTCTGTGCTGACAGCTCGGAGCCTGGAGCCTGCTTCGGATTCTGTGTCTCCCTCTTTACCTCGCACCTACTCAGGCTCTGTCTGTCTCTCTTTCTCAAAATAAATTAACGTTAAAAAAATTTTTTTTAAAGAAAAGTGTTACAAGCGTGTGACATCCCAGGACCCTCCCCCCCATCTCATCCCTCCCAGCCTCAGTGCCCACTCACTGCTGTTCTCAGCTTCCACTTTGAGGCTGCTCCGGCCACTGAGGCTTCCGCTTCGGCTGTAGAGGCCCCGGGATGGGCGGCTCAGGAAGGTGGCGCGGCTGTCAGGGGTCCCAGGCGCCCCCGCCGGGGGCGAAGAGTTCCAGGGGATGGTCTCTGGAAGGTCCCTGCAGCCTACCACACGCACCTCCAGGGTCCCTGAGGGAGGGTAGGCTCAGGGGGGACCACATCTGGCGCGGGCCGAAGATGAAGTGGGCATGTCCGGAAGTGGCCAGCACACAGGTGGAAGTTGGTGAGGGACAGCTGGGGTGGGGCAGAGATGGCTGTGCCCACGAGTGAGAAATATGGGAGAAGGGGCACGGGTGAGGCTGGGGTGGGCCAGGCTGGGGAGGGGCCCTGGATCCTGGGGGTTATTGACAGAAGATAGGTTTAGGGCATAGGCCGATGATCGAGGCAGTGGGGAGCCAGACTGGAGTAGGGGGTCGAGCGAGGATGCAGGGAGCTGACCTGAGGTCCGAGAGGGGGTCGGGGTCTAGGGTAGGGCTGATCTAAGGGGGAAATAACAGCTGAAGGGTCTAAGCAGGGAGGAGCTAGCTGTCCTTGGGGCGGGGGTCAGACTCAGGGCTGAGGGTTCTGAGAGTGAGGGCTTGCGGGACTGGGCTGGGGGGGTATGGCAGGGGGGTGGGGGGAACAGGGCCAGGTAGGGAGGACTAGTGATGGGGACATGGTGGGCATGGGGGCAAGAGTCCAGAATCAGAGGGCAAGCTGGGCCCGGACTTCTACTGCACAGAGCTGTGGGGCCTAAGGAAGTGGGGCCCAGGGCTACAGAGCTGGGGTGAATGGGGAATGAAGTAGGATGCGGTACAGGGGTGGGGAGAGATCTAGGTTGGGGAGCTGAGGCCTTGGGGAGAGGTGGAGGATACCGCGCTGCGGAGGCGGAGTCTGGGTAGAGGAGGCTGAGACCCACCTGTGAGCGGCGCGGGCTTGCACAGGGTGTTGTAGTGCGTGGGAGGGAAGGGCCCGGCCAGGCGGGCGCTGAAGGCTGACGAGGCCGCAGCAAGCTCCTCGCGCAGCAGACGCCCCTTCGGATGGTCCGCGGGCAATTCCCCGAGCCGCCGCTCCAGCGCCTCCCGCAGCAGCCCCAGCTTCTGGTTGGACTCGGTCAGCTTCTCCTGGGCCTGTAACGGGAGGGACAGAGTGGGCTAGGGGTGGGGCCCGCCATGCGCCTCCCCAAGCCTGGCTAAGCCTTACCCAAGCCCTCCAACCATCTGGGTCCCATCCCTGCGCTCCAGGAAAACGAGGCCAGGAAAACGAGGCCCCGCCCCTGGCTGAAGCCCCACCCCTGGCCAATGTCCCGCTCCGAGGCCCCGCCCCTGGATGAGGCCCCACCCCTGGCCAATGGCCCACCCTGCCGAGGCCCCGCCCCTGGCTGAAGCCTTACTGCTCCAGGCCCTACAGGATCCATTCCCGCCCCTTTCTGGGGCCCCGCCCCCTCCAAAGTCCCGCCCCTCACCTCGCTGACTGCCTTGCGGTCCGGAGCCTTGGCGGCGCTGAGCAGGCGTAGCACATTCTTGGCACCCTCGGCCACCGCGTGCTCCACTCGGAAGTGGTGCCGCAGCTCCTCGATGCGCAGCTCCACAGACCCCAGGTCTGGACTCCCTGTGGGCGTGGGACGCCGGGCGGTGAGGCCAGCCTAGGACCCGGGTCCAACCACCCCAGCCCCAGATATGCACGCATCCGCAGGAACGGGCACTGGCCACAGACATACCACCACCAAGGTGCGGCACGTTTTTCCCAAGTTGCGCTGTCACCTGCAGGCAGTCACACTTCCACCCAAATGCAATCACTCTTTCATCTAAACACGGTCACCCACGGGGACCACCCCAGGGACAGAGTTAGGCTCTCATACAGGCACAGTCATGTACACAGGTACACTATCGACACAGACTTAAAGGACAGACATGTTGGCAGGGTCCCCGTTCGTCCCCAGGGACTGTCATAGGGACACTATGGCCATTTAGACAGCAGGAAGGAGAGAGTCACACAGACACAGGGACACTTTAAAAAAAAAACGTGGTGACTTTTACTAACTGCCTTCCGACTGCAGCAGTTTGGCCATATCTATCAAAACAGCAAATGTAATTGCCCTTTGATTCAGCAAACCCAGTTCAGGAACTTTAAACACCTCTGTACTTGACATACGTACATGGTTATTCACTGAGCCTTCTTTCTAAGAGCGAAAGATTGGAAATAACCCCATTTCTTCCAGGAGGAGTGTAGGTAAACGAATGTGACCCTCCACGTGGAAATACAATGCAGTTGGGAGAGCAAGGGCGCTGTCCCACAGACATCGCCACACTGTCACTCACAGGGGAACAGTGGCATTATTGCTTTGTCACCAGCGTAGGCACGCAGTCACCCACAGACAGAGGAAAACACTCTCCCAAAGATAACGGTCACACCGCCACACGGGGGTATTGTCACAGGGCAGAGAGACGTGATCGCAAGACACAGACACCCTTAAGGGACACACTTACACTGTGGCAAAACTCCTGGGGCCCTAACTCCAGCCTAGGGAGAACCATAATCACACTGCCACGTGGATAAGGCACAGGGATGGGCAAAGAAAGGCCATCACACTGTCACACATGCAGGACAGCATCGCTCATACCCGCGGGCATAAATGTTGCAGGGAAACAGACCGGGTATCACATCCAGTATGAAGTCACAGGGACACAGCCCCAGCCCGATATAGGACGGTCACAGTTACCCACCAGCACAGGGTCAGGCATAAGGACATACTGTCACCAGAGGCACAAGGTCATGGTCACACTCTCCATGGATTTGGGTTCCAAGGACAGTCCCACTGTCCCATACATTGACCCAGACTCAGATCCTGGCACTCGGTCACAGTTACCCACCAGCACAGGGTCAGGCATAAGGACATACTGTCACCAGAGGCACAAGGTCATGGTCACACTCTCCATGGATTTGGGTTCCAAGGACAGTCCCACTGTCCCATACATTGACCCAGACTCAGATCCTGGCACTCGGTCAGAGAGAGTCACGCTGTCACTCACAGGTATGTGACCAACACTCACGTAGACACCAACGACACGGACACAGCATCACAGGAACACTGGTACTCACAGGCACATTGTCTTACAAACACGGTTACACTCTTGCCCCCAGGCCTGCTGTCACATGTGTCCAGATAGTCGCCAGGACTTTTACACTTACAGGGACAAAATCGTTACTATTCCCAAGGTTACGATACCACCCAGAGGCACAGGGACATGACATGCCATCATACGCGGTCACTGAGAAGCCCACGTAGGTATGCCCAATACCAGATGAGCGATCACGCCGACGCCTCCCCGACCACAAAGACACACGCATGCCGTCATCCGAGTTATACGTCCCGATATGTTTGTTCCCCTGAAATTCATATATTAAAGCCCAACCCCAGGAGCCTGGGTGGCTTAGTCGCTTGAGCAACCAACTCTTGGTTTTGGCGGAGGTCGTCATCTCACGATTTCAGGGGTTCAAGCCCCACATCAGGTTCTGTGCTGGCAGTGCAGAGCCTGCTTGGGATTCTTTTTCTCCATCTTTCTCTGCCCCTTCCTCACTCATGCTGTCTCTGCCTCTCACAAAAGAAAATAAACTTGAAGGAAGGAAGGAAGGAAGGAAGGAAGGGAGGAAGGAAGGAAGGAACCGCACCCCTAATGTGATGGTACTGTGTGTTAGGAGGTGGGGTCTTCGGGAAGTGATCGGGTCATGAGGACAGAGCCCTGGTAAGAGAGGCCTTCAGAGAGCTCCCCCCACTTCCGCCGTGGGAGGACACACGCATAGCAGGAAGGCAGCCGTCTGTGAACCCGGAAGGCACGTTGATCCCAGACTTCCCGGCCTCCAGAACTGTGAGCGACATATCTCTGTTGTCTGTAAGGCGCCTGGTCTGTGGCATTCTGTTCTAGCGGCCTGAACACACTAGTCCCCACCAACAGCTAACACTGTCACACGGGGGGCACACACACCGTCATGGTTACCAGGACATACACACGGCCCCTGGTCCCTGCAGTCAATGTCACGGTAATACTGACGCACATTAGTAGCACAGACGCAGCTACCCTTGCTCACATCAAGATCCTGTCACAAATTCGGGTTGACAATCAGCTTAAGTCACCCCCAGGCATTCATACACAGACCCATAGGCGGGCACAGACACACACCGTGGACCGCCCCCCCAGTGCTACACAGCGGGGGGCCAACACGACCAGGCGGCCACCGGGTCCGGGGGTCCGCCATTTCTTTTCACGAAGAGCCAGAGTAACACACAGCCTCCGTCGCCACTGCTCAGCTCTGCCGCTGCAGAGCGAAAGCAGCCTCGGAAGATAGTAAATGAGTGGACGTGGCTGTGTGTCGATAAAACTTTATTTACAAAGAGAGGATCGGGAACGGATTCTGGTCATACCGTGAGTCACGACAGCCACCTGCCTGCCTCAGAAAGGGTCCCCTCACGGGGCCGGGAGCCGACCTCTCCGTCTCGGGGTGGGGGGACTCACCTTGGCCGTCGTCGGGGGCCGCCTGGCTCTCCAGCTGGCCCGCCCGGCGGAGCTGCATACGGATGATGTCGATCTTGGTCTTACTGTCCTGCAGCATCTGCTGGGCCGTCAGCAGCAGCTTCCGGTCCTGGCGCGGGGGACGGGCTGGTAAGGGGCAGGCTGGGCAGGCGGGCGTCTGCCCACTGGCCCTCTGTGCGCCCTGCGCGGGCCGTGGCGACCGTGTCACAGAGATGATGTGCAGACGGCACGCACATCCACGCATTCCCGGGAGCAGAGGGGAGACGGGGTCGGTGGCGTTTGAATCCTGGCTCTGCCACCTGACGACCGCCTAACTGCAGACAAGCGGCTCAGCCTCCTCTGCCGGGACGGGGGTGCTGACGGCACCGACCGCCACCGGGCTGAGGACTGACAGAGCCCGTCCGGGTGCAGGGCTCAGAGCCGCGCCGGGCGTCAGGAGGCCTCGCGTTTGAGTCAGCTGTCAGAACGGTGGACACGTGGGTGAGCGTTCCCTGAGGCGGGTGTAGCCCTGATCATACCCACATGTGTGAGTCCAAGGGTCACTGGGTGGGTGTGTTTGACAGACAGTCTGCAGGAAGTGGACTCCGGGGACGCCAGGACTGGGGCGTGGGTGTGACAGCTCCAATCTGTGCGACGACTCCAGTCTCTGGGTGTGAATTTAATGGTCTGTGTGTCTGTGTGTCCAAGGTGCTCTGTTGGCCTGTGCCGTGTGTCCCTGGGTATTATGTGATGGCGTATGTCTCTGTGTCTAGAGGTGGCCGTGGTGGGCACCCTCCACGGGTGTCTGAGTGTCATTACAGCTGTGTCTCTAGAGGTTATGACGGCGTCGAAGTGTGCCCGAGTGTTGCTGTGACTCTGTGTGTCCTTGATGTGGGGAGCTGTGCATCTAAGCGCTGACCTGACCCTGTGCGTGGACGCGTCACAGGGACGCCGCCAGCAGGGAGAGGCTGAACGCCGCGCTGACCGCGGGCGTCCCTTGAGTCTCCGGCATGACTGAGTGCGGGCGGACAGACTGTGCTGTGTGTCTGCCTGACATCCCGGACAGTCGTCCTGCTTCTCAGATGCCCCCTACAAGCTGTCCACACCCCAGTCCTGTCTCCAAGTCCCCCATCGGTCCCTCCGTCCCCAACCCAGAGGGTCCCAGCCTCCCATGGGGCAGAGAGACAGACGTAGGTGGCACTGTGCTTCCCACCCCCCGGCCTGTGATCTGCTCACGGTGTGCATGCACCTGAGATGGGGGTGTGTGTGCACGTGGGGGGGGGGTGTGCTCGTGGGGGTGTGTGCTTGTGGGGGTGTGTGCACGTGGGGGGGTGTGCTCGTGGGGGTGTGTGCTTGTGGGGGGGTGTGCACGTGGGGGTGCACTGTGTGCAGGGGGGTGCGCACGCACAGTGCCCCTACCTTGGTGCTGCCGTTGCTGTATGTCTGGATCATGTTTTCGGCCCCCTGCTTCACCTTCAGCTCGATGGCCAGCTGCTTCTCCAGGCCAGCCACGCGGCTCAAGTTGGTGGCCGAGCAGGCCTGGCTACCTGCACCAGGAGACTGGGGCGCATCTAAGGGGTGGGGGGAGAGGACAAAGTCACAACGGCCCTCACCTCCATCTGCCTAAGAGGCTTTGCCCAGCTGAGAGGATCCACCCTTTGCCCAGCCTGGGTTCTGCCCCCGCAGCCAGAGGAAGGAGGAAATGGGGGCCGGGGCCCAGAAGGTTCCCCCCACACTCTAGCCTGCCCAGGGAAACCCCCTCAGCACTCAGACAGGGACAAGACCGGTGTGAACAAGCATGGGCAAAGGTCCAGGTGTACATAAGTCCTTGGTGTTGGTGTGATTGCATACGGACGACCCCCACTCCTCACACGGCTGTGTGAGTCTCTAGGCTCGGGGGCAGTTATGTCTGTGCCCACCGGGTGTTGGCACGACCGAGTATGTATCTCCTGAGGTGCTCACGTACCTACACAAACACCGGGCGTGAGGTCTGGGTGCTGGGGTGACCCGACGCACGGGTTTCTAACTGTTGGCACAGACCTCCAGCCGGAGCCTCTGCGCCGGCTCTATCTGCGTGTTGGCGCGGCCAGACGCACGTGTCCCCGGATGCTGGCATGGCTGTGTGAGTCCTGGCGAGTGACGTGACTTGGCGGTGGGGCTGGGGGGATTTAGGTGCAGATGGGACCGTAGGAGATGCTGGGTGCTGAACGAACTGTCTCTGAGCGCCGCCATGGCAGTGCTGGTCTCCAGCCGCTGACAGGCCTCGGCGGCGCACGGGTGTTGGTGGAGTCTGTGGGCCTGGTCCGACTGTATACGTCTCTAGCGGTTGATGGGATAAGGTTCGTCTGTAAGGGTTGGACGGCTGTGTGTGTGAATCTCCAGGCGTTGGTGTAACCACGAGCAAGAGGCTCCAGATACCGTCTGTGCGTGGCTGTGACCTGGTGTGTGTTTCTCTGGGTGCTAGGTGGCAGTATGGAAGTCTCTGGGTGTTCCCGCGATAGTGCCTAGGTGGTTGGGTGTCATCTGGGTACTGGTGTTGACTGTGTGTGAGGGTCTCTGGCTACTGACGTGATGCGGAAGGACTCTGCTTGCAAGATAAGTTCTGTAATGCTTTGCGTGACAGTGTGAATCTACTTAACATCACGGAACTGTACACTTAAAAATGATAAATTTTAGGGGTGCCTGGGTGGCTCAGTCAGTTAAGCATCTGAAGCGTCTGACTCTAGATTTCAGCTCAGGTCATGATCTCACGGTTCGTGGGTTTGAGCTCCGTGTCAGGCTCTGCGCTGACCGTGGTGAGCCCACTTGCGATTCTCTCTCTGTCTCTCTCTCTAACCCTCCCCCACTCACATGCTCTCTCTCAAAATAAAGAAATAACACTTTTTTAAAAATGATGAATTTTATGTTATGTGTTTCTTGACCACAAATAAAGAATTTTTTTTATGTGTATTTATTTTTGAAAGAGAGAGAGAGAGAGAGAGTTCAAGCAGGGGAGGGACAGAAAGAGAGAGGGAGACACAGGATATGAAGCAGGTTCCTGGCTCGGAGCTGTCAGCACAGAGCCCAGTGCAGGCTCAAACTCCCAAACCATGAGATCGTGACCTGAGCCGAAGTCGGACGCTTAACCGACTGAGCCACCCAGGTGCCTTAAGAATTTTTTTTAAGGAAATATGAATTAAAGAAATTTTTAAAAGAACCTCTGGGTGTTGTCCAGATACGTTCGTGTGACACTGTGTAGGTCCGTTGGTGTTGTCGGGGTAGTGGTGTGACTGGTAGACCTCCCTCCGGGAGACCCGGGCCACGCCCCCCGCAGTGGAACCCCCGCAGGCTCACCTCCGGTGGCAGCGGGGTCGGGCAGCACCACGTGGGCATGCAGCTCCTGCAGCTGCTGGTGCAGCAGGTCGAGGCGGCGCGAGGAGCCGCGCAGCATCAGCTCCACAGGGCCCAGGCTGCGGCCCAGGTCGGTGGTGGCCCGCCGCAGGTTCTCGGCGCCCTCCTTCAGCTTCAGCTCCTTGCGGATCTCCTTCCGCAGCCGCTCCCGCTCCAGCTCCAGCTGCTGCTGCACGCCAGGGGCTGCCAGGTCCGCACCTGTCAGGCCCAGCTGCTCCAGCAGGGACCAGCTGCGCGGCTCGCTCTGCGGGAGACGGAGCGGGGCGCGGTCAGCGGCCTCTTCCAGGCAGGGACTTCCAAGACAGGGCCTGCTCCACACACCCTGACGCCCCGAAATGGGGAGGTGAGACAAGGCCCTGTCCCTGCTATCCGATTCCCTCAAACTTTGAGGTCCCAAGGGCAGGGCCTTCTTCCTTCTCTGTCCCCCGCAGAGTGGGGACCCCATAAGTAAGTGCAGTCTTATCTCCCTTCATCTGTTCCTTACGCACCAGGATTCGGGACCACGGGCCCCATCACCTCACCAGCATGTCCCCCCCAAACTAGAAGACCCCTAAGTTCAGGCCCGATCTCCCATTGCTCCCCACAAAACGAGGTCCTGAGAGCAGACCCCTTCTCCCTGCTGCTGCCCCCCTAAACTAGGAGGTCCCAAGGATAGACCCCGACTCCCCTCTGCTGTCCCTGAAACGGGGTCCTCAGGGCAGGCCCCATTTTCCCTCTGGTGCTCCTCAGATGAGGAAGTATCAAGGGGAGGCCTCTGCTGCCCCCCTTCCCCTGACGGGCTGGGATCTGGAGAGCAGGGCCCTTGTCCTCTCTGCGATGCCCTCAGACTGGGAGCTGCCGGGCGCAGGCCTCCTCTTCCCTCCTTCCGAACGGCATCCTGGGCACAGGCCGCCTCCCTCCCCTGCTGTGTCCTCAAACTGGGAGGTCCTGTCTCCCCTCCTCTCGTCCTCTACACCTGGACCCCAAAGAGCAGCGCCCGTCTCCTTCCTCCTCTGTCCCGGCCTGGGAGCCTCAAGAAGCCCCGCGTATTTTCATCCGCAAAACAGAAAACTCCCAGGCCAGGGACCCGTCTCCTCCCCTTGGTCCCAAATCAAGTGGGTACCGAGGGCCTCCAGCCTGTGTCACTGGGGTCCTCTTTGCCCCCCACCCCGACCCGAGCCCCCACCTCCAGCTCCTGGTCCAAAGGGGGATTGGCTTGCGCCATCCTGGGTCCGGGCGGAGGGCCCCGCCCTCTTCCTGAACCTCAGCCCTGCTAGGGCCTCCTGACCGCCACTTCCTCTTTCCTGCCAGCTCCCGGCATCCCTTGCGTGGGGCCAGCTCCGGGGCTCTGGGGCATCTAGAGGACCTTTCCCCTCAGTGTCACCTCCAGGACTAAGCCTGCTTCTCAGGAGGAAAACCGGAGAGAGCCCTCGCTCTTCGTCCTAGGACTCGCTAAGGTGTGCACACACCTCACAAGCCCGCTCGTGTGGACGTGGACACCAGGCTGTCTTGAGTGTACGCAGGCTCCGGGGGCGGACCTTGGTGTATACACCCTCTCCCGTACCTACAGGCGTGTGCGCGGAACACAGGCAGGCAAGCGTGTGCACAGCCCCGTGCCTGCCCCATGGACTGAGGTGCACACGCCGGCTGGTGTGGGTTCTTACACGGGCCAGCCCCCTTCCTGCAGATGCAGGCTGTCCCGACTTCCGGCTTCCTTTCAGTTCGGTCGCCCGCTGCTGTGACCACAGCTAGGGCCCGGCCGGGCCACCTCCCTGAAATCCGCATCATGGGAAGCCAGTGCTGGAGCGCTGGGGTGAGAGTGCCCACAAACCGGCGGCCTACTGAAGGCCAAGTATGACGGTTCGTAAGAGCAGTTATTACAAGCTCCGCCTAGGTCAACTAATGCGAGTCCACGAGGCGGGGGGCTGCTATTATCACTCCATTTTCAAGACGAGGAAACCGAGGCCTGGAGGGGTGACGTAATTGTCCCCAAGGTCCCACGGGCAGCAGGAGGAAGGGCTGGGATTTAAAAGGGGAGTGCCCAGAATCTGATCCCCAGCTAAGTGGTAGGCCTGGTGCTACGTGAGAACCCCCACCGGAAGAACCCATTTCACAGATGAGGAGAGTCTTTGTTGGCTCCCAGGCCACCTGGAGGGCAGCTGCCCCCAGGGAGGGTTTGTGCATGCCAAGGGTGTCGCCTTCACCATCGTACCAACCCCTCGCATTAATCCTGAGGAAACTGAGGCTCAGAGAGATGACAGTAGCGGTTCAGGGAGCGGGTGGGTTATCCACGCGCACACCTCCAGGGGCATCCGGCAACATCCGGAAATATCCAGAAACATCCAGAAACACAACTGGGGGTGGGGAGGGTGTGCTCCTGGCGTCTCCTGGGTCGAGACCAGGGAGCCTGCTCCACACCCTGCCGTGCGCAGGACAGCCCCCACCTCAAAGAATGATTCAGCGCCAAATGTCAATAGTGCTGAGACGGAGAAACCCTGCACTGAAGGACACGGACTCACACCCCGGGCTGACCACGTCCACCAGTACAGATCTCCCAGCAGCCCCACCTGCAGAGCACAGACCCCTCGACGGCTCTCCCTTCGGACGATGAACGCCCTCTTAGGCCCATTTTTTTCTGGTGGCAAAACCACGGCTCAGACAGGCAAAGGCGGTGGATCCAGGAGACACAGTGAGAAAGGGACAGCGCTGGAATTTAAACCCGAGTTCACCTAATACTACCGGCTGGCAGCCAGTCCCCGCCCTCCCACCCAGCCCCATCTCATCCCCAGCAGGCAGAGCGGGGTACGGCCAAGATCCAGGCCAGCTCGGATGGGGAAAGTTCAGGCAGAAAGGAATAGAAGCTGAGCCTGAGAATACAGAGCAGGGAGGGAAGGAGGGAGGTCCAGCCTCCTGGGTTCTCTTCCCTTGGGTGACTCACTCCTACCCAGAGAGCAGAGGTCACCTGTGGGCCAGCAAGGCAAACCCATGAATCAGAAGCCTGGCCCAGCCTTGGAGAATCCCTGCTCCCCGCTTCCCACCAAGGCACAGGAGACCGAGGTCCAGAGGGTCCACCTCCCAGAATTCCGCCCTCTCCCCCTTTCCCAGAGCAGCCAGGGACCTAGACCCTCACATCCGGAGATTTCAATGCTTTGGGCGTTTCCGGAATCTGGACAGGACATCCGTTTGCCGGACACAGAACAGACAGGCATACGTCGGACAGACAGAGTGACAGGGTGGCAGGCCCAAGCAGGCACAAGAAAGGGGTGACAAGGAGGGGGTAAGAAAATGGGCAAGAGATGGGAGGGGGACCACAGCACAAGCCCAGCCTCATTCCAGGACTCACAGCCTCCTCTCCGGTCATGGTTGCTACATGCCAAGTGCATGCATGCGCCGGGGGTTCCTACATGGTCCCCCCAGGGCTGGGGGTAGAGGCAGAAACCCCGGCCCGCCCCGGCCCCAAGGTCTGACCTTATGTGATCGGCAACACCAGATACGCCCAGCTCCACGGCAAGGCTGACAGGCCATCAGCAGGACTGGGGTGGGGGACGGGGGATCGTGGGGGAGACACAGAGGGGATGGGGGCAGGTGCGGAAGGAGACGAAAACCCAGTTACACAGCAACCACAGGACAAAAGAGGGATTTCAAGGCACTGCTGAGGGCACCAGAGGTACAGGATGTGCCTCGGATTCTGAACCAAAGTCAGATGTCGCCCGGCCTTGCTTGTCACAGATGAGGAAGGTGAGTCCAAGGCTGTGATACTCACAAAGTGGCACATGGAGAACCCGGCTGGGTGGCACGTCGGTGCCAATCTGCGTGTGTTTGCGTGTGCGGGAGGGGTGACCCTGCCCTGCCACCCATGCCCAGGTAGGGTTCTAGGTACAAGAGCATCCCCAGCCGGAGATGAGGTTCCACCCGGTAGCCTCGAGGGTGGCCGTGTGGATCCCCCATTCCTCAACCTAATGAGGTGACTCGGGCGCTTCCGCCAACAGGTGCCAATCTGGGTGGCGTCGGGACCATCATAAAGCTCAGTCTGGAGGCAGGGGGGCCGCCAGAGCTTTGTTGTGCAGGGGGAGGGGCGCGGACCGAGCGGCCTCCTCCCTCCGGGCCGCTGCGCCAGGGACCTGCCCCAGGTGGAGCCGCACCTGCCGGGAACTGAATGCTGGTGGGGGAGGAGGGCGTGCCTACTTGAGTGACGGGGGCGACAGGCACCGGGACGCACAGCCAGCCACAGACACTCGAAGGAGAGCCTCCGCCGCGCCCCTTCAAATTCTCGGGGAGGGGAGGAGCTTAGGGGTGCGGCGGGGGCCTTCGGGACCTGCCCGCTCCCCCTCGGGGCGTACCTCCACCTGCCAAAGAGGGGACCGCGCTGGTTCCGCGGTGTCGCCCCAGGGAGGGGACGCTGGGCGCTCGGAGGGCCCCCACCTCGGCCCCCCGGACCCCCCCGGGGAGCCCCAGCAGCCCGGCAGCGCGAGGGCTGGGGGGGAGGGGGTCCCCGGCGCTGGCCGGCCGCCCGGCGGCTGCGGACGCAGGTGCGCCTACCTGCACGGCGTCGCTGGCCATGTCCTCGCGCCGCCCGCCAGGGGTCCCCGCGCGGAGGGAGGGGCAACGAGAGGAGCGCGCGTGCGCCCCGCGCGGGGCGGGGAAGGGGCGGCGCGGCGCGAGTCCCCGCCGGCCCGCGGCCCGCTCCGGCCTGCTCCGCTCGGGCCCCGCCCGGCCAGGCCGCCGCGTCCGCGCGCCGCGCCCTCCGGCCCCAGCGGCCGCCGGGCCCGCTCACGTGACCGCCGAGGTCGGGGCCCGGGGAGGGGGCGGGGCCGCGGGGCCCAAGGAGGGGGCGGGGCGGGGGCGGGGCGCGGCGCTCCGGGCGGGGGCGGGGCCGTGGCGCCCAGGGAGGGGGAGGGGCGGGGGCGGGGCGCGGCTCCGGGGTAGGGGAGGGGGCGGGGCGCGGCTCCCGGCGGCCCCCGGGGCGGCGGGGTCTCGCCTGCGGGGCCGTCTGGCTCCCGGGCCGGAGTCGCTGCGTCCGCTCCTGCCCGCGCTCGCCTCTCCCTGCACCCTCGCTGCGCCCGGCCGTCCCGGAGAAGGCCGAGCGGGGAGCGGCAGAGGCCTTCGGGCCGCCCGGGGCCCCGCGGGAAACAAAAACAATTCCTCTCCCCCCTCGTTTGCAAGCTCAGGGCTCCCGGGAAAGGCCGTCCTTCGCCTGGAGACATTCTCCGGACGCATTTGGGTTCACACCCCAGCACCTCGAGCCTTGGGGGAGCCCCAAGTCCAAAGGGAGCCTTTGGGATTTACCCTCCCCACCCCTCCGTGTTGATAAAATTAAGTGAGATCGTGCATGCCGAGTGTCGAGAACACAGTAAGCGCTCAATAAGTGTTGGCTGCCGTCATTTTTAATGTTATGCCATTGTGACACTGACACGCTGTGGGCCCTAAGGGTCCTGTGTGTGGCTGCTGAGCCTCCATCGGCCCCGCCGTAGAATGTAGGCCATCTTCAGAGCTGTTGCATGCAGGTGGCGTTCCCTAAGTGCAGCAGGCTCGTGCCCAAGCGGAGCAGAGTGGAGGCCTCTTCGGAGCTTCTCCAGGGGCTCTGGAGTCTAGGGCGTGCACTTGGCTCCCGGCCGACCCCACACTCCCTTAGAAACCCGGTGAGGGAGCCAGACCTTGGTCCCTGGGGCTCTGGGCGGGGAGCGCTCCCTGGCGACTGAGCCTGAACTCGGGCGCCCTCCAGGGAGGGCGTTTGACTAAAACGCCTAGGGCTGCGGATACTTCGGTTACCTAGAGACCAGGGAGAGATGTTTTCTTTCCTCCTTTTTTTTCTTCTTCTTTTTAATATTTGGGGTGTTTTAACAGAGAAATAAAAAGAAGGAAGAGGAGAAGGACAGCGATCCAGAATCCACCCAATTCTCACCCTTTCCTCGCCCAGCCTGCCTGATCAGGTCTCATGGCTCCCCTGGACCAGTGCAGGAGCCTCCTCTCCGGTCTCCCAGCTACCCTGTTTTCCCCACAACAGCCTGAGAACGCCTGTGGACATCTGAGTCTGGTCACCTCCCTCCTCTGCCTAGATCCCTCCGTGGCTCCCACTTTCTTTATAGGGAAAGCCTAAGTCCCACCCAAGACCACAGGCCCGATTTACCTCCTTCGCCTTCCCTTTCCTCTCTCACTCCACCTCTTCCCCTTGCTCACCCAGGCCAGCCACACCAGCCTCCCGGCTGTCCCTGGATTATTTGTCCATTGAATTAAAGAATGCTTTGAGGGGCGCCTGGGTGGCTGAGTCGGTTAAGCATCCCAGTTTGGCTCAGGTCATGATCTCACCGCTTGTGGATTCGAGCCCCGCATCGGGCTGTGTGCTGACAGCTCAGAGCCTGGAGCCTGCTTCGGATTCTGTGTCTCGGTCTCCTTGTCCCTCCCCCACTCCCACTCTGTCTCTCTCTCTCAAAACTAAATAAACATTTTTAAAAATTAAAAAAAAAAAAAGAAGAATGCTTTGAGGTAGTTCTTTTGCTCCCAATTTACAGATGAGGAAACTGAGGCACGCATCTCCCCGGGGCTTTTCTGATCATTTAGGTCTCCATTTAAATGTCACCTCCTCGGGAGAGACCTTTCCGTGCCCTGTCATATTTAAATATGGCCCTGTTTTTTATTTATTTAAACTGTCGCCCCTGTCTGAAATCGCCCAGCCTTTGGCCTATGCTCACTCAAGCTTCGTGGAATGAGCGGGCGGACACGGTGCGAGGGGTCAGGTAAGTCCCCAGTTCTGGGGCAGGGATGTTTATAGTCCTCTCCTTTTCTTTTAATTCTTTAGCCAACTATTTTAAAGACGGAGAGGGTGCGGCCACGCCAGGCTCCCGGCTGGCCCAGGGATGGGGCCACCATGTCCAGGAACGGGCTTTCTGCTGCCTGCCAGGTCCCGGGCTCCTTCCCTGGATAGAGCTGGGGAACCCTGCCAGATTCTCACTCCCGGCATTCATTTATTCCGTGAGTATTTATCGATGGCCGCTGGGGACTTTGGTGGCACTGGAAACAGAGTCTCGCGCAGGCTTGAAACAAGGAGACCACGGACTTACTGTGCAATGTCAACCAAATATGATGATGGCACTGGCACCTCCCCGCAGCTGCTGTGGCCCCTCTCCGGTCCTCTCTGGGGCCCCGAAACCCTAAATCGCACCCCATTCCCCACCTCTACCTGCTGGAAAACCTGTCCCTGGTTGTCTGAAGGTCTTAGGAAAAACATCCGCCTCTCACCTGGTCTACAAGCTAGTCTTGTCGGGCCCCTGCCCACCTGTCCGGCCGCACCCCTTCCGCTCCCCTCATTCCCATCCAACAACGCGGGCTTTCCCTCTGTTCCTCAAATATTCTCACTTTACGTCCAACCGCAGGGCCTTTGCACTGGCTGTTTTCTGGTCTGGAGTGCCCTTTCATCATATCTCCCCAAGACTGGTCTCTTCTGATCATTTTGGTCTCTGTTGAAATGCCACCTCCTTGAGAGACCTTTCTAAGCCCTGTTATATTCATTATAAAATACGGCCCTGTTTTATTTATTTTAACTGTCACTCCTCCCTGAAATTGCCCCACGGTTGGCCTATTCCCAATGGGTCTTTGCCGGATGAGGTGTGAGGTGTCGGGAGAAAGGTATCCTAGGACTTTTGTGGAAGAGGCAGAAAGGCTGGCATTGTGGACATATTAGGAAACGGCAAAGTAGATAAGGAGGAAAGGGGTGTCTGGCTGAAGAACAGCAGGGACAAAGCCCTAGAGGTGGGTGAGGGAGAACCTGACATGTCCTGACTTCTCCCCCAATCTCCCACTCTGCTCCCCTCACTCACACCGCTCTGGCCATGCGGCCTCCCTCACGCTCCTCAAAAAACGCCTATTCCGACCTCAGGGCCTTTGTACCTGCTGTCTCCTCTGCCTGCAACGCCTTTCCTTCTCATTTTGGCATTCTTTCTTCTTCACTTCATTTCCATTTGCGCCCAAATGTTGCCTTCTTCGAGAAGTCCTCCCTCATTGCGTCTCTGCCTGAAACAGGCCCCACCCCATCTCTCCCAAATTTTTATCTGCCAACAGCTCAATTTTTCTTCCCTGCGAATTTTAATACATTTAACTCTTTGTTTCTACTTGTCTGTCTCAACCAGGATGTCAGCTCCCCAAGGATCACGGTCTGTCTTGTCTGCTGCAGAGTCCACGGCTTCTAGAAAAGTGTCTAGCACATGGAAAGTGGTTAATAAAGACCTGCTAGGTGAACAGACGGTTGAACAAACAGAGCCTGATGGGGTATGGCTGCAGTTTTTCATGCTGGTATACCTGAAATGGGGGGGCAGTCTCCAGATGCTGCAGGTGCGGGGGCGGGGGGGAGAGGTTCCCACACACCTCCGGAGTTCAAAGTTGACCCTGAGGATTGTGGGAGCCACGGATGGATTCTTAGCAGGGGAGGGACTAAGGATCACTCCTCAAAAGATAAGGCTCTTTACAAACCCAGTCTCCAGCAGAGGCCAGAAAAAGAGAAGGGAGTGGGTTCATCTGACACCAGAGAGAATACATGCATCCACAAAGCCAAGTTCAACAACGTTGGGTACAGGGGGAAATAAAGAAGCAAGTAGAAAAAAATGATACAATTTGATATTATGTATATCAGTTACTAAAACACAGAAAGTAAAACTATGTATTGAGTTTATAAAAAACGCTGAGGGGAGGGTAGTGTGGTGTGCCTGGCCTCCTGGCTCCGGGCAGTGAGGCCACCTGGGCTCCAATCCTGGCACCGCTACAGACTAACAGGAAAATTCTGGGCAAGTTTCTTCACTGCTTTGGCTTTGGTTTCTTCCTCTGCGGAAGGGAATGGTAATAGCAGCATCTGCCCTCGTAGGGCTCCTGGGAAGCTCAAATGAATTAATTCTTTTGTTTTTTAATGTTCATTTATTTTTCAGAGAGAGCGACTGGGGGAGGAGCAGAGAGAGAGAGGGAGACAGAGAATCCCAAGCAGGCTCCCAGGCTGTCGGCGCAGAGCCCAACATGGGGCTGGAACTCACAGACTGAACCTTGAGATCATGACCTGAGCCGAAGTCACACGCTTCACCGCCTGGGCCACCCGGGTGCCCCTATTTATTTATTTATTTTTAATAATCTCCGCACCCAGTGTGGGGCTTAAACTCACGACCCCGAGATCAAGAGTTATATGCTCTTCCAACTGAGCCAGCCAGGCGCCCCAGATAAATGTTTTTGAGATTCATCCATAACGTCTTACATATCAATTGTTTAGTCCTTTTCATTTTTACTGGTATTCCAGGATATAGATGGACCACAGTTTCTTCTTCTTTTTTTAACAGTCGATTGTGTATGTAGGTAGGTAGATAGGTATGTGTGTATTTAAATGAAGTATAGTTGACATACAATATTAGTTTCCGACGTCCAACATAGGGACTTGACAACTACATAATGAAATGTTCACCATGGTGTGTAGTTACCATCTGTTATCATACAGACTTGTTACAATTACATTGACTCTATCCCCCATGCTGTGCTTTTCATCCCCTTGACTTACTTATTTTATAACGGGGAAGTTTGTGCCTCTTAATCCCTTCACCTGTTTCCCCCATCCCTCCACCCCCTGACCTTCTGACAACCACCAAGTTGTTCTCTGTATTTATGAGTTTGTTTCTGATTTTGTTTGTTCCTTTGTTTTCTTTTTTAGAATTCCACATGCAAGGGAAATCATATGGTATTTGTCTTTCTCTGACTTATTTTACTTGGCATAATACCCTTTAGGACCATCCATTTGTCTCGAATGTTAAGGTTTCACTGTTTTTTTTGTAGCTGCATAATATTCCATTGTATAGGTATATCACGTCTTAACTATACGTTCACCTGTCAATGGACACTTAGCTTGCTTCCATATCTTGGCAATTGTAAATAATGCTGCGGGAAACATAGGAGTTAATATGTCGTTTCAAATTCATTTTCGTTTTCTCTGGGTAAATACCCAGAAGCGGGATCGCTGGGTCAGACCACAGCTTCTTCATCCATTCACTTGTTGATGGGCATTTGGGTTGTTTCCAGTTTGGGGCTATTATGAAAAGAATGTCATCGTTTATATCTTTTTGTGGGCAAACTGTATTTCATTAACTGGCTGGTTTATACTTAGGAGGATTGCTTGGTCATGATATCTATCGTGATATTTAACCAGAAGGATCTCATCTGGAGGGATTTTTCCTCCTCCACTGGGGGGACGTGAGCCATGTCTGGTGACGTTTTTAGTTGTCACACTGCTGGCATCTACTGGGCCGAGACCAGGGATACTGCTCCACAGCCTACGATGCACAGAACGGCCCTGCTGCGAAGAATGTTCCAACCCGAGTCAGTAGCGCCAAGATTGAGAAACGCTTCTTATTACAAACCGCCAAGTCGTTTTCCCAAGTTTTTTTCCCCATTTTACCTATCCACTAAGAGTGGATGAGAATTCTGGTCCCTCCAGAGCTTCTCCAGCCCTTGGTTTTGTCCGTTTTTTTTCTTTTTAGCCATTTGAGTGGGTGTGTTTTAAAATAGTTTATATCTTAGGGGCGCCTGGGGGGCTTAGTCAGTGAAGCATCTGACTTCGGCTCAGGTCACGATCTCATGAATCGGTTGAGTCGAGCCCTGTGTCAGGCTCTGTGCTGACAGCTCAGAGCCTGGGGCCGGCTTGGGATTCTGCGTCTCCCTCTCTCTCTGCCCCTCCCCTGCTCACACACTGTCTCTCTCTTTCTGAAAAATAAACATCAAAAAAAAATTTTTAATGGTTTACATCTTAAAATAATTCTGAAGTGAATCAAGCCAATATGCCAAATGTTAACATTTATCTTGAGTGGCGGATGTATTTTAGGAGGCTCAGATCTTCTCCGGTTTAAAATTGGTGTTTGGCTTTGTTTCTGAGGAGCCGAAGTTCCCCCTGGCTACACGGATGGGGACTGTGCTGGGGGTTTTCCTGCTTACCCAGAATTTTGTTAGCTTTAAAATACAATCATCAAATATTTTACCAGCAAAATGGGTTTCTTTGGGAATAGCAAAGAATTACAATTTGTGAAAAGCAAGCTATGGCAAAACCATAGGCAAGTCTGGAGAACCAGGCGGAGCAATGCCCTTCCATAGTGGGAAGTGGTCATCGAAGGGGCTATTAGAAACAAAAAGTGCATTGGAATAAATTGGGAGTTCAAAGTGTGGTGGCTTTTTTTTAAGTTTTTATTTTATTATTTATTTGAGAGGGGGAGAGAGAGCAGAGAAGGAGCAGAGGGAGAGAGAATCTTTTTTTGTAATGTTTATTATTTTTGAGACAGAGAGACAGCATGAGTGGGGGAGGGGCGGAGAGAGAGGGAGACACAGAGTCAGAAGCAGGCTCCAGGCTCCGAGCTGTCAGCACAGAGCCCGACACGGAGATCGAACCCACCAGTCGTGAGATCATGACCTGAGCCGAAGTCAGAGGCTTATCCGGCTGAGCCGCCCAGGCGCCCCAGCAGGCTCCGTGTTCAGCGCCGAGCCCGGGCGTGGGGCTTGATCCCACCTCCCCAGGATCACGACCTGTGCTTCTGAAATCAAGAGTCAGACACTCCACCGGCTGAGCCACCCGGGTGCCCCTAAGATTTTATTTAAGTAATCTCTACACCCGAGGAGGGGCTGGAACTCACAACCCCAAGATCAAGAGTCCTGTGCTTCGGGCACTGAGCCGGCCGGGCGTCCCGCAAAGCGTAGCGGCTTTCCATTGGCCGAGTTGTTA
Source organism: Paguma larvata (assembly GCA_030068075.1). Lineage (NCBI taxonomy): Eukaryota > Metazoa > Chordata > Mammalia > Carnivora > Viverridae > Paguma > Paguma larvata. The sequence goes on along the minus strand of CM057842.1, from coordinate 9,895,234 downwards.
ACAGGCTGGACTGTTGCGGGGTCGGAAGAAAACCCCCCGCCGGGCAGGGAAGTCCAGGCCTCCTCCCGCTGAGATCGCGGAGGGCTGACAAGGAGTCGTATTGTGCGCGGGCTCCCCCTTCTGGCCCCCCAACTCCATTTCAGTGAGGCTTCCCTTTTTCCATTTTCGCACTTGTCGACAGGACTCGGCCGGCTTTGGCCGTCTCCTCCTCCGCCGGGTGCTTCACTTATGCCACGCTTGCCCCTCGCCGCTTCCCCCGCACGGGATTTCTCTGGGCTTCTGAGCTCCCTTTGTAGGAGGTGGCCCAGTCTAGTGCAGGGGGATGCCCTGGGCTTGGATCCCTGCCGGCTGCGTGACTTTGGGACCGGGGCTAACCCTCTCTGGACCTCGGGTCACCCACCTGACGGTGGACATGCTACTACACGCACTAACCCGCTCCGGGTGGGGGATCCAGTTAGTTGGTGCACTTAGATTTCTCAGACCGAGCCTGAGCACCAGGGCGGGAACTAGGGTGACGACAGCGAGGTATTTGCTTCAGGGACATTGAAGGGGGTGCCAAAAGTCAAAATACACAACGCTTTAATGCGGTATTTTGTTTTTCCTTTTGAGAGAGAGAGAGAGAGCATGTGTGTGAGCAGGGGAGGGGAAGAGGGAGAGGGGAAGAGAGAGAGACAGAGACAGAGACAGAGACAGAGAGAGAGAATATAAGCGGGCTCCACGCCCGGCGTGGAGCCAGATGTACGGCTCTGTCTCACAACCCTGAGATCATGAGCTGAGCCGAAATTAAGAGTTGGACGCTTAACCAACTAAGCCACCCAGGCGCCCCAATTTTGATATTAAAGTAATGCATTAAGGGGCACCGGCTCAGTTGGAGAAATATGTGGCCCTTGATCCCCGCCTGGGTCATGAGTTCTGAGCCCCATGTTGGGTGTCAAGATGACTTGGAGATTTGAAAAAAAAAAAAAAAAGTACATTAAAATTGTTTATCTTGGGGCGTCTGGGGGGGTCAGTCAGTTAAGCGTCTGACTCAGACTCAGGTCATGACCTCACGGTTTGTGGGTTCGAACCCCGCATCAGCCTCTGTGCTGACAGCTCCTAGACTCGGGCCTGCTTCAGATTCTGTGTCTCCCTCTCTCTCTGCCCCTCCCCTACTCATGCTGGCACTCTCTTTCTCTCAAAATAAATAAATAAACTTAAAAAAAAAAAGGAAGGAAGAAAAGGCAAGAACCTTCCTGGAGAACGTGGAGGAAGGTTTAACTGTGTCGGGGGCTTTGGGAGATCGGAATTCTGTGCCAGGATTAGCATGTGTGACCGGCTTAGCTCCTCTTCCCCCCCCCCACCCCGAATCCCCAAATCCCCAGAAGGAATGACAATACCAGGTGTAAGCAAGGACTGGGAGTAACTGGAACTTTCGCAGGGTGCTGGTGGGGGTGGGACAGTTTAGGAAGACTGTCACGGTCTACTAAAAGAACGCACACATGACCTGCATCGGCCATCCCGTTTCTAGGCATTTGCCCGAGAGACATGAACGCAGGTTCGTAAAAATACTTGTACGAACTTCATTAATAATGGCCAAACACTAGGAACACACAGACGTCCGTTCACGGGTAAGCAGAGAAACTATATGGGCTAGAGCGCGGTACAGCTGCTGAGGGAGCATAAGGCAAGCTGAGGGCAAAGTACAAGCTGGCACTCCACCCCCCACCCCCCAGGGGGGACTTTCCTCAGCCACTCCAAAGGAAAAGACAGAAAACAAATGGTTAAACTGATAGAGTCTCCATCCGTTTAAAAATATCTTAGTACTGGGGCGCCTGGGTGGCTCAGTCGGTTGAGCAGCTGACTTCAGCTCAGGTTATGATCTCACGGTCTGTGAGTTCAAGCCCCGCGTCGGGCTCTAGGCTGACGGCTCATCAGAGCCTGGAGCCTGCTTTGGATTCTGTATCTCCCTCTGTCTCTGCCCTTCCCCTGCTCACGCTCTGTCTCTATGTCTCTCAAAAATAAATAAACGTTAAAAAAAATGTAAAAAAATAAATTAATTAATTAAAAAAATAAAAATATCTTAGTACTATTAGGTGAAAAAGGCAATCTTATAAAATCTTATCAACAGGCTCATCTCCAGGAACTCCCTACTGTCTTCAGGTTAATGCTTTGCTAGAGGGGAAAACATCCTTAGCTTGGCAGTAGCTAGCCCTCCAGTAATCTGTGTCTCCATTAGCGCATGGAAATCCCCTTAAGGCACTTCCTCTTGCCTTGACCTCTTCGTGCAGCTCTTTCAGCCCATGGGTCCTTCCCCGAGCTTTAATAAGGCCACCTCTTTGCACCATAGCTGTCTTCAAGAATTCTTTCTCGGCCCTGCGCTCCGAACCCCACCATCACTCCAAAGCCCCATCACAGCCACGGGGTGAACGACAACTCAGCAAGGAAGACCAAACCAAACCAAAACTACGGATACATGCAGCAACAAAGGTCAAACACATTTTGTGGAGCCCAAGAAGCCAGATATAAAAGACAACCTATTGCGTGAAGTTCAGGTTCGGAACCCGTCCACAGTGATGGAAATCCACATAGTGTTTTGCCAGGTCGGAGGTGAGGGGGAAAGGGGTGTGGTTGACCTGAGAGGCGGGCACGACAGAACTTTCTGGGGACGGTGGAAACGTTCTGTATCTCCACCGGGTAACTGTCAGCCGGCTGTCAAATCTGAAAACTCAGGGGACCTTTACTTATAAATTTTACCTTCGTAAAGTACGAGGCGGGGGGGGGGGGCAAGGGGGTAAGGTTCCGAAAATGTAATGCAAGGAACAATTAAAATTAACAAAGTTTGAAGACTGAAACATCCTGGTTTGGGTTTCGCGGCCCTGAGCCTGCCTGGCTACTAGCACACAGAATGACCCAGGACAAGACTCTCAGCAAATGCCAAACGTTGATCGGCCCTGAGCGGTCCCTTCCCGTCTGCACGTGCAGACTGTCCTCTGCACGTCGGAGGCATTCCGACCTCCCAGTCCTTCTCAGGGCCTTTTCAGAGGCGCACCCTGGAGCACCAAGAAGCCGCGAGTTGATTGATACCCGCTTCGAAAGCCCTGAATTCCTTGCCCAGCGTAGACACCACGTAACACAAAGGTGACACACACTCCACGGGCAGATGAAGCGGGCTTCCGCTGCCAGTACTAAATATGTCGACGCCTACCGACGGAAAAACCCCAATCACGTGACCGCGCACGGGCTCACGTCGGCCTTAGGCCAGGGCGCCTACTTTTAGATTGACCAATGAACCCGAGGCATGAGGCACGCCCTCTTTCCCGTCTCCACCAATAGCTTCCAGACGCCTCCTGCAGAATCCAATCACCGCTTCCGCCTTTCTTGAGTGAAATGCCAGCGGTCCAGTGAGCAGACCCGCAGTCCGACGTAGGAGGCAGGAAACCCTGCGGCTGGTGTCGGGGCGCGAGACCGGTAAGCCTAGTCGGGCGGCTTTCCTCACAGCACGCGGAGGCGAACGGGTAACCAGGTGAGCGGTGGGCCCGGGGCGCGGGGCCGCGGTGCGGAGACGTCGGACCTGGGGGCGAGCGGGCGAGGGGAGACCCTGGGAGTTGAGGGAAGGATAAGGAGGAGGGGGCGCGAGACTAGGCGGGGCGGTTGGGGCGTCCGCCGCGCGCGGCAGCGGCCGTTGAACGCCATAGCGCATGCGCAAGGGGGGCCCCGCGGTAGCTGTTGGCGCGCTGGGATTGTTCCCGCTTCCGGGAGTGGGCTGTCATGGCGGCCCGCGGGTCGAACCCGATTTGGGGAGAAAGTCTGTCTGTCTAAGGAGACCCCCTAGGCCCTTTGGGGAAAGACCCTGGGGGGCGGACGCCGGGGTCTGGAGTTGCGGTGGGAGAATCCCGAGCTTGTAGATGCGTTAGGCTTTTCCGAGCCGAGGGACTTGCCCTCCCCCACCCTGCTTTGCTGTTGCTATGTGTTTAGGGGATTCGGGGTTCCAGGGATTTAGAACAAAAAGGACGTCTCAGAGGCAGACCCTGAGGGCGCTTGAGAATGAATGGGTACCGTGCGCTTGTCTGAGTTGTCACTTTCCGGGGGTCGCAGCCACCCGCGCTGGCTGGGACAGACCCCGCCAGTTCTCTCCCCATCCCGTATGGTTGGAGTTTTCGATCCTGTCTAGCCACTTCCTAGAGAATGTTGTGGGCTGTCCCTGCATCTGTCCCCTGTAAGAACAGAACGATTTCATTTGACCTTTACGTTTGCTTTGAATACACCGCCTCCCCTTGGTGTCCCAGGGTTGAGGCTCAGGGTAGGTGGCTCTCAGCCGTTATCTGCCCAGGGATTACCCAGGAGACGGTCCAGCCCTGCGTGCGTGCCATTTTATTCTTCCCTCCTAACACCCCCGCCCTGGTTAATCCTGTCACCGGGGACTGGTTTCCCCACGTCTTCTGCTCCAGAGTGAGTTGCTGCTGGGCGGTCACTCACCGCAGAAGCCTCACTAGCGGGGGCCCTGCTGCTTGGCGGTGAAGTGCGGGCGCCGCTGGTCCGGCCAACTCTCCAGGCGCTGTCCCCTGCCTCCGCCGCCTGCTCTCCGTTCCCCAGAGGGCGCGGAGCTTCGGGCTGACCTTTCCTGGCTGGCTCCTCTTCTCTGCCGCCTGGGAGATAGCCCCTTCCTGTGGGGACTGCCTGTTTCAAGGATCCGATAAGGGCCTCTGCTGTGGCCCGAGCCCCTAAGTTCAGCCTTAAGGCCTTGATTTTAATTTTATTCTTGGAGCCATTGCTTTTGAGTGCTTATCTGTGTTAGGCTCTGGGCTGGGCCTGAGGAAGGGTCTTTTCTAGACGGGCCTGCCAGACACGCCCTTCCCGAGCAGGAGCCCTGAAGGAGGGAGGTTCACGACCCCTGCCGGCAGCAGGAGGGGCAAGGGCGAAGGCGCGAGGCCAGCGAGCGAGCGAGGGTGACGGGGGAGGCGAGGCTCCGGCGTGCTCTCGGGGGTCGTTGGGTGCGGGGTCTGGGGGTCATGCTGAGGTCTCCTGAGGTGTACTCCGAGCCCAGGAGGAGCCAGTAGGGGATTCGAGCGTTTTCTGACTTGGTTTTTATGGGTTTCCTCCCGGCTTTTGTGGGGAGAGAAGATGGAAGGGCTGGAAACAGGGAGACAGAGGGGACGCTTGGCGTAATCCGGCTGGTGGTGCCCTGGTGTACGATTCCGTTCACGAGAGGGCGAGCGAGCAGATTCGTTCAGGAGAGAGCGGGTCAGCCGGGGCGCTGAGGGGTGAGGGCCAAGGACGACAGTTAAGGGGACTGGTGTTTTGGAAGACCGACTGAAACGGTAACGGTCCAGCTGCGGTGGGCATTGAGCTTGTCTCTGACTGTATTGAAATTCCCGAGAACCGGGGCGCCTGGGGGCTCAGAACCAGGGCGGAAGTCGGTTGATCGTCTGACTCTTGATTTCGGCTCAGGTCACGATCTCGAGGTTGGTGAGGCGGGAGCCCCGCATGGCGCTCTGCTGGCAGTGTGGAGCCCGCTTGGGCCTCTCTCTCCCTCTTCCTCTCGCTCCCTCTCTCTCTCCCTCTCTCTCCCTCTCGCTCCCGCTCTCTCTCCCTCTCCCTCCCTCTCTCTCCCTTCCTCCCTCCCTCCCTCCCCCCCCCCCCCGCCCTGCTTGTGCATGTGTGCTTTCTTGCTCTCAAATAATGCATAAAGAAATACTAAAACCCAGCCTACTGGACGTTGTAAGCAGCGAGCGATACCCACGCGACAGTCTCGGTGAAGCTGCTCTCATTTTCAGAGGGAAGGTGAAGGCAGCTGGGGACCAGCGAGGTAGCAGGGGATTCATTGGCTGATTGGATGGGGGAGAAAATGAGAGAGAGAGCGCGCGCGAGCCAGTGGGAGAGTGAAACCGCCTCTGGAGGAGCGGGCTGCAGGAAGAAGCAGAGGGTTTGCTCTCGGGATTTTGAGTTCAGCTTCGAAGGGGAGACGCGGCCGAGCAGTTGGGTGACGAAGTCTGTTGTTGAGGGGAGCTGTCACCCGATAGAGACAAGTGTGGGAGGCCCCCCCCGCACAGAGCCAGTTAGAGCCCCAGAGCGGGATGAAGTCCCAGAATGAGTGACAGGAGGGCCACCCGGTGGGCCCAGGACCCTCTGCCGCGTCCTGCTCCGGAAGAAGAGGGACTGCTTCCCTTCCTCCCTCTAGACTTGGAGGCTGGGGGGGGGGGGCGCCGAAGACCACGCTCTCACGTTTGGGTCCCTGTAGCTTGCACCCAGGGGTGCTGAGCCCATACTGAGCTACACAGGGCAGGAGGTGAGCAGACTGTGTTAACTGCGTGTACCGTCTCAGCCTCGCTGTTACCGGGCTCACCGGGCTCACCGGGAAGCCTGCTCGCGAGAGCGCCCAGGTCCTCCCCGTGCAGGGTGGACCACAAGCAGCGGGAGGACCTGCGGCAGGGCGTGACTCTGTCTCTCCAGCGTCCTGGCAGCCCATCTCCTGGTCCCGGGGTCCTACCCGGCGCCTGCCTGGGAGACTTGTGGGGAGGGGACTTTGGCTCAGGGGGGGGGCTGAGGTTTATTAGGGTGTTTCCGGCGGTGGCCGTGTGCAGCAGACCCTTGGGGTAGGGGCTTGGCGAGTCCGAGCAGGGCACGAGGCTGGGGGTGGTGTGAAAGGGGCGTGCCGGGGCCGTGGGGAGGGGTGCCAGGACCGTGGGGAGGGGTGCCAGGGCCGTGGGGAGGGGTGCCGGTGCCGTGGGGAGGGATGTGAGGGCCGTGGGGAGGGATGTGAGGGCCGTGGGGAGGGGTGCGAGGACCGTGGGGAGGGGTGCCAGGGCCGTGGGGAGGGGTGCGAGGGCCGTGGGGAGGGGTGCCGGGGCCGTGGGGAGGGGTTCGGGGGCCATGGGGAGGGGTGCCGGGGGCCGTGGGGAAGTGTGGGGGTTTCACAGGTGAGAGCAGAGGCAGGCCCGGGAGCCAGAGGGGCGCGTGCACGTGTGGGCGTGGTGGAAGGGGCATGGGGAAAGGGGAGGTGGCTCTGGAGCGCCAGGTGTCACCACGACAGGCTGAGGCCGGGAGGCGCTGCCCAGGCGCCAGGTGGGACTTAGTGCAGGAGTCGGGTGAGCGTGAGGGAGGGCGCCAGCCAGTGGCGGCCAGTCTTGGCTTCCTCCGCCTGCCAGCTCGGAGGACGGCTCCGGTGCCCTGCCCCTCCTGGCCCTGGGTCCTGGACCGCCGCTGCCGGGCAGCCTTCTCCCTAGATGGCGGGGTTTCCTCCTCTCAGTCTCATTCGCTTCCCTCGGCCCGCCCGCCCTCTGTTCACAGCGCCATGGCAGAACAGGATGTGGAAAACGAGCTTCTGGATTACGAGGAAGATGAAGAGCCCCAGGCTCCTCCAGAGAGCACTCCCGCTCCCCCCAAGAAAGACGTCAAGGGGTCCTACGTCTCCATCCACAGCTCTGGCTTCCGGGACTTTCTGCTGAAGCCAGAGCTTCTTAGGGCCATAGTGGACTGCGGCTTTGAGCATCCGTCTGAGGGTACGCCCCCTTGGTCCCCCCTGCCGAGAACCGCCTCCGACCGCCCTCTCTGGGGGGCCTCCTCGGCCACCTGGCGGGGAGCCTGCCCAGGGGGAGCATCTGGTTTCCGATCGCTCACACGCGCTCTCTCCCTCAGTCCAGCACGAGTGTATTCCCCAAGCCATCCTGGGCATGGACGTCCTGTGCCAGGCCAAGTCCGGGATGGGCAAGACGGCGGTCTTCGTGCTGGCCACCCTGCAGCAGATCGAGCCCGTCAACGGACAGGTGGGCGGGTGCCCTCCCCGCCGGCCGCGCTCCCTGGGGCGTCGCTGGCTGCGGCTCCCCTCGTTCGGAGCTCGCGTTGCCGCATTCTCCTTGTGGGCCCGTAAAGAGCGGGATAGCAGTTAGGCGTGACAAGGCACCCCCAAAGGTCATGAGCCAGAGGAGAACCTGAGACGCGCCCCCGAGTTTACTCTCAGGTTCCAGCCGTAATCGTGCCCTGTGCTCTTCTAGAGTGTACGCGTTTACACGGGTGAGGCAGTACCTGACGGGCTTGGGTGCTGCTCTCGCTGCGGATGGTCCTTTCCTCTTGTGTGAAGTGTGTTGGAGGAGAGTCGAGGTGCATTCCGGTGCTGTGTTTTTGTCACACCGGGGCGCACGTCCTTGGGCTGCGCGTGGGTGCGTGCGCCCTCGTCTCCTTAGGGTTGCCGGTGAAGGGGAGGGAGAGTCAGTGGGAGGCTGTGGTATGGTCACAGCGCTTGGCCACGTGGGCCTGAAGGCAGGAGCGGCCTCCCCGTCGGTGCTCCTGCGCCGGCCAGAGCGCGGACTCCGGGAGCTGTTATTCCGGGCCGCCTCGCCAGCTAGGTCTCACCGCGGGCCCTGGCGGCGGGAGACGGGCCTCGCCAGCTGAGGGGACGTAGAGAGTGAATGACCGGTGAAGGGTGGGGAGAGGCTGGAGCATCCGGACCGGACCCGCCAGCGGCAGGAGGTGTGGGGAGCAGCGCGGCAGGCAGCCTTCAGGGGTAGGAGCCCAGCGGGCTTGGGCCCCCAAGGGAGAGCACTAGAGGGGGCTCTGGCTGGGGCAGGACTTGGGACCTTGGGACACAGCCCGAAGTGTCTGTCTTCCACCCCCAGGTGACAGTCCTGGTCATGTGTCATACTCGGGAGCTGGCATTCCAGATCAGCAAGGAGTATGAGCGCTTCTCCAAGTACATGCCCAGCGTCAAGGTAAGTCCCCGCAGGCTGGGCGGGCTGCGCGGTCTTCTGCAGCGCTGCTGCGCCGGCTCCGGCCCGGCGGGCGTTCACCAGGCTCGGCCGCAGTGGCCGCCTGTGAGGTTTGCGGCGGTTTATGCTCCTTAAAAGCCTCATGAATTATGCATGGCCTCTGGAGGCCTGTTCCGGTCCCAGCTGTGGGGCCACTTTCCACCGGAGTCCTGGCCGGGCGCTCCGACCACTCTGGTCCCCAGGCGCTGGGCCTGGCGGCTGCTGGAGCCTCAGCTGGCGGGGCCGCAAACTGGGTGGCCATCAGCTCGGGGCGGGTGTGAGCCTTCAGCCCTCAGACAGGCGGAAGCAGCTTTCTCTCCCGCCACGTAGGTGTCTGTGTTCTTCGGGGGCCTTTCCATCAAGAAGGACGAAGAGGTATTAAAGAAGAACTGTCCGCATGTCGTGGTGGGGACGCCGGGCCGGATCCTGGCGCTCGTGCGCAACAGGAGCCTCAACCTGAAGAGCGTGAAGCACTTCGTGCTGGACGAGTGCGACAGGATGCTGGAGCAGCTGGGTGAGCGGCCGGCGCCACACACCTCCCCCACCCCGGCTTCCGAGCCAGGCGGGCCCTGACAGGGCAGGCCGACAGGTTGTCCCAGAGCGGGGTCCCGTGGGTAGCTGGCACACAGGGCTTTGTAAGTGACTTCAGGGAGAGCTGTAGCATCGGCAGAGGGACCGAGCCCGAGCTGAGTGAGTCCGGGCACGTGTACGTGCTCGCCCTCGGAGTGCCGTGGCCTCGCTGCCCGTCGGGTCAGTCCCGGGCCCCCGCCTGCCCTCGGCCAGCCCCGCTGGGGCCAGTGGGAGATGGGGCTTGTGTCCCGGGAGGCAGCTGCAGCTCTCACCCCAGCGGCTGTCTCTGCCTCAGGCTCCCCTCCCCGAAGCGTGGCTCGAGGCGCGCTGGCACGGCTGCTCCGCTCTGGCAGCGTGTAAGTGGATGGCAGCTCCTCCCGCGCCTGTGCTCCCCCGAGTCCAGCCCCTCAGGCACCTGGGACTCGCTCCTCCCTCACGCGGCTCCCACCGCCGCGCCCGTCGTGGCGCTGACGGCTCCCTGGCACAGGTTGGGAGGAGCCGAGGCTGGCCTGGGTGGGGTCGCCGTCCCTCCGCGGGGCCCTGGGGCCCACCGGCTTCCTTCCCCCCCCCCCCCAGACATGCGGCGGGACGTGCAGGAGATCTTCCGCCTGACGCCGCACGAGAAGCAGTGCATGATGTTCAGCGCCACCCTGAGCAAGGAGATCAGGCCCGTGTGCCGCAAGTTCATGCAAGACGTGAGTAGGGTGGGGCGGCAGCCACGGCCTCGGCGCGGCCGCTCTGGCCCCCTCGGTTCTGCGTCCTGAGCCGCCGCCGCCGCCGCCACTCCGGGACACCCACACTGCCTCACCGCACGAGAATGCCGGGAGGCCCCGGAGCCTTCCTTCCCTCCTGTGTCTTGTCAGATTGGGAGCTGAGCTTGGTCTGTGCCTGAGTCAGACCTGAGCTTAGAGCAACGATTGGGAGAGAGGCATGTACCGGGGTGCGGCAGGCCCCCTGGGAAGCATCGCAACACGGAGTCCTTCACTGGAAGGTTCTGGGCAGGCAAGATGCCCAGGAGTAAGCCCCGCCCGCCCCTTCCTGCACAGCCTATGGAGGTGTTTGTAGACGATGAGACCAAGCTCACGCTACACGGACTGCAGCAGTACTACGTCAAACTCAAGGACAGTGAGAAGAACCGCAAGCTCTTTGATCTGTTGGATGTGCTGGAGTTTAACCAGGTGACACCGCGTGGCCTGTCCCGGGGGTTCTGGGCCTTTGCGAGGTTGGTGCACGGCGGGCGGGGGGGGGGGGGGGGTCTGGCCCTTGACCGCTGCCGCCCGCCTCCCTCCCTCCCCCCACCGCAGGTGGTGATCTTCGTGAAGTCAGTGCAGCGCTGCATGGCCCTGGCCCAGCTCCTCGTGGAGCAGAACTTCCCGGCCATCGCCATCCACAGGGGCATGGCCCAGGAGGAGCGGTGAGTGCGTGCCGCCCTCGGAGGCCCGCAGCGGGCCCCTCGCGGGGAGCGCCGCCCAGCAGCCCCGTGTCTGACAGCCGCCTCTGGGTCTTCCGCACCCAGTCTGTCGCGCTATCAGCAGTTCAAAGACTTCCAGCGGCGGATCCTGGTGGCCACCAATCTGTTCGGTCGAGGGATGGACATCGAGCGAGTCAACATCGTCTTCAACTATGACATGCCCGAGGACTCGGACACCTACCTCCACCGAGTGAGTGGCCCGCAGAGGTGTCCCCTCCCTAACATTCCCCTGCTAGGGTAGGGGCGAGTGGGGATGTGGCCCTGCTTGTCCTTAGATCCCCGCTTTGTGTCTCTGTGACCTCACCCCCTGAACCCCTGCTCCTGTCACCCTGCAGGTGGCCCGTGCAGGACGTTTTGGGACCAAAGGTCTGGCCATCACTTTTGTGTCCGATGAGAACGATGCCAAAATCCTCAACGACGTTCAGGACCGGTTTGAAGTGAACGTGGCAGAACTTCCTGAAGAAATCGACATCTCTACGTACAGTAAGTGTCCGGCGGGCCCGGGGGGCTGGGCCCAGGCGGGGACCCTCTTCCCCATCTCACTGGCCTCGCCTCTGTGTGTCTTACAGTCGAGCAGAGCCGGTAACCAGGCGCCTGATGGCCGGACTCGCCCTGTTTCCTGAGTGCTGCTTCAAGTCTCTTTCTGGGCACCAGTGGGGCTTCCCTTTTTACCGTTTAAAAGCTGTAGATTTGTGTAAGAGTAAAGTTTTATTACGGAAGTCTGGCTCCCACCCTGCGTGCCGGTCGGCTCTCGGCATCTCGTGGGCGTAGCAGGCCTGGCCAGGGAGCTCACAGCAATTTTCTGTATCAGGAGGATATTTAATTTGATGTGTCAACATTGAAAAGTTTATACAGATATAAAAAAAAACACATACAACGTCCACAACCTTCAGAACAAGTGAGAGCCTTCTGCCTCCAGGAGCAGAGGGGCCTCTGTACCGTGAGCCTCAGGCAGTGGGGCTGGGAGGGGCTCTGCCCTTCCCCCACCCCTGGCGTCAGTCTTAGCTTAAGGGGGAACCAGAGCCCCAGCACCCTGGCCTCTTGTTCTGTAGCGAAGACAGATGAGGGGAAAGGGCCCGGCTGGGCACAGGGCCCTCAGTCCGACCGGCCTTGTGCAGCAGGGAAAGGGGCCGCGGCCCTGGGCCGGCTCCTGCCCTCGCCCTGGGTCCTGGCTGGGGTGGAGCAGGGGGGCTCCCCACCCGCTGGGCGTTCCGGGCTTCCTGGGCTTCGGTGCCAGACTACAGCTGCTGCCCCCTGCCTTCTGTGCTGCACGTGGGGGCCGAGGCAGGCTGGCGGAGGGCGCAGAGGGGCGAGAGACGAGGGGACCGTCTTTAATACGTGCAAAAGCTGCTGAGGCCGCAGGACCTGGTCTGGCCGGTACCGCGCTGTCACATGCCGGACTCCGAGGACCTGTGGGCCTGGTGAGAAAGGCGCACCGTGAGCCCGGAGCCTGGGTCGGGTGTCCCCTGGCCCGGCACCCCTACCCCTGGCTCAGCCCTCACCTGAGTCTGGTTGGACGTGGAGGAGGTGGTGAACTCGGAGTACTTGCTCCCGGTGACCCAGCCGGCCCACTTCCGGTACTCCTCCCTCACCTGTGGGGCCCAGGGCGCCAGGTTAGGGCAGGGGCAGCCCCCAGGCGGGGGTGGGGGGCTGGCCCACCCCGCCGCAGCCCACCTTCTTGTTGAGCAGGCAGTGCAGGAGGTAGAGGAAGAAGCCCTGCAGGCAGTTGAGGACGGTGAAGGTGTAGGTCAGCACCTGGCTCTGGGGCTCGAAGAGGAACAGGCCGAAGACCCAGGTGGTGCCCAGCACAAAGAGCTGAGCCACAGCCGTGATGGTCAGCACCCTGCGGAGAGGGCCGGGTTGCAGTGGGGGAGGCCCCCCTCACACCCCCTGCGCTCCCTGCCAGCCCCTTCCCTGCCCCCCCCTCACCTGGCCTTCTTAAGTTTCTTCCTGTCCGGGTTGATCTCCGAAAACTTCTGTGCCAGTTTCCAGATGGTGATCACGAAGATGACGGCGTTGCACTGCGGGGGCGGGGGGGGGGTGGTGGTGAGCATAGAACTGGCATTGGGGAGAATGCCCGGGACTGCAGGGGGGGAGCGGGACTAGTGCAGCCCAGCTCCGGGGGGGGGCAGGGGGGCAGCTACCAGAACGATGAAGATCACGGGTCCCAGGAAGCTCCACAGGAAGCCGTGCTCTGGGTTCAACCAGCAACTGGATGAGAAGGGAGGGTCCAGTCAGCTCCCCAGAGGAGAGGGACACTGGCCAGGACTGTGGTCCCCTGCCCTCCCCTTGGACCGCCACCCTGCACTCACTAGATGCGGCGGCCATAGCCCTCGTGTCTGACGGCCGCCGAGACGGCCACGACGAGCAGGGGCGGCCCATAGCCGAGCAGGTAGAGCCGGCACTTGCTCAGGCCCTGACCCTGGAACACGCGCACCACCAGGAAGTAGAGCTCCAGTCCTTCCAGGCTCATCCAGCTGAAAGCGGCCAGGAAGAAGTAGTGCAGCAGTCCGGCCACCAGGCGGCAGCGCAGCCCCACCTGCCGGGCGGGGGCGGGGCGACGTCAGTGCGGGGCGGGGCCGCGCCCGGCCAGGGCCATCGGGGTGGGCGGGGCGAGCGGCCACAACCCGGCGGCGCCGAAGACCTGGCGCGGGCGGAGCAGGTGGTAGCCGCCCAGCCCCGGGACTGGACGGGGCTTTCCCCGCCGCCACCGCCCCGGGCCTCGCGGCCTGAGGTTCTGGTGGAGGGGAGACGTTCCCGCCGCCCGGACTCACCGTGTTGCCGTCGCTTTGGTTCTCGATGCCCACCAGGAAGATGGTGGAGCCCACGAAGAGGCAGATGCAGAGATGCAGGTGCACGGTGGTGCGCGAGCCCTGGATGGGCCGCACCAGCAGGAAAGTGAGGATGCACAGCAGCAGGCAGACCAGCGACAGCGCCAGCCCCACCTTGGTGATCAGGGCCAGCGTCCAGTCCTAGACGCAGGATGGGGAGCGTGGGGCTCGGTCAGCTCCCCGAGGCCTTCCTGCCCTCCTTGTGGGCTCCACCCCCCCACCCCCACCCCCGGCCTGCCCACCAGGTCTCAAGATCATGCACTCCCCTCCCCCCACATCCTCTGCCTTCAACACTTGAGCAGGCCTGCCTTGGGTCTTTTCCTAAACCCACCACCCTCTGCGATACACGCCCACAGCCGTGGATGCACTGGGACCCGCGGTTCCTCCCGGCGGGCCTCCCCTCTCACCTCCAGTCCTATCCCTCCTACACCCGGCCACATCTATCAGCCCACCTCTTTGTCCTTTCTGGGCCTTTGGCCTGGACCAGAGCCTCCCCTACTCTGTCCGGCCCATTGCAATTAAACACGCGGCCCAGTTTGTCCGTGGATCCCCGAAGCCGCACACAGAACGTCGTACGCCCGTCGGAGATTTTAGCGACTGTAAACAACCGGTTCCAGGTGGACAGAGGCGCTAGCCAGAGCAGTTGCCGCGTCCCGGGGAGGTCTGGGGGGCCCCGGGGAAGAGGATGGGGCACGTGGGGTGGGACCACGGGGGCTGCGTGATCATATAGAACCAGTCGGACTGCACCATCCCGGACCAGCCGGCTGTCTCCCCTAAGCCAGGCTTGCCGCGTGTGGGCTCCTGAGGGCGGCCCCTGGGCTGCTCACCTCGATGTCATAGTGGGCCACGAGGACGGCAAAGCTGCTCAGGTGGCTGCACTGACAGGTGGTGCTGCTGTTCCTGGTGCCTGCGGGCCCAGCAGCCCGTGGTGTTCCAGTGCCCCCCGCCCCTGTCGTCACTCTTCCAGAATGCACAGACCAGCTCCTGCCGATGATTTCCAAGCGGCTTCTGCTGGCAGGTGGGGAGGGCAGGAGAGGTTAGCCTGGAGCCCGCTCGGGTCCTGGGCGTGGGCTGAGCCCGAGGGGTGCTGCTTTCCATTTGACAAGTATTTACTGAACACTTCCTTTGCCGAGTCGCCTGCTCTGGTGCACAGTGAACGGGGCCGACCCAGGTCCCTGCCCTTTCGGGGTCGGCATGCCAGTGGGGGAGACAGATATAAGTAATAAACCTGATAGGAAGCTAGATGGTGTGTTAGAAGGCGAGAAGTGCTATTAGAGAGAAACAGCACAGAGGAAGGTGGGGGGTGATTACAGATTATTTCAAATGAGGTCGGGGAAGGCCTAATGGAGGTGACATTTGAACAAAGACTGGAACCAGGTAAAGGACGTGTCCCGTGGGAGAAGGCGTGTCCCAAACAGGGCACAGCAAGTGCAAAGGCCCTGAGGTCCGTTTGAGGAAGCAGCGGAGTAGGGAAATGAAGGCTACAGAGGAACCGCTGTGACCTTGGCTAAGGGGTGAGCACTGGCACTGAGTCCGCCTCACCTGAGGACTCTCAAGATGGAGAAGGCAAAGGTGACTGGGGAGTCCAGGTGCTCGGTGTCTGGGTTGCTCAGAAAGACCAAGTTGACAGCTGAGAGGAGCTTGGTCTGGGCGCCACGTTCGTAGCTGTCTCCTAGCTTAGCTCTCTTCTCGGGGTCCAGCTCCAAGGAGGCGTTGGCCAGCAATTTCTGCATTTGGCGGCTGGAGAGGATGCCCATCATGGCGGGGTCTGGGGGACATACAGGCCGGCTGCTACCTTCTGCCCTTCCCCCTCCCGCGCCTCATTCTCCCTCCCGAGACGTCCGATTCAGGCCCTCCAGGGGATGCCTGGGGATCCCTGGCCATAGGTCAGTTCCCAGCTCCTCCTCCCTCCTCCCCCCTCCCACGGGCCTCCCCTCCGGTCCCCGCCGGTACCTGAGTCCCTGGCTCTAGCTGCCACGGCCCAGTCCAGCGTCATCCGTGCGTGGCTCTGGCCTATGATGGCGTGTCCGTCCCCTTGCTCCTGGATCATCAGGGACAGCTCTGAGGGGAGAGGGGCAGTGACCGGGGGCTCTGGGTGCCCGGCGAGGCCCGGGGCAGGGCGAAGCCTCACCTGTGTCCGCAGGGGAGCGGTAGGTGAAGGAGGCTCCGGGCATGGCCTTGGCCAGGGTCCTCAGGAGTCCTTCAAGCTCAGAGAGGAGGTGAGTGGCCATCTGGTGCCTTTCAGGCAGGGGCAAGGCCTCCAGGTCGGCAGGGGCTTCCAGCAGCTCATCCACAGACGTGATGAGGCTCTGGGGGTGATGGGTGACAGTTGGTGGGTCACTGCCCCGCAGGGGCTGCCTGACTCAACCCCCCTCTACCGAGGGGTGCACTGCAGAACCACCTGGGGTGGCCTGGGGGACAGGCACGGCTCCCTCCCAGGCCCTAAGCCTGCCGCTGTCTGGCACTGTTCCCGCAAGCCGCACAGGGCCGTTGGGCGCGCGAAACTGCGTGTTGAAATGGGACCGATTTCCAACCTGCTGGGTTCAGTGTGATTTCACTCGTTTACTTCTACTTGTTTTCGTGCAGCCGAGAGAAGTTTTTACTTCTGTTTATTTTTTAATTTAAAATTTTTGTAGCAATCTCTACACCCAGCGCGGGGCTTGAACTCACAACCCCAAGACCAAGAGTCGCACGCGCCGCTGACGGAGCCAGGCAGGCGCCCCACTACTGCAAAACTTAAAATGACCTGGGGCTCGCATATTCGTACCCAGCTGAGCGCAAAGGCTAAACCTTACGCATAAGGCTCACTGCGTGCGGGGCACTGTTCTTCCCCTGAACTTGACTGCTAGTTCACGGAAACCTTCAAACTGACTGTATGGAGCAGGCGCTACTCTCCGTTGAGGAGACCGAGGCCCAGAGAGGGGGCCTCACCCACCTGATGTCACAGAGCAGAAAGTGGCAATTGGTGGGGTAGGGTGGGGGGGATGGGGGGATGCGAACCCTTGTGGCCTAACTATGGAGGCGAAATTCTTAATCGCTCCGTTCTGTTGGCGTTCTATTCTTCCGGGGTGTGTGCGTGTGCGCTTTGAGGGTCGGACGCATGTTCGTGTTTGTGTAATCCCTGCTGGGGCTGTCCCCACTCACGAAGCATCCCTCAGCCACCCCCACGCTGTCCACGGGTCCCCCCGCCCAGCTCTTGCTCTTACCTGGATGGCGTCCTGAGCCTTGGCTGGCTTGAAGTTTCTGCGCAGACCTTCGACTTCTTCAAAGAAGCGGGAGAGTCCCTGGGAAGAGAGGAGACGAGGGAAGTCAGAGAGCCTCACGGGTGTGGGGGGGGGACTTGGGGAAAATGGGGGAATCAGGCGGGCGGCACGGAGGGAGGGAGGGAGTCCCGCCTCCTGGTGTCTGCTGGGGCCACTCACCGGGGTCTTGATTCCAGGGGGTGGGGCCCAGGGGGGCAGGGACATCTCTGCAGGAGATAGAACAGCCATTTATTAGGTGTGAGAGTGTCTGTGTGTGTGCTGGGCGTGGTGTCCCGGGGTCAGGTCAGACCAGGTACCTTGACAGGTGGTGTTCGTTTGCATATTCTGGAATCCGGGTTTGAGCTCCCAGCCGCGGCGGCAGCGGCACCTGTATGAGCCCACGGTGTTGGTGCAGACGGTGGAGTTGTGGCACGCGGGCTGCCCGGAGCTGCACTCGTCCACATCTGGGGACGCAAAGATGGGAGTCAGGCCCCCTCTCCTGTGTCCTGCCCACTTTTCCCATAGTAGTACCTCCCGCCGTGGCTGGAGGTGATGTCCCCGCTGACCCCGCATCCTGGTGATGCGGGAGTTACGGGAAGTGTGGGGAGGCCTGACGCATAGCACGCGAGCAGATGTGCGGGTTGTGAAATATTGAAATCCCAGTTAGTAATTAGCTGCCACCTGGGATCTCCAAGGAGCCTACTCCTCAGTACCCCAGCTCCTTCCCCAGGATCCCCCCCAGATCATTTCCCATTCAGCTCAAAAGAATTAAAGCGTGGCACAGCAGGGCACGGCCAGCGTTCATTCTGCTTGGCTCGTGTGGGTGCCTGCTGAATATGTGGTCAGGTGTTCTGAGTGGGGGTCTCCAGGACGTGGCATCTGAGCTCTGGACCTTCACAGACGGTGTTGTTTGGGCCATCGGGGGACCCGGGAATGGGCTTCCAGCCAGGGCGGCAGCGGCACTCATAGCTCCCAATGCTGTTGAGGCAGTGGGTGGTGTTGTGGCATGGGTTTTGCCCCGAGGCACATTCGTTCACATCTGAGGACAAATCAGAGGGTCAGGGTCCCCTCCACTGGCCGCACCCACTCCTCACTGCCCGGCATCAGGGACCCTTGCTGTTATTGCACGTGCTGCCACCTGGTGACCTTCAGCTTCAGTCTCAGTGCACCTTATGATGGCCTCCCTGCGGGATGGGCATGGCAGGGACCATGGTCTCCAGTTTATAGGCTGTGAAACCAGGAGGGAAACTGAGCCATAAGGACTAGACTTTTTTTCCAAGGGGACTCCCGGCTACTCCCTCCCCAGCTCGGGCCCAGGTTCCCTTTCCAGGAACTGGAAGTGACACCTCCCCTGCTCCCATGCGGCAGAGGAGGAAGGGGCGAGACCAGGGGATGCTCACAGAGGCCGGGGGCTCCACGAGGGAACCCCAGGCCCAGAAGGCCCGGCTACCTCCCTGCTCTGCAGTGGGCCTTCTGGGGAGGCAGATCCTTGGGCAGAGCAAACCCCTGGTGTTTCAGGAACCCAAGGGTCTTCTCCTTCCTCCTTGGGCTGCGGGGTCGGCCTTGGCCCCTCCCCAGCTCCAGCGCAGCCTCGCAGCGTGTTCCGGGGCCTCTACCTGAGCACACGTTCGGGTCGCTTGGGTTGGGCTCCAAGCCGGGTGGGCATTTGCAGGCGTAGCTGCCCTGGGTGTTGATGCAGACGCTTCGGCCTTTACAGATTCTGGGCTTCAGCTGACACTCGTCCACGTCTGCAGGGGGGAGGAGAGGGTGATGGGTGCCTGGCCGCAGCTGTTTCCTGGGATAGAAGCATCTGGAAGGCCCCGCTCTCTCCTCCTCAGCGAGCGGGTGGCCTTTCTAATTCACACGGAGGCGTCCTATGGGCGAAGCGTGGTGGCCCAGATGTTCGGCTGTCCAGATGGGGTGGGAAACAGCCCACGTCCGTCTGCCTCTCCGGGTGGCTCCTACGAGACCAGTTGTGTCCCAGCCTGAGGACTCGGATGAGTGCCAGGTGGGCCTTCCTGGGAAAGGCCGCGTACCTGGCCAGGACCTGTCATGGCTCCCAGCGATGGCCCGGTCCCGACTCCGCCAGGGCAGCCGCTGGTGGCTGAGTTCCCCTTGGGATCCCGGTGACCCTCATGGGACAGGACGCTCGCAGCCGCACTACCTCTGAGACTCCGGCTCCGCGGAGCTGGACAATTCCCGTACCCAAGGCAGGCGTTTTAGACAAGGCTTTTGGGCAGGGGCGGGGAGAGTAAGGGTGGTGCCGGGCAGGCCGGGGCACCTGGGCGCCAGGCCGGGGTGGACGGCGTTGCTGGCGTCCCCAGTCGGGCAGCCTTGGGGCAGTGAAGATGCCTTTTTCTGATTCTCAGGAGGGCATTCCCCAGACTGGCAGGAAGTGGTGAGAAGCCATGTCCGAGGGAGGCCAGCAGCGGGCGAGGCCTGGGCGGCTGGAGCCGGGAGCGGGCGCCAATGGGCGAGGCCCTGCAGGCGCTTCTGCCTTCTCGGCCCCTGGCCTCCCACCAGGGGGCAGACGCGGGGCCCAGCCTCCTCTTCTGTCCCTCAGGAGAGGCTTGGGGGCTGGAGCGACGGTCCCGGATGGCAGTGTCTCTTGTCATGTGGTCCGGACGGGGTGCCTCTTGGGTCACCTGACTCTCCAAGTGTGCAAGTGGCCGGGGGGTGAGGTGGGGGGACGTTGGTGTCACCTGGCCCACCCCAGACACAGCTTCCTTGGGGTCCCGGTCACCCAGGCTGCCCCCAGGACCCTGAACCAAAGTTACTGGGGAGGGTCGGAACGGAGCCTTATGTGAGGAAATCGAGGCAGGCCGGGTGGTTGATAAGAGTGGGCTCAGGGCACTGGGAGGGGCCGTCTCCAGGCAGCATGCGGCTAGGGCAGGGCTGGCCGGGGGCCATCCAGAGGCTCTCCAGCCTCCCGCCTCTCCGATGGGGTCCCTGTCCACCGCAGCCGAGGGTCTCAGAGGGTTCCGGGTGTGGCCAAGCCCGTGAGGGCTCAGCTGGGGGTGGGTCTTGTCTGGGCGGTCACTGATGGTGGCCAGGAGGACGGATCTTGCACTGGAACACACCTCCTGTGAAGTGTCTTGGATGCCACCCGCCTCTCGTTTTATGAAAATAAGATGCCAGGGAGGCAGGGGTGCACTCCAAACATCCAGCAGCGACCCTCTGGGGCTTGGGGGTTCAGAGAGGTGCGAGACACCAGGCAGGCGGCAAGGACGTCCTTTGATGCCTGGGGAGGGCAGGCAAGGGGCCCACAGAGTGGCCTGGGTCTCCCCTGCCTGTGGCACGGCGCACTGCCGCGACATGGGTGAGGTGTCCTCGGCTGCGACGGAGGCTAGCCCTTCACAGAGCTAGGTCTTTGGACGGCAGGACCTGGGCCAAACCACCGGAGACTGTCCCCTCCCTGTCACCCAGCTCGGGGTCCGTGGCTGTCCCTCTCCTGTCTCTCGTTATGTGTCTACCCAGCCGCCCCACAGAGTCCCCTCCTCTCAGCCCTGGGCTGTGGTCACGCGGCAGTACAGCTCCTCGATAGCCACAAGCACCACGACGGCGGGTGGGTGGCGTTCCCAGCCCGGGCACACTGAGTGGGATCCATGCTCACCATGTGCAGTTGTGCAGGTTGCTCAGTGCACAAGGGCATCCGGCCCGGGGAGGCAAGTGGGAGTCGAAACCCAGCCCACTCTCCAGTCCCCAAACATGCTATGTTCACCTGGAAACGAGGGACCTTCCTCCATTTCACATAACGGCTCTGTCCTCTGGCAAGGCCACACGTTTGGGCCACAAGACCGACCCACAGGGGCCCCTAGGGACCAGCAGCGCTGGGCTCCCCGAAAGTGCAGGTCCCTCCTCCCCTCTCACCAGGAGCCCACTGTCCGCATCCAGGGGAGGAAGGGGCTGGAGCCAAGGCCGAGGGCTCTTCTCTCCACAGCAGGGCGGGGGGCGCTGTGGACCCTCCTTAGAGTCCTCTGGCCCCTCACCTCACTTCTGCTCTCCTCCCCTCCCCTCTCTGTATTCTACACTAACGCCCTGTGGCTCCTGCTCACCCGCTGCCGGACCCCCCCCCCCCGGCCCCCTGTGGATACCCGAAGCCCCTTCCACTGCCCGCCGTTCTCCCTGGAAGCAGGCAGAGCCTGGGGAGGTGCGGAGGCTGGCTTCTGGGCCCGAACGGTGGCATCGCCGCGTGAGATGACAGCAGGCAATGCGCCAGCGGCGGGGGTGGGGGGGTTGGGGGGGGTGGGCTGGCGCGGCTGCCCTCAGTGCCCACCCCGGGCGCAGGTGAAACCGGAAAACCCGGCCGCCACCGCCGTTCTGCGCTTCGCGGCCTCCGCCTTCCCAGCAATCCCGCGAGGTGAGCGCCACTGTTGCCCCTTCTCTACGGACGGGTAAACCGAGGCACAGACCGGCGAAACCACCTGTCCCAGGTCACACGGCTAACAAAAGGCAAAGGCGCTTTCGTTTTCATCTGTAAAACTGGGGGTTCTTTTTTTTTTTTTTTTAAACACAAAATCACAGAAATGGCGCATGGTGCACGTGAACGGTGATTTCTGAGCGAGCAGCCTGGCCCGGGTCACACACACACACGCAGCGATCGAGCTGGCGGAGCCGGGATTCGGGGCCTCGTCCCTCCGGCTACCCTGCCTCTCTGTGCTGGCGGCCCAGGAACAAACGTCCCCGTCCCCACTCGTCCTGCCCCTGGATGCTCAAGCAATGGCTCTGGGGACCCCAAACCTCATCGACGGGGAGACGGAAGTTCTTACCTTGACACATGTTCTCACTTTTATTCTTGAAGGTTTTTGCCCCGGAAGCCAGCGCGTAGCCGGGGCTGCACTCGCAGTGGTAGCTGCCCTCCGTGTTCTGGCAGTCCGCGGATTTCCCACAGGACACCGTCAGCGGCGGCCCACACTCATTGATGTCTGGAACACAACGGGGCAAAGGGTCACCTCCCGAAGGCAAGAGTTCCTTTAGGGGACAGGGCCCCATCCCCTGCCTGACTCCCCAGCATGGCGCCCGAGGCTTCATCAGGGTCTTTTAGGAAATGATTAGACTCCTGAGCTATCCTGCCAAGGCTGGGCTGCCGCTGGAGCCGACCATTCCTGAAGCCCTCCCGATCAGCTCTGCTCTTCTCCGCCCTCGGGCTGGCGTCCCGGATTTGAGCCCAGGAGGGCGTGCCCAGCCGGGGGGGGCGGGCGGCAGCTCTGCGTCTTCCTCCCAGTCCTAGAAGGGCAAACTGGAGCGTGGACCCCGGGGTCTCGGAGACCCAGCTCCTGTCTCCCCAGGAAGCCTGGTTGATTCGCTTTTATTTCCCACCTTTAGAGCTCTTCCTTTCTCTCTTCTCTGCCCCGGATAACAGTCCCAAGGCCAAAGGCTGAGGCCCCGACCGCCCCTCCCACCTCCCATGGGCACTGGGCTACGCCTCACCATCTCCATGCCCCCCTCCCCGCCACCCCCAAGCCCCTGGTACCATCGCAATTCTCCAGGCGGTTGGTGAAGATCTCCCCAGACAAAGAAGTGAACCCCGGGGAGCAGCGACAGGCCGTGGCGTTGACACATTTGGAGTTGGGCGGGCACCAGCGAGCACAGTCTGTGGGGGTGGTGACCACGGTCGGGAGGTGAGGACTGAGCCAGGTGCTGGGGATGGGGGGGGGCGGGATGATCTCCAAAGCAGGGGGTGCTGGGAGGGGCAGCCCCGGCCCGCCCCTGCATCAGACCTCTCCCGCCGGGGCTGTGGGGGTCCCGGCCCCCCTCCCCGGGCTGTGGCGGTGGATTCCTTCGCTGCCCGCAGACTCACCACTGGTCTTCTGGGATTCAGCTTCGGACAGAGTCCACAAGACACACAGCGCTGGGACGGAGAGAGAGAGGGCGTGTGTTGGGGGGCGGGGGGAGGAGACCCCAGCGCGAGGAAGGGACGACGGGGGCCTGAGGGTGCCGCATCTGAGGGAAGGGGGCTGCTGGCCGCTCCCAGGCTTGGGCTCTGTCCGCTGCCCAGCGAGCGAGCGAGCAGCCCTTCCTGGACTCCCAACGCCCACGGCCAGAGCGGCTGCCACCTGTCACCAGGGGATGGGCTTCAGACAGGGTGGGGAAGGGGCCCGGCCCCCGTGGCGGCAGTTTAGTCGGACAGGCGGCCCTGGTTCAAACCCCAGACCCCGTTCAGTTTGCCTCGCCTCTCGGTGCCTCAGTTTCCCCATCTGTAGGAGGGGGCTAACCATGGGCCGCATCTGCTGGAGCTCGCGTGAGAATTAAGCTCGCTCGCCCTGCCTGACGTGTCCAGGTGTTTCCCAGCATCGCTCCTTCGTCCGACACGGAAGGGGCTGGGCCGGGTGTTCGAATCTCAGACGCTCCGGCCCCCGCACCCCAGCTCAGGGCCACAGGTGCACACGCGCAACGCACCCGCAACCTCTGTCCGCCCAGCGACCGGCCTGGGACCTGGGGGTGTCATTCCGCCCCGGGGCCCCCTGCACACAGGAAGGCGCTGTGGGCTCCCATCGGGCGTGGTGCTGCCTCCCGCCGTTCTTGCTGTTCAGGGGCGCCCTAGTCCTGGGGCTTGTATCTGGGGGCCGTCCTCAAGGCCACAGGGGCTCTGAGACGGGGAACTCCTTGTTCGCCAGTGAGAGAGGCAAAGAGGTCGTGATGGAAAAGATGGAGAGGGGACAGAGGGAGAGAGAGGGACAAGGGCACGAGACAGGTGGAGGGAGAGAAACAGGCAGAAGTTAAGGCAGGGCTAGGGAGAGATGGGCAGAGAAATCAGGGCTCACGGAGAGGGGGAGACCGAGATGGCAGAGATTGGACAGAGAGACACAGAAACAGAGACACAGAGAGATGGAGCGCTCGATAGGGAGCCGGCCGCAATTAGAAAGGGGGGGTGAGTGGAAACGGGAAGGGAGGGAGGGCGGGCGGACGGCGCGGCGGCGGCAGCAGGTGGAGGCATGCGAAGGGCTGGGGGGGGCGGGGGATGCCCAGTCTCTGCCAAGCTAGGCATGCCGGGGAAGCTGGGGAGACCCCAGTTATCCAGGGAGCCCCAAAGCGGGATGGGGGGTGGGGGAATGGGGGCCGGGAGGGAGGGAGGGAGGGAGGGCATGAGTCACTTCCTGGGCCAAGGGGAAGGGATGACTCACACTCCCCATCCAGGGGCTCCTAGGGGAATTCTGGGGTCCGTGGTTGCGAGCACGGCGTGAGGGGCTGTGGGGGGGGTACAGACTGGAAGGGGTCCTGAGCACTCGGTTCCTGTGTCCAAACTTGATACCCCCTAAGCCAGCAGGGCCAGAGCCCCCCCCCCCAGAGCCCTCCCAGCCAGGGGAAACTGAGGCTGGAATGCCCTTCCCCTCCCTCTAATGGGGACCCTTCTCCTCCTCCTCTCTGGCCACAGGGTTTGGCTAACTCCCCCCTCAGCCAGGAAGGACCCAGTTCCTCTTTGCCGGACAGACCACAGAATGATCCTCCCTGGCAGCGGGGGGCCGCGGGCTGATTTGTTCCGCGCTCCCGAAGCCCCAAGGAGCAACCGTGAGGCTCAGAGGTGCCCCGGCAAGTTCCGGTTACGTCCATTCTACAGATGGACAAACGAGGCTTAGAGCCGGGAAAAAGCTCAGGAAGAATCTGGTGGGGACAAAAAAGAGGGGCTGAGGCAGGCGCCCGGGACCCTGGTGCGGAGGGGTCCCTCCCCGGGGGCGGGGCGGGGCTCCTGCCCGACCACCAAGGCCGCCGGGCCAGGCCTTCACCATCTGGGGCCTTGGAAGTCACCCAAACGGGAGCTGGGAGGGGAGCTGCCGGTCCGCCCCCCTCTCGGTCCCATCTGGTTCGCATTGCGGCCCATGCAATTGGCGTCTTGCTTCGGGACCCTGGGGTGAGGGCGGGGCCGTCCCTCTCTCGCTCCGCCTGTGTTAAGGAACGCCCCCCCCCCCCACAGCCTATATGTCAGACCCTCCCGTGTCCTGCCCAGGAGGAAATCATAACAAATTAAAATAAAAACTAAAGCTCTGCGTGCTTCGTTCTTGCTGTGAAGCAGAAATAGTTTGGGTACGAACTCACTCAATCCTTATGCAACCCTGCAAAGACCGGGCTCGCCCCATTTTACTGATGTGAACAGTGAGGCTGGGGGGGCCCTGCGGCGTGGCCCCAGTGGTACACCACTCGCCATCGGTCGCCTCCCGCTTAGACTCCAGAGGAGAGCAGAGGTGGGGGGGGCGCCGAGCTCACGCCTGCCACCCCGGGCCAGCACAGGGAACCCCCGTCCCTGTGGCCCAGGGAAGCTTGGGTCGGGGCACCCCCAAATGCCATTTCTTCACTCTCTTTGTTGCCCGGTTGCTGAGGCAACCAGCTGCCGATAACCGTTAGAGCCACCCTGGGTGGGGCGGGAAGGGAGGCAGGGTGGGGGCGGGGGGAAGCCACAGTAAAAAAAAAAGTCACGTTCAAAGCCCTCGCCGCCGGCAAAATTCCTTCAACCCACAGGGGAGTCCCGGCTGGGGCTGGGGGAGCGAGAATAGGGTCCCTGGAGGCTGCCCCTGTCACTGAGCTAGCGGGGGACATGTTGGGAGCACCCTCCCCCCCGCATTAGAAGGGTCCTGACTCCCAGGTCCCCAGCACTGCCCATGCCCCATATTAAAAACAGTTGCCTACAGGGTCCCGGCACTCACTTCTGGCCCCCTTCCTTTCCCCGTGCCTCAGTTTCCCCTCTGAAGGAGCAGCCTCCAAAGTGTCTCTGGGACGGAGCTCAGAGATCCCTCTGAGTAGGAGCGGGGGCTCCTCGAGCACCTGGGGAGTCCCTGCCAGGGCGGGGGGCGCCCGGGCACGGCCAGCCCCTCTCTCCGTGTGCCCGCCTGACCATGTGACCTCCTCCACCGCCAGGGAGGGGGTGGTGGCCCAGCTGCCGCCACACCTTCCACTTCTCCGCGGGCGAAGGGAGTGCCAGGGCGCTAAGCGGGGCTTTCCGCCGCAGCCCCCTCGGCCCTCCCGGGAGGGGTCCCCGAATTCTCACCGTAAAGGATGCCTGCCATGGTCCGAACTGCGGCCGGAGGGGAAGCAGAGGTCGGGTCTCCCCGGGCTGGGCAGCTGCGCGCTGTCCCGAGGCTGGCCCAGCCTTTATGAAGGGGGGGGGGAGGACAGCCGCTGGCCCGGGGCCCTCCCCGGAACTGGCGGGGCAGCTGGAAACCAACAGGAAAGTGCAGTAAAAACACAGATCCAGAGGCGTCGCGCGGGCTCTGTCACTCCCACACACACACGCACACACACACACACACACACAACCTGCTGGCAGAGCCTCTGCTTCTCCACCATTTGAGAGGCCGACAAACTCTCTGGCCCCTGCGCGCGTGGGCCGGGCGCACCCCGGGGGGCCGGTGGGGACGTGGGGGCCGGGGTGGGGTGGGAGTCGCGCCCAGGGCCCACCTGGCTCTTAGCAATAGCTTGGGGCTCCCGCGTCGGGCACGGCCCCGGGCTGGCTGCCTTGCCCTGCCCGAGTCCCCCCCTGTCGGCGTCTGAGTCCCCGTCACCCCCATCCCTGTTTTCCAGGTGAGGAAACTGAGGTGCGGAGAGTCCAGGGTCCAGTGGGAGCCGGGGAGGGCTGAAGGGGCCCCCCTGGGGGTGCCGGGCAGGCTCCAGGCAGGGAGACGGCAGAGCCCCGGGGCCTGCGAGCTCCTGGAGCTGGCCCTTCTGGGCGAGCGTTCCCGTGGTGGGAAACTTGTATCTCAGGGGCCCCCGGGCATCCACGGAGAATCACATGACAGGAGAGTTATTTCCTTTCCTAATAAGCCAGATGACTGGCTTGTCTCTTGAGGCGTCTAATAATTTTTTAAAAACGCTATTATTTATAAAGTGCTTGATTCGAGCCAGGCCTGATTCTCCTAGCATTATCTATGCATCTCTTTTAACTCATCGGCTCTGCAAAAACACCTGCAGGGCAGGCGGGACTATGATTCCCACGTCACAGAGGGGGAGACTGAGGCACAGGTACCAAGTGGCTGAGCAGAGCCGCGCAGTCCCCGGTCCCTCCAGTCCCTCCTAGAGCTCCAGGTCCAGAGAAGAGTCTCTACTGGGTGCTAATTTGTCTTTCACATCTTGGTGGCCCTGGAGTTTAGCGGGGGTGGGGGGACCAGTATCCACCCGGAGCCCAAGTCCTTTATGCTGTCATTAGTTTTTAGATTTACCAGACTCTTCCGGGCAACAAAAGGGTTTTGCATCTAGGGTGTCAATCTAAAGTTTCCTTTTTAATGTTTTCTTTTTTTTATGTTTATTTTTGACAGAGAGTACGAGCAGGGGAGGGGCGGGGGAGGGGGGGGACAGGATCCGAAGCAGGCTCTTTGCAGAGAGCAGCTAGCCTGATGCGGGGCTCGAACTCACAAACCGAACCGTGAGAGCATGACCTGAGCCCAAGTCAGACGCTCAACCGACCGAACCACCCAGGTGGCCCTTAAGTTTCCTTTTTTTTTTTAATGTTTATTTATTTTTTAGAGAGAGAGAGAGAGAGAGAGAGAGACAGAGCATGAGTGGGGGAGGGGAGGAGAGAGAGGGAGACACAGAGTCTGAAGCAGGCTCCAGGCTGTGAGCTGTCGGCACAGAGCCTGATGCGGGGCTCGAACCCACAAACTGCGAGATCGTGACCTGAGCCAAAGTGGGACGCTTAACTGACCGAGCCACCCAGGCGCCCCAAGTTTCCTTTTTAAATGAGTGGTTTCAGGGCGGCAGAAGCGTAGGAAATCGAAGACAATCGTAAGTACACGATGGGTCGAAAGGGGAAGATAATTGGTCATGGGAAAAAAAAAAAAGTCCCGAATCCCAGAGATGATGGACGCCTCCGCCCCGGGGATTAACCCCTTCCTGGGCTCTCCCTCCCCCCCCCACCATCCCTTTGTCGTGGGGCCTGGGAAGGGTTCTGCCAGGGGACCCGAGGGGCTTTGGGGAGAGGAGAGGATGTCGCCGGAGGCTGGGAGGGGAGGGGACTGGACCGGGTCTAGCGTGGATTTGGGGCTTTTCCCCAGAATCTGGAAACCTCGAGACTAGACGTCCCCTCCCCACGGGCCTGGAGGTCAGACAGCTGGGGATCCGGAGAAGCTGGGGCTTGGGGGTTCCAGCCTGGGGGAGGCGGGAGGTATTGTCCCCACACCCATCCTTGTCCTCGGGGACCATCTATTCTTTGGCCTTTTCCTCCCTGGTAGGTGTCTTGGGCCCTTGGAGCAGGTCTGAGCTCCCTGGGACTCAGTTTTCTTGTCTGGGGTATGGGATTAAAATGCCTGCCAACTGGCCTCGCGGGACAGGGGAACAGGACAAAAGGCTTCAAGAGGTCAGCTGCGGATTGGGGAAGGGATGAAGAAAGACATTCTTGTCACCACCGCTACAGCAGTCAGGTCCGTCAGCAAGTCCTGTGGCCTTGCCTCCAGACAGACCTAGAACCTTCCTCCCTCTCTCTCTCACTGGCCCGCACCCCGGTCTAGGCCCATCCTCTCTGGCCTTGGTGTCCCGGCTCTCGCCCACACTCCGTTCCCCCTCACAGTGGCCCGAAGCCACCTGGGAATGCCCGAGTCGGGTCACATCCCTCCTCTGCTCAGGAACCCTCCGTAGCTCCCACCTCACTGGTAAAAAAACCCCAGGTCCTCCTGCAGCACTGAAGCCCCTGGGCGATCCGCCCTGTCACCTCTCTGCCCTCACCTCCTCCTGCTCTTCCCTGGCTCACTCGGCTGCAGTCTTCCTTGTGGAAAACACTGGCACAGTCTGACCTCAGGACCTTTGCACAGGCTGTTGCCTCAGCCTGGGGTATTCTTACCCCAAATGACCTCATGGTTTCCTCCCTCCTCCCCTCCATGTTTTTGCTCAATTTCCTGACCCAGCCCTCGAGTCCAGATGTAAGCCCTACCATCCTCGGCACCCCACCCCCTCCCGGTTTTCTCGATTCTCGCCCTCTCCCATCATGGAATACACCGACTTACCTTCTTTACTGTCTGGCCGCCACTAGACCGTCTGCTCAGGGAGCAGCACTTTGGTCCATTTGTGTCTCCGCGGGGCCAGCACGGAGCCTGCACCCTATAGGGCTCCATACTTAGTAACACCCCCCCACACCGCTGTCGCTGCTCCCCACTGAAGCTGAACCCCTTCCTGATCCGGCCGCTGCTGGGGAGTCCCGTTGTCCCTCCCCCTCCCCTCTGCCCTGAAGTCCCGGCCCCGCTGACCTATTTGGCAGACCACGGACAATCTCGTGGCCTCTGTTCCACAACCGGGAGGCAGGGACACGGGTCCCTATTTGTCAGATGGGTCCCCGGACGGTTGGGCCACTGGCACCCTGAGTTTCCTCAGCTAGGAAGTGGCCGAGCGGGGATAATTCAACCAATAATAAGAATATTCTTTATATTGTATTCTATCGTATTATATTATATGTATTTTTTACTATTTCAGCTACAACAGTAACAGATCGTGGCGGCGGAAGGTAGCACCCATCCAGCGCCTACTGTATACCTGGCCCGCTAAGCACGCTACCGGGATTGGACTCGCTTCTCTTACCAATAGCCCCAGAAGGCGGGTGCTGTGATTTCCATTTGACAGATGGGGTAACCAAGGCACGGAGCGGTGAACTGACTTGCACAGTCCACAGGGCACCCTCCCCCCCGCCATCTCGTATCAGAGGTCCTGGGCCACCCCAATCTCTTCCCCTATTGGATCGAGTGGTCTCAGGCAGGTGCCGCCTCTGGGCCTCAGTTTCCTCGCCTGTGAAATGGTCGGAACCTCGCCAAGTTCAGGTGAGGGTCATGAAGGAGAGATGGAATCGCAGGGGCGTGGCTGGGAGAGGAGGCTCAGTGAATAACAGCGGGGCCCTTAGGACGCTCTGCTTCTCCTGGCTGCGGAGGGGAGGAGACGAGGGGTCCCAGTGTCCCGCCTCCTCGTTTCTTCGGGCTACCTGCCTGTGCCCCGCACCCACGCAAGCCCGTGCTGAGGTGGGGGGTCAGATGGGGTCTCTGGGTGGAGGGGGGCTCACAGGAAGCCCCCTGCCTGGGAGACAATGGCAGAGGAAGGGGCTGGGCCGGCCCCCACGCGGATGAGCCCAGCTGCTGGCTCCGGGAGGGCGGCACAGCTATTGTGAGGCCAGACAGCTGTCCCCGAGCCAGGAAGCCCTGGGAAGCCAGAGAAGCAAGTGGGAGGCCACTGGCCGACCCCGATGCCCCCCCAGCCCCAAACCAGGGCAGGCCCGACAGTGGGCCCTTTGTCTCCTCCTGCAGGCTGGCCGCCTGGATTCCCCCAGGGCCGGGACTCCCAGCATCCACCGACTAGGGGCTCCTGGGGCAGAGCCCTGCTCAGACCAGCCTGGGGAGCCAGGAGGCAGCCTGAGTTGGGCCGTATTTATAGTTCCCTGGCGCTGCTGAGCAAACTTCTAAATATAGCCGCCAAGCTATTTGGGGCCTCGGCCCTGGGGCGGGGTGGGGGTGGGAGTGGAGGGCACCACTGCACGTGCGCCTCCCTGGCCTTGGGCCCCCCGAGACTGCGGCAGGGGGGGTGCCCCCAGTCTCCTGGGGCTGAGGCCCTGCGGGGTCTGGGGGGCAGCTTGTCCGCTGGGACCGGAGGCGCCCAGAGAGACACGCGGCGGGGTTGCCCACGGCCAGGGCACCGGGGACCGAGAGGCCGGGGCACCTGTGAGCGGCGGGCACGCGCTGTGCCCGGGGTACCCGGCGCCCCGTGCCTGCACTTCCTTCACCCCGAGCCCCGCGGGGGTGAGGACAGCGGGCGGAGCTGCAGTGTTCTCGGCTTCTAGGAAACAAAGGCCCCCCGGAAGCCACGAAGGTACCCACGGCTCCAAACAAAACCACTTCCCCTTCCCCGGGGTCTGACTTCACTGGTGGCCTGGGGGGGGGGCGGTGCCAGGGCTGGGGGGGGTGGAGCTATAAATAGCCCGTTTATAAGCAGCTGCGGAGCCAGCTGGAACCCAGGGAGCTTCTCAGGGGCGCAGCTGAACCCCAGAGTGTCCCCGGCTCCATGCCCTCCCAGCAGTCACCGAGATTTGGGGAAGTGAGGGGGGCGCGAGGGACGAGCAGCTTAAAACCAGCAACGTCAGGGACCCCTGGGTGCCCCAGTCGGTTAAGCTTCCAACTTCAGCTCAGGTCAGGATCTCACGGTCTGTGGGTTCGAGCCCCGCATCAGGTCAGGCTCTGTGCCGACAGCTTGGAGCCTGGAGCCTGCTTCAGATTCTGGGTCTCTCTTTCTCTGCCCCTCCCCTGCTTACTTGCTCTCTCTCTCTCACGAACAAGCAAACATTAAATTAAAAAAAACCCAGCAACGTCGATGATTCTTTAAAGCAGCACCTTCACACCATGGCCATTAAGACTTTGATGGAAGTTTAGTGGTTTCTCAGCAACCGTCTAAAGGGATTGGAGAATCACACAGCCAGTGAGCGGGAACCAGACACCTCTAGCTCTTAGCAACACCTTCCTTCCCCTTTCTTTCTTTCTGTCTTTCTGTCTTTCTGTCTTTCTCTCTCTCTTTCTTCCTTCCTTCCTTCCTTCCTTTCTTTCTCTTTCTTTCTTTCTTTCTTCGTTCTTTCTTTCTTTCGTTCTTTCTTTCTTTCTTCTTCTCTTCTTCCTTCCTTCCTCCTTTCTTTCTTTCTCTCTCTTTCTTTTTAACGTTTTTTTTTATTTATTTTTGAGAGATATAGAGACAGAGCGTGAGCAGGGGAAGGGCAGAGAGAGAGGGAGATACAGAATCCGAAACAGGCTCCAGGCTCCGAGCCGTCAGCACAGAGCCCGACGCGGGGCTCGAACTCACAGACTGTGAGATCGTGACCTGAGCTGAAGTCGGCCGCTTAACCGACTGAGCCACTCAGGCGCCCCTCTCTTTCTTTTTAAAGCTTTTTTATTTATTATTTAAAAAATTCTTTTTAAATGTTAATTTATTTTTGAGAAAGAGAGATAGAGCATGAGCAGGGAAGGGGCAGAGAGAGAGGGAGACACAGAATCCGAAGCAGACTCCAGGCTCGGAGCCATCAGCACAGAGCCTGATGCCGGGCTCGAACTCCCGAACCGTGAGATCATGACCTGAGCTGAAATCAAGAGTTGGTTGTTTAACCGATTTAGCCACCTGTGAAAGCCGGCCTCGCCGTGCGGCTCACACGCGGATGGTGAAAGGAGATGAGGCTTCAGCATATAGACATGTGTCAGAACACTTTTTTAAAATTTTTTTTTCATGTTTATTTATTTTTGATAGAAAGAGACAGAGTGTGAGCAGGGGAGGGGCAGAGAGAGAGGGAGACACAGAATCCGAAGCAGGCTCCAGGCTCCGAGCTGTCGACGCAGAGCCTGACGCGGGGCTCGAACCTGCAGACCGTGAGACCATGACCTGAGCCGAAGTTGGAGGCTTAACCGACTGAGCCCCCCAGGGGCCCGGAACACTTTTAAAGAAGCAAACGGACTCCACACTAAGTGCGGAACCTGCCTGGGATGCTCTCTCTCTCTGCGCCTCCCCTGCTCTCACTCTCCCTCAAAAGAAATAAAACATTTAAAATAAATAAAAATAAAAAAGCACCTGGGGAGGGAAGAAGAAATAGAACTCAGAGTGGTGGAGGGAGGGAGCGGGGCCCTGTCCGAGCCCACGGTGGGGGGCGGGGAGTGGGGGGGCCCATAGGTGCGCCTTAGGGAATTAAAATTAATGCATAAGGTAAATTAAAGTGGCTCGTGGATAGACTGATGATTGCGACAATAATCTTTCATTGATTCCAGGAACCTGGGGCCTTGTAAATGTCTTTTGGAAATTTTAAAATCGTTAAAGGCTTTGGGGTGCCCGGGTGGTCCCGTCAGTCGAGTGTCCCGCTTCGTCTCAGGTCATGATCTCACCGTTCGTGGGTTCGAGCCCTGAGTCGGGCTCTGTGCTGACGGCTCGGAGCCTGGAGCCTGCTTCCGATTCTGTGCCTCCGTCTCTCTCTGTCCCTCCCCTGCTCCCGCTCCGGCTCTCAAAAATAAATAAACGTTAAAAAGTGTTTTTAGGGGCGCCTGGGGGGCTCAGTCAGTTAAGCGCCCGACTTCGGCTCGGGTCCTGATCTCGCGATCGGTGAGTTCAAGCCCCGCGTCGGGCTCTGTGCGGATGGCTCAGAGCCTGGAGCCTGCTTCAGATTCTGTGTCTCCCTCTCTCTCTGCCCCTCCCCCACTCATGCTCTGTCTCTCTCTCTGTCTCAAAAATGAATAAATATTTTTAAAAAAATTAAAAAAAGTGTTTTTAATGGTCAAGGGCTGTAATGAGAAGCAGTTAGAGATGGAAAGCGGTGCAGGGAAGTAGCGGGCGGGGCAGGGCCGGGGTGGGTGGGAACCGGCGGCCGCCGACAGGAAACGCTGCAGCCTGGAGCTGGGCCGCAGTCAGGGGCTCGCCCGCCTCTTCCTCCCGGCTCTCAGCTTCTTCCCCCTTCTGCAAGGGTTCCTGGGGCTGGGGGGCTGCGGGCCCACAATGCCCGGTGAGGGTGGGCCCGGGGGCAGGGCGGGAGACGAAGAGGGTTCAGGCCGCCCGCCCTCGTCGACGTCGCCCCCTGCCTCAGTTTCCCCCTCGGGGCTCCCTACGTCCCAAAGAGGCGATGTATTTGGGGCGCCGGGGGCTTCGGAGGGAACGAGCCCATCCCCGGGGGCGCTCTGCTGTCAGAGGGGGGGCTCCCTGCGTCCCGCTGAGAGCGGGCTGGCCGGTCCCCCTGAGGCGAAGCAGAGTCACCCGGAGACCCCGCAATTCCGCTCTGAGGTTCGGACCCGAGAGGACGGAAGGCGGGGACTCCATCACAGCCAGGGGAAACGACCCGAGGGTTCCATGGCGGGGGGGGGGGGGGGGGGAGGAATCGGGCAGTGGCACACCCGTGGATCAGTCACGGAGAAGGGAGTTCTGATCCGTCGCGGACCCAGCGGCGGCCCAGCCCCGGACGCTGCTGAGCACCACGGACTCATTCGCTCTTCGGTGGCTAATTTTATGTCACGGGAGTCTCACTGTAAAAAAAATCCTCAGGGGTCGTGGCCGCGTCCCCCACCCCCACCGGGGGCATCTTTCCTGGCACAGCCTCTCCTTCGTGGCTCCCAGCCCGCCCGCCCCCCCCCCCATCGGTTCATCTTTCCACTGCCCTGAGAGGAAGCAGCGGGACCCTCATTGTCCCGCAGACCTGACAGTCGTGCATTCACTCAACAAACACTGCTTGACAGGCACTAGGGGTGGAGGTGCGAAGAAACCAGTCCAAACCTCTGCCCCGTGGGGCTGACGTCCTGTCTCAGAGAAGACCATGAACGTGACAGAGAAGATAAGGACGAGAAAATTAAGTAGGCTAACCAAGGAGGCGTGTCGGGGGTTGGCAGACCACAGAGGGCAGTTGGGGAAGGCCTCACCAAGAAGGGGATGTTTGCGGAAGGACCTGATGGGGGTGAGGAAGGAGGGGCTGTGAAGCTATCTGGGGAAGAGCGTCCCAGGCAGAGGGGGCAGACTGTGCAAAGGCCCTGAGGCAGGAGCATGGTGCGAACTGCAAGGAGGCCCGTGTGGCTGAAGCCGAGGGGGTGAGGGGGAGGGGAGGGGGCGATAAGGCCGGAGAGGTGATGGGGTGAGGTCACAGGCAGCAAGCAATGAAGTCAGCGGAGACATTCGAAATCCTTTAATACCCAGCGAGGCATGGCGGCCCACCAGTTAGAACAGCCGCGTCAACCCCAGGTGGCTTCTCTCCTGTCCCCTCATTTCCAGCGGACTCTGCTGAGCACCTGGGGGACCCGGACCCTCCACCTGTTTCCGCTGCTCGCCGTCCGCCTCCTTCCTGCGCACCTGCTCCAGCCACGGCTGTGTCCCCCGTCCCTTCAACGGTACCTGTTCAGCCGCGGTCTCACGGATGAGCGTCAAAGTCTGTCGCGGCTGTACCTTTCGCAACTCGAATCAGCCCGGGAATCTCTTTCCCTTTTCAGTTATAAATTTTCCCTCCCTTCTTCCTTTCTCTCTCTCTCTCTCTTTCCCCCTCCCTCTTTCTTTCTCTCTTGCAACAAAAAGAGCAGGCCCTCCACTCCACGGCTGAACCAGAGGGCGAGGCTGTGGCCCTCAGGTTCCTGGGAGCGCAGGCCGAACCCGGGGCGCAAGCGACCCGCTACACTTTGCCCCTGGGTGCCTGTCTGTCCCCATCCTGGTCCTGGGGCCCTGAACCTTCCGCAGGCAGCAGCATTAACCGGATTGAATATCGCCCACCTCTGGCCCTACCGATGTCATTCTTTTTTCTGCCGCTTCCTGCTTCTGGGGATGGCAGGGCTTTCCCTCTGTGGCCGGGCATACAGCTTAGTTTCAAAAGAAATTCATTTAAGGGGCGCCCAGGTGGCTCAGTCGGTTAAGCGGCCGACTTCAGCTCAGGTCATGATGTCACGGTCTGTGAGTTCGAGCCCCGCGTCGGGCTCTGTGCGGATGGCTCAGAGCCTGGAGCCTGCTTCAGATTCTGTGTCTCCCTCGCTCTCTGCCCCTCCCCTGCTCACGCTCTGTCTCTCTGTCTCTCAAAAATAAATAAACGTTAAATAAAATTAAAAAAAAAAGAAAATTCATTTAAGAATTAAAAGAAAAGGAACAGCCAGGCGATGGAAGGAACACTCTGTGGTCCACGGACAGAGGCGTGGATGCTGTTTCCCGGGTGTAGGAGGTGAGGATGGGGTGGCTAGCCCGGCTTCCGTGTACCTGTGGGAGGCCACCTCGGCCGAGGAGGGACTTTTCTGAGAACATCCCAGGTTGGCCCCCCCACGTCTGGGGTCAAGGGTGTCACAGGGGCTTTCCCTGGCCCCTGGCGTGGGTCTTGTGCCCAGTGACCAAGTTCAGTGGTGCCTGCTTCTCGCCTGCAGCTTCTCGCTTGCAGCCCAAGGAGTCAGCCCTGGGGACCCCGTGGGCGCTCGATCGCCCACCAGGCCAGGCAGCCCTGGCTCGGCAAGGAGACCGGCACCCACATCGTGAGGTTGCTTTGAAATGGAGTCGCTGAAATTCCCCAAAGGACCAACAAGCGCACCAAAAGATGCACCACGTCACTCCTCGTCAGGGAAGCGCACATCGAAACCACAGCAGGACACTCCCTGCAGCGCCTCAAATGGCTGGTATTGAAAAAAAAAATTTAATGTTTCTTTAGTTTTTAGAGAGAGATGCACAAGCAGGGGAGGAGCAGAGAGAGAGAGGGAGACACAGAATCGGAAGCAGGCTCCAGGCTACCAGCTGTCAGCACAGAGCCCGACGCGGGGCTCGAACTCACGAACCGTGAGATCATGACCTGAGCTGAAGTTGGACACTCAACCGACTAAGCCACCCCGGCGCCCCCTTTTTTTTTAATTTTAGAGAGAGGAGAGAGGCAGAGAGAGAGGGTGAGAGAATCTTAAGCAGGCTCTGCACTGAGCGAGGGGGCTCGATCTCAGAACTGGGATATCATGACCTGAGCCAAAATCAAGAGTTGGACCCTTCACCGACCGAGCCACCCAGGCGCCCCTCAAGTGGCTACTATTAAAAACATAATAATAAGTGTTGGCCCAGATGTGGAGACCCCGGAACCCTCGTGGACTGTTACTGGGAGTGTAAAATGGTGCAGCCGCTGTGGACAACAGTCTGGTTACAAAGTTACACATACAATCAGCCTACGATCCAGCAACCCCTCTTCTGGGGATATCTACCCGAAAGACTCGAAGGGAAGGCCTCCAGGGAAGGCCTCCGAGAGAGATATGTGTACACCCGTGTTCATAGCAGCATTCTTTATTCACAAGAGCCCAAAAGGAGCAGCAGCAGAAGTTTCTGGCAACGGACAAAAGGATAAAAAACACGTGATAGAGTCCTACGATGGAGTCGTATTCACTCTTAAAAAGCAAGGAAATTCTGACACAAGCTGAGACACGGACGAGCCTCGAGGACCTGGTGCTGCAGGCAAAGAGCCAGTCACAGAAAGACAGATCCTGTTGGCTTCCACTTCTGTGAGGTCATGGAAGTAGTGAAGAAACAGAAAGTAGAAGGGTGACCGCCAGCGCAGGGGGGCGGGGAGGGGGGGAGAGGGGCGAACGGGGCCCATTG
Organism: Paguma larvata; assembly: GCA_030068075.1. Taxonomy (NCBI): domain Eukaryota; kingdom Metazoa; phylum Chordata; class Mammalia; order Carnivora; family Viverridae; genus Paguma; species Paguma larvata. Next base: position 9,858,408 of record CM057842.1, on the reverse strand, counting down.
TCGAGCGTGTGAGTTTCAGTTTTGCAAGATGAAAACGATGAAAACCTTTTTCAAGATGAAGAGGTTGGTTTCACAACAGCGTGGCGATGCTTCATGCGGCTGAATGGCCCCCGTGCAGGGGCTTAAGGTGATGTTTTGTGGTCTGTGTTCTTTTTACACACACTTAAAATGTTTGGAAAAAAGGAAGAACGCTCTGACAGCGGCTACAGCTCGGATGCACACTGGGGACAATGTGCTGAGGGAAGGCAGCTGGTCACAGAGACCTGATACCGTATGGTTCTACTTGTAGGAAGTCCCTGGAGCGGTCAAGGCCATAGGGACAGAAGGAGGACCCGCTGGGGAGTGTGTGATGGGGACAGAGTTTCAGTTTGGGAAGTCGAACAAGTTCTGGAGGTGGCCGGTGGATTGCACGACAGCGTGAATGTCCTTAACGCCACGGAGCTGGACACTTAAAAATAGTCGGAGTGGTTTAAAAAAAAAAAGGTTGGGGTGGTAACTCTCAGGCTATGGGTATTTCACCACATTTAAAAAATAAAATCTAGGGGGCGCCCTGTGGCTCAGCGGGTTAAGCGCCCAACTCTTGATATTGGCTCAGGTCACGATCTTACAGGTCGTGGGCTTCAGCCCCTTGTCGGGCTCCGCACCGGCGACGCAGCGCCACCAAGCCGAGCTTGCCCCTCCCCAACTCGCGCATGCGCGCGCGCTCTCCAAATAAAGCAACTTAAAAATAAATAAATAAAGTCCAGGGAGAGAAGGTAAGACAGGGCTGCCACCCGACCCGCCAACCCAATGGGGCTGCCAGGGGTCAGGAATCTGGGACAGGCCCTCCGGAGAGTCAACACTGATTATATTTTGAAGACTTTGACGTTTCCGTCCCTCCAGGACCTTCCTGCCTGGCCCCACACACCCGGCTGCCCCATCGGCCTCGCTCGGGGGTGCCACAACGGTCCCCAGGCCCAGTCACCACCACTCTTGCCTTCTTTCCCCGCACAAGGGAAGAAATCGCTGCCCCACCCACTTGTGGGGCCATGTGACTTGCTTTGGCGAATGAAATGTGAGCAGCGACATGCCGCGTCACTTCCGGGGGCGGGGCTTTAAGAGCTGGCGCGCCGCGCTGACTTCTTTTCCTTCTGCTGCAGCAACCTGCGATGCGCCAGGCGGTGGCCAGGTGAGAAGTAAGATCTGTGATTTGTTTTTTGTTTTGTTTTATTTATGTTTATTTTTTTATTTTTGAGAGAGAGAGCACGAGCCAGTGAGAAGGGGTGGGGGGGCAGAGAGAGAAGGAGACAGAATCCGAAGCAGGCTCCAGGCTCCGAGCTGTCAGCACAAGAGCCCGACGCAGGCTCGAACTCACGAACCACGAGATCATGACCCCAGCCGAAGTCAGAGGCTTAACCGACTGAGCCACCCAGGCGCCCCTGTGATTTGTTTTTTAAAGTTTATTTATTTCGAGAGAAAGAGACAGCACGTGCACGGTCGGGGGAAGAACAGAGCGAGAGGGAGAGAAAATCCCAAGCAGGCTCCGAGCTGTCAGCGCAGAGCCCGACGTGGGGCTCGATCCCACAACCGGGGGCTCATGACCTGAGCCGAAAGCAGAGTCCTAGCTTAACCAACCGGGCCCCCCAGGCGCCCCGAGATCTCTGATGTTTTAAGCCCCTAAGATCCGGGGCTCGCCTGTTACCGCAATGGAACTGAGCCTACCCTGATTCTGAGGTGGCAGGCCGACATCGGAGTCCCCTCCTGGGTATGCTGACGGGGTTCTTCTGGGAACCCCAGGGCTGGGCCTCCGGTTAGAAGTGAAGCGCTCACCTCCGAAAGCAAAATTTAAGGGGGCGCCAAAGAACTCAAATAGTCAAGATGAATACTGTCCTAGGGCACCTGGGTGGCTCAGTCGGCTAAGCGTCTGACTTCAGTTCAGGTCATGATCTCAAGGTTAATGGGTTCGGGCCCCGCGTCGGGCTCTGTGCCCACAGCTCAGAGTCTGGAACCTGCTTCGGATTCTGTGTCTCCTTCTCGCTTTGTCCTTTCCCCACACACACTCCCTCAAAAATAAAAATAGAACATTAAAAAATTTAAAAAAAGAGATGAATACCGTTCTAATGCAATGTTTTAAATAATCAAAATTAATGCAAAATAACCACGATAAATAAAACAGAAAAATTTCAAGCGAAGACAGGGTCAGTCACAGCGATGTGCGGAGACCTACTGGAGCCTGAGGCGAAGGGAAAAAAATCAAGGCATGCCTCACTCCGCTTACTCTAGTCCCCGGTAAACACCCACAATGCTTTGCCTGAGGGCTTTCTAGGGGCCTGTGGATGCGGTTCCGGACTGGGAGGGAACCGACATCCTGGGAGTAAACCCCCATCAGTTTCGGTGGGTCAGTACCGCCCCCCCCAGTCCCTCACCCCTCCACAGTCAAAGTCTCCGTCTTTGCTGCCCGCCCCTCCCCATCTCACTTCCCAGCTTCTCCACTCATGCTTTGTAGGACCCCCTTCTAACAAAGCGCCTGCACTCAATCCTTCTCTCAGGCTCTGCAATTGAGGGACGCCAACCCAAGGCAAATGTCCGTCACAGTTTTTTTCAACACGGCCAGCACTGTAGCTCCTGCTTCCTTCGCCTCCTGACCTCTGGCCACACCTGCTGGGTAAGTGATCTGTTATTGCTGCGTAACAAATTACTCCAAATGCGGGGGGGCTTAAAATAACAGGAAACCATTTCTGTGGGTCAGGAACAGTGCCTGGCTGCTCTGGGTTCTTGGCCTCAGGGTCCCTCGCACGCTGCCAGCCAAGAGTTCCCGAGGGGGAAGTCTCAATCTTTTGTAGCCTAATCTCGAAAGTGACATCCCACCACCTTTGGCCCGCTCTGTTGTTGGAAGTGAGTCACGAGGTCCTGCCCACACTCAAGGGGAGGGGCGTACGCAGGGGGCAGACACGAGGAGACAGGGACCATGGGGTCCTCTTGTAGGCTGTTCTTCTTAGTGTATGTCTCCACCGCCAGTTCAGCTGTCGAGGCCCCAGAATGGGGTGCCCTCCTCAGCTCCTCCCTTTCCGTCATCCTGTCCAGGAGGCCCTCTACCCTGGTTCCAGGTGGCCCCCCTGACCTCCTCTCCTCCCTCACCCTGGGCTGGCCGTGTTGGCCTTCTTCCTATTCTTGGAAGCTCAGTCCTACCACAGGGCCCTTGCACCTCTTGTTCCCTCTGCCTGGAATTCTCTGCCCTCAGACACTGGCATGGCTTCTCCTCCAGGGTCTCTCACCAGACTGCCATCGGGGCTCAGCGAGGGCTGCGGTCTCATCTGAAGGCTCCCTCAGGGAAGGGTCCACTTCCTTCTGGCCTTAGTTTCAACATGAAATCCTCAAAGATGCACTCCTGGTCCAGCGTAACGTTTAGCGCTGCTCGCTAGGGTTAACTCCGCGGGACTGGGGTGCTCGGGTCCAGTACATCCTGTGTGCAGGCCTGGCCCTTGCCCTGCTCCCGGGAGGTCATCGTTCAGCGCCTGGAGTGTCTGTAGACGTAGGACCTTAGCCAGACCAGAGAGTCCATGCTTGCGGTACGATGCATGGCGAGGGCCTTGGGCCACTGTGCGCCGTCACCTTGACCTCTAGCGGGACTGGAGCCTGAGCTCAGCCACACGGGCGGCCCGCCTGCCTCTGTGACCAACCCCCAGAAAGACCCCAGACACCAGGGGGAGGTTCCCCGGTTGTCGGTCCTCTGCGTGCGCCGCCCCACACTGCTGCCGAAGGAACGAAAGGCTGCCTGCGTGACTCCACGGGGAGGGGACGCCGGCGAGCTCGTCCCTGGTCTCTCCCGGGTCCTGCCCTGTGCACCTTGATCCTTTGGTGCTTTTAACCGCATCTTTCCCCGCAAGAAACCGGCACCAGATCACTGCCTTTCTGACTGCCGTGAATCCTAGGGGATCGCTTGCCCCCAGGGGGGGGATCCCGGGGCCCCTGGCTCAAGCCCTCCAGCCCCAAGCCATCGGGATCTTTATGGCCCCTGTCACTCTGTGCTTGCTTGTTTGGTATTTCCTGCCTCTCTCCTCTGGGACCGAGGGCTCCAGAGGGCCTGGACCTCGTCTGTCACTCTCCTGAGAGGCTGAGGAGCAGGGCGGTCAGGGGTCTGGTCCTGGCGACGCTACTTTCTGGCAGTGTGGCCCTGGGTAGCCAGTGTCCCCCGCCGTGCCGCAGCCTCCTTGTCCGCAGAGAGAGAACAGAAGCGCTCCCTCCTCCTTGGGAGGTGGGCGGGCGGGCAGGCCTGAGTAATGCCTACGAAGGTCTCATACGTAAGAGCTTCCAAGCATGGGTCCCTCTGCGTCCCCAGTGGTTAGAGCAAGGTCGCGGAGGCCAGTGCTCACAAGGAGCCAACAAATTAGGGAGGCCCTTCCGAAGCCTCTGACCCAGGGAGGCACGAGGGGACCAGAGTCGGCCCAGATGGTGGGGAGGAGGAGGGGCCCTGAGGCCAGAGGACGGGAGAGGTGCCAGGGAGGGTCGGGTGCCCGCCCTATAGCTCTGGCCACACACGGGCCCTGCCGGGGGACTGGCTGGGGAGCCGGGCCCCGCTGTGGCCACGGGGGGCGGGGGGGAGGCCCGTGGGAGGGGCAGGCTGGGCAGAGAGGGAGAGCATGGGAAGAAACCGAATCCCCGGTCACGGCTCCTAGGAGGAAATGTGTGGGAGGTCTGGGGGGGTCAGGGCAGCTGGAGCCGGGCCGTGGGCGGGCGCCGGCGGGGCCCCCAGGAACGTCCGCGCTGGACGGCTGCCGGCCCGGCCCGGCCCGGCCTGGGAGGAGGCTCCCCTGCTGCTGGACGCCCCGCAGATGCTGGCGTTGCGGCCCTGGCTCCCCCAGGAGGAATGCGCCCCCCTCCCCACCCCCTGCCTCTAGCCTCTTCCACATAAGGCTCCCGAGGTGCTCGAGCCGTGTGAGTTCAGGAAAAAGGAATCAGAAGCACATGGACTGGATTCCCCAGGGAGGAAAAGTTCTGGAAACGAAGACTGAAGGCAAGAGCCAGAGGGGTACTGGGATCGGACTCAGGAGGCGGGGGGAGGGGGCGCCCGGCTCGGAGCAGCCTCTGCCCCACGTGGTGCCCACCCTCCGTGAGCGCTCAAGTCAGAGCAGCGAGCCTCCGCCACCACGGGGGGCCAGGGTGCGGCCTGGGCGCCCCTCCTCCCTCTCTCAGCCTCCGTTTCTCTCCTTAGAGGCCCAGACGCTCGGCTCAAGATACTCAGAGTTATCTCTGTCTCTGTCTCTGTCCCCTCTCTCTCTCTCCCTCTCTCCTGCACCAGCGAACCCTGAGGGCTCTACTTTTTTTTTTTAAGTTTATTTTTTAATTTACTTTTGAGAGAGACTTAGAGACAGAGGGGCAGAGAGAGGAGACAGAATCCCAAGTAGGCTTCGCGCTGTCAGCGCAGAGCCCAGAGCGGGGCTCGAACTCACAGACCGCGGGGCCGTGAGATCACGAGCTAAGCTGAAGGCAAGAGTCGGACGCTCAGCCCACGGAGCCATGCAGGTGCCCCCGAGGGCTCTACTTTCAAAATCTACCCGGGATCCACCTGCATTTCAGGGCCTCCAGGGCCGGGCCTGGATCAGCCCCCTCATCTCCCACTCGGCTCAGCGGCTCAGCGCAGTCACTGCCGCCCGCCCATCCTCCCGCTCCCACGCTCAGCCCCACAGCTCTTCCCCCGGCAGCAGCCAGAGGGCGCCCTGGGCATCCTCTGTGGCTCCCATCTCCCTCAGAGCAAAAGTCCTCTGTGACCTCCGTGACCTGAAAGGCTCTGCCCCTTCCCCTCCCTGCCCTCCCCCCCCTCCCGCTCACTCTCCTCCTCACAATCCCCTCTAGCCCACTGGCTTCCTCGCTGTTCCCAGCATGCTCCCACCCCAGGGCCTTTGCACTTGCAGTTCCCCCTGCTTGCCGCCCTCCTCCCCTAGATCTCCACATGGCCCTCTCCTCGCTTCCTTCAGGCCTCCACTCAGGTGTCACCTCTGCGGAGAGCCTCCCTTGACCCCCAACTTAAAAGCGCCCTCGCCCCCTGCCTGCTTTATTCTTCATACACATCACCATCGACACCGCGGACTTTAACTTCTTGATCCTGCTCCCCGTCTGTCTTTCCAGGAGATGCAAGTTCCGTGAGGGCGGGGCTGGAGGTCTGTTTCCCTCCTCCCGTTGTCCCCAGTGTGCAGAAAAGGGGCTGCCGCCAAAGGGACCTGTTGATTTGGTCAACCAAAATGGCGACCATCCCATCTGGAGATTGTCGGAGCGACTTTTTTTTTTTAATGTTTATTTATCTTAGAGAGAGACAGAGCACGAGTCAGGGGAGGGGCAGAGAGAGAGAGGGAGACACAGAATCCGAAGCAGGCTCCAGGCTCTGAGCTGTCAGCACAGAGCCCGACGCGGGGCTCGAACCCACGAGCTGGGAGATCATGACCTGAGCCCAAGTCTGACCTTAACCGCTGAGCCCCCCCCGGGCGCCCCGCTCGAGCACACAGTTTGCCCCTCGTGTGCGTGCACTTCAATGATTTCTAGTACATTTTGCTGATTTGTGCAACCATCACCCCGAACCAGCGTCTGAGGACACTCCCGTCGCCCCAGAGTCCCCCCGTCCCCCTCGCAGTCTCTCTCCACTCTCCTCCGACCTTTCTCTTCTCCTCTTTCCCTCCTTACGGCTTTGCCTTTTCTAGAAATTTCGCACAAACGGAATCATACAGCGTGCAGTGTTTTGCATCCGGCTCTTCGTATGCCGTCTGTGTCCGAGGCTCATTCACGGTCGCTGCAACTATCAGAAGGCTGCTCTTTCTCGCTCGTGAGTGAGACTCCATCTGGGGGCGGCCCAGACTTCGTTTCTCCATTTGTCTGTTGCTGGCATTCGGGTCGTGGCCACCCTTTAGCTGTCGTGAATAAGGCTCTGGGAACACTTGCGTGCACGGCTCTTGCGTTTCTGGATCGTATGGTCAGTGGGTGTTTGGCTTTGTACGAAACCATCAGATCGGCCCGCACGTGCCATCCCAAGATGCTGCTGGCCGAAGTACCTGTTCAAGTCCTTTGCCCGTTTTCAAACCGGGACTCTGGCCTTCTTTTCCTCAGCGCGAGCAGGGGAGGGACAGAGAGAGCGGGAGAGAGGGTCGCAGGCAGGCTCCGCGCTGCCAGCGCCGAGCCGGACGCGGGCCTCGAACCCAGGAACTGCGAGATCGTGACGTGAGCCGAAACCAAGAGTCAGACACGTAGGCGACTGAGCCGCTCAGGTGCCCCGGGACCCTGGTTTTCTTCCTGAGTGTCTAAAAGAGTCTTTCCCAGCTGCTTGTCGCTGGAATGGAGAAAGTGGAGTTTATTTTTGTCTGCTGACCTCGTGTCCAGGAGCCTCGCTAAATCCACTCAGTCCCTTCAAGTTCATCAGTGGATTTTATCATATCTGCCAGCTACGCATCGCGTCACTCACGCATGGCGAAGATTTTCCTTCTTACGTTTCGATCTTTACATGTTCTCTGGTCTTTTCTTTCTTTGCTGCCCTGCCTGGGAAGCCCTCGTGTGATGTCGAAAGAAGCGGTGACAACGGCTGTTCTTTTCTGGTCCCGATCTCCAGGGGAAATCTCACTGTTTCACAACCTCGTCTCATGTGTGCTGCGGGCCTTCCCTCCTGTCTTGTCTTTTTCTTTTCTTTCTTTCCTTCCTTTTTTTCTTTTTCTTCCTTCCTTTTCTCTCTTTATTATTCTTTTCTTTCTTTCTTTCCTTCCTCCCTTCCTTTCTCTTTTCTTTCTTTCCTTTCTTCCTTTTCTTTTTCTTTCTTTTTCTTCCTTCCTTTTCTTTTTCTTTCTTTTTCTTTTCTTCCTTTTCTTTTTCTTTTTTTCCTATTTCTTTCTCTTTCTTTCCTTCCTTCCTTTTTCTTGTCTTTCTTTCCTCCCTTTCTTTCCTTCCTTCCTTTCTCTCTTTCTTTCCTTCCTTCCTTTTTTTCTTCATCTTGTCTTTTTCTTTCTCTCTTTCCTTTCTTCCTTTTTCTTATCTTTTCTCTTTCTTCCTTTCTTTTTTCTTTCTTTCCTTCCTTCCTTTTTTTCTTTATCTTTCTCCCTTTCTTTCCTTCCTTTCTTTCCTTTTCTTTTCTTTTTCTTCCTTCCTTTTTCTTTTTCTCTTTCTTTCCTTCCTTCCTCTCTCTTTTTCTTTTCCTTTCTTCCTTTCTTTTTCTTTCTCTTTCTTTCTTTCTCTTCCTTCTTTCCTCTCTTTCTTTTCTGTAGGTGACAAATCAAAGTTTAGAAGTTCCTTTCTGTTTCTCCCTTGACTAGAGCCTTAAACGTGAATGAACACTGAATCTTAGTACTCGGTTCGAGAGCTTGTGTATAAACGCTCTGGACACGAGCCCCTCACCAGACGTCCAGCCTGCACGCATTTCCCCCCGAGGCTGCGGGCTTTCCTTTCATTGTCCTTACGTCTTCTGAAGTGCACAAATTTTCATTTTGATAAAGTCTAATTTATGAGCGTTTTGTTTCACGGATTGTGCTTTTGGTGACTGAGCGAAGGGCTCTTTGCCGAAGCCAAGGTCGCGAAGAGTTCTTTGTACGTTTCTCTCCCAGAAGCTTTATCGCTTCGGGCTTTACATTGAGGTCTGCAGTCTCTTTAGAGTTACTTTTCGTGTAGGCCGAGAAGCAGGGCCCAAGTCGCTGTTCCTGGTCTCTTCTTGCACCTGTCTGTCCTATTCCCGACGGCGGGGGGGTGCGGGGGGGCATCTCTCAAAGAGTTAACGTTGGCTCCCGGCCCCCCGCCTGTACTTCTCCCAGCAGGGCCGGGCAGGGCGGCAGGAGAGCGAGCCACAGGAGTCTGCCCAAACAGGATGTTGCCCAACTCTCTCAGGGCTGAAATCCAATCTCTCGGGCCCTTATCAGCGCGTCCCTCCATCACCAGCTCTGAACCCAGCCGGACCACGGGGCCTGCCCCTCCACCCTTGCTCCTTCCAGTAACTTGGCGCCTGCGCAGGAGCCTTGACACCCAAACAGAGCAAGGTGGCAGTGGGGCCATCAGACCCCTGTGCCTTCCTGGAGGGGGCAGCTCCCGTGTCCTCGGCCTCCCCCTCCCAGGCCGGCCTCTGGGCGACCCAGATTCCTTCCTTCCCCCAACCTCAGGCTAGGTGGTGCCTCCCCGTGTCCCCAGCGACACCTGTTCCCACCAACACAAAAGGGCAAAAATTACACATGCCCAGAAGCCCGGGCCACGCGTGTCCTGGATCGGAGTCCTGTGGCGGTTCCTTGCCTGGGGGGGGAGGGGAACCCCCGGTGGTCCGTCCTCCTAGCCCCTTGCCTCACCTGTGCCTCTGCCCAGGGGTCCTGGTTGAGGGCGACAAACCAAACCTACAGAGACGCGGGCAGGGGCCAGCGGCGGGCAGACCCGCGGAGGCCGTGGCGGATAGACACCCAGCCTGTGGTGAAAGACCAGCTCACAACACGGGCAAGTCCAGGTGCTCACGCATAAAATCTCTGTGTGTGTGTGTGTGTGTGTGTGTGTGTGTGTGTGTGTGTGTGGGCTCCCGTGCTGGGCTGACCATCGTCCTTCCTGTGAGCGCCTGAGTCAGGTCAGGCCCCATCCCTCCCCTGCTCAGACTCCTCCGTGGCTCCCACCTTACTCAGGGGGAAACCTCACGTCCTCTCGAGGCCCGCAAGGCCCTGCCCTGCCTCCCGCCGCCTCCCCCCTCCCTCTAGCCGCACAGGCTTCCTTTGCCGTGCCGCAAACACACTGGGCACGCTCTTGCCTCAGGGTCTTCGCACGGGCTGTTCCCGCTGCCTGGACCGCCCTTTCCGAGAGATTTTCACCCCTTCTGCCTCAAGTCTTTGCGAAGTCGCCACCTCCTATTAAAGTCTCGGCTCCTCTCCCTACAGCCCCTCTCCTTTTCTCTGCTTTAATGCCCCCCCTTCCCCCCCCCAGCGCACAGCACCTTGGGACATCGATGGACTTCTCGTGTTTGCCTGGAGCGGCGGCCCCACGAGGGCGGGGGTTTTCCGCCTGTTCTCTGCTGCCGTAGCCCCAGCACCCGGACCAGGGCCAGGAACACGGCAGGTGATCAATAAACGTTTGCGGCATCAGTGGTGGGGGCCGGACCCACCCCCAGCGCCCGGGGGGGGGGGTGTGTTGGATCACATGTCCCGGCGGTCGGCGAGCACGGTCCGTCCTTTCCGGCCGCAGCGATTGGCTTCTGAATGACACGTGACCCCCGTGTGTCCAATGAGAGGTAGCGCCGGAGCTTGGCTGGCACTCTTGGCCACGTGGCTTTCTCTTTTGTTCCCCCCTCCCCGGAGTTTTTGGGCTCATAAAATAGAAGCTAGGGAGGACTGAGGCCGTTTTATCCCCCTGGGAAATGGTCGCCTGAGAGTAAAGCCCCCCAGGGGACAGCTCAGTTGACAGGGGGACAGTACCTCGCCTGAGAGCCTGGATCCAGCTATTCCTGAAGCCGTGTTTCCTTAGACTTGGCAGTTGCATGACACATAAACTCTTTTTTTCCTAAGCCAGTTTGGGTTTGGATTTTTCCCGGCATGAGAAACAGTCCTGACCAGTTCTTTCCTTCCCTCCTAACTTCCTTCTCTCACTCTTCTGTCTCTTTCTCTTTCCCTCCCTCCCTGTCTTCCTCTCTCATCCCGCCCCCCCCTCCTTCCTACACTCCCTCCTTTCCTCCCTTTTTTCCCCCTTCTGTCTCTAATTTAATGCTACTCTGTCCTGGCCTCAACCCCACCCCCACAACACAGGGGAGGCAAAAGCCTCCCGCAAGGCTTCTTCTCTTTGCCTCCCCAGGCCACCCCTCACCCACCCCAAACGGGGCTGTGACTCCCGGCTCCCCCACCGGAAGGCCGCGTGCCCTCGAAGTGCCTTCACCTCTCCCGCGAAACCGCGGCATAACCGCCAGACCACTGTTCCCACCTCGGCCTTCTCTCTGGCCTCTTCGGACCACCGGGCCTCGGAGCCTCCCTGGCCTGCTCTGGTCAAGCTCGCCGGTCCTTGGGCTTTCCTCAGAATCCCCCGAGTCTATCCTGTGACCTACAGAAAGTCCCGGTGCATCCGGGGCCACCGCAGCCCGCAGCCGGGACTCCGAGGGGACTGCAGATATCATGCCCATTTTACAGACCAGGAAACGGAGCCCCAGGGCACCCAGCCAGGATGTGAACAAGGCAGTTTCTCAGAGGGATAAAAGCATGATAGGCCGGAGAATTTCCAGGGAGGGAGGGGTTGCAAAGGAAGCAGAATAGTCCGGGAGGGCTCCTTGGAGGAGATGGCCATTTAGGACCAGGGCTTCCCAGACACAGCACCGTCAGGGGGAAAGTAAGCCAGGCAGGAGGGAACTGCAAGGCCGAAGGCCCGAGGTGGGAACCAGCTCAGGGGTCAGGAGGGAAGCATGGGTGCGGTCGGGCCCTAATACATTGCTCCAAGGGCCGGCAGAGGGCACTGGGGGAGGGGGCGCTGGGTGGACTACCTCTGAGGGCTGTCACCTCAGTACCCACCAGGGTTTACTCCACGAAGGCAGCCATTTCCGATGTGCCTAATTCCGCTCGCTCCCTGGCCTAGTTCATTGTGGCTTTGACCCCATTTAACAGATGAGAAAACCGAGGCTCCAAACAGGCCCCCCACTCCCACCCCCCCAGGCCTGGAGCCATCAACTCCAGCTTCTCCAGGAATTGCAGAGTCCCAGGCAGGACAGGATCTTAGGAGCCCTGGGCCCACGGGGGATCACTTAGGGCCCTTCAGACCAGCTATCGGCCTCCTCCTCTAGGAAGTCCTCCCAGCTTTTTCTGGCCAGGGACTTCCCTTGTCTAAATTTACTCTTGCCTGTGTCAGGCCCAGCAAGTGGATTCTTTGAGGGCAGCCTGGTGGTGTCTGGGTTTCCCAACTCTGCCCAGCTCACCGCACACTTCCATTTTCAGGGAAACTGAGAAGATCCAGAGTGGAGGCTGGAGGGACAAGAGGGGTGGGGGGGGCAGGCAGCTTCTGGGAGGGGAAATATTTTGGTTCTCAGAAGGCTCGAGAATTGCTTGATTCCCAACAGATTAGGGGTAATTAACCCTTCGAAAGGCAGTAATTAAGTCTGTGCCTCTGAAACCATAATTAGAAGCTCCAGGAGGCTCCGCCCCCTCCCCAAGAGCCAGGCAGTCCCCAAAGCTGAAACCAGCCAGGACTGGGGACAGAAGCCATTCCCCTCACGGGGCTGAGTGAGCCCCATAGCTTCCCTCACGGCACCCAAGGCAGGGATCCGGGGAAGAGCATTCCCAGAACCCGAGCTTTTCCCTGCACGGCCTTTTTGGGGCTGTCCGGCAACAGGCGACTTTGCTCTTGGAGGGCATGAAGGCAGGGGGACCGGGCTCAGCTGGGATCTGGGGCGTAGGGCTGGCTACAGCCCTTGAGAACTTTGGTCTCCGGTGAGGGGAGCTGAAACAGAGACCCCAGCCCCAAAAGGGGTTGAGGATGGCAGGGACCCAGGGCTGGGGCGGTCTGGGGGCTCCGAGGGGACAGAAGGTGCCCTCTAGCAGGGGTGCTCACCTCGGCCGAGGGGCACGGGCACCAGGAGGCAGGCCGGCTCTGTGGTTCCTGGGTCTCCCATGGAGGTGGCGGGGGGGGGGGTCGAGGCAGGGGTTTCACCAGAAGAGCCGACCCCCTGCCCCTGTGCCCATGAATGCCTGGCCTGGGGCAGCTGGACTGGCAGAATCCTGACCTACCGGCCCACGTTTTGCCCCTCTCCCAACCATCTAGCCCCTGGCACCCCCCCCCAGGAGATGTTTGGAGGCAACCCTGGGTCCCCCCTCCCCACACCCAGGCCACTTCCCTCCTCTGCACGTGCCCTTTGGTGGCGCGATTGGAATGAATATCTTCAGAGGCCAAGGCCCGGGGATTGAGGCATGGTGTGTGGACTGGGGCTTTTCTCCATGGGGGACCCTGGTCCTGGGCTGGCATTGCGGGTGGGGGAGGGCAGGAGGGTATCCACGTGGAGCTGGTTGGTGAAGGATGGCTTCTGGCTCAGAGTGAGATGTATTCTTCTCCACTCAGGAGCGTGGGGGCAGTTTTGTCTCCCAAAGGGGCTCTGACATCCTGCCCCACCTCTCCCTCTCAGCTCTGGCCGCCCTGACATCCTTTCTTGTCCGACGCCCCAAACTCCTTTCTGCCCCGGGGCCTTTGCACTTACTGTGCCCTCCACTGGACGGCCTTGCCCCTGTCTTGGCATGGCAGGGGCCATATCCCTCTCAGGCCTGAGTGCCAACATTGCGGCCTCAGAGAATCTCCTCACTCACCTTACTCGAGCTGGCTCCCCTTCCTCAACCACTCGTTCCATCCCTCTGTTTACCTCCTCCTTTAAAACACTTAACCAGCCATGATCTTGTAAGTTGTCCCCTTCCTCTTCTGTCTTCGCCTCTGACGGTTAAGCTCCAGAAGGGCAGGGGGGTTTCAAGTTCCGTTTCTTCTGTGTCCCTGAATGCAGGTGCACAGTCGTAGGCGCTCAGTAAATGTTTATTGGTGCTGGGGGCGGGGTGGTTAAATGGAAGACAAGTTTAAGTGTGAGAACAGCGCCTGGGCAAGAGGAGTGTAGAGGAGAACTTCACGGGCGGGGGCTGTTTCCAGTGCTGCTCCGGGGGGGGTCCGGGTCCCTCCGGGTGGGGAGAAACCGAGGGGCGACCCACTTTCCCGGAGTCGCACGCACCTCTCCCTGGTGACCCACAGGTGGCGCTCGCTCCCCGCGGCTGCTGCGGCGGCGGCGGGAAGCGGAGGTGGGAAAATCCAAGCGTTTGGGGAGGGGGGAGGCACCTCCAGATTCAGCCGGCGCCCCTGTCCGCCTCCTGGTGTCAGGCTCCGACCCCGAGTCTGGACGCCAAGCCCTGGGACGCAGCGCGGGTCCCAGCTCCTGAGGCCGGAGACGTACAGGGATGGCGTGCGAAGGAGCGGGGGCGGGGGCGGGGGCGGGGTGGGGGGGAGCTGAGGGCTTCCCCCCCACGCTTTCTCTTGGCTCCGCGCAAAACTAGTTAAGCGCCCCATGCTTGGGAGAGGGTGGTGGGAGGGAGCACTCCTTACATGTCCATCCCGCCTGAACCCTGTGGAGGCTGCAGCTGCGCAGGGCGCTTGGTCCTGGGGGGGGGGGGGGGCCGTGGAGCACACTTGCGGAGTAGTGAGCCCGCAGACCCCCGCTTTACAGATGGGGGAACTGAGGCTCAGAGAGGCTACATGGCTTGCCCAGGTTCACAGAGCCAGAGCATGCTGAGGCAGGGGGTCGAGTCTCAGGTTTGTCCGGCTGGTGGGTCAGCTGGTTTAAAAAACGTTCACGAGTGGGCCGTTCAGTTACCCAAAGTGATCCCAGAGCCGCTTTGGAAAGCTGAAGTCTTTCCTGACCCTCCTCACCTTGGCCCCCAGGCGGCGGGGAGGGTCCCTTCCAGCCTGCTTTCCCTGCCTTCACACACGTGTGCATACACGGCAGCCCTGGTCCGGGATTCCAGCTGGGTCTCTGGGCACACGCGTGCCGTCTCTGGGCCTCAGTTTCCTCGTCTGTAAAATGTGCTGCATGGTCACTGAGCCGTCTCGGGGGATTGGCAGGGAGGATCGAATGAGTCATTCTCACAAAAAGCCGTTGGAGCAGAACCTGGCACGGTGCAGGCGCCCCTCCCCGCACCGGGCGGTCTACACAGCCTGGTGGGAAGCATACCAGGCTCGAACGTTCCTGCCGGTGCCCTAGGATGAGGGCCTGGGGCCGCCTGCGAATCCCACTGGTGTCTGCACTTGGCTGATGTGCGTGCACTCCGCCCTCTCCCTGGCGGGGCTCGGCGGGGGTGCCCGGGGCGCCGGTCCGCGGGGTTCCTGTCGGCCAGGGCTCCTCGCCCTCAGCGCTTGCCGTTAAAGGTCAGATCACGCTTGGGGGGGAGGGCGGGGTACTGTTCTGGGCCCCGTAGGGTTTTTAGCGGCCTCACTGGCCTTGACTCACACGGGGTGGCTGTAGCATCCCCCCTCCTCACCTGTGACAACCAGAAATTTCCGCAGAACTCATCAAATACCCGATGTTAAGTGCTAGCGCTGTGTACCCTTCCGGTGTGGACACAGGCCGGTCAGCGTATCCGCGCCGGGCAGCGGACAGTGTCTCGGTCTGGCTCACCCCGGAAGCCCACCCCGATGTAAGGGTCAGAGGGCACGTGGTTTCCTGGGGAGATAATATAGATATCTGTGCCCTTCCCCCAGTTCATATGGTGAAGTCCTAACCCCCAAGATGGTGGTGCTAGGGGGGGGTGCCTTGGGGAGGCGGTCAGCCCCCATTAGTGCCCTTATCAAAGAGACCCCACAGAGCTCCTGGGCCCTCTTTCCGCGGGTGAGGACACGGCGAGAAGGCGGGTGTCTCTGAACGCAGAAGAGGCCTCTGGCGGGAACCCCAGCAGGACCTTGAACTTCCCAGCCTCCAGATCTGGGAGAGGTGCAGGTTCGTGGTCGACAGGCCACCCAGACTGTGGCAGGCCGCTGCGCAGCCCGCGCCGACTGAAACGGGAGCCGCCGGCAGGGAACTTGGTGGGGGGAGGGGGGCGGAGGAAGGAGACCACGTGGGCCACGTGGGCTGCGCACCTGCCGGAAGAAGGAGCGGGGAGATTTTTCCACCCAGCTCCTTCTGTCGTGGGCCGAGGGCTGCTCCCGGGGACGCCCGTTCCCACACTCCTGGCCGCGTGCCCTACGGGGGTCAGGGCCCCAGAGGCGGGTGGGGCGCAGCGGCGTCTGTACGGGAGGTGGGGGTGGGGGGTGGTTTCTCCGTGTGGCTGTTCCCGGGGGTCTCTGGGCTGCCTGCGCCGCGCTGTGCCAGCCCACCCCGTTCCCGCAGCCGGCTGTGTGTATATTTGGTGTGCCAGTGTGTGTTTATCTGCCGTGCATGTGTTTGCGTCTGTATTTATCTGGCGCGAGCGTGCGCGTCTTTGTTTTCCCTTCTGCTCCGTCTCTGAAACGTGGGGAAACTTCTGTTTTTAATCAGGGGCCAGGGAACTGTCTCGTCGCCGTGCTAGCACCGGCGCGATTAATTAGGCCATTTGGAGACGATCCCCACCGGGGTTCCCTGAGACTGGGCCCCAGGTGCCCTGCCTGCCTCGTCTGGCGTGTGCCCGAAAAGGGAAACTGAGGCTCGGGGCTGTGAGAGGCCTCGCCTCTCTGTGGGCAGCCCGGGGAAGGATGTTTTATATGCAAAGCATTTTACATGCCTAAAAGCTTGATGGGTCCCCTCCCACATTTGAGAAAAGGAATTCCCATCCCGTTTACAGAGGAGGAAACCGAGGCACGGAGGTTGGGACCCAGAGCTCATGGGTCTCCGAGGCTGGCCTCCTCGTCCTTTCAAAGGGCGACCAGTTTTGAAGCTGTCCGGGGCTGCTCGGTCCTCGCCCGTGTCTCGGTTTGCCCTTCCAGTCGCTACGAGCCCTTCCCCGCCAGCCGGCTTGTGCCAGTCGGAAGAGCCCGTGTTTCTTGGCCGGGTGCCTGCTCGCTCATATTTTCCGTCCTCGGATGCGCAGGGCCCAGGGGCCTGGCTGGCTCTGTGAGCGCAGACATTAATTAGCATTAATTAATAACCCCCAGGGGCGAGGGAGCTGCCCGTAGATCCCCGAGCTCCGGAGGCCTGGAGGCTGACTTGGGTCCCTGGTGTGCGGCAGTGAGAGCCCGACGTGGGCGCCGAGGTGGGAAAGGCCGGCTGTGCCCTGGCTCCCGGCTCCCGGCGTGCTCCGGGCGCGGGGCCCGGGGATGGTGCCGCTGGCGCAGCCGGACCCGGGCAGGGTTCTGCTCCCAGGCCCAAGCCCCAGGGGCAGGAGACCAGGCCCCATGTGGCCCTGAGGCTGTAGAGCGGCAATGGGACCTGAGGGCACCCTCACCCCGTCTGCCAGGAGCCGGAGCCTGTGGTTCCCCGAAAGGCCACACGCCGGGCTCGAATCCCCCGCCCAGGCCCCTGCCGTGTGCCCTTACTCACCCTCTCCTGGCCTCAGTCTCCTCGTCCGTGACATGAGGTGAGTGTGGTTTCCAGCAGTTGATGGAACGAATGAATGGCAGACACACACTGGCACCGTGGCTACGGAAGTCATGATTGGGAGCCACAGTTGCGACAAAAGCCCCCCGGGGGAGGGCAGCTCCACTGCTTACCAGCCTGGTGACCGGGAAGTAGGGATTCAGTGTACCTGGGTGTCAGTCTCCACATCTGTAAAATGGGGCTAGCACAGTCTGGACTTCGTAGAATCGTTGTGAAAACGGAATCAGATAATGTCCCTAAAACGCCCAGGATGGGGCTCAACTCGCTATCGGGTCATGACGACTAGTGGCTGCAACACGGAGAGAGGACGCCTCCGGGCCGCGGTAGAGGGCGGGGGGGTGGGGGTGGGCCCGGCAGCGGGAGGACGTACCTCCCGTCGAGGGTCAAGGCTGGTCGCTTCAAGGGAATGACCAGCGCCGGGGCACTGCTGCGGGCTGTGTTACGTCTCCACAGAAAGTGCCTTCGGGTCCTCACCCCCTGGCACCTGGGAACGCGACCTCACTTGGAAATGGGGTCTCCGTAGGAATAATTAGTGAAGTCCGAGTTCGGCCATCCTGGATTAGGGCGGGCTCTGAATCCAATACAGCTCGTGTCCTCGCTGGAAGAAGAGGCAGGAGGGCGCCCAGGGTGGCTCAGTGGGTTAAGCGTCCGATTTCAGCTCAGGTCCGATTTCAGCTCAGATCTCGCGGTTCGTGGGTTCGAGCCCTGCACTGGGCTCTGTGCCAACAGCTGGGAGCCTGGAGCCTGCTTCAGATTCTGTCTCTCTCTCTCTCTCTGCCCCTGCCCCACTCGTGTTCTGTCTCTCTCTGTCTCTCAAAATTGAATAAACGGTAAGAAGATTTTTTAATTAAAACAAAAAAAATAAGAGGAGACAGGAACACCGAGAAGGCCACGTGAAGACAGAGGCAGAGATCGGAGAGACGCGGCCGGAGGCCCAGGAACACCAGCGGCTGCCCGGCTGCCCGGCTGCCTCTGCCCGGGAAGGAGGCCTGGGACCGATTCTCCCCACAGGCCTCCGGGAGGAGCCAGCCCTGCCCGCGCCTGACTCCAGCCTTCCGGAGGCCTCCGGAACTGTGGGAGAACCAACTCCTCCCGTTTTCAGCCTCCCCGCTTCAGGGTGCTGTGTTTGGCCAGCCCTGACGCCCTGCAGCGGGCGTCTACCCCGTTTTCCAAAGCCGCATGGTGTCCCACAGTCCCTCCTCTGTTGTGGGACACATGGGTCGTCTCCCTGCTGGGCTCAGTCACAAGGAACCCCGGCCCCCCTTCACGCCCAAGAGCAGTTGTTCCCAGAAAGGGGGCTGATGGTAAGGGTTGGTGCACCAAATGGGGCCAGGCGGCCCCCCAGAAGTGCCGCGAGGCTTACCACCCCCACAAAAGGGAGCGCCCCCGAGAGTCTGCTTCAAACGTGGGTCAGAGCGGCCTCGTGCAGGATGCTCCTGTCCCAGCGAAGCCGCAGGAGCTTTCGGGACACATCCTTGGGCGCCGAGGAGGGAAGAGCTCGCCGGACTTCCTGAACCTCCAGAGGGGCAAGCGATCCAGGATGCGGTGGATTCCGGGGTGGGGGGTAACCCCAGGAAGCACGGGAAGGGGAAAGAGGGGGAGGGGAGGGAGGGCTGTCGGGGAAGGGGGCTCGCGTCTCCGCCGCTGACAGGTGCGGCTCCGTCCTGCCGGGGGCGCTGCGACCCCAGCTGGAGCGCGCCCCTTAGCGCTTCCCCGCCGGCGGGCGAGGGAGCCGGGGTGTTGGTCCGCCACTCCCCGACAGTCACCGGGCAAGGGCTGCTCCCACAGCGGGGCTGCGCGCCTGCTCTCCAGAACTTTCTGCCGCCGGGCCTGGGAATGGTCCGGCTGCGGGGGGGGCCTGGCTGTTGGAAGGAGAGGGTGGGCGCGCCCAGGAGCCCCGCGGGGAGACGGGTGGGTGCCGCTGTTCTGGGAAAACAAAGGTAGGTGGTAACCAGACCGAGTAAGTCAGGGACGGCGGGGAGGGGCGGGCGTGGAAGGAAGCAGAGTTAGAGCAGCCAGCGGTAAGGAGCCCGGGGTGCGAGTGACGGTCCCTAACACCCAGCTCGGCACCGGTCGGGGACTAAGGAGTAAATGTTCCTGGCTTCTCTCCAGTCCGTGAAGAGGGAAGGTGGGAGGAGAGAGAGAGAGGGAGGAGATGGGGGGGGGAGACAGAGGGAGAGAGGGAGGCTGGCCCGTGCGGAACAGGCACCTGGGCAGGGTGGGGAGGGAGGGAGGGAGGGAGGGAGAGGCTGGTAATGATGCCGAGAAGTAATGGGCCCTTCTCTCTGGGAGGCAGTGAAACTCTAATTAGAATGAAAATGTGGTTTAATGAGGATGAAAACGGTAATTGTGCCGGGCAGCGCAGTCCCCATGGTGCCACTTTCCCAGGGGGCCCCTCAGGGCCTTGGAGGGTCTGGGTAGGGATTTGGGTGAGGAGGACTTGAGGACGAGGGTCGTAGGTGGGCCCTCAGCACTGCCCCACCCCCAGAGTCCACCCAGATGGTACCAGGTAAAGATTTGTTCCAGGCACCCCGGGCCCTGGGTGTCTATCCCACACCTAATCCTCAATAATTATACAATAAGCAGGGACGCCTGGGTGGCTTAGCTGGTTGAGCGTCTGACTCTTGACTTGGGCTCAGGTCATGATCTCAGGGTCGTGAGTTCAAGCCCCGCATCGGGCTACATGCTGAGTGCAGCTCCTGCTTAAGATTCTCTCTCTCCCTCTGCCCTCCTGCCCTCTCTAAAATAAAAAGAAATAATAATACAGCAAAGTGACAGTAAAACAGTGATACTGTTTACTCAGTACCTACTATGTGCCAGGCACCGTTCTAAACTCTTTACAGAGACTGACTCTTGTGATCATTAAAATCACTCCCCATTTTGCAGATAATAAAACTGGGCACAGAAACCAGATATGAGTATATTAAGAAGTGGGCGAGGGGCGCCTGGGTGGCTCAGTTGGTTGGACTTCTGACTCTTAATCTGGCTCAGGTCATGATCTTGTGGGTTTCTGGGTTTACGCCCCTTGTCAGTTTCCGCACTGATGGTGCAGAGCCTTCCTGGGATTCTGTCTCTCTTCCTCTCTCCCTCTGGTTCTCCCCCCTCGTTTTCTCTCTCTCACTCAAAATAAATAAACTTTAGAAATAAAATAGGGGCGCCTGGGTGGCTCAGTTGGTTGGGCATCTGACTTCAGCCTGGGTCGTGATCTCACTGCTTGTGAGTTCGAGCCCAGCGTCAGGCTCTGTGCTGACGCTTCTCTTCTCTCTCTCTCAAAAATCAATAAACATTAAAAATCAAACAAAAAATAAAATATACTGACACCTTGTTTCCCCTCCCGCCCAAATTATCAAAAAAATAAAAAAAAAGTGGGTGAGAAAAGTAGCCCCAAGGAGGCAGGGGCCTTCTTTCCTTAACCTGGTGGGTGCTGGGGGCACCAAGGGGTCGTTAGCCATGAGGACCGGGACCCTCCTGCCCGTCTGCCCCTCATACAGTTTCCCTGACCACTCCAGAGGTGCCAGACTCCTACCTCTCTATCTGCCACTTCCGCTCTACTACAGGAGATGGGCGTGGCTTGGTGGAGTGGGCGTGACTTGGTTGGGTTGGGTGGCTGTAGGGGCCATGGGTGGGGCCGGATTCGCAACACCTCCGAATCTGGCGGAAGGAGCGAGTCTGTCACTGCGGTGAGCTGTAAAACCCGGGCAGAGAGTTGGGGCTCCTGACTCCTAGGCCTGAACTTTCTTGCCATGGAGAGCTGAGGTGTTGTTCAAATGAGTGTTTGGATAAGACTGAGGTTTGTAAGACCTCAAGGTCCGCTTTTGCTTCTGGAGGCACCGATAGAATCCAGTCTGCAGCAAGGGTGCGTCAGAACCAAATCATTCATTGAGGCCAGATAGGCAATCAAAGCAGAACTGTCTGGCCTTCAAAAAATAAAAAAAAATTTTAATGTTAATTTTATTTTTGAGAGAGAGACACACAGAGCCCAAGCAGGGGAGCGGTAGAGACAGAGGGAGACACAGAATCTGAAGCAGGCTCCAGGCTGTGAGCTGTCAGCACAGAGCCTGATGTGGGGCTCGAACTCATGAACCATGAGATCATGACCTGAGCCGAAGTCGGACGCTCAACTGACTGAGCCACCCAGGCGCCCCTGTCGGAACTTCAAAGTGATCCTAGGCCAAGGAAGATTAGATTTTTGGCCATGTATATGGCAGACAATGCACTAAGAACCTCAATATACAAAGAGTACTTACGAATCAGTAGGAAAAAGACAATTATCTCACGTGTGAAATCGGCACAGGTCCTGAATAGAAGGCTCACAAAAGAATAATAAAAAGTCAACAAACCCCTTGCAAGGATGGTATCAGCTAAAGACTCATTTTTACTTGTCAAGCTTATCAGCATGTGTGAAGTTTTGGGGATACACCCCTGCGGACTCATGGGAGTGTAAACTGATACGGCCTTCATGGAGGGTGGTCCAGGTGTTTGCATTAAACATTTAATTGTGTGAACTCTCTGACCCGGCAAGTCCATTTCTGGGAACAGGCAAACGTCTATAATGTGAAATCCAGGGTGGTTGAGAGCCCCGTAATCGGGCGGCCGGGGTTCCCATCCTGGCTGTGCCGTCTGGGAGCCGTGTGTCCTCAGCACATGAATTAGTGTCACAGAGCCTCCATGTCCTCGCCCGTACATTGGGCATATCGTGAGGACTCCCCGAAGGGCTCAGTTAGCGCCTAGCTATTACACCGGGAGGAAAACCCCGAAGGAAAGCTGGAAAACAGTGGAAGTGTCCGTGTCTACGAGGTTGATTAAGTAAATAGCAGAAATGAAAACGAGCAAGCCTACATTCATTGTTACCGTATGACGCCTATGATATATTAATAGAAAAACAAAAGGAACCCCAACCAAAATAATGACCATATATTTTTTAAAATTATTTTTTAAAGTTTATTTATTGTTGAGAGAGAGACACACACACACAGCGTGAGCAGGGGAGGGGCAGAGAGAGAGGGAGACACAGAATCCGAAGCAGGCTCCAGGCTCCGAGCCATCAGCACAGAGCCCGACTCGGGGTTCGAACTCAGACCGTGAGATCATGACCTGAGCCGAAGTCGGAGGCTCAACCGACTGTATTTTTTTTTCTTTTTTTTAATGTTTCTTTATTTTTGAGAGACATAGAGACAGAGTATGAGCAGGGGAAGGGCAGAGAGAGAGGGAGACACAGAATCTGAAGCAGGCTCCAGGCTCTGAGCCGTCAGCACAGAGCCCGACGCGGGGCTCGAACTCAGGCCGTGAGATCATGGCCTGAGCCGAAGTCAGCCGCTTAACCCACTGAGCCACCCAGGCGCCCCCCCCCGACTGTATTTTTAAACACCACCAGGATCTGGCGCTGGTTTTGAAAATCGCCCTCACTTCACCAGAACCCTGGTCCCGTGTACATGCATGTGTTTGCACGCACGTGTGCACGTGTACAGAGCATCCGTGGGTGTGAACGCACGTGTTTGCACGCACATGTGTGCATTGCGTATGCGTGACTACGACCATGTGCGCACATACAGGCGTTCGTAGGCATGTGTGCATGTGTGTGTGTACCTCTGTGTGTGTCCAGAGAAACAATCAGAAAGATGCCCTTTGAGCTAGCTATACTTTCTTCGAGGAAGGGAGGACTCAGGTACCTCTCTCTCTTTTGTACTTCCCTCGATTCCCCTCCTCCCCGCCCGCCCCCCCCCCCCCCCCCCGGGAACCTGTCATCTTACAACCAGAATAAAAACAAGGAGACCGTTTTCACCACGAAGGGAAGGGCTTGGGCAGAGGCGTTTCCCTCCGGGAATCAGAGAGATCCCAGCCTCACCGACGGTCACGTGGGCCAGGAGTTCTTTGCTCTTCGCTCACGGCCGCATGCATGGAAAGTGGGCAGGGCCCAACACGGACTTGCGGCATGGCTAAGTGAATGACAAAACGGCCGAATCCGTCATCCCGCCCTGGAACCAGCACTGCCATCGTCGGCCCTTGCCTTTCCGTCTGCTTAGAATGCCCTTCCCGATGATTCTCATGCAGCCAGCTCCTTCTTGTCATTTAGACTCCAGTTAATGTCACCTCCTCCGAACAGCCCTCCCGACTGACCTGTTTACACCAACCCATCAGCTCATTTCCGTTCTCTACATAAGCACATTTCTCGTTTTTATCACTCCTCTCCCCGCTGAGGACAGACCTCACCCGCTCTGGTTCCTCTCGTTCAATGCTGTCCCCGCCCTTCATGCTTAGCTCCGGGCACATAGCAGATACTCAGTAAATGTTTGCTAACTAAATGAACGACATCCCTGTCCTGTTACAGATGAGGCAGTTGAAGCCCTGAGGTTCAAAGCCACCTTCCCAAGGTCACTGTGGTTTTCAGCTGGCGAGACTGGGATTTAAACCCTTGTCTTTCCGATGCCAGAGCCTGGGCCATCTGTCGGGACACTGCCCTCTCCTCCAGACGGCACCAGACTGTGTGCCCGAGGCTCCGACAACATGCAGTCTGGGTCCCAGAGGCTGCTTACGAGTGGACCGCCGGCCAGGAGAGGCCCTGCGGTTGATAGAAACAATTGCTTCTGTTGATTGAGCGCCTACTGTGTGCCGCCGCCTGGGGCTCAGGGAGGCCGTGCCACGGGCTGCGGTCCCCAGCTGATTCGCGAGACGTGGCCTATGTCGTGGATGGAACTGTGCCTCCAAAAAGATATGTCCAAGTCCTAACCCTCGGATCGTGTGACTGTGGCCTTTTTTTTTTTTTTCCAAGTTTATTTATTTATGTTTGAGAAGAGAGAGAGCGCGCACACACGGGGCAGAGAGAGAAAGAGAGAGAACCCCATGCAGGTTCCATGCAGTCAGCGCAGAGCCTGATGTGGGGCTCGAATTCACGGACCTGAGCCGCAGTCAGGATTCTGACGCTTCACCGCTTAACCGACTGAGCCACCCGGGCGCCGCGTGCGTGTGGGTCTTGTGTGGAAATGGGGTCTTTGCAGAAGTAATGAAGATAGGAGCAATGTAAGAGCATCCCAGAGTGGGCATGAGCCTAAATCCCCGGACAAGGGTTCTTACGAGAGACGGAAGAGGAGATAGAAGAGGAAAAGGCCGGGGCGCCTGGGTGGCTCAGCAGCTTGAGCGTCGGATGTCAGCTCACGTCACGATCTCACGGTTTGTGAGTTCGAGCCCTGCATCAGGCTCTGTGCTGATGGCTCAGAGCCTGGAGCCTGCTTCGGAGTCTGTGCCTCCCTCGCTCTCGGCCCCTCCCCCACTCACGCTCTCTCTCTCTCTCAAGAATAAATAAACATTGAAAAAGAATTAAAAAACAAAAGAAGGGGACCAGGCCGTGTGAAGAGAGAGGCAGAGAGCGGGGTGATGGGGCCACAAGCCAGGGAACGTGGGACCCCCCGGGAGCCGGAAGGGGCCTGGAAGGATCCTCCCCTACGGCTTTCAGGGGAGCGCGACCCTGAGGACACCTTGATTTCAGACTTCTGGCCTCCAGAACTGGGAGAGAGTAAGAGTCTTGTGGTGGTGAGCCCCCCGTCTGTGGCCGTTTGTCGCAGCAGCCACAGGAAATGAATGCACTCTCTCCTTCCATGATTTAGCATAAATGTCAGATGTACAGAAAAATGGAAAGACTCGGCCAGTGAACACCCCTTCCTCACTTGGAGTCTCCGGTGGGCACCTGGCGTGATTTGTCCTTATCTGTCCTCCTCCCCATCCACCCACCCACCTCCTTAACACTTTTGTGAATTACGAATTTAATTGCCTTTGGAGCGGTTCTCCGTTCACGGCGAACTTGTGGGAAAGATTTTCCCATGTGCCCTCTGCCCCTACCGATGGTCACAGCCTCCCCCGTTGTCACCGTCCCCACCAGAGGGTACACTTGTTGCAACTGATGGACCCACACTGACGTGTCCTAACCGCTCAAGTCCATAACTTACTTTATGTTACGTTACAGTTCGCTCCGGGCGCTGTGTATTCTGTGGCTTTGAACAAATGTAGAATGACGCCTCTCCACCATTATAGTCACACCCAGGGCATTTTCACTGCCCCCCAAAACCCTCTGTGCTCCACCTGGGGATCCCCCCAGCCCAGCCCTGCCCAAGCACCGGTGTGTTTACCGTCTCCAGAGTTTTGCCTTTTCCAGAATGTCGTAGAGTGGGAATCACGCTAGGCTTGGTTCCTAGCCTTTCAGGCCGGCTTGTTTCACTTAGCAACATACATTTAAGCTTGTTTATTTTAACACGACAGCCAAAGGGATCTTTTTTAACAGAGCGTGCTCCTGCCCTCTGCCAGCCTCCTGGCCTGTGCCAGCCCACGGGGTCGCCACCGGCGTCACGTACCTGCTAAGCGCTTCAAAACGCCTAGTTCGAATTGAGATCTGCTCCAAGTGAAAACGTAGCGGATTTCAAAGACTTCGTTCAGAGAAAAGGACGTACAAACTATCATATTAATCATTTTTTCTATTGCTTTGCATGTTGGATGGGTGACATTTTGCCTAGATGGGGTTAAAGAAAATACAGGATTACAGTTAAATTGCATCTGTTTATTTTCCACTTTTGAAAACGTGCATGCGGGGAAATTTTCAGTTACCTGTGTGGCCTCGTCTGTGGCTTCGTCGTATCTCCGTGGTTCTGCGCTGGTCTAGGGCGCCCACTCCAGCAGGCCAGGCGGATTAGACGCTCAATACATATTCGGCGCATGAATGAATGAACCCAAGCCTGAGTGGCCCCAAAGAGGTGACTCTAAGTCAAAGATTTATTCGCCCCCGGCGAGGGGAGACTGCCTTTTCACGGAGCCATCGGGGCTCCCGGTGCCTCCTCAATGGGGGGAAAAGCGGGCACAGGCAGGGGCGCCCCGGGCAGCCCCCTGCGTGGCTGGCGGGTGGCGCCCACTCCGGCCTTCGGGACAAGAGCAGGTGTCAGGGGCGGAGAAGGAGCGGCGCGCGGGAGCGGCACCAGCGCCAGGGGCGGGGCTGCGGGGCAGGCTCCTCGCGGCCCGGGTCCCCTCCCGGGGGCTGGGCTGGCGGGAAGGGGCCGGGCTGCCCGGCAGGCGGGACGGAGGGAGCCGGGGTGTCTGCTATCGACCGCCTGGGCCGCTGCAGGGAAGCTTTTAGTCCCGCCCGCGCGTCCCGGCGGGGACCGAGGTCCGGGCTTCCCCCGCCCCTACCCGGGGGGAGCGGCCAGGGGCTTTCTCCGACGCCCCACGTCCCGCCCGCCCGCCGGCAAGGCCCGCGGACCCTGCCTCCGAGCTGAGATCGGAACCCGCCGCTCACACCGCTGCCTGCGCCCCCCGGCGGGCGTCGCCTTCCCCGGAGAGAGACCGTTTCCAGCCGCTAGCTTCCCAGCCCACGGGCCTCACGGGTGGCGGGCCGCGCGCGCCACCGGAGGCTGCGACCTTTCCGTCCAGAAGGTCCCAGAAGCTCCCGGCCCTCCCCGTGCCCCACCCCAATCACTATTCCGATTCCTGTCGCTGCGGCTCGGTCTCGCCTTTTGGAGAATTTCGCGCACCTGGACGCGCACAGCGCGACCTCCTGGGTCGGGCCGCTGCTTCTTGGCCACTAGCATTCTCAGATCTAGTTCCCAGAGTCCTAGCTGGTTCCGTTACTGCTGCCCAGTTCTCCAAGGGGCGATCGGACCTCAGCTTGTTCATCCGCGCCCCCGTTGGCAGACGTTTGGGGTGCTTCCCGCTGTTTGTAGGTGAAGGGCGTGACTGTATAAAACAGAAAGCATCTGGCAAACTGTGTTACGCCCACAGCAGCGGCGGAGGAGAGAGTTCTAGTTCCTTCACGTCTTGTCAACACTTGGTATTGTCAACCTCTAATTTGGGCCGCGTTGACGGCTTTTAGCCTGGACCATTGCAGTCACCGCTGCCCCGGGGCTCCGCTTCTGCCCTGGATCCTGCGCTGCTGTTTCTAGCCTCCCCTCCCGCCCCCAACCAGATACATGGTTTTCTTTTTATTACTTCCGTTTTTATTATAGAAAATTTTCACGCACATGCAAAAATAGAGTGTGAAGATCTCATATGATTTCTGCAATAATCCACTTCATGCCCAACTTGTTTCATCTCTCACCTCCCAACTTTTTTCGTTTTTTTAGGGACTATTTTATTTTTTTAATTTTTAAATGGTTTTTTAAAATTTAGTTTTGAAAGAGAGAAAGAGGAAGGCAGAGCGAGAGGGAGATGGAGACTCCCAAGCAGGTTCCATGCTGTCAGCTCAGATCCTAACATGAGGCTCGAACTCACAAATTGTGAGATCATGATCTGAGCTGAAATCAGGAGTCAGACCCTTAACTGACTGAGCTACCCAGGCGCCCCATTTATGGACTATTTTAAAGCACATCCCAGGTACCTATTACTTCTACAAGCATCATAGGAAACTTCTCAAGGTTAAATCGAATGTCGTTGTGACCTACCCTGAAATAGGCCAGTGGCTGCTAATGGCTCTTGTAGAAAATGTCAGCCTTCCTGTTCTGCTCCCCCCCTCCCTCGGTCCATGCTCCACTCACATTGTCCCTCTCATCCTGACCACACTCCAAGCTTGTTCTTGCCTCAGGACCTTTGCACGCACGTGCTATTCCCTCTGCCCGAATGCCCTTCCCCCAGATATCTGCCTGGTTCCTGTGGCTGGCAGCATCAAAGATGGTCTCCATGGTTCCGCCTCTTGGTCTTCATGCCCTGGTGTAAGTCCCTCCTCTTGAGTGAGGGCTGGACCCCTCACTTCTAACCGATAGGACGTGGCCAAAGTGGGCGGGTATACCTAGGTATATGCCCCTCAACAGTCAAAAGCCGGGTGTTGGAGAGATAGTACACCCACGTGCATGGCAACATTGCTTTTTTTTTTTTTAAGTTTATTTATGTATTTTTTAGAAATCTCGACACCCAACATGGAGCTGGAACGCACGACCCCGAGATCAAGAGTCGCATGCCGCTCTGACTGAGCCAGCCGGGCGCCCTCCTTACGAGCCGCGTTATTCACAAGGGCGGAAGCGGGGGAGCAACCCCACGTGCCCTGACCCACGAATGGATAAACAGAATGCGGGCTCTTCATACAAGGGAAGGCGAGGCAGCCTTAAAAAGGAAGGGGATTCTGACACGTGCGGTAAGGCGATGAGCCCCGAGGACACTGTGCTCAGTGAAATAAGCCAGACGCCAAAGGACACATACTTGCGATTCCAGTTACATGAGGCCTTAGTGGATAAAAATGCTGGAGACGGAGAGTAGGATGATGGGGGTCAGAGGCTGGCGGGAGGGAGAGGGGAGAGCTCCTGTTTCATGGGGACACAGTTTCAGGTTTACAAGACGGACAGAGTTCTGGAGACCGGCGGCGTGGACCCCTGCACGCAGTGCAGCTGTGCCTTCAGGGCACCAGACACTTAAAAATGGTGAAACGGTAGGGATGCCTGGGCACCTCCGTCGGCTTAGCATCTGACTTTGGCTCAGGTCGTGATCTCACAGTTGGTGAGTTCGAGCCCCGCATCGGGGTCTCCGCTGCAGAGCCCCCTTTGGATCCTCTGTCTTCCGTTCTCTCTGCCCCTCGCTCCCCAGCTTGTGCTCTCTCTCTCTCTCTCAAAAATAAATGAACATTGAAACAAAAATGGTGAGGACGCTAAATGCTATGATGTTGTATGCCCTGGAGGGGCGGGGCTACCAGGTTCAGGTTTCTAACAGGGCGGGGGCCTGGGAGTCCCCCTCCTGAGCTGTGTGCCCACCGCTCCTGCCCCCCCCACCCCTAGCCCCCCCAGATCTGTGTGCCTTTTACATCTTCCAGCTTCTGGGGAATTTTTCAGGGATGGGAAATCCTCTTCCTGCCCAAATATGGAACCAGAAAGTACTCCCCTTTGTCCACTGAGTGCGGACTTAGAGAGCCCGAGAACCTGGCCTGGGCCCCGTCCCCTGGGGCTCCCTTGTTCCTTCTGCGGCTGCCTGGGAACCCGTGTCAGGAGGGGTCTTCGGCTCTGGGGACAGTGTCCTGCACGAACCACGCTTCCGGGGGGAGGGTCTCTGACGGCTGCCTTCTCTTTATCCCCCCGCCCCCCCCCCCCTGTTCCTCATGAGCCACTACGGCACCCCGCTGGCCCCACTCAGCCCTCCTGCCCTCTGTCGGCCGTTCACGAAGGCTCTGCGTGCCCACATGACACTGAGAGGCTCACAGCCGGGCCGCGTCCTTGCGTTCGCCCCGGTGCGGAGTGAACTGCATCCCTGCAAAATTCCTGCGCGAAGCCCTCATCCCCAGTGTGACTGCAGGTGGAGATAGGCCTTTAAGGAGATAATTAGGGTCACATGAGGTCACAAGGGTAGATCCCTGATCTGGTAGAACTGGTGTCCCTCCCCCCCCTTCCGAAGGGCGCAAGCTGGGGAGGGGCACAGAGAGGGGGACAGAGGCTCTGTGGTGACAGCAGCGAGCCCGGTGGGGGGAGGTTCGAACTCACGAACCTCGAGATCGCGGCCTGAGCAGAAGTCTGACGCTCAACCGACTGAGCCCCCCAGGCGCCCCAGAACTGGTGTCCTTATAAGAACAGAGAGACCAGAGATCTCCTGCTCTCTCTTCGCACACACAGAGGAATGGCCGTGTGAGGACGCAGCGAGAAGGCGGCCGCCTGCCAGCCGGGCAGAAAGCCCTCCCCACTGGGAACTGAACCCGCCCGGCACCTTGGACTTCCAGCCCCCAGAGCTGTGCGCTGTAAATCTCTTATTTGTTTACAAGCCTGTTGTTTATAAGCCGCACAGTCTCTGATACTCTGTCGTGACAGCCTGGGCGGAAGCAGGAGGGTAACAGTTCCCGGCTCCTCGGAGCCCCGAGGTTACCACGCGCTCTCCCCGGAGGTGACCCGCGCAGGTGCCCGGCCTTCCTCCGCTGTCCCCTTTGGGTGCGCCACCTGTCGCCCATCCCCGGTCTCAACCTTAGCGGCAAATGTGGGTCACCTGGGAAGCTTTAACAGCCCCAGGGAGTCGGAAGTAACTGGGTGTGGCTGGCTTTGGGGAGTTTTCAAACGTCCCTGGGTGATTCTAACACGCAGGCGGGGCCGAAAAACCGCTAACCTATAGCGGCGTTTCCCAAGAGGGGGCAATTATGTCCCCCCCACCGAGGGGTATTAGGCGACGTCTGGAGACATTTCGGGCTGTCGCCATTCGGGGTATGGGTTTTACGAACATCTCGCGGGCGGAGGCCAGGGGATACCGCAGAGCAGCCCGCACGGACCAGGGCAGGACCCGCGACGAAGTCTGACCCAGCCCCAAAGGCCAGTGCCGCCAGAGTCTCGAAACCGGGCCCCAGAGCTCCGCGAGCAAGCGTTCCCTGCTCGAACACAGCGCCCAACACAGCGCCCGGGGGTGGTGCTGTGCCATTCTGCTCCCCGTTCTGCAGATGGGAAAACCGAGGCCCAGAGAGGGCTAGTGCCTCGGCCGCGCTCAGACCGCAGAGCTGGGTGCCCACGCTGCTTCTTAGCACGAACGGTGGCCAGGAGTCCCGATGGCGACGCACCGAGGAGGAGGAGGACCGCAGGACGCCGGTGGGCGCTGGTGAAGCCCGGTGGTGAGGCACGCGGAGTCGGCGGCCGGTCTGTTGCCCTGTCGCCCATCGCTCTGTCCCTTCATCCCTTCGGGTAAGCGCTTCACCGCCCCCCCCACCTGCCCACCGTGCCTCAGTGTCCCTACTCATAAAATGGCGACGTGGCCGTCACCATACCTGCATGGGTGGCTCCTTAGGGGGCAAGGCCAGCAACGGGGTTGGATGGGGTCCACCCGGATCAGGAGGGGAAGACCCGGGCGTTCTCTGGTTGGTGGGGGAACAGCATGCCAGGCTGAGGGAACAGCGAGTGCGGTAGCCCTGGACTAGGCGGAGCGAGGGAAGGCCTGCTTCACCTTCTCCTCCTCTCTTCGTCCTGAGCCAAATTTGGAAAAGGGCCACCTCCAGGCCAGGCGATGACCCACGGTGGCGTCTTTGAGCTGGGTCCCGCTGGCTCACAACTCTTTGAGCTTAGGACTCAGTGACATCACCGTTCACAGCGTGGAATCCACCAGGCTGGGAAAACGTACACCGTGGAAATCGGCAAACACCACAGACCAGGTCCCCTTGCCCCGTGCTGGCTTCCCCTGCGCCCTGCAGCTCACACCCCTGCGCACACCCCCTCGCCCTTTCCGTCGCCGGTTTTCAGGCTGCTGTGACCAAATGGCACGGACATTAACAGTAAGCATTTGGCTGGCTTGGGGCGCTTGGCTGGCTCAGCCGGGTAAGCGTCCGACTTCAACTCAGGTTGCGATCTCATGGTTTGTGAGTTCGAGCCCCCCCGCCGGGCTCTGTGCTGACAGCTCGGAGCCTGGAGCCTGCTTCGGATTCTGTGTCTCCTTCTCTCTCTTTGCCCCTCCGTTGCTCATGTTGTCTCTGTCTCTGTCTCTCTTTCAATAATAAATAACCGTTAAAAAAAATTAAACAAAACAAAACAAACCAATAAGCATTTATTTCCCCAAGT
Organism: Paguma larvata; assembly: GCA_030068075.1. Taxonomy (NCBI): domain Eukaryota; kingdom Metazoa; phylum Chordata; class Mammalia; order Carnivora; family Viverridae; genus Paguma; species Paguma larvata. The sequence continues at coordinate 9,826,965 of CM057842.1, read as the reverse complement.
TCTGGGGGCCGGAAGTGCAAGATCGAGGTGTCTGGGGAGAGTGCTCTCCCCGGTTCCTAAATGGCCGTCTTCTTGCTGAGTCCTCGAGGGGCGGAAGGGGCACAGGGAGCTCTCCGGGGAATCCTTTTAATGAGAGGTTCTACCCTTGTGACCTAATCGCCTCCAAAGGCCCCACCAGTTAATACCGTGCCTTTGGGGGCTAGAGGTTCACCATCTGAATTCCGAGGGGACACAGACACGCAGTCCTTAGCACCGGCCTCACCCCTTCAGTGCTTATCGGCTTTGCAGCCTGAAATTGACCGAGGTGGGGGAATTTGTCTCGGAAATGGGCAAACACCGCAAATGCCAGCTGGGTTTACCAGCCCAGGGATGCTGACGCCCTGAGGGTGGCCCCGTGTGGCCAGCCCACATCTTGCCGCCTTCCTTTCAGGATAAACAAAGCCCCTTGCCCTCAGGTGAGGCGGGAGGCCAGTCTGGTGGAGGAGGCACCAGAGGGTGACAAAAGAGGCGCCAGGAAGAAAACTGCAGCGGGGATAGGGAGAAAGTGAGGGACAGGGGAACGCCCCCCCCTGCTCTCCCACCCCTCCCCTCCCTCATTCGTCCCCTGCGTGCCCTGAATCTTTCTTCTCACAGCACCCCCTCCTCTCCCGAACCCCTGAGTCCTTCCTAAGGCCCTTGCCCGCCGCCCCGGGTCTGCCCGGCTCCCAGAATTTTCGTCATGCAGAAATTTCTCAGCTCCAAGCTCATTTCTGTTCATTGAACTCATCTTTCACTCGAAATTGGCTTTGCCGCCTGCTCTGGGCAAGTTCTTTGCTCCCGTTAGAGGAAGGCGACGTGGGCAGTGACTCCGAGGTCACCCTGCCCTTCGGGGAACTCTGTGGTCACCACCTCACTCTGTCCACACCCATCCTGACGTCCGAGGCATTGAGGGCGGCAAGGCGCCCCCTCCACGCAGCCCAAGGCGTGTCTGCGGAGGTCAGGGAGGGTCAGGGAGGGTGCTGAATCCGGTCCTGGGGTCCCGCCTTCCTTTGCTCGGCCCTGCCTTAGTTTCCCCATCGCCTCACCCCAGCCCCTCCTGGAGGAGGCTGTTTTAGAAAGAACTTCCAGAGCACAGGATGAAGCAAGGCAGACCCCCCCAAATCTTAGACACCCAGCTGAGTCCCCACCCCGCCATGCCCTCCCCCCAAATCCGGGGTGGAAGCCAGAAGCCATGTCTACTGTTTATAGATTGAGGAGGGGGGAGAGGGGTTGGCAAGTTTTAAAAGCTCATTAAGGCCTGAATTCTTTTTATAGATGAGGTTTCCTGCGACTTTTCTTTCCTCCGCCCCCTCCGCCCCTCCCCGCTTTCTGAATGCCGTATTTATTTGAGTTAGAAAAATAATGAGGTCCCCGAGGTCGTACACAACACCACGGCTCTCTAATCAAAGTATTGCTGTGGAATTAGAAATATATAGAAATTTCTGCGTGCTGGCCCGCGGGCCACCAGCTGCCGACGCAGGGCATGCTCACCCAACGCCACCCAAGCCCCACCAGACTGTCTTCGGGGGAGGGATATAATTAGCTGCTTTCCAGCAACGTCTCTGCGGTGGAGAATGGGACCGCAATGGGACTGCGGGATGGGGGGTGGCCCACTCAGAGGACATTCTGGCTGAAAGGAAGAAAAATGGAGGGGTGGGTCCCACCAGCCCCACTCCTGCAGGGGGGCGGGGGGTGGGCAGGCGAGGGGGTTAGACACACGGAGGCATTCAATCAAAGACGCAAAATGAATCAATGAACTAACAGCGACAAAGGAGCCCTCCAGGCCTGAGCCTGGTCTGCCTGCCTCGGGGGGGGGGGCTGGGGGGGTGCAGCCCGTGTGGTGCTGGGGATGGAGGGTTGGGGGGGCGGGTCTGGTTTCAGGAGGGCAGCTCCCCCTTGAAATCTGCCCAGCCCTAAAGCAGAGAGATTCAGGGTGCCTGCGGGGAGCCGAGGGCCAGCGCCACCCCCCCCAGCCCAGGCCCCCTCCCGCCCTGGCCTGCCTGGACCAAGAGCAGGCAGCGGGTGACATTTACAGAGTCTTAGGGTGGCTTTGGCAGAGGGGTGGGGGGAGGGCGAAGGCGGGGAAGCCGGGGGTGTTTGTGGAGCCCGCGGGTGTCCGCGCGAGTGTGGGGGACTGTCGTGACTGTGTGTGACCACGTGGGGGTGAGCACCTCCCGTGTGCCCGCCCTGTCCTGGGCACCAGGTGAGCAAGATGAGCGTCCCTGTCTCTGCGCTGGGCTGATGTCCGGAAGAGACAGACACTAACCTAACACGTGTGTGCCTGTGCGTGCGCGCGCGTGTGAAGCTGCCACGTGATAGGAGGACAGGTGAGCGCGTGGAATTTGAGGGGCGCCAGCGGCTGTGTGGGACGTACACCTGCAGTCGGGACCGTCAGCTGCCCCAGCTCCTTCCCTGCATTCGCCCCCTTCTCCTGAGGGGTTAGCTCTTCCCCGTCCAGCCTCATCCTCCCTTCTCCTGTGTGTTTGGACTTCACACCCGGGGGTCTGGGGACTGTCCTCCTCGTCCCCCATCTCCCCTCCCCAGCAGGAGGGTCAGAGGGCTGGGCCACCTTGGAGTCCTCTGCTCCTCGGAGGCCCTTCCGGTGCCCTCTGGTGCGGGGCCGGGGGAGGGGCCTTCCGGTGCCCTCCTGGTGCCGGGGTGGCCCAGACAGCCCACAAGGAGGTGGGAAGGGGGATGTGAGCCTGGGGCTGTGGAGGGGTTTCCAGAACATTCTCCCGCCCCTCCGTGGACAGACTCAGGTGCCCAGAGGGGAAGAGGGAGGGGACCGAGAGCGGACCCTCTGCTGGGGGGTGGTTCTCCGTCCTGACTGCCCGGCAGAGTCACCCGGGAAGCCATAAAATGTCCCCGATGTCCTGGCATCTCGCGCACCCCCACGGGGGCTGCGCCCCCTGCTGGAAGGAGCTGGAAGTACAGGGTCGCCGGCAAAGCCTGGAGCTGGGCTCAGCACCGACACGGGACACGGGACAGCGGGCCCCACTCCTCTGTGGTGGCCGCCCTGTGCCCTGGAGGACGCTGCGTGGCCCGTCTGGCCTGCACTCGCCCGACACCAGTAGCACCCTCGCCGCCCCCCTGCCCGGTGTCGTGACAACTAATTCGTTTCCAGACACTGCCACATTGCCCCTGGCGGGGGGTGGGCGTGGTGCAGACTCACCCCTGTGAGAACCTCTGGGCTCAGGGCACAAGCGGGCCTCGAACGGGCGCCGTCACGCAAACCCCGCGCTGTCTCCGGTGCCCCCGGAAGGCTCCGGTCTTCGGCAGGGGAGCGGGGGGCTTGCTTTTTTTTTTTTTTTTTTTTTTGCCACATTCTCCCCCTAAATCCTCGGGAAAGGAGAGCAGGCGGGGGCAGCAGGGGGAAAGTGGGATGAGGGCCGGTGGGGACCCTGGACCCAGGTCTGCGGGAAACGGGGGCGGGGGGCTCCCCTCGGATGCCCTGAGCTCCGCCGGCGCCGAGGGAAGCGATTCCACCTGCCTTCTCAGCAGCGCTGCCCCAAGGCTGCGGATTAAGAATCAATTAAGAGCGGGAAGAAGGATTTGCCAAGCGGAGGCGGTGAGAGCTGGGGCCGCGGGGCCGCGAGACGGGTGGGGGCGACCGGCAGGGGAGGTGAGGGGGAGGGGGACCTCCGTGGGACCCGGAGGGGGAGGGCAGGGGGGAGGCTCCCTGAGACCTCTGGCCAGGGTCGTGGTGGAAACGGCGCGCCCTTCAGAGGTCGTGGTGAAGATTTAAACGTGTGCGGCTCTAAGAATAGCGCCTGGCGCGCCACGGGTGACGGAGACGCGTTTGCTACAGAAAAATAAGATAAGGAAGCGGCCAGGCCTCCGCCAGCCGGACGCGGGGCGGGTGGCCACCGCGGGAGACCCTGCCGGGGCCCCCACCCGGACCTCACCCCCCCTCTCCGCCCCCCCCGCATCTGCCACCTGCTTCGGGTTCGGCTGTTGGCTGCCCGTGACTCCCACCTGCCCTTTTCTCTGGGGCATGTCTTGTCCCGGAAGCCCCCTCCCCTGGAGATGCCAGGGGGCTATCCCTCCCCCGCGGGTACAGCCACAGCCAATCGCTGTCTGATATGGGGGTGCTAAAGGCCAGCCCCCTGCCTGGAGTTGCAACAACCACCTGATGCAGTTCATGCTCCAGAGCACCCCGCCCCCCCCCACCCCCTCGCCCTGCTCCCGGGATCAGGCCGGGCCTGGGTCCAGCTCACCCCACGGTCTGGCCCAGCCCGTCCCCCTGCCCGCCCTGCTTCCCTGGCTCTCTTCTCTCCTGAGAGTCCCGCCCCCCCAGATCACTGGCATCCGAATCCCTGCCTCAGGCTCTGCTTCCAGGTGGGTGCTAGGGACTGAATGTTTGTGGTCTCCCCCAAATTCACATGTCGAAGCCCTAACCCATGATTAGGTTTAGAGGCGATCATGGCGGGGGGGGGGGGGGCCTCACGCCGGCATTAGTGCTCTTAGACAAGGTGGAGGGACGCCCAGGAGGCTCAGCTGGGCATGCGGGTAAGCATTCAGTGCTTGGTTTCGGCTCAGGTCACGATCCAGGGGGTTGTGGGATCGAGCTCCGCACTGGGCTCCATGCTGGGCGTGGAGCCTGCTTGGGATTCTCTCTCCCCCTCTGCCCCTCTCCCCTACTCACCTGCGTGCACGCTCTCTCTCTCTCAAAATGAAAATATAAAAAAAATGTTTTAATCATTAATTTTTAATGATGAATTTTAATGATGAATTCAATCCAACTATTTCTTAAAACAACGCACATTAGTGGGCTGGTTTTGACTAGCTATCACCCTCCAGGCCACCCTTACGGAGCAACTCACGGCTCTGAGAACCTGGCGTGTCATTGAAAAAGCCCAAGCCTTTGCACTCTCCCCTCTGCCTCGTCTGCCATTCCGCGCTTATGGAAAACTCCTATTCATCCCACAAAACTCTACAACGGAAATTACTCAAAGCAGAACTCCCCTGGGACTCCTCCTGAGCGTTTTTTTAAAATTTTGTTAAGTCGATTTGTTTCTTCTCCCCCCCCAACCCCCACCCCCAATCTTCGTGCCCTCGGGGGGGCTGGCTCTGTGAGTCTTGTTCAGCTCTGTGTCCTCGGGTTCAGGGGCCAGCACTACAAGGCACAAATAGAGCTGGCGGAAGGCACGGCCTTGGCGTGTCCCATCCTGTTATCTGTATCCAGTGGTATAGTGAGTGTGTGTAAGCTGGCTCTTTTTTTTTAATTATTATTTATATTCTTGAAGTTTTAGTTTTTATTTATTTGGAGGAGCAGAGAGAGGAGAGAGAGAATCCCAAGCAGGGTCTGGACCGTCAGCACAGAGCCTGATGTGGGGCTCAAACTCACGAACCCGTGAGAACACGACCTGACTGAAACCAAGAGTCAGACACTTAATTGACTGAGCCACCCAGGTGCCCCTGTAAGCTGGCTCTTAATTAAAAAATTTTTAAAGTAGGGTGCCTGGGTGACTCAGTCAGTTGAGCATCCGACTGCTCAACTGACTGCTCAGGTCATGATCTCACGGCTCGTGAGTTCGAACTCCGCGTCTGGTTCTGTGCTGATAGCTCAGAGCCTGGAGCCCGCTTCGGGTTCTGTGTCTCCGTCTCTCCCTACCCCTCCCCTGCTCATCCTCTGTCTCTGTCTCTCTCAAAAAGAAATAAACATCAAAAAAATTACCAAAAAAATGTTTAAGTTAAAAAGACCCTGATTTGTGTAGCGCCTGCCAATTTCCATGGTGTAAATACCGCCATCGGGGCCGACTTCTGGCTGTCCGTGTGATGTCCCTTCGCACAGCAGAGGAAGGAGATGTGCGAGGCGGGGGCCGGTCAGCTCAGCCGGTGCCCGCATTCCTACCTTCCACCTAGTGATAACACCCCCTCTTGCTTCAGCGACAAGCATCCTTTCTCCTCAGAGGGGCCATAACGTTCTTTGTTTTTTTAACTTCTAAAAATCTTTTTTCCTGGACCATGAAAAACATACCGCCTTGTGGCCACATCAGAAGCGTACAGCGTGCCGAATTCTCACGAAATGAATATTTCCTTTTTACCAGCACCAGGTCAAGGATGGAAGGTTCCCAGCCCCCGGCGACAACCCCGGCCACTTCCGGCCACCACCCACCGCCTTGCCCAGGGATAACCATTATCCCGGTGTCCATCATTGCAGAATATTTTTGCCCGTTCTAGAACTTCATATAAATTTCTTCTTCTGTATTTGCTTCTTTTTTGCCAATATCGTTTGCGAGATTCGTCTGTTTGCAGCATCCCATTGTTGGCCTCTGCCATAAATAGTCTGTCCAGTCTACTCTTACGGACATTTGGGTGGTTTCCAGTTTGGGACTGTTTACCCAGGAGCGGAATTGCTCGGTCATGGAGGAGTGAACAGTCAGCTTTCGTAGGTGTGATGAAACAGTTTTCCAAAATATTACCATATGCCTCCCCACTGCCAGGTGTGGGATTCTACACAGAATCTTCTTCTTAGATGGCAGAGCCGGCTTCTTAAAATGTACATCGGGGGGCACGCCTGGGCGGCTCAGCCAGTTAAGTCACCAACCCTTGATTAACTCAGTCAGCGGCGCCTGGGTGGCTCGGTCGGTTAGGCGTCTGACTTCGGCTCAGGTCATGATCTCACGGTTTGTGAGTTCGAGCCCCGCGTCGGGCTCTGTGCTGACAGCTCAGGGCCTGGAGGCTGCTTCAGATTCTGTGTCTCCCTCTCTCTGCCCCTCCCCTGCCCACACTCTGTCTCTCTGTCAAAAGCAAAGAAACATTAAAAAAAAAAAGTATGATTAACTCAGTTAGTTAAGCCACCAACTCACAGTTTGTGAGTTCAAGCCCTGCAGCAGACTTTCCTCTGACTGCGTGGAGCCTGCTTGGGATTCTCTCTCTCTCCCTCTCTCTGCCCCTCCCCTGCTCTCGCTCTCTCTCTCTCTCTCTCTCTCTGTCTCAAAATAAAATAAATAAACTTAAAAAAATCAACCACCGCTGCGCAATAAATAAACACATGATTTAAAAAATTAATTTTTTTGTAATTAAAAAAGATGTACATCAGACCAAAAGCCTTTAATGACTCCCTGTGGCTTTTAGAATAAAGTCCAAACTAACTACTGTGACCTTTGGTCTCTGTGTCCTCTTCCTCACCCCCCCCCCCCAGCTCTCTGCTGGCCTCCCTTCCTCCTGGCCTTCCGGTCACATTCCCTGTCTGTGTCACATGTTGGCCCATCTCAGGGCCTTTCACTCCCTGCGTTCTGTCGCCCTAAGGGTCCACTTCCTCAGGGCTCACCAGCTAACTTCTGTGTCGCCATAACTCAAATCAAATGAAGTGTCTTGAAGACATCTTTCCCCGGTTCCCTCCTAATCTAAATTAGCTCCCTGGTTATTCTCCTAGCTTCCTGTTCTTTTCCTTCAAGGCAATGATTACAGCTTAACGACGACGACGGATGTGTGTGATTTGGGTATTTATTTCATCTATGCCTAGGTATCGGTCATGTTCTATTTCCTAACTGGGGTTGCAGGTACAGGGGCGGTGGTTGTTGAAATTATACATTTAAAAATATATGGTACACGCATCTAGCCCTAGGGTCCGGGTTAGGCACCGTTCTATTCATTTCTCAAATATTAATTTATTTCATTGACTCGAATTCCTTTCACTTTTCAAATATTAGTGAAAGAATTCATTTCAGTTTTCAAATGTTAATTTATTTCACTGGATCCTCAAAACAGCCGTATGAAGTGAGGCGGTTATTATCCTACAAGCCCCACGGCTGACTCCACGCTGGGATTCTCTCTCCCTCTACCCCTCTCCCTGGCTCCTGCTTTCTCTCTCTTTCTCGAAAACAAAAGAAAACAACAACGAAAAAAGAATATAGAGGTACAGAGACACATTCCCCCCAACCTCTTCAGAGGCTCGGCATCTTCCCCTGCACCCTCCACTTCTGATTGTCTGAGGCAGGAGGAGACGGGGTAGTGGAGGTTTTGGCGGGATAATTCCGGGTCTTGTGCGGAAGAAAGATCACTTCCTCTGCATCCCATTGGCCAGAACTCGGTGCCATGACCCTGCCCAGCCCCAAGGGAGGCTGGGAAATGCAGTCTTCTGTGTGTACAGGGAGAGGAACCGGGTTTGGGGAGACGGTGGCTTCGGGGTCACCCTATTTCATGAGTGCCTACTAAGGGCCAGATATTTGATCCACATGCTGCTGTTCAGTGCTGGAAATAATTAAATAAATACTTTATTTAAAATAAAAAATTTTATTAGTAACACTTTAAAAAGTGTTTCAATAAATATATTTTGAAATAAGTTAGGGTAAAGTGACCACCCAGTGTGTGTGCAGGGAGAGAGGGCATGGGGCTGGCCCTGTCCCTCTGTATGGGGCCAGTGGTCCTGGATGCCAGAGCCCTCACCCCAGATGAAGCAGGTCCTGCCAGCAGGGTGAAATACTAACTGCTCTCTGGCAGCCATTCTCCTCTTCCCTTTGGGCATGAGAGTCTTTTCAGTTTTAGCTGGGCACATGGCTTCCCTGTTCGAGACTACATCTCCCAGTGTCCCTTGCAGCTAAGTGTGGCCATATGACTGAGTTCTGGCCAATGGGGTGTGAGCATTCATGATGGCCGCCATTTTCCTTCGAGGAAAGCTTTTGCCCTCCACTTCCTTTCCCCTGATTTTACTCCGAACTCCAGGAGGAAGCCACAAGTGATGTGGATGGGAACGCCGTCCCCCTAGCCCTGGACCTAGGCTAACCTCTGGACACCTCCATGAGCAAAAAATAAACCCTCATCTTAGAGCCACTGAAGTTTCAGGGCCTCTTTGTTACAGCATCACGGCTTGTGCAGGACTAATGCAGCCTCAGCCGCTCCTGCAGGCTAACCCCTTGGGTGCTGACCTAGCTCACCTCACTGCCTTCCTCCCTCTTGTGACTCTCCTGCCCCGGACAAGAATGCACAAATATTCCTGGATCGTGTCCTGAGTAAAACACCAGTACGTGAGAGACAGGAGTCAGGTTATTTCCAGACTTCATTCGTTCAAGATCTTAATGCTTTGGCTACAGTTTCGCTTGGAGGAACCAGTCTAACGCACTTTTGGACAACATGGAACAGCATGGCAGCACTGACCACCCCCTCCGCCCCTCCCCCCCTCCAGTGATGAGCATGTGGCCCAAGATAGGCCAATCAGAACATTTTCCCCTTCCTGGTTGGTCCAGGGGTGGGCCCGTGACCCAAGATGAGTGGATGAGAGACAGTCCTTAGGCTTTTGCTGCAATCGTTGGGAAAGAGGTATTTGCTGTCAGGGTGGCCAAATTGTGGGGCTGCAAGTCAGGAACCCATGGGTCCACCTCCCCACTATCTGTTGAGAGCAGGCCTGAGAGAGAGGCTAACCCAAAGGAAATCCGAGTTAGGAGGTGGACAGAACCAGACTCCTGGGGACATCGTCGAGCACCTGGATCCAGCCATGCCTGAAGTTACCCTGCCGTTGTACTTTTTCAACTGTATGAGCCAAATGGCTTCTTTCCTTAAGGAAGAAATGGCAACTAAGGGTTTTCTTATGGGCAAACAAAAAATGTTCTTGCGGCTACAAAGATTTCACCTCTGACCTCACCCAAGGGTGATAGCCCAGTGTTTACTCCATTAGACTGATCACCTCCCTCCCACTCTAGGTCTTTCCATCTATCAGAAAGGATGAAGAAAAGCCCCACTTAAGCCAACTGAAGTAATAATAATAATAACAGTCGCCATCTTATAAGACAGTAAGTTCAGAGTCAGGGCAGCCCCTGGGTTGATTAATTCAGCGACCCGGTGATGTCATTGATTCAGGGTCTTTCTGTCCTCCCCGCATCTTGGCTTTGTCCTAAATCTAGCTCTCTTCGTGGTCCGAAGTCAGCTTCCAAAACTCCAGGTGCCATGGGCAGAGATGACAGGTTCCGGCGGCAGAAGAGGCCATCTCCTCAACGTGTCTCTTGGAGAGGAGGGAACCCTTTTCCTGGTTCTCCCCACCCCGAAATTTGTCACGTGATGTCCAGGTTTGGGGTCCTCCAGAGGTACACTCGGAGGCACAGTCTGAGCGCAAGCAGTTTATCTGGGAAATAAATCCAGGCAACGCTGGCGGGGAGAAGAGAAATGACATAGGAAAGAAAAGGGGGGCAACCAATGCAAGGTGTAGATAAGCAATCACTGCCAAGGTCAACCGGGGTTCGGTTCCGCTGGGGGGACGCTGTGGGGACGCATACCACGGAGATGTTGCACCCAAGTGGAGAGGTGCCTGCGAATCCAGCCTCCAGATCCCATCTGTCACAGATGGACGGCTGCTGCTAGGGTCACTGCCGACCTGTCCCCCACGTGTGGATCAGGAGAAAACCCCCAGGTAGTGAGTTGCAGGTAATTAAGAATGCACACACTGGCCCAGGGGTCGGCAAACCCTGTAAAATCCAGGGAGAAGTCCTTTTAGTTTTTCAGGTGAGAGAGTCTGGGACAGCCAGTCCTGAGCGGATACGGCAGGACGCCTGCCCCTTCGGAGGCCGCGTCCCAGCCAATCATCAGCGAAGAGAAGGGAACGCCCGGTGGATTTGGACCAATCAGAGCCTGCCTTCTGAAGCACCAGCGAAGGGAAGGGAACGCCCGGTGGATTTGGACCAATCAGAGCCCGTCTTCTGAAGCACCTGCCCACTCAACCTGGAAAGGGATTGGCCGCTGCCTCTTCCTAGATGGTAGAGCGGCAGGCGTGTTCGAGGCCACGAGAAGACGTCAAGTGGCGTGGGGGCTCCACAGAGCGGGCGCTTGGCTCTGAGGTTTGGCTTTTTTTTTTTTTTTTCTGCATGGATGGTTGATGGCTAGAGCAGGAACCTCAAAGTCTCCCCCTGACCCTCACGCTCAGGCTCCGAGGTGGCTGAGCCCCGCTGGGGTGTGGCCAGCCACTGTGTCCATGTGGATTCCCAGGGCACAGAGGAGCTGGAAAACATGGGAGAGGAGTTGGAGTGTGGTCTTCCATCTCATTAGCTCAGGTCTGGGACTCCCAGTCGGAGCCTTCCAGATAAATCCTTTCTTTCTCTGAAAGCACATCTTCCAATACTCTGCAGTCATTAAGCAGAATGAGGCGGGCCTGGATGTGCCCGTTCGGGGGAGGGTGTCCAAGCTATATAATTAACTGGAGAAAAAGCAAGCGCGGGACCGCGCAACGATCCCCCGTTTGTGAAAGGCAAAGAGGGTATTCATGCAGATGCTGGAGCGCGAATACAAACCATCAGAGTGGATATACCGGCAGGTCTGAGCGGGGCTATATTGAGGCCAAGGGAGGATAAGCACAGAGAGAGACTCAATTCAGCGGGCTCTCCCTCTGACGGGGCCTGCGTTCTTTTCATTTAATCATGAGTGGGTCTTGCCTTTATGAGAAAAGAAGTTCCGCGCCTTCTCCCACCGGCTCATATTTTGTTGCTGTAGGGATGGGGAAGAAGTTAAAGAGGGAATTCCATGGCCGGGTTTCCCCAAAGCAGACCCCGGGACAGAGCTTTAGATGCAGCAAGTTTCATCTCCAAAGTGATTCCAAGAAACACAGGTGGGGCGGGGCGGGGGGGGGGGGAGGGTCGGAGTGAGGCTGGGACAAAGAAGGCAGCCAGTACAGGGGGTGTTGTTGAGCAAGTTCCCACCGTGATAAGTGGGGTGCAGTTCTGCTGGGGACCTCCAGGTGGCAGCAGAGAGCACATAATTCAGAGTTCTATCCCCAGAGGCGGAGGGAGCTGGGGTATTTATCCTCCAAAATTCTGTCTCTTGTTGATGACAGTCACTTCTAAGGGTGTCCCCTCCCAGCACTTCAGGCCTGCAGAGGACCCCTCCCCACTGGCTTGTATAAAAGCCTCAGGCAGAGAGCCACAGGGGTGTCTGAGACGAGGGGACATAGAAATGGCACCAACCACACTTGCTTCACTGTAATGGAAAGCAAGAGTTTGGAGTGGATGGTTGGATTTTATGTCAGCTTGGCTGGGCCGTGGTGCCCAGATATTTGGTCAAATATCATTTGGGACATTTCTGAGACAGTCCTCTTTTTGGGTGAGATTAACATTTAGGGGTGCCTGGGTGGCTCAGTCAGTTAAGCATCTGACTTTGGCTCAGGTCATGATCTCACGGTTCGTAAGTTCGAGCCCTGTGTTGGACTCTTTGCTAACAGCTCAGAGCCCGGAGCCTGTTTCGGAGTCTGTGTCTCCCTCTCTCTCTCTGCTCCTCCCCTTCTCATACTCTATGTGTCTCTCTCTTAAAAATAAAATAAATATTAAAAAAATTCTCATCAGTGGGCTTCGAGGAAAGCAGATTACCCTCCTTATGTGGGTGGGCCTTATCCAATCAGTTGAAGGCCTTAAGAGCACCGAGTCCTGCCGGCAGACTGCCTTTGGACTCAAACCGCAACACTTCCCTGGGTCTCCTGCCTTCTGGCCCACTCTGCAGATTTCCGAGGTGCTGGCCTCCACCGCTGCAAATGTCCTAAAATAAAGCTCTCCTTCGTGAATGACTTGGTTTATGTTTAAAACGAAGTCAAGTCAGTTTTGTAAATAAAGTAAGAAAGCGTGAAGGGGGGCACCTCTGCCACGCGCCTGGCAACTCCGTGCGTACCCCCAGCGCCCACACTGGCAAAGGCTCCAACTGCAGCCAATCAGCTCCCTGCCCTTTGGTGGTCTTTTTTTTTTTTTTTTTTGGAGCATGGGATACCGGCCTTAGGGGGCTTCTCCTCGTGCTTCATGTAAGTAGCTGTCAGAATTTAAAAGTGGTTTGTTGTGTTTTCACCGGGCCAGCCTGTCAGGCCGTGTGCTTGGCCAGGCGGTGTGCAAAAGACACGGAGGGAAGTGACTGGGCTTCAGGGGACGCTGGGGTGACAACCTGGGCAGCTTTGCCCTCACACCCTTTCCTCATCATCGTGACCTGCCTCTGTCGAGAGCCAGTCTGAATATTCTAGGTCGGACGGCGCCCGGGGTGGCTCAGGGCATCAAGCATGTGATTTTGGCTAGGGTGGTGATCTCATGGTTCATGAGTTTGAGCCCCACGCCCGGCTCTGTGCTGACAGCCAGGAGGCTGCTTCGGATTCTCTATCTCCTTCTCTCTCTGCCCCTCCCCGCCTCTCAAAAATAAACAAACAAAAAATAATAGTCCACAAATATTCAGGGCTCAGTCGGTTAAGCGGCCGACTTCGGCTCAGGTCATGATCTCATGGTCTGTGGGTTCAAGCCCCGTGTCGGGCTCTGTGCTGACGGCTCGGAGCCTGGAGCCTGCTTTGGAGTCTGCGTCTCTCTGTCTCTCTCTGCCCCTCCCCTGCTCACGCTCTCTCTCTCTCTCTCTCTCTCTCAAAAATAAACGGTAGGAAAACTTAAAAATATAGAAATAAATATACTAGATCCGGGCCTGCAGAGCTCCTCACCCCCTCCTCTCCCCGTGTGCTCTCGCTCTCTCTTCCTTTGTCATCTGCTGGGTGGGCACGGAGGGTCCCGGGGAGGGCTCCGAAGCCCCGGAAAGAGGCGGCCCCGCGGTGCGGAGGGGGGCCGGCTTTCCAGGAGCCGCAGCGCCGCCCGCATCGGGAGCGGGAAATGAGCCTGTCGCGTGGCAAGCCGCTGGGGCTTGGGGACTGCTCGTCGCAGCCGCTGGGGTGTACTGCTTCTGACTGACAGATCCTTCGAACTTGCTTAATCCTCTGAAACAGGCCTCCGAGATCCGTTCCGTCGCCGTCCTGACCTGTAGATGAGGCCCGCCAAGCGCTTTCTCGCGAGAAGTGAGAGAGCCACGCGTCTGACCCAGACCGGCGGCCTTCACAACCCCCTCCGACCCTCCGCGGTCACCCTCCAGAAGGTACGACTCAAGGGCAAAGACGGTTCCTGTCCCTGGGCTCTGCAGCCCCTGCCCGCCACAGTGGATTTCCGGTTCCCATGGGAGGGGGGCGGGGGGGATGTGGTCCCAGCCGCCAGCCTGCAGTCTCAGCGTGTCCTCCCTCTCCTATCCGGGAGGACTCACAGGTGGCTTGGCCTGCCCCTCTTCTAAGAGGAGCCCGCCCTGAGATGACACGTGAGGGACGCAGCACGGTGCCGCCGCATAATAGACTCTCAGTAAATGTTTGAGATTATTATCGCTAACGGTGGTGGGCGCTGGCCCAGAAGCCGCTCAGCTCCGCGACCGAGCCGGAGAGGCTGGGTTCAAATGCCATCTCTCCCGCCTGCTGGCTGTGTGACCTTGGGTAGGTGACTCCACCTCTCTGCGCTTCAGTTGTCCCATCCATAAAATGAGACCAGGCGCTACCGATTTCGCAGGGCGATTGCCAGGATCAAGATATAAGCGTCCGACTTGGGCTCAGGTCATGATCTCCTGGTTTGCGAGTTCGAGCCCCGCATGGGGCTCTGTGCTGACAGCTCGGAGCCTGGATCCTGCTTCGGATTCTGTGTCTCCCTCTCTCTCTGCCCCTCCCCTGCTTGCACTCCGTCTCTCTCTCTCAAAAAATAAACATTAAAATAAATTTTTTAAAGCTATAAGATGCTCCTACAGCCCCTGCCCCCCGCGTGAGGTTTTACTATCCTGCTAACGCTGTCTGCTCTTGGATCGCACCTCCTGGGGCCCCAAGGCCACAGCTGGTTCTCTGACCAGCCTCCCCAGGCTGCCCACGACCTGCCCTGCGTCGCTCCCACCTCCCCCCTTCTCCCCCGCCTCCCTGCAGCTCCTGGCTCCTGTCCCAGCCCGGGTTCCAGAGCCATCTCCTCCCCTCCCATCTGCCCCTCAGCCCCAGGGTGACCAGAACCCCTCGCCTCGTGGGACAGCTTTCTAGCACTCTCCCCCTTTTTAAGAGATTGACTGCAATTTCTATAATAACATCACATTAGCTAGAAATTAATGTCCTCATTAAGACAGCAATTAGGCACATTAGCGCGGCAATAAAAGAGAAGCTTATGAAATAATTGCTGATTCCAAAATGCCTTTAATTTAGTGTTTTATATTGCACCGTGTTATTAATTTTTTCCCTCGGCAGAAGATAATAAGAGAAACATTTGAATTGTGGGAAGGTTTAAAATAAAATAAAAAAAAATTCTTTTTTTTAAAGGAAAGCCATGTCGATGCCTTCTTCTCCCCGAAGCCCCCCCGGCGATTCCCGGACCTGTCGGTGACGGCGGGGACGGACGGAGGTGGGCGGGGGGTCGGGCCGCCGCGTCTTGGGTCTCTTGGCCGAGTCTGGAATCAGGGCGTCTTTGATCCCAGAAGCAGGGGATCGCCCCGGAACGCGAATCCCTGTGTGTTTGATTTGTTCCCAGTGGTTTCCGTCTCCAGAAGTCAAGTGCTTTGAGCTCGTGTTTCCTTGGTTCTGAAGCAGCTCGGTCGCTGGCGTCAGGAGCTGCCCGGCCCGGCGGGGAAGACAGACGGACGCGTGAGAAAATGCCCCAGTAGCCCGGGAATAGCGCTGCTTTGACGGATGGGGAAGTCATGAGGGAAAAGGCGGCTGCGGAGTAAATTTCTGGAAGGTTCTTTTGCCCCCATCTGAAGCCCCGAGTCAACCCTAGCCTCCCTGAACGGGGCGCAGCCGGACGGGAGGCGGCTCCTGCGGGGAGCCGCGGAATTAGCTGGCACCCCTGAGTGTCCTTGCCCCAAATCTGGAACCTTCTCTAGCTGTCTTAGGCTGGACTCCCTCCAGAGGCGGACCCTGAGAGCAAGGAGTTTATTTGGGAGGTGGCCCCAGGTAGCACCAGCCGGGGCAAGAAGGGGCAGCGAGACAGGGAAGGGAAGGAGGCAGTTTCGGGCAGTGGTAAGGGTGGAAGGAGCTGATGAGGGGCCGGAGGGCGGCATGCCTGTCCGAGTTAGGGGCGGCCTCTCAAAGGAGGGGACGCGGGAGCGGGGACATGGTGAGGTGGGGGTGGGGCCCACGTGAAGATCAGGGGAGAGGCTTCAGGCAGGAGAGCAGTAGGTGCAAAGGCCCGGAGGTGGGTGCAAGCTTGGGGAGTGTGAAGATTGTCTGGAAGTGAGAGCGGGAGAGTGAGGGGCTCGTGACTAGAGATCGAGAATGGAAGGAACGGGGAAGAATTTGTAAGGAAGGGAAGGAGAGGGTAACTGAATCCAGGTTCTTCTTCGAGGAAGGGCAAGGCATGCTTGACGCGCCCACGTGCCGGCCAGCCCTCGTGTCAGTTACTATAGCCCATTATGCTGTGTAACAAACAGGCCCCAGCCCAGTGGCGGAGACGGTCGGCCTTCATTATGGCTCACGGTCTGGCCGTTTCTCCTGGCTGGGCTTGTTCAGGAGTCTCCGGTCAGCCGTGGGTCTGGGGGCCACTCTTGATTCACCCGGGTTGGGCTCCGTCACATGTGTGGGGCTCGGCTGGGACCCCAGGGCTCTCCTCGACACGCCTGGGCCGGCTCGCCCGGGCTTCAGTCAGGTGACAGGCAGGGCTGCCGGGGAGCCGAGCCACACAGCACCCCCCCGGGCCCCAGATCCTGGCTGAAGACTCGCCCCGATTCAAACGGGGTGCAGAAATAGGCTCCGCCCCCTGAGGGCAGGAGCTACTCAGTGCTGAGGCGAGGGCATCCGCCCGACCACCGGGGAGTCAGTCTACACCAGCCGCATGGCTTCTTCGGGACTTTCGGTAATCACTCCCTGTCCCTCCCTGGCTCTTCTCAAGGCACCCTACAGTCTTCGACTCCAGCTCCAGCCTCTCCAGAATTCTTCCCGCCCTGGGGGTTTGCTCCCCTCTGGTCCCAAAGGGTCTGTAGCTTGTGTTGTTCAGAACCTCAAATCTCTGGCAAGGCTTGCTTTCCTCCTCTGCTTTGGGGCATGACTGGAACCGAAATCTGTTGTTGAAATAATTGGCTCCCTTAATAGCGAACCGAGAGTCGGTGTCGGCTACAGCGGGACAGAGGTTCGTCCACAGGGTGCCCCTGACCACAGGAGAAATGGGCCCTCGCGGCGTGGCTCGAGCGCACCCCATGCCCTCTTGTGCAGTGTCCAACCTGCCCAACCATACCAGCCTGCCCTGATTATGGGAGCGGAGAGGAAGAGGGAAGAGACAAAGAAGGGGAAGGGGGTTCCACTGGGATCCAGGGCACCCTTTAACCTTCGCACTCTGGCCAGATGAAGAACCTTTCTCAGACGGATGAGGGCCCCAGTGGGGAGCCAGCCCAGCAAGCCGGGATGGGCACCCGGGCAAGCAGCCTAATCTCTTGTGGACCGAGCCTGGACCAGGCCCTGTGGGCGAGGAGGATCAGAAGAAGGGGAGGGAAGAGGGTAGGAAAGTCCCCGTTGAACCTACTCCCCCCACCCAGTCTGTATCCCGGGGAATGGAGTGCAGCTGGGTTCTGGGTTGCCATAGTGACTAGCAGGAAGGATTGGGGGGGAAAAACACCCCGGGGGCATGAGGAAGCGCTGTGCTCTCAGCCCTGGGAGGCAGGGGGTGGAGGGAAAAGCCGGGGATCAGAATCTCCTGCGGAGAAAAAGCTAAAAGAACTCTGCCAGGGTAGGTGGTGTCGGGGAGCCTGGAACCTTCCATGCCTCCCCCCGCACCTCCGCCAGCGATCCAAAGGGAGAACGGGTGGAGGCGCTCCCAGCTCTGGTGTGGGTGCTTCCAAACCCACTTCCGGGGCCCACCTGGGCAGCCGTGGGCGCCCCATCCAGTGTGGGGGGGGGGGGCAGGGCCTCCGTATGGATTTTCTTCTTTTTAATTTCCAAGTCCGCCTCAGGACAAGGTGCTGGCGGGGGCATCGCACAGGCCTGACACCCCTCAAATTATCCCTCAAACTCAGGAAAGGGCTCAGCCTCACCGCCCGGCCCCTCCCTCGTGCTCCGCACGGAAAGGTCCACACATCATGGGGTGTGAGGAGGAGGGTGGGTTTACACCCCCAGAGGGAACCGGCAGCCCGGTTCTCCTCCCTCTAGCTTCTCTCAACCTCCAAGAAAGCAGAGAAGGCACAGCGTGGTGGCAGCTGCGATTTTTTTTTTAATCTGTTAATAAAACCGCAAGTGAATCAAATCCGCTCGAAGGGAAAGGGTGGGGGGCGGTGTGCGGCGAGGCAAGGGCCATGGTGTTTGCAGAAGTTGGAAATTTAATAAGAAGGGAAAATAAAAATAGCCCCTGTGCCAGAGACACAGAGCGAGGGGTGGGAGAAGTGGGTGGGCATGGGACTCCAGGCTGGTCCTGGAGTCTGGAGAAGCAGGGGAGGCACGGCTAGGAGGGAGGGGGCTTGGAGCACCGGCCAGGGCGGCCCAGTTGCCTGGCAGACTTTCCGCAGGGGTAAGCGGGCCGTAGAGGTTAGGGATCGGCAGTCTGAAAGCCTAGGTGGGGAGGTGCAGCTCCTGGTCCCTTGGTCTTCGAGCTGGTCAGGATATGCATCACACCATCAGGGCTGCCATGAACGGCTGTGCAGGTTGCTCACTGCACAAGAGTGCTAGAACGAAGCCAGAGCAAGGGCTGGCGTCCTGTCTTCCCCTCACCACGCTCTTCATCTGCCCAGGAGAAAGGGTGCCTTTTAAGGATCCACAATAAGGGTGCGAACAACCCAAATGTCCATCGCCAGAGGAAAGGATAAACAAATGTGGCCCACCCAGAGGTTGGAATATGATTCAGCCGGAAAAAGGAGTTCTGATACGGACATACGCTGAAATGTGGGTGAAACTTGACAACGTTATACCCCGTGAAAGAAGCCAGAGGCAATAATTGATTCTACTTACATGAAATGTCCAGAATAAGTAAATCCGTAGAGACAGAAAGCAGATGGGGGGGTGGTGGCTGGGGACTGGGAGGAAAGGGAAGATTGGGGAGTGACTGAATGGGTACCGGTTTCCTTTTGGGGTGACGGGGACGTTCTGGAACGAGGTAGAAGTGGTGGCTGCACAACACTGCAAAGGTGCTAAACGCCACTGAAGTGTCTACTTCAAACTGGTTGAGTCTCACCTCAAGAAAGAAAGAAAGGGGCGCCTGGGGGGTTCAGTCGGTTGAGCAGCCGACTTCAGCTCCGGTCACAATCTCACAGTTCATGAGTTCGAGCCCTGCGTCGGGCTCTGTGCTGATGGCTCGGAGCCTGGAGCCTGCTTCAGATTCTGTGTCTCCCTTTCCCTCTGCCCCTCCCCGCTCATGCTCTGTCTCTCTCTCTCAGAAATAAAATTAACGTTAAAATTTAAAAAAAAAGAAAGAATGAAAGGGGGAGGAGAGGGGGAGGGAGGAAGGAAGAAAGGGAGGGAGGGAGGGAAAGATCCAGTAAAGACGACAGAACTCCAGCTGGGTCCCTGCACAAGACTGGTCACGCCCCATCTACCCCTAGAAAGCCCAGGGTTGCTGAGAGGGAGTCCAATTCCAGAGTGGCCTTGGAACACATTCATTCATTCAATCATTCATTCATCCACTCAGCAAGTATTCGCTGGGTGTTTATTTCATGCCAGGTGCGGTGCTGGGCGATGAACGGATACACCCCTGCCCTGGGGCTGCCCCTCCGGTGGGGGTGGCCAGACAGACCCAGAGAGCACAGCCGGGTCAGGTGGGCCAGCATGCCCGCTGCAGCTAAATCGGGGTGGACGGGGCGGGCAGGGGCACCGGGTGCTGGGTGCCCTCACCGAGGAGGTGCCGTGGGCACAGAGCTCTGAAGCTTGCCACGAGGAGTCACGTGGGATGTGGAGGAAGAGCATTCCAGGCAGGCGGAACGGCCAGTGCAAAGCACTGAGCCTCGTTGCCTGAAAGGAGTAACGCTAAGTGCGAGTGGTTGCTCGGAGGTAGTTAAGGTTCCGCTGGAGCCTCCCCCCGCCCCGCCCCGTTCTGACTTGTCTGACTTGGGTGAGGCACCCGCCGCTGGAGGAGGCACGATCCCCATAACCACGCCCCCCAGGCCAACAGGCTTGGATTTCTATCAACAGTTGATGAGCCCCGAGGTATTCTAGAAGCAAGGCACCAGTCATAGCAGCAAATCCTAGAAAGTGCGTATTATGTGATGGATGCTACCCTGTTCACTGATGTAATTGACATCGAAAATGTTACCATCTCCATTTTCCGGGTGGGGAGGCTGAGGCACAGAGCGATGAAGCGGTCCCGCCAAGTGAGCGAGAGGCAGCTGTGGATTTGAACTCACAGGGCTTTCTGCGGATCTGGGTGAGTGAGGATCCAGGAGCGTCTCCCGAGGCTGCACCTTAAAGGGGCCGGGAGCCTTCAGGCCTGGTTTTGGTTTGCTGCTGCCGCCCCCTCCACCCCCCCCCCCCCGGGGCTTGAAGACGACACAGGGTCCCAGGTGAGGGGGAGTCAGCATTGGCGGGTGATTGATGGTTTAATCGCTCGTTCTGCGACCCTGACCCTTCTAGCTGAGGCAGGCGGTCCCCGGCGAGAGGCCGAGACGGGATAATTTGGTTACCATAAAGAGAACGAAAATTCCAGAGACAGACTGAGAGAGAGAGATGCGCAGACCAGGGGCAGAATCGGAGCCGGTTAGTCTGGGCTCGGATGGGAGGGAGAAGGCAGACCCCCCCATCCTTTTGGGGGTCAGGGCCCTGGCAGCTCTCAGCCCCTCTCCAGCCTCCTCTGACTTCCTGTCTGGAGAATGGAGAGAGCCAGTGTCATGAGTGAATGGCCGCAGAGCACGGCCAAGGCCTGAGAGGGGACGGCAGCACATGGGCTCCCCCTGCACCGTCTGAGGGGACCTGGGAGGGAGGCGGGGGCTGGTGGAGCAGGGTGCCGGAGAGGACTGGGGGCTCCGGGTACTGAGGTCAGAAGCCTCGTGACATCCTTGACTTCATTCCTCTCTCTCTCTCTCTCTCTCTCTGTCTGTCTCTCTCTCCACTCACACCCAAACCTTGGACTTCTCCCCACCTGCACAGTCCCATCGGGTCCAGCCCCGCGTCGCCCTCCTGCACCTGCCAGCGCGTCCAGCCTGTTCCCCCGGCTCCCGGTCTCGCCTGGAGGCCTATGCCCCCCTCCGCCCCCAGGGGGCGCAGCTGAGCCCCGAGCCCCGCGGAGTTACAGTCGGCCCAGAACCGGCCGCGGCTCCCGCCTGGGCTCGCTCTCCCGGTGCTGCCGTCACGGATTCCCACGAACGTAGCTGCTGAAACAACACACGCGCATCGTCTCAGGTCCCCGAGGTCAGGGGTCTGGCTTCGGGGTCCCCGGGGTCAGCTGTCCGCGGACTGCCGGGCCCTGGGGAAAGAGCCCTTGTCTCCTTCGGGTGCTGGCAGAGTTTAGCTCCTTGCCCCCGTAGGACGGAGGTCCCCCTTTCCCTCCGGTCAGTCGGTGGAAGCGGTGGCCTGCAGTCATTGGCTCGCGGCCTCTCGCACCGTCTTCGAAACCAGCCAGGGGGGGTCCGTCTCACGCGACATCCCTCTGAACCCCCTTCTGCCTCACCTTCTGCATTCGAGGATTTGTGTTATGAGATTGGGCGCGCCCCATAATCAGGATAATCCCCCTGCCTGAAGATCCTTAACGTGGTTACATCTGCAAAGCCCCTTTGGCCGTGTGAGGTAATACGTTCACAAATTCTAGGGATTAGGACACAGACACCTTTGGGGGGCCATTGTGTCTATCAGCTTCCTCACTCAGAGCAAAACCCAAGTCGTCCCTGAGGCCACCAGGCCGTGCACCGCCCCCCCCCCACCTCCCTGTCCTTGTCTCCCTGCTTTCTTCCCCTCCCACTATTCTCCAGACTCCGTGGGCACAGTCCTGCCTCAGGGCCTTTGCACAGGCTCTTTCCGCTGCCTGGATCGTCTCCTCCCAGATATCTGCAAGCCTCCTCCCTCACCTCCTCCAGGTCTCCCCTCCCATGTCCCTTCCCCAGGAAGCCCTTCTCTGATACCCCTCCCCCTTTACAACCACCACAAAATCGCATTACTGCTTTCTTTATTTGCGCTCACCGGGATAGACCAAGGATAGTTACTCGTCTGTCTGTCTTATCTGGCCGCCCCTGCCCAGATGTCAGCTCTGCCAGGGAGGTTCCTGGGTTCTGCTGTTCCCTGCTGACTCCGTGTTTGTTAAATGAATGCAGGGCAGCTGGCAGGGCCCCAGTGTGAAGGAGGACCTAGGGCCCAGCGGAAGGCAGGAGGGGCAGGCAGAGAGGTCGGTGTGGGGGGGGGGGAGGGAGCGCAGAAGAACTTCTAGAAGAACCCTGAAGAGGACACTGTAAGGAAATGAGCCCGCATGGAGCCAGCCTTCCTCATGGGTGGCTTCCTGCTCTTCCTATAAGGGGCATTTATGGGGGTGGGGAAGGGGGAGGGGGCGGCAGGGGTGTTGACTGGATAAACTCTTAAGCTTCCTGACTTGTCCAGCACCTCGGATCACAGATGCCGCTGTGGTCCCCTGAGGTCGGAAGGCAGGTTGGGTACCATTCAGAACAAGACGGTCCAGATCCAAGCTCCGATCGCGATTTAGAGTTAACTCCTCCCCTCCTTGTTCTGCCCCTCCCCCCCAGTAGGGGCCCAACCGTCCCTCCTTCCTTCCCAGCCCTTCCTGTCACACTTAAAGAAAACCAGAACTGGACGACTGTTAAAGCGATGAAGATAAATTTTGCTTTTTAAAGAACGACGGCAATAGGGGGGGAAAGATAGCTCAGCGTAGAACCGGGCTCGGTTCTGGTTTACAGCCAAGGAGCGGGGCGGGGGGAGGGGGGGCAGTGGATGGAAAATTACTGGGAGAAAGCATCCCCAGTGGGGGGAGGTTTTAGCTCCAGTGACTTACGAGGATTCTTGCTGAAACTGGATTCTACAGGGAGGGGCGCAGAGAAGCCCAAGGTTGGCGACTGGGCGGCACCCAGAATCTGAGCTCGGGGAGGGAAGGGGAGTGTGGGAGGGGTCGAGTGGCGGTCCCCCAGAGGGTATGTGCCACGTCCTCCCCCCTGGAACCCGACCGGGACCTTGTCTGGTAAAAGCGTCTTTGCCGACAGGATTAAGAATCCTGGGGGGGGGGTGTCGGTCAATAGAGCATGTGTCTCTCGATCTCGGGGTTGTGAGTTCGAGCCCCACGTTGGGTGGAGAGATTACTTAAGTAAACTTTAAAACGAAGTTAAGAATCGTGGGATGAGCTCATCCTGGATCGTCTGAGTGAGCCTAAACCCAGGGACGAGTGTCCCTATGATACGGGGCAGAAACGAGAACAGAGACACCCCGGGAGCAGACCTGGGGCAGAGAGGCCGAGCTGAAGAGCTGGGCAGCCACCAGCCCGGGTGGAGGCGGGGGTGGGGGTGGGGGGTGGGGGGTGGGGGTGGGGGAGGGGGGGCGTGCCTGGGGCCACTGGAACCGGAAGAAGCCAGGGAAGGTTCTGCCCGGGGACCCCCCAGAGGCGGCTGGCCTGGCCCACACCTGGATTTCCCATTCCGGCCTCCAGAACTGGGAGAGAATAGATTCCTCTTGGTGTCGTCGAAGTTTGCGGTCCTTTGTAATAGCGGCCCTGGCGGCACTGGTTCTGCTGTCAACTGATACTGCCTTTGCGGGGGGGAGAGGGTGGCAGAGGGTGGGGGGCGCCTAGCAGGTGTTCGGAGCCCAGCCTTCGCTTTCAGGGAACCCTCTCACCCAGCCCCTGCCTCTCCCTCAGGACCTGCTCTCTGCTCAGCCTGACTCTCTCCTCACCCTCCACACCCATCATATAATGCTTGCGGTGGGAGTCCCAGCACCTCCTCCAGGAAGCCCTCCTGGAAATACCCTGCATTTTGATCTACCGGAGCCCCTTTCTTCCGCCTTCCGCAGGTCACAAGGTCCCGAAAGCCCAGGGGACCCACAGCAGGCTCCCCGGGACGGCCTGCCGATGTTCCTCCTCTGGCTCGAAGTGAGGGGGGCACCGTGAGGGGGAGAGCACGAGGCTCGCAGCGCGGCCTCCCCGGAAGAAATCCTCCTCCTAAAAAGTCCTCTCCAAACCCGCCTTCCCCGAGCCCTCCAGACCCGAAACCCAGGGGGGGGGCCATCGACTTCGGAAACGCTCGCTGTGGGCTGGTGCCCCTCGCTGGGCACCGGCTCCACTTATTTGGGGCCTGAATGAAAACGCCCGTGTTAGCATCCTGTTACCCTAGTAGCACCCAGGTCACCGAAGTTTCCCGGCTCTCCACAGTCTGGGCACACGGTGGGCGGCACTTCCGGGCTCCCCTGCGGCGGGCTGTAGCCATGTGATGAGTGCGGGCCAATCAGCTGCAAGCAGCGTGGTGACGTCATTGCCAGGTTGGCCTATTTAATCGCTGATGCGGGTCCCTCTGCTCACTTTCTGCAGTGACTAAGAACCTTCTGGGTGGTTGCTGCCTCGTCAGCCTGGGTCCTGCTGTGAAGAGGACCCAGACAGAGGCCCCAGGGGGTTCCAAACGGTCATGAACCGTGAGTAAGAAACTTTTACGTCACCGGAATGTCGGGGTTCCCGCCGCATGACCCCTCATCTCGGCCCGCCAACCGCCCCCCCCCCTCGGGAGTCTGTCGGGAAGAGTCTGTTTTCTCGACTTTTCCAGCTGCGAGAGCCGCAGAGCTGTGTCCCTCGGCGCTTGGCCCCCCTCCTCCGTCTGCAAAGCCAGCCCTGTAACATCGAACCTTCTCCCTCTGCTTCCCCCTTATAAGGACACTTCGGATTGCAGTTAGGGGCCTCCCGGATAATCCACGATAATCTCCTGTGTTAAGAGCCTTAACTTAATCCCATCTGTAAAATCTCTTTTGCCACAGAAGATCGAGTTCGCAGGTCCCCGGAGCGCCGGAACTAATATCTTTGAGGGGGGGGGGGCGTCGTTCAGCGTCAACAGTGGGTCCACCTAGAAGCAAGGTTGCAAGTGCAAACCGTTTACTTGGGAAGCGACCCCAGGAAGGAGAGTGAGGAAATGAGGGAGCCCAGAACGGGCACCTTGTTGAGGTTACCGCTGTGGGCAACCGAGGCTCAAGCCCACAGGGGAATTCTGGGAGACACTGTGCGAGTGTGCAGTAAAGGCTTAGCCTTCCCCAAAAAGAGGTCTAGTCTTTGCCCTTTGCTCCTGAGAGGGGACCTGTGAGCCCGGAGCGGCTTGGTCGGTGAGAGTATCTTTGTTTACCGGGGACCCTGGGTCAGACAGTGTAGTCTACCAATATGATTTACGATGGGGGCCTTGGGTCGCGCTGGGTGGTAACAACGTGATTTATGGCGGGGAGGGGGGAGCGCTTGGGGCACGGGGTGTCAGCCCGACCTCCGGAGGGGCTGGAGACGGAGGTCAGCCACACGGATGGCCAACCAGATGTCTGTGACACAGACCCAGTAAAAGCCCTGGACGCGGCGGCTGGGCGAGCATCCGAGGTTGGCAGTACACCGTGAGCGTTGTCACGCACTGTTGCTGGGAGACGTTAGCACGGTCCGCTGGACTCCACTGGGAGGGGAGGGCGGGGAGCTCACGCCTGGCGCCTCCTGGCTCACGCGCCTCTCCCCTTGGTTGATTTGAATCTGCCTCCTTTCCCTGGGATGAGCCCTGACGGTTTGCACGTGAGAGCTGCTGGTGAGTCCTCGGGGACTGTCGAGGCGGAGGTGGGCTCAGGGACCCCACACCTGGGGTGGTCTTGGGGACTTTCCCGCTCTGCAGGAACGCGCCTCGGCGTTGTTCCACCCAAGGTGGGCGGGATCTGGGGCGTTTGTCCTCCAACCCTCACCTTTCATGTGCCAAGGCTGCTCCTGGGGGCGCCTGTACCCCCAGGTGCTTTCCCCTGAGAAAAGAGCCCTCAGGCAGAGAGTCGCAGGTGCCAGCAGTACCCGACGGCCGGTGTCACGGGGATATGCACAGGGGACCCGCGGTGTTGGCTTCGGCAGGCCCGTCCTGCCTGATACTCTGACGTTTGCTGAGAGCTGTGTAGGCGCTAGACACGGTCCAAACGCTTCTTTGGCTTCTGGAGCCTTGAGATCATCTGCGGTGTATTCATAAGACCATCATTGTGATGGAGAAACTGAGGCATGGGGAGGTTAAGTCACTCAAACAAGGTACGTTAGTCTGCTTGGGCCGCTGTTAACAAAATACTAGAGACTGTGTGTGTGCGTGCGTGCGCGTGCATGCGCGTGCATGCATGCAGAAATTTGTTTCTCACGGTTTCTGGAGACTGGAAGTCCAAGATCAAGTTGTCCGCTGGTCTGGGTCCTGGTGACAGTGACCTTCCTGATTTGAAGACAGCTACCTTCTCACTGGACCTCATGCGGCAGGAACAGAGAGAGAGAGAGAGAGAGAATGCATACGCCCTCCAGTGTCTTCTCTGAAGGACACTAATCCTACCGGATCATGGTCCCCCCGTGACCTCATGTAAGGCTCAGTCTCCAGATACAGTCCCCGTGAGGATGGTGGCTTCAGCACATGAACTTAGGGAGGACACGTTGGGTCCACGGCATAGGATCACAGAGCTCTTCTGTGCCGGAGCTGAGGCGTCAACCCTGACTCCACAACCCACTGCCCGCTGCTCCTGGCGGCCAGCCGAGAAGGGGAAAGCCTGTGGAGGGGAAGGGAGACGGGATGAGGGGGCCCGGGGGGAGCCACGGGCGGCCTTGGCTATCCCCAGGAAGCCCGGGCTTGGGGAAACCCGAACTTCAGCCTGCTTAGGGTGCCGAGAGCACCAGAAGGTACAGCTTGAGCGAGTGCTTTAAAGCCCAAATCGGACCTGGTCACGTTCATGACCGGAACTCTCCAGCGGCTTCTCGTCACTCGGAAAAGAATCTTGGCCCCTCCCCACGGCTCATAGCTCTGTCAGGTCCCACCCTAGTCTCCCACCACCGTTGCTCTCTCTCGCTCCAGCCTCCTCCACGTTTCTCAAACACAGCAAGCAAGTTCCAGCCACAGGGCCTTTGCAGATGCTTTCTCTCCCTCCATGAAGATCTGTGCCCCTGGCATATACGTGGTTCGCCCTCTCTCTTCCCTCGGGTTCCTGCTTCTGTCTCCCAATATCCCTTTTCTTGTCTTTTTTGGTAAGTAAGTTACTTTTTATTGTGATAAAATACGGCAACCTAAAGTTTACTGTTATAACCATTTTATTTATTGAAAAAAATTTTTAATGTTTATTTTGGAGAGACAGAGCAGAGCGCGAGCAGGAGAGGGGCAGAGAGAGAGGGAGACCCAGCATCCGAAGCAGGCTCCAGGCTGTGAGCCGTCATCACAGAGCCCGACGCGGGGCTTGAACTCACAGACCGTGAGATCATGACCTGAGCTGGAGTCAGACGGTTAACTAACTGAGTCACCCAGGCGCCCCTATCATAACCATTTTAAAGACAACTCGGTGGCATTAAGTATATTCACAGTGTTGTGTGTGTTAGAAAGGAGGGACGAGGAGACTCAGCACAGTGAAGAGAGGTTTTCATCAATGTTCTTCTTGCAAGCGCGGTGCCTGACGGACAGGGACACTGGGGGCACTTACGACAGACAGTTCACCTCCAGCATGCAAGTCCCGCCCCGGCTCCTCATTAGCTGAGTACCAGAGAGGTTACAGCCTGTCCCGGACGTCGCCTGTGCCCATGCGAGGCAAAGAGGCTGATTGGGACAAAGGTGCATCCCCTGAGATGACGCGGAGACTTTCAGTCTCTCCTCCCTTTTTTCTTTGGCTCATGGTCATTACAAAGCCCGCAAAAATAAGCCTGCGAAACGGAGGGGTGGGGGAAGAACTGGAGAGTGAAGTGTCTCAGTGTTTGGGACTCCATGGGAGGGCGGTTCGCACATACTTCCAGTAGTCGTAAACCTATTGTTAATTAAGCTCTCATTTGGAATTTCTGGAAATGAATCCTCTCTCTTACTTCTCAAAGTGTAACCATCACCACGGTCTAGTTCAGAACTATTTCATCCCTCTCAGTGGGAACCCTGTACCTTTAGGCGGTCGCTCCCCATTCTCCCCTCCATTCTCCTTGTCTTTTGTATTAATAAAGAACCTCCATTTAAAAAATGTGACTTATTTTGAGAGAGAGGATGCAAGTGGCATAGGAGCAGAGAGAGAGAGAATCCCAAGCAGGCTCTGCACTGTCAGCACAGAGCCCGACGTGGGGCTTGAACTCACGAACCGTGAGATCATGACCTGGGCCAAAATCAAGAGTCAGATGCTTAACCAAATAGAGCCACCCAGGCGCCCCAAGGCACCTCCATCTTTAACCTTGGTACATGGCCACCCAGGAAAATGACTTCATTTCCCAGCCTTCCTTGGGGCTATACCATGTGACTTTGCTCCGGCCAGTGGCAAGTCTATAGCCCGGGCACCTTCTGGGCTCTGCCCTTGAAGGGAAGGGGCGGAGCCTCCCCTGACCTTTCTCCTCCCTGCTGGCTGGAAAGTGGGCGTGCTGGGGAGTCATCTCAGGCCCAGCCTGAGGGGGGCAGAGCAGGAGACAGAAGGAGCCGACATCCTCACCATGTGGCCGACCTCCCCAGCCCTGGACCGTCTACAGCCAGACTGTCAAGTAAGCGTAAATAAACTCATCTCTTGGGACACCTGGCTGACCCAGTGGGAGGAGCACACAATTCTTGATCCCGGGGTCGTGAGTTCAAGCCCCTCGGTGGGTGTAGAGATGACTTAAATAAATAAATAAACTTTGATTAAAAAAGTGATCTCTTGGGGCACCTGGGTGGCTCAGTCGTTGAGTGTCAGACTTCAACTCAGGTCATGATCTCACAGTCTGTAAGTTCAAGCCCCGCATCAGGCCATGTGCTAACAGCTCAGAGCCTGGAGCCTGCTTCAGATTCTGTGTCTCCCTCTCTCTCTCTGCCCCTCCCCCACTCATGCTTTGTCTCTCCTGCCCTCAAAAATAAATAAACATTAAAAAAAAAAAACTTAAAAAAAAAAGGGATCTCTTGTTGGATTTCTGGTCCGGCAGCCTGTTTAGCAGGCGGGCCGCTGGCGAGGACTCCCGGCAGGCCGGGAAGCTGGCGGCCCTTGTCACGCAGGGACAAAACGTTTAGGTAGGTAGCCAGCTGCTGTAGACTGAATGTGTGTCTTCCTCCAAAACCAGATGTTGGAACCGAATCCCCAGTAGGGGGGCAATTGCGGGGGAGGGGGCTTTTGGGGTGATTAAGTCTTGAGGATGGAGTCCTTACAAATGGGATCACTGCCTTTATCAAAGAGATCCCAGGGGTGCCTGGGGGGCTCGGTCGGTTAAGCGGCCGACTTCAGCGCAGGTCATGATCTCGAGGTTTGTGAGTTCGAGCCCCGCATCGGGCTCTGTGCTGACAGCTCAGAGCCTGGAGCTTGCTTCGGATTCTCTCTCTCTCTCTGCCCCTCCCCTGTGCTCTGTATCTTTCTTGAAAATAAAAGAAACATTAAAAAAAATATAAGAGACCCCAGAGAGCCCCCTCGCCCCTTCCACTGCCTGAGGGCGACAGAGAAGACGCCGCCCATGAGCCAGGCAGCAGGTCCTCCCCAAACACCAAATCTGCCAGTGCCTTGACTTTGGACTTCAGGATTCCAGAACCTAGAGATACGTGTCTTTTGTCTATAAGCCACCGGGTCTATTGTAATCTGCTATAACAGCCCGAATGGCCTGAGACGCCTGGCATCTGTGAGATCCTCCAAGTCGGCGACGGTCAGCAGGGACCTGTGTTCTGGGGGCGCCTGGGGGGGCTCAGTCGGCTCAGCCTCCGACTCTTGGTTTCAGCTCAGGTCATGACCTGGTGGCTTTGTGGGTTCGAGCCCCGGGCTGGGCTCTGCGCTGGCAGTGCAGAGCCTGCTTGGGATTCTCGCTCTCTCTCTCTCTCTCTCTGCCCCTCCCCCACTCACACTGTCTCTGTCTCTCAAACTAAACTTAAAAAAAAATAATTTCTAAAAATAAAAATAAAAATCAAGGCCCTGTGTTCTTGAAGCCATGGCATTTCCCTCGCTCTCTGCACCCGTTCGGTTCCTGGGTTCGACGGCAAGCGTCTCATGTCAAACTCGGGGGGGTGGGGGAGACCGCATGTCCTGGGAGCAACCATTTGGACAGCGGTGGGGGCGGGGAAGCTGCATGGGGGGCGGGGCCTGTCGCTACAAGGCCTCGCATCTGCCTTCACTAACGCCCGCGGAAGAAGGTTTCCTTCAGCGGCGGCGACGGGGATTCCATACCCGGAAAGCAAGCAGCGTGTGCCCGGTACACAGAAGGTGCTCGATAAATGTTCACCGTGTCCCCACCACCGCCGCCTCTGGTTTGGGGAAGGAGATGCCCCTTCCTGCCCGGTGAGTTCCCTTCAACCTGCCCACCTGGCTTCCTCACTAGCCCCCACAGCCCACCCTCCCCCCTGCCGGCAGCTGGCTGCACGTCCCCCCCCCTCCCCCCCCCCGCCGGTTTCCTGCGAAACCTTTTATGATCCTCCTCTGACTACTAAGCGGTTAAAAATATCCACTCCGCCCAGGCAATTTTGCTAAGCTGGTGTCAGGGGGAGAAAGGGAGACGAGGGAGAGCTCACAAATGAAGCAAATTGCTGAAAATCGGATTTTTACTGTCTTATCTAGGAACCACATGAGAGGAGAGGAGATTGCAATTTCTACCGGAACTTTCTCACACCCCCGGCGTCTGGGGCAAGAAAGTGGCGGAGAGCTGGGAGGAGCGGGTCGGAGGAGCCTGGGGAGAGAGCAGAAGGGAAGACAGAGGCTGAAGAGGGAGGGCGCAGGTGGGGGAGTGAACGGGAGGCAGGGACAAGAGTCGTGTGGAAAACTGAGGGGCAGCAGCCGAGAAAGGCTGGGGAGGGAGGGTCACCAGGGGGTCCGGATGCCAGACCTCAGCCAGGGGCTCCCGCAGGGACTGGGCCTCTTTCGGAGCCCCTCGCGGACGATTGTAATTGTCCAGGAAGGGCGCCTGGGGGGCTCAGTCGGTTAAGCCTCTGACTCTTGGTTTCAGCTCAGGTCGCGATCTCACGGTTTGTGGGTTCGAGCCCCTCGTGGGGCTCTGTGCTGACTGCGCATCCTGCTTGGGATTCTCTCTCTCTCTCCCCCTCTCTCTCAAGAATCAGTAAATAAATTTTAAAAAATAATAAAAAGAAAAAAGAGATAACATCTATTGATTAAAAAAACCAAAACAGTTGCTTTTGGGGGCTGGACCAAACTCCAGTCCTCAGGTCTCCTCTAATAACAGAGACCGTTGGTTGCTCGAGCTGCCTCAGGTGCGCTGGGCATGGAGCTTCCGGCCCCCACGGCTGCCAGCCGTGAACCTCACACTTCCGGCAGACAAGGGAACCGGCAGAGCCTGCTTCCCCTGTCAACCTTCAGGGTCTGTCTCTAGGATCTGGGGCTCCCTTGCCAAGAACCATCTTGGTCTCTCCTGGATTCGTTAGCAAGCTGGGCTGCCTCAGTTTCCCCTGCTGTAAGTGGGGAGATCCTGTGTAATAGTTAGCACAGCCTTGGTTTACGCTGCATGACAAACAAGCCCAGCCCGCTCAGGCTCTTGGTTCCAGCCCGGCTGCTTATCAGCAGCCTGGGAAGTGGGAACTCTCAGAAGACACTCGGTTATGATACCGGGGCCGTGGCAGGTCGGCGTGGCCGGGATGGGTGTTTCCGAGGCCCCGTCACGGAGGCAGGCAACACACAGGTGCGGACGCTTTTGCAAACGCGGCCGCCCGGCCGCCGGCCCAGAGCCGAACGCTTTTCTGTCCTTCTCCCTGCCCTACATTCCTTCAGAGCCGGAGGTTAATAAACTCATCACTGACGAGCAGGGAACACGTCTGCAGAGGTTTTAATTACAGCAGAAAATTGGCCCAATTGGTATTTAATGTAGAGTAAGTGTCGAGTTAACTGGTCAGGGCAGGAGGAGCTGAGGGTTGCGCGGAGGCGTCCTGAGCCCCGCCTGGCCCGTTTCCCCCCCCCCGAGAGCCCTCGAGGGCAGGGGACACCGTAGTGCTGGCTCTCTGGGGGCTGTGGTGGGACCTCAGGACCCCGGGGGAGGAAAGGAAGCAGCCCGGGGTGAAGAGGTAAGAAGCCGTTTCTGAAAGCTCAGCTCCGGGCTCTGCCGTCTGGCCTCAGAGGTTTTCTCTTTGCAAAGTTTGACCTTCATCTCTTCCAGGCGGCCTTGGAGGGAGTGCAGGGTATCGGAGGAGCTGGGGAATGAACGGGGTGCACCTCTGCTAGGATTGGGGGGGGGACTGGTCCCGGGAGGGGGGCAAGATGGAGCTGCAGGGGCTAAACTTTCTAGGTGAGGAGTCCCCACACCCTTCTCTCACCCAGCCTCCCCGGTACGCGCAGGGGAGCCAAGGAGGGAACCTTCTAGGAGAGTCCGTGTTCAAGGGAGAAAAAAACAGCCCCAAACAATCAGAGGCCACGGAAGCCAACCCCACCCAGAATCCACCACGATTTATGAATTTTCCATGGTTTCCAGGCCCCCCGAGATGACTGTGTCCTTCCAGAGAGACCATTTAGAAATGAAAAGTACAGACTCTGGGGGCGCCTGGGGGGCTCACTTGGGTAAGTCTCTGACTCCTGATTTCAGCTCAGGTCATGATCTCCTGGTTCAGGGGATCAACCCCTGTGTCGGCTCTGTGCTGGTGGTGTGGAGCCTGTTGGGGATTCTCTCTCTGCCCCTCCCCAACTTGTTCTTTCTCAAAATAAATAAATAAACTTTTTTTTTTAAAGCATAGACTCTGGAATCAGACTGCCTAGATTCTTATGTGTGTTTTTTTTTGAGAGAGAGAGATAGAGTGTGAGTGGGGGAGGGACAGAGAGAGAGGGAGACACAATCGCAAGCAGGCTCCAGGCTCTGAGCTGTCAGCACAGAGCCCCACGCGGGGTTGGAACCCACCAACTACGAGATCATGACCTGAGCTGAAGTCAGACGCCACCCAGGTGGCCCCTGGACAGCCTAGATTCTATCTCTGACTCTCGCCACTTACTAGCTGGGCGACTGAGGGCAAGTGACTTAACCTGTGTCTCAATTTCCTCGACTGTAAAAGGGGGGGTGTCATTTCCGGTGGTTAGGTTACTCTGCAGGAAAAAAAAACCCAGCATCTCGGGGACTGCAAATCACAGGCTTGTTTCTCTCTCACGGTTCACGTCCATTTCGGGCCGTTGGGGGGAGGGTCTGCTTATCACAGCCACCGGTGGAGCAGTCACACTCTGGAACATTCTGGAACATTCCTTGCCGTCCTGCCAGAAGGAAAAGAGCTTTGGAAGGTCGTGCACGGGGCCATTAAATGCTCTAGTTAGGAATGACCTGTGTCAGTTTCTCTCACAGCTCATTGGTTAGAAGTAGTCACATGACCGCCCCCCCATGGGTGGGCAGGAAGCCCAATTCCTGGCCCGCAGCACCGATGGCTCCAACTCACAGGTTGGCGTGAAAGCCGAATGCCGCACGTGAAGAGCTCAGCACGGGGCCTGGGATACACCGCGCACTTCTCGGGTTCTCGGTTTTGTGTTTTCTCAGGAAAGGAGGCTTCGTGCCCCTGTGGTGCTGGCGGAGCCGGGCCAAGATGGACCAGGCGCTGGATGCCGGGAAGATGTGTGCCGGGGCCATCTGAACGCTGAGGCACACCCGGGCCTGACCTTGAACTCAGACAAGACCCCGGAGCTCCATCACGCGCTCCAGGGAGGGGGTTGGGACCTGGAGGCCGTGCGGACCCTCCAAGGGGCACCGCCTGCCCCCACAGAGACCTGCCTTTTGCCCACGCCATCCGTGCCCCCTCCTCCCCCCCCCCGCCAAGGGCAAGGGCGCACGGCACGTTGGCTTCAGCCCGCGGCCGGGACCTCCGCAGGTAGGAGCCTGTGCTACCCCTCATGTCCCTGAGTATCTGTTGCTTCATAACCTTGTGTCTTGGCCGGGAGGAGCACTCCCTCAGAACCGTCACACTCCCTCAGGTCTGGGCCCCAAACAGAGGAGGTGACAAGCAACAGGGGAGGAAACAGGCCCCCCTGAGAGGCAAAGTCCACCGGCTCAGGGTCTCCCGGCAAAAAGCAGATTCAAACCCAGGCTGCTCTATCTTCAGAGCTTTAACCGAACGTCACCAAGCTGCGTCTCTGTGTCCCGTCCCCTGCACTCGCTCCCCACATGTCCCACCAGCCTCCCCCGACCGGCCCTCCTGGACCGGGCAGCTCTGCAGAACCCCTGGGTTCCTCACCCCGCAACCAGAGCTGACTTCAAGGCTGGGAACCCAGGTGTCCAAGGCACCTGGGGAGCGCCCTGAACATATCTGACAGTGGCCCGCAAAGCACTGGTCACCCCGGGGAAAGCCAGGAGCCCTCGCAGACGCTAATGGCCTCAGCAGAGCCCAGCTGGGCGGCCTCTCCCTGCAGCTTTGGCTTCTGCAAGAAGACAGAGCAACAAAGCAGGGCCCTTCACCGGCTCCCAGATACTCCTCCAGCCCTCCCCCGTGGGGACAGTCGGACGCCACAGCTGGCTGTGCCCCGGAGAGGCCGCTTACTGGGTTCCGCAGCCACAACGGTGGATTCCGGGACCCAGGGAGCAGTGGGCGGCGTCCTGGAGCGCAGGTGGACAGAGGGGACCGAGTGCCAGCCTGCCCTCCCTTCCCCCCCCATCTGAGGGACGTCCCCTGTGTACACCATCCATCTTCTGTTATGAGGGGCAGAGATGGCCCCCAAAGCGCCCCGGCTTCCCGGCCTTCATTGGCTGCGAGCTAAGCCCTGCCTGGGGCCTCCCTGCCCGGCGAGGGCAGGAGAGGCGAGTTAAGGAGGATTTAGAGACCCGCCCGCCTGCCGAGAGATTAGATGAGATCAATACACCGGGCCAGTGGGATCCTGCAGAGGGGCTCCTTAAGACCCGTGACCCTGGGAGGTAATTAACGGGCAGGTCGGCCAGAACCCTCCCCCGCACCTCTGCCCTACTTGGCCGGGAGGCTGGGGTCCTGGCCCCCTCCTGCTCCACGCCAGCCCTGCCTGCCGGTTCAGAATGTGGGCCCTCCATCCGGCTACTCCCCCGGGGGGGCCTGGAGTGATCACCGTCAAAGCCTCACTTCCTGAGCGCTCGCCTTGTGCCGGAAGCTGTCTATAGCTTCATAGAGCGCCCTGATTTTTTTTCTAGAAGGCAGGTTGCTGTCATGAAGTCTGTTTTGCCGATGGAGTAACTGAGGCGTGGGGAGACGAGGGGGCTTGTCCAGTGTCACCCCACAAGGAATCATGAATCTGGAATTCAAATCGAGGCATGAGGGGGGCCAGAGCTTGGGCCCCTAAACTTCCAGACTACAGTTTCCTCTGCCCCCCCCCCCATTGGCTTTAACTGTTGATAAAGCAACACTAATAACACCAACATGTCCCCAGGCATTGTTCCAACACCTTTAACCACCTGGAGCGTCCAAATGCAAGGGGAAACTCTATGAGCCAAAGCACATAGCACAAAGTCCGGGCCATCGGTGAAAGCATGTGACCCAGAAGGTCTATCCTCCAGAAAGAAAAAGGTTCCATTAATCTTGTCTTGAGAAAGCGTCACCACCACCACCACCCCCCCCCCCCGCACGTAGTGTTAATGGTGTTAACAATACCATTGTTATTCAAGGGTGGTCAATATATTTTTGTGGACTTGAACTGAACTGATGGTCATGGCTTTAAAAACGTATTTATTTATTTATTTTGAGAAAGAGAGTGAGCAGGAAACGGGCAGAGAGAGAGAATCCCAAGCAGGCTCTGCGCCGACAGCACGGAGCCCGACTTGGGGCCTGATCTCACAAACCCTGAGATCACGCCCTGAGCCAAAATCAAGGGTCAGGCACCTTATGGTTACGGCTTTTACTTCTAGTGACTTCGCTGACACAGTGACAAGATTGATGGTGTTAGGTGAGTACAGGGAGTGACTCCAGGGCACACCAGCGGCACCGAAGGCAGGGAATGGGAAGAAATCTCAACTCCACCGCTGACCAGCCGTGCCTTCATTCCTGCCCCCATAAAACGGGTTATTGTGAGGGCTACAGAAAATTGCATCTACGGCGTGTCTAACATGGTGCCTTGCACCTAGTAAGTACCAGATAAACGTGGACTTCAATTTTTTAGGGGGCTAGCAGGAGAGCTATATAAAACACAGACCGAACACCTCAAAACCAAAAAACAGAACAAAACAAAACAAAAAAACCGCCTCACAGCCTAGCAGCCACCTTGTGAGGTTCCGGGACTGTTGAAATGAGAGCAGAACTTGTTTTGACCACAAAAAGCAGGGCCGGGATCCTGTCATGTACAGAACAACGCCTGAACGGGGGTTTGAAGAACTATCCGTCACACCGATACATGTAGAAAGAGCTGCTCCCTATCAGTCCTGGGCATTTGCACCTCCCAGCAAGCCCAGCAAGTGGGGACTACGACTACTCCGTTGATAGATGAAGAAACGGAAGCTCAGCGAGGTTAAGAAACTTGACCAAGATCACACAGCATGTCGTGGCCAGGTTGGGACTCAGGCCCAGCTCTGTCTGACTCCGGATTCCTGCCCCGAGAAAGACTAGAAGACTAAAACCTAGAGGTCAGCAGTGATTTCCTCAAGGCTGGAAGTGTGGGAGAACGCTATTGTCTTTTGGTGCGCTCAGAGTGTCTTTCCTGCCGGTGATGGCTACAATAATGGAGCAAAATATTTTTATTCTTAAAACGATTTTTTTAGATGTTTATTTTTGAGAGACAGGGAGAGAGAGCGCGCGCAAGCAGAAGATGGGCAGAGAGAGAGGGAGACACAGAATCCGAAGCAGGCTCCAGGCTCTGAGCTGTCAGCACGGAGCCCAGCACGGAACTTGAACCCACGAACCGTGAGATCATGACGTGAGCTGAAATCGGATGCTTCACCGACGGAGCCACCGAGACGCCCCAAAGCTACATGTTTTTAAATGTGTTCTAAGTATAACCCTTTCGGTAAGAGGAAAAGCCCTTTGTGGTTAGGGTCCCCCTGAGAAGCAGACTGCTCTGTGGGTGACTTGGGGTCTGTTCTGGACATGGGAGAAGCTGTGGCATGTGACCCGAGGGTCCCGTGAGGTCGGGGAGCTGTTACCACCCCTAGGAGCTGTGGTCCTGGTCAGGCGAGTGACCGGCTCAGACCTGATCCCTCTGCCCTCCCGCCCTCCATCTCCTACCAGCGCCCCCTGTTGGCGAAATCCGGGAAGCCAGAGGACCAGGGAGCAGGGTAGAGCCCCCCAGCACCCCGAGCCAGGTGGAGAAGGGTCAAGGGTCAATTCTGAAGGCCACCTGGGACTATCTTTTTTTTTTTTTAATTTTTTTAACGTTTACTTATTTTTGAGAGACAAAGAGACAGAGTATGAGCCGGAGAAGGGCAGAGAGAGACACACAGAATCCGAAGCAGGCTCCAGGCTGTCAGCACAGAGCCCGACACGGGGCTCGAACTCACAGACCGTGAGATCGTGACCTGAGTCGAAGTCGGCCGCTCAACCAACTGAGCCGCCCGGGCCCCACCACCTGGGACTATCTTATCCAACCCTCCTTAACTTAGAACTCAGAACCGGCTACTACCGGTGGGAACACCTTTTAGAGAAATATTCGTTCTCCTGCACAAGATGCTACAGACGAGGACTTTGGCAAGCACAAAAAGTCAGTAACAACCTAAGATAAAGCCAGGGGGGACGATGAATTATTGAGTGGCTTATGGTCCCGACTACGGAGAACAAGACCCGAAAACAGTGGTACAAAAAGCACCCAAATCTACTGTGACCGCAGTGCACTGAATTGGATCCCCCTGCCTCCCCCGCCTCCAAAGTAGCCCAGGTCCTAACCCAGGATGGGACCTTCTTTGGAAATAGTCTTTGCAGGAGTGCTGAGGTAAGGATCTCAGGGTGGGCTCATCCTGGGCTTCAGAGCGGGTCCTAGATCCACCGACTGGGGTCCCTGCACGAGAAAGGAAAGGGAGTTTGGGGAAACACGGGGGAGACGGTCAAGGACTGCCGGGAGCCCCCAGAAGCAGGCAGATGGAGGAAGGATCCTTCCGGAGAGCCTCCTGAGGGAGGTGGCCCCGCTGAGCTGCTCGCCTGCAGACACCTGGCCCCCGGAACTGGGAGAGAACGCACTTCTCTTGCCGTAAGCCCGCCGGCTTCATGTGCTGTGTCGCAGCAGCCGCGAGACACGAGTACAGTGACCAGAGCAAGTTTCGGAATGAGTGCGTGTAGCGTGCCGGTCGGTGCCCCGGGTCCATCTGGGGTCACCTGAAGCTTTAGTGGACAGTTCCCAGAGAGCCTTGCAGCACCCCACCCCGAAGTGGGGGGATTTTCTCAGGGGTCCGCAAGGTCCCTGATGGCACCCAGGAGCAGCCCTGTATCCGGGAGGGACGGGAGCCAGTGGCGATGCCCCAACTCCCTCCCAGGGGGGTGGGGGGTGCACGCCGAGGTGTTCGATCTATTCCCAGAGTCTTCCAGAGGTCCCCAGGAGGACTGAGCCCCCTAGGTGCCCACAGGGGTCACCTGCTCATGAGCGCCCCACCCTGCGGCTTCCCACCTCCCCTGTGGTACTAATTGTCCAATCCTGCTGAACCGATTACCCAAATTCTGTGGCTTAAGACGGTGATCGTTTCTTATCGCTCACGTTTCTATGAATCAGGGACTCTGACAGGGCACGAGGGGAACAGCGTGTCTCTGCTGAGACCTCAGCCGGGAGCCTCAAAGGCTGGGGCTGGAGTCATCCGAAGGGCAACGCTCCTTGTAGGACCGCTGGCTGCCGCGGGCCTAACTGGAGCTGTCGTCTGTAGCACCCACATGTGTGGGCGGGGCTTCCCTACAACATGGCTGGGTTCCAAGGGCAGGAATTGAGAGGAAGAGGGGGAGGAGGAGGGAGGAGGAGGAGGAAGGAGGGAGGAGGAAGGAGGAGGAGGAAGGGGGAGAGGAGGGAAGAGGAGGAGGGAGGAGAGGAGGGAAGAGGAGGGGGAGGAGGAAGGAGGAAAGGAGGGAGGAGGAGGAGGGAGGAGGAGGGAGGAGGAAGGGGGAAGGAGGAGGAGGAGGAGGGAGGAGGAGGGAAGAGGAGGGAGGAGGAGGAGGAGGAGAGGAGGAGGGAGGAGGAAGGGGGAGAGGAGGGAGGAGGAAGGGGGAGAGGAGGGAGGAGGAAGGGGAGGGAGGAGGAAGGAGGAGGAGGAAGGAGGAGGAGGAGGGAGGAGGAAGGGGGAGGAGGAGGAGGGAGGAGGAAGGGGGAGAGGAGGGAGGAGGAGGAGGAGGGAGGAGGAAGAAGGAGGAGGAGGAGGAGGAGGAGGAGGGAGGAGGAAGGGGGAGAGGAGGGAGGAGGAAGGGGAGGGAGGAGGAGGGAGGAGGAGGGAGGAGGAAGGAGGAGGGAGGAGGAGGAAGGAGGAGGAAGAAGGAGGAAGGAGGAGAGAGGAGGAGGAAGGAGGAGGAAGGAAGGAGGAGGAGGGAGGAGGAAGGAGGAGGAGGAAAAAAAGCAAAGTGGGGAGCACCCGGTGGAAGCCATCCCACCTTCTGTGACCAGCCCCCGAAGCCTGTCAGAATCACCCCCTTTAGACTCCATTGGTCAGAGCAGTCACAAGCCCCACCCCGATTCAAGGAGAGGCACCCAGACCCCGCCTCTTGTGGGAGGAGCCTCAGCATATTGTGGAAAGAGCCTGGCAGAGGTCTAAATCCCCAGGATGCACATCTTTGAAAATCACAACCTGCCCTTCCCTTTTCACTCCCCGGTCCCCTGCAGCTGCTTCCTGGGGTCGCCTCCCGGACCAGCGACTGGCCCCCAGACCCTTGCTTGTCTCAGGGTCATTGCTTTTGAGGGAACTCAGACGAAGCCATCACACCAATCAGGGGCGCCTGGGTGGCTCGATCGGTTAAGCGTCTGACTCTTGGCTTGGGTTCGGGTCAGGATGCCACAGTTGGGAAGTTCGAGCCCCACACAGGGCTCTGCGCTGACCGCGCACTGACAGCGCGGAGCCTGCGTGGGAATCTCTGTCTCCCTCTCTGTGCCCTTCTCTCATTAGCATTCTCTCTCTCTCTCTCTCTCTTTCAAAATAAATAAATAAACATTTAAAAAAAGACATCACACAAATCAACACTACATTTACACAGGTGTACGTGAATGTTCAAGAAAAGATTTGTGAGGAAATGCACCGAACAGACAACAGTGGGCCCTCTGATGAGGGAACCAAGATGGGGGGCAGGAAGGTTCATCTGTAATATATGATTTTTCCCCCCAAGGAGGGATTTCCCGCGATCCCCTGTGGAATGCCATAGACAAGAGGACAAGGTCAGGAAGCACCCCCAACTTACTACTTCCAGTAACACCAGTCCTGAAGCAGCTTTGACTCTCTGAGCACACTCAGGAGCAGGCGGAAAGCACTAGAGGCAGCCGCTCTCTGTGCCCTTGGCTGGGAGCCACCAGCCCATTGGACGGTGGCTGAGCCGAGGGCTCGGGTGGTTCAAGGGTCCAGGATTTCGGGGCGACTGGAGAACGGCCTCCTTACAAGAGCATCGGAGCCTCGGTTACCCGATCTCTGAAAGGGGTACGACAGCAGCTCTCTCACAACGCTGCTCGTGAGGGTTACATGCCTTGTGACACATGAAAGTGACTGACACAGGGCCTCCCCCCCCCACACACACACACACAAATAACAGATGTACCGAGTAACAACTGGACGCCGGGAGTTTTCGGCGTTTGTCCTGTGGGACCCCACGTAAGTCCTCTCGGTCAGCTATGAAGTAGAAACTGTTACTGTCTCAGTTTTGTAAAAGATGGAACAGGAAGGTTAAGGAACGAGTCAAGGCCACTCAGGAAGACGGCCAGACCCTCCCTTTCCTTCTGATTCGGACTGCGGGGCTCCTCCCCATCGCGTCTACCCATTTTTCCCATGGAAAGAAACGAAGGAACAGACAGGAAAGGTCAGAGCTAGAGGGAGACTATGTTTTCTCGGGCTTTTAAAGGACGAGGAGGGGGGCGCGTGGGTGGTTCAGTCGGTTAAGTGTCCAACTCTGGAGTGCAGCTCGGGTCCCGGTCTCACAGTTTGTGAGATCGAGCCCCACGTTGGGCTCTGCGCCGATCGTGCGGCGGCTGCTTAGGATTCTCTGTCTCTCTCTCTCTCAAAATAAACAACTACACTTGAAAAAAATAATAAATAAATAAAATAAGGGAGTAGGAGGGCTGGTATAATCCAAGGAGCAGGTACCACCCCCCTCTCCATCCTTAACCACCGTCTGGGGTCCACCCAGACTCTTCTCTGCAAACCGGTGGTTCAGGACAAAGCCGGTGGGGGAAGTATCTCCTTCAAGATCAGAGGAAGGGGTTTCCCCCTCCGCTGACTCCCGTTTCACTTTAAAGGGGGGAAAAGCTTCCCCTTCCAGTGCAAGAAGGCAGAGCATCCGGTTCCTGGGGGCCTCGCAGCCCCGTTGCCATAGCAACCAGACTCCCCGGCAGTTTCTGGCACAGGACTTGGCCGGGCCCGCAGCTTGGGCTGGAGGGGACGAAGGGGTGGGAAGGAGACCTCAAAGGCATCCTCTTGCCCTCAGATTGGACCGCCCACTCCCCAGTGCCAGGGGAGGCTAGGAGCCCTCGTCGCCCCAGAGACGCGGGGGTGAACTTCCCTCCTGAATCTGGGGCAACTGTTTAAACTTTCCAACTTCCGTCCGCCCCGACGACTATCGTGAAAGCTCTCAGGATTCACACAGCGTAGGGACCCTGCCCGGCTCTAGGAGGCCTTTCCTTTCCTGTGTCCAACTTTTTATTGTTTCCCCTTCGACTGAGGTATTGCTTGGATAAGGTAAAGTGCCCAGATCTTAAGTTTTAGCGCAACGAATTTTTACGCAAGTATATACCCGTGTCTCCGCCACTCACACCCAGAGAGAATATGTCCACCCCTCCAGAAAATTCCCTTCTGCCCACTCCTGGAAGTCCAGATCCCCTGATCTGACTCTGTCACCACAGATGTGTTTTGCCCGCCCTTGAATTTCGCATACATGGAACCCTGCTGTATGCCCTCTTCCATCCGGTGTCATTCACGTAACATCGAACCTGTGGGGATCCTCCTTGCCGCCACAGGTATTATCAGGCTGTCCTTTTTCTTGGCTGTGTAATATTCCATCGTAACACCGGGCCACGATTTATTTCTCCGGCTGTTGATGGATATTTGAGTCGTTTGCAGTGATTGCTTCTTCCGAGAAAGCCACCATGAACATTCTTGTATATCAACGCAGGTTATATTTTGGTTGGGTAAATACCCAGGCATGCAAGGGCCGGGTCATTGGGCGGGCGTGTGTGCAGTTTGAGGAGACACTGCCAAACAGTTTTCCAGAGTGGCTGTAGCATTTTACATTCCCGCCAGCAGTGTGTGAAAGTTCCGGGGGGGGGGCTGGCCGGCTCAGTCGGAAGAGCGTGTGATCCTTGATCTCAAGGTCGTGAGTTTGAGCCCCACAAAGACCAAAAAACACCAAAAACCTTCCAATTGTCCACATCCTTGCCAACGCTTGGTACCATGTCTTTACCATTTTAGCCGTTCCCGGCTGGTCGTGTTGTGATATTTCACTGTGGTCGTAGATGCATTTCTCTGGTGACTTATGACGTTGAGCATCCTTCCATGTGCTTATTGACTATTCTGATATTCGACTTGGCTCATTGTCCAAGTCTTCTATCTTATCAATTTGGTTGTCTTCTTATTGATTTGTAGGAGCTCTTTATATGTTAAGGATATGCATCCTTTGTCAGATATACCTATTGCAAATATCTTCCTTTTGGGAGAATATCTCCTGCTCCAAATCATCTCCCCAAGTTCTGGACTGGGAGAGGGCACAAGAGCAAATAGTCACAGGGTCTCCTGGGCGGCTCGGTCAGTTAAGCATCTGACTCTTGATTTCTGCTCAGGTCGGGATCTCCTGGTTCATGATATTGAGCCCTGAGTTGGGTTCTGTGGCGATAGTGAGGAGCCTGCTTGTGATTCTCTCTCTTCCTCTCTCCCTGCCTCTCCTCTGCTCATATGCTCTCTCTCTCTCTCTCAATGAATAAGTACATTTAAAAAAAAAAGAAAAAGGGGCACCTGGGTGGCTCAGTCGGTTGAGCATCTGACTTCAGCTCAGGTCATGATTTCATGGTCTGTGAGTTCGAGCCCCGCGTCAGGCTCTGTGCTGACAACTCAGAGCCCGGAGCCTGCTTCAGATTCTGTGTCTCCCTCTCTCTCTGCCCTTCTCCACTCATGCTCTGTCTCTCTCTGCCTCAAAGATAAATAAACATTAAAAAAATTTAAAAAAAAGAAAAGAAAAGAGAACAGGTGTTTTTCATTAAAAAAAAAAAAAGAAAGAAAAAAAAAGAGCAAATAGCCAGATTGTTTCCCTGTTCTGTCTTCATGGAGGAACCCTGGTCTATTGAATGCCTGCGACATGCCAAGGACTTCCCATCAGTTATATCCTTAAATAGTTACAACATTCTTATTTAATTCACTTATTCGACCTATATTTGAGCATCTAATAGATGCTGGATATTGTGCGACACATGGAGAACAAGAGTCAGGGGCTAAAAAGAGACCGCGTCCCCGCGGGGAGGGGGAGGCAGACTGGACTCACGAAGACGGAGAAACAAGGCAGTAGCAGAGGGTGGGAAGTGCCAGAGAGGCGGTGGGTGGGAAGGTCCCACGGAGAAGGCGACAGGGAGCCGGGGCTTGAAGAAGGCAGTAGCATTAGCCACTGTGAGATCTGGGAGGAA
Source organism: Paguma larvata (assembly GCA_030068075.1). Classification (NCBI taxonomy): domain Eukaryota; kingdom Metazoa; phylum Chordata; class Mammalia; order Carnivora; family Viverridae; genus Paguma; species Paguma larvata. The sequence continues at coordinate 9,783,566 of CM057842.1, read as the reverse complement.
GGGCGTTCGGGGAAGGTGAAAAGTCTCCGCGAAGGCGAAGCACAGGAAGCAATGGGGAGAAGGTTCCGGAAGAGGCCGAGCGAGGGATTTGAATCGAACCTAGGCGCCGTGGGGATGGAGTGCAGGGTTCAGAACAGAATGACAACGTGAACTTTCTTGTCTTTTCGAAGAGCCCTCTGGGCCCCTGCAAAGACTGACAGGGGCGAAGGCCGAAGCAGGAGTCCAGGGCAGAGGTAACGACGACCCATGTGAGCCGCGATGGGGGCTGGGCTAGGGTGGGCACCACCCAAGTGGGAAGAAGTGGGCGATGTCTAAGGGACGTTTGCTTTACTCCGCTTCCTTCTCTTTTTTTGAATGAAGTATTAACTCGGATAAGGCAAAGTGCACACAGATCTTAAGCTTCAGCTCGATGAATCTTTACGCATGTATATACCTGTGTATCCACCACCCAAACCAAGAAAATTCCAGAAAATTCCCTCGTGCCCATTCCTGGAAGTCCAAAGCCCCCAGTCTGACTCCGTCACCATAGATTCGTTTTGCCTGTCCTTGAATTTCATATAGACGGAACCCTCCCGTGTGCCCTCCTCTGTCCGGTCTCTTCCACATAACCTGGAACTTGTGAGGATCCTGCTTCACGTTCTAGTTGAAGATGGTTGTTATCCTGGACTTAGAGGGAACTGGATCTCAGAGAGGTTAAGGGACTTGCCCAAGGTCACCCAGCCAGGAAACGGAAAATGCGGGTCTGACAGTTCAATTATATGTAAGATGCCCTGTCGTGGGGGGCATGACCTCCGGAAACCTAGAGATATGGGTATCCCAGTTGGTGGGGGGCCACAGAGGGCGGGGCCTGCGGACCCAGAAAATCCACCTGCCTTTATTGTGGTGCCTACTTGCTCCGGGCTGCCGGGCAGGCAAAGGGCAAGGTGCAAATTGAAAGGAGACCCTGTACACCCGGCAGGACCCATTCAGAGAGACCACAAGGATCCACCGCCCTCCAGAGAGACAGGAAGCCCTGGCTGGCTGCTGAGTGTTGGGGGTGGGGGGGGTACTTGGGAGCCGCGGCTGCCAGCCCCATTAGCACCACCGGCATTATCCCAGACTTCTGGGTGTGTAATTCTTCTCCCCCCACCCCAGTCTCTCCAGCATTTCCCCTGGCTGTAAACCCGACTCCCCCGGAAACAGCCGAGGAGGAGCCGCCTGCCACCGGGCCATTAGCACGGAGGGAAGGGGGTGGGGGGGGAGCGAGCAGTGGAGCAGTCGGCAGCAAGGGAAGAGATGGGGGTGTGGGGGGGAGACCGTGAGAGGACGAGGGAGGAGGAGGGAGGCGGGAACTGGAAAGGATGGGAGTTAGGTGGCAAGATGGGAGAGCAGAGAGGCAGGAAACCGGGTGGGGAGGGGAGAGGGAGCCCAGGCGGGCGGGGAGGGGGGAACACGTGTCCCATTTGGCCGCACACCGCGGGCCCAGGGGCAGCCGCGGCTCTCCTGCGCCTTTTCTGGTCAATGCCAAGGCCGAGGAGGGACTCTGCTGGGCGCCCTCCGTCCAGGAATTATTACAAAGCCACGCTCCCGGCCTACCCCCCCCCCCCCCCCCCCCGTGCGGGGACCGGCCCATTGCGTCCCTCTGCCCAGGAGCCCGACTTCGGGGGCTGCCCCAGCGCGGCGCCAGGATCTGGGGGGCAGGGGGGGCGCCGGCTGCTGGGCTCGAGGCAGCCGGGGGGGGGCAGACTATCTCCCCCACCGTGGCCCCCTCCTCCCCAAGTCCCGCCCCGCCCTCCAGCCCCTCCGGGGGCGCACGAGAGGCCCTTCCATTCCGAGGGAAATCAATGCCACGTTAATGTAAGATTTCCAGGCGGGCGGTGGGGGGGGGGGACTGCTTCATAAAAGATGTATTGTTTCCATTGCCTGCTCGCGGCTCCCTCCCCGGCCTCCCGCAAGATGGCGGCGCCCTGGCGGAGGGAGGGCGGGAGCCGAGCCCGTGGCCCGGGGAGGGGGCCGGAGGGGGGAGCGCGGCCCCTCTCTCCTGCTGCGGAAGGTGGGAAGAGGGGCCGGGATGAAGGAGAGAAGGGGGAGAGAGAGCTCGAGCCTGAGAGAGGGAGAGAGAGAGAGAGAAGAGGGGGCTGGGAGAATGATGGGGAGGCGGGAGCCAGTCAGAGGGAGGAGGGCGGGCTGGCAGGGGGGCGGAGGGGATGGCTGGGAGCCTGGGTGGGGGGGAAGAGAAAGGCGGCCCAAGGAGGTGGCACCGCGGGAGGCTGGAGAGCTGGCCTGGGAGCTGGGAGGGGGACGGAGGTGGAGGGGAGGCCGGAGAGAGGTGAGGTGGGGGAGGGCAGGGGGCCAGGAAGGCAGGCCAGGCCTGGGTGGGATGAGCGAGGGAGGGAGGAGGGGAAGGAACCGTGGGGGGAGCAAAAGGCAGTGAGGGGAGCCTGGTCTGAAGGGAACGGACCTCCCCCCCAGCCCAAGGCGTCCCTAGGCTCCACCCTCGCGTCTAGCCAGGGTCCCTGGCCAGCGCTCTCCTGGTTCCCGTGCACCCTCCCCCCACTTGGAGGTGGCTGCACCCCTTTGGCCCGGCTCCCCACTCTCGTTCCTGCCCTGGTACCAGAAGTGCCAAACCGGCAGGGAACACACCTCCCCCATTCGACTCCTTCTGGGCGTGTGGACAGCCTCCTCCCTCTGCTTTGCGTCTGTCGCGGCTCACCAGCTCCCCTGCAACCCGGCTGCCCTGCCCGGGCATTGGCATGGGGCAAGAGCCTCACCATGTCCCAACTCAAGGTCTCCAAAGTGGACCCCGGAGAGCCTCCCCGGCTTTCCTTAGCAGGGACCAGTGTTTGGCTACATCTGCACCCGTTCTATTTTCTGCAGAGGCTTCTCAGAGGTGCCAGAGAGGGGAAACTGAGGCAGAAGAGAGCCCAGAACCCAGTGACCTCCTTATTCCTCAAGGCTCCCACCCCTGGCCCCAAACCACCTGGAGTCCCTCCTCTTCCTCGCCTGCTCCCCCATCCTCCATTGACAACCACGATGAGAGTTTCAAGGCCCCCCCCCCTCCATTCCAACCTTCCTGCTTCGCCATAGGGGAGCCCCCAAACGCCTGAAAATATCTTTAAATTAGGAAAAAGAGCTAAGCCGCCGGGGTCCTTTGGTCTATTAAAGGAGGAGCAGAGGCCACCGGCGCCCCCACCCCCTTTACTCTGGTTTTGCATTTGAAGCTCAGACAGCGGATCCAGCGGGAACAATGACGGGCCTGCCCAGCCGGCCCCAGCTGCTTCCTTTTCAGTGGCCCTGTGCCCCCTGCCAGGTGCGCCAAAATTAGGATGGCTCCCCTCCCAGGCCCTTTTCATCCCCCCAGGGCTGCTGGGGCCTCCGAGAAGCTAATGAAGCCCCTGTGGCTGCCTTCCCCTTAAGCAGAGCCGGCCTGGTGGGGGGGGGGGTGAGGGGGGAAGCCGAGGCCGGGCTGTGCCTGGAAATCTGTCCTCGAAGAACTGCCCCCAAGAACGTGGATTCGGGTGCCAAGCTCAGTCATCGGTTCTTCTTCGTGCTGTCCCCTCCCTGCTCCTCTAATCCCTTCAAGTCTTGCTGGCATCCACCTCCTCCAGGCAGCCCTCAAGCCTGCTGACATTTGCTCTGCACTGTTTCTCCGGTGGTTGGGCCGTGGAGTCCGGGCTACCTGGGGGTCAGATCCTGACCCCACCTCTTTCTGGCTGTGCGACCCCCTCAGGGCAGCTCAGTTAACTGTGCAGAGCCTCAGTTTCTCCATCTGTCAAGTGAGGATCATTACATAGGTCTCCTCCTCAGAAGGAACTTCCTGGCCACTGGGCCCTCCTCGCTGTGTGATGCTGGGCATGTTAGTTAAGTTCTCGAAGTCTCGGTTTCCTCCGAATAAGTGGCTTCGTGCGCAGAGAGCCCACACAACCCTGCCTGGCCCACACCGGGTGTTCTTCCAGAATGAATATTATTTGTATTATTTCTGGCCGCCCCTCTCCCTCCTCCCCACCCGAGGGCTTAGTCTTCAAAGGCAGCGTTCAGGTTATTCACCGTGGTATCCCCAGCGCCCAGATGGCCTGGCGCACAGTAGATGTGCAATAAACGCGATGCGTGAGCGGCTGAACGAGGTTCTCCCGGACCTGTCCGAGCCTCCGTTTTCTCAGCTGCGAAATGGGCTGCCTCTCGGATGGTAAGGATCCCGCGGGCTGCCGTTCCGAATGTTGAGAAATAATTCAAACTGAGCCTATAGCATAAGGCCGAGTACGTCGAAGGCACTCGCCGTACCTGATTGAGACCTAGAAGGAGGGGAGGTTGGGGGGGAGACACATTTTCTTGCCTCCAACACTTACGCTTGCGCTTGCGTTCTTTCATGGCAAACAGTGCCTGCTGGTTGAGTGGCAGTGTGCGCTGCTCTGAACTTCCCCTCCCGGCCTGCCTGGCTTCTGGAAGCGGCCAAGGGGCACCCTTCTGGCCGATGGGGCCCAAGCAGGAGTCTGTCGGCTGGGGGCTCAGGGAAAGGTGGATGTGTCATTATCTGAGCTCCGGTTGTTTCGTCTGTAAAGCGGGGACTAAACGGCCACTCACCGTGGCGAGGGTCTCATAAGGGACCCAGAGGGAACCATAGGTGACCCAAGGAGTTAGCGGGTGGCGGCCCCGATGCCGTCCCGCGGCCGGCCTCCAACAGCGCCAGCCACCAACTCCGGATTGGCGAGGGAGAAGCGAGTTTGTTGTTTAAGCCACTGCAGCTAGGTGTTTCGATACTTCGCGGCCCACTGCGCCCCCCCCCCCCAAACGATGACATCGAATTTCTCTGGGTCTCTAAAACTGCTCAGGGCAGCGTTCCTGTTCATCAATTTTATTTTATGCATTTTTATATTTCTTTTTTTTTTTTTAATGTTTACTTATTTTTGAGAGAGAGAGCCCAAGCGGGGGACGGGGGGAGAGGGAAGAGAGAGACAGACAGAGAATCTGAAGCAGGCTCCATGCTGTCAGCACAGAGCCCGACGTGGGGCTCGAACCCACAAACCGTGAGATCATGACCTGGGCTGAAGTCCGACGCTCAACCAACTGAGCCACCCAGGCGCCCCCTGATTTTATTTTAATTTTTTTAAAGTTAGTATGGAGATCGAGGCTTGGGCACTGCCCCATAAAAAAAGTGAAGGAGTGGAGTGGGTGCATGTCACCGGGCCCCTGTGCGGCCCAGAAAGAGGTGACAAGGGACTGTCTATCAGGAAGAAAGAATGTTATGGGGGTGCATTGTGTCCCCCCCAAAAAAATTTATTGAAGTCCAGACCCCCAATACCTCAGAATGTGACCTTATTTGGAAACGGGGTTATTGCGGGTGTATTTAGTTAAGATGAGGTCGTTCTGGAGTGGGGCGGGGCCTTAACCCGGTGCGGCCGGATGATAAATTTATTCTAAAAAAAACGAGACACAGACACGTGGGAGGGAGAACGCCACATGAAGACGGAGGCAGAGGCTGCAGGGATGCGTCTACAAGCCAAGGAACGCCAAGCCTGGCTGGCAGCCGCCAAAAGCCAGAGGAGGCAAGGAAGGATCCCCCTCTGGAAGCTTCTGAGGGTTTGGTGGCCCCCTCTGATGGATTTCAGAGCCCTGGCCTCCGGGACCGTGAGACAAGACCCGTCTGTTGTTGGAAGCCCCCAGTTTGCGGGCCTGTGTGGTGGCAGCCGCAGGAAACTTACAACAGGAGGCTTGGAAGGCCGCAAGAGACACAAGACGCATGTCTCCCTGGAAGCTCCAGGAGCAAATCAGGGGCGGCCTCCGCCTTTGTGTGCTTTAGCGCCCTCTGCAGGCCCAGGGCACTAACAGAGGGTCCTCCATGGACGGGGAGGGGGTGCGGCGGCACCACCCCACGGTCCTGAAGCCTTTGCAGCTGTCCGGAGGCCCCCGCGCCCCAGGATTAATGCATCTCAGGTGCTCAGCGTGCATTGAGGTGGCTGGGGTCATTACTGTGGATTTCAGGTTACTGATGCCCTTGGCTCGCCAGCTGGGACTCTCCTGAGGGCAGGGAAGGGCCTTTCAAACTACCTCCTGGACAAAGCCTAGGGGCGTGAATTGGCTTAGGTTTCTAGGCACTTGGCGACGCCCCTCTGGTTGAAAGTAAGAGAATTGACACATGGGACATAGGAGCGAAATGTCAATGAAGCCCCCCCCCCCCAAGGGCGCCTGGGTGATTCCGTGGGTTAAGCGTCCGACTTCGGCTCAGGTCATGATCTCACAGTGCCGTGAGTTGGAGCCCCGGGTCGGGCTCTGTGCTGACAGCTCAGAGCCTGGAGCCTGCTTCTGATTCTGTGTCTCTGTCTCTCTGCCCCACCCCTGTTTGAGCTCTGTCTCTCAAAAATAAATAAATATTAAAAAAAAAAAACACACACACACACACACACAAAACTGCCTGGGTCCAAATCCCAGCCCTGCCTGGGACTGGCTGAGTCACCCTTAAGCAAGTGGCTTTGCTCTGTGCCTCAGTTTCCCTGACTGTAAAATGGGACAATGATGATCCTACCTTAATATGGCTATTTCAGGAATAAAGTCTTTAGTCCATTTTGAGTTCATTTTATGAGTGGCTTAAAAGAGAGGGTTTAGGGGCACCTGGGTGGCTCAGTCAGTTAAGCATCTGACTTTGGCTCAGATCATGATCTCAAGGGCCGCGAGTTCAAGCCCTGTGTAGGGCTCTGTGCTGACAGCTTGGAGCCTGGAGCCTGCTTCGGATTCTCTGTCTCCCTCTCCCTCTGCCCCTCCTCCGTCTGTCTCTCTCTCTCAAATATAAATAAACATTAAAAAATTAAAAAAGAGTTGCACACTTAACCAACTGAGCCACCCAGGCGCCCCGCAAGTCCCTTCCATATGCAGGTGCTAGAAGGGAGCGGGGCTGCCCGAGAGGCCGGGGAGAGAGACAGGCTAGCCTGACTCGACACGGGGATTCAGTCCATTGTTACCGAGCACTACGGCATGCCACCGTCTGATTTGTGATTCGAAAGCCCTCCCTGACAGTCGAGAGCCAGCCGGGTGGAGACTGGTGGTGAGGAGCGCGTCCCTTGCTTTAACGAAAGCGAGGATAGCTTGACGTGACCTGGGAGCCGTGCAGGTGGGGAAAGGCATACGGATTCAGGATACGTTGGGAGTTGAAGTTGGCAGGGATTGTTCGTTAATGGACCGGATGGGACGGGTGAGAGAGAGACAAGCATCTAAAGCAATCAAGGTGACGGTTTACCAGTCACTGGTTCTGTGCCCTTCCCCCATCCCTGGGGCACTCGGCATCTCTAGTTATTCATCACCATACCCCAAGTTACCCCAACTATCCGAGTGGCTTAAAACAATACACATTTATTCCTTCCCAGTTTCCGTGGGTCAGGAATCCAGGTACGGCCTTAGCGGGGGTGTCTCTGGCTCAGGGCTCCTCACAGAGCTGCAGCCAAGATGGTGGCCAGGGCCGTGGTCTCATCCGAAGGCTCGGCTGGGGAAGATCCGCTGTCGGGCTCACTAGCTGCTGGCAGGATTCAGCCCCTCACCGGCTGTTGGTCGGAGGCCACCTTCAGTTCCTTGCCGCGTGGGCCTCTTCACAAGATGGCACTGGCTTCTAGAGGAAGCCAGTCTCTTTGTAACGTCATCTCAGAAGTGACATCCTATCGCCTCTGCCACTTTCTGTCGGTGAGAAGAAAGTCACGGAGTCCCATGGACATCCAAGGAGAAGGGACCACACAGGAGTGGGGATGACTGGAGGCTGCTTAGAGGCCGCTGCCTCCCCGTGCGCATCGATCCAGTGGCTTCATACCGCCAGCACCCGGAACTCTTTGCCTGGTGGCTCTCTCTGCCTGGGGACAGCCAAAAGTTCTAGAGGATCCGCTGCTGCTGGCATACCTCACTCGGTGAAGGCGGGTTGTCGGCAGATAAACAACCCAGCTCCCCGATGCCTCCCGTGAGGGAGTTCCGAGGTGCGTGTCCCATGGGTCTCCACAGGGATTTAGGATCTAGGTCCCTGTGTGACCTGTCCACGAACACACTCTTTATCAGGTGCCCTCCCTCCCCTATCTTGCCCCCGCCCCGTGCTTCCTGCCAGCGCCGCGCAGGTCAACCAGTCGTTCCTGAGGAGATCCCAACCGCGTTCATTTCCTAGGCCCGCTGTAGTCGGTTGCCACAAGCCTGGTGGCTTAAAAGGACAGAGGCGTAGTGTCTCACCGCTCTGGAAGCCAGAGTCCAAAGCCGAGAGGTTAGCAGGGCGTGCTCCCCCGGAAGGAGCCAGGGCAGGATTCTTGCTTGCTTCTCCCCTCCCTTCTGGGAGCTACAGACAGGCGGCATTCTTCGGCTTGTGGCCACACGGGTCCCGTCTCCAGTCTGCGTTCTGTGTGTATCCTCTGCTCGTCTTACAAAGACACTTGTCAGGGCACCTGGGTGGCTCAGTCGGTTGAGCATCTGACTCCTGGTTTCAGCTGAGGCCATGATCCCAGGGTCGTGGGATCGAGCCCCACACTGGGCTCTGCACCGACTGTGGAGCCTGCTCGAGATTCTCTCTCTCTCTCTCTCTCTCTCTCTCTCTCCCCCTCTCCCCACCCCCCCTTCTTTTGCTCTCTGTCTCTGCCCTCTCCCCACCCCCCCCTTCTTTTGCTCTCTGTCTCTCAAATAAAAATAAGTAAATAAAAAAGGAAAGACACTTGTCATTGCATTCAGGGCCCACCCTAGATCTAGTATGGCACCGCATCGTGTCATGTTAGCAAATGACATTGGCAAGGACCCTATTTCCGAACGAGGTCTCAGATGTTTGACTAGGGAGTCCCTCCACTCGAGCGGCCTTCTCCCCTGCAACTCGTCCATCTGTCCTTCAGGTTTCGGCTTGAGGGTCCCTGCTGCGGCTCGGGGCTGGGCGGGGGAGGGGCAGGGAGCCTCAGTCACGCCAGGATCCTGTTACCCATTCCTGTCTCACCCCCTGCGCCCTCGTGCATAGTTTTCACAATCGTGTTATATAGTTTTGCGCAGTCTTTGTCGTTTTCTTTGACGTTGCTCTCCCCCCTTCTAGAACGTGAGCCTGGGAAGGGCAGGACCTGGGAGACCCCGGCGCCCCTTCCTATGACTTCAGGTGTGGTACACAGTAGGTGCTCGATAAATGCGCCCAGGAAGTTCCCCAACAAACTCCTTTGTCTAGCTGAGGGGGTTGCACTGGGCCTCAGGCCAGCATCACCCAACCAGACAGGTCACTCGGTGTCTCGGCAGGATGTTCCAGAATCTTCCTGCAGGCGTGCACACATGCGCGGCCGGGCAGGCACACCGAGAATGAGCGCCCACCCCCCCCCCACCCCCGTCCCCAATTCCTCGACGGAATATTTTTTTTTCCCGGAGCAGAAAATGAACCATTATTAAAACAACACGGCTACCGGCGGGAAAACCCATTTGCAGCGATTTATACGGGCGTCCCCGCGGCTGGCGAGAGGCGATGGGGAGAGGAGCGCAGGGTTTCAGCGCTGGGGGAAGAATCGCGTTCCGTGAGAGAGAACAGATGAGTGTTCGCTCTCCCCTCTCTCCCCCTGCTCGGGCGCAGTGTTAGGAATCCATGTCAGCCGTGGGCTTGTTCCCGGCGGTGGGACGGGGGTGACTGGGGAGAAGGAGGCCGCGCCGGGCTGCTGGGCCCCAGGGGGACAGGCACCCCCTGTCCCTCTGCCCCCCTGCTCCCCACCTCGATCCCCCTGCCTGCGGCCGCGCTGCCTCCCATTACGAACCCCTTCCTTCCACGTAGACGCGTTCCCAGCGCTCCTGGGATTTTCCTCTCCCTTTATTTCCTTCCTCGTCCACCGCTGTTCGCTCCAAGGCAGGGCCATCCCTTGTCCCTTCATCCGCGGCCTGGGACACGCAGCAGGGGCTCAAGTACCTGCAGACGCAGGCGACCCTCCGTTACCAGGGGCACCTTACCCTGGCATTCCGCGTCCCCCTCCCCGCCCAGCTGGGGGCACGCCACCGGAAGGGGGCTCTTCCATTTCCTTCGCTCGTTCATCCACCCCCCTCCAAAGAAAGCCTGATGCACAGCCAGCTCTGCGATGGCGAGGAGAAGAGACGAACGTGACCGAGTCATTTCACCGTTTAAAAGCCATCGGTGCCTTCTCTCCTTCCAAGTTGAGACCCGTCAGCTTGGCTCCAGTGGCCCAAAGTACCTGGTCAGTTTCGCCCCCTCCCCCCCCAGCGCCCGGCCCCCACCCGCGCCCCGGCACCTCTGAGTCAAACCCCTCAGTCCGTGTGGGGGCCCCATCTCACCCAGAATGCTTTGCAGCCGCCTGTCTGAACACCCCGATCCCAGCATGGATGCCTCGCTCAGTGTCCACGCCCTGAGCCCCCCGGGGGTTTGACCCCCAATCCGGCCCACCCACGGGATTCGCTGAACCTGTGCAGGGTCTTAAACAATTGTAATGAGTTGCCGGCTCTTAAATCTCAGGGAACTGTTGCATAAAAATCTGGATTCCTGCAGCCTCCTCAGAGAAGCTGACTGACGTCACCTTTCCAGCAGGGGGTGGCACTCAGCAAGGGGGGCCCCCTGGGGAGAGGGCACAGGTCTGCTGGTTCCGTTCTCACACCTCACACGGTGAGTGGTCGAGGGGACTCTGGACCCAGACTTGCCCAGGCTGGGATCACTCAAGCTTCCTGTTCTGGAATCTTCCGCGTGCCCATCGGGCCTGGCATCCCAGGAGCCTGGGTTTTGTGGACTTCACCAATGGGCTCCCAGGTCCTCTGGCGTGTCCTGGGTTCAGCCATTGAGGACCCTCGAGGTGGGGGACAGGGGAGCAGGGGTATTTATTCTCCAGTTCAGCCCCTCATCCTGTGGCCTCTGGGGGCCAGCTGCGTCCTTGTCATAGGTTACAGGCTCTCACCGTCCACACAGTCTGTCCGTCTCCAGGTTCTGACAACTCCCTTGCCTCGCCTCTCAGAACTAGGGGTGCTAAGAGCGCCCTAATTTTGTAAGCCCAAGCTGCGGTGTTACTCCTACTTCTGCCCCTACTTTGTAAATCTGTTCCTTCATCGAGCTCTGCTTAAATTACCCAGTTTGAGGCCGGCTGATAACAGCCCCTATGTCTCAGTTAACCCACCCGGGACAAGAGTTGGTATGAGGGTTAAATGAGTTAATGTCGTATAAGGAAAGGGCTTAGCAAGTGTTGATAAATATTAATAATTATTTTTTAATGTTTATTAAATTTTTAAAAATTTTCTTAAGATGTTTTTAAATTTATTTTTGACAGAGAGAGACACACAGAGCATGAGCAGGGGAGGGGCAGAGACGGAAACACAGACTCCGAAGCAGGCTCCAGGCTCCGAGCTGTCAGCACAGAGCCTGAGGCGGGGCTCGAGCCCACAAACCGCAAGATCATGACCTGAGCTGAAATCAGATACTTAACTAACTGAGCCACCCAGGCGCCCCATAATGTTCATTTATTTTTGAGAGAGCGAGAGAGAGAGAATACAGAGAGAGGGAGACACAGAATCCGAAGCAGGCCCCGTGCTGTCAGCACAGAGCCCGACGTGGGGACTGAACCCATGAACTGTGAGATCATGACCTGAACCGAAGTCAGACACCCAACTGACTGAGCCACCCGGGCGCCCCAATGTTAACAACGAGTATCCCTCACCCCAGTCCCTGTCACTCCTTTTTGTCTCCCGGCCACAGAAGCCGAGGGTTCCCCGTGTCATTGCTGACACAGTTGGCCTTGACTTGGCTGTTTGGTGCGTTTACCTGCCCTGCCGTCCCCCACCGGTTGCGGCTCAGCTCTGTGTCATCCCCTCCGCCCCGGCGCGTCACCCTCCCTGACTCTTCTCCCTTACGTCTGCCTTCCCACGGTACCGTAAGGCCCCCCAGAGGCTGCACACGTGACTGTGGACGTGGAGCTCAGGGCCCGTGCGGGCTGCCCAAGCCTGCGCTGACGAAGTGCCCTGATGGGGCCGCTTACGACCAGCATTGCTCCTCTGGGTCCTGGCTGGCGACGGGAAGCTGCTACCCAGACGTCCACAGAGCCGCGCGCCCTCCCCCCGCTCTAGAGGGAAGATCCTTCCAAGCCCTGCCCAGCTTCTGGAGGTTCTTGGCTTCTGATCTCCACGTGGTCTTCTCTGTGTCCTCTCCCCTTCTCGGGACCCTTGTCACTGGATTCAGAGCCCACCCGGACCCAGGAGGATCTCGTCGAAAGATCGTTAGCTTGATTACATCCGCAAAGACCCTTTTTCCAAATGAGGTCACGGTCACCCGTTCTGGGTGGACGTGCCTTGTGGGGGCCACCCCTGGGGGCAGTCTTTCCATTTTTTGAAGCCAGTAGGTAACCAGACCTTTGCCCCCCCCACCCCCCGCCGGCCCACGGTGGGGAATGAAGGGGGGTCGTTTCCTTGCCGGGAGGGGACGCATAGGCCCAAATGTCACCCGCTGGCACGGCTCTCTGTTTCCAGCACAGGCTGAGCCTTCGGGAAACCTGCTTCTCTGTGGGCTGCCGAAGTGCTGGGGCGAGCCCCCCACCCTGGCTGCTGAAGCGCTGGGGCGAGCCCCCCACCCCGCCCCCCTGAGCTTGCAGAGAACACCCAGCAAGCACCGCTGCTCAGTCCTCAGGCGCGGGGCTGGGCCGAGCGGTGGTCATCGCTCCTTCTCGTGTCGGAACTGTGTGTTCCCTTCAAAAGTCTGCGGGCCGGCCTCTGACCCGCCGCCCGTTTCTGTCCAGGCCTGACAGGTTGGGTTAAGAGGGAGCACTCCCCTGAGCTCAGACCGACTTCTGCGCCTCCGAGCTGCTTCAGCTTCGCCTCCCCCAGAACGCCCGCAGTGCCTGCTCGACTTTCTCCGGATGGGACGGCGAGGCCTCGTTTCCCTGCCTCCCTTCCCTCGTATGCAGAACGGCCAGCTGGCCCCGGGCCAGGTCTTTTTCAGCCTGTGTGAGTTAATGTTTTTTTGGTTTTTTGGTTTTTTTCCTTATAATTTCTTTCTAAGGTATGATTCACCCCACATAAGAGTAACCGTTTAAAAAAAATTTTTTTAGCGTTTTTATTTCATTTTTGAGAGACATAGAGACAGAGCACGAGTGGGGGAAGGGTAGAGAGAGAGGGAGACACAGAATCCGAAGCAGGCTCCAGACTCTGAGCCGTCAGCACAGAGCCCGACGCAGGGCTCGAACTCACAGACAGTGAGATCGTGACCTGAGCAGAAGTCGGCCGCTTAACCGACTGAGCCATCCAGGCGCCCCAAGAGTAACCATTTTAAAGTGCACGACTCAAAGCATTTTGGCATATTCAGGTGTTGTGCCACTATCACCAGTATGTAGATCCAGAATGTTCTCATCGCCCCAAAGGCAATCTCAAAGTAGCCAGGATCAGTCACTCTCCAGTCCTCCTCCTCCAGCCCTGGTCAACCCCTGATCTAATTTCTGTCTCTACGAATTTGCCTCTTCTGGCCGTTTCTCATCGATGGAGTCATACAATGTGTGGCCTTTTGTGTCTGGCTTCTTTCGCTCGGCCTGATGCTTTCAAGGATCATTCATGTTGCAGGGTTAACGCTTTTATTGTGAAGCACATACTTCTTAAGAATCTAGCTTAAGAATACGGAATTAAAAAAAAAATACCTTCCAGCCTCGTCACCACTGCCTAGCTCAGGATATAGAATATTCCAGCCTCTCGGAGGCTCCCTAACGGCTACTGTCCAGTGAATGGCCCTACCCCCAAGTATCACTTTCCCAGCGGCCCTCACCTGAAGGCGACTGTACCCCAGCACACAAGGGACACATGTCACACTGGGGAGACGCTACTGGCATCTAGTGGGGAGAGGCCAGGGATGCTTCCCAACATCCTCCAGTGTGGAGAACAGGTCTCCCACGACAAAGAACCATCCGGGCCCAGATGTCAGGGGCCTACAGGCAGGAAAACATGGGGTCCCGACTCCAGATTCCTTCTGCCTGTCCTTGAGCGTCACACAAAGGGATCACGCAGCGCATCCTACTTGCGTCTTGTCCTTTTACTCGACATCGTGCACGAGGCTCTCCACGTATCCGTCCTTTGTTCCCCGTCATCCCTGTATCGTATTCCATCGTATAAATATATGTACACACGATTCTTTTCCAGTTGCCAAATCGACAGCCACTTGGCTGGTGTCCGGAGGTATCCAGGGTCTGGCGATGACGAATGTGTCTTTTGATGGGAATGAGGGCCCGTTCCCCCTGGGAATAAACGCAGGACCGGAAATGCTGCGTCGGGGCAACTTCCCCTCAGCAGAAGAGTCTGCAATAGTTAAAGCTCAGGGAATTCGGAGGGGGGGCAGCTGGGGGGCTCAGTCGGTTCAGCGTCTGACTCGGGATTTCGGCTCAGGTCATGATCTCACGGTTCGTGAGATCGAGCCCCTCGCTGGGCTCTGCGCTGACAGCATGCAGCCTGCTTGGGATTCTCTCTCTCCCTCTCTTTCCCTCTCTGCACCTCCCCCACTCGTGCGTGCTCTTTCTCTCTCTCTCTGCCTCAAAATAAATGAAGTTTTAAAAAAAATCTTCAAGCTCAGGGAATTTTGCACAAAAATCCTGCCTTCTGGCTTCTCTCGGAGAATCCACGCTGGCAACCGCGAGCCTGACTTTGCACGCGATAGCACTCAGATGGAGTTAAGCAGGAGCAAGCGGCTGCGGGCTTAAACGGGGGAGGGGGGTGCGTCTCCAGCTCCCCGCAGCTGCCACCCTCCCTCCTTGCCGCCTCGCACCTGCCTCATTTTGATGCTTTTGTTCCCTGGCCGGCATTTGGCTTTGTGGCACCTATCCTGGCCCCGTGCAAGGGCAGGACTCTCTTTCGACCTTCCTGCGGCCCTGGCCTTGACCTTCATGGGACCCTCCCCTCCCCTCTCAACACCCTTCCCCCGCTCCTCTCCATCTCACAGAGCCTGCGGTCCCTTTAGACCTGGCAGATGTCTCTCCCTGTTGCCCAACTGCGGCCTGGAACCTGCCGCCACCGTCCTTGGCAATGTCCGGAGGGCCTCTCCTCTGCGCAGACCGCCCGAGGGCCCGGGGCCTTCTAGTTTTCAGCCCGTGCATTTCCGCCGTCTGATTATGGGTCACCTCCTCCCCCTGGCAGCCTTCGCAGAGCCCTCTGGCTGGGGAAGGCCTCCCAGGGGTCCCCTCCCACCGTCCCAACCTGTCTTCCAAGGCTCACTTTGCGGTGTCAAGTCTTCGCCAGCTCCCAGCCAACAGCGGCTGAGAGTCTTGTTCATTGCCATTTGCCCAGCGCCCAGCTCCAGGCACAGGAAGAACTGGCCCTAGCGCACAGGCCATACAGGAGAGAGAGAGAGGGGGAGAGCCCTCTTGCCAGGCGGAGTCACCCGCTTACCTGGCGAGCACCTTCTGCAGAAGCAAGCTGGGCTTCTGAGATGAGCCTGAAGGCATCGGAGATGCCTTCCCCGCCCCCAGGCCATCCTGGCCACGGCGGGCAAAGCGCAGGGCCCCCTCCCTGGGGTCCTTGATTTCCCACACGTCGGCCCACCCCCAACCATCCCAGCCGTCCCCAAACACCCTCCGAATGTCCCCTAGTCAAGTCCCCAAGGCGATGCCTTCGTCTAGGATCCCCCGCTGACTCCTCGCCGGCTCGCCTGTCTTCCTTCCCCCAGCTTTGCTCGGTGCCCTCCGAGGTTTCCTCCCAACTCCGCGCTCGCTCTCCCCCCCCAGCTCCCCCCCTCCCACAAGTACCCTGCTGACTCCTGCCCCCCTCATCTTCTCACACCCTCGACCTCCCCGGGGCTTGCTTTCTCCTTCCTCTCAGCAGCCCCCACCTCAGACACGCTCAGCTGTCTCCCTCCGTTCGCACTCGCTCCCCTCACCCTCCAGCTCCTCCGCCAGCTCCGCGCTCTTCCCCCTCCTCCCCCGGCCTGGCGGCCGCGCCTCCCGCGCACCTAGGGGGAAAGGGGCGGGGCCTCCTCACCTGGCGGCCGCAGAGCAGCGGGGCAGCGGCCCCTAGCGGCCGGGGAGGGGAGCGCAGCTGCCTCCACGCTCTTCCCGCCCCCCCCAATTGGTACCTAACTGGGAACCAACCCCCCCCCCCGCCCGGTTCCTGCCTGCCCCGCCGCTCAGGCTGCACCCTGTCTGCTTCCTGCTTCTTTCTTTTCGGGAGTGAGGGGGGCGGGGGTGTTTACAGTTCTCAATGGTGTGTCATGGGGTGACCTTGCGTCGGTCCTGAGGCCGGGTGCAAAGGCTGAGGGGTTCTACCGGCTCGGCCTCCGGGATGCGCCTCAAATCCGGCCACTTGGCCTTCGCATCCTGTTCCAGGCCCCTGCGCACTCTCACCTGGCCCGATGGCGGCAGCCACCTCCCCAGCCTCCAGGCTCCTTCTCAAATCCGCCCCTGTAATTTTGTTCTGACGGAGGGAAAACCCACAGAAGATAAAACGACCCGCTAACCATTTAAAAATGAACTCGGTGGCACTGGGTACATTTGCGGTGTCGTGCGACCACTGCCTCTATCTGAGTCCAGGTATTTCCATCCCCCCAAAGGAAACGGGTACCCATCAGCAGTCGGTCGGCCTTCCCCCTCCCCCCAGCCCCTGGCAACCATTCATCTGCCTTCTGTCTTTGGGGATTCGGCTGTTCTGGAGATGTCACAGAACTGAAATCATACAGGAGCCGGTCTTTGGGGTCTGGCTTCTTTAACTCAGCAGAGCGTTTTCAGGATTCGAATCTGGTGTAGCGCGTGTCAAGACTTCCTTCCTTTTCATGGCTGAATGGTGTTCACTCACTGAGGCACAGTTGGGTTGTTTCCATCTTCCAGCGTTTGAGAACAATGCTGCTGTGAATATCGGTGCACGAGCATCTATTTGAGTACCTGCTTTCAATTCAGTCCGGAGTGGAATTGCTAGGTTATATGGTAACTCGATGTTGGACTTCTTGAGGAACCACCTCTATAATCTGCTAATCGTTGAAATTTGCAGATGCCAGCCCCCTGCTCATAGCCCTCCTTTGGCTCCCCTGTCACTGAGAAGCCAATCCAGACCCTCCTCATGGCTTTTGAGGCTGTGCCTAGTGGTCTCACCATGCCGGCCCTTGGGCTTTTCCAGCAGGCCTGCTTATTCCAACCACAGGGCCTTTGCACTTGCTGTTTGTGCTTCTTGGCTGGGCTCCTCAGCTTTCAGGTCTCAGCTCAACTGTCTCCTCCTCAGAGAGCCCTACCCCGTCTGCCCCATCACCTCCCCACCTCACCTCCTTCTTTCCCCCTCACTCACTCCATTCAGCCACATAGACCCTCTCATGGATCCTCGGACCACCCGGCATGTTTCTGCCTCAGGACAGGCCGTTCTCCCTGCCTGGAACACCCTTCGCCCATGACTCCTCCCTCATCGGGTCTTTATCCACATACCACCTTCTCAGAGAAGGCTCCCTGGACTTCCTCCATCTAAAACTGCAGCCTCCACCAGCCCTCTGTCTTCTAAATCTTTTTCACAGCAATTCTCATCATCCGACATCCTGCGTCTTGTCCGATTTCTCACCTGACGTCGGCCCCAAGAACGGAGCATCTGGTCTGCCTCATCCATCACTGTGTCCCCAGCAACTGGGACAGCGCCTGGCACACAACAGGTGCTCAATAGATGCTTGATGACCGGCTGACTGCCTCCTCAGCCAAGACAGCAGTGGGAGTTCATCTCTGCCCCCAGTCCATCCTCCTGACCCATTTCCGAGGCCTCTCTACCTTGCTTTTCACCCGCGTGAGGGCGCCACATGCGACAGGGTTAAAACATTGCCCAAGGGGTGATACAGGGAGCCTCCAGGAGGGCCAGGGGCCCCCAGAGCCCCACCTGCTCGCCCCTCAAGGCCCGGACCGGGGTGCCTTCCGCCTCCCTAGCACCCTGCTCACCTTCCAGGCTAATTCACCGTGCCGCCTGTGTCTGTCTTACCCGCTAGAACCGGAATGCCCCCTGAGAGGGCTTCGAGTCGTGTTCTTGGGGCACTGGGGCTTCCTCCTGCCCATGCCCGCACTCAGGGCACGTAAGGGGCGCTCTGCGTGGGAGGAATAAATGGCAGGAGTGACTATATGAACCGAATGATGAAATGACCTGCAGGACTGCGCACCCCGCGCTGAGCGGGCTCTAGGAAAAGTCCAGCTGGGGGCGTCTGGAGAGCGGTGGAGGGCTGGGCATTGCTCAGTTCCTCCTGAGTCCTGGGTGCACTCCATACCCATCCACCCACTGCCCCCCCCCCCCCGCTCATGTTACAAGCTTTGGCCTGGCTGGCACTCAGGACTTAAAATGGCACTGAAGACCTAAGGACCCCGAGACACGGGGAATGTTGGAGGCGGGGCAGAACCCAGACTTGGGGGTCCGAGGCAGCGCGCGCAACACACGGAGGGCACAGGCGGGGACAGAGGCCCTGACCCTGTCGGAAGCCGGGGGCTCCGGTGCACAACTTGCGGGGTCCCCAAGATGGGAGGGTCAGAACGTGCGGTGCCCTCGGCGCGGGCCATCCTGGGTGCCGGGGTATCGGGCGCACAGAACGCGGGGGTCCCCGAGGCGAGGGGCGCGCCGGGCGCGGGAGGACGGCGGCGCCCGGTAGGAGGCCCGAAGCGAGAGTCCCCCGAAAGTGGAGAGTCGCCGCGCCGCTGCGCGGGTACCGACTCGCACGGTGCAGGGCCCGCGGCGCCCGGGCAGGACTGCGCGCTCGCGCCGACGCGGCGGTTCCCGGAGCCGGGCAGGTCTCGCGGACTCCACTGCGGCTGCGCAGCCGAGGGCTTGGGGCGGAGGGGGGAGGGCGTCAGGGCTCTTCCGCGCCCCCAGCCATTCCCCACCGTTTGCCTCCTGAGCCCCTCGCCCGCGAGACCAGGGGACCGGGATGGCATGGCGGCTGGCGACCCGATCCCGGCTGAGAGCAAGGGGACTAGGAGAAAGGGGAGGGGCTGCGAGGGGGTCCCGGCCGGGATTTCCCGCCCCCGACTGAGCCGGGAGTCCCTTAAAGCCTGCGACCCCTTCGTTTTATACAAGTAAAAGCCACCCCTTCTGGCGGTCCCTGGAGAATGCCAGTTAGAACCCCCTCACCCCCTAGACAAGCTCTTAGATTCCCAGGGTTGCTCTCTGCTGGGGGAGGTAAGCGGGCTGCTCCTTGCTGGAGGATGGGGTGGGGGGCGGGGTGGGAGGACGCTTGGAGCCAGAG
Organism: Paguma larvata; assembly: GCA_030068075.1. Classification (NCBI taxonomy): domain Eukaryota; kingdom Metazoa; phylum Chordata; class Mammalia; order Carnivora; family Viverridae; genus Paguma; species Paguma larvata. The sequence continues at coordinate 9,764,473 of CM057842.1, read as the reverse complement.
GGCTCTGGAGGTGTCTGTCCAGCTTTCTCCGAGCGGCACTGCCCCCACTCCCTGGCACCCCGAAGCCTTCCATGGGTCCCATCAGGTACTGCTGATGTGTCTCCAAGTGGGAAACTGAGATGTGGAGAGGTGACACCCCCTCCCATCCCCCCCCATAGATCCGCGGAATCCTTTCCGCGACCACCAACCTCTGCTTCTTCACATTTGTTCTCAGATCCCGTTGTTGGGCCTAGCCGCCCGGCTTCAAGGCCTGAGCTCTGCAGCCACGGGGTCCTGGGAGTGAAAGGGGGACAAAGAGGGCTCACCTACCCCCTATTCCCTGGAAGTGTTGGGGCCTGTCCCGCCCCAGGTTCTGGGCTACAAAAATCCCTGCCTAGTCCTAAGATTAAGGCTCTCCAGCAAAGGGGGCGGCGGGCAGTTGGTTGCCAAGGAGTCTGCCCCCGCTGGCCCAGCAGGCCTGAAGTCTGGTGTCTCTGTCTGTCCCTACGCGGCTCTCAGGAGATACTTCTTGGAAGCGTTTCTTAGAGGCCAGGTTAATTCGCTTGCAGATGTTCGGCGTGGGCTTTCTTCCTCAGAGTTCCCACCCAAGTCTGATCCGAGTTTTGTGTGTTTACCACCCAAACCCTCCCACTGCGGCTGCCACCCCGTTCAATCACCGGTTACGCAGAGCCAAGCTTGGGTGGCCATGCACGGTCTTCCCCGGAGACCGAAACAGGAGTTTGCCCTCTTCCCCTTCCTCAGCCCTTTCCCTTCCTCTGTAACCCAGGTCCGGATCTGTCTGCCCTCCTCCGCCGCCACACCCCTACCATATGCCCACTCCGGACCCACCAAGATTCAGCCGGGACTCAGGACTTGGCACAAGCTGGCTGCTTTACTGTTCAGGCCTCGCTTGGCTGGACTCCCTTCCCCGAGGATCCACGCCAGGGATTTGCTCCTCCCCATCCGTAAGTCTTCCAGTTGCACCCATCTTTCTGAAGCGGAGCCCACAGCGGGGCTTCCAGGTCCAGTCTCCTGAGATCCTAACCGAATCTTACCTCTCAGGACCTTCCAGTAGCCCTCACCCCCTCCGGTCTTCCCCCAGCCCCCACCTGGCACCGAGCTCTCTATTCTGCTGAAGTGCTTATTTTTGGCCTCGGGCCTGGTTTCATAGCCCCCACTGTGGGTCTTGGCAGTGACGGTCTGGTTCCGGGGATCCAAGTCAGGTTGGACAGACTTCCCCACCCTGGAGAGGGGGTGTGGGGCTCCCTCTGCAGCTTCCGCCTGAAACCTGCCCTTCACCTCACTCGGCCAGATGGCTAGGAACCCTCTGGTCTCTTGCCCTACTTCTTCAAGTCCACCAGCTGCAGTGTAGTGGCTGGGCTGTGAAATTCCGGACCGGGTTTTTGCGCTTGCCGAGAACCTAAAATTCAATTTTTTCGCTCTCCTCCCTCCCATCCCCCCTCCCTAAGCGAGACGTTTGAGGCGTTTATAGATACAACCTCCACCTAACGCTCCCCTCCCGGGTCCTGCTGTCCCATCAGCTCCAAGCCCTTGTCCGGTTGTCCAGGATCTTCTCCTGGGGTCGTGTCCTGTCCCGCTAATTCCAGTCCAGGCTTTGCGTCCCTCCTTCGTCTTTTATTGTAGGTCTGGTCTCCCAGGGTAGCGGCCTCCTCAATGCATTCCCTTCTCATCGCCCCTGGATCCCGAAGCCGCTTTTACCAGCCTGCTTCGTTGCAGCCAGCGCTCCCGATCCCTCCGTGCGAGAGTCCAGCCCTCCTTTTGCCCCTCCCCCTTGCACGTCTTCGCCAGAAAGATTGAGGCGGCCCGTTCGGCCTCAGCCACTAAGCAGCCCCCTCCAGGAGCCCCCTGCGAGCCCAGGTCTGGGCATTCTAGGCCGGGTCTTGCTTGTTCCCACTGCATTAGGCATGACGCATTACTCCGTCTCCCGAGGATGAATCCGGCCCCAAATTTGTGTGCCCCGGGTGCATTTGGCCCTGTCGCAGCTACTCGCGCCCCCCCCCCCGCCCGCCCCCTTCCTCCCATCTCCGTCTAATCCAATCCGGGTTTTGCATACCCCTTCCAGAGCTCCTCCATTTCTCCCTTCGCCAGGCTCGGCGCCTTTCCTTTACTTAACTGCCAGCGAAATCCTCTCCGGGTCTTCCTTGCGCCCGCCTCCCTTCCCCCACTCCCCGTTCCGACGCAGCGACCCAGCACGTCGCCTTCCTTCCCTCTTTTCGCTTTTCCAGAGGGGCCGGAGGAGGGCGAAGGAAAGGAAAATCCAGTCCGGGTTTTCTGGTCGGCCTCCGGTGCGCTCGGACTGGTCGCGGCGGCCGATCCCTGGCGGCAGCTCCGGGCCGGGTTTTGCGCGCGCCCGCCGCCCCCCTCCCGGAGCCGGTGCGTCGGGGAGAGGGGCGAGCAGGCGGCTTGTCATTGCTGGTGCCCGGCGCCGGCTCGGTCCGCGCGTCCTGCGGTGCCCACGGGCCCGGCCCGGCGCCCCCCCCCCCGCCTCCGGCCGCCCCGGGGGCGCGACGCCGCCGCGCCCGCCTCCAGCCGCGCCCCCCCCCAGCTCCGCGCCGCCCGCCCCCAACCCGAGCCCCCCGCGGCCACTGCGGGGAGCCCGAGCCGTCGGCGCGGGAGCTGTTGGCGCTGCGGCGCCTCCGCCCCGGCGTCTGCCGCGGAGGCCCCGGCGGATGGGGCCGAGCGGGCCCCGGAGCGGCGCCGCCGGGCGGCGGGGGGCTGCAGGGGCGCCCCGGCTGGCCCGTTAACCCCTCGGCCGCCGCCGCCGCCGCCGCCGTCGGAGGGGGCTGGGAAGTCGCCTGGGCGCACACGTGCCGCCTCCGTCGGGGCCGCGGAGCTGCGGGGGAGATGCGGGCCGCTGTCGGCGCCGCCTCGGGGGGCTCCGCCTCGCCCCAGCCCCCGGAGCTCTGACGCCGCCCCCGCCCCGCCGCCTCCGCCGCCTCCCTCTCCGGGAGGGGTGCAGACCCGCTCGCCCCCAGCCCCGAGCCTCTGCCGCCGCGAGGGGGCCGCCTTTGGAGCTGTATAATCCGCTTTTTTTTTTTTAAATTTTTTTTTTTTTTTTAATTTTTGGTGAGTGGCGGCGGTGCTGGGCCGGGGGAAGGAGGGGACACGGAGGCCGTCCTCGCCCCGCCACCCCTCACCCTTTTCCCCCCCGCCCCGGTTCCGGGAGATGTGCCGGGCGGGGGGCCGGGGTTCGCGGAGCCGCAGGAGAGACGCGCAGGGCCGACCCCGGAGCGACGCCGGACAGGTGAGTGTCTGCGGGTCCGGGGCGAGGAGGACGCCGCACCTGGGCCAGGTGTGCTGGCCGAGGCGGGTGGGAGGAGGACGGGAGCCGAGGCCTGTCCGGGCCGCGAAGGGGGAGGGGATGCCGGAGCCGCGACTCACTGCACCTGAGCGGGAGGCGAGCCCGGGGGCGGCCTGCACTTGGTATCCCCCGGCTTGGGGGTCAAGAGGGGCGGCCCCCGAGGAGGGCCGGGGACGCGGGGGTGCGGATGGGCGGCCGCGGGGTGCCTGGCGGGGGGAGGGGACCGCGAGTGTGCCCGCGCGTGGCTGCGTGTGCCCGCGCGCGCGCCAGCCTTTGTGGGGAAGCGGCGCGGCGGTGCCTGCGTGTCCCCGGTGCGTGTGCGCGCGGGTGCTTGGCGCCCTGTTTGTGTAGGTGTCTGGGTGTGAGCGGAGCGGGTGCGTGTGCGCGCCGCGCGCGGGCCCCGGCCCCCGGAGGAGCCGTGTCGAGGGCTGGCGCCGCAGGATGCTGGGCTGGGGCTTGTTTTTCTCCGGGAGGGCAGAGACGCGGCGGGTGGGGAGGGGTCCGTCTGGGTGTCCGGCGGGCCGCAGCCCGGGGGGCACCGCTGTCAGGAGGTGTGCAGCCCGGCTGCGTCCTCTCTCACTCTCTCTCTCTCCCTTCCTCCCTCTCTCTCCGTGGCACCCGGTTAAGCCTGGGAAGCTTTAGGGTTGATCCACCCGGATTCGGGCTTTGAGGGCGCGAGCCCTCCCTCTCTCCCCCAGGTGTTCATCGGGTAGAGCTATGGGGTTTCACCTGTCGTCCTCCCATCAGAGGGTCCCGGGACGGGAGTCCGGACCACAAGCGGGCGGAGAGCGCCCTAGGTGCTCCAGCCTCGGCCAGAAAACGGCCCTGCAGGCACTGCTCCAGGGAACCCCCGGCACCCACACGAGGACGGCGGCCCCCACGCACGGCCCCGTCCCTCCCGGTCCAGTCTCGGTCAGCGCCCAGCCCCTCACTGTACCTTCCCGGCCCCGCAGCCCCTGCCCCCCATGACCCTCGCCCGCGGTGGCAGCTGCGCGGGTGTCCAGCCGGCCCAGCCCTGAGGCAAGGCCCCCTTTTCCTCCCGGCTCCCGCAGGACCCGGAGCCCGGCCTCGTCTGCCCGCATCCGAACATGTGGCGGGCCTGGGGGAGCAGGGGGAGGGGCTCAAGATGGCTGCCAAGATGGCTGGTCGCCTCTCCGCCTCTCGCTGTCTGCTTCTCTTTCCCTCTCTCCCTTTTCTGCTTGCTCCGTTCCCTTAGCTGCTGCAGGAGGCATCGCAGGGAAGGGGTTGGACAGCGCGGGGACAGGTGTGGGGGCCTCCTAAGCATGATGTCTGCTCGGGGCCTGTTGACCTCAATGCTGTTTGCTTCTTGGGGAGAGGCCCTGGGTCTCTGCTCTTCTTTCCAGCACCCCGGGGGGGGGGGCCGGCCTGGGCTGGGAGCCTGACCCCCAGACCCCATCCCTGCAGCCCGCTGGCAGCTGGGGAGCTCGCAGCCCTCCACCTGCTCTTCTGGCCTGGCACCCCGAATTATCCCCGGGATGAGGCGGTGTCCCCGCGCGGAGGGTCCCCATCTTCCATCCTCTCCATCCGCCCCTGAGTCAGGGGCTGCGGACCCCCCGGGGTGGGGGGGGGCTGGGTCTCAGGCCCCCGCCGTGGGGGCAGGTGACTCCTCTTTCCTCCCCACTCCCCACCCACTAATGCCAAATTTATTACTTAAAAGTAGGATGAAAACAGGGAGACTAAGAGAAGGAATACAACCTTCATTATCATATCGAGAAAATTATCTGTGATTTTCCTAACTAGCAATTTGCCTGCCATGCCGTTCAGAACTGACTTGCCCATTAATTACAGAGATGAAAAATCATCTGGAAGGCGGAAAAGGGAACTAATTCCATCCCTGGCTGGCGGCAGTGGCGCCCGTGCACCGGGCCACATACATGTCCGCTCACGTGTGAGCGCTGGCCCTCCCGCCCGCCACGGCCGCCTTCCTCCTCTCCCTCGGTGACCTCCTCCCGCAGGGGCTCAGCCCGCGCCGTGCTTGTCGCTCCTGCCCTCCGGAGCCTCGCTCGGCCATCCGTCCACAGGACACCCATCCCAGCCCCCACTCGTGGGGAGTTGGCTTAAGGCATGGTCACCCCTGCTAATGCCTGCCCTTGGGCTTGGAAGCTACCCAGAGCTGGGGAGGGCGGGGAGCTAGGGACCAGCGTACCTGGGCCATGGCGCCTGCAGGGAAGAGGTGGAACAGAGACTCATGAAGCCCTTTCGATTCCCGGCATGCCCTGGGGAGCCTAGGAGGACCCCCCAAGTGCGTGGGGGAGGGGCTGGCGGGCTCCCTGGCTGCTTTGGAGTCTGCAGCAAGCGGTCCCCACTCCTGGCCGGGGTGGTTCCACCTGTGAGAGCCGCCCGCATCTGGGGTTTGCGTCCTCCTTGCACCCCCAGGCCGGTGGGAGAGCGTGGGCCCCGGTGTGGGCATCTGGCGGTAGGGGGGGATGCCGATCCCAGGAGGCCGTGCCGCTCGGCTAGAGTGGGCACCCCTACTGGGGAAGGAGGAGCGGGATCCCCGCGGCCGCCTCCACCCGCTGGCTGGGGGCACGGGGGGGGGGGGGGGGGGGGCTGGCGCTCCTGGTCTCTGCTCCCTCCTGCCTCTCCAGCCAGCCGAGTGGCCAAGGACAAGCCTCCGGTTTCAGTGTGGGCTCCTCTCAAGGATCCGATTTCCAGCCGCCAGACACTTCCCCTCTTCCAGACCCCTCTTTGCGGGGGGTGGGGGGGGGTTTCCCTGGGTCTGGAGTCTGGGCCTGACTGCCGTGACCCTGGAGGTGCCCGAGCAAGCGAGACGTCGTCCTGGGCCAGGTGTCGGCCACCCCCATGAGAGAGGAAAGCAGGGTCCCGGGACGGGAGGCTGTTGCCGGCCAGAGCCATGGCGGGGGACGGGGGTGTCTCATCGCCCCCGAATCCAGTCCTCTCTCAGATGTCTGTGTGTGATTCGGATGGCAACCTGGCTAAGCCCCTGTATGATCAGTGTCCATCCAGCAGGCCAGCCCGATGTCCGTAGGGGTCTCCCGTGCGCTGGCGTGGGTGAGGTTCGCCGCGTCCTGTGTGCCGTGCCCACAGATGTGGACGGGCGGCTTCTTGGAGCGGGGCCGGGTGCCCCTCTTCCTGCAGTCTGTGCCGCCGATGCTGTGGGGACAGTGCCCTGTCCTCGTGGGGCTTGTAGTCTGGCAACACGTAGGGATTTCCGTCAAGGGGCCTGTGTTCCAGGAGTTGGGGAGAAAGTTTCTGTCTCCCTTCTAGGTGGCCAGGGTCCCCGCTGAGGAGGGGCAGCCCCAGAGCCAGAAGGCAGCAGCCCCCGTGCCCGCGTAAAGCAGCAGGTTCAGGCGCCAGGGCGTCTCGGGCTTTGGCCCTGCGTGAGCTTCCCCATCACCCCATCGTCCCCTCCACTCCCTCCCTCCCTCCCTCCCTCCCTCCTTCCCTCCCTCCCTCCCTCCCTCCCTCCTTGCTACTCCACCAACATGTTCCGTGCAGTTCCACCCCAGGGCCTTGGCACTGGCTGCTCTTCCACCTGGGACCCTCACCCAGACATCCCCAAGGCTCTTGCTTCTTCGCCTGCTGCAGATGTCACCGCGCCCCGTGCCCGTAACCTGTACCCTACGTGGCCTGTTTAAAAATCGCCGCCTCCCACCCGCCTCCTGACTTGCCGCAGGGACGCCTGTCTGCGCTCTCTGGGATTTCTCTTATCGTGCCTGTTCATTTACCGTCTGTCTCCCCGGCCAGGCCCCAGGCGCTCAGGGAGCTGATCACTTGGTTCGCTTTTGGACCCCAGGTGTCTAGACTCATACCTGGCCTACAGTAGGTGTTCGAGAAATCTTAGCTGAGTGAGCGGGAGGGGGACCTGCCAAAGGGCTGGAGTCCTCAGCTGTGCGGCTCTGCGGAGGGAGGGCCGCCGTGGGGGGGGCCTGCCCCGGCCATCTCTGCACCTGTTCCCCGCGCCCACCTGGGGGTACTCTCTCTGAGCTGGCCTTGGGGGTCTCCAGCGGGTGAGGGTATCTGTAATGGAGCCGTGTGTGCTTGGGGTGTAGAGCCTGGGCGGGTGTAGGTAGGGGCCCTCTGCTCACACGGGGGGGGGGACTAGAACCCAGGGTCGGGGCCTGAGCAGCCCCTCTTCATGGGGCAGTGACCCAGCCAGCCTCTCTGTCTCATGGGATGAGCCCCTCACCCTTGTTTCCAGTCTGTGTAGGCCCTGGGGAAGTCCCCCAGCAGGAGTCCCCTGCGTCCCCAACTCCAAAATCTGGGGAAGTTCAAAATTTCAATGGATAGATGCTGAGGCTAAAAATAGCCCTGCCCCCCCCCCAAAGCTAAAAATAGCCAGGGACCCAAGTGGGTGCTTCTGCCTGGCCCCCGGAGAGGTGGTACAGGCAGGCGAGGGGGTCTCCAGGCCTAGCTGGTCCTGGTGCCGGGGCCGGTGGTTCACGGGACTTCGGCCGCAGCCCCGCTCTGCACCCTCTGGATACCAGCGGCATCCCCTCCGCCCCCGGATGAGACCGCAGACAGCCCGGGACAGAGGACAGAACCGCGCCTCGTTGAGAACGGCGCTCAGGCCCGGATCCCACAGGGTCTCTGCGAAGAGCCCGGAAGTGAGTTCGGGAGCCTTGCGGGCCGCCTGCCCGCTCCTCTCTCCTGTTCTTCCTCTGCCTCCTCTTCCCAACCTGTTGGTATCTCATTAATGTTTATTTTGAGAGAAAGAGCACACGAGGGTGGGAGAGGGGTGGGGGGCGGGGGCCAGGGACAGAGGATCTGAAGCCGGCTCTGCCCAGATAGCAGAGAGCCCGAGGCGGGGCTTGAACCCACAAACCGTGAGATCATGACCTGAGCCGAAGTCGGACGCTTAACCGACAGAGCCACCTAGGTGCCCCTCTTCACAACCTTTTAAACGTGGCAAGACCACTCTTACTCCACTGGCTGTGCAAAAATGGGGGGTGACAGGGCCCTAGGTGGCCAGCGCCTGCCCCAGAGTACCCTACAGTTGCCCTTGGTGGTGGAAGCTGGGGCACCTGTGGATGCGCCCTCCTCAGCAGAGGAGAGCCCCATTTGGGGCACGCGTGTGCGCTTAAGTACACAGCAAGTCTGGTACGGTCTGTCCCTGTCACCTCTCGGCCCTCACCTCTTCCCACTCCCCCATGCTCCCTCCACTGGTCACATTGGCTTCCTGGCTCGTCCTCACACAAGCACCGATCAGCCCCAGGGCCTTTGCATAGGCTGTGCTCCTGGACTGGAACTCCCTTCCTTGGACACCCGTACGGCTCCTCCCTTACCTTTGTGGGGCTTTGCTGAGGTGTCTGGGCTTTCTATGTCACCCTATTATAAATTGTGCTCCTGTACCCCCTCCCCGCCTCCCTCCCACACCCGCACCCACACCCACACCCACACCCACACCCACACCCACACCCACACCCGAGCCCCTGTTGCTCCACAACACTGGGACGTCATGGAATTCACTTCTTCCGTGCTCTTTGTGTCTGGCTTGCCCACAGGTGTCTGTAGCACCTAGATTAGTGCCCTGTACGTAGGCGCTCTTCACAGGACGGGTGCGATCGCCGAATGTTACTCCTAAGCTCCGTGGCCGCCGCGGGAGGGCTTCCATCCCATCCCCGTGGGGGAGAGGCAGAATTCCGGGGCAGAACACGGGGGCCTCATCACATAGCCTGACGTGGGCAGAGCCGGGATTTGAACCTCGGACCCTGGGACTCTTCCCCTCTTGCCCTGCTGGGCATCATCCCCTGCCCCCACCTCCGGTCTCTGGATCCGCCCCACCCCGCCCCGCCCCTTCCCTGCCAGCGTCTGGAGGCCCAGAGACTCCGGCCGCCTTCCACGCTGTGCCTCGGGCCCCGGCTCCCCCGACGGTGCCCAGCTGTGTTCTGTCGTGCCCCCGGCGCAGGGCCCCGGTGTGGCCAGTGAACACCATGAGGTGGAGACGGACCACGGGCCCCCAGAGTACCAGCCTCCCGTGCTGAGGAGCTTGGAGGAGACAGCTGGCCAGTCTATCAGTCCTGGAGGGCTTCCTGGGGGAGGGAACCTCCCAGCGGCAGCCTGGAGTGGGAAGGAGGGATAAAGAGGAGGGGGGAGAGAGAGTGGAGGAGAGGCCTGCCCTGAGGTCAGAAAGAAGGTGGTGGCTGGGGGGGGGGAGAGGATGGGCAGGTTTCTGGCTGGGGGGCAGAAGGATTGGGTTTGTGCCATGCACTTTTCTGGGGCGGGCTGGAAGGCCTGGGAGGGGTCAAGGCCCGCCAGACAGGACGGGCCTACTCAGCGTGAGTTCTTCCTGGTTCCCGCGTGGGAGAGAACCACGGAGGGTGAGAGGCTGCCGCGGGCTGTCCAAGCGAAGGCTCTGGAAGGGGCCTTGAGACGTTAGGAACGGCCGCCGCCGAGGGCTTGGAGACCCGCGTTGACACGGTTTGGCAGGCGGGCGGACGGAGGGGAGGCAGCACAGACCCTGGGACTGCGGGCTCCTGGCTTCGCCAGCTGAGTGGACAGGGAGAAAAGAAGGAGGTGGGGGCGGGGAGCACCCTCTGCTCTCAGCACCCCCCCCATTTCCCTTGGCAACGGAAGGGAGTCTGTGACCCTCTAGCCAGGCCGTGTCCCTCCTCCGCTCAGAACCCCCCTCGGCGCCCTCCCCGCTGGGAGAAAAGCCCGCGTCCTACCCGTGACTCGCGGGGCCCTGCTGGCTCCATCCCGTAGCCCCGCCTAGCCCTCAGCCTCTCCCCGCTCTCCCCCTGCTCACCGGGCCGCGGCCGCACCCCTGCAGATTCCTGCCTCAGAGCCTTCGCACGTGCCGTCCTCTCCGCTCCGGCCCCTAGATGGCTCGCCGCCCTGACCCGGCTGTTAGAAGGCCTCCCCCGGGACAGGTGTTCCCCGACCACCCTGCTTGCGTGTGTACCCCCAGGTACCCCCCCCCCCGCCCCGGGCCTGTTTTCCTCCAAAGCGCTTGTGACCCAGTGGGAACTAGGTGACTGTCCACTGAACGGATGACCTGTTCTCTGGGTCTGTTTTTGTCTTCGTTCATTAAACGAACTAACGAGAGCTTGTTCTGGCCCAGGGCTGTGCGGCAACAGAGAGCGGAACGACCCGGGGTGGAACTTGCCCCCAGGAGTCCCCGCTGGTGGGAAAGACAGGCAGAGCCCAGGCCCGGCGCGCCGGGTGCGGGGGTACAGGAGAGACCGACGCAGGTGGTCCTGGGGGCAGAACCCTTTGGAGGAAGAGCAGGGCGGGGGGGCGGGAGCCCCGGCACTGCGTGTAGTGAGAGAGGGGGAGGGGAGAGGTGTGGGGGAGCCACTTTGGGTGGCTGGACTCCCAGAGCCCGAGATGTTGTGCTCAGACAGCTGAGACCATAGGGAGCCATGGAGGGTCGTAGGCTGGGAGGGATGCGCTGGGCTTTTAGTTTGCAAAGGTCGCTTGGGCTGGGTGGAGAGTGGATGGGGTAGGAGCGGCAGATAGGTGGGGGAGGCCGGCCCCGGGGGGGCGGGGCAAGGGCTTCTTCGAATGGTCCCTACCCTTCTGTGGTCCAGGGCCACTGGGCAACCGGAGCGACTTTTTAAAACTGACAGGACAGACAAACCCCACCCCGTGGCACTGACATCTAGTGGGAGAGAGAGAAGCAGCAGAGAAATGAATGCTAGTGATGGACGCTGCGGAAGGAAAAGCCAGAATGGGAGGTAGGAGCCCTGGGGCCGGAGGGGCCTCCCTGAGCAGGCAGCAGTGGGACAGAGACCTCTAGGTGTCCAGGGAGAAGCTGGGCAGGTTTCTGGGGGAGAGTGAACAACCCGTGCAAAGGTCCTGAGGTGGGACCTCGCCTGGTGTTCTCCTCCAGGAAACCAGGGGCGGAGCCAGCAAGGGGAGCGGGAGGAGGGGAGGGCGGGGACGGGGTAGAGTGCGCAGGACCCGTGGGACCCGTGGACCCGTTGGCCCCAGCGAGGCGGGAGTCCTAGAGGGTTCTGAGCAGAGCAGTGCGCCCCAACCCCGACCCCGGTGCTCATGGGCGCCCTCTGGCCACTGTGGTGGGAACAGGCTGCGGGCAGCGATGGCCCAAGACCTGAGAGGCCGAGGCAGGGCCGACCAGGGGGCAGGCAGTGGCGCTGGACCCGTGAGGGCCGAGGAGTGGGAAGGGGGCAGATTCCGCAGGAGGGGCCATGGGGGCTGCTGGGGTTGGCTGTTGGGGGGGGGGAGAGGAGGAGCGGGGTCTAGGCTGAGCACTCGGGAGGCCTGGGCTGCCCTCCGGGGAGGTGGTGAGATGCGGGGCCGGGGCGGAAGGCTTTGGGCGGACTGTGCCGTCTCCGAGCCCGCGGTGCCCTTCCCAGAGGAGGGCTGTGTGCTCGGCACAGTCTGGGTACTCACCCCACCTCTGCACAGTACACCCACCAGTCCTGAGTTGCGGGGGGCGGGGGGGGGCGGGAAATGGGCTCCAGGAGGCAAAGGGCTAAGCCTGAGGCCACAGCACATTCAGACCCAGGAGCCTAGTCCTTGCACCTTCCCCTGGGGGCCTGCTGCTTCCTTGCTCTGCCACGCCTGAGGGCTTCCTGGAGGAGGCAGGCCTGTGGATCTGGGCTCTCAGGCTGCTGGGTTTGGAGCTGCAGGCAGGAGATTTGCGTGGAGGGGCAGGGCCATCAGGGGCCCTGAGCGCCTCACCTCTCTGCTTGGTGTCCCCCCCCCCCCAGGCGTTCAGATTCCCACCTACCGGAGGAGAGGGTTGCCATGGCAACTGCACTCCAGGGCAGACTGGAGGCGCCCCCATCTCCTCCAGCAGCTGGCTCTCCTCCTGTCACCCTCCCTTGCCCCATTTCAGGGCACCCGAGGACAGAGCCTGGGCCGCGTCACCCGCCCTCAGGACCCCTGCCGTGTCCCACCCCCTCGACTTGGCACTGACGTGGGGCTCAGGAGCAAACGGAGGCAGGCGTGGGACTGGGGGGGGCCGCCCGCATGACCCGGGGGTTGGACACGCCTGGGGTCTGGTCCCCCTTTCGGCACGAGGGCAGCAAGCCCTGTGTCCCGTGCTCTGAGTCAGGGTCACCCGAGTCTGCCGAGGCTTGCGGTGGGGACAGACGCAGGTGTGGGGATGCTGTCACACAGACGCAGCGGGTCCCGGAGAAGGGGACTCTTCCTGGCCACCAGCCTGCCTGGGTTCAAAGTCCCTTTAGCAGTGGGGCACCCCTGGGACCTCGCTGTCGTCACCTGTAACACGCAGGTGTGTGCCCCCTCCCCCACGTACTAAGCTCTCCTAAGGACTAAATGCGCCGTGTGTGTACAGTGCCCGGACGGGGCACAGAGGTGTCAGCTGCTGTCCCTGGCGTCACGGGAGGGTCTGGGGCTGGAGAGCCCATAGTTTGCGAGGCCCGCCCCCATCTCTGTCTCCACCCCTCCTGTGCCCTGACCCCCGGGCGTGCGTTTGCTGGCGCTGCGTGACCGAGTACCCCAAGCACCCCAGACTGGCCGGCTTTCAGCACGGAAACATGTCATCCTAGTTCCGGAGGCCACAAGTAAGTCCAAGGTCAAAGTGTGGGCTCGGGTGGCTCCGCGTGGAGGCTCTGAGGGAGAGCCTGTCCCGCGCCTCTCCCGCGGCTTCCGGGGGTCGCGGGCGCTCCTCGGTGCTCCTCGGCTTGCGGACGCGTCGCCCCGACCCCTGCCTCCGTCCTCAGCTGGCCTGCTCCGCGCGTGTGCATCTGTGCCTCAAGATCCCCTTTTTTGTAAAGACACCAGTTACCCTGGATTAAGGCTCACCCTAATGACCTCATTTTAACTTGATTACCTTTTAAAAGACCAAATCGGGTCCCGTTCTGAGGCGCTGGGGTAGGATTCCAACATCTTTTTTTTTTTTGGTGGTGGGACGTGCAGTTCATCACACCCCCCCACAGGGCCCCAGGGAGGTTCAGGCTCAGGCCTCCTGGGATATGCCCCCCCCCCCCCCCCCCCCCGTCTGGCCTTGCCTCCCCACTGAGGTGGGCGGCAGGCGCCCCGGGGCCGGGTGGGCGCAGGGTCAGGCCAGGAGGAGACAGGAGGGAACAGAAGTCACAGCGCTCCGGCTTCCTCCTACTCCAGCCCCGAGCTGGGGCCGGTTCTGGGGGTGCCTGGGGCTTTGTGGGGAGTGGCCTTCAGGGCATGGTGGGCAGCCTGAAGGGAACGCTCCCTGCACCCCCCAGGCAGTGGTGCCTAGGCCCCCAGGTCACAAGCCCCACCGCTGTCCCCTGTATCCTGCTGTGTATCTACAACAGGAGGTGGCCCGGGGAGCCTGCGTTCTCCTGGGGGCATAAAGGAAATCCACGCGCCGACAGGTGAAGTCACAGGCGGTGATGTGATGGGTGGCGATGGTAGTGACAACTGCTACAGGGGACACTCTGCAGTCACTACGTGCCAGCCACGGCCCCGAGTGTCTCCCGAGCGTGAATTCATCCTGTCAACGCGGCTGCCCCGGGGCGGGCTCCCCGTCTCACCAAGAGGAGGTTACGGGATGGCGGGGGGCCGGGGGGGCAGGCGACGTTGTGGGGGCTTAAACAGGAGCGACATGTCAAGATGTCTTGACCTCGGAAAAGGACCCCTCTGTGGGGCCGCCGGGTGGCTCAGTCGCTTTGGCTCCGGGCTCCAGCTCCCCGTTCGGGAGTTCCAAGCCCCGCGTCGGGCTCCCCGTGTCCGCACAGAGCCTGCTGCGGCTCCTCCGTCTCCCTCTCGGCCCCTCCCCTGCTGGTGCTCTTGCTCTCTCTCTCAAACTAAACAAACACTTTAAGGAAAGGGACCCCTCTCTGGACACAACCCGAGCGTCCCCAAACAAGACGTGGTCCATCTACACAACGGAACACTCGGCGGCCGCGACGAGGGGTGGGGCGCCGACACAGGCCGCGGTGTGGACGAGCCCTGGGGACACCAGGCCGGGCGAAGCGGGCAGCCGCTGGGGAGAAGTGCCTCGCGGTTCCGCTTAGCCCAGGCCCCCCGAGGAGTCACGGTCCTGGAGGCAGAAGGTAGATGGGTTGTCACCGGCGGCGGGGGCTGGCAATGACCCCTAATAAGGACAGAGCCTCTGTTTGGGGCGATAGCAGGGTTTTGGAGACAGACCGTGGCTGTCTCGACAGCATCGAGAACGTAATTAATGCCACTGAATTATACACGTAAAAACAGTCCAAACGGCAGGTTTTATGTTACGTGCCTATCGCACCATGATGTTTTTAAAGGCCCCTCTGGCTGCCGGCGGGGAGCCCGGCGCGTGGGAGCCAGAGGGGTTGGCGGCTTCTGGGTGGGGAGGAGGTCAGGGCTGCCCGGGGGGTGGCTGCTGGGGTGTCCTGGACGGACAGACCCAGGACACTCCTGAACTGGGTGTCAGGGCAAAGGAAGGAGGAACCAAGGGTGTTTCCTTGGGTTTCCAAGGGTTTTGGGTGAAACCTTGGGTTTCCCCTGGGTTTCAGCCCGGGGACCTGGGGGGACGGTGGGACCGTGGACTCCTGTGGGGAGGGGGCAGGTTGTTTTGGTGTGCTCAGGCCGAGGACGCCTTGGAGACCCGAGGGAGGTGTAGACGGCGAGGAGAGAAGCACGGCTTCTCCAGTGTGGCAGTCATCACAGTGTAGACCGTGTCGGAGGCGTGCGGCTGGTTAAGTCCCCCGAGAGGGAGAATGGATGGGGGAGAGGCCCGGGGAACCCACCTGGGGCTCCCGTGCCTGGGTCCTGGGTGCAGCCCCGGGGGGAGGGGGGGCAGGGAGCCACCTCGCTCAGATGTGTGGCCCGTGTCTTGACTCCGCTGTGCTGTGGACAGCGCCCTTCGAGGGGGTCCCAGGCCGGCCTGTCCCCTGTGTAGACTGTCGTTCTGACCACAACCCCTCAGGCGCAATGGGGGTGGAGGAGGGGGCAACCGGCTCAAGTTCACAGGACTCGACTCGTGAGCGGCAGGGTTGGAGCCAGACCTGGGCGGGTCGGCTGCCCCGGCCCCCCCAGAGCCTGGCAGCCAGCAGCCTTTCCAGAATTAACTGCCGCTAACTGGTTTAAGTCCCTCAGGGAGAGCCAGGGAGGGGAGTGTCCATAGCCAGGGGTCAGAGTTTCTCCTGAGCCTGACCATGGCTAGGAGATGGGGGGGGGTGAGGTAATGAGGAAGCCCCTGCCGCCCACAATGTGACATAAAGTGCCGTGAGGGGCGCCTGGGGGGCTCAGTCGGTTGAGCGGCTGACTTCGGCTCAGGTCATGATCTCGCAGTTCGTGGGTTCGAGCCCCATGTCGGACTCTGTGCTGACAGCTCGGAGCCTGGAGCCTGCTTTGGAGTCTCTCTCCCTCTCTCTCTGCCCCCTCCCCCACTTGTGCTCTGTCTCTCTCTCTAAAAAATAAACATTAAAATTATTTTTTAAATGCTGTGAGGGGCGCCTGGGGGGCTCAGTCAGTGCATCCGACTCCTGACTTTGGCTCAGGTCATGATCTCACCATTCATGAGATCGAGCCCCGAGTCGGGCTCTGCGCTAACAGCGTGGAGCCTGCTTGGGATTCTCTCCCTCCCTCCCTCCCTTTCTCTCAAAATAAATAATAAACTTTAATAAGTAAATGAAATGCTCTGAAACGAGCCCAGAGTGCAGGCCCAGGCTGGTCAGGGTTGTGGGGGGAGGCAGTAGAGGGGAGAGTTCCTGCAGGCCGGGGGCGGGGGTGCAGGTATGCAGGGGTGCAGTGTGAAATTATGTCCCGTTTTGTGAGAGGAGTCTGAGGCCTGGAGGGGGCTGTCCTGCCCGGGAGCGTGCCACTCTGACGTTCAGAACCTGTGCCGAGGCCCTGCCCTCCAGGAGCCCCTGGTCTGGTGGGGACGGTGGGCAACAGGCCTGCCAACGCGAGGAGGCGGCTTCGGGAGTGGCGGAAAGCTGCAACTCGAAAACGGGGCAAAGGGACGGCAAGGGGGGCAGCAGGGACGTTTGGGGAGGTCGGGGGAGGTCGCTCTGCCCGCGTGGCCTCGGAGTTGAGCTCTGAACTGCGAGAAGCCATAGCAGGTGTATGGGGAGCTGGGGAGAGGGTTCCAGGCAGAGCACGCAGCCGGGAAGGGGTGGAGGCGGGGAGCTAGAGCATTCTGGGAGCCGGAGGGGCGGCGCGGAGCAGGGCGGCCAATCACCAGTGGCCTCTAGGCCCCGGTGCAGAATGCGGACCCCAGTGGAGAGGGGGCGGGGGGCTGATCTCTGTCGCTCAGTGATCCCTCAGCACTGAGTGGAGGGCAGGCGTGGAGGCAGGGAGGCCGAGGCGGGCGTCCGGTGTAGCAGGATGGCCTCTTGGTCCCGGATGGTGGCACCGGGGCCACAAGCGGGCAGGGCGGTGAAGCGGTGAGGTACTTCGGAGGCAGAGCTCTCGGGACTCACCGATGGAGCTCATGACGGGCAGCGCTGGGGAGGGCGGGGACTCGAGGTGGAGTCCCAAGTTTGGGGTCTGAGATGCGGCGAACGCTCATCGCTGTGTGCCGGGCCTGTTCTCGAAGCTGGGGCTAAGGCTGAGAAAACAACCCTACAAAACAGTGCCGTGTCGGTGCAGGAGCCGGTCCATACGAGAAGGAAATAGTGACGTTTGAACAAAAGCCTGGAGGAGGTGAGAGGGAGCAGCCTTGTGGATGAGTGGTGGGCAGTGTGAGGTACATGTGGAGGAACTGACGAGTGCAAAGGCCCTGGGGCAGGGCTCAGGGTGGTCCAGAAACAGCGGGAGGCAGGGGTGGCCCAAGCACAAATGGGGTCAGGGAGCTAACGGGGCTGGTGGATAGGCTTTCGTTTGGTGGAGAGAGAGACAGTCGTTGGGGCTCTGTCGAGAGATTCCAAACCGAAAATGAGAGCTACGGAAGGTACCAGTTGGTTGATGGCATTGAAAGTGTGGGACAGATTGGGGATGATGGTGTGGGAGAAGACCGAGCGGGTGATCACACCCTGGAGAGCCAGTTAAAACACGGGGTGCTGGCCCTCTCCCGAGAACGTGTGTTTCTAGCAGTTCCCGGCCAGGCGGGTGCCCCTGGGCCAGGGCCGCCCTCGAGAACCACGGCGTGGGCTGAGCAAAGGACCCAGAGTGGAGGCCTGGGTTCGCACCTCGGAGGGCGGAGTCTCCAGGGGAGACTGAGGTGGCCAGCAGGGCGGAGCGGCCGAGAGGGGAAGAAGCGGGTCAGGACCAAGCCCCGTGCCCAGGGACGGGCGGATGGGCAGGAGGACTGCAGGCGAGGGCCCGCGATGCCCCCCTCCCTGGCTCCCCAGAGGGCCGCACACCCCTCCCCTACCCCCCCTGCCCATCTCCGGCTTACCTCGAGGGTCCCCCAGAGGGGACAGAGGGGACTCCGTTGTCCCTGGTCCCCGATCCGTGGCGCCAGCCAGCTGGATTCTAATTAGCCACCAGGCGGGAGAGACAGGAAGCCAGGGCTGGGGGCGGGGCCTGGACTCCCGCCCAAGACTGGGAGGCCAAGCAGTCAAGGCCAGGATGCCTGGGTACCCGCCCCACCCCCACGCGGTGCTAGGTGGGGGAGACAAGTGGGCGGGGTTGGGACTTGGGGATGGAGAAGAAGCTTCCAGAAGGTCTTTATCCCCCGTGATAGAGGGTCTGAGGCCTGCCTGGTGCAGGCAGGCCCTTCGCGGCCATGACATCCTGGTGAGCCGTCGCCACCACCTGACGGGCACTGTCTGACCACAGGGGGTTTGTCCGGGCGGTTCCCTTCGGGTCAAGGTGCCCAGATGGGTGGGTCAGGCTGCCGGGGGTGGGAGGCCTGGTGGGCGGGGGAGTTGGCAGTGTAAGCCGGAGGTTCGGGGGGGGGGGGGGGGGAGCCGGCCAGCCTCTGGCCCAAGGGTGCAGCTTCAATCAAATACAGCCGGCTCGAGGGAGGTCCCCGAGCGGCCCCTCTCGGGACCATGGGGCGGAAACCCTCGGGCCCCAGCGGGAGGAGAGGGGACCAGCCCAAACGCACCTCCTCCTGCGTCCGCTGGGGGCCTGCCCCCGCCTCACTCTCCCTGTCCTCCCCAGGCCGGCGGGCCGGGCCGTGGTGCCCCCCTGCTGATGCGGGGCCAGGCCCCCTGCACAGGACA
This sequence comes from Paguma larvata, assembly GCA_030068075.1. Taxonomy (NCBI): domain Eukaryota; kingdom Metazoa; phylum Chordata; class Mammalia; order Carnivora; family Viverridae; genus Paguma; species Paguma larvata. The sequence continues at coordinate 9,746,179 of CM057842.1, read as the reverse complement.
CTGAGAGCCCCGGACCCGCCCCTGGCCGCCGCCATGGCCCGCCTGGCCGCCGTGCTCTGGAGTCTCTGCATCACCGCTGTCCTGGTCACCTCGGCCACCCAAGGTAGGCGCTGCTGGGGCCGGGGAGGGGCCGCGCCTCCGGGAGGCGGCGGGGTGGGCAGATGACGTGGTGAGGCACCTCCCGGCCGCACGTCCAGACCCTGGCGGAACGAAGCCGGAGGAAGACTTGGCCCTTGCACGCCCCGGCACCGTGCTGAGGGCTCCCCGGAACCAGCCCTTCGCCCCCAGAGCCCGGGGCAGCCGGGGGTCCTAGAACCCGGGACGCGGGCGGTGGCCTCCTGGGACCGGGACAGGCCTTCCTGGTGAGCCGACACTCCTCTGTCTTGCGTGTGTGGCTTTCTCTGTGATTACATCTCTGAGGCTCTCGCTGGGAAGAAGGCTTAATTAAAGCATGCCCGCTGACGTTTATTTAAAAACAACTAATTACCCGGCTCGGCCCTCTGCCGGCCCCAGGATCCTGCACATGCAACAATGAGTGCCCCGAGCCCGCCCGCCTACCTTCACCAATTACCCCATTATGGTCCCCGCCGCAGGCCGAGGTGGGGGCGAGGGCAGGGCAAGAGGAGAGGCGGAAAGAAGGGCCCTGGCCTTGTCCCTAGCCTAGGCGCCCCCTCAGCCCCGTCTGGAGAGCACTGCTGGCGGAGTCTGCTCCCGAGTGTCCCCTCGCGGAGCCCAGTTGTCCAGAAAGCCGCGAAGGCAGAGGGGGCGTTACTCAGCCGGGCCACAGGGCCTTGGCACTGCTCCGGCCAGCTGGCACCTTCCGCTCGCCTGGTGCCACGTTCTCTGCCCATCCGGGTCCTGCCCCACAGCCCCGGCTGAGCCGGGAGGGGTCACTCCCACCCCCAGACCCATCTGAGCCAGCCTCCGCCCCCGGCCTGCCTCCCGGGCCGGGAAGGACTAAAATTAGCTGTGGAAGCAGATGGTGCTGGAGGAACACATGTAATACTTTCCCCCGAGTGAGACTCCACTCACCCCAGAACACCCCAGGGGGCCCAGCCGCCATCCCCCGCGGGCCCCCCACCCCGACAGTGGAGGGACAGGTCTCTGAAAGGGGTCTGCTTGGCACTGCCGCCCTCGTGCCCGGTATCTCTCTACCCACGAGCCCCAGTCCCCACATCGGGCCTGGGGCCACTCCGTGCGTGCACGCTTCCCTCCAGCGCCTGAGTAGGTGGCCGCCCCGGCAGGTGTCGGCCACGCGGAGCCCACTCTGTGCGGCGGGGTGTGGCTGCCGCGGTCATCCCGCTGCTGGTGGGACTTAGCGGCCGCCACCTCACCGCATACCGCTTGCGCCTGCCGCACAACCTTGCACCCTCGGCAGCGCCGGGAGCAGCGGCTCCTCGGAGAAGGAGGCTCTGCGGCCACGGAGGTGGCCGGTTACTGGGACAGGGCCTCAGCCAGGGATTTAAACCCCTGGGTCCTCACTCGGCGCAGGATGGGGGAGGACGTGTGACAGCACAGCCGTGCCTACCCCGGGGCGTGTTCCCTCAGGGTCACGCCGACCCTCCCCACACAGGACACCGTGCTCAGGGCTTCCTTCAGGAACATTCTCTAGCGCACCGAGTCCTCGGAGCACAGCCCTGGGCCGCCAGCGCCCATCTTACAGGAGGCTAAAGCTGTGCCTGTCCCAACCGAGTGCGCTTCGGAACCGCTGGTGGGCGCGCCAGTCCTGGTGTCACCCCTGAGACTGATGCAGCAGGCCCTGGGGGCAGGGGGCCAGAACCCACTGCCTTGACCAGCCACCACGCGACGTCGGTGCCGCCAATCCCCAGGCCCTGGCGTGGGAGGCTCTGGCCCGTCGGCCGGGAAGTGGCGATGCCAGGCCCGGTGGCGTCTTCCCGGACAGGAGAGCACTTCCTCCCACGCCGTCTCGCCTGCTCGCGTGCGGCGGCGTGAGGTTAGGGGGGTGCCCGAGACCTGCCTCGCTTCTGACTCCAGCTGCAAGTCTGGGGGTTCCCGAGACCACCCTCACGTGATACTCACCAGAAGCATTCCGAAACGCGGCTGTGCTCGTGGCTACGGCTTCTTTCAGCGAAGGGATACACGGAAAACCAGCCTGGGGAAGCGGAGCGCGGGGCTCCCGGTTCGTCCCCTCCCCGCGGAGTAGCCACGCAATGCTGTGGGACAACACGCATGGTGTACTGCCAGCCCGGGACGCTCCCCCAGCCTCGCTGTCCAGAGCCTTTACTGGGGCTCCGTCACGTAGACGTGGGGGACCACCCACGGGGCTGGCCGCAGCCTCCAGCCCTTCCGGAGGTCCACCGATAGCCCAAACCCCACCCCCGCCCCGAATCGCTTCGTTAGTACGCTCATTTGCTAGGCCTGCCCTAGCGGAGTGCCCCACACTGGGTGGCTTAAAACAGCAGAGCGTTCCCGTTTCTCGTGGTTTCCAGAGGCTGCCAGGTCAAGATGAAGTTGTCGGCAGGGTCGGCTCCTTCCGAGGTCCTCGAGGGAAGGAGCCGTTCCCGGGTCTCTCCTGGGCGTGCGGCTGGCCGTCTTCCCTACGTGTGTGTCTCTGGGTCCAAGTGTTTCATAAGGACACAGGTCATGCCGCAGCCGGGCCTACCTTAACAGGCTCATTTTAACTCGATCACCTCTGTTCCAAGTGTGGTCACATCCTGAGGCACGAGGGATTAGAACGGGAGGACACAGCTCAACCCGAAACAGTCAGTGCGTTCCGTCTGACCTGGCCCGAGGCCCGCAGGTCAACAACGCCGCCACCCGTCAGGCGGGGCACATCCCGGGAGCCAAGGGCAGAGGCCTTCCTACTACACGGGGGGGGGGGGGGGGGGGGGGGAGGAGGGGACACACTGAGAAGCCCATTCCGCAGGCAGAAGGACTGAGGTTCCCGTGGCCCGCGTCCCGGCTACGGCCCAGGCTGGCGGGGGCGCCCCCTCAGCAGCGTCTTCCCTCCCCGCAGGCCTGAGCCGGGCCGGGCTCCCGTTCGGCCTGATGCGCCGCGAGCTGGCCTGCGAAGGCTACCCGATCGAGCTGCGGTGCCCGGGCAGCGACGTCGTCATGGTGGAGAACGCCAACTACGGGCGCACGGACGACAAGATCTGCGACGCCGACCCTTTCCAGATGGAGAACGTGCAGTGCTACCTGCCCGACGCCTTCAAGATCATGTCCCAGAGGTGAGCGCCCCGCCCCCGGGCGCCCGGGGAGGGGGGGGGGTGAGGGCAGTTCCCGGGCCCCCCCGCCCCTGGCCAGTGCGTCCGTCCACGCCTCCGGTCCTCCTGCCGTGCGCTCTGTGCGTGTTTTCCTGAGCACCTACTAGGTGCCAGGTCCCTGCAAACAGCCAGCGAGACCCGGCGGGGAAGGCCCGTCTTCCCTGCCGGCCTCCAGCAGCCCGCTCAACGCGAGCGGGGATGGGGGGGGGACAGAGGTCGTGCCACGTGAAAGCAAGAACAGGACAGGGCGAAGGTGTCACGGGCGCCGAGGGAGAGCCTAGAGGTCACTCAGGCTTGCCCAGGGAGGCGAAGTCTGAACGCGGATGACAGAAGCGCACGCGAGCGTAAGAGAAAGTGAGCGCTCGAGTGTGCGAGGCCGTGCGGGACCCCTTGCGAGTCCACTCAGAGCCGCCGGCTCTTGCCTCAGGTCATCACACCCCGACTTGACCCCTGCCTCCGTGGCCGGCTCCCCCTGGGGCGGCCCTGTCTCGCCGGCCCCTTTCCCCTCTGGCCAGCGGGGCGGAATCCACGGGACGTGCCGCTCATCATTTTAAAGCGAGCGATTCGGTGCTATCTAATACGCGCACCAGGGTGCGCGGCCGCCGTCTCTGTCTAGTTCCGGAACGTTTTCACCCCCCGCCCCCCCCCGAAGGGCAACCCCATCCGGTCACTGCCCCTCCCCACCCTCCCCTCCCCCCGCCCCCGGCAGCCACTCACCTGCCTTCCGTCTCTCTGGACTTGCCTGCTCCGGACGCTCTCACAGAAATGGAGTCACGAAGCGCGGCCTCGGCCTCCGGCTCCTCTTGCTCAGCGCGGCGTTCTCGGGGTTCCCCGCGCTCTAGCACATCGGCCCTTCTTTCTTTTTTGTGGCCAAATAACATCCCGCCGCACGGAGGGAGCCCGTCCTGCTCACCCCCTCGTCCGCCAGTGGACGCGTGGCCGCTCCCCCACTCTGGCTCTTGCGTCAGTGGAGCCGCCGGGATGATCCAGGCACGAGTCGTCCGAGCACCTGCTTCCGGGCCTCGGGGGCCGCAGCTGCTGGGTCCTGGGCAACTCTCTCCCGAAGCTTCTGAGGCCAGTGCTCGGTTCTTGAAACAAGGGGGACGAGGAGGGTGGGAACGAGCAGGTCCTCGTTCGTCATCGAGGAGCGCCGGCGGCCGGAGGGAACAGACGCCGCGACTGGAGAGGAGAAACACGGCTCCGTTGTCGGGGAGTCCCTTTACACGGCGGCCGGCCTCGCGGGCAGCTGGCGGGGACTCCGAGTCCCCGCGGGGCGGAGACCCCGCCCATGTCCTAGCTGCAGATGCTCACGGCAGCGCTGTTCCAAAGGGTGGGACCTGTGCGTCTGAGACGCGGCCCGGGGTGGACTCGGGCAGGCCCCGCGAGTGCCCCATGAGCGGCACGTTCGCAGAGATGCCACCTCGTGCTCGTACGCGTGGCCGCACGTCTTACGGTCGGTTCGGGACAAACGGCAAGGACGTAATGGCAGGAGCGACGCTCCGGTGGCATGAAGGTGGCGAACGGCCGCGGGGGAGCTGCTGACGGGACGCGGCCCCGAGGCTGAGCGCAGGAGAGGCCTGCGCGGCGGGAAGACGGGGCGCGGCGCCCACACGAGGCCGCCGGCCCCGGTCGCCACAGTTCCTTCTCGGCCTGGGGGTGCTCCTTCCCCTCCCGGCCCAGGTGCCCCCCTCCCCACACGGTCCTAGGCCCGCGTCGTCCCAGCTCCCTGTCTCTTCCCGCAGGTGTAACAACCGGACCCAGTGCGTGGTGGTGGCCGGCTCGGACGCCTTTCCCGACCCCTGTCCTGGGACCTACAAGTACCTGGAGGTGCAGTACGACTGTGTCCCCTACAGTGAGTCATCTTGTTCCTCGTGCGGACACGGGCCCTTCCCCCTCCCAGAAGCAAGCGAGGAGGAGACACCTTGACACACACACACACACACACACACACACACACACACACACACGGCTGAGTCAGGACCAGCCCCACGGAGGGGCGGGGGGGGGGGTGGGCAGCCGGGCCTGCTCCCTCCCTCCCTCGTTCTCTTCTCCCAGCCCCTCTGTCCACGCCCCGTGCCCGCCCCAGCCCCACCGGCTTTCTCCCCATCCCCGGAGCGCCTTCTCCGACTCCTGTAACGCCGGCCCACTAGCCCCGCACCTTCGCGTGCCCTCGCTCACGTACACGCTTCAAGGCCGGAGCTCTGGTCAGCGCACTTACCCGGCGTCCCCTTCCCTGGGCCTTGCTGCCCTCCAGCCTCCCCGCCTCCTCCCTCTTCTTCTGACCTTTCCTGCCCACCCCTTACACGCCTGCTCTTCCCTCTCGCTCACTCCATGTCCTGTCTCCACTCCCTCTGCTGTTTCTCGGTGCCCTCACCTCTCAGACTCCCCGTGCTGCCCCTTCCCAGTCCTGGAAGCTGGACCCCAAACCCACAGAGAGGCAGGCTGCCATCTGAGGCCTGGCGGCAGATCTGGTTTGAAGGACTAGGGGCTTCTTCCTCAGATACGTGTCTCTTGGTTAGTCTGCCCGTTACCATGGTAGCACTTCCTGTCTGCAAGGGAAGTGCTGCCATGTTGGACTGGGGAGGCCCCCGGGCAGCCTGAGGAAGGCGATCTGGGGAGCCAGGGGGGCCTGGCTTTCTCGAATCTGGCCAAAAGGAGCAAACAAAGACAGGGTCTCTCCTCCTCAGCACTCTGCTCTTAACATGGCCCTTCTTTCCTGCCCTCGCCCTCCCTCCCCTTCTCCCCATCATGCATTCCCCTCCTCTCCCTGCCAGCTTCATGTAGCCAACCTGGAGGTGGGGCCTCCGGGCAGATGGGGGAGGAGGCAGGGCCGCCAGAGTGTCTGAGAGTGGGGGGCAGGGGCAGGGGCGCAGGAGGCCCTGAGACTCTCCCTCCTCTGCCCTCCCACCCCAGCCGTCCCCCCTCAACCTTTGATTTCTCCTCGCAGGTGACGACGTGCGTGCCGGGGGGACAGGATCACCCGTGTGCTTCCATAACCTTCTTTTGCTCCTCACCCTTTCCTTGCAGCAGCGGAGGCCTCCAGCCGCCGCCTGAGGGGGACGCCCGTCTGATCTCTGAAGCCTCCCCACAGCACTGGGGACACCCCCGTGGCTGGGGCAGCAGGGAGGGAAGGCGGGAGGCCGGGGGCACTGCACAGCAGGGCAGTGGGGCTGGGTTTGAGGCTCGGCCCGGCTCTGGGATTTTCTGACCCTGAAACTTGAGCAAATGACTTAACTTCTCTGAGCTGCTGCAAAAGGAGGCGAGAGGCCAGGAGGCCGAGCGTGTGAAACGCCGGGCAGAGCAGGCCCCCTACGGCGGGTGTGGGTGTGAGCCCTCCCGGGGCGGAGGCTTCGTCCTCACGCCCCAGCCCCAGACCGGGGCCTGGCTCAGGATGTGCTCAGCAGGGGGACAGGTGCCCTTCCCGGCCAGGGCCAGCTTAGCCCCTGTCTTCATCTGTGATGGTGGGAGGGGGCCCCTTCCCAGGGATGCGGCCAGCAGTAGAGAGAATGTGGGCAAAGCACCTCGTGCGCCCCACGCCACAGGAGTCCAAGAAACGGCGCCCGCTCTTGCCAGCTGCTCAGTGGCCTCTGTTGTGTTGTTTCGCTTCACTGAGCCTCAGTTTCCCCATCTACAGACAGGGCTCTTGAAAGACTACCTGGGAAGTCCCTAGCACAGTTCCTGGCACTTAGTCACTTAGTAAGCGCTAGGTACTTGGTGGTCGTTGCTTTCGTTGGGAGCACTCGTAGTGATTTTTTCCAGTTAACGTTATTGCTGTTGGTAATCAAAAATAAAACCAGTGACTAACGATGCACCCGACTCCTCCTGAGTTCGGGGAGATAAAGGGCAGGAAAAAAATCCCCTGGTCCAAGTGGCGTCCAAAGCAAGTGGACGCCACGTGGCTGAGGAAGCAGGAAAAAAGTTACGGGCACAGGGAGGAGAGAGGCCTAGGGACCTCCTGAAGCTGACCCCCCCACCACCACCACGGAGGGTGGGCCGGGGGCACGACCCACAGAGACTGGGATGGGCAGCTCCAGTCTGGGGGCGGGAGCTAGCCTGAGCGCCGGGGGAGGCAGGACGCACAGCGAACGTGTCTGGGACGCAGTGGGGCCGCGGGTGCCCTCGACAGGCAGAACCCAGGGGTGGGGGGAGTGTCGCTCCTGGTTCCGGAAGAAGGGGGGACTGGAGTCAGCACGGTGAGGGAAGCTAGGCCGGAGAACAAGAAGGCTGGGCACTCACTTGTCCCACAGTGTCCCTGTTCGCTGAGCACTTCCTGGGTGCCAGGCCCTGGACTAGGGGCTGGGAAGGAAGCCAAACACTCCCCTGTGGGACTCCCTGCTCGTGCCTCTGAGGTGGCAGGAGAACCAGGCCCTGCTCAGAAGCTCCTGAGGGGCCAGGGACACAGAGTCTGGAGGGGCAGCCAGGGCGGCCATCTTGCCCTGGGCTTCAGAGGTTGGGGTGCCCCCAGTGCTGGTGCGGGCGAGTCAGGGGTGGGTGCCAGGGCCCACCGTGGGGAGGGGGTAGTGGGTGTGTGGGACTCCCCCCCCCCCACACACACACACAAACACACACACACACTCACATCCAGACAGGCCGACTAACGCTGGATTTGCCTTGCAGCTGAGCACATTCTAACCGCGCCCCCTTCCTCCCCTAGGTGCGCCCGCCCACCGGGCAGCAGACCCGGAGCTCCTGGCTCCTGGGCCCCCGGGGGGGAGGAGGGGACTGGGCAGACAATCGGAGCCACAGGCTTGCCCCGGGGGAGCGGGGGAGCGTGTCTGTGCCCCCACCTGCTGTCTGTGATGTCCCCCCACCCCAGCCTCTTCCTTCTCTGCCTCCGTCTCCCCCCACCCGGCTCTCTGAGGCCCAGGGGCTCTGCCTGTCTGCCTCTCCGTCATTCTGTGTTCCACTCTGCCGCCCTCTCTCTCTGTGTTGGCTTCTTCTGGGCCGCGAGGGCTTGGGGGAGCTCAGCTGGACGCCAGCACAGAAAGGGAAGGAGCTCAGCATGCTCTCTCAGCCGGGGGCGCCCAGGCCCCCGGAGGCACTGAACCTCCTCCCCCCTGGGCCCCTGGTCCTAGCAGGAGGGCAGCGGGCAGGGTGCGAGGGGCTCCGTGCGGCTCTTCCAGCCCCTCGCCCCTGGTGCTCCCCTCACCAGAGCCCACCTTCCAGCTGAAGCTACCCCCTCCCCCACCCCCACTGCACCGAGGGTGCTCCCACCCATCTGAGGGTTCCTTCCGTCCACCTGCCTGTTTGTACACCCCCCCCCACCCCGTGTCTCTCTTGGTCTCTGTCCTCGCGTGTCTCCCCCTCCCTGTGACTGTCTCCCCCGACACCCTCCCCAGAGGAAGGGACTTGGGGGCGGGGGCTGAGCTGATGCTACATTTCGGGGTTGGGGAACCAGGATGAGGAAAGAAAGGAAAAGGGGGCATGTTTGCCAGATAAGAAACAAAAGCAATTTAATCTTTTTTTTTTCTCTTTTTTTTCTTGCACATTTTTTTTCAATTTGTTTTCTCTCTCTCTTCCGATGCTTAAAGTAGAAGTGGAGCAGAAAGGTAAACGCACTGTTACCAATGCTAACCCCTAACTCACACTTTGTTCTCACCTGTGCCATACTTATGTGACCCGCCCTCCCTCTCAGCCCCTTCTTCTCCCCACCCCAACTTGGTCCAGTTGGTGTCCCCCAACCTGGGTGTCCCCCCGGTGGGGCCAGCCCTGGTGCCGCCAAGGGCGACTCCACCCTCCAGACACCCGAGGAAGCTCCTCTCTGAGCACGGGCAGGACCTTCTGTCTCTCTCTCTGCCTCTTTTTCTCTCTCTCTGTCTCTCCCTGTCCCTTGTCCCAGCCCTTGCAGGGGGGACCTGGCCTTCTCTCATACTTACTTTGCCTCCTTCAGGAGAAGCGTGTAAGCCTCCAGGGCGGGAGGGGAGGGAGGGACCCCCTTCTCGGGCTCCCAGCCGGGGGCAGAGCGCACCGGGGTGAGCCGTCTTTCTCCTCTTCTTCCTGCCCCAACTTTTGTTAACACGTGTCTGGCTCAGGGGAGGCGGGATGGCGGGGTCACCTTTGTTTTCCTTTCGGGGAGCAGATTCCTTCTATCTGGCGGGCTCCTGGTGGCCTGAGTTCCTTCTGGTTTGGCGTTTCCAAGGCCCAGGGCTGTTTCGGAGCACGGAGCACCAGTTTCCCCACCCCCAACCCCCATCCTTGGCCAGCGGGGGGCCCAGCCCTGGGGAGGGATGTAAGCGGTTCCCCAGCCCTGGGAGGGCAGTCTGCCAAACTGGGGGGGAAGGGGTGGGGGTGGGCCCCACCTGGGGGGAGCGCGGGGTGGGGGAACGTTGTCTCTTGTTCTGAAACACTTGCGAAGCTGCAGTCAGGGTTTCTTCTGGGCTGTTTTGGTTAGAGGACCAGGGAGAGGGGGGCGGAGGGTGCAGGCCTGGTCTGGGGACTCCCGTGAGCACCGTAATTTCTTGCAGCGTTCCCTTCAGCAGGGGGAGGGGAAACTCCAGCGCGGGGTGGAGCTCTCTGGCGTTTGGGGCGGGGGCACCGTAGCCGAAGAACTTCGAGGGTGGGTGGGATATTGGAGACGGTCCGTGCTCCCCTGAAATTTTTGGGAAATTGACAGCTTTGAGGTCGGCCACGGGCGAGCCATCTTTTCAGGGTCGCTTTTTGCCTTGAAATTACGGTGGTCTGAGGAGCATCCCTTTGAGGAAGGTGGGGCGGGGTCCCTCCGAGCTGCTCCCCTCCCCCTGCCCTCCCCCATCTCAGAGAGGCCTGGGCAGCCAGCCCAGGCCCGACCCTCGCTGCCCGCCACTCTCTCCCTCTCTCCCCCCCCCCCCACCCCGAGTCTCTCGCACCCAGCACCAGACGCTCTTCTTACAGGCCCGGTGGTGGTTTGGACACTGCAGCCCTGGATCTCTTCTCTTCAAGGGGGGGGAAGGGGGGGAGGGGGGAGGGAAGAGGAGGTGTTGGGAGCTTGGTGCTGGGGAGGGGTCCTTACCGTCAAAGGCCCCAGGCAGACCCTTCCTCATCTTCTCCCCCTTCCCCAGGGTAACCTCTAACCACGTTTTCCTCCTCCGCGCCCTTCTGACCAGGTCAGGCTCCGAGGCCTCCCACCGCCCCCTCACACACACAGACACACCTGCTCAGGGGCCACGGAGCTGGCAGGGGTCCTGGCTTGGGGAGCGGGGAGACCCGGGCACAGAGGAAAAAGGTGGAGGCCAGGTGTGCTGGACACAGGGTGCAGGCCGACCCCTCAGGGCACTGGGGACGAGGAGATGGTGGCACCCTAGGACTCAAGCCAGGATCCCTCTGGTTCCTGCTCACTTCTGTGTCCCAGGCTCCCCTCCCCGTCCTCCAACAGAGCGTGCCCCTGGCTGCTTTGTGCCTGGGGACCCTTGGGCCAAGCTGTCCCTGATGCAGTGAAGGGAGGGCTTGGATGTCCCCCCACCCAAGCCTGGTGAAGAGTGGGGCGGGACGTGGGGGAGCGAGGAGTGGTGCCTGTCCAAGCCCCTCTTGCCACTGGGGCCGCCCCCCCTCCCCCCAGCCCGCACCAGGTCCCAGCCCTCCCTGTCCCCCTGGGGCCAGCTGCTTTGGTGACAGGCCAAGCAGGAGCAGAGAATTCACTGCAAACCCTCACCCTGGCCTGTGCGTGGGTTCAGCCAGCAGGGAGGGGAGAGGGAGGCCCGGCCATCCTGAAGGGAGGGGTGTCTGGACACCCCCACTCCCGGGTCCAGACCCCTGCCGGGTCGGTGAGGGGAGGCCAGGAGCGGGCGGCACCGGGGTGTGGCGGGGCGAGGGCGGGCAGGCCAGCGGCGGCCAGCGAGATGCAGTTGAGGTTTTCCTCCTTTCCAGGGAATGGGGGGGCGGGGCGGGGCCCCCCACCTTTCTGACATCAGCGGTGCCTTGGCCCCTCCTCCCGAGCCGGGGACGGTCGCAGGTAAATCGGGGGCCGGGGCCGGGGAGGCGGGGGGCCTGGCTGGGGCGGGCTGGGTCTTTATCCTAGCTCCTGGTTCCCTCCCTTGCCCCCTCTGAGCTGGACTTGGGCCTGCCCCCCCGAGGGACCCTCAGTCGGGCCTGGGCCTTGGAGTGAATTCTCTGCTCACCCCTCTCTCCTCGCCAGCACTAACCCTTTCTCCCCAGGTGCTCTCCGGCGTGCCTCCCCTGGAGCCAGGACCTCGCCGAGGCCCCCCCACCTTGTCTCTCTTCCCTCCACGCAGCTCTCCTTCCCCCTCCCCTACTCGCCTGGGGAGCCCCCTCCTCTCCCATGCCCCCCAACTTCGCCCACCCCTGTGCACCAGTGTCAGTGTCTGCTGCTGAACAAACCCCTTGAGAGACCTTGCTGGCTGGGGGCAGGGCTGGGCACCTTCAGGAAGGGGCTGGACTTTTTCCAAAAACCCTTCCTCGCCTACTGATTTCATGGGTACTGGGTGGGGGGGGCACAGGCTGCATCGGGAACCTTGGGTGCCTCCTCCACCCTGGATTGGGGGGGCCCTCCTGACACCCACTGTGGGTACGGAAACATTACTCTACCTTGCAGTTTTCGCGGCGGGGAGGGGGTTGGAGGGAAAGGGGAGAAAGAGTAAGAAAAACAAAACAAAACCCAAATCTGTGACCTGGTGTGGGTGGTGAAGGATGGGACCCTCGGCCCGTAGCTCTTCCATAGGGGGCTGTGACCATGATAAAGCCGCAGGGCACCGAGTCCCTGTGATCGTCAGAGCCCCCGGTGGCTGCAGTGAGGAGATCTTTCCGCCCCCACTTAAGGCACCCGAGGAAGACTCTGGGAGGGCTCTTGCCAAGCCCTTTCTCCCCAGCCTGTGGGGTCTCTAGCAGCCAGGGAAGGAGAGGGGCACCACCACCCCACACACTAACCCTGCTCTTAATGGCCTCCAGGGTTGACCTCTCCAGGGAGAGGGGCAGCTGGGCAGGGCAGGGGTCCCAGCCCGGAAACCCCCTTCCCCTCACCAGCCCTACCAAGCAACCGTGACTGCAGCAGCAGGAGGGGACGGCCTGGCTCCCCCAGGCCGCGGGACCAACTTGCCTCTCTCTCTCCCCCTCCCTCGCCTCTGCTCCTCTCCCCTCCCATGTCTCCCCCGCCCTCCCCCCCCCGCCCGGCCCAGTCTTCGTGTGCCCAGGGACCCTGCAGAAGGTGCTGGAGCCCACCTCCACGCATGAGTCGGAACACCAGTCCGGCGCCTGGTGCAAGGACCCGCTCCAGGCGGGCGACCGGATCTACGTCATGCCCTGGATCCCCTACCGCACGGACACGCTGACTGAGTACGCCTCGTGGGACGACTACGTGGCCGCACGCCACACCACCACCTACCGCCTGCCCAACCGCGTGGACGGCACGGGCTTCGTGGTCTACGACGGCGCGGTCTTCTACAACAAGGAGCGCACGCGCAACATCGTCAAGTACGACCTGCGCACGCGCATCAAGAGCGGGGAGACGGTCATCAACACGGCCAACTACCACGACACCTCGCCCTACCGCTGGGGCGGCAAGACCGACATCGACCTGGCTGTGGACGAGAACGGGCTGTGGGTGATCTACGCCACCGAGGGCAACAACGGGCGCCTGGTGGTGAGCCAGCTCAACCCCTACACGCTGCGCTTCGAGGGCACGTGGGAGACCGGCTACGACAAGCGCTCGGCGTCCAACGCCTTCATGGTGTGCGGGGTCCTGTACGTGCTGCGCTCCGTGTACGTGGACGACGACAGCGAGGCGGCCGGCAACCGCGTGGACTACGCCTTCAACACCAACGCCAACCGCGAGGAGCCTGTGAGCCTGGCCTTCCCCAACCCCTACCAGTTCGTCTCCTCCGTGGACTACAACCCTCGCGACAACCAGCTTTACGTCTGGAACAACTATTTTGTGGTGCGCTACAGCCTGGAGTTCGGGCCGCCCGACCCCAGTGCCGGTAGGCTTGGCTCCCCTTGGCTCTGCCGCCTCGGCCACGTGGGGCGGGCTGCTGCGTGCTGAGGGCCGGGAGGTCAAAGCCGCATAGCACAGGACAGAGTCGTCACAGTTTACGGGGCGGGGATCGCTCCTGGCCTTTTACTTAAGATGAAGAAACTGGAGCGCTGGGAGGGCCGGGGGGTTGTCTGCTTCTCTGCGGATCCGTACCCAGGGCTCTGCGCTCCTAACCGTGGAGCCGCCCCGCCCTTCCCGGGGGCCTGTGCGCCGTTAGCCCGGGAACCCTGATCAACCAGACTTTCGGGCGGAGGCCCGGCACCAGTAAAGCTGCCGGTACTGACGGGGCCAGCGTCCCTGCGCACTCTCATTTTCTCCCCCAGCTGCCCCCGGCCAGCTCTGAGCAGCCCCGGGGCTTCGGGGAGCCCGATCGAATCCAGCCTCACTGGCAAAACGGGGACCTGAGGCCTCCACGGACACGCGGCCAGGCCACAGGAGTGAGAGTGGAGTTCGGGTGGGAGGTGGCTGTGCTCCGACGCCCTCCCCCTGGCCTGCACGCTAGGGCTGCTGTCTCACAGGGTACCCTGTGTACCTCAGGGTACAGCCACGTGACTTTTTCCTGCCCTTTGATGCTTTCAGTGATCTTGGGGGCAGACAGAGGCCAGGCGAGCTCTCCCAGACCCAGTGGGGACCAGGACATCCTCCCGCTTCAGGGAAGATGCTAGAATGCCAGGGACCCCACGCCTGGGCACACCATGGCAGGGCCCCGAGCACGGGGCTGACGGTCTTGGATACCCTCTTCCCCTCCAGGCCCGGCCACTTCCCCGCCTGTCAGCACGACCACCACGGCCCGACCCACACCCCTCACCAGCACGGCTTCACCTGCAGCCACCACCCCGCTCCGCCGAGTGCCCCTCACCACACACCCTGTGGGCGCCATCAACCAGCTGGGACCTGACCTGCCTCCAGCCACAGCCCCGGCTCCCAGCACCCGGCGGCCCCCAGCCCCCAACCTGCACGTGTCCCCAGAGCTCTTCTGTGAACCCAGAGAGGTGCGGCGGGTCCAATGGCCAGCCACCCAGCAGGGCATGCTGGTCGAGAGGCCCTGCCCCAAGGGGACCCGAGGTGAGTACAGAGGCTGCAGTCGCCTCACTGTGACCGGCTTGGGGAGTGGCGCAGCCTGGTCGGGCCGGGAAAGGGATCAGGAACTTGCCCACCACTCGGCTTCGCCCGGGTGCACTCGCCTGTTCGTGTCCCGTGCCCAAGCAGGGGCTTTGTGAGGGCGGGGGTCGCACCTGACCTCTGCAGCTGTGCTCTGATGGCACAGCGGCAGCTCGGGAGCCCCCCTGCCCTGTCCCCTCTTGCAGTGCCGGGCAGACCATGAAGGGAGCCCACAGGAGGTGACTTGGGCCCCGGAGCAGCCAGTAGCAGCAGTAGAGAGAGCAGCTGAAGTGTCTGGGGGGGTGCGGGGGCGGGGGGGAGACAGGACCATGGGCTCCAAGTGGAGCGAGCCAAGGGGAGGGCCCGAAGAGGCTTCAGGGAGAGGGAGGGCTTCCAAGATGGACTTTGCTAGCAAGTTCCATCTCTGGTAGGCAAAGATGGAAGGAAGAGGAGCCAAGAGGGGGAGCTGAAAAGTGAGGGGTGGCTCATATCACCTCAGAGTGATGCCTCTCTTGACTGTCTGGCCCTCTTCGTGTCTGGTCCTCCGTGTTTCCTCCACCTACTTGTCCTCCTCTCTGTTATCTCTTTTTCCTGCTGTGGCCCCTCCTCCTCTCCTTCCCCGTGGCTCCCTTCTCTGTTCCTGTCTGTCCCTGCAGGAATTGCCTCCTTCCAGTGTCTACCAGCCCTGGGGCTCTGGAACCCCCGGGGCCCTGACCTCAGCAACTGCACCTCCCCCTGGGTCAACCAGGTGGCCCAGAAGGTACCAGCAGCAGCTGCCCCTCCCGGACTGGCACATTTGCTTGTACACTGGGCCCTGGGTGGCCGGGCACAAGGCGCACTGGGGGCAGTAGAGCATCTGGGGAGACAGGCTGGCAGGCCTGGGAGCCGGGGCTGTGTGGGGTCTCCTCCCTGGCCTGCAGAGATGGATGGGGAGGGAGAAGGGGCCAGACAGGGAGGGAGGAGAGGGGCCAAGCAGGCTGGGCATGTTAAAAGGGAACACGTGGGAAGCAAGACGGCCTCTGAGGTAGCTGGGGGCCCCTATGCCCACCTCGCACAGATCAAGAGTGGGGAGAATGCAGCCAACATTGCCAGCGAGCTGGCCCGTCACACCCGAGGCTCCATCTATGCGGGTGACGTGTCCTCCTCCGTGAAGCTGATGGAGCAGCTGCTGGATATTCTGGATGCCCAGCTGCAGGCCCTGCGGCCCATCGAGCGCGAGTCAGCTGGCAAGAACTACAACAAGGTGGGGCTTGGCCACAGGGCTGGCAGGGTAGGGTGCCCCGGGGGCTCAAGAAGAGCCAGCCTGGTATCTCCAACCCATGGGGGTCAGAGAGGACTGATCCTAGGCATCTTGGATCCTCCTCCCAAGTTGCCCCAGATGGTCCTTGGGGTTGAGGGTCTCTTAGGAATAGGTCTTGCTCGTGACCCAGCCCTGGGTTGGGAGCAGCTGCAGAAAAGTAACCTCTCCAGGGCCAGACGTGCCAGCACGGGGGTGAGGGAAGTGACAGCACCTCCGTCTCTTTTCCTAGATGCACAAGCGGGAGAGAACCTGCAAAGACTACATCAAGGTGAGACCCAGAGGGCTCCTGCTGGCCAAGGCCGAGCTGTGGGGGAGGGAGAGCGTGGGGGAGGGAGAGCGGGTGAGGCAGCCCTTGTGGCTTCTGGGCACGCCCCAGGCAGCAGTGGGGAGGGGGCTGAGAGAAGAGGATGCAGAGCCCAGTCCAAGGAACTGGAAGCTGGGGGGGAATCACAGTGTCCCCTCCCCCCCGCCGCCTACGTAGGCTGTGGTGGAGACTGTGGACAACCTGCTGCGGCCAGAGGCTCTGGAATCCTGGAAGGACATGAATGCTACGGAGCAGGTGCACACAGCCACCATGCTCTTGGATGTCCTGGAGGAGGGTGCCTTCCTGCTGGCCGACAACGTCAGGGAGCCCGCCCGCTTCCTGGCTGCCAAGCAGAACGTGGGTGAGTGCTGCGGTCATGCCCAGGGCAAGTTCGGGTCCCAGTCATGGACTGTGAGGCCTGCCAGCCCGGAGACCATGGGGGACGCCCTGACCTTGGGCCTCTTACCAGAGCTGGGCCTCTGGACTGGGGCCAGCCTGCAACCACATCTGTCCTGCCGTCCCCTGTCCCCACAGTCCTGGAGGTGACAGTCCTCAACACCGAGGGCCAAGTGCAGGAGCTGGTGTTCCCCCAGGAGTACCCCAGCGAGAACTCCATCCAGCTGTCCGCCAACACCATCAAGCAGAACAGCCGCAACGGTCAGTGCCCGAGCCCCGGGCTGGCATCCCTGCTCCACTCACAAAAAACATCCGTTCTTAAATTTTACTGGTTTTGAAGAATCCAAGAAAAGGGTGGGACCCACAACAACACACAAGATTGCTCTACGCTCAAGCTGGCATAACATTTCAGGGGATTCGTGGGGTCCCCCCAAAGCCCCACAGTGTAGGAACTGGCAGTTTGCAGGACTCACTCACTCTTGTGTAAAAGCAGTCTATTCCCGTGGCTCAGAGAGGTCTGTCCCATTTGAGACTAAGGCTCGGAGACAGGATTTCCTCAAGGTCCCAGAGCAAGTGAGGTGGGGCTGGGGACACTACCTTGTCATTTGGAACTGTTTACAACTAACTGAGCAATGGTACACAGAAGGGCTCCCTAACCACCCCCCCCCCAACCTGGGCCACAGCCTGGCTCTGGAAGTCCTGGCGGCCAGTGTGGCTGGGGGCAGGCATGCTGGCCGAGGACTGATGGCTCGCCCTGCCATGCCCGTCCTCCCCAGGTGTGGTCAAAGTCGTCTTCATCCTCTACAACAATCTCGGCCTCTTCCTGTCCACCGAGAACGCCACGGTGAAGCTGGCGGGTGAAGCAGGTGCAGGTGGCCCAGGAGGCGCCTCCCTGGTGGTGAATTCACAGGTCATCGCGGCATCCATCAACAAGGAGTCTAGCCGTGTCTTTCTCATGGACCCTGTCATCTTCACCGTGGCCCACTTGGAGGTGAGCTGAAGCATCCCCCTCGCTCTGTGGGGGTCCCACCACCTTCCATGTTCCCAGGCTGCTTATCCTCCCCACTGTGTGTTCACCCACCCCAACAAGAAGTTATGATTCCTTCCTGGGACACCTCCACCTCAACAGCTTGGGCCATTTGTCCCCAGAGACCCCAGACTGTCACCTGGAGCCCCGGGCACTTTTCTCATGCTTGTCGCTATCCTGGTGGCTGGGTGTGGGGGCTGGAACGGGATTCCCTGGACCTGACCGCCTGCCCACCACCACACAACAGGCCAAGAACCACTTCAATGCTAACTGCTCCTTCTGGAACTACTCGGAGCGTTCCATGCTGGGCTACTGGTCAACCCAGGGCTGCCGCCTGGTGGAGTCCAACAAGACCCATACCACGTGTGCCTGCAGCCACCTCACCAACTTTGCCGTGCTGATGGCTCACCATGAGATCGTAAGCCGGCTGGCGCTCCGCTCCTCTGGGCAGGCCCACCTGCTAGCCCTGCTTTGCCTGGCATCAGAGAGCGTGCTGCATGGGTGGTGCAGGGAAGGCCAGCTCCGTGGGCATGGGGGCAGGAGGGGGGCCACTGGTCTTGCCTGGGGCATGAGGCCATATGTCTGGTTCTTTTCTGGTCACGGTCCCACCTCCTCCCAAGGCCCTCTGGAGAAGCAAGTTGGTGTCCCCTTTGTCATCTCTCCACAAGCCCTCCAGAGCATGAGGAAGTGAGCGAGCCACCTGCAGCAGGGTGGGGGCCAGCAAGTCGGCCAGGGGGGCAGAAGGCCAGACGGGCAGCACTGGTGGTGCCCGTGACCTGTGGCCTGGCTCGCCACTAGGACCTGGCTGAGCCCAGAGGCCTGAGAGAGCCTGGCCACGTATGAGGCCACAGGTGCTGAGTGCCCCCCCCATCCCCCAGTACCAGGGCCGCATCAACGAGCTGCTGTTGTCGGTCATCACCTGGGTGGGCATCGTGATCTCCCTCGTCTGCCTGGCCATCTGCATCTCTACCTTCTGCTTCTTGCGGGGGCTGCAGACCGACCGCAACACCATCCACAAGAACCTGTGCATCAACCTCTTCCTGGCCGAGCTGCTCTTCCTGGTCGGGATAGACAAGACTCAGTACGAGGTGGGCCGGGGCTCGGGGGCCGAGGCCGGTGGCGCGGGGAGGCGGCGCCGTCCCGGGCGGCTCCTCACCTGTGGTCCCCCTCCCGCTGCGCCCAGATCGCCTGCCCCATCTTCGCCGGCTTGCTGCACTACTTCTTCCTGGCCGCCTTCTCCTGGCTGTGCCTGGAGGGCGTGCACCTCTACCTGCTGCTGGTGGAAGTGTTTGAGAGCGAGTACTCCCGTACCAAGTACTACTACCTGGGCGGCTACTGCTTCCCGGCGCTGGTGGTGGGCATCGCGGCTGCCATCGACTACCGCAGCTATGGCACCGAGAAGGCGTGAGTGTTCCCCCTCTCACCACCGCCCCCCCACAGGGCTTTCCTCCTGCCTGGCTCTCTGCTCAGCACTACCCCTTAGGCCAGGACCCTCAGGGTGCTGGCCTCCATGGCCAGCGGAGTCCCTGGGGACTAGGATTGGCGGGGGGGAGGGCTTCCCCGCCTCTGTCTACCCCAGCCCCACTTCCTTTACAGCTGCTGGCTCCGAGTGGACAATTATTTCATCTGGAGCTTCATCGGGCCAGTCTCCTTTGTTATCGTGGTAAGTAGGAAAGCGGTACCCACCAGTACCACGTCTACAGCCTTCATGCAAGCTAGCCGTGACCCTTGAGTACCCCAAGTCCCAACCAAGAGGACAAGAGCACAGCGGGTCTGCAGTCCGTCCGGGAGCTGTGACTTGAGCCCTGCCGTTTGTCCGGCTGTGGGCCCTGTCCTCCCGGCAGCAGAGCCACGGTCACAGTTGTTCCCAGTCAGCAGACACCCGAGTGCAGATCCGCCGGCAGAGGCGGCCCCGGAGGAGGAGGGTTGAGACCCAGACTGGGCCAGGAGCTCGCACCGGGAGGGAGGTGGAGGACCCCTAGCCTCGCCAGCGCCGCGCGTAGCCCAGCCCCCTCCGTGTCCGCCCCAGGTGAACCTGGTGTTCCTCATGGTGACCCTGCACAAGATGGTCCGGAGCTCCTCTGTGCTCAAGCCCGACTCCAGCCGCCTGGACAACATCAAGTGAGCACCGCCTCCGCACACCCCGCCCCCGCCGCCTCCGCGCTGGGCCTGGCCTCTCCCAGGGCTTCCTAAAATGTGGGGCCCTCACTTTCCGTACCACACGATGCGATTTTAAGGACAAACCTGGTGTTTTATTGTGGTTGTTATGTATCTACTTAATGGGTACTAGGAAACGTGGCATTTAATACGTCTAACCTGTGCTTCTGGGGTCATAACTGCTTAGGGTGAAGGTGAAGCTGGAAAGGTGAGTCCACTTCAAGGAAACTTACAGGGAAATGGGCAGCAAAAGATAGTTTCAGGGTCTGGAAATATGGACCAAAGGGTGAAGGCTAATGACTGACCTTTGCAAAACCTCAAGCCCCGACCTCAGGCACAGGCTGCCCGAAGGTACACCTCCCCCCCCGGCAGGCCACTCCCCCCGAGGCCCCCGCATCCTAGGCGGGTCTCTGCAGACAGCATTGAGGCTCACCTGAAGAGGGGCCCACAGCAGGGCTACCGGGGGGAGGGGTTCGCCACTGTCAGGGACCTCGACATCCCTGTCCCCTCTCCCCCCCCCAGATCCTGGGCCCTGGGGGCCATCGCGCTGCTCTTCCTGTTGGGCCTCACCTGGGCTTTCGGCCTGCTCTTCATCAACAAGGAGTCGGTGGTCATGGCCTATCTCTTCACCACGTTCAACGCCTTCCAGGGGGTCTTCATCTTTGTCTTTCACTGCGCCTTACAAAAGAAGGTGAGGTCAGGGAAGGGGTACAGTGCCTGCCTGCCTGCTGCAGTGGCGCTGTGTCTGTGTGGGGGGCACAAGCTTGGGGTCAGGGAGGATTTAGGCAGGGCTGAAGATGGTTTGGCAACGTGGGGGAGCCAGAAAGGAGGCTGGAGCGGGGGAGCTGGGAGAGCACAGGGCAGGACTGTGACAGAGGGTCAACCTCATCCCACCCCCACCGCGTGGGGCACGAATCAGGTGTGGAGGCAGGGGAGGACGGAGGACCACCCAGAGAGAACATTTCTACTTTAGTAGTTAGGAGATGAACTGTGAGCTTTGTGGTAACAGTTTCCTTTTCAAACGTGTGAAATACACACACAGACACACACACACATATACCTACGAAGGAGATCACAGAAGCAGAGGAGTGTGGAGAGGGTGTGCAGGCAGGAAGCTCTAGACGAAAGGTGGGGAACCTGAACCAAGGTGTTTATAGACTTCGTCTTCAAGGGAGTAGGGAGCCCCAGTCAGACAGTGGGGGGCAGGGGGACAGTGAAGTGGGGAAGGCTGAAGCAGGGGGTGGAGGAAGCTGTGATCGCAAGAGTCCTGGCCGAGAGACTGACTGTATCCCTGCGGCCTGCGTTGGATACACAGGGACGGTGTGACCCCCTCGCATCCCCCATGAACACAAAGCCAACATCCTTGCACGGCCCCCGCCTCACACACAGTGACAGCGATGCCCTTACGGGAGCCGCAGGCTCACACATTCCTACTGGGGCCTCCCTGCTCTCCCTCCCCTCCAGCCAGGCTCCCCTCTGCTATCTCCCGAACACCTAGACAGGGACCCTCTTCCGGGCTTGTCCCCGCACCTCCCCACACATCCACAAGGTCTACTGCCTTATTTCTTTCAGACTTTGCCGAGAGGTCTCCCCAGTGAGGCTTCCCCTGGTCTATTTGAAATCACAGACCCCCACTACACCCCCAGCCCACCAGCACCTGGCCCCCTTCCCGGCCACAGGTGTCTGTACAGCACCTAACACCGTCTAACCTCCCACATAGCGTGCTGATGTTTGCACCCACATGTGTCTCTGCCTACCACAGTCGTAGCTCTCAGAGGTAGGGCTGTGTGATTTGTTCTGTACCATCCCTGCGGCCTAAACCACACCTAGCACATAGCACCCGCTCACTGAAGATCTGTTGAGTGGACGTGGAGAAAGGAGGATGGGCCTGAGCAACGAGAGGCAGGCTGGCTGGCTGGCTGTGGCGGGACAGGAGACGGGTCTGTGAGGCTTGCGGGGGCACCCGCTGCCAGCTGCCTGTCCTCCTCCCCGCCCAGGTGCACAAGGAGTACAGCAAGTGCCTGCGTCACTCCTACTGCTGCATCCGCTCCCCACCCGGGGGCGCTCACGGCTCACTCAAGACCTCAGCCATGCGGAGCAACACCCGCTACTACACGGGGACCCAGGTATCTGGGGGGGGGGGCACCGGGCAGGGCTCCCTGCGGCTGAGTGTTGCACCCACGAGCCTGAGAGGCAGGGCAGCGCTCAGCCCAGGTCCCCGGTGGTGCTCATCAGGCGAGTGGCCTCAGAAAGATCCTGGAGGGTGGGTGGCCCGGGGGCCCCCTCACGTCCGGGCTATGTCCCCAGAGCCGAATCCGGAGGATGTGGAACGACACCGTGAGGAAACAGACGGAGTCCTCCTTCATGGCAGGCGACATCAACAGCACCCCCACCCTGAACAGAGGTGAGACAGCATCCCTCGCCCTTCACTTTATCCCTCAAGATTCCAGGACCAGTGTCTCTGGGCCCCCTCGTGACCTCTGACGTCCTGGACAGGTACCATGGGGAACCACCTGCTGACGAACCCCGTGCTACAGCCCCGTGGGGGCACCAGCCCTTACAACACCCTCATTGCCGAGTCAGTGGGCTTCAATCCCTCCTCGCCCCCTGTCTTCAACTCCCCAGGTGAGAGCACTCTGGTACAGGAGGAGGTCAGCAGCCCAGGTCGGGGAGGGTGGGGTCTGCAACCCAAGGGTCTCTGCTTGGGGCATCCTGCTTCCTAAACGGGAGCCTGGGCTGGACTTCCCAAGCACACACTCACCTTCTCTCTCTTCTCTCCTGGCTGCCACCTGCAGGGAGCTACCGGGAACCCAGTAAGTGTGACTTGCCTGGTGACATTTTTGAGGCCAGGAGGAAAACGTGATAGTGGCCTTCTGGGATGACCTCACTCAGGGAGGAGAACTCAGGATGCCCCCAGCCCCCCCACCCCCCCCACCCCACACACAGCCAGAGAGGGTTATGTTGGGCTCTCGGGTCGCAGTGAGGGTGATCAGGGTCAGAGCACAGGGACTGGAACCAGTCCCGTAGGACTCTTCACCTAGCCCCTAACTGGGGCTTCACCCTGAAGGAACTGTTCCCCACCCCCTTCCCCAAACCTGCTGCGGGGCTGGTGTCCCCACTGCCAGTGAGGAAGAGTGGGAATGGGAGATCTCAGCCCAGGGGGAGGCAGGCGCCCGCTGTCCCGTGTGCCCGTGCCCCTGTCACCGCCCACCTGAGCCGGGCCCCTCTTGCCTGCAGAGCACCCTCTGGGCGGCCGGGAGGCCTGTGGCATGGACACACTGCCCCTCAATGGCAACTTCAACAACAGTTACTCCTTGCGAAGTGGGGATTTCCCTCCAGGGGACGGGGCCTCCGAGCCACCCCGAGGCCGGAACCTGGCCGACGCTGCTGCCTTCGAGAAGATGATCATCTCAGAGCTGGTACACAACAACCTTCGGGGGGGCAGCAGCAGCGGGGCCAAGGGCCCTCCACCACCCGAACCCCCCGTGCCACCTGTGCCAGGGGGCGGTGGCGAGGAAGAAGCAGGCGGGCCCGGGGGTGCTGACCGGGCGGAGATCGAACTTCTCTACAAGGCCCTGGAGGAGCCGCTGCTG
The DNA here is from genome assembly GCA_030068075.1 of Paguma larvata. Lineage (NCBI taxonomy): Eukaryota > Metazoa > Chordata > Mammalia > Carnivora > Viverridae > Paguma > Paguma larvata. The sequence goes on along the minus strand of CM057842.1, from coordinate 9,723,113 downwards.
CTGCCCCGGGCCCAGTCGGTGCTGTACCAGAGCGATCTGGATGAGTCGGAGAGCTGCACTGCGGAGGATGGGGCCACCAGCCGGCCCCTCTCCTCCCCTCCCGGCCGGGACTCCCTCTATGCCAGCGGGGCCAACCTGCGGGACTCGCCCTCCTACCCGGACAGCAGCCCCGAGGGGCCCAGTGAGGCCCTGCCCCCACCCCCGCCTGCGCCCCCCGGCCCCCCTGAAATCTACTACACCTCGCGCCCACCGGCCCTGGTGGCCCGGAACCCCCTGCAGGGCTACTACCAGGTGCGGCGGCCCAGCCATGAGGGCTACCTGGCGGCCCCAGGCCTCGAGGGGCCGGGGCCCGATGGGGATGGGCAAATGCAGCTGGTCACCAGTCTCTGAGGGACCTCACGGACCAGGGGCTGGTGGCCCAGGCCAGGGAGGGAACCCTGGGTGGGGCTCTGGCGGGAGAGGGAGACTCACGGAGGCAGTGGCTGGTAGGCCACTCTCTCCAGGTGCCTGTCGGCCGTGGGCCCTCTAGGCCCCTCAGGAGCTCTGCCGTGGGGGCCTGTGGTGCAGGGGTCACAGACAGGGTTTCCTACCAGCCACGTGTACCAGCTCGATTTGGGGGAAGTGCAGTGCGGAGGAGCCAAGAGGTCCCCAAGGGAGTAAGGAAGGAGAAACTGGATGGGTGCAGCCCACTCTATTTCCCCCTCTCCCCTACCTTCCTACCCTCTGGAGGGAAACGAGGGCTTTGGTTTCCTTGGGCCAAGGGTCCTGCTGAATGGAACCTGTCGGCTGCTCCTCTCTCTGCAGCTGGAAATGCTGCCAGCTGCACCAGGAAGGAGCAGTGGGAGCAGACAGACAGACAGGTTCCTCCTGCACTACCGTTCCCTGCTCCCTGGAGACTGGGGCCTCTGGCCCAAGAGAAGGCCCCAGGGCAAAAGGAATGGGCGGTGTGGCTGCTGGTTTAAAGGTGGAACTTTCTCTGAAGCTCCTTCCCTCTGCTCTTCGTCCTTGCCTCCCCAGCAAGCCTGCCCATCAGCCTCCTCAAGTGCACCCAGTGACCCCCTCCCCTGGGGTGACTCCTGATGAAGCACAACTCCCCGCAGGGCCCCCAGCCCACAGGGGTGGCCATATTTGGGCAGTTCCCAGTCCTGTGGGCTTGGCTATCTGGGGAGCAGATTTTGGGTCTGGATCTCCCTGGGGAGTGGGTCCTGGGCTTGGATCTTTCCCTAGGGGGCCATCTCACCCCTTCCTCTCTCCTCCTCCTCCCCCATTGCTGTAAATATTTCAACGAAATGGAAAAGACAAAAAAAAAAAAGACAAAAAAAAAAAAAAAGGAAAAAATCTCATCACTTGAAGCCACTGGGAGCCTGTGGCCCAGCCAAGCCCGGGGCTTTCTCCGGAGCAAAGTGGCGCCACCGGGCCCCGGCAGCCAGGACTTCTCCGTGTACGTGTGCATCCCCAGCCGGGGTGGGCGGGCCGCCACAGCAGCTTTTCACAATCCAGAGACAGAAAACAAAACCTAGAAGCAACAGCGAAACAAAGAACCTGTTTCCTTCCCGGCACCGTTTCTGTCGCCTCTTTCCCTGCTCCGCCTGTCCCTGGCATCAGTCAGCCCTCCTGGGGCGTGTACCTCACTGCCTGCCCCAGGACCGGGGCCTGTCTCCCCGTCCCCTCCCCACTGGCCCGGGGGAGGCACCCTCACACCCAAAGATGCTTTTGCCAAGATGGCTGCGCTGTCCCTTGGAGTTCCTGCTTCTCGTATATTGCTTCTGGGACTCGGGGCCGAGGAAGAAGGGACTGATTTCCCACCTAGAGAGGTTGATGGGGGAAGGAAAGTGAAGGCAGCAAGTGGTGGGTGTGACCGGGAGGCTAGGAGTGGTGAAGCTGTCGGCTTTCTGGTGGGGGTGAGGCTGGGGGCAGGCGAAGGTGAGAGATCGCCCTCTCTACCCCACACCCTCCTGCAGGGGAGGCAGAGCCCCGTACCGGGGCCTGCCGTCAGGACACCTTTGTACCGGGAGCTCTACCCCAAACCTGTAGACTCCGGGATGTCTCCTGAGTACCTCTTCTAGCACCCTCCTCTCCAGCCTCTCACCCTGGCCTCCCCCCGCCCCAACGCTCTGAGGGCAGGGTAGTCCCATTGCCACACTAGCCCAGCCCTGTCATTGCCATTCTCCCAGGGGTGGCCCTCCACCTCGATTCTGACCCCCTTCTTGTCTCTTCTGCCCCTCCCTCTTTTCTCACAAGTGCCATGAGTTTTCAAACATCTTTGGGTCTCAGCCTGCTGCTGCCATAAACTTCTTTGGGTTAAGGGGGAGGGAGCTCTAGGGAGGAACTGGGGGGAAGGGACAGGTAGGTGGCTGGAGGAACCCTTTTTGCTGCTAGAAAGTCCCTCCCTTCTCCTGGGAAGCTGGGGCTGGCTTGTCCCCATCAGTTAGGGGAGAAGGGGTCAGACCAAAGACGGTGGTTTGTCCCATGGAGGAAGACAGGTGTGGGGAGAAGGCAGGTTTGGGTTCCATGTCTGTTTTTTTCGGGGAGGAAGGCTTAACCTCTTTCAGCGGAAGAACATGGGTAAGTCTGGATGGGGAAGAGAAACAAGGGTAGGGACAGTCTTGCCCAGACAGCTCTGTGGCCTTCCTCGGTGTCACTAGGCCAGGCACTCCACTGCAGGAAGGGGCAGCTAGAGGGCTGGGAAGAGCTGGCAAGAGAGGAGGGGCAGTGGAGGAGGTGGCCAGGCCCCAGTCCAGCTAGAGCCAGAGGCTGCCTCCGCTCCAGCGAGAGGGCGGGAGAGCAGGCGTGGTGGGAGAGGCCCACAGGGGCGGTGCCGGAGGGGCGCGAGGACTCGGCCTTCTCCCCTGACCAGCCCTCCTATCTCTCCAGATACTGACAATCCAGGGGAGAGCGAGTGTGGTGGGCCCCTAGGTTCCCATTCCAGCCGAAGTCACCAAGGTGGATTCCCAGGCCTCAGAGCTGCATGGCAGGGCCCCCTGGTGGGGTAGGACACCACTGCAGTCAAGTGCAAAGCCACCCCAGAGAGCCCAGGTGTCCCCTCACCCCAAGCAGACCTGGTGCCTTGACACCCCACCCCAGCTGGGACGGTATAGAGAAGGAAGGGTCTTGGTTTCCTCTCCTACTCTCTTCCTTGGGCTCCTGAATTCATTTGCTTTTAAATCTTAATATTTTTTTGTTTTGTTTCCCTTGCCTTCCTTTCTCTGTCTCCACCTCTTTCCCTGTGTCTTTTTCACTGTCTCCGTGTACCTCTCTTTCACCCCCAATTTCTCTTGTGTCCACTTGGGCCTCTTCCCCTCTCTCCCATGCCCCCCAGTCCCTCCTTGGTCTCCTTTTCGATATGCCAAACCAATTTTGGGTCGAGTGCATTTAACGAGAACAAAACAAAAGGCTCATAACAAGAACGTTTCAGAAAAAAACAAAAAGTTTAAAAAAAATTGTTGAGTCAAAAAAAATCAAATAAAGAAATTAAGATTTCTTGGAATGACAAGAGTGGCGTGACTCACTGGGGGGTAAGAAGTGGGTGAGTGAATCTGCTCAGAGTATCCCCATGAGGCTGACACAGTCAGGAACCTGCACTGCGGCATTCGGAACCCACCGCGGAGGCCTGGCGAGTCCCAGAATCATCATCCTTGACTGAGAACTTTGTAAGTTCCTGGGCCTGGCTGAGCACCTCAGGCGCAGTGTCTCTGAATCCGCGTGAATGCTCTAGGGTGGAGGTTATCGGATCTCCATCCTACAGACGGGGAGCCTGGCTTACAGCGCCTAGGTGCACGCCGAGTCTCTGGCCAGGCCGCTGCACGTCACGCGTCAGAGAGGCCCCGCAGGCTGTATTTCAAGCAGAGCGCAGGCCCCGGAGGCTGTGCCTGTCTCATTCCACCTGCCATTCCTAGACCCCCACGTGTTACTCGAATGGTGCGTTTTCAGACGTGACAGGTGGAACCGCCTTGTGTGGACTGCCCGTTCTCAAATGTAGCCGCCAGTGCCGAGAGAGAGGAAGGACTACTCAAACAGGCGAGCATCTCTCTGTGCCGCTCGCTCCGCGTTCGACACCTGCATCGGGGATGCCACACTCCTCCCACCTCTCCAGCCACTCCTTCCCAGTTTGCGGCTGGTTCCTTCTCATCTCCCAGCTCCTAACACTGGTGAGACCAGCTACCTACACTCGCTCCTTGGGAGACCTCGGCCTTGCTGATGGTTATAAATAAAAACTATAAGCTGACAACTCCCAAGCAGAGTTCCAGGCTGAACTTCTGCCTTGAGTTCCGAATTCATACACACCCAACAACCCGCCCCACACTTCCCCCTGGGTGTCCGGCAGGACTTCAAACTTAACCTGTGCAAACCTGTCCCCCCAGCTCCTCCCATGGGCTCCCCCACCTCAACAATGGCGAATCCATCCGAGACTCCAGAAAAAACCCTTGGAGGTTCCCATGAACTTACCTCTTTGTTCAACCCCTCATCTAATCTGACAGTAAATGCAATGGTGGTTCTAACTTTGAATTATCCACAGTTAATGAGTTCTTATCGCCTTGGTCCAAGCCACCATGGTCTCTCATCAAGACCACTGCTGACACTCCCCTAACTAGTTTCCTTGTCCTCTTTCTGGCTTTTCTCAACACAGAAACCAGAACAGTCTTGGTAAGCACCTTGTCCCTCCTCTACTCAAAACTCTCCCATTGCCTCTTCTCTTGCCCAGACAAAAGGCCAAGGTCAGCCCAACGGCCTACGATGACCGAAGAGGCTCTACAACATTGGATCTCATCCCCAGGGCTCTCCTGCTGCTTCCCTCCACTCTGGCCACGCTGGGCTCCTCACTGTACACAAACAAGCAGGCCCCTGCCTCAGAGCCTCCGCCCTGGCCGTGCCACAGCACTCGCTGATTGGCCCGCAGGGCTTCCGAAAATCAGAGCTTCCCAAGACACTCTACTTAAACTGCAACTGGCCACTCCAGGACGCCCTAAACCACACGTTTTGCTTTGTGGGTCTCCCGTAGCACTCCTATCCAGCAAACTAAGAAACTTCTTTTGCTGGTTTGCGATCTGCCTCCTGACTGGGATGTAACGTGGGCTGGTGTGTCCTCCGCCGGTGCTATTCTCCGGCGTCGAGCACAGACTCTGACGCACAGTCAGTGATCGATAAATATCTGTTAAAGGATGCAAAGGCTAAATGAGCGTAAGGCCCAGAGTGAGCCTGAGAGCTTCCGTCCTCCTCTCTCTCTGCCCCTCCCCTGCTCGTACTCTCTCTCTCAAAAATAAATCCTTTAAAAATAAATAAATAAATTTAAAGATGATGCAGAAGAACACTAAATGACATAAATTCCTAGTAAGATTCTGTGTAAAAAATTAGATATAAAAGACAAGGTAAGGCCTGACCCACCTTTTTAAATGACACTTTTGGGGCGCCTGGGTGGCTCAGTTGGTTAAGTGGCCGACTTCGGCTCAGGTCATGATCTCGTGGTCTGCGAGTTCGAGCCCCGCGTCGGGCTCTGTACTGGCAGCTCAGAGCCCGGAGCCGGCTTCACATTCTGTGTCTCCTTCTCTCTCTGCCCCTCCCCCACTCATGCTCCGTCTCTCTGTCTCAAAAATAAATATTTAAATGACACTTCTATGCAAACAGCGCGTAGTTACATAAAACTGTGTGTATTTGTGCATGAGCACACGTGTGTGTGTATATTGTGAAAACCAATAAAAGGAAACCTCACTAAAATGGAGTCAAGAAGCCAGAAGGTGGAGCCCTCACGCCCTGTCGCCCGCGGTCATCTGCAGACCCACCAGGAAGAGCCCTTGCAAGTGGGCACTACTCCGCTACCCCAGCGGGAGGAAGGTTTTCTCCCCCCAACAACCCGCCCCCTGCCCCTCCGCAATAGCCCAGCCGAAGAGAGACAGATTAACTCAGCCAATGAAAAGCCACTACACTTCCGGACTGCCAGTTCACTCCAAGGGACTTCTGGCTTACAACAGCCTTCCCAACGTCCCCTTTTCTCTCTAAAAGAGCATACCTCTCCCTTCTCCTCTAGAGTTGCCTATGGTTATGGTTTTGTCTTGTCACAGCCTGCAAGTCCCAAAATGCAATTCTCTTATTCCCAAGTAAACCCATTCTTGCTGTTAAAACTGACAGTTTTATCTTTAAGGTTAACGTTACCTGTATGTGTATGTACACACATATAACATGCAGAACATAAAGCTATTCTTCAGAATACTAACAGTGGGTAACTTTTACTTTCTTCCAATTCTGCATTTAAAAAAATTATTTCATTAAATGTGTATCACTTTTGTAACAGGAGAAAGTATTTGTGTCCTACTTTCTGTGGAATAACAAAAACCAAGTGTCATCAATACCTCTGCAAGAATGAAGAGCTAGGTGGTAGAACTAGCCTTACAAAGATTGGTCCTTATGTGGTCATGTTTAAGAAAATGCAGTGCTGGCACAGGAAGAGAGGCAAACAGGCCAGGACGAGACCTGTGCCTGGATGGAAACTCGTTCTAGACAGAGGTTACAAATCTCTAGGGAAAGGATGGCTTGATCCAGAGGCTCTCAAGGGTTTTGGTCTTGGGATCCCTTTACCCCCATAAAACTTAACGAGTGGAATTGGGGAGGACTAGGTGAAGCACGGAGGATTTGGGGAACAGAGAAAGCACTCTGAGACTATAATGACGGCATACATTTGTCCAGATCCATAGACGGTACAACAGTAAGAGTGACCCCTACTGTAAACTACAGACTTTGGGGGACAATGATAGATCGATGTGGGACCGTCACCTATAAATGTACCACTCTGGTGGGGTATGTCAGTGATGGGGAGGCTACACAGGAGAAAAGGGGAGGCAGGGGACATACAGAAGACCTCTGTCCCTTACTCTCAATTGTGCTGTGAGTCTGAAACTGCTCCTAAAAAAAAAAGGTAAAGGGCGCCTCGGAGGCTCAGTCAGTTAAACGTCCGACTCTGGATTTCGGCTCAGGTCATGACCTCACAGTTCACGGGGTCGAGCCCCACGTCGGGCTCTGTGCTGACAGCAGAGCCTCCCTGGGATTCTCTTCCCCTCTCTCTGCCCATCTTCTGTTCTCTCTCAAGAAACATTAAAAAACTTTTTTTTAGTTAAAAATAATTCAATCTTAAAAAAAAAACTAATGAGAACCCTAAAGAGCTGTTGTTTATAGGGATAGGGATTATATCTATGTGTATTTACTAAATTAGAAATTACAACTGACAATTTTTTAAAAACTTAAATTAGCTAATAAATCGGGGGCGCCTGGGGAGCTCAGTCAGTTAAGCATCTGACTTCAGCTCAGGTCACGATCTCACAGTTCCAGAGTTGAAGCCCTGCATCAGGCTCACTGCTGTCAGCACAGAGCCCACTTCCCATCCTCTGACCCCCCACGCCCCTCCCCCACTCATTCTCTTTCTCTCTCAAAATAAAATTTACAAAATAAATTAGCTAATAAATCCATTAGATGTTAACATAAATCAGCTATTTTGTGAGAATAACTATGTTTTTAAAAACAAAGTAGTGAAAGAATGGCATTGTTTTACATTTTGTGAAGCTCCTCACAAAGAAGCCACCTGAATCCTCACACAGGTTCTGTGACCAATCTGCTGCGTACGCTGGCTCGGCGGAAGCTCATAAAGGAACTCCCGCCTCACAGGGACACAGTTAGAAATGGACGGATGCCATGGCCTCCCAGCTAACTGGGGATATCCTACACTTTGTCACTTATACCGAAACTCAACATGTAGTGCTGTGTTCAAGGTAGTTGTAAGGTCAGGGACGCCCTGGTGGCTCAGTCAGTTGAGCGTCCGACTTTAGCTCGGGTCACGATCTCACGGTTCGTGAGTTCGAGCCCCGCGTCGGGCTCTGTGCTGACAAGCTCAGAGCCTGGAGCCTGCTTCACATTCTGTGTCTCCCTCTCTCTCTGCCCCTCCCCCATTCATGCTCTGTCTCTCTCTGCCTCTCAAAAATAAATTTAAAAAATTAAAAGTTAGTTCTAAGATGGAATATGAAACTGTATCAATGAACTTTTCGTACTGTTATATGGAGCCCCTTGGCCTCTTGGAAAATACTGATATACTGAATTACTACTATACAATATTTTTTTTTAAATCTTCACTACACAATATTTTTAAAAATCTCCTTTGTTAATATCACCACTGATCTCATCAGAAAAAGATCTTTAAATTTTGCAAAGCTGTCAGGCTCACGGTGAATAAAAACTTTCCCCAAAGACTAGGTTCTGCTTGAAAGCTCAAATTTTATCCCTGGCAACAAGCCACCAGTTGTCCTCGAAGTGACCAGGCTCCCTCCGTTCATCTCTGAGGAGACGTCTGCCCAAGATCCTAACCGAGTGGCTGCCGTCTGGCATTCTCGCCAGGAAAACCGGCGTTCCGGGAGGGAAGGCGCCAGCCCACCGCTACCCTAAACAGCCGTACAAGTGCGCGCCTTCCCCCGCCGCCGTTCCTCGGCAAGCGACAGAAGGGCCCCACGCGAACTTCCCATCTCACCACACAGATTACGAAGCCTGCTCAGAGGGCTAAGTTTTAACAAAATTACTTCTTTTCATGGCTTCTGCAAGGACACTCTTAAGTGAAATTATTTGAACACCGAACGTGCAGCAGCAGTGAGGAATACAAGGACAACCACTACCCGTGTTCGGGGACACGGCACGGGCTCCTGCGCTAAGGCGCCAGCAGTTTTGTCCACCGCTGCTTCTCGCCCAGTGGTGCACAGGACCCCACGGCGCACGTGGGAGACGCGGGGAACACCTCAGGGTTACTGTGAAAACGGTGTGCCTCGTGGACCCCCAGGGGACCGCATTTTGAAAACCACTGAACTACTCAATAAAGGAAACCGGGACAACTGGTTTCTGCGTGGAGAAAACAAAACCGCAGTCCCACCTCACATCATAAACAAAATAAATTCCGGGTAGATGTTTTAAAAGCTAAATATGAAAAGTAAAACTTGCAAGAAGGAAAAAAAAAAAAACAGTAGATGTAGGTTAAAATTTCTTAAGCGGGGCACCAAAAAACACAAAGTTTAAGTAGACCGATCATTCTGATGACATTAACGTAGTAATAACACGTTCTGAACTTCAGAAGACACCATGCAAATGAAAAGGCAAGTTTCAGACGTGAGAAGAACATTCGTACGCACTAAGATGAAGCCAAACCAGCAGGAAGACGGGCGAAGATATGAAGAGGCAACTCACAGAAGACAAAGGGTCAATAAACAGACATAAAACTCACTGTAATCAGGAAAATGCTAACTGAAACCACTAAGTGCCACCCATCAGAAAAACAGCAACGTAAAAACCGGACGGTCTCAAGTACTGATAAGGACGCGGAGCAACAGCAACCCTGCTGGTGGGAGGAAGAACCGGCGGTCATTCGGAAGAGCGACTGGCAGTATCTAGCCAAGGTGGCTGTTCCCGTCACCCAGCGATTCGGCTCCTAGATGCGCATCCCAGGGAAACTCCGGCGCGTGCGCACACGGAGGCGTACGGAACGACGACCGCGGGAGCGCCGTTTGCAAGAGCAGAAAACGAGAAACAACCTAAATACCAAGCAAGCGGGAGGTAAATGGGTAAGTCAACACCGTCCAACACAACTTTCTGTGACCGTGGAAGTATTCTCTACCCACACCGTCCAAACGTGGTAGCCATCGGCCACAGGGTGCCTATGAAACACACAAAATGTGGCCTGAGAGTGACTAGGGAATGGAACTCTCTATTTAATTGTGATTAATTGAAATCTAAATAGCCACATGTAGAAAATGGCTACATCGGACGGCACAGCTACAGCAGTGAAAATACAGGGTTTTTTTTGTCCAGCATCATGCTTTCGCAGCAATGGGACATATATGTAAACGTAGATACGCTGCAAAAGCATTATGCTGGACGAATAAAGCAAGTTTCAGAAGCAACGGCTGGGACTAGAGCGGAGCACGCACGGTGTCTAGAGTGAAAGTTCTAGGTGCCCGCCCTCAGGGTTGTACAGGTTGGACGCTTACGTGACCTCGAGAGTGAACACCTTCAACTTCGGGCCATAAGTGCCACGCTTGCCTCACCTTTTAAGCATCTGGCATGCTGTGTGTCAGGGGTCCCCGAGATCACCCCGGGTTCGCTGATTCACTAGGAAGACCCACAGAATTTAGCACAGAGCCTACGCACAGCTCTGCTTTCTTACGGTGACACAGGTACAAAGCAAACTTCGCCCAGGGAAGAGGCGCACGGCGCGGTCTAGGAGAAACCAAGCACAGGAGTCCAGGCCTCCTCTCCTAGTGGGGTCGCGTGGGACGCACTTAGCTCCTCCAGGAGAGCTGGGACAGCACACGGGAAGTAACGCCTACCGGGGAAGCTCGAGAGAGATTCAACGCCCAGGGTATTCACTGGGGGCTGGCCAAGTACCAAAACACCAGACTCCAGAAGGAAAGGAGATATTCAACATAAAGCACATCGTACAGTTTACGCCCCATGAGCCGCTCTTCAGGGGATGGCGGAACCCTTCTGAAATCCAAGTTCCGAGAGACCCGGCAAGGGCCAACCTTGCAAACGGGCCTAAGGGCAGCAGGCTCATGCGTACTATGGTAACCTTTGCACAGACTCCATTTATATAAAACTGTAGAACGTGACATATAATACTATACGTTGTTTAAAGACCCATGTATGTTAAGTTGTACAAACACGCACAGAAAAACAAACACGGAATCTAGGGTTGTAGTTAGAGGGGGAAAGGACTTGGTTTGAGGTAGGAGTATACAAGGCCTTTCAGTTGCATCTCTAATGTTTGACTCCTTAAGCTGGGTACCAGGTAAAAACACATTTTGTTTTTTTTTGTTTTTTTTTAATGTTTATTTATTTCTGAGAGACATAGAGGCACAGCATGAACAGGGGACAGGCAGAGAGAGGAGACACAGAATCGAAAGCAGGCTCCAGGCTCCGAGCCGTCAGCACAGAGCCCGACGCGGGGCTCGAACTCACAGACCGCAAGAACATGACCTGAGCTGAAGTCGGCCGCCCAACCGACTGAGCCACCCAGGCGCCCCCATATTTCGTTTTACACACGGGAATGCGTGTGCACCTGGAAAACTATGTAAGAATTAAGACTTACATCCTTATTACTATACACTAATAGTTTATGTTATGGAGTGCTTTTCAGATTCCAGGTACTATGTTAAGCCCTTCATATGAATTTATTCTTTTGAATACACTCAGAGGTCAATGGGAGGCAACTGAGATCTTTGCCCTCAACTAGCTGTCAATCTACTGAGGGATGAGGAGAGAGGAGCACAGTCTAAAACCAACTTAAGTTCTGAATGCTAGAAGGTAATAAAACCGGGTCATGTGATTAAGGAAAAAGCTGCTTTATGGTGCCTGGGGGCTCAGTAGGTTAAGCGTCAACTTGGGTCATGATCTCACGGTTCATGGGTTTGAGCCCCACATCAGGCTCTGCACTGACGGCTTCAGAGCCTGCTTGGGATTCTCTTTCTCCCTCTCTCTCTCTGGCCCTCCCCTGCTCTCTCTCAAAATAAACAAACATTAAAAAAAGAAAAAGAGAGTTGCTTGAACCAGGGTGGCCTGGGAAAGCCTCTTTGAGGGGGGCACTGGAGTTGACGCATAAACGACGGGAATGAGACCGCCCGGCGATTGTGTGAAAACAGCGCGTTCCAGGCAGAGGGAACAGCAGGTGCAAAGGCCTGCGGCAGGAGTAAGCTCCGTGTGTTGAAGGACAGTAAGCAAAGCCAGCGAGACCGGAGAGTGGTGACAAGAGGAAGACTAGTAGATGGAGCCTGAGAGGTCAGCCGAGGTCACTGCGTCCCAGGAAAGATCCTAGGTTTCATTCTAAACCTGATGAGCCTTTGAAAGTTTCAAGAAGGGTGATGACATGATCCGGCTGACAACGGGAGATGACTCGGCCAGCTGTACGGAGAACTCACTACGGACGGAGCCATCTCCTTCATTAGCTCCACAGACGTCGGCCTGTGGCCGAGCAGCTTCTCAGGAGGCATGAAAAGGTTGGGGGGGGGGGGCGGTGCGGGGAAAGTTCCACAACGCAAAAAGAACACTACAAAGTTGGAGTGAATAAGTATTTAATTAAATGTCTAGAAAACAACATCATGGCAACTTCATTAGTCATTAAACGTAGTATTCACATAAACAACTGAATTACATTTGGAAATAATCGGAAAATTAGATTTTCTCAGTCACGAAAATTCGCCAAGAAATCATAGGCAACCATAAACGTGGATTTTCTTGCAGCCAAATCATCTCACAGGAAAAAACAACTTTCAATGATTTTTAACCACAAAACATTTTTTACTTAATGTAAGCTATAAATACCAAAGAACAACAATAACAAAACAAAAACCACCTAGCATCATGAGGCCTTACAACTAACTGTACTGACACCAAGCACAGAGGGGGCTGGATAAGAAAAGCTAGTAGAACTGGTGTTCGGGGCCTACACTCTGTGAGTCTGAACGCTGGCCAAGGGACCCTTGGAAAGGCTTCTCAGAGAAAAGCACATCTGAACAGGTAGACCTGAACACGGCAACAGCCTGGCCAAGAGTAGGGAGAAGGCATTCTGGGCTGGAAATGCCAGGTCAGATTTGCAAGGAACAAAAAGAGAGTTGGGCTGAATTGAAGTTGGGGGTCGGGCCTGGGGGGTGGGGGTAGGGTGGGGAGCGGGGATTGGAAACAAGACTATAGAGCCTGGAAGACTATATCCTCATCCGGAAAGCCTCTCGGGGGTAAGAGTGACGGATCCAGGGGCGCCTGGGGGGCTCAGTCGGTTAAGCGCCCCAGTTCGGCTCAGGTCACGATCTCGCGGTTCCAGAGTTCGAGCCCCGCATCAGGCTCTGTGCTGACAGCTCGGAACCTGGAGCCTGCCTCGGATTCTCTGTCTTCCTCTCTCTGTGCCCCTCCCCTGCTAGCACTGTCTCGAAAAATAAGCAAACATTCAAAAAAAATTTTTATTTTTTTTAACATTTATTTTTGAGAGAGCACGAGTGGGGGAGGAGCAGAGAGAGAGGAGGAGACACAGAATCCGAAGCAGACTCCAGGCTCCGAGCTGTCAGCACGGAGCCCGAGGCAGAGCCCTACGCGGGACTCAAACTCACCAACCACGAGATCGTGACCTGAGCCGAAGTCGGAGGCCTAACCGACTGAGCCACGCAGGCGCTCCTAAAAATTTTTTTTAAAAAGAGTGGCTGATCCAATTTGTTTCAGACCCACGCTGTCCACGAATACAGGAGCCACTTGCCACAGGGCCTTGTGATTCCCCTGGACATAGTTCGTGCCACTGTAAAAACAGAACTTTGCACGTCACTTAATTCTGACGAATTAACACGGACATTTAAAAACCGGTGTGTAATTGAGCTCGGGGAAAACTTTCAAGCTCTGTTGCGAACAGCGTGGGCACGTGCATCTCCATCTTCAAGTGTCAATTTCGTGAACCCCAAAGCCAGACCAACCATTTCCGATGAAAGTGTAGCTGTTAAGCCTAAAACATTCGGGACCTCGGCGCCTCAGTACCCAGCAAACGAACGTGTTATTTCCTTTGTATTTTTTAGACCCATCACTTGTTGAAATATTATTTTGGCTATACTGGGTTAAAGAGAACATTTAAAATTCACTTCACCTGTATTTTTCTTAACTTTTTTTTTAACGTCCTTACTAGAAAAAACGTGAAACGAGAAACGCGGCTCCCGTTATTTTTCCACTGGTCGCGGGTAGAAGCGGAGTCTGGCCGGCAGGGCGCGACGGCGGTCCGACCCAGGCGTGGGGGCCGAGAGAAGTTTCTAGTTGTATTATGCAGTCACGAGTCGCGTCAGCGAGTTTTCGCGGCCCCGTTCAATGAGCGGGGAGGATGTGGGCTCGGGGGCTGAGTCGCGGAGGCGGACTCCCAACTCCCACTGACAGCGCTCGGTGTCCACCTGAAACCTCCCAGCGGCCCTCGAAGAGGCGATAGCGGGACTCGAACCAAGCCCGACTCCTGGAGCCCCCAGCCCAGCGCGCCGCGCGACCGCCGCTCTGTCTCCCCTCGGGGGTTGGGGCGACCAACGTTCATAAGGTTCACAACGGACTTCCCCGCCGCTGCGTCTGAGGGGCCGGGAGCCCTTAAGAGAGGAGGTCGCGACAACGCTCACCTGCTGACAGACGCCAAGGCGACAAACGCTCCTCCTCTCGCTTCACACACGACTCAACCACGCCAGCAGCCGACTTCCGCTCCTTTGCCACGAATCCCCAGCTAAGTATTCCTCTCCGCCCGCCCCCGCGACCAACCCAGCCAATCACCTCTCGAAGAATCTGCTGCGTGCCTGCCACTCTTCTGCCTGCCAATCACCGCGGGCGCCGGCACCGCCCTTCCCGCCCTCTAAAGCGAGCACCGCGCGCCACCGCTAGGCGGTTGGCGGCGCTGCCCTCCGCTGGGATGCGTCTCCCGGAAGGACTGGGCGAAGCGCGGGCCACGCCGATGCGGGAACCTTCGGGATTGGCCGAGAGGAGCCCCGCGCTCTAACTCCGCCCACCCCCTCCCCAGACATCCGAGTCGGAGACGCTGGGGATTGGTTGCCGCCGGACACCCAAAGAAGCGAAGAAATGGTTCCGCCTCCCTCGCGCATCCCGGAGAGGGAGCTCCACCGATTGGTCCGAGGAGTCTCGGCGCGCGCCGACCCGCGCTCCAGGGTTGGCTGAGGGTGTGGTCGCGCCGCCGGAAAGCGTTGACGGTGATTGGCCGGAGGGTGGGGCCGGCTATTTGAAGGAGGCGCGCGGACCAAATACGCACTTCAGTCCGCGGACAGAAGAGGCGGGAGCGGGTCTAGGTAACGCTACCCCGCTGACCACAGAGGACTCCGGCGCGGGCTCGGCCCCACCTGTGGCCTCTGCCGCGGCCCGGCAAGGCGATGGCCAAGGTTTCTGTGCTGAACGTGGCGGTGCTGGAGAATCCGAGTCCTTTCCACAGCCCCTTCCGGTTCGAGATCAGCTTCGAGTGCAGTGAGGCCCTGGCGGACGGTGAGGCTGGGCCTGTGCGGAGATCCCCCTCCCCCCGGCCGACCCCGACCTCCTCCGTGAAACAACCGATCTCCCTTCCAGGCCTGATCTCCCTCCTTCCCTCCCCTTCAGTCCTTGTAGAGACTACCCCTGACTCCCCATGGCCAACCCAACCCCCTTCCCGGGGTTACTCCAGTTTCCCCCGTGGAGACCTCATCATCCCCCTCTTTTTTTTTTTTTTCCTGTGGAGTTCCTGCTGGCCACCTGTTTCCATTCTTTAACCTGCAGAGACCTTCAGTCACCCTATCTTCTCCAACCCCCCCTTCTCCCCAACGGAGCCCCTCTGTCACCCTTTCTCCCTGTGAAATCCCTTTCCCCCGTGGCCAGACCTTATTCGCCCCTCTCTCCCCATTCGTCTCCCAGTCGCCTCCCTTCCGTAACCTGCGATATTTAAAGCAACCGCACCCCCACCCATTTCTGATTGCTTTCTACCCCAAAGCGCACCTACCCTAGAACCTGCCTTCCCACCTCCTTAGCTAGGCCCCAGTTTTCCACTCTTGATAGCCACCCCGGGGCGGCAGGGCAGGTTTCCAGCTCCAGTCTTTCAAGATAACTCGGTGTCCCCAGCTTGGGTTCCTCCCTCCTCTCTGCCTGCTTTGATAAACACACTCCTAGAGCCAGGCAAGCATGAACCTTTCCCACTCTCTGCCCACCAGGCTCCATCTGGTCTCCTGAGCCAATTCGTCCACTTTCAATGGTCTGACCCAGTCTGGGGTGGGGGTGGGGGTGGGGGTGGGGGGGTTGGGTGGGCCAGGCTGAGCCATGACGGTGTCTGGCTTCAAACGACCGGCTGAGAGGTCGGAACCTTGTGCGCATCTTTTCCAAGGTGCTGTCACAGACGTGCTGATTCATCTGTGCGTTAGAAAGGGAGACGTGGCTCTCATCTCCCAGATGAGAAGCCGGAAGCCACAGAGAACGAAAGACCTTTCAAGTAAAGGCCTATAAAAATCTGAAATCTAAGGTTGCCCAGGGACTCGGCTCCGTTAGACCAGTTCTCCGCTTGGTGGTGAAAGGAGAAGAGACAGGAGCTGAGGAGGTGGTCTGTGGGGCCGTGGTGTGCCACCTAGCGCCTCCCGGCGGTAGGTGGGTGGTTCGTGGGAAAAGCCAGCCCCCTGGAGTAGCTCGGGGCTGGTACAGTTTGAGATGCGTGTGCTTTCGCCCCGGGCCAGTGGATCCGTCTCTCCTCGGTTTCCCTCCTTTTTAAATCAAGGAATCAACTCGTGACTAACTATAGAATAAGCCCAGTTAAATCCTTTCTGGAACAGGGCAGGGTGTAAATAAATAATTAAAGTGTAGAGTGACTCTGGAATAAGATTTAATTTTAAAGCCAGGAGGAGATGTGAGGAGCTCATAGGGGAAGGGATTCACAGTCCCCAGAAGGCCGGAGATCGGGTTTCAAACAGCCTGTTGGTGCTCCTTGCATTTAAAAATGGTTGCCTAGTCATTATCTAGTACTTTTATTCCTAGGAAAACCTGCCTGTTAGTTTACTAATCTGTTTATAGACCGAGAGCAGGGAAGGCAAAAGTCCACCTGCTGGTGATTTTTTAATAGAAACGAGAGGACTCCTCCAAGGTCGCACAGCCGGTCTGGAGAAGTTGACGCGAGAGTTTGTCTCTAGCCCGGAGTTCTCCACCTTTGCCGTATAACCTGGGAAAGAGAGAATGCATCCCTTATTTTAGAAGTGGGACATAAATAGAACTGACCATAGAATTTATTTCCACATCAGGACGCTCTCAAAAGAGAACGAAGGGAGTGCCATTATCAATTACACCCAGACAGTAAAGCTTTTTGCCCAGAGAAATTCAAGTTGGAAAGCAAACTCTGGCCTTAAAACCCAGACTCTGGTTCCGTCCCTAGAGCTGTCCACGACTCTGACCTGCCAGCTTGCTTTCTGCCTCTTCCTGGCCTTCCTCCCACGGAGCAGAGAGAATCCGTTTCCTGCCTCCCAAGCAGGTGGAGGGGGCCTGGCCTTAGAAGTCCCTCAGATTCTGGAGAAATCTCGGTCTTGTTACCTTGACACTGGCAACCAAAGATCTGACAAAAGACCAAACCCGCCCCCCCCCCGCCCCCAGTCATCGCTGACTGTGTTTCCCAACAGCTCCGAGCCCCTTTGGTTTTTTTCTCTCTTCAGCAACTGGAAATAGGTGCTTCTAAGGCAGAGGTCCACGTTTAATACATTAGGTGTGTTTTTCCTCTGTTTCATTGAGAAATTCAACAGCTGCTGTTTGAATAAGTCATGCATCACGGCTATCACCATGGTCAGGGGTCATGTATATGATTATGAAAAAGGCAGCGATAAACAGAAAAGAGCCTGCTGCGTAGGTGTACGTAGGTGTGTGCGCACGCGCGTTGTGTTTTGTTTTAAGGCAGGAAACCTTCTCCAGCTAGTTCAACTATGATACTTTTTTCCGTGGCTTTAATCGGGTTATTAGTTTTGGTTTTGTTTTCATACATAGTGGAGGGGTATGTTGTCGGCCGTTCGCTTGTAAAGCTAGAGCATAAAGACGAAATTGACTACTGTCAAGTTACCCTTGAAATTGCCTAAAAAGTTAGGGGCGCCGTGTTTCATGGGTACAGTTGTGTCCTGTGTTCCAAAGGAATGAGTTTGGCGGTACTGGTGATCGAGGTCCCACATCTAGTTCTGAAGAATGGTGGTGTGACAAAATGAAGCCGCGGAGGCATGCATCCACCCGAAGCACTCGGCAGGTTTAAGGCGGTCCAACTCGTAGGCCCTTATTTCAGCATCTGCTGTCTTCCGTGGATGACTTCGTCGGCTCCTCTACCCCTTGAGTCAGTATTTCACGATGGCCCTCCGCTAATTCTCTGATTCCTTTAACGGCCCGCGTTGAGGGAGCCGTTGTGGCCCTTTGCCTGGCTGCCAGCACAGTGTGTTTCCTCTTCCGGTCGGCATCCGCACCAGTCTAGGTTCAGGTTTTGCCAATAGCATGGAACACGGAGAGCCTATGGCCCGTGCAGGGCCTGCTCCACGTCCGTCTCCGTTCTGTCTCCCCACCAGCAGGTTAGTTCAATGCACACATACGAGACTCCAGGCGGGGTGGGGGGAGGGGAGGCCAGGAGGAAAGGTCCCAAACTCTAGAGCTGTGACAAAAAAGGTAAGGAAAGAGCTAGCTTGATTTCTGTTCGTCCAAAAACGTTATGTCCAGCTGTGTCGCTACTTGCAGCAAAGACAGACCAGTAGACTTAACTGCTCGCCGCAAATAATGAGAGACTGGAGTTCGAGCCCCCCAGTGAGCCCGCCAAGGGTCCCTGAGTAGAGGGCCTGGGTAAAACTGCAAAGGGACAGGGGATCAGCGCATCGAGGAAGAGCTCGAGGCCCAGGTGACAAACCTCCGTAGCTGTGGCCCAGCATAGCTGTGTTTCCAAGGCTGGGTGCTCTCGTGGGACACAGGACCAAGAAACAGGGCAACTTCAACTACAGTTTGTTTCCTGTGAAACTCCCCTGCCACCCAACCCCCCCCCCCCGCCCCCGCCCCGGCTGCTGGAGCTGTGGGTTGTGTAATTTCAAAGAACCCAAAATAAGTTTCAGGTCTCCTGCCAAGCCTCCCTGTACCAGCGTGACCTTGCCCCTGGTACACTTGGACCTCCTGCAAGAGGCAGCGGTGAGCAGGGATTTCCGGCGCTTGCTGGGCCCGGGCTCCTCAAGCACTTCTCCTTTCTCCTTGCTGGAACACTCTTAGGGATGAGATCCCCCTACCGGATGGGATGAAAGAGAGAGTCGGGGTTCGGAGGGTCACCCTATGGTGCCACATTTGTTGACCGAGTCACTGTCACCCAAGGGTCTGAGAGCCCGGCAGGAGTTGGTGCCGGATCTGGAAGATAGACCCGGGGACTGGCTGGCTCCCCCAGCGGCCTCGTCTTCCCCCTCCTGCCTGCTGGCTCTCCTACCGGATTGGAATCCGCTGCCCTGCCCCAGTTGTCGAGGGATCTGTTCAGTTCGGTGGCACCGGTCCCTGTGTGTGAAAGAGGATGCTGCCTCCTATCCCAGCACCCGGTGGGCCGAGCCCTGAAATGGCCCAGTTCCCTGCTGTTCCCTCCTCAGCACGCCTCCGTCACATGGCACCTAATTCAACCTCTGCCATACGCTTCACCCTCAGACTCCGAGGTCCCCGAGCTCCCCCAGAGGTACAGAGTCAAGGTCGCCTGGCAAAGCTCGGAGAAATCCCCCCACTAGACTTAGAGGCTCGTGCCCATTCCGCTGTTCAGGGCAGCGGTGCCCAGCACTTAGTGCCCAGCTTTATTCTTGAGAGTAAACATTTCCCAATATATTAAGGATCCGTCCAAAATTCAACTCGAGAAGACCCTTCCCCCGTCGTCGTGCCGCCCGGCTCTTTCAAATCCCTGACGCCTCGTGTCCTTACAGACCTCGAGTGGAAGATCATTTACGTTGGCTCAGCCGAGAGTGAGGAGTTCGACCAGATCCTAGACTCCGTGCTGGTCGGGCCCGTCCCGGCAGGGAGACACATGTTCGTCTTTCAGGTAAGGAAGACGCGGCCCCAGGCCTCGGCACCTAGAGGCGTCCTCTTCTGCCCGAAAGCCCACGGTGTGGTTCAGTGGCCAAAAGTTCAGGTTTCAAAATTCTGGCTCTGCTTTCAAGAACTGTCAGACCTCTCAGAAGTCCTTCGTCCATTTCCCTTTCCTCCACCTCTGCGTCCTGTTTGTCGCCATGAGCCACTGATTCACAGTC
Source organism: Paguma larvata (assembly GCA_030068075.1). Classification (NCBI taxonomy): domain Eukaryota; kingdom Metazoa; phylum Chordata; class Mammalia; order Carnivora; family Viverridae; genus Paguma; species Paguma larvata. The sequence continues at coordinate 9,703,359 of CM057842.1, read as the reverse complement.
AAGTCTCCTTCTCCACGGAGTTCTGTTCCAGAAGGTCACTGTGAATGCTGAACTAACGAACACCGAACCAACCGCTGCCCCTGGAAGAAATGCAGGGCTGGGTTCCTACAAGTCCTGTTTTTGTCAACCAGTAAACACATAATCTTGTCTTATGTGTGTTTATGGTTGACGATCCCTTATTTAGTATTATTATTGATTTATTCCCGTTGACCTCCTGGCACGATAACTCGGGCCTGAAAAAAGTTTATCCGACACACGTGTTTTCTCCGTAAGGCACGTCCTCACCTTCTTGCACTCGGGTACCCTACACAGCACTAAGCACTATGCTTGGTGGCCTTTTTTTCTTTTCTTTTTAATAATTTTTTTATGTTTGTTTGTTTTTAAGACGGAGACAGTGTGAGGGGGCAGGGGCAGAGAGAGGGAGACACAGAATCTGAAGCAGGCTCCAGGCTCCACGCTGTCAGCACAGAGCCCGACACGGGGCTTGAACTCACAAACCGTGAGATCATGACCTGAGCCTACGTCAGACGCTTAACCAACTAAGCCACCTAAGCACCCCAGTGGCCTTTTTTTTTTTTTACTGTTTATTTTTGAGAGACAAAGAGATACACACACACACACACACACACGTGTGAGTGGGGGACGGGCAGAGAGGGAGGGGAACAGAGGATCCAAAGCAGGCTTCACACTGACAGCAGCGAGCCCGACACGGGGCTCGAACTCACAAATCGTGAGATCCTGATCTGAGTCGAAGTCGGACGCTCAACCAACGGAGCCCCCCAGGCGCCTCTGGTGGCCATTGAAACAGCAAAATCACCAACAAAAAGCACCAAAGTGTGAGAAACGTGGCATAAATAGGAGGCTCGTTTACCTCATGTGCTGAACTGAGGCAGAGGGATCACCTTCTCCGACCTCAGCTGGGAACATGTACATCAGGCGACTTAGATTTTTTCCCCACTCCGTGCATGTCCTCAGACGACCGACCAGGAAAGCACCCCAATTTCGAGGTCACAAATGACTATTAGCGAGTAGGCGAAATCGCAAATGAAGATTCCCTAGAGCCGCTAAATGGCTCCCACAGTATCCCAGGGGCTGCCCGGAGCACAGGTCCAGGGCGAGTCTTACGCTCACTGACGTTCGAGAGGCTCTGCTCAAATCCTCACCCACCTCCCGCTCTGCTCCTCCCACCCCAGTCCAAGCAGCCGCCCTCCTCTCCTGTCTGGAGGTGTCCCCTCCACCTGTATCCAGGCCTCCACGAGCGCACCTGCGCCACTCCGCAGCAGGGCTGGCTTCCTGCGCGTTCAGCCCATGCGGCCACCAGGGCCTCGCACCTGGAACAGGAGTCTGCTGTCGCTGGCTGACACTTGCTAATTTGTGAACAAAGGACCCCATGTTGCATTTTGTTACATTGGTTTCATTTTGCACCAGTGACGCCGTTGGTTGGTCCCGTTCATAACAACACACCCCAAGTCTGCCCACGTTTGTCCTCCACTTCCTGGTTTAAGTCTCCGTCCCTGTTCCGGGATGACTATGGTAACGTCCTGCCCTGTATCCCTGCTCCCACACGGCCGGCCCCCCTCCTGCCACGGCGCCCCACACTGCCAGTCGTCTTCTTTTTTTTTAATGTTTGTTTATTTTTGAGAGCCAGAGCACAAGCAGGGGAGGGGCAGAGAGAGAGGGAGACACAGACTCCGAAGCAGGCTCTGGGCTCCGAGCTGTCAGCACAGAGCCCGACGCGGGGCTCAAACCCACATACTGCGAGATCATGGCCTGAGCCCAAGTCGGACACCTAACTAACTGACTAATGGACTGAGCCACCCAGGCGCCCTGAGGGTTGACTCAGTTTTCTTTTAATTTTTAATTTTTGAGAGAGCACAAGCAGGGGAGGGGCAGAGAGAGAGGGAGACACAGAATCCGAAGGTGGCTCGGGGCTCTGAGCCGTCAGCACAGAGCCCGACGCGGGGCCCCAACTCAGGAACCATGAGATCATGACCTGAGCTCGAGTTGGATGCTAAACCGACAGAGCCGCCCTGGTGCCCCGCCAGTCTTCTTTTCCGACCCCTTATCTCCCGCTAAACAGTCCTGCTCTTTCCTGAGCCCTTCCCTGGCCCAAGAGGCCCCGGGTGGCCCAGTGCCAACCTGCCCACCTGTTCGGCCTCCTCTTATGCTGCCCTCCCCCCTGCTCACTGCGCTCCTCAGCGCCACTTCCTTCTTTGTGGCACTTGTCACACTGAGCATTTTACAGGCGTTCTCGGGATTGATTCTGTCTTCCCCACTCGATTAAAAGCTCCCGTTGGCAGAGACCATACTTTCGGCTCCGTGAAATGCGTGTTGCTTGTGCGTGGCCGCGCAGTCCGTGCTAAGGCCCGGGATGTGTCTCCTCTAGGCGGACGCCCCCAACCCATCCCTCATCCCCGAGACGGACGCCGTGGGTGTGACCGTGGTCCTCATCACCTGCACCTACCACGGACAGGAGTTCATCCGCGTGGGCTACTATGTCAACAACGAATACCCCAGTCCCGAGCTGCGGGAGAACCCACCCCTGAAGCCCGACTTCTCTCAGGTGGGGCGCGTCTCTGCACTTCCCGCCTCAGACAGGCTGGCTCCTTTGCACCTGGGGGAGTTGACTCATTGGACCTGGGAGCCAAGGTCGCTTCTGAAGGTTTTCGAGCCATCCTCAGATCTCGCAGCTCCAGACTAGAGCTGGAGAGAGAAAGGTCTTTTGTTCTGTAGAAGCGCGCTTCGCAGAATCAAGATTAGATAGGCCCCAGCCCTGAGTGCGGGTGCACGGGCGCTCCCTGGAGTGCTACGCGTAGCTGTTGACGGAGAGTGGAAGAAGCGAGGTCTGTTCTTCCTGGCCTCGGGGCAGGGGTGTGGGGGGGGGGGGGGCTCCGGCTCTGTGGGAGTGAGGAGAGGGCATGCCGGCGAGGGCTGACATTCCTCTTTCTGCCCCAGCTCCAGAGGAACATCCTGGCCTCGAACCCCCGCGTGACCCGTTTCCATATCAACTGGGACAACAACACGGACAGTCTAGAAGCCACAGGGAACCAGGACCCTGCCCTGGGCTGTGGCCTCCCCCTCAGCTGTGCTCCCATCAAGGGCTTGGGTCTTCCTGGCTGCATCCCCGGCCTCCTCCCCGAGAATTCCATGGACTGCATCTAACTGCAGGGATCCAGGCCCAAGCTGGGCCCGGCCGGGACAGTGGCCACTCTCCTAAGAGCATCCGGAGGGGGCGGCTGGGCCTCCGGGACAGTCCCACGGAGGCCATCTGGAGCACTTTGGGGCCTTCGACTCCACCAAGGCCGGTCAGACGTGGCTGTAAGGAAGGAGCGGGCCTCAGGTCTCTCCCAACCCTGACCCAGAAGGATTGTCTCGCCTCTACTGCCCCGGCCTGTAAGAAGCAGGTACTTCAGGTTTTAATTCTTTGCGACTTGTGTCTTTTCTCCCTTCCACGCACACTATAAATTCCACCTGCGGGCCTTCGTGCCACCGTCCTCCTGGGAGCATCACTGACCCAAGGCCCTTCCCACAGATCTCCCTGGCCTGCCTTGAGACTTTCTCGGTCCGTGCCTGGCAAGGCTCCAGCACTGTTGAGACAAAGGCTGTCATTCCTGTCCCTTCCCAAACATCTGAGCAGATCCAACCAGCTTTTTGGAGTCACAGGCAAGGAATCTTGGTTAGCAGGTGGGCTCGGGCACGATTTCTGTCCTCCTTCCTGGACAGTTTTTAGGTCTTTACAATCCAGCAGCCTCTGGAAAACCTCCGTTCCCAAAGGCGCGCTCAGCAGGCTGCTGAGGAATGACGGCCCAGCTCTCAGGCACAGGAACCTTCCTGTCCTCTCCTCACCGGATCTGGCTCGCCCCGGGGACTGCCCCGGTGGGAAGGTGGCATGTTGGAGGAGTCCGCCGTGCTCGGTCCACCTCCGCGTCGGCCTCAGGGCCCCTCTGCACGGACCTCACGCTCTCCCAGGCCACAGACAGATTGCAGGCGCAGGAACCAGCGGGGACTCTGAAAACTCTCCCCCTGCCCCGCGCCCCCGCCACGCCCGGTCCTCTCGCTGCTATGTGGATGCTGTTGTGATTGCAGTTTGTACATTAAAAGGTTTTTATATTAAACATGTTCGGTTGGTCTAAAAATAAAAAGCACTTCATTTAGACTGTGTCTGCTTTTGCCTGAGGTGGGCCGAGGCATATTTGTCCATCTCCTCATGGCGTGCTGAGGGGGCTCTTGCCCCAGACAGTGGGTTGACTGCCCCTGGTCCCTTGCTTAGCTTCTTAGCCTAGTCTTTTTTTTTTTTTTTTTAATTTTATAATAGTTTAATTTCAAATTGGTTTACATAGAACACCCAGTGTTCATCCCAACATGTGCCCTTTTTAATGCCCATCACCCCCTCTCCCCCCTCCCTCATCCCCCTCACCCTCAGTTTGTTCTTAGTCTTTGAGAGTCTCTTATGTTTTATCTCCCTCCCTCTCTGTGCTTTTTTTCCTTTCCCCTCTTCCCCTCCCCCTGGTTTTTGCTTAGTCTCACAAAGTCCACCTATTCGTGGAAACATATGGTATCTGTCTTTTTCTGACTGACTTATTTCACTTAACATAATACCCTCCAGTTCCATCCATGTTGCTACGCATGGCCAGATTTCATTTTTTCTCATTGCCACGTAGTAGTCCATTGTATATATGTACCACTAGCCAAGTCTTAATTGGTTGCCTAATTTGTACTCCAGACTGAGGTTCAGGGAGGGATTTTTCTTTGTCAAAAGTTAAGCAACACAGCTGTTCTGCATAGAGCATAACCAGTGATTTTTTTTTTTTTAGACTTTGACCTTGACCCACAGGAAAAAGTTAGCATCATGCTCCAAGGACATACACAGTGACACTTTTATTAAATTTTACTTAACCTTACTTTGTGACCCCACAGCCCGGGGTAGACTGGTCTGGCTGGTGAGCCATTTCCCCGTCATTCACACAAGCGCCGACACCTACCTCCCGGAAACTGGTGGACCTAGGAACAGGGGCACAGACCGCTGCCGAATAGGGTGCAGGCTGTAGAAGCCTATAGGCAGAACAGCAAATTGGCTCGTAGACCTGAGATGGGCTAGCCTCTCTGAGTCAAGACAGCTGGCCCAGCCCCCCTCCCCTCTTGGCACCTTCTGTTTGGGACTTCTACTGGAGTGTTTCTCAAGCTGGGCCAATTTAACAATGTCTGGAGACGGTTTTGGTGGAGGAGTAGCGGTGGGGGGCGGGTCCTACTGGCATCCAGTGGGTAGATGAGTAGAGACGGATGCCTTTACATGTTCAGTGCACAAGACAGCCCCCTTCCCCAACTAGGAATGACCCTGCCCCAAATGTCAGTAGTGCAGCAATGAGAAACTGACCTCAGGCTGGGTTTTAAACAGTAGCCAGGCGCACCTGGCTGGCTCAGACGGTGGAGCAATACGACTCTTGATCTCAGGGTTGTAAATTGGAGCCCCACATCGGATGCAGAGATTACTTAAAAATAAAATCTTTAAAAACAAATAAAAATAAAAGGGCACCCAGAAAAAACGGTCATCTTACTGCTCTGGGACAACGGGAATCCTCAGGCTGGCTATGCCCCAGACTCCTCTGGAAAACGGGAGTGATGCTGATAGTACCTCCGCGATAGGAGTGTGGTGCAAAGTAATTTACTTAACGAGTGCCAGCTCTTGCTACTGACGCGCACAATCCCAGGGTAGATGCCCAGCAAAGGGATGCGCACAGATCCCCCTCCCAACCACCCCCTGCCCCCGGGGCCCAGCATCCTCCTGAAGATCTGGCTGTGGCTGGGGGAGACCCAGAAGGATCCTCGGCCTGGACCCTGCCATCCTGCGCCAGGCCTTATGAATGACGACTGCCTGCGGCCTGGCGACCTCTGACCCGAGGCGCCCGCCGCGCCCCTCCCCCGCTGGCAGGTGGACAGCGGCTGCGCCGGGAGGGTGGGGATGGGCCCTGGCGCCAACCTCGGCTGGCCGGCGGCCGCTGCCGCACTGAGCGGAGGCGGGGGACTGCGGCGCGTACGAGGCCAGGCGGGCGCTCGCCTGGACCGCCTCCTAGGCCTCGGCGCGCGGCGCGGCTGCCCGCCAGCCTCTGCCGCCCCACCCGGCCGGCCCGGGGAGTAGGCTGCATCTCCGCCCCGCCCTCTCACCCCGGGATTGACACTGAACGTTCTGCGGGGGGTTTGCCGGACGGCTCACCTCCGCCAATTGGCGGCCTCGCTGGGCTGGCCTAGGGCCCTGTCGGGAACCTTGGCCAATCAGGTGCGTCGGCCCGCCCAGCTGAGGCCCCGCAAGCTCGCGAGTGGCTGGGCGTACGCGGCGCGCGTCACGGAGCCGAGGGCCTATGAAGGCTCGGGAGGGTCGTGTAGGACCAATGGGCGGCGGCGCGGCGCCGTCACTCAGGGAGGCCTAGGCCAATGAGCGGCGGGCTGCGGGGGCGTCACGGACAGCAGCAGCGGACTTGGGCTGAGGTTCCCGGGCGGGCGGGCGCAGAGAGACGCGGGAAGCAGGGGCTGGGCGGGGGTCGCGGCGCCGCAGCCTGCGCAGCCAACCCGAGGGGCCGCCGCCGCCGCCCAGCGCGCTCCGGGGTCGCCGGCCGCCGCCAGCACCCGCCGCGCCGCAGCTCCGGGACCGGCCCCGGCCGCCGTCGCCGCGATGGGCAACGCCGCAGCCGCCAAGAAGGGCAGCGAGCAGGAGAGCGGTGAGTGCCCGGGCCATGACCCGGATCCCGGCCTCGCGCTGCCAGCCCCCGCCCTGTCCATCACCGCCTGGCCCCTCCCCCTACGCCCTCCCCCCCATTTCTCTCTGCTCATACCCCGGCACCCCTTCCCTCTGCCCGTCCAAGGTTGGGGCCCAGGTCCCGCAGAAGACCCCCGAAGGGGCCCCCTTGCCAAAGGCCACCCCCCACTGCAAACACTGTGCCCCCCCCACCCAGCTGTCACTGCCAACCAAGGCACGTATGACCGCTGGGGCCCCACACGGGGCCCTGTCACCACCTCACCCCCTCCTTTCCTGGCCCCTCATCTCGGATTCTAATCCTCTCACTTCCTCACTTACCTCTCCCACTGATGGGTCCCACCGCCAGACCCCGTCCCAGGCTTCTGCCAGTTTGGGAGTGCTGTAGGGTCCGCCTCCACCCCGCAGGGACCTTGGCCACTTATTGACCACACCCCTCCCCCCTCTAGCCCCCGCCATCTTTTTCCTGCCCTTCCCCTTTTCATCTTATCACAGCCCCCCTCCAAATCCACTCTGCCCCCCTTAAGCATTTCCCAGAGCCACCTCCAGCATTGTTTTTCCCTTGTGTGTCACTTGGCATGGGGGACAGGATCTTTCTGGGTCCCTCTGCCCCTCTCTCATCCTGTCACTCTGCCTCTCTGCCTGTGTTCCCTCCTCCAAGCAAACGTCTGTCACTGACTGGGGTAGCAGACTGTTTATGAACCTAGAGAACTGCTTCAGTGCTCCCAAAGCCAAGTTGGGCCCCTCTTGCTGGGATCCGTTTCGCCTTCTTTCCTGGGTTGGGGGTAGGGGGGCAGCAGCAACGCCCCTTCGTATCTCCTGGCATGCCGTGAGCTCTAGACTTCTTGGAGTGCCCCTAAATAAATGGTTGTTTCACAACGGAAGCTCTGTCATTCACCCAGTTCCCAGGGCTGCTTCACCCACTCCTGGCTCAGGATGAAGAGTGGGGTACGAAGTGCCTGGGTTTAGCAGGGCTCATTCAGCTTGAGCTGGGAAGGCGAGAAAGGGGACTTGAGGCTTGACAGTTGGGGAGAGTAGTGAGTGACATCTAATGTCTTGCTCTGCCAAGGGACAGAGAGATTCTGATCATTCCCAGGGCTCAGCCGGAGAGAAGCCGGCTTCCCCCTCAGCCCCCAAATTATGTTGGCCTTTTCGGCCCAGAGAAATTCGGTATGTTTTCGGTGTGTGTTCTGGAAATGCCTTCAGAAAGGGCCTCAAGCCCCTTCCTGGGTTCCTCCAGCGCTTAAAATGTCATCAGTCCAGACCTGTGGCTGGAGCTTCGCTAGGATCCCCTTCCAGTTACCCAGAAATCGAGCTGAAAAGGGAGGCCACGTCCAAACACACCCTTCCCGATTTCTGGTCTCAGACCCCAGCATCTGAGTCCTTTGAGTACCCCCTCCCAGAAAGATCCAGGCATGAAACCCAGGGGAACCATATTCCCACGCGGATTCAAATGGCAGAACTCAGAATCACCCAGCAGCCTTGAGAAGGCCTGCCATGTCACCGATGGGCGGGGGACAGGGAGGCAAGTGCCTGTAGCTGAGCGCTTGATGACAGAAGAGCAGGTGGGTAGGGACCAAAAAAGGTCTGGGCATGAGCTTGGAGGGGACCAGGCCGAGGGGGAGGGGCCGGGCCCCCAGCAGGTGAGGCTGGCTGGGAGGCGGAAGGTAGAGGCAAGCGGCTCTGTGCTGAGAGCCGGGGGGATGACATACCCTGGGAGACTTTCGAGGCGCATCAAACACGTGCAGTGTGGGGCGGGAAGCCGCACAGGGACAAGGATCCGCCCCCCCCAAGAAAAAGATCAGAGGCTCTGGAAGGAACCGCTCGTTCTCTCAGAGCGCAGGCTAGACCCCCAGGAGTGGACCATCACGGTAAAATAGAGCTACTCTTTGTTGGTCGTCTAGGACGCGCCAGGCGAACGAGTCTCCATAGATCTATCTGTTTTTTATAAGAGTTTCATCCGAATTTTCCAAACACGCCGCGTTTGCCTCCGCCGACGTCAAAGAGGCAGGATTCACATCCAGAGCCACTTAACCAGCCAACTTCCGGGACGCCGGAATTGCCCGAGGCAGACATTCTTAAGGCGCCTCCCCGACTTTTACTCTCTTCACTTCGATTTCCTTAATTGAAAAGAAGAAAGTTTTGAGGCGCTTTCATTCAGATACAAACTCCGATCCCGTCCTAAGCAGTCGTAGGAATGAAATCAGGAGACCGCTGTGCCAGTTATAGTCCCTGCGATACACACTAAATAAAATATAACGTAACTGGAAAAGGGAAACGTCTCTAAAATCATTGTACGCCCTGCCGCTGGGACCCTGGGCACGCTTCGGGAAATGCCGCAAGCCGTACTTCCTTCCAGAGACTCGCAGGGACTCTCAGAGAAGGAAGTAAGATGAGAGAGGGAGCCCCTGTTTGCTTCGAGGCTCTGATTCCGAAAGGATGGACCTGGACAAAATTTACCCTCTTGTCACTATGGCGGGGTGCCGGCGGGGGCGGGGGCAGTAGCCAGGCCAGCCTGCAGGGGGCACCTGAATTTCATCTGTCAGCTGCCAGCCCGACCTGCGTAAGGAGAACGCCCAATCCTCAGTAGGCACCACTTAGGTATCCTGCAGCCCCCACGCTGCTGTCTCCATGGCAGGGCAGGACAGTGTCAGCTTCCTCCCGGGGGGGCGGGGGTCTAGAACCAGCCCTGGGGTGGGGCGGGGGAAATCTGTACACAAAGATGCCAACACCATTGGCAGGGGCCCTGGTGAGATGCTAAGAGAGCATAAAAAGACCAAGCCCCGGGCTCTGAGAAGCTGGAGAACCGAGAGAAGGCAGTGGCCCCAAGAGGCCGGGAGACAGGCGGCCAAGTGGAGCCCAGGCCTTGGCTGGCCCTGGCCATAGGCACCCCGGGGAGCTGGAGAGAGGGAGCCCCCAAATACCCCTCCGGGCTCTCTGAGAAGTGCCGCCAAGAGGTCCCCGGATGGGGAGAACTGGGGCCCTGTACCATCCTGCACAAGTCTGAGAGGGGCAAACACCTGTGCACTGGCAGTTGTATGGGTGCCCAAGAGGGTCCTGCCAAGGCAGTTTTTCCCCCAGCCCAGCCAGGCCTACAGAAGCTTGAGGGTCCTTTCTGTCCCTTCCCTGCACCCATTGGTCCCGAAGTTAGGTTTGTCTTCCTGCCACCGCCCCCCAACTCCCCGCTTCCCCCTATAGATAGGGCGTCGGGGATGGGCAACCAAGCTGGTACAACAGGTCTCGTGAGCCTTCCCAGCCACCGTAGTCTTCGTGCCCTGAGAGGAAGACTGAGTGATGGCTTCCAACCCCAACGATGGTGAGGATGAGCCCTGTTGCTATAGCAACTTCCCAGGCACTGTCTGCCCCTCGAGCCAGGGAAGGGCTGCAGTGGGGTTTAGGGAACAGGTGGAGAGGAAGAGTCTCTGGACCCCGGGCTGGCCCCGGAAACCCCTCCCTCACCAACCACCCTGGCCTTGGGAGCCTGGGGAAGAGCAGAGGTGTGGGTGGCCCGGTTCAAACACGAGGCGAGAGTAGTAGGGGTCCAGCTCAGACCAAGGCGGTATAGTGGCCCAGCCCGGCGTTGGTTCGGCTCGGCCCAGGTCATATTGGACGACGGTTGAGTACGGAACGGGGGTCCGTCTGACTGGGGAGTGATCCTGTCCAAAGTGGGGATCTAGTTCAGAAGAGGCGGCGGTCTGGTCCAGTGTGGGGGTCCAGCCCAGATTAGATTAGAGGAATCAGCCAGCCCAAGGTAGGGGCCCCAGCCCGCGGGCATCCTTGTCGCAGAATTCCCAAGGCAAACAGGTCTCAGAGGGCAAAGTGTGCTGAGGTTGCTGTCTGGGGCAGGGGTGGGTGGGGCCTGAGGCTGGGCTCCCTCCTCAGGCTGTGGCCCTGGCTTTTTGAGGGGTGTCGGGTTCTCCCTGTTAGCCCCAATCGAATCTAGACCAGAGTGGAGGCTGGCAACCAACCGCTCCCCGTCCCCCTGTAGGAGACATAGCAGTGGGGTGGTTTCATCAGCCAGGGGCTGGCCGGCTTTCCCTTCTCTGCCACTTCCTGTTGTCAGAGGGGCCAGGGGTGCTCGGCACTTTCAGGGAAGCTGCTACTGACCCTCCACTTTTGGGGGGCTCTGGAAAGGAGGAGGAAGATGGTCAAGGCTACCTCCCCCTCCCCCAGCCCTAGGTTTAGCCGTTCGTTTCCGGTTGGACTTTCATGGCTGAAAGCAGAGCCAAGCTCAGGGCAAGGTTTGACAGAGGCCAAGGACATCCTACGATGTCGGTCCCCTCTCTGTCCCTACACAGGAGCAGGACAAATCCAGATGTACTCACTTTTATCTCAGGGTGCTGGGATTGGGGGCTCCAGGTTCAAAAAGGACTTGGGGAAGAAGATAGGGTAAACCTCGGCTGTTTCCCCCTTCCCCCTCCCCCCCCTTTCTCTCCGGCCGCTCTTTCAGCTAATTAACGGGGCTCTGGGGCCTCTTTGGCCCCCAGGGAGCCCCTTGCTGCTGCCGGGGCCTGAACCTTAACTCCTTCCCCTCCGCCCAGTGGGCACTGCCCTGGGCACATCCGGTGCCATCCTCCGGGTGGTTCAGCACCCACTGAGGAAGTCAGGAGCTGGCATCTCGGAGCAGTGAAGTCTCTGGAACAGGAAGTTAGCTTTAGCACTCCACCCCTGGGACGGCCAGGCCAGCCAGAAGGGACACCCTCAGGAGAATCTTCCCACTGCCTTCTGCCAAGGAGGGCCTTTGCAAACCTTGGCCAGCCAGGAGCAGGTACCTTTAAATGCTTCCCTGGCAACCAGCTCCTCCTCCCCAGTCCCCCGAGGCCCTCCCGAGGAAGCCAGCTCAGAGGCTCTGCGTATTCCTGGTTTCCCTGCAGAGGGAAGATTCCAGGGAGAGCTTAGGGCGGCCCGGGATGGGTGTGGGGTCAGGCAGTGGCCAGGGCAGGGACTCGGAGATGACCTTCCAGCTGTGGCTACAGCTGCTTCTCTGGGCCCACCTGACTATCCGTTTCCTGGGCTACCTGCACCACGCCTTCTGGGCACCTAAGGCGCAGCCAGCACCCTGAGCCTCCCTGGCCAGGGGCAGATGGGTCCCAGCTCTCTCTATCCCTCTCCACCCCCCCATTGCACCCTCTGCTGGAAGAGGTAGGGAGCAGAGGTGAGTATGAGGGTTCCAGGCTGGGGTTCCCCCCGTCATTATCCGTCTTTATCTGTCCAGTCCTTCCGGCACTGTCCCCCCCCACCCCACCAATGTGCCTGAGTCTGGCAAACCGACGGCACCAGAAGGGACACAGTCTTGGCCCTTCTATCCTTTGAGAGTGCAGAGAAGAGCTGTACTAGGACCAAGGCACCCATGGAGCCTCCCAGCGGGGGGCCAGCGGACAGCCAGAGGCACAGGCCCACTGAGACAGGAAAAAGCAGAATATGGCAGTTCTCGGGGATGGCCAAGGGCAAAGAGGGGATAGGACCAGGCATCCTCCTGGATTCTTTCCACGCCCCTTCCTTTGCCTTCTCAGATAGGCAAAGGTAAAGTCCCAAGAGGTGCCATCCTCTGGGTGCCCTCTCCCCCAGCCTTCATCGGGAATTCAGGGCATATGTTCAGAGGCGTCCGGGGAAGCTGCCCCCTGTCTGACCAGTCACTCATTTTAGGGCTTTCCTGGCCCACAGTCTGTCCTCTGTCTGCCGCTCTTGTAGCCCCGTGGAAGGCTCCTCTCTCCAAACTCTGAGGGGTGCTTGGGGACGGTGGGAGTGGTGGTGGCGGCCACCCATGAGGCTGTGTGGGATTCCTAGCACGGTGTATGGGTTCTCCGGGAAGATGACAGGCAAGGCCAGAGGGCACCTGTGCAGGACCCCTCAGGTGGCGGTCGCGTCACAGGAACAGCGGGGGGTGGGAGACCGCTCTGTCCATGGGCCACCCCGGTGGACCGTCCCCAGGGTTCATCTTGTGGGCAGTGAGGTCCGGCAGGCCACTTCAGGCCTGGTCAGTCTTAACAAGTGCAGCAAGAGTCGTGGCGGTCTGAGCCCTCCGGGTGGGAATCCGTGTAGAAGGCATTCGGCCCAGGACCGGCACACAGGAAGGGTCCCTGAACAACAACAAGCCGGCCCCGGGTGGTGGCTACAAGGACAGGCCGAGACTGTAAAAGTCCATCAGACCAGGGGCTCCCGAGGGGCTCCGCCGGTTGAGCGGCCAACTTCGGCCCAGGTCACGATCTCACGGTTCATGCGTTGGAGCCCCGTGTCGGGCTCTGTGCTGACGGCTCAGAGCCTGGAGCCTGCTTCCAATTCTGTGTCTCCCTCTCTCTCTGCCCCTCCCCTGCTCGCACTCTGTCTCTCCCTCAAAAATAAATGAACATTAAATAAATTTTTTCTAATAAAAAAAATTCATCAGACCGTGCATTTAAAGTCTCAACAGTCAACGCACCCCCTGTATTTTATACCTCAGTTTTTGTTTGTTTGCTTTTTAGAGAGAGAGAGAGACAGACAGACAGACAGTGCGAGTAGAGGAGGGGCAGAGAGAGAGGGAGACACAGAATCTGAAGCAGGCTCCAGGCTCCGAGCTGTCAGCCCAGAGCTCGAACTCATGAACCGTGAGAGCCTGACCTGAGCCACCCAGGCACCCCTATACTTCAATTTTTAAAAATACTTAACAGCAAAATTAATAGTTACCATTTATATGGCGCTAAATCCCATACCAGCCACTGCCCAACCCCCTTTGGCAAGATTAACTCGTTTGGCCCTCAGAACCACCCTGCCAGGTCAGGACTGTTAGCATCCCAGTTTGACAGACGAGAAAAACCGAGGCCCAGAGAGGTAAGGTCAGTTGCCTAAGGTTGCACAGCTCATCAGAGACCAGGCTGGGATTTGAATTTGATCTTGTTCCAGAGCCATGGCCCTTATGTGCTTTGCTGGGCTCCTTCTCGGCTGTGGCAAGAATGCCTGTTTTCAAGCCTCAGTTTCCCAGGGTGTCAAACGGGAAGAATGGTTAAAACGGAAGTTGGCAAGTAAGCCAAATGAGATATTAGAGACAAAGCGGCAGATCCAGGGTCTCCCGGGAGGCCTTCAACATCAGCCGGGTAGTGACATTCGCCTTGGGGTCCTGAAGGGCCCACGGGCGTGGGTATTGGATAAGGCTCCCCTTGAACCAGCTCTGGAGCAAGGAAGGGCCCCTGGACTGGCAAAGGCAGGAATGGGGCCAGCTGGGGGCCAAGGCAACAGCTGAGCCCCCCAAGGGCGCCTGCTACCCGAGCCCCGGAGGCCTCCACCCAAGGCCCGGCCTCCCCAGAGAAGGGGCTGGAGGAGCAGCCAAATCCCCAGGCTATAAATATCTTGGCTGGCGTCGGCCCTGGCCATGGAATGTCGGTCAGAACTGGGGCGAGTGGGGGTGGGCTGGCCTGGGCGCCACTCTCCGTACCCCGAAGAGTAACCCCCAAGTCACCTTGTGCCCCATTTGGGACGAAGTTGAGGTTGGATTCCCCCTTCCCTGAGTAAAGAGGTCCCAGACCCCAGCCCACATCAGGGCCCCCCAAAGCTGTCCTCCAGCTCAAGCAGGGCACTTGAAGCTACTGGGAAAAGGTCAGTCTCTGGGTTGAGACAGCCGCACCCCACTCTGCACAAACGGGCAACGTCCCCAGGGAGAGCCTCGGCCCACCCTGACGAGACAGAGTCTCTGTCTAACTCTCTGTCTCTTTTCCTTTCAGTGAAAGAGTTCTTAGCCAAAGCCAAAGAAGATTTTCTTAAAAAATGGGAAAATCCTGCTCAGGTGAGTCCCCCAGAAGCGGAGCCCTGGAATGAGTCCGCCGCCGGCCCCCCATCCTCCAGCCGTGGCCCCGGAACTTGGCGAGGTGTTTTAGAGCCATGCGGAAGGCTCCGGACCTGCCCGCCTTGGCTCCCTAGATGCCCGTGGGGGCTCCCGGGTGGAGGCACCCAGTCACCCACTGCCAGGCTCTCCCACCCCACCACGCCCTTCCACCTGGTGGCCCCTGCCCCCCGCGCAGCTGCCAGCAGTTCCTGGGCCCCGGGCCAGAGCCGGGTCTGGTCCCCTGCCACCCGCCTTAAGGAATGTGTCCTCCACCATCTTGTTTTTCCGCCCCCTGTCCTCACCCCCCCCACCCCCGTCACACGCCACCCACTCCCCGGGGCCCCCTCTGCTGGCAGCAGAGGGGACGCCCCAGACCTTGACCCTGCAGGCCGCTTGGAGGGGGTCCCTGACGCTCCCGCCCCCTCTGCCCACAGAATACAGCCCACTTGGATCAGTTTGAACGAATCAAGACCCTCGGCACGGGCTCCTTTGGGCGGGTGATGCTGGTGAAACACAAGGAGACCGGGAACCACTTTGCCATGAAGATCCTCGACAAACAGAAGGTAGGCCCGGCCCCGCCGGGAGGCCGCCACCCCACCCCCCAGGCCAGCGGCCAGCCTGCTCCCCGCGCCTGGGCGGTCTTCCCGACGAGCCACTCACCGACGGTCTCCTGAGCCTTCCTGATGTGCCGGACCCAAGGGCCACAAGGGCTCTTGCTGCCTTCCTGAAGCTTCCCCTCCACCCCAGCCGCTGAGGGGACTCCAGGCAGGGGACTCGGGTCCAGTCACCTAGCCTGTACCAAGGCAGCTAAGTCTTCTCTTCACACAGACCTTATTTCTGTGAACATAGCCGAGACCCTCCTTGGCGCCAGGATCTGCCCGAGGGTAGCAGTGTCCCGTAGGAATGTACCGTAAGCCACGCATGGTCTTCAATTTGCCAGAAGCCCCATTTAAGAGGCAAAAAGAGGGGTGCCCGGACGGCTCAGTCGGTTAAGCATCTGACGTCAGGTCACGATCTCACGGTTCAGGACTTGGAGCCCCGCATCGGGCTCTCCGCTGTCGGCACAGAGCCCGCTTCGGATCCTCCGTCTGCCTCTCTGCCCCTCCCCCGCGTGCGCACATGCCGCCCCTCTCTCTCTCTCTCTCTCTCTCTCTGTGTCTCAACGATAAAAATAAATAAATAGTAAAAAAAACAGAATTAATTTTAGCAACGTGCTTTAACTAAGCCGGTGCATCTAAGATATCATGATTTCAACATCTGTAACTAGTGTAAAAATATCATTAACGAGACATTTTATATTCTTTTTTTCCATATCAAGTCTTCTAAATCCGGCATGTATCTGACCCGCACCCCTCTGTTCCGATGTTAAGTTTTCCCCAGAAAAAGCAGAGAAGTTGGAAAAGCTCGTTCACACAGCCCAGGTTGTTCCAGCGGAGAACCGCACCGACCGTTTTCAAGTGTTCATTTTAGAACCTTAACATTAAACATTTTTGAAAATTTTTTTTAATGTTGGTTTTTGAGTGAGAGAGAGAGAGAGTGCACATGGGGGAGAGGAAAGAGAGAGAGAGAGACACAGAGCCCGATGCGCGGCTCGAACTTAACAAACGTCGAGATCATAACCTGAGCCAACGTCAGACGCTAAACCGACTGAGCTCCCCGGGCGCCCCTAGAATCTTAAAATGTTGAACTCAGTTCCCCAGTCAGCTAGCCTCGTTTCAGGTGCTCAGCGGCACGGCTAGCGTGGACTGTGCGGGACGGACCGCATATAGACCCACAGGGTATAGACCCACAGGGTATAGACCCACAGGGTATAGCTATGGGCGAAGCAGAAAAAGCCCCACAGAGCAGATGCGAGCTGAGGGGCCAGCCTGCACACGACATGCTGGCCTGGCGAGGGCCAGCTGCGAGCGACCTGGGGCAAATCACTTCCCTCTTCTGCATCTGGTCTTCCAAAATGGCGCGTTCACCGTGCACACCCCGCAGGACGCTTGTCCCTGTGTGCGAGAGGCACCTGCCGGGGACAGCTGAGGGCCCAGGAGGAATTAGCCTGGGGTTGGAGTGGCTGTGTGGAGGGCGGCCTGGATGCAGGAGAGGTATCTCTAAACAACCCATCTCTTAGGCATTACTCTCGCTTGTCTTTTGAGTTTCAGCTTAGGCGCCCCTTCCTCCAGGAAGCCTTCTCTGACTTCTCCCTCCCCCTGACTTTGCTAGACACCTTATCTGGGCATCCACAGGCCCCGAGCTTCCCCCAGCACGGCTCCGGCGCCTCCCGGCCATGAGGCCTGGTGACTCATGTGTTCTTGCCCTGAACTGCATGCGACGCAGGGACAGGCAGCCTCTGCCTTCTCCGTGTGTCCCCGGCGGCCAGCCCGAGGCTCCACGGACCACAAGCGCTCAAGGGAACTAGCCCAGCCCGGGCACCTCTGCCTCCAGGCGGCGGGGAAGAGGAGGACCCCCTCACACGCCGCTCTCTTCGCCCTCCCTTCCCACCCCTGCAGGTGGTGAAGCTGAAACAGATCGAGCACACCCTGAACGAAAAACGCATCCTGCAGGCGGTCAACTTTCCGTTCCTCGTCAAGCTCGAGTTCTCCTTCAAGGTGGGGTGCCCGTGCCCGGCGGCCGGGGCCGCTGCCGGCTGGCACCAGCAGCCTCCGGGCTCCCAGAGCCGGGGCGGGGGGCGGGGGGCGAGGACAAGCAGCGGCTGCCCAGGGAGGCAGGCCCACTGGCAGGAAGGAAGGAGAGCCCCAGAGAAGGGATGCTACGGGGCAGGAGTCAGCCTGAGACTCGGAGAGGCCCGTGTGCAACTCCTGGGCCCGCCAGCTTCTCGCTCGGGGGGCCTTGGGCAAGTCCCCCAGCCTGGAGGACGCCCCTCCAAACCGCCTCCGCCTTTCGCAGCAAGCTCCTGGCACACGGCTGTAGGCACGGGCTGTGCCACGCAGCCTGGATTCAGACCCCAGCTCTCTGCACTTTCCAGGCTATTCGCCGCCGGTGAGGGACTTCACTGCCCTGAGCCTCAGTTTCCCCATCTATCAAGTGGGGATCATAACGGTCCCCACCTGATGGGGTTGCCGTGACCGTTCCGAGCACCTGCCTGAGCTGTTTTGGGTGCTGTCCTAAGCCGTGACTGCCAGATCTGGGAAAAGCCTTTCAAGGCCTGAGACCCAGGCAGTCACACGGGCCCCACGCGTGGTTGGAAGCACAGTCGTCATCTCAGGCTTTGGTCAAGACGGTCTCAGACATGAGCCACCATGGAGTCCTCTCTCCAGCCCAGGCACGCTGGCTGGTCCCTTACACCCCACCCGCCGGCCCTCACTTTCACCCCCTATAAGGGGGCTGCCAGCTGCCCCCTTCTTCTTCACGGGCGGCTCAGGAAGTACAGTGCCTGGCGCTCAGGACAGACTTCGTTTGGGAGTCAGGACTGTCAGTGTCACGTTACTTTGGAACACCCGCCACCGAAGGGCACCAGGCCTTCAGACGGGGCCCAAGGCTTAGGGAGCAGGGCCCTGACCAGCTGCTGCTTCCTGCAGGACAACTCGAACTTGTACATGGTCATGGAGTACGTGCCCGGCGGGGAGATGTTCTCACACCTGCGGCGGATCGGAAGGTTCAGGTGAGCCGGCCGGCCCCTGCCGCGACGGGCCCGGGTGTGTCCACGGGTGGCGTTATGTGACCAGGCCGTCCCGGGGACGCGAAGTGGGCTCTCTGGGTCCGTCTGGGTTCTTGTTCCCACTGAGCTGAGGAATCTGTGATTCCTCAACCACCGCAAAACAAACATGGTGACTCTAGGTGTCACCGTTTCAGTTGGCAGTTTCAGAACGTACGCCATTGTTTTCCTCGTGTACATAGAAATACACTCTACGTGGGACAGAAGGCACAGGTGTTCAGTGTTCCGCTCCATGAGTGTTGACGGTCACGTACGCTGTGGAACCGCCACCCGAAATGCCACACGGAACACTGCCGCCACCCCAGAAAATTCCCTCGGATCCCTTGCTTGGCCGACCCTTTCTGGTCTCAGACACCACAGATGTGTTTGGTCTGGGCTTGGACGTGTGATCAGCAGTGCAGTTCCTGTTTTTTTGGTTCCTTGCTTCCCTGGCTCCCCGTAATCGTTCTGACATCTAGCCGTGTCGCTGAGTACAGTCCTCGTCTGTCCGGGCGGTGGTGTCGGGTCCGAGTCCAGCGTGTGACTCTCCCACAGTCTGAGTCTGTTGCTCTGTTGATGGACGTCCGGGCTGCTGCCCGTGTGGGGCCTCATACGAACGAGCCTGCTCCGCTTACGGATTTTTGATAGCTGGGCTCTACAGGCCCAGCTGCCAGACCATTGGGGGTGGGCGGGTCGTGCCAGGTGTGGCCGCCCGCGCTCACCTGTCTCCTCCCCGACTGTCCCCGCCAGTGAGCCCCACGCGCGCTTCTACGCGGCCCAGATCGTCCTGACCTTCGAGTACCTGCACTCGCTTGACCTCATCTACCGGGACCTGAAGCCGGAGAACCTCCTCATCGACCAGCAGGGCTACATCCAGGTGCCCCCCCCCGGGCTGGGCGAGGGGCAGGATGCGCCCCGTCCTCCCTCCTTCCCGGCCAACAGCCCGTTCTTGTGCCCGCAGGTGACAGACTTCGGTTTTGCCAAACGTGTAAAAGGCCGCACCTGGACCTTATGCGGGACCCCCGAGTACCTGGCCCCAGAGATCATCCTGAGCAAAGTAGGCACCTCCCTGCCCACCCCGAGGCCCTGGCGCCCGCTCCCCTGCACCCCTCCCTGCCCACCCCGAGGCCCTGGCGCCCGCTCCCCTGCACCCCTCCCTGCCCACCCTGAGGCCCTGGCGCCCGCTCCCCCTGCACCCCTCCCTGCCCACCCTGCGGCCCTGGCGCCCGCTCCCCTGCACCCCTCCCTGCCCACCCCGAGGCCCTGGCGCCCGCTCCCCTGCACCCCTCCCTGCCCACCCCGAGGCCCTGGCGCCCGCTCCCCTGCACCCCTCCCTGCCCACCCTGCGGCCCTGGCGCCCGCTCCCCTGCACCCCTCCCTGCCCACCCCGAGGCCCTGGCGCCCGCTCCCCTGCACCCCTCCCTGCCCACCCCGAGGCCCTGGCGCCCGCTCCCCTGCACCCCTCCCTGCCCATACTGCGGCCCTGGCGCCCGCTCCCCTGCACCCCTCCCTGCCCACCCCGGAGTCCTGGGGCCCACTCCCCTGCACCCCTCCCTGCCCACCCCGCGGTCCTGGGGCCCGCTCCCCTGCACCCCTCCCTGCCCACCCTGCGGCCCTGGCGCCCGCTCCCCTGCACCCCTCCCTGCCCACCCCGGAGTCCTGGGGCCCGCTCCCCTGCACCCCTCCCTGCCCACCCCGAGGCCCTGGCACCCGCTCCCCCTGCACCCCTCCCTGCCCACCCCGCAGTCCTGGGGCCCGCTCCCCTGCACCCCTCCCTGCCCACCCTGCGGCCCTGGCGCCCGCTCCCCTGCACCCCTCCCTGCCCACCCTGCGGCCCTGGCGCCCGCTCCCCTGCACCCCTCCCTGCCCACCCTGCGGCCCTGGCGCCCGCTCCCCTGCACCCCTCCCTGCCCACCCTGCGGCCCTGGCGCCCGCTCCCCCTGCACCCCTCCCTGCCCACCCCGCAGTCCTGGGGCCCGCTCCCCTGCACCCCTCCCTGCCCACCCCGCGGCCCTGGCGCCCGCTCCCCTGCACCCCTCCCTGCCCACCCCGAGGCCCTGGCACCCGCTCCCCTGCACCCCTCCCTGCCCACCCCGCGGCCCTGGGGCCTACCCTGCAGCCCTGGCACCCACTCCCCCTGCACCCCTCCCTGCCCATCCCGCGGCCCTGGCGCCCGCTCCCCCTGTACCCCCTCCCACCCTCCTCTCCTCACGCTGTATCCGCCCTCGCTCTAGGGCTACAACAAGGCGGTGGACTGGTGGGCCCTAGGGGTTCTCATCTACGAGATGGCCGCTGGCTACCCGCCCTTCTTCGCCGACCAGCCCATCCAGATCTATGAGAAGATCGTCTCCGGGAAGGTGAGGCCCAGATAACGGCGGCTCCGCCCCCGGACAGACCCTGCCCCACTGGTTCTGCCCACCATGGAGCCCTGCTTATTGTCAGAACAGTCTGGAAGTTCACTGAGTTAGGCCAAGCAATGAAGCTGGGTGCACCAGCCACAGTAACAGGCCAGCACCTCACACAACCTCCCGTCTAATCCTGGACCCGCACCGCTCAAAGTTCAAGGGCTTCCCAAACCCCAGGCCGCACCTGAACACCTCTCCAGCCCAACAGGAGGCTCTGCTCGCCTCCAGCCGCCCCGCCGAGCCTGACTTTTCACAGTAGAGAGACCGTGCGCAGTGCCCAGGTGCCCCTCCAGGCCCTGCGGGGACTGCTTAGGGTGTGCACCCTGTGCCTCCTCTCCCCGATGCAGACTTCCTAACTCTCAGGGTACAGGTGGCAGGGAGAGAACCATTTCAGGGTGCGGTGATACGTGCTCACCGCCCCATGATGCACCCCCTCGGCTCGACCCCAGGACTTAGAAGGAATGCTGAAGTTCAGGCTTGGAGCAGGGAAACATGGGGCCCAGGACCGCACCCTGGCGTCATCACGGGCCCCCAGGTCTCGAGATGGGTTGGGAACCCCACTCTGCCCTCAGCTCACCACCGTGCTGGGGGGAACCCAGCCATCCTTCCACCTGGCCCAGGAATTAGTGGCAGCGGCTCCGCCCGGCGGCACCAACCTGGCTCCAAGTCCCAGCTCTCCCACCCATCAGCTTTGAACCCTCAGGCACCCCTCTGAACCTCCTCTTCCTCATAGAAGAATGGGGGGACCAGACACTTGCCTCTCAAAGAAATCAGCTGCAAGGTGGAGTCACCAAAAGGGAAAGACGAGGTGCCGGCCACCAGGCAGAATAGAAATTGCAGGGAAAATGGCCCAAAGTGGAAAAAAAAAGAAAAAAAACTGCAGGCAGTTCTGAGGGGGAAGAGGAGAAGATGAGCCTGACTCCCTTCTTTGTAGCATTTTACAGTTCCCACGCACCCTCGGCAGTATTATCTCCTCATGCAACTCTGGGATATCTGCCCCGTGCCAGAGAGGCAGGCGCGGGCCCAGAGAGGTTAAGGGCCATGGCCAAGGTCACACAGCATGTTAAATGTGGAGCCTTGCTGAAAGTTCCTTCTTGTGGCTGTAAATCCAGTGACTACTCGCAAACAAAGTTTGGGCTCACGGCATTTGGGGAAGTTTCTGGAAGAGTTCAACTGGACCTTAAAGAGAAGAGTCAGTCAGTGGAGGGAGAGGGAATCAGAAAAACCATCGTTTCTCTCCTGACCATGAATATTTCAGAAGTCCCCAGACCCCAGTAGAGCTGCCTTAGGAAGCAGTAGCTAAGAATGCAAGTTCTGGACTCCCAACAGACCCAAGATTAAACAGCCCCGTCCGACCCTTCTGTGTGACCTCAGGCAGGCTGTTTAACCCCTCGGAGCCTGGTTCCTCGTCTCTAAAATAGGAGGCATCATAGCGTTTACCTTAGAGCATGTCTCATGGTGGCCCCGCTGCAGCAGCCTCGGCATGCTGGAGATACTGGCTAGGCATATGGGTTCTCGGCCCCACTCAGACCTCCTGAATCAAACTCCAGGGACCAACAGGCTGTTCTAGTGGGATTCTGAGGCACGCTCAGATCGTGAGCCCTCTACCCGGTCGGTCTATGAGGCAGCAAAGGCAGCTTTCTGGGCTCCCCAAAGGCCACAGACAACTTTCCCACTTTGTCTGTGTTAACCCCCTCTCTCCAGGTGCGGTTCCCATCCCACTTCAGCTCTGACCTGAAGGACCTGCTGCGGAACCTGCTGCAGGTGGACCTCACCAAACGCTTCGGGAACCTCAAGAACGGGGTCAATGATATCAAGAACCACAAGTGGTTTGCCACAACCGACTGGATCGCCATCTACCAGAGGAAGGTGGGCCGCCTCCTTCCCTGGGCCACGTGCCCCCCCCCACAGTCCACTGAGGGTTGGGGGAGGAGGCTAGAAGCCAGAGAGGGCTGCCAACCGGGAGATGGAAAGGGAAGTGGCATTTGAAAATAGGCCGCAGGCTCTGGGTTGACCTAGCTGAGGTGCCTTAGAGCAGTGGGGGGTCTAGAAATGGGATTGTGGGGTCATTTGGCCACTCTGTGACCTTGGGCAGGAGACGCCCCTCTAGTGAGTTGGCCATAATGAGATTCTTAGGTTGTTAACGCGAGTTCACAGCCTAATGCTAAGCTCAGGCCTGGGTCAGAGTAAGTTATCTCATAAATGTTAGGCCATTCACATTTATTGTTGTATGGATGATTATGTTGACTACTGAGGTCTGGGTGGTTCTTAACCCTTCTCCAGGTGGAAGCTCCCTTCATACCAAAGTTTAAAGGCCCTGGGGACACGAGTAATTTTGACGACTATGAGGAGGAAGAGATCCGAGTCTCCATCAATGAGAAGTGTGGCAAGGAGTTTACTGAGTTTTAGGGGTGTGCCTGTGCCCCCATGGGTTTTCTTTCTTTCTTTTTTTTTTTTTTTGGTGGGGGGTGGGTGGGAGGGTTGGATTGAACAGCCAGAAGGCCCCAGAGTTCCTTGCATCTAATTTCACCCCCACCACACCCTCCAGGGTAGGGGGAGCAGGAAGCCCAGATATATGGAGGGATGGAAACACCAGCTGCTCCCTCTCATCCCCTCCCCCTCCTGTCCCCGACCCGATTGCTTTTGCCTTCCTCCTCTCCTAACCCCCCCCCCCCCACCAGCCCACTTCTGCCCATTTTAAATGAGTTTCTGAGTTCCAGTCAGACCATGTCTTGCTGGTATATTTAGGGACAGGGTGTGCAAAGAGGGGCCCAAACTTAACTCCATCCCCATCCCCCCAAACCATAGACATCACCCACTAACGGCAAATGAAGGAAAGGCCAGCCTTCTCTTCAGAGCAATGGTGAATGGAAAGGAGAGATTTTAGTGACCTGTTCAGTTCAGTGGGCTGTTTGCTAGAATTAAAAAAAAAAAAAATGTATAATCTTATTTAAGTTCCACCAGTGCCTCCCTCCCTCCTTCCTCTACCCTTACCCCTTCCGTGCCTCCCCCCACTTCCCAAATCCATTTTAACAAGGCTGAGAAGCAGACTGAATTTGTAAAGGAAGGAGCTGGGGTTCAAACCTCCGCCCCAAGCTGCTAATCTCCTCTGCTCCTCTGCCCACTCCCCCCCTCGAAGTGGGGGGGGATCCCCTGCCAAGCCTGTAAGGGTCTCAGCCCCTTTAGGAAGCCCCTATCCCCTTCTGCCCCAACAGACCTTTCTTCACCCTTGGACTTCAGGACCCAGACAAAGAAAGCAGCTGTCCCTCTCCCTGCCAAAGAGGAGTTGCCCCCCAAAAAGACAGAAGGGGAGCCCCAACCCCAGGGTCTTTCCTCCCACCAGCACTCCCCCCAAACTCCTTAATTTTATTCTCAGCTAGATTTTAATGCGCAGCCTCCTCTCAGCTCAGTTGGGAAGGCAACCCCCCCGCAAAACAAGTCAAAGCCCTCCTCCCCCTTGTGGCCCCGGGGTCAAGGCCAGGGTTGCTGGGGAGGGGCTGCCGGTTTTACTCCCCTAGCAGCCTCCGCCCCCTCTCCCCCCAACCTGGGCGCTCCTCCTCTGCTTAGCTGTCAGCTGCCCATCACTCCCCCCTCCACCCATTTGTGCTTTTTCCTCGCAACAGAAAAGTGGGGAGCCGCTGGGGAACCACCCCATTCATCCCCATATCTGTCTCATAACTTCTCCCCATCCAGGAGGAGCTCTCAGGCCTAGGGTGGGGCCCCGGGTGGGCGCGGGGGCGATTCAACCTGTGTGCTGCGAAGGACGCGACTTCCTCTTGAACAGTGTGCTGTTGTAAACATATTTGAAAACTATTACCAATAAAGTTTTGTTTAAAAAAAAGTGTCGCTGGTGTTCCCGACTTCGGTCACCCACTCACACACCCCCAGGGGTTTGGAAAGACCATTTCGGACCCCAGCGTCCAGGCTGATCAGGACCTGGCCTGGAGTGCTTGTAAAACCGCGTTTAGCCGGAATTCCGCCACTACCCCGCCCTGCAGGAGAAGGGGGCGCCAAACTGCCCTTTGACCCTGGATTCGGGGTGCCCGAATCTGCGGCGCGCCCCCTCGGGCGTCCAGCCCCTGGCCGAGAGGGCGCTCTAGGGAGACGCTGGGGCCGGCGCGCCAGCAGGCCGAGCGGCGGCGGGGGCGGCCCCGGCAGGGGGGGGCAAGGGGTGGGGGAGACGGTGCGCGCCCCCCTCCCCGCATCCTCGGCGCGGAGCGCGGGGCCAAGCGCGCCGTTGGGGCGCGGGGGTGACGACAGTCCGAGGGTCCCCGCGGCGGCCGGCAAGCGCAGCGGCCCGGCCCGCGGGCGGCGAGTTCCCGGTAAGTGCGGTCCCGAGAGCGGAGCGCGCCGGGGAGGCGTGGAGAGGGGGGCTGGGCGCCGGGGACGTCTGGGTCCCGCGCCCAATGGCTGGAGGGCGGCCGAGCGCCGCCCGCCCGCCCCGCCCGCCCCCTCTCCCCTCCCCCCGGCGCTCCCCTCCCCCTCCCCCGCCCTCCGCTTTCCCCCGCCCCCGCCCCGGCGCCAACTCCACGGCGCCTCCTTAAAAAGCGCGCGGGAGTTGTAAGGGGGGGCCGGAGCGAGCCAGAGTGAGCGAGAGAGCAGGGTAAAGGGGGCGGGCGGGGGGCCCGAGCTCCACCTTAAAAGCGGGCGCGTGGGGGTGGGAGGGAGGAAGGCGGGCGGCGGGGAGGAGGGAGGGAGGGAAGGAAGGGGGGCCGGAGTGTCCCGGGCGCAGGGCGCGCGTGCGGCGGCGGCGGCGGCGGGGAGGGGCCGGCCGCGCCGCGCTCCCCTCCTCCCTCCTCGCATCCCCGGCCCCGCGCGCGCCCAGCAGAAGCGGGTCTGTGTGTGCGTGCGTGCGAGTGAGTGAGTGTGTGCATATTTTTTTTCTCTCTTTTCTTTCTCTCTCACTGTTTTTTCTCTCTCTCGCTCCCTCTCTCTCTCTCTCTCGCTTTTTTTTTTTTTTTTTTTTTTGCAAAGAAACAGCAGCGCCGCCGCCGCTCCGCCGAGGCGCTGCGCCCCCCGGGGGGGGGAGGCGGAGGAGGCGGGCAGCGGCGGAGGGAGGGGAGCCGGGGAGGGGGGCGCCGCGCTGGGAGGGAGGCAGCGCGCACGGTGCAGCCGGGCCGGGCGGGAGGCATGGCGGGGCCCCCGGCCCTACCCCCGCCGGAGACGGCGGCGGCCGCCACCACGGCGGCCGCTGCCTCGTCGTCCGCCGCTTCCCCGCACTACCAAGAGTGGATCCTGGACACCATCGACTCGCTGCGCTCGCGCAAGGCGCGGCCGGACCTGGAGCGCATCTGCCGGATGGTGCGGCGGCGGCACGGCCCGGAGCCGGAGCGCACGCGCGCCGAGCTCGAGAAACTGATCCAGCAGCGCGCCGTGCTCCGGGTCAGCTACAAGGGGAGCATCTCGTACCGCAACGCGGCGCGCGTCCAGCCGCCCCGGCGCGGAGCCACCCCGCCGGCCCCGCCGCGCGCCCCCCGCGGGGGCCCCGCCGCCGCCGCCGCCGCGCCGCCGCCCACGCCCGCCCCGCCGCCACCGCCCGCGCCCGTCGCCGCCGCCGCCGCCCCGGCCCGGGCGCCCCGCGCGGCCGCCGCTGCCGCCGCCACAGCGCCCCCCTCGCCCGGCCCCGCGCAGCCGGGCCCCCGCGCGCAGCGGGCCGCGCCCCTGGCCGCGCCGCCGCCCGCGCCCGCCGCTCCTCCGGCAGTGGCGCCCCCGGCCGGCCCGCGCCGCGCCCCCCCGCCCGCCGTCGCCGCCCGGGAGCCGCCGCTGCCGCCGCCGCCACAGCCGCCGGCGCCGCCACAGCAGCAGCAGCAGCAGCCGCCGCCGCCGCCGCAGCCACAGCAGCCGCCGGAGGGGGGCGCGGCGCGGGCCGGCGGCCCGGCGCGGCCCGTGAGCCTGCGGGAAGTCGTGCGCTACCTCGGGGGCAGCGGCGGCGCCGGCGGCCGCCTGACCCGCGGCCGCGTGCAGGGGTTGCTGGAAGAAGAGGCGGCAGCGCGGGGTCGCCTGGAGCGCACCCGCCTCGGAGCGCTCGCGCTGCCCCGCGGGGACAGGCCCGGACGGGCGCCGCCGGCCGCCCGCGCGTCGCGGAGCAAGGTGAGCGCGCCGGGGAAGAGGGTGCGGGGGGGGGGAGTGCTGCGCTGTAGGCAGGTGCGGGCGAAGTTGGTGGCGGGGCGCGAGTCCCAGGAGGACCCGGGTGGCGGGCGGCCTCGGCTTTTCGCGTCTTCCCTGCGGGTTCGGCGCGTGGTGACCTTGGCAAGTGACTTAATCTTCCCGAGCCTCAGTTTCCTCTGCTTGTAAAACGCGACTTAATAGCAGTAGCGACCCCTTGAGGTTGTTGAGCGAGTTTAGTGAGATTTGGCTACTAAGGGCGTTATTAACACAGAGCCTGGCACGGACTGAATGCGAAAAAGTTAGTCCGTGTTGATATTAAAGGTGGGTGGTAAGCACGCCACTCGGTCCTGGATCACAGGGACTGGGCGAAGGGCCAGAACAGTTACTAGCCTTTCCTGCCTCTCTCCCTGGCACCAGAGAGGTGGAGAAGAGCCAGTGCTTGAGAAGGAAGAGGAGGAAGAAGATGAGGAGGAGGAGGACGATGAAGACGATGTGTCGGAGGGCTCGGAGGTGCCCGAGGGTGACCGTCCAGCAGGTGCCCAGCACCACCAGCTTAATGGCGAGCGAGGCCCTCAGAGTGCCAAGGAGAGGGTCAAGGAGTGGACACCCTGTGGACCCCACCAGGGCCAGGATGAAGGCCGGGGACCAGCACCAGGCAGTGGTACCCGCCAAGTGTTCTCCATGGCAGCCATGAATAAGGAAGGGGGATCAGGTAAGGATCCGAGTTGGGGAAGGTTCCCGGATGGGGAGGAGCCGAGCCCCAAGACAAAGCCACAGGCCTATGCTTTTTCTCCCCCAGCCTCTGCTGCCACTGGGCCAGACTCCCCGTCCCCTGTGCCTTTGCCCCCGGGAAAACCAGCCCTCCCCGGGGCTGATGGGACTCCCTTCGGCTGTCCGTAAGTTAGGGTATTTGACCCACGGGGGTGTTGCCTACACGCGTGTCCGAGAAACAGCGGCGTTTCGCTGCTCACCGGTTCCCCCCGTTCTGCCACAGTTCTGGGCGCAAAGAGAAGCCGGCCGACCCTGTGGAGTGGACGGTGATGGACGTGGTCGAGTACTTCACCGAGGCTGGCTTCCCCGAGCAGGCGACAGCCTTCCAAGAGCAGGTGAATCGCCAGCCCTCCATGCCCCGCTCTCTCGCCCAGGGCCTCAGTGGGGGGTGGGGGAAAGGGGGGTCTGCCCTGACTCTACGGTCCGTCTGTCTGTCCGTCCCACCCAGGAAATCGATGGCAAGTCTCTGCTGCTCATGCAGCGCACGGATGTGCTGACCGGCCTGTCCATCCGCCTGGGCCCAGCCCTGAAAATCTACGAGCACCACATCAAGGTGCTGCAACAAGGCCACTTCGAGGATGACGACCCTGATGGCTTTCTAGGCTGAGCGCCCGGCCTCCCCCCTGCCCCAACCCGTTCCAGCCCCCATCTCACCCGAGACCCCCAGAGTCCCGGAGCCGGACTGGGGACGTGCTCTCCGCCCTCCTAACAGATTCCAGTGAGGGGGTGCTCCCCCCTAGTCCTCTCTTCCCTGTGTCTCCCCAGCACACATACATCCCGCCCCCGGCACATCCCGGACTCCGTGACAGGAGGAGTGTGGGGTGAGACAGGGCCTGCTCATTGTGCCCCAGGAAGCCAGCCTTCCTCCCCAAGTCTAGGACATTTTTGGGAAAAAAAAAATGGGGGCTTCCCGTCTCCCCTAGGTCCTCTTCAGTTCAGCCAGATGTTTCCTATATAAATGTTTTGTTCTGCCTGTTCATTTTGGTGGGTGGCCTTTCCTCGCTCCCCCCACCGCCCATGCCCCATCCCGGTCTGCCCCCCCCCCACCCAGGGGGGAATAGCAGGGGTGGGGTCCCTGGGTCTTCCTTAACCCTCTCCTGTCTTTCTGTTGGTTGTCGCTCCAGCTGGCCGTATTGCTTTTTAATATTGCACCGAAGGTTTTTTAAATAAAGTTTTAAAAAAAAAAGTGCCAGGAGCTCATTTCATGAATGGAGTGGGGGAGGGGCGTGAAGCGCCTACGGGGCTCCTGGGAGAGTCCAAGTTAAGACGGAATCGTTGAAGGAGGAAGACAGGTAGTCCACGGGGCTGCCTCACAGCCAGCGAGAACAGGAAGGGTTCCAGAAGCAGGAATATTCGCTTGGTCCCATCCGCATGCTCAGAACAGTACCCAGGCACACAGTGGGTGCTCAGATACTTGCTGAGTGGACCAGCAGTTAACGAGGCTTTATGAGCAGTTTCTCAGTGGTTCTCTCCCAGCCCAAGGAGGCAGAGAGCTCATAAAAACCCACTTTCCAGAAGAGGCAACCGGCTCAGCACAGCAAAGATGCTTGCTCAGGGTCACACAGGGTGGGGTCAGACACCTGTCTGAGTTCTTCACCCAGAGTCTTTTTAAGTGTAATTAACGCATTTGGCTTTATAGCCGTGTGTAGTCAGCCTTTGCACGCCACCAAGAACCCAGTCTATAACTATTGGGGGCGGGGGTCTGTCTTGCGCCCATGGTAGGGTCTCTGGGCTTCACGGATCATCCCGGTAAGAGGAACAGAAGGGAGGAGATCATGGGACAGGCACGTTTTTCCAAGTGAAGATTTTCAGGATTGTTATCAGAAAACAGCCACTGACATCACAATCCCCATTAACTTCTAATGCGGTTTCTCAACTCCATTAGTTTATATATCTACATACATATATATATGTATATATATATACAGATTGTGGGGCCAGAGACTTCTCAAGGGCTTCCTCCCTTTTTGTACCTGCGCTCGGTAAAGACCCCTCTTCCCCAGGAAACCGCTTGGGAGAGAAAAAGGCGCTGCCCCCCCGCCCCCAGCCACACCCCGGGACATGGCCGCGCCAGGACCGGCCCAGGTCGCCTCTCTCGGACGCGTCCCCCGCCCCCTACCAGCCAGGTTCCGGGAGCGCGCGTGTGCGCGGGGCCCCGCGGGCGCGCACCGCGGACCGGAGCGGCGCGCCCCTCCCGCGTGTTGAAATTCAAACGAGGCGAACTCCCTCCGCGCGGCGCCGTGCCGACAGAGAGGTCGAGGCAGGGGCGAGTTGGAGGGGGCCGCGCTCCCAGTCCGGGCAAGTCCGAGGCTCCCGGGGCGGGGTCAAACCCGCGGCAACGAAGGGCGGCGGAGGCTTAAAGAGCTGCGTTCCCCTCCTGCGGCCCCACGATGGCTACCGAGCCGTGGTTCGTGGAGCCGCTGCCCCCCGGCCCTGGGGAAACGCCGCCCCCGGACGACTTGGAACCTGGGCCACAGCCCTGCGGAGACCCCTCCTGGTTGGCGTCCCCCGGCGGACCTGGGGACCCACCCGCGGCGGAACCCGAGGACGTCCAGGGGCAGCTCCCCGAAGCCTCTGCCGCTCCTCCTTCCCCCGAGCCTCTGGCCCCCGGCCCGGGGCCCGCCCCCCCTCGCCTACCCTTGGACACCATGTTCAGCCCCATCACCGAACAGCTCCGCTACCTGCTCAAGAAGGCAGATGATTTCCAAAGCTACTTACTTTACAGGTGATGCTGGGTGGGGTCCTAGGTCCCTGGGAACGAGACCGAGGAGAGTCACGGGACACGCAACGCACGACAGATTCGCAAACTCCAAAGCATTGGGAGCCAGAGACAGTAAATGAAGCTAGTTGATGGGGGATCCAATTTCGAAGAGTGATAAGGGCTGTGTAGAAATTCGGGGTTAGGGAGGGCCCGCTCTCACGTGGCCCCCAGGGGTTGCCCATTCTGGAGGACGTTTCTCCTCGTTTTTAACTGTTGGCTTCCGTTGTGAACCCTGGGCAGGCTACACAAAACCAGTGGGTGCCAGATTTGGCCCTCTGGCTCCCAGTGCGGGACCCCAAAGGACCATGGGATTCCCAGCCCAGGGGAAAAGAGACTGGCATCCTCACACTTCAGTATCCATCGGCATCCTCTGGGAAGCTGTTTAAACCCTAGATTTCTGGGCTCCACCCTCTGGGAAATTTTGAGTGAAAAGTCCGTGGCAGAATTCAGGTGTCCGCATCTTAACAAGTGTTCCGAATGGTTTTGATGCAAATAGTCCTGGAAGGTACTCTGAGAAAGGCCTGGCACAGGGGGGGCTTGTGTCATGGGGGAGGGGGGTCCAGGCTGGGAATACTGGTCGGCAGTGGGCGGGCAATGGGGAATGAGGGACTCCAGGCAAAGGCCCCTTTCTCCCTTTAGCAGAGACCGAGTGCAGAAGGAACAGCTGGCAAAGGCTATGCCCACCTTCTTACAGATGTGTGAGCCCTACTTTCTCTACCTGGAGGCAGCCACGCGGAGCGTGCCGCCCATCTATGGAGCCCTCCAGGAGCTGGTCCGAAAGGGGGTGTGTGGAGCAGGTTGCCTAGATCCTAGGCCCCTCTTTTCATCCCCAGGGGGTTGGGAGCTGGCGGGGGGGCGGGGGAGGGTGATCCTGGCAGGCCAGCTAATCTCACGGTGCCCCCTCTCGTATGCAGCTGTTGGAGATCTCCCAACAGCTGACCCTACGCCTGGAACAGCTGGTCCTCATGTACGCTTCCTTTGGGTTTGTGGACCTGGAGGAGACTGACCCCTTAAGGTAATAAGGGAGACTGGGATGGGGGGCGGGGAGAGAGTGGAGTCCAGAGCCCAGCCTCGGTTCCCACCGCCCCGTCTCCCGCCAGCATCTCCTGTTTCTTCTGCGGGAGGTTCTCCATCAGCCCTTCCCACGAGGTGTCCATCTTCAGATACTGTGCTCCAGCCGCCTACACCGCCAGCCGCTTCCCCCGCTACCTCTACAAGAAGATGCGCTGGAACCTGGAAACCACCCCAGAGCCCAGTGGCAGGGGGCAAGATTCCCACGTGGATTAGTGAGTCCCCTAATAGAAGGAAAGCTCTCCCTTCTCTGTGCAGAATGCCAGTGTGGGCTTCTGAACCACCACCACCACCACCACCACCAGCACAGCATGGAAAGCCAGGCAGGAAACCAAAGATCTTTGAAAGGCCCTCCCCACTTAAAAAAAAGAAAAAAATTCACCCTCCCATTAAAATAGAAGTCCTCATTCTTAAAAGTCGGCTTGCAAGGAGAAAAGGCCTCCAGAGTGAGCCCAATCAAACCCTCGCCTGAAGAAGCGAGGAAAGGGCTCATTCTTAAATGACACCCTCCTCCCCTCCCAGCTACTTCCTGTGCTATCGAGATACATGGGAGGACACAGGCAAGAGTCCGGCCAATTCGTGCCCCCAGATCCAGAAGCTGTGGTCCATTGGCCGGTGGGTGCCGCTGGGACCAGCCGAGGATGACCTTTATTCATGGTAGGAACTAGGACGATGGCAAGGTGGGCTTGGGCCCTGGAGGGAGGGGCAGAACAGCACCAAAGACCATCCACTTCCCGCACCATTGTTTCCCTGGGTAATAAGGATAGCATTTTATTGTGCCCTGAAAAGTGCTTTATGCAGACTTGTGTAACAACCCACTGAGGTCTACACTACCGGCCCCATTTCACAAAGAAGGAAACAGGTGCTCAGAGAGGTTCAGTTATCTACCCAAGGACACACAGCTAAGGCTAGCAGGGTGATAGGCCGGGTCAGGGCTAGAGTTGTTCAGCCTCCCCAGAGCCATTAGCTCTAGGCTTCTCAGCAACAAGGAAACCACTTACCCCCCAGGGTTTTTCCCACCCCCAGCTGAAACAATGCCTCTTTCAGCCACAGCCTCTCACTCGAGGGGAGGGGCTCCCGAGAAGCAGGGGGCGCTCACGTCTAGGCCTGTCTGTCCCGGTCCCCAGGATTTTGTGCCCGCAGCCGCCGGGGGACTACCAGCAGCTGCTGACCATCGGCTTCGAGGAGCCCTCGCACATGCTGGCCACCGACCTGCTGGTGCAGATCCTCACGGGCCAGGCAGGCCCGGCTCGGCCCCCGAGCGCAGCCGGGCCCGCGGTATGGGCCGCGCAGGGGTCTTGAACCCGCAGGGAGGGTGGGAGCTGGAGCTTGACAGTTCCAAACTCCAGGAGAGGGAGCAGGGGAGGGGCTCACTCGTTCTCCTAGGGCACCTCGGCCTCGCCTTTCCTGGGGCCAGGCCAAGCTGGCCCGTTCGCACCGGGTCCGACCCGGCCGCGGGGCCCTGCGTGTGGACACACCAGTTTTGCGTTCAATAAAAGAAAGAAAGAGGTCAAAGGCTCAGCGTCCGCTCGGAGCGCCGCGCCCCACCCCTTGGGGCGAGGAAGCCCCGCCCACCTGCGCGGCCTTCTGGGAAATGTAGTCTCTGAAACAAAACCAGAGTGCCCTGACGGGCGGACCAGACCTCAGGGCATGCGCAGAGGCGCACATGAAGCTAAAAGGGAAGTAAGCCGTGCCTGTCAACAACCGGAACCCAAAAAACCTCAAGTTTTGGGTAGCCGGGAAATTCAACGCCCAATGGGGGAAGGGACCCCCGGGGCCACGCCCACTCTCAGATTTTGACCCGGAAGTGACTCGTTTTTACCGAAAGGACTCCATTTCCCGACGTGCACCAGCAAGGGGCCCGTGATCGGTTTCCTAAAGGCCAGAGTCAAATCTTCCTCTTCCAGCTTTTGGGTCATGGAGTGGGCAGGTCATCTTCCTTCGCAGGGTGTCCGCGGCGCGCGCGGGAAGCCGTAAAGAACTCCAACTTGGGATCTCTAAGCTCCACTCCAGCCTTGGACTGGAAAGGAATCCCGGGTTGAGAGAGGTGAACTCACCTATTCAAAAGCGACAGCGCGCGAGTGGCGGAGCTCCATCCGCAACCGGGTCTTTCGGATTACAGCTGGTCCCTTGCGAAGGGAAGGGTATCCTTCGTGACTCGGGTGTCACTTATCCTCCAGTTACCCCCTGTAAGCGCTGCCCTTCATTCCTTGTAACATTTTTGGAGTCGGGGGAGAGACCTAGCGTGTATGCTTTTGAGCAAAGCACTCGCTTACCTAAAACTCCCACGCACAAAGGCACATACTATTGTAAGCACCACTTTACGGTAAAAAAAAAAAAAAAAAACGGACGTGAGAGGTAAAATGAATCAGGATTGGCCGCCAAGACCTTTTATCTTTTGGGGGGAGGGGCGGGGGGGAGACGGCTTCTGGTGACAATTTCTGACTTCATCAAGGATTCATTCATTCAAGTGGATTCTGAAGCTGCATAATACTGATTTCAGTTAGTCCCCGTGAGTTCCACACATACACTGTAAGACTCTAGGTTAGTTCAATCGAAGTTTAAATTGAGCCACAAATGCAAGTCACATGTAATTTCAAACTTTCTAGTAACTACATTTGGAAAATGAGGTAAAGGGGCGCCTGGGTGGCTCAGTCCGTTAAGCGTCTGACTCTTCCACTCAGGTCATGATCTCACTCACCATTCATGAAAAATGAGGTAAAAAAAATAAGGGGTTAATTTTAGTGATATTTTTATTGAGCCCAACATATCCAAAATATTATTTCAACATGTAATCAATGTGAGAAATTATTAATGAGATATTTCCCTTTTTGGGGTACTAAGTTTTTGGAACCTGGTGTATTTCATACTTACAGCATATTTCAATTCAGACCAGCCACACATGGCTTTCGACCGCCTCCCTTAAGACAAATCCACGGGCCATTTAAGACTAAAGGTTTCTAGGGGCGCCTGAGTGGCTCAGTCGGTCAAGCATCCAATTTCGGCTCAGGTCATGATCTCTCAGTCCGTGAGTTCGAGTCCTGCATTAGGCTCTGTGCTGACAGCTGAGAGCCTGCAGCCTGCTTCAGATTCTGGCTCCCTCTCTCTCTGCCCTCCCCCCACTCAAGCTCACTCTCTCAAAAAAAAAAAAAAGACTGAAGTTTTCTGGTGCCAGGTAGTACTGGAAGAGAAAAGAAACAGGCTGGACTTCCTGGATCCTGTTGCGCATGAACTGTCTCTATGTATGATTCTCCGACTTCAGTGTGGAGTCATGTAGAAGGATTGATTTTTAAGTCTGGGGTGGGGCCCAAGAATGCCTGTGTGTGACAAGATCCCAAGCCCTCCTGATGCTGCTGGCCCAGCCCTGCACTTTGAGAACTGCTAGCCTCCATCTACGTGCTGGTCCTCAAACTCGGCTCCGTGGGGGAAGCACCTGTAGAGGTTTAAGAACTACAGAAGCTGGGCCACCTGGGCGGCTCAGTCGGTTGAGCATGCGACTCTTGATTTTGGCTCAGGTCAGGATCTTGCAAGTTTGTGAGTTCTGGCCCCATGTCCAGCTCTTCACTGACCGTATGGAGACTGCTTGGAATTCTCTCTCTCTCTCTCTCTCCTTCTCTCTTTGCCCACCCCCCTCAAAATAAATAAATAAACTTAAATACAAGATTTTGTTAACGAGCTCTGGGCGTTTTCTTTTCCCGTCTTGGCAGCACTGGCTCTTTGCTTTCTCTCCGGACCCTTCAGAGTCACAATCGAGCACGTGCTCCAGGTGGCGACGATGGGGTCAGCGGGCGGTTCCTCCTCGGGCCGAGCTGCTCTTGGGGTGCAATGCCGTGTGAGCCTTCTTTCGTTCTTCATTAGCTACTTGTCCTACGTAGGATCGAGTCTGTTACCAGACCCAGGGCATACGGAGTCGGGCAAATCCCAGAGTTTAAACAAGGATTCTGAATCATTCCTGGGTCTTTTCTGGCTCTCCGGACACCCCTAAGAAGCCGATACCCTAAAACCACAGACTGTAACTGGAGAGATACACTTTTTCAACTTAGGGTGTCCACAAACTCTTGAACCCCACGGGGGGAGGGGGCCCTGAGCCCCTTGGCTTGGGAGAGACGTTAAGGAGGGCTTGGCAATGGACAGCCACAAGCTCTACCACAAACAGGTGTTTCTTGTTGGCATTCCTGTGCCCCCACCCCCCGTTTAAAAATGTTTCTAAGTAGTCACATTTAGAGTTCAGTAGATTTCTTTTTTTCTTTTTTTTTTTTTTTTTAAGTTTACCTATTTAGGGGCACCTGGGTGGCTCAGTTGGTTAAGGGTCTGACTTCGGCTTAGGTCATGATCTCACGGTTTGTGAGTTCGAGCCCCACGTCAGGCTGTCAGCGCAGAGCTTGCTTCAGATCCTCTGTTCCCCTCTCTCTGCCCCTCCCCTGTTCACAGTCTGTCTCTCTCAAAAATAAATAAAACATTTTTTTCCTCAGTTTATTTAGGGGTGCTTGGGTGGCTCAGTCAGTTGAGGGACTGACTTTCGGCTCAGACCATGATGTCGTGGTTCACAAGTTCGAGGCCCACATCCACTCTGTGAGGACAGTTCAGAGCCTGGAGCCTGCTTCAGCTTCTGCGTCTCCCCCTCTCCCTGTTCTTCTCCTGCATGTGCTCGCTCTCTCTCAAACATTAAAAAAAATTTTTTTTAAGTTTACTTATTTATTTTGAGAAAGAGACAGCATGAGTGGGGGAGGAGCAGAGAGAGAGACTCCCAAGCAGGCTCCGCACTGACAGCGCAGAGCCTGATGTGGGGCTCAGTCTCACAAACTGTGAGATCGTAACCTGAGCCAAAACCAAGGGTCGGATGTTTAACTGACTGAGCCACTTAGGCACCCCTAGAATCCTCTTTTTTTTAATTTTTTTTAACGTTTATTTATTCTTAAGAGACATAGAGACAGAGCGTGAGCAGAAGGGCAGAGAGAGAGGGAGATACAGAATCTGAAGCAGGTTCTAGGCTCTGATGAGCCGTCAGCACAGAGCCCGACACGGGACTCGAACCCACAGACCGTGAGATCATGACCTGAGCTGAAGTCGCTGCCTAACCGACTGAACCACCCAGGCTCCCCTAGACTCCTCTCTTAAAGGCTAGGTTTCCCCCTTGCTTTTGGAAATCAGCAGCTCACTCACTGCTGATATGGAGGAACGCTTACCTGCCCGTTGAAACAGGCCTCTTCCAGCATACCCCACTTCTCTCCTTAATATTTGTTTGGGGTCTACAGGTATGTGCGGCTTGCAATAGCTGGACAGATTATAAATGGCTTTGTATGCCCTGCCAAGAAGTTGGTACCCTCACCACCACCACCCCCTTTTTTGTAGCTATTGCTTACGTCCCCAGGGCAGGAACAACCTCTTATCACCTGTGTCTAGCCAGCGCCCAGCTCCCAGGCATACCATTGGCACCGGCACAATAAATGTTGACGAAGTCTGGGAAAAGGGAGGGCATGAGCCAGTTTGTCCGGACACCGCAGTTCACGCCCCCGCCGCCAGGGGGCACCAGGACCCAGGCAGGGGGAGACCGGCAGCCCCAGAACTGGGCGATAAGGGCACATTCCATATCCTGGCTGGCACCTCCTGTGGTTTTCTCAGGTCTTCCTCCGCCCAACGCGCTCCCGCCCCAGTCCAAACGAAGAGGACCCAGAGGAAAACAGCCTGCGAATGCCCAGAAAGAAGGGGCTTTATTGGGGAGGGAGGGTAGCCGAGGCAGTTTACTCAAACAGTAAAGGCCAGAGGCTGAGGCCAGTTCGGTTTGTAGTTAGGGGGAGAAGGGCTAGACAGTTTCACTGGCAGGACTGAGCGTGGTGTTTCCCAACGCGCAGTAGTAGTGTTATAGAAAAGACTGGTCAGTTTCACAAAGTCAGGTTCGAAGGAGGGGCTGGTCGATTTCATCTTCCCGGGAGCGGACTGCCGGCCCTCTCCAGGCCTTCGGCGGATTCAGAAGGCACTCCTTGGCGCCCCTGCCAGATTCCTCTGAAGTGCTTGTCACCTCCGGCGGGGTGTCCCAGCCTGCTGAAACCTCAAGGCTTCCGCTCCTCCTGGGGAGAGGAGGCCAGACGGAGGGCCGGCCACCGTGGGAGTGACCCTCCTGCACAGCGTGGGGGCGGTTTGGGCCCCGGGACTACCGCATCGTCGTCACCCCCAGGCCGTGCCCGGAACTCTGGGTCCTAGCCCCGAGGAACTTCCCAGGGGGCGCGGGGGTACACTTCCTGAGGCCCAGCATCCTGGCGCCCGGGGAGGAGAGGGGAGGGAAGAGCGACTTGAG
Organism: Paguma larvata; assembly: GCA_030068075.1. Lineage (NCBI taxonomy): Eukaryota > Metazoa > Chordata > Mammalia > Carnivora > Viverridae > Paguma > Paguma larvata. The sequence continues at coordinate 9,665,762 of CM057842.1, read as the reverse complement.
CTTGAGGCAAGAGGGGAAAAGGGGCGCCTACCTGCTCCAAGCCGTTCTCCGATGCCTTTCTGCGGGGAGGCCAGATCACCGCCAGCTTTCCGTCGCCCCTGCTCGCTGCGGGGGGAAGGGGCGCTCAGCCGGGGTTGCCCCTCCTGTCACCAGCTGGAGGCGGCCAGCACCAAGGAGACCGGCCGCGCCCCTTAAACACACAGGCGTTTACCCTCCTTCCCACGGAGGCCTCCATTCCGGAGGAGGGAGCAAGCTGAAGGAGGAGGGAGGCGAACCCAGAGTGGGGAGGTGGAAACCCGCCAATTCCCAGGGACTGTTCCCTGGAATCCGATAAAGACCCCTAGAATCCTCCTCCCTTCCCCCCGCGGAAAGCCTAGGTGAGATGCATTCAGGAGTCGACCATTCCGAGTAGGGGGAGGAGCACAGAGAGCGGGCAGCTCGGAAGGGGTCGGCAGGAAACGGAGAGTTGAGAGAGGGTCCCAGGGGTCTGGGAGCCCCGAGGAGATTCCCTAAGTGCCAGAAGAGAGGCCACTGGAGTGGGGCAGTCGGTGAGGGCGGCTGGAGCCCTGAGGGTCCCTAGAGTGGGGGGCGCGCGTGGCTCACCCGTGAGGCTCGGCGCGGGCTCCTTGAACTCGGCGGTGCCGTAGACGCTGAGCCGCTGGCGCTGCAGCTCCCGCTCGCGCTCATGCACCTCGCGCACCTCCTGCTCCAGCAGCGACGGCGCGACCCGCGGCGGCGCGCGGGCCAGCACGGGGCACCGGCCTTGCGCGGCGACGCGCGGCCGGCCTCCGGGATCGGGCAGCCCCTGCGGGCCGGCGCCGCCTTCCTCCGCCGGCGAGGGGCCGCGTCCCGCGGCGGTCTCGAAGAATCGCTTGAGCTCGCCCAGCGGCGGCGGCGGCGGCCGGGCGCACGGCTCCGGGGCCGCGGGGCGCGCCAGCGCCGCCTGCCGGTGGGCCTCCCGCTCGATGTCTCGCTGCATTTGCGCGCCCGCCCGCGCGCGCTCCAAGGCGCGCGGGAGCGCGGGACCCGGGCCCGGCAGGCTGAGCACCGGCCGCACGCGCAGCTCGACGAGTTCCCGGCCTGCGCGGCCTGGGCTCAGGCCCCGGCTCCGGCGCAGGCTCTCCTCGCGTTCGCAGCTGCGGCGGATTTCTCGCTCGATGGGCGTCTCCATGAGCGGCTCCTCGGGGGCCTGCTGGGGGGCCCCCGGGCGCGGGAGCAATTGCAGCAGGGGGGCTTCCGAGCCTGACCCCGAGGAGGAGGTCTCGGGACACTGAAGAGGACAGTGCTTCGGGACCCCCGCGCTTCCCGCTTCAGACGGCTCGGGTTTGTCTTTGCCTGGCTCGAGACTCTCGAAACCCCCAGCTGCGGATGGCCCGGGGAGTTCTGCGTCCAGCCCCGCTGATGGCCCAAGGACTTCCTTCTCTCGCTCAGGGGTCTCCGCGCCCTGCCCTGCGGAGAGCACGGAGACCTTGCCTCTTGGCCTGGGTACCTCGGCGTCCTGCTCTGCGGCAGGCCCCGGGACTTCGATGTCTGACCCGGGGGGCTCGGGCCCCCGAGCTTCGGACGACCCCAGGGCTCCGCTCTCCGGCCCGGGGGCCTCGGTGTCCAGGGCTGGGAGCAGCTCGGAAGCGCCGGAGTTTTGATGCCCAGAGCTGGGGCACGGTGCCCTGCGCAGCACCTGTGGCACAGTCACCGCCCGCGGGTTCTAAGGCGTCGCCTACCTCAGCCGCTTCTCTGACCCGCCCCTGGCCTCCAAGAACGGCCCCCGGGGACAGGGCCGGGCACCGCCCCCTGCACCTGCAGGAAAGACTTGGGCCCCGCCCTGGCCCCGCCCTCGGGGCGGGAGCACCCCGGCAGGGCGCTACCTTTGGTTCTCTGACGCGCCTCAGGTCAGCTCAGGGCACCAGACTTCTTGTAGGAGGGCTTCCCTAGGCTTGGCCCGCCAGCTGGGGGACAAGTCCGGGTGCCATTCCACTAACGCGGCGCCACCCTGGCGCCTTTTCGCCCGCACGTCCCCGGCGTTCCCAGGACGCTTGACCCCCAACGGCACCCTGGGCTGGGTGTTTGAACCGCCGGCCTTCTGGTGCTGGCGTGCTCCAAAGCCATGGTCCCGGAGCCTTGCGAGCCCCGCCCGAAGCAGCGGGCAGCAACGCCGCGGGCCTCGGGGCTGTCCATCCGCGTCCCGCCCCTGCAGCGCCCAGCTCAGACTGAAGAGGGCGCCAGGAGCCCTCTCTTGGCGCGTCGCAAGCTTTTTTCCCCCCCACCGGTGCCCGGGCTCCACGAGGCTTCTTCCGAAAGGTGTGCCGCCGCGCGCGCAAGCCCGAGGCTGCTTCCCCTCACCCCTCCTGGAAAAGTCCTCAGGGCTTCCGCGGCCAAGTGCACTTCCAGAGTGTGGGAGGAGGGAGGGACAGACACGGCGCGCCCGTGGCTTAGCGGAGCAGCTGCGGTCGAAAGGCGGTCACCTTGGGCCCGGACGGCTGGGAAGGCCCGGAGAGGTATCCGGGCTTGCGGCGTGGGGCGGCTCCCCGAGGCTGGCGCCAGACCCTGGCGTTCAGAGGCAGGATCGACGCCCCCCCGCCCCCCGGCGCGTTGACCCACCCCCAAAGATATCTTCCACTCTCTTCCCCCTGGCACTCCCCAAATCTGTCCCCTGGCTCTACTCTAGCGTTCCAAGGTGACCAGGAAGAAAGATATAGTTACCTAGAGAAAGGTGGGGGGGGGCGGTGCTGAACAACCTAGGAACCTCCAACCATCCAACTATCTCCTCCCTCCTTCCCCCAGCTCTCTGCCTACTCTGGTGCTGCCCCTCCTTCCCCCGCCCCTCGCCTGGATCCTAGTCCCAACCTCCTCCCTCTGACCCCCTTGGCCTTACTGGAATTGCCCGGGGCTGGCTTCCATCCCGCGCAAAACCTGGGCAAGGTACCAGCCTTCTCCAGGGCTCAGTTCCCTTGTCTGTACACTGGGGAAAGAGTGCCCACTTGCTTGGGAGGTACTGAAGATTCAAGCTTTCCTCCCAGAAAGAGTTGTCTACAGCGTTCTCTCTCTCTCTCTCTCTAATGTTTACTTATATTTGAGAGAGAGACAGAGCATGAGTGGGGGAGGAGCAGAGAGAGAGGGAGACACAGAATCGGAAGCGGGCTCCAGGCTCTGAGCCGTCAGCACAGAGCCCAATGCGGGGCTCGAACTCACAAACTGTGAGATCATGACCTGAGCTGAAGTCGGACGCTCAACCGACTGAGCCACCCAGGCGCCCCTGTTCTCTCCTCTTCGTTGCCTCCCGTCCCTCCTCGATAGCACTCCCAAGGCTCTTGGTCCCACCGCCTCACTGAGCCTTTTCCATCCAAGGACACCGACGGATTCCCTGGCCAGACCCCAGTTCCTGGTCGGACTTCCGCTCCCAATCAGCATCTTGGTCTCCGAGGACGCCGTCCGTCGTCTCCAGGCTCCCCTCTCAGCCACTTGTCCTCAGACTTCCCCCTCACCTGCCGCAGCCGCAGCCGGCTTCCTCTCCCTCTGGCTTCCGCCGAGTCGGCTGATGGGAGAGGGGGAGTGAGGGCAGCGCGTTTAGCCCAGGCCCCTGCCTCCAAGCCACACTGCCGGTGCCCCGCCAGCCACGCCACACAGCTCTCTCCCAAGGCCAATGCGTGGATACAGCCCCTGGCTGTTTCCCGAAGTCTTTATAAACCAACTCTTTATTGGGGCGCCGGGGGGGGGGGGGGGGGCGGGGCTCAGTCGGTTAAGCCTCCGACTTCAGCGCAGGTCATGATCTCGCGGTTAGCGGGTGGGTTGGAGCCCTGCATCTGGCTCTCTGCTGTCAGCCCGGAGCAGGCTTCGCTTCCTGTCTCCCCCTCTCTGCCCCTCCCCTGCTTGCCCTCCCCTCTCTTTCTCTCTCTCAAAAATAAATAAACCTCATTTAAAAACCTAACTCTGGGGTGCCTGGGCGGCTCAGTCGGTTAAGCGGCCGACTTCAGCTCAGGTCATGATCTCACGGTCTGTGAGTTCGAGCCCCGCATCGGGCTCTGTGCTGATGGCTCATCAGAGCCTGGAGCCTGCTTGGGATTCTGTGTCTCCCTCTCTCTCTGCCCCTCCCCTGCTCACGCTCTATCTCTATGTCTCTCAAAAATAAATAAACGTTAAAAAAATTAAAAAAAAAAAAACCTAACTCTTTACTAAGCTCTGAGTGAGTTACTCAGTCTGGGAAGGGATGTGATCTCTTTCCTGCCGGCGCTCAGCCCCTGACCAATTCCAACCTCAAACGTTATTTTTTTAAGTGTATTTCCTTATTTTGAGAGAGAGAGAGAGAGAGAGAGAGAGAGAATACCAAGCAGGCTCTGTGCTTTCAATGAGGAGCCCAACGCAGGCTTGAACTCACGGACGGTGAGATCATAACCCGAGCGGAAATTGAGGGTCCCAGGCTTGACCGACTGAGCCCCCCGGGGGGTCCCCACAACCTCGTCCTTGAAACGCCATCTCTGGGCTTGTGTCTCTCTCGAATGTGAGAGATTTGTCTCTCAAATCTCTACCTCTGACTTCTCCTCTGGGTTTAAAATTTTGGTTTTCAATGTTTATTTGTTTTTGAGAGACAGAGACTGGGCAGGGAGGGGCAGAGAGAGAGGGAGACACGGAATCCGAAGCAGGCTCCAGGCTCCGAGCTGTCAGCACAGAGCCCGACGCGGGGCTCGAACTCACAGACCGTGAGATCATGACCTGAGCCGAAGCTGGACGTCAACCAACTGGGCCACCCAGGCGCCCTCCTCTGGCTTTTAGATTCCTCTCCAACACTCTTCAGTCTAATACATCTGTCAGACTGAACGCTTTTTCCTTCTCCTTCTCCTTCTTCATTGCTGCCTTCTTTTTAATTTTAGAAAGAGCTCAAGCAAGGGAGCACAAGTGAGAGAGAAAGGTGTGTGTGTGTGGGAGAGAGAGAGAAAGAGGGAGAGGGAGAGAGAATCTTAACCAGGCTCCACGCTCAGTGCAGAGCCTGATGGGGGGCTTGATCCCATGATCCTGGGATCATGACCCAAACTGAAATCAACAGTCGGACAACGAGTCAGTCAACCAACTGAGCCACCAGGTGCCCCTCAAGCTGAACACTTTCAAAACTGAGCTCTCGGTGCCCCCCCCCCAGCGCTACTCCTCACTATGTGTGCCAACTCATGCATCCTGTTTTTCATGCCCCAAACCTGGGAATCTACCTCAACTTCTCTCTCTCAGCCCTGTTCCAATCCATCCTTATGCTGGATTGCCTCCGCCTCCAGAACATACTCTGAATCCGTCCACTTCTCTCCACCCTTGTCCCAGCTCACTGTCCTCTTCCCTGAGCGGTGGCTCCCCACCCGCCAATCGGAACAATCCAAATGCCCTACTCTGACCCAGAAGGCCCCGCCCACTTCTCAGATCTCGTCTTCTGACACTCTCTGTCACTCCTCCATTCTAGTCTCTGTGCTTCCCTCAACCCTCCCCCAACTGCACTCCTACCTCAGGGCCTTTGCACTGCCTTGCCTTTCTCTGCTTGGAAGGACTCATCACCTGACTGGCTTTGGCTATGCAAATATCACTTCTTTAGGCAAATGGTCCCTGATCACCCAGCCTGCATCACTCACAGCCCTTCTCCATACCCATAACCCTGCTATTTTCTGTAACCCACCCTACGTGGCTGTTATCACCAATTGCCTTTATCTGTGTATTTTCTCTCTCTCCGAGTCACCACCGAAAGGGAGCTGCATTACAGCATTTCCTGTTTGCTCACCTCTAGACCCAACTGCCTCATGCCTAGAACATACTCCATGCATAACAGTTGCTTAAGAATTCTTTAGTGATACTTACTAGGTACCTCCCCCAGGGCTGGGAATAAAGAAACACAGCAGACTCGGAAGATGCAGTTGGGTTTGGGAGACAGACCCAGTTATCAACAGAACAATCTTGGGGCGCCTGGGTGGCTCAGTCGGATAAACGTCCGACTCCTGATTTCCAGCTCGGGTCGTGATCTCACAGTTCGTGGATTTGAGCCTGGAGTCAGGCTCTGTGCTGGAAGTGTGGAGCCTGCTTGGGAGTCTCTCTCTCCCTCTCTCTCTCTCTCTCTCTCTCTCTCTCTCTGCCCCTCCCCCCTTGTCTCTTTCTCTCGAAATAAACAAATCAACTCTAAATAAAGAAATAAATCGAGCAATCTGGCCTCAGTGTGGAACACAGGACAAGAAGACAAAAGGAAGCCTACATACCATACATCTAAATATGTGACAGTTACAAAATCCAACTACAGGGGCGCCTGGGTGGCTCAGCCGGTTAAGCGTCCGACTTTGGCTCAGGTCCTGATCTCGTGATTCATGAGTTCAAGCCCCGCGTCGGGCTCTGTGCTGACAGCTCGGAGCCTGGAGCCTGCTTCGGATTCTGGGTCTCCCTCTCTCTTCTCTTCCCCACCTCGTATTCTATCAAAAATAAATAAGCAAAAATTTTTTTTTAATACGTTCTCTTCTCCTGTCAGAGCGGAGGTATTTTCAGAATGATTTAGGAAGCCGGGTTCAAAGGAAAACATTTCGGGCCCCTAGGAGTTTTGCACGAGAACGCGGGGCATGGGGAAAGCCCCGCGCTCGGTCCGGCTTCCAGTACTTCTCCCTTCCGACGCTCTCCTGCTTAGCAAGGAGGCTTGTGCCCATACTGAGGAGGGGCTCCGGACCCCACGTCCAAGCTCCATCCTTATCCCCGCCCCCCCAGCCAAACAGCTGCCCTTGACCGCTGCTCAGGCTGGAGGCGGTGGGGGACGAGGCGTGCCCTGGCTGCATGGTCTGCATTCGGGAGGCACGTAGGCCTCAGGGGTGAGCTAAGGACCATTTGGATGGGGAACCCTGGAGCCCCGAGTACCCCGAGTGGATTCGGCAAAGTACCTTTGCCACTTGGGGAGGGTCCTGGTTGGAGGGGTGCCCTCTAGAGCAGGGGGCCGAGGGCAAGGACCCTTCTCACTAGGCTTACGTCAGTCAAATCGCAGAGCGCGACCAGGGCTGTGAGGAGGGAAGGACTGGGAGCTGCGGAGACTAGCCCGGAAAGTAGGAGAGGAGTTCCGCAAATGGCTAAGGGCAAATGAGGTACAATGTCGCCTGAGAAAGGGCGTGCTGGCCCTTTAAGAACAGGATGGGGAGGGGCGCCTGGGTGGCTCAGTTGGTCAAGCAGCAGACTTTGGCTCAGGCCTGGCTCTCAGGGTTAGGCTCCTGAATTCCAGCCCCATCTCAGGCTCTGTGCGGACAGCATGGAGCCTGCTCGGGATTCTCTCTCTCTCTCTCTCTCTCTCTCTCTCTCTGCCCTTCCTCCACTCTCTCTCACTCAAAAATAAATAAACATTCAAAAAGAGAGAGAGACACACACACACACAGAGTGTGAGTAGGGGAGGGGCAGAGAAAGAGGGAGACACAGAATCGGAAGCAGGCTCCAGGCTCCGAGCTGTCAGCACAGAGCCCGACGTGGGGCTGGAACTCATGAACCGCAAGATCATGACCTGAGCTGAAGTCTGACGCTCAACCGACTGAGCCACTCAGGCACCCCAAAAATAATAAGGGGTGCCTGGGTGGCTCAGTCAGTTAAGCATCTGACTCTCGGGTTTCAGCTTAGGTCATGATCTCACTATTTCACGAGTTTGAGCCCCACGTCAGGTTCTGCACTGATAGTGTAGAGTCTGTTTGGGATTCTCTCTCTCTCTCTCTCTCTCTCTCTCTCTCTCCCTCACTCTCTGCCTCTCCCCTGCTCACGCCGTCCCTGTCTCTCTCAAAATAAATCAATAAACTTAAAAAAAATAAAATAAATAATTTTTAAAAAGAACAAGATGAGGAGGGTAGAAAGGGGACCCTCAAGATTTGGGTAGAAAGTTCTCTGAATCTTCCTCATCACCGCCCCACCCCTAATTGCTTTTGTTCTTGTTTTTTTAATGTTTTGAGAAACAGAAAGAGACAGAGTGTGAGCAGGAAAGGGGCAGAGAGAGGAGACACAGAATCCGAAGCAGGCTCCAGGCTCTGAGCTGTCAGCACAGAGCCCGATGCGGGGTTCGAACCCACAAGCCGTGAGATCATGACCTGAGTTGAAGTCGGACGCTCAACCGACTGAGCCTCCCAGGCGCCCCCCGCCCCTAATTGTTATAGCATCTAAGGGGTGTCCGAGTCCTGGAGGCCACTTGATCTAATTTCACAAGTGGCAAGTTGTCCTCAGTTCCCCGGTGGGGGGGGGAGGGCCAGGCCTCCTGGTTCCCATGGTGCCTGGCCTCTGGTCTCCAGAATTCCCTAACTGATCGGTCCCTCCCCCGCCACCGGGGTCCAGGAAGGGAGGGGCAGCAGCGTGTAAGAGGATCCCACACGTGCGGTGTGCCCTCTGGTGACCCTTGGTGGGCGGCCAGACACGAGGCGTCCGGGGCGCCAAGCGCAGGTGCCGTTCTCCGGAGGGGGCCGGCGACCTCCCGTTCTCACCCACGCCCTGTACCATGCGCGCGCTTGAGCGTGTGTTCCCTGCGAGGCAGCCAAGTGCGGCAAGGAGGCCAGGGGCTGGTAAATAATTCATCAGGACAGCTGATAGTGCCTCCCCAGAACGGCCCGCCAGCCCCCAGCCCCCCTCGCCCCGTTTGCCTCCTGCCTCCTGACCCAAACCAGCTGGACCAGCTCTCCCCGTGCCCGCCCGCGCCCCCCCCCCCCACCTTCCCGCCAGCCGAGTCACAGCCTCCAAGGCACCTTCAAGCAGACGGGCGGCGGGTCCTGATCTTAGAGAGCCGCACCAAGGTGGGCTTCGGGGCAGAGATGGCCCTGCAGAGCCAGATGTGGCCACCAGCCACACTCACGTAAGTGTCCCGGCTGGGGGGGGGGGCTGGGGTGCGGGGCCCGGGAGGGGCGCAGCGGGGTCGCTGGCCTATCCACGGGGGCGAGAGCCCCAACCGGCCTCTCCCAAGGGGACCAGGGGGAGCCGAGAGAGGTCAGCAGGGCAAATCCCGCAGGCCCTTCGGGTCCCTCTCCCCAGAGTCGGGTAGGAGGGTGTGGGCCTCCGCTTCCTTTTTTCCGGGATTTTCCACGGGCAGTCTTCAAGCTCAAAGTCCAGGCCGGGGGGGGGGGGGGGGCCGAGGCTGGGGGGGCCAGGAAACATCCCTCAGACATGCTTGAGGCACGAGAGAGCAAAAGTGAACAGCTGCCCGACTGGGCGAGATGATGGCAAAATTGGAACCATCCCCGGGCTTAACGAAATGGCCACCAGCTGCTCCCGGTGACAACAGGCCACGGCCACGAAACCCCGTTCTTGCAGAGTCGGAGACAAGCAATATCCAATGGGGTGTGCGGAGGGTTTTAATATTCAAGGCTTGAGGGCCTTTTAAAGTAAGAGGGTGGAGGGGCTCCAGAGATTTGTGAAGAGTTCCCCTCCCCCCTGCTGGGGACCCCAATTTGGTTCCTCACTCTTTTGGGTCCCCCGATGCATTATTCACCGACTACAAACCTGGTTGCCTAGCAACGGGAACCTGATCTTGGCCCCCCCCCCCCCCGCCCTCAGCAAGGAAGAGGCAAGGAGATTACATCTTGGGAATGGGGCAGCAGAGGAAAGCTGTTGGCCCTCCCCCCAAGGCAAACCTATTAGTAGGCGGTCTGGGATCCCTTTGGGGTACCCCACAAAGCAGGACTTCAGCCCCCTGCCCCCAGCGAAATCGGGAACCCCCTGGGGTTGAGCTCTGCCCTCCCGGCTGCCAACACAAGGGTGCCCGGACTCCCCCTCTTCCCCGCGGCGTTCCCGGTATTTTGGGCCCGAGAGCCCTGAGTTCTGACCCTGACTCAGTGACTTGAGACAAGTCTTTTCGCCACTTTGGAGCCTCAGTTTCCCCTTCCATAAAATAGGGACAGTAGTACTCCTCGCCTCCTAGGATCTTTGGGAGGATTAAATGAGTTACTATAGGCAAAGCGTGTAACAGCTCCTGGAACGTGGTATGCGGCGGCCCACGGTTGGCTGATTTTATTCTCGGAATATCAACGCGGCCAAGAGCGCACGGTCTCAAGATCAGGGCAGGGAGGGAGAGGCGGAGGCGGCCGCGAGAGCCTGGGGGCAGCCCCGTGGAACACTTGGACCGCTCTAGGCAGTAAGCGCTGTTGTGTCTTCATGGTGTGGCCAGGGGAGGTCTGGAGGCCCCAGCCGAGTCTGGGCAAGGAGGCTAACGCTCACGCAGTAGAGTTAGGGCTCCAAGTAATGAATGTTCAAAGGCTTGCCCGTGCCCTCCCTGGGCTAAGCGTCAGGGACGACAGACAAATAGATACATCCTTCTAGATAGCGGCTTACGAAACACCTGCAAATAGTGCTCAGGGCACACCTGTGATGACAAGTTGACGTGACAGCATCTGTCCCCTAAGTGTCCCGCGGTACCGCCGCCAGCCTCTCGCTTCCAGGGGAAGCACAGAAAGGCGCAGCTCCGGAGCTGGAAATCAACAAGGGGAGGGCTCTCAGGTTAAGCCGGAAACAGCCAGACCCCTCTGTCTCCTCTCAGCTCAGAGTACAGCACGAGGCTACGTGACCTGGTAACGTTCGCTCCCAGGGAGGGGATTTGGCAGGTGGCTCCAGAGTCACTGTGGTCATGGCACGTGTCCACGGTGGGATGGATGCTTCTCTCCCCAGACTCCCTCACCCCCCCAGTGCTTCAGCTTTCCTGGGTAGGAGCTGAGGTCCAGAGAGGGTATCGAATCGGAAAGAGACACACAGCATGTTAGGGGCCTGCCAGGATTTGAAAGTGTCTGCAGGACAGCCTGGGAACGGTGCTTACAAACACCCATAAACACTACTAATCGCGGGAATTATTAAAGTTATGAACGATCATGAATGATGCTACTGTTTTTGGAACGCTACGTCCGATTTTTGTCCTGCACGGAGACTTCCTTGCAAGGGTACCTCATTACAAGGTGAGGAGCAAGGTACCTTGACCCATTTTACAGATGAGGAAACTGAGGCTCAGAGAGGTGACGGCAAGCCGAGGAAGGGCTTTAGCTCCACTTGTCAGCGTCTCTGCTCTCCCCCTCATAGGACCCCTGCCCCTTGCCCCCAACTCCTTTCAGTGGCAAAAGGGGAAAGAGAGGAAAATGCTGGGCTTGGGTTGGTTTCCAAGCAGCTCAGGGATCTTGGCTCAGAAAGGGGCATTCAGGAGGCGGCCTGCTGCGGGGTGGGGACCTGGGAAGACCCCCCCTCCCAGTCTTTGCCATCTTTCCACAGGCCCATGGCCGAGAGCTCCCTCTACCGGCAGCGGCTAGAGGTCATTGCCGTAAGTGAAGCCGTCCCAGAGAGCCTCCCCCCTCAACGCCCCTCCCCAACATCCCGGGTACCCCTAGCCTTGCCTCAGCTCTGTTCCTCTTTCTCACCCAGGGGAGCAGGCCTAACCCTGTGAAATGGGGGGGGCAGCACCCTCAGCTCCAGCCCTGCCTTGGAGCACCCCACCTAAATCCTCAGGCCCCTCTCCTCCCCAGTTCCTCTGTCCGGTCACCACCACCCCCAGAATGGTGAGGCTGCGCACCCCACACTCCCAGAATCCTCATCCGATGCTCCATTCTTGAACCCCGGTTTCTCAAACACCCCATGTCTGAACCCCATCTCTCTGACCTCCGTCTCTGGGTCTTCGTGTCTCTGGATCCCATCTCTATGAACCCCCATCTCACTAACCCCTATCTCTCTGCTCCCCCACTTCTGCACCATCTTTCTGGACCCCATCTCTACACCCTGGTCTCTCTGAACCCCCATCCTTCTGACCCTCATACCTGTACCCCATCCCTCTGAACCCCCATCCTTCTGACCCGCATATCTGTACCCCATCCCTCTGAACCCCCATCCTTCTGACCCTCATATCTGTACCCGATCCCTCTGAACCCCCATCCTTCTGACCCTCACACCTGTACCCTTATCCCTCTGAACCCCCATCTCACTAAGTCTCATCTCTCTGCCTTCGACTTCTGCACCTTCGTCTCTCTGGACCTCACTCTCCGCCCCGGTCTCTCCGCACTCCCCATCTCATCACCCCCTTCCTCTAGACCTCCATCTCTCTCGTGACCCCGTATCTCGGCCCCCCCCCCACCAGCTCTGTCTCCCTTTGGGATCTCCCTTCCAAGGCCCCACCCCCTTCCACAGACACCCCCCCCTCCCCTCCCCATTCGGCGCGGGCGAGGCCTCCGCAGCATCCCGGGCGCGGCCGGCCCCGCCCCCGCCGCCCCGCCCCCACCCGCTGCTGAGTCAGCGCCTCCGCAGCCCCCTCCCCGCCCGCGGCCCCGACGTGCGCTCCGCCGCCCCGCCCCGCTCGCCGCCCCGGGAGTCCCGGGAGCCCCGGGAGCCCCCGCGAGCCCCGAGGAGGAGGGAAGGCGGAAGGGGAGGCGGCGGCCCCGCCCGGCCCGCGGGCAGCTCCGGGTCCTCTGTGCGCAGGAGAAGCGGCGGCTGCAGGAGGAGATCCGCGCCGCGCGCCGGGAGCTGGAGGAGGAGAAACTCCGCGTGCAGCGGCTCAAGGTTGGGGGCGGGCGGGGGCGCCCGGGAAGCCTGGGCAATGACGTGGGGGTATCTACGCGACTCGGTTTGGGGGATCACGGGAGGCCCTGTCCAGTTTGGGGGGGGCAGCTGGGGGTATTGGTTCCAGCTTAGGGGGACGTTTTTCCTCCGCTTGGGAGAGTGGGGCGTGGTGATAATGATGGGGACGTTTGTACCACCTTTGGGAAGAGCAGGGGGACAGCGAAGGTGTTTGCCCAGCTTTGGGGTAGGGAGGGGCCAACGGGGACGTTGATTTCCTCTCTGGGAGTGCCTGTCCCATTCTGGAAGGGGTGGGGAGATGATGGGTGTTTTGTTCCAGCGTGGGAGAGCCCTAGGCAGCTAATGGGGTGTCCGTGCCACCCGGCAGTGTTGAGAGGGGGTGACAACGAGGGCATGTATGATATCAGCCCCCCACCCGAAGGAGAGAGGGCTGTGCCGTTGGGGTGGTTTCGGACAATAAGAAACCTTCCCAGCCTAGGGGATTAGGGGGGAACCCGAGTGGGGTGGGGTAACCGGCAGGCACAGCCAGAGCTACCCTCCCGTGCCCAGAGGAAGTCTCTCCGGGAGCGTTGGCTAATGGACGGGGCAGCGGAGGAGCCGGAGCCGCAGGAGGACCCCGCCTCTAAAGACCCCCAGTCACCTGAGGGCCAGGCTCAGGCCCGAATCCGGAACTTGGAAGACAGCTTGTTCACGTGAGTCGGGCCCCTGCCCGCTGGCTCTGCCGGCCTGGCCAGACCGGGTCCCCAGGTCCACGCGGCGGAAGCGGCACACCCAGGGCGGGGGCGTGGGCCTGGAGCCGGGGCGCCCGGCCCCCAGCCGCCTCCTCTCTTCCTCAGACTCCAGTCTCAGCTGCAGCTGTTGCAAAGTGCGTCCACAGGTGCCCAGCACAGGCCGGCAGGCAGGCCCTCCTGGCGCAGGCAGGTGAGAAGCCGGGCGGGGGGGGTGGGGGGGGTGGTGGCAAACGGGAGGCGCGGCCTGAGGGACGATCACGGGGCCTCTCCAGGTGCCCTTTAGCCTCGAAGCCCGCTGCTGTTTCTTTGTGGCCTCGGGCAAGCCGCTTGGCTTGTTCAAGCCTCAGTTTCCCCAGGTCTAAAATGAGAACAGCGACAGCACACAGGTGGAAGAGGTGCGTGGGCGCGCCGGCGAGGTCCCGGGAAGGGGCATGGGGAAGCTTTGAAGCGGGAGGGCTGATCTGGCCAGAGGAGGAATGTGGTGGGAAAATGGTGGGGCGGGGGGAGGATGGGCTCATGGAACTTGGCCTTTTCAAAGGGAGGAATGGGCTCCCATGAGATGCTTTTGTGACCCGAGGCATCCACAGGGGTTTCAGTTGGGGCAGCGCCTTTATTAGGATACAGTCTACATTCTGGGCAAGACACATGCTTCTGAAATCCAGGACAGCTTCCCGCTAAGATCTGGCTCTCTGGGTTGAACTTGAAGCCCAAAGACTTGGCACCATCCATGCCTGGCCAGAGCGAGGTGCACGCATTCCACGGTCGCCCGCTCTCCCTGATAGCTGCCCTTGGCTGCCAGGAGCCTGTGGCAGGGCAGGGGGCAAAGAGACCTGTCAATGGATGTGGGAAGAGTCGGTTGGGTGGTCGGTAGAGGCCAGGAGTTCCTTGCTAGAGAGGAGCCCAGCATCCAAGAGTGTGCGAGGGGAAGGGAGCCCTGGGCATGGGAGGAGCACAGAGGAGTCACGCGAGTGACCCAGGAAGGCTTCCTGGAGGCAGTGTAGTCGGTATTGAATCTGCAGGGGAACCCGGCCAGAGGGGAAAGGGAATTCCAGGCAGAGGAAACAGCCCACGCAAAAGCCTGGAGGCTGGAAGGAAGGTTATCTTACAGGGAACATGAGGAGGAGATCCCCGGGGCTTGGCCAAGCAGGCTGCTCCCCACCCCAGGCCATTTTCACACTCTTGCCCTTCCCCTCACTCTACTACAGCAACACTGGCCCTCTTTTCCAGTCCTTGAACTTGCTAGCTCATTGCAGCCCCAGGGCTTTTGCACTTGCTCTCTCCTCTGCCCAGAACGCCCGGCTCTTCTCAGCCTTCAGGCCTCTGCTCAATGTCACTTCCTCCTAGAGGCCCTCCTGCGTCTTATACAAAAAGGAGGCACCCCACCACCTCCCAGGCTCTCCCTAGCCCTTTGTCCTTTTTTTTTTTTTTCTGCCCTAGTCTTTCTCACTCCCTGACATTACATATTTATTTGTGTTTATGGTTACACCCCATCCCCCTGGAAAGGACGTTCCAAATAGCAGAAGGCTTAAGTAAGCGTCCTTGGTCCGCAGCGGCCTCAGTAGCTGCCAGTAGGTTCCTAAGACAGAGCCGCTGGCCCGCGAACACAGTGTCGAGTAAGCAGCTACTGTGTGTGAGGCACTTGAGCAGAGGGTGGTAAGACAGGTGAGGAAGGCTGAGGAGGGTTTGGTCCTGAACTTGACGGAGGAGCCGCTGAGGGGGTTTGAGTAGGGAGTTGCCCCGGCATGCAGGGAGGCTGGAGGCGGGGAGGCCGGCCAGCCTGACCTTGTCTGCCATCCCCGCAGGGCCATCGACCTCTCTCCCAGCCGACCGCGGAGGCAGGTCCCACAGGTGGGTGTTCAGGCCCCAGGTCTGGGGGGGGTCCCAGGAAGAGGGGCCTGAACCTGGGGGGAGGCCAGAATCTCACTCTGTTGCCCCGTCTCCTCTCTTTCCCTCTCCTTCCTCCCCAAGGCCACACTGAGCTGCACAAGAGCGCCTCCCTACCAGCCGGACCAGTGGACGCAGCCCCCGAGGCCCCCTCTGAGCCCAGAGATGAGGACGGCAGGGTTCCACCCGCCCTGAGGCTGTTCCCTGGGGCAGCAGGGGCCTCCCCAGAAGCCAACGGCCCCTGCCCTGGACCCAGCCCCCCTCCAGAACACGAGCTGGCAGCGTCTGAGGGGGGGGGCGTGGGTGAGGCCAAAGGAGGGGGGGTGGTGAAGGTGGTGTGGGAGGGGCTGAGGGCCACGGAGGACTGTGGCGCGGAGGCCACGGGCCCAGAGCTGGAGGCCAAGGTGGACGAGGTGGTGCTGGAGGCCATTGGGGACAGGCAGGAGGCCGCCTGCCCGGAGCTCCCGGCCTGGGTGAAGGAGGACAGGGGCATCGTGGAGGTGGTCTGGGAGGGGGTGGGAGGGCCGGAGAGCAGCGACTCAGGGGCGCCAGGGGAGGGGGGCGGGGGCCCGGAGGCTGCACAGACCAGCTCCCCGAGGCTCCAGGCGAGGCTAGAGGGAGCAGCTCCTGGAGGAGGCGGCGTCCCCAGGGGCAGCCCTGACGCTGAGGGGCCGGGGGGCGCCGGAGGGGAGGAGGGGTCCTTCATTTGGGTGGAGAGGGTGACCCTCAGCGAGGAGTGGGAGGAGCTGGTCGTGGAGGGGTTGGAAGGGCCAAGGGCGTGGGGAAGCGGGGGAGGGCCTGAGAGTCCGCCGGGGGTGGAGAGGGGGACAGGGGAGGAAGTCTGGGGGGCGGGCGGGAGCCTAGCGGAGGAAGCAGTGGAGTTAGGGGGCGCAGGAAGGAGGGGGAAGGAGGAAGAGGCAGGGGCAGACGTGGCTCTGGTGGGGGAGAGGGGGGGAGCCGAGGACTCTTTGGAGACAGAGAGGAGAGGCGGCGAGGGAAAGGTGAAGACAGAGAGGAAGGCAGCTGCGGGGCCTTTGAGGGCAGAGAGGGAGAGAGGTGAGGGGTCAGTGCAAGCAGAGCAGAAGGGAGATGAGAAACTAGGGGCGACTGAAGAACCGTCGGTGACAGCCAGGAAAGAAGACGAGGAGTTGAAGGCCGAGAGAGCAGGAGGTGAGGGGCCGTTGGAGGCCGAGAGAGCAGGAGGTGAGGGGCCGTTGGAGGCAGAGAGAACAGGAGGTGAGGGGCCGTTGGAGGCAGAGAAAGGAGGTGAGGCACCATTGGAAGCAGAGAGAGGAGGAGGTGAGGGGCCGTTGGAGGCAGAGAGAACAGGAGGCGAGGGGCCGTTGGAGGCAGAGAAAGGAGGTGAGGCACCATTGGAAGCAGAGAGAGGAGGAGGTGAGGGGCCGTTGGAGGCAGAGAGAACAGGAGGTGAGGGGCCGTTGGAGGCAGAGAAAGGAGGTGAGGCACCATTGGAAGCAGAGAGAACAGGAGGCGAGGGGCCGTTGGAGGCAGAGAGAGCAAGAGGCGAGGGGCCGTTGGAGGCAGAGAGAGGAGGAGGCGAGGGGCCGTTGGAGGCAGAGAGAGGAGGTGGTGAGGGGCCGTTGGAGGCAGAGAGAACAGGAGGCGAGGCGCCGTTGGAGGCTGAGGAAGGAGAAGGGGAGGCACCACTGGAGGCAGAGAAGACTGAAGCGGTTGAGGAAGAGCAGAGAGAGTCCGGGGGAGGAAAGGAGTGTCAGGCAGAGGAGGTGAGTGAGGCAGGGGCTTCCTTGGGGGCCGAGGAAGAGTCCAGGCCAGGAGCGGAAGGACCACAGCCCCAGGAGAAGCAGGAAGGCTCCCCGGAGGAAGAGTCTGCAAGGCCCCAGACCCCTGCTGAGGGCCAGGGCCCCTCCGGGGACGCCACCCCCCTCCTGGCAGAGACCCCAGCTCCAGAGCGGCCTGCCGAGTGCCAGCCACTGCTGCCGGTGGAAGGGCCCAGGGCCCACCCGAGCGCCCGCCCCGTGCCCACCTACGCACCCGCCCGGCAGCCCGAGCCACCCGCCCCTGCAGAGGGGGAAGAGGCCAGTGGCCCGAAGCAAAAGACGTGCCAGTGTTGTGCGGTCATGTGAGCCCACGCCCTCCACCCCGCGCCCAGCTCCTCTCACAGCTACCTCGGCCTCTTGGCATCCAGCGGCGGGGCCCGGGCACAGACAGGGCACCGCGGGACCGGCTGCGGCACCTGGGAGCCAGCTGGCCCGCACGTCCTCCTCCACCTGGGCTCCCGGACCCCTCGCCCACGGCCTGTGACCCTGGCTCCCCTCTACGACAAAGCCTTTATACTTGAAAATAAACGGAGAAAGCATTCGGACGGTCGGAGTGTACGTGTTTGTCGGCACGGAACCACCTCACCGCCTCCCAGTGGGAAATCCAGAGGCTTTGCCCTGCGAGAATCAAAGATGGAGTCCGTGTGACTATATGTGCAGCTCCTGTAGAAAGTTCCCAAGCTCCCAGAGCTACAGAAACATAGAAGTTTATTTCTCTGGGTGGCTCTGATTCATGCAGCCACCTGGGGACTCCGGTTTCTTTCTCCTTCTTGCTCCGCCTTCCCCTGCGGTGCGGGTGAAGCAGGGTCACGGGCAGGTTGATGCCCCAGCTCCCGGGAGACGGGAGACAATGGGGAGGAGCCCCCACCGGGTCCGGGCATCGGCTCGCGGCGCCGCTGCCACATTCTGTGGATGAGAACTCGGTCCGTGGCTGCCCCTGCCTGCGGGGGAGGCTGGGGTTCAGCCCAGCTGCTGTTCCGGTAGCAGCAGGACGGACTTGGGGAGGCGGCCAGTCTGGAGTGCATACACCGTCCTCTGCCCCCTCATCCGTCCACATACTCCCCGTAGGGCCAGGCCCTTGGCCGCACAGGTCCTCGGCTGGGTGTCCTCGGGCCAGTGGCTCAGCCTCCCTGACCCTCTGTGTCTTCGTCCGTCAAGTGAGCACCCGTCTCCCGGCCTGGGGTGGGTTCAGGCCAGAACTTGGGGCCTGGGGGCGGGCCCAGAAGGCCTAGCTCCTCAGGGGTGGGCAGGAAGTGCTTCTCATAGCCAGAGTCAAGCCGGGTGGAGGCCTGGGGGGGCTCCGTAACCGGTGGGGGCTCCATCTCCACCACTTTCAGGATGGGGAAGTCCCTGAGGGGCTGAGCCTGCGGCATCTCCTGGAGAGAGAGGACACTTGAGACATGGCCCCCCTCCCCCTCCCCGACCCGCTCCCTGCTGTGCCCGCACTCGCCCCCTCCCAGAGGGCCCGGATGAGCCGCCGGATGAGCCGCCAGTTTGCTCACCTCCGCTGGTGGTGGCTGGCCAGAACTGCTGTTGGCGGGATCGGGAACCTTCTCCCACACCCAGCGAGGCAGCACCTTGTGCCGAAGGTGGAGGCACCTGGCAAGTGGGGAAGAGGGCAGGGAGTCTAGCTGACCCGATCCCCCGGCCCAGGCTGCAGAGGCCAGGAACGTCATGGAGCCCCGAGTGTCCCCTCCCCACTTGCTCCCCCCCCACCCCCACCCCGCTGCAAAGCCTAGCTAATGTCCGGCTGCCCTCCCACCCTGGGCAGAGACCCACACACCCGACAGCCTCACCTTCCAGAGGCGGCTAGGCCCATGCTGCAGCCCATCAGGAGCAAGCCCCACAGGAGAAAGACACCTGGGAGAACTTTCCACTTGAGGGTGTTATCTGAGGTGGAGGGGCAGAACATGTAGACAGCAGGGAGCGGGGGGCGGGGGGAGGTCAGGTAAGGATCATGGATGGGGCAGGGCCTGGGTGAGGGAGGCAGGTGGGTGGTGGGGCTTAGGAGTGAGTAAGGGCTAAGGGGGAGGAATCTTGGGGGGGACGGGGAGCGAGGGTTGTAAATAAAACAGTCATGGGTGATAGGTCAAGGTCACGGATGGGTGAAAGGGTGGGAGACACACACTGCCCGAGAATGCGTACTTAGCAGGATTGGAATGCCCCGGAGGCATCGTCAACGACCAGCCCCAAGTCAAAAGGTTGCCCGCTCCCTGAAACCCCTAACTCCATGAAACGGGGCAGGCCCCCTCCCGGGGTGATCCCACCCCGGCCCTCCTCTACCTGGTAGGTGAAGCCGGAGGCTAGGACCCGGCGGGCCCTGTCCTGCGATGGTGGATGCCGTCATCCACAGCTCACAAGGACCCCAGGGAAGGTCCGGCAGGGTGATGTTCCGGGCGCTGCCGCTCACTGAAGGACACACCGGGAGAGGTTGGGGAGGCAGGCAAGTCCGACCCCAGGGCCTTTGTGCGTGCTGTCTCTGCCTGCAACACTCTCCCCAGATACTCGCGTGGCTCCCACCCTCTTTGCTCAAATTTTACCTCCTCAGTGAGGCCCTCCCTGACTATTAGTAAAGTTAGCTCCGCACAAGGAGCCTGGGGGGCTCAGTTGGTTAAGGGTCCGACTTCGGCTCAGGTCATGATCTCATGGTTCCTGAGATCAAGCCCTGTATTGGGCTCTGCACTGACAGCACAGAGCCTGCTTGGGATTCTCTCTCCCCATCTCTCTCTGCCTCTCCTCCCTGATCACCTGATATCTCTCTCTCTCTCTCTCTCTCTCTCAAAATAAGTAAGTAAACTTGATTTTTATTTGTTTATTTAAAATTTTATTTGTTTATTTTATTGGTTTATTTATTTGTTTATTTTTGAGAGAGAGAGAGACAGAGCACGAGTGGGGGAGGGGTAGAGAGGGAGGGAGACACAGAACCCCAAACGAACTTCCTGCTCTGAGCTGTCAGCACAGAGCCCCACATGGAGCTCAAACTCGTGAACCGCGAGATCATGACCTGAGCCGAAGTCAGATGCTCAACCAACTGAGCCACCCAGACGCCCCAATACATGGTCCTCTTTTTAAAATAATAATAATACATACATACATGTATAAATATTTAATAATATATAAATATAAAAATTTCAGGGGCAGTTGGTTGAGCATCTGACTCTCGATTTCAGCTCAGGTCGTGATCCCAGGGTCATGAGACTGAAACCCACGTGGGGCTCTGCACTGAGCACGGAGCCTGCTTAAGATTCTCTCTCTCTCTCTCTCTCTCTCCCTCTACCCCTCTCCCTCGTCGGTGCGCTCTCTCTCTAAAATTAAAAAAAAAATTTTTTTTTAATCTAGTGATTGATACTTTTTCTTTTTTTACTTTTTAAAAAAGTAGGCTCCATGCCCAGCGTGGGGGGCTTGAACTCACAACCCTGAGATCAAGAGTCGCAGGCTCTACTGACTGAGCCGGCCAGGCGCCCTGAGAATGCTGATTTTTTTTTTTTTTTAAGTAGGCTCTATGCCCCCAGTGGACCTTGAACTCACGACCCTGAGATGAAGACCTGAGATCGAGAGTCGGACACCCCACTGACTGAGCCACACAGGCGCCCCAAGAATGTGGGTATTCTGGACGCCAGACTCCTTTAATGTGCTAGCTACGGTAACAAGCACAGGTCACTTTTGTAACTGGAAAAAAATAGGGGGCACTAAAGATCTTTTTGCAAAGGAAGTTGTGCTCGGAGTACAAATGAAGCCTCTGCCCAAAGGTATGAAAAAGAAAGAAAAATCCGACACAATCCTGCGTGCACAATTTCTTTTCCTATTTGTGCCTCTGCTCTGCTCCGTGCTGGATTTTCCAAAAAGGGAACCATCTCGTGGAGTTGTGTCTGTTTTCACTTAATAAAACCTGACAGGCATCTTTCGATGTCAATAAATATAGATCCTGAGTCTTCAGTTTTAACGGCCGAATGACAGTTCCTTCTATCGGCAGCCACAGGATTCTTGTCCGCGAGGGAGCTGAGGCCACCATGTATTTTCCCAGGGGCTGAGAGGGAACCAGAGGGGCCCATCTGGGGACGAGAGCTGGGCAGACCGATGGGTGGGCGTTGCGGGCGCTCGGAGCAGGGGGCGGTGCGGCTCACCATTCACGCAGACAGAAGGCCCGGGCTCACTCCGTGTACACAAGGTGTAGTGTGTGAGATGGCCCCGAAGCTGGCGCCTCGGGACCTCCCCC
The DNA here is from genome assembly GCA_030068075.1 of Paguma larvata. NCBI lineage: Eukaryota > Metazoa > Chordata > Mammalia > Carnivora > Viverridae > Paguma > Paguma larvata. Next base: position 9,644,637 of record CM057842.1, on the reverse strand, counting down.
CACGCTACGGCGGGGGTTCCTGGGGGGGTATCCTGGAGTCGCCGAAGCACTGGCCCCGCGACGGGTACTGGGGAGAAAGCCAGCGGGTCAAGATCTGCCTGAGTTCTAGAGGGTTCCGCCATTCTCCACCCTCGCCGGGTCCCGGGTCCCCCCCCCACCCCCCCACTCCACTTACCTAGTTCCTCTCTGAACCTCCAGACCGAGGGGGCAGGGGCCAAGCCGAAAGGAGAGACCGCCGTCACTGTGATTCGATAGGGGACCCCGACTTCAAAACCCTCTGGTCAGTGGAGAAACAAAAGACAAGACTTGGCTCCCCCCCTCCCCTACTCACTCCCTACCCAGTAGGCATCTCCATGTGAGTCTCCTGAAGGATGTGCTGAGATAAATATTTGGCTAAAAGTAATTTTCCTGGGCGGTGACCCCACAGAACCCCGACAGGGCAGCTGGGAAGTGGGAATAGGGAAAGAAAGGCAGCCAGCCAGCCGAGGACAAGAAACGGGTTCCCAGCGTAGGCAATGGGAACTCAATCCCGCTGGCGACCTCTGGGAGGCGGCAGAGAGCACATGCCTGAGCGGGAGCCCGACCGGGGCCTGGATCCACTAACCCTTCTTGTAGTCGGTGGACGGCTGCATCGGACCGGCCGGGAGGCAATTCCCAAGCGCTTCTGGGCTGCCGCTTGGGCAGGCAACATGCTTCCATGACCAGAAAAGGGCTTCGGGCCAAGGAAATGCAGGTGCCGGAGGCCGGGCGACGGTCAAACACCCGGCTATGGGTGGGGTGGCCTGACACCACCCGTCACGGCAGGTGAGGCGCCCGAGGTCCCTTCTCTAAACCCCCGCTGCTCATGGCCTTCCCCAAATGGGAATTTTCCAAAATCGGGGTTCCGCCTCTTTGGTCCATCCGTACCATGGGCCTCGGGACTCTGTCCTTCGTAAAGTTTTCACGCGAGACCTCACTCGCACGCTCTCCCAAGGACGGGCTCCCTAGCGCCGCGCCCCGGCCCGGAACACACGCCAGCCCCAGACCTGAGTATCCGACGGTCAGCCCCGCGGACAGCACCATTTGGAGGGATTTCTCCGAGAAAACATACCCAGGTGGGTCCCCAAAATTCTGCCGCAGGACTCCCCAATCAGCACCTGCCTGCTTCTCCCCCCCCACCCCGTCCTCAGTTCCCGCCTGGCACAGCCCTCCCCCCTTCCCCAGTCCACTCCCCCCAGAGCAGCCAAAGCGCACATGTGAGCAACTGAGTCACGGCATATGCCTTCTTGCTCAGAACTGTCCACGGTTCCTACCGCACTCGGGGGAAAAGGCCAAGTCCTTCTCGTAGCCCCCCGGGCTGCGCACAATTTGCTGGTCACCTCCCTGCCCTCGCCTCCTCCCTCTCTCCCCTCAATCATTCTACTCCTTCCACACCAGCCTCCTTGCTGCGCTTCTAACGTATCGGGCACACTCCTGCCTCTGGGCCTTTGCACCATCTGTTCCCTCTTGTTTTTCCCTCGGACATCCTCACAGCTCCCCCTCTCACCTCCTTCGGTTCTTGGTTCCAATGCTGCTTTTCCAGAAAGGCCTTTTCTAACCTTTCTTTCTAAAATAGCGATTCTTCCTCCTCCTCTTCACACTGCTTCATGTTTTCCCCAATTACATTACGGATGTATTTGTTTTGTTGTTTGTTTCACTGGCTGCTCCCCCCATAAGAGGTCAGCTCCCTGAGGACGGGGCTGTTGCCGAGAGGGAGGGTGGCGTGATGGCTCAGCGTTTGGCTTCAGGGACCTGGTGACGTGGTTCAACTCCCGGTGCTACCACCTACTTGCTGTGTGGCCTCGGGCAGGATGCTTAACCTCCCTGGGCCTTTTTCTTCATCTCTGCCTTAAGCACCATAATAACAGAAGCCGACTTTATAAGGCAGTTTGATCATTTAATGCTTACGGTAAATGCCAACAGACAGCAAGGGCTGTCGCGGCGCCGCGCCAGGGTCTAGCGCACGGCCTGGCCCACGGCTAGCGGTCAGTGAATACCGCGAGCGGGAATTAACGAGACTGTACACATCACGTTTCCCTCCCGCAGGCCCGCTCACCCCTCTGCTCTGCGAGCGCGGAGACGGGCACCCAGGTGTCGGGGGGCCTCACCTGGCAACAGGGCTCTGAGGCTCCCGGGGGGAAGCCGGATCCAGCTGAGGGCCAGCGGGGGATCCCCGTCTGGAGCCCAGTCCACCACGTGCTCCTGCAACTCCCCACCGGACCCCGGCTGCCAAGTCACCAGCAGTGCTTTGCTCTGGCTGCTCACGACCACGCCCTGGGGGGCAGCGCCTGGACCTGGATGGGGAGGCGGGGTGTCTCAGCTGTGTACTGGAGGAGGCCCCGCCTCCCTCTGGGGGTGGGGGTGGGGGGAGGGTGGGGGCAGGGGTGGGGGAGGGTGGTGGTGGGGGATGGTAGGGGTGGGAGAAGGGTGGGGGGAGGGTGGGGGCGGTGGTGGGGGGGGTGGCGGGGGGGAGGGTGGCGGGGGGAGAGGGTGGGGGCGGAGGGTGGCGGAGGGTGGGGGAGGGTGGGGGGGAGAGGGTGGGGGGGAGGGTGGGGTGGGGGGTGTGGGGGGACTGGCCAGGACAAATTCACAGCCTCTTACCCAAGCAGGCCAAAGAAAGGTTGGTGAGAGGCTCCCAGCTGGTGCCGTTGACGGCAGACAGCCCGACCCAGTCCGCCCGGCCGGGGATGGAGGCGTTACAGCAGGGAGCCGGCTTCTGGGTCAGCTCCTGACCTTTCACCCGGAACCAGACTTTGTAGCTCGACTGCACGCAGTGGTCCGGGGCCTGAAGGACGACAGGAAGAAGGTGTCACTATCTCCCGTTTACCAGGCACCCACTGTGGGTCTCCAGGAGGTCCGCCTGACAAGCCGGTTGGGGAAATATTTCCGTGGGCTCCATTTCACAGACGAGGAAACAGAGTCTCAAGGGGGCTCCGTGGCAGAGGTTAAAGTTAGAATACGGTCCCAGGGGCGCCTGGGGGGCTCAGTCGGTTAAGTGTCCGACTTCGGCTCAGGCCATGATCTCAGGGCTTGTGAGTTCAGGGCTCCGCATGGGCTCTGTGCTGACAGCTCAGAGCCTGGAGCCTGCTGTGAATTCTGCGTCTCCCTCTCTCTCTGCCCCCCCCCCCTTACTTGCATTCTGTCTCTCTCTCTCTCTCTCAAAAAAAAATAAATAAGCCTTAATAAATTAAAAAATTTAAAAAATATTGCTAAAAAAAAGGGGGGGGTCGGGAAAACCCAGCGATCAAGAAAAATTCTATTTTACTCCATCAAAATGAAGGGCAAAAAACCCCATGACAAACAAAATCTCCAGATTTTCAGTCCGGACAGGATCTGCCCCTGCGCTGGTATGCCCCTGCCTTGCCCTTTCCTGCTAACCTGTGTCCCGCGTGGTTCTTCAGGATTTAAAAACTATAAAACTCCCCCTGTTGTACGGAGGAGGGGTCATGTGTAGCAAAGTCTCCAAGACGGTAGCGATGGGGAAATCTGTGGGAATCGCTGGTTGCCTCGATGACTGGTATTGTGTTTAATGTTTGTTTATTTATTTTGAGAGAGAGCATGTGCACGCGAGTGGGGGAGGGGCAGAGAGATAGAGGGAGAGAGAGAGAATTGCAAGCAGGTTCCACAGACAGCGAAGAGCCCCACATGAACTTGATCCCATGAACTGTGAGATCATGACCTGAGCCAAAATGTGATTGGTATTTGATGGGCAAGGGCCAGGATGTTACACTGTTCTAGAAACAAAAAACTGTCCCATCTGTGACCATTGTGACTTTTGAATGCCATCCTCACCGGAAACTTTTGTAGATGAAAAGCCTATCTAATAATGTTAACTGATCCTAGAATCAAACTCCTTTTTTTTAATGTTTATTTTTGAGAGAGAGAGAGAGAGCACACGCACTCAAGGGGAGGGGGAGGGGCAGAGAGAGAGGGAGACACAGAATCAGAAGCAAGCTCTAGGCTCTGAGCTGTCAGCTCAGAGCTCAAATTGGGGCTTGAACCCACAAGCCTTGAGATCATGACCGGACCTGAAATCAGATGCTTAACCGACTGAGCCACCCAGGCACCCCTTTAGAACCAAACTCCTTTTGATATATAAAGACAAAATCTCTGGGGAGCCTGGTATTAATGCTCACTAAATTTTTAAATATTCAGAATATATGGGAACTTTCTAGGCAGTTTTATTATCAATTCCCAGTACAATCTGTGTTCTAATTAGAGAATTCTTTAATGTGCCCTGCGTCATCACCTCACCCCTTTGAAGCCCCTGAACACTGGCTCTACGGCCTGGAATGCAGTTGGTTTTGGTAAATGTCTTAATTGTACATGGAAGAAAGGCATGTTCTGACATTTCCTATGTGAGTCCATTGGCTGTTTGCTAATCACATGTTCAGATATTCTAGATCTTGACTTGTTTTTCATCTATTATGAAATTACTGATAGGAGTGTGTTAAAACTCTCTCACAATGGTTGTAGATTCATATATTTCTCTTCACAGTTCTGTCAATTTTTGCCATATGGATTTTAAAGCCATATTATTAGGTACATATAGTTTTAGTACTCATATATTGGTGAACTGAACTTTTGCCATTATGTAGCTATCTTCCCTCCTTCCTTTCTTCCTTTCTTTCTTTTTAGTGTTTATTAACTTTTGAGAGAGAGAGAGGTAGAGAGAGGGAGACAGAGGATCCAAAGCGGGCTCTGCATCGACAGCAGAGAGCCCAATGAGGGCTCAAACTCACAAACCACAAGATCATGACCTGAGCTGAAGCCAGACATTTAACCAACTAAGCCACGCACGGGCCCCTCCCCTTCATTTTCTACTGAATGTTACAATCAGAAGACTTTATTGTATTTTTTTAAAACCATGAGTATACAGCGGTTATATAATCTATATATTTCATTTCAGTATAGTAAAGGGGTGTTACAAAGTACGTGTTATGAAATAGATACACTGGGGCTGTGAACTGCGATTTGAAAGCCAGTGAATCTCAGCTCTGCCACTTGCCATTTGTGTGGTTTGAGGCAACCTCTGTGCCTCATTTTTCTCATCTGCAAAGTTAGTTAATATAAATGAGTGTGCAGGCTAGAATGAGAGCACTGTGTTATGTATGGTTAAAATTAACATTAGGGGCGCCTGGGTGGCTCAGTCGGTTGAGTGTCCACCTCTTGATTTCGGCTCATGTCATGATCCCAGGATCGTGGCATCAAACCCAGGGTTGCGTTCCATGCTGGGATTCTCTCTTTCCCACTGCCCCTCTCCCCACACTCTCTCTCTCTCTCTAAAAAAAATATAAATAAATAAAAAAAATATAAAGGCACCCGCACGGCTCAGTTGGCTAAGCATCCAACTTGGCTTCAGGTCATGATCTCGCAGTTCACGAGTTCAAGCCCCGCATGGGGCTCTGTGCTGACAGCTCGGAACCTGGAGCCTGCTTCAGATTCTGTGTCTCCCTCTCTCTCTGCCCCTCCCCTGCTCACACTCTGTCTCTCTCTCAAAAATAAAAAAAACATTAAAAAAATAATAAAATAATATATTTAAAAAATTAATATTAGGGACACCTGGGTGGCTCAGGTCATGATCTCACATTTATGAGTTTAAGCCTCACATCAGGCTTGCTGCTGTCAGCGCAGGGCACGCTTCGGATCCTCTGTCTCTCTCTCTCTCTGCCCCTACCCGACTCATGCTCTCTCTCTCTCAAAAAAAAAAATAAATAAACATTTAAAAAAATTAATATTAGACCGTGGGGCCTATGAGGGTTATGGGCCCTGCTGTTTTGTTCCTCGGCTGTATTTAGGCCGTATTTAGGCCTGGCGATGCCTGGAACATCCCAGATGCTCAACAGATTTGGAGCAGGTAAGGACGGATGTCTGCCATCTCAGAATGCCATCGGAGCCCTGGCGCACGGTGCTGCATTTTACGGAGCCGAGCCTGGTCTTGCTTTCAAACCTTTGCCCCTGGCGTCTCCCCGCGGCCCGCCCCGCCTCCCTGTCTCCGCTCAGACCTCCTAGGAGTAGCCGACATTGGGGGAGGCTCGCCCTGTGCCCCGCACTGTGCCAGGCCCTCTGTGAGCCTCCCCTCCGCGAAGCCTCGAAGTCACCTCGACCTCAGCATCGGTCACCTCGGTCTCGCTCACGGAACCGGGCCGGAGCCCCACGGCTCACCTTCCACATCAGCAGGGCTTCCTGTGCGCCCGCGGTCCCGCAGATGTCTCCCGATATCCATAGGTCCTTTGGAGCTGCCGAGGAGGAGGAACGGGGGTACGAGTGAGAGGGGCGTGGCGGCGCAGACTCCCAGGCCAGGTGGGGGTGTCGGGACGAGCCTGGAGAGCCTCACCGGGGGACGGCGTCTGGAAGGACACACGGGGGCTCCAATCGCCCCACAGATCCTCCTCGTTCTCCACGCGGCACTGGCCGCGCACCCGATAGCGAGTGGCCAGCTCCAGGTCCTGGATCTCCACGGGGGTCAGGGGGAGGGACCTCACTTCCGGTTCCAGCTAGGGGCGAGACAGGAAAGAGCAAGGAAGCCGAGGGCTGAGTGGAGGCTATTTGACCCGATGTGTCCGCAGGGTCCAACCGTCCTAGGCTTTGCACGAGACCAAGGGGATTCCCAGGACACGGGCCTTTCGGTTTTGAAACTGGGACCATCCCCAGAAAAAAGAGGAGACAAGGTGGCCACCCTGTGGGTCACGTATAGCAGCAGTACGTAGTAAATTCTATTATTATCCTCATGTTCCGGTTGAGGAAAACCGAGGCCCTGGAGCGGGGAAGTGACTCGCCCAAAGTCACAAAGCAGGTGAGGGCTGGAGAGGAGACTCACGCCCCGGCAGTCAGATTCCAAAGTCTGCATCTCAGCATTTCTCTGAATTGCATGAATAATCACTGCAAGGTTTTGCATGAGGCGCCTGGGACAACTGGTCATTCCCGACACCCATTCCCCCCTTCTTCCTTTGGAAACAGAAGCCCTGAGCATCAGCTGGGAACATGGCTGTCAAGACGCGGGACTACATTTCCCAGCCTCCCTTACAATCACTTGGACCACGTGACTGTGTTCTGGCCAATGAGGTACGAGAGGAAACGATAATGGCAACTTCTGTCTTGTACAAGTTCTCTTCTGTTTTCTTGTTCTGTGAGCTTGGTCAGGTGGTTGGCTTCCCCGACTATGAAATAGATATCTTAAAAGCATCTACTATAAACGAAGGTCGGGAGGGACTCGTCGAGATAATCCGTGCAATTAGCTTGGGACCTAATGCACCAGGAGGTGCTCAGAAGTGTCAGCGGCCTCTATGAATCATTTTTGATTGATTGTTTATTTAAACCAAGCCTTGCTCCCCGGCTGTCAAATGGGCGGGTATAAAAGGCGCCTACCTCAAAGAGTTCTTGTAAGGGTTCGCGAAGAGTCTAGAGCAGCGTCTGGCACACGGTAGACGCTTCCTAAATGTCTTCTATTATTTTAAGGTTAACGTAAGCTCTTGGAGGACTTCCCTTCATTCGCAAAAATGCTGGAGGAAGTTTATCGAGTCCCTCAAAAATTCCAAGTGGAGTCTGGATTGGAACTGCATGAAATTTGAGATTCTTTGGTGTGGCGGTGGGGGTGTGTGTGTGATTTTTTAACTGAACGAGAGGCGACGTACGGGCCTTCTGTGTGAGATGTGGACAGACTCCAGGAGCAAGTGAGGAGCAGGGTCTGGGCGGGGTCTCTGATTTGGGGGTGATGCCCTGGAGCCTGCCTGGAGTAGGGTGGGGGGAAAAGGGGTCCCTGACACTCACCAGAGTCCAGGAAGTCTCCTCGCATCTTTGAGAGTAGAACCGGCAGACCAGGACCTTGTGGGGCGGCCATGCTGGCGGGGCCCATTGGATGGTGGCCTCCAAGGGGTCATCCTCTGAAAAGTCCACGTCGGGGCTCAGCCAGGGGGCGTCAGGCTTCACTGAGGAAGGGGAGGCCAGGGTGTATTTAGCCAGGGTCTCCGGGACCACCCGCCCCACCCGCAGCACGCCCCCACCCCCCCATCCCGCCTGTTACTTCGGGTTTCCAGGTTCACGAAGACCGGGGGCCAGAGAGGCTGGCCGGCCTCGGTACCCCAGACACGCAGTTCATCAGACGTGGTAAGCTGTTCCCTCGGAACGGTCACCCAGCTCCGCCCAGCGGGCACGGCCACAGTCCACGTTCTGTTGGGATGGCTGTGAGGAGAGATGCGGGGTTGGGGGGTTGTAGACCAGGTGGGGTCCAAAGCCATCGTGATACCTGCCCTGCCGGGGTGCAAATCCCAGCTTTGCTGCTTCAGAGCTGTGTGAACTTGGGCAAGTGACATCACTTCTCTGTGCCTCAGTTTCCTCATCTACAAAATGAGGGTGAGAAAAGTGCCAGCTGAAGGGCTGAAGAGTGAGGGGAATCGCGAGGTAATTAATACACAGAATGTGTTTAGAGCAGCACTTGGATGGGGGGGCTTGGGGGGCTCAGTCGGTTAAGCGACGGACTCTTGAATTCAGCTCAGGTCACGATCTCACAGTTCCTGAGTTCGAGCCCGGCATTGGGCTCTGCGCTGGACAGTGCGGATCCTGCTTGGGATTCTCTCTCTCCCTTACGCTGCCCCTCCCCTGCTCGAGTTGTCTCTGTCTCTCTCAAAATAAATAAATAAGCTTAAAAAAAAAAAAACAAACCCAGCATCGGGTCCTCACTACACCACACACGCGAGCACTGCTCATTGTATTTATTGAGCACCCTACTTATATATGGCCACATTTACGATGAAGCAACGATACAGTCGGCAAATATATTTGTGCCGGGCCCCTGTTGTCGAAGCTGGGGACAGGACCACGACCAAAGCAGGCGAGGCGAGGCCCCCCCCACCCCACTCTCTTGGGCTGCTTCTCCGGTGGGGGAGGCCGACGAGAAACCCCTAAATATATCATTGATGGCGGCCCGAGCGACATAAAGAACGATCTTCGGGGCAAAGAGGATGCAGTGCGGTGCTGTGGCGCTGTGGTGAGGACAGACAGCGCTATTTTAAGAAGGGTGGTCAGGAGAGATCTCTCGGAGGTGGAGACTTTTGAACAAAGGCCGGAGGATATGAGGGCGGGGCCAGGCGGTACAGGGGGGGGCGGGCGGGGCAGGGGAGGCACTTTTTAGGAAGCAGCGGCAGCAGGCTGGTGCGAAGGCCTTAGAGTAAACTGGTTCGTTTGAGGGACAGCAAGGAAGCCCGCGTGGCAGGGGTGCGACGAGGGAGGTGGAGAGACGCGCCCTGACTCGAATGGCCACGGGCGCCCTCTGGCGGCCGCGGCGGGGAACTGACCGGGGGCCCCAGGGCGCAAACCGGAGCCCAGGAAGGAGGCGGTGACTGCGTGGCCAGGACCTGGGCTAGAGCAGGGGTGGGTGCTGGGGAAGGAGAGGGTCCCAGATTCTGGGTGATGGCAGAAGGCGAGCCGGCAAGGGTGGCTGACAGATCAGAGGCGGGGGGCGGGGGGGGGGAGGCGCCCGGGGTCTCCTGAAGGATCAGATTTCAAAGACTCAAAGCAAGGCCTTCATAGAACAGCAAGGACCACAAAAGCGCAGGGGTGGGTGAAGAGGTGGAGAAACGGTAGCCCTCCTCCGCCGCTGCTGGTGGGAATGGAAAAGGGGCAGCCGCTCCAGAATAATACCGTTGGGCAGTTTCTCAGTTAAACCCAGAACGGCAGTGCGGGCGGCAACTCCGCTCCTACGCACGGACCCAAAAGGATGGAAAACGGGGACCCGAACACTTGTACGTGTATGTGCGTCAGGGTGCCAGTCAGGATCGCCACAAGGTGGAAACAAACTCTGTCCATCAACAGATCAAAGGAGGGGCGCCTGGGGGGCTCGGTCGGTTAAGCGTGGGACTCTTGATTTCGGCTCAGGTCATGATCTCACGGTTTGTGGGGTGAGCCCTGAATCAGGGCTCTGCACTGACAGTATGGAACCTGCTTGGGATTCTCTCTCTCTCTCTCTCTCTCTCTCTCTCTCTCTCCCTCTGCCCCACTTGCTCCCTCTCTCTCAAAATAAATAAACTTAAAAAAAAAAAAACAGATGAATGGATACACAAAACGTGGTCGATCCATACAGAGGAGTATTCTTCGGCCATAAAAAGGAACGGTGTTCTGATTCAGGCTACAACGTGGATGAACTTCAAAAACAAGCTAAGCGAGGGACGCCTGGGGGGCTCCATTGGTTAAGCGTCCGACTTCGGCTCAGGTCATGATCTCACGGCTCCAAGGCCGTTGAGTTCAAGCCCCGAGTCAGGCTCTGTGCTGACAGTTCAGAGCCTGGAGCCTGCTTCGGATTCTGTGTCTCCCTCTCTCTCTGCCTCTCCCCTGTTTGCATGCTCTCTCTCTCTCTCTCTCTCTCTCAAAAATAAACTTAAAAAAAAAAAAACATGCTAAGTAAAAGAAGCCACACACCAAAAGCCACATATTGTATAATTCCATTTATACGAAATGTTCCGAACAGGTAAACCCATGAAAGCAGGAAGGTGATGCCATGGGCTGGCAGCGGAGAGGGGGGTGACAGGGAGTGACTGCTCGTGGAACTTCCTTTTGGGGTGATGAGAGTGTTCTGGAAGCGGACGGAGAAGGTGGTTGCACAACACTGTGGATATACCAAACACCACTGCATTGTTCGCTTTCAAATGGTTAACTTTATAGTATGTGAATTTCACCTCCTTCAAAAGGGGGGGAGGGGCTTCTCTGGCGGCTCCCTCTTCTACCAATTAAAACCAGGCCCCTCTGGAAAGGAACCGCCCCACCACGACGCAAATGTACTTATTGCCACTGACGGCTTAGAACTGGTTGAGAAAAACAGATGGCCTACTTTATATTAATATTTTGCCATTGTTAAAAAAAAAAAACAGACACCCCCCCACCACCACCGGTGGTTCCCACTTTTCAGTGCCCCTTTTACTCTTCCCTCCCTCAGCCAAATGTGACATGAATTTGAGTTTGCGGGTGACTCAGTGACTCATCATGAAGCCATCGAGGTCTCCCCGCCAACTGTGAGCCGCACGAGGTCTGGGCTGTCGCCTGCCTCTCTCCCTGCTGCATCCCCGGCGCCAGACCAAATTCTTTTTACAGCTAGAGAAGTCAAGCCACTTGCCTAAGGTCACGCAGCAATTAAAAAACAGCTTCTAATTATTAAGCAATTTCTTTTGGCCGCGGAATCCTCAGCACCAGCGCTGGGCGGCAGATTCCTTGATTGTCGCCATTTGATAAGGGAAGAGGGAGAGGCTCAGGGGGAGGAAAGTGACTGCCTTAGGGTCACACGGCAAGGCAATGCGGAACCCGGCAAGGGAAGAGCTTGAGCGCAGGCCTCTCAGGTGAGTATGCTGGGACCTGGGTGGCCACCCCTGCAAAGTCTCAGTTTCCCCAAGTCAGCCGGTTGTACTCACTACTTCTGGCTCTGGAGGTGCAGCGCGGAGGGGGCTCTCGGGCCCCCAGGAGGTCCCCACGAGCAGTTCAAGTCGCCCAAGGGTCCAACTCCGTAGCACTGCAGTGGCCCAGGGCTGCCTGGAGGGGGTGGCGGGAGAGTCCCGTGGAAGGGGGTCAATTCTCCCGGCCGCCTGAACTGGCCCCCCCCCACTCCTGCCCACTGGGGAGGGCGATGCAGGGTCCCTGCCGGAGCTGAGCAGTAGGAAGGGGGCGCTGGATACCCCTCCCCGGGCTTCGGGCACGACGACTCCCCTCCCTCTGCCAGCCACATCCTGTTGCCACCCCAAGAGCCTCCACCCCACCCCTGGGGCCTCGGGCTCCCACCTCGCTGCCGACCCCCCCCCCGCGGTTCCCCAACTGCACTCTCGGCGCGGTCCCCACCCGCCGCCCCGGGAGGTGCAGAGGGGCGTCTGCACCTCCGTCGGTCGGTCCGCCAACTCGGGGTGCACCCTGAGGCTCTGCGCTCTCGTGGTGAGCGCGGCGCCAGAGCGCCCGACACGAGCTCGCTCCAGAACTCACCCTGGGGCCGACCCCGGTGGCACAGCAGCGACAACAGAGGCAGCAGCACCAGCTCCGGCCGCGGCCGGAAGGGAGCGGCCCGGGCCCCTCGCATGGCGCTCCCCCCACCGCGCCCCGAGTCCGGCCGGCCCTGCCCGGCCCTGCCCGGCCCTGCCCGGCCCGGCCGCTCGCCTCGCTCTCCGGCGCCGGCACCCAGGCGGCCTCGGGCAGCGTCCCTCCCCTCCCAGCCGCCTCCGCACCTTGCGCGCCGGGTCCCCGCCCCTTCCCCGGGGCGGAAAGTCCCCGGCAGCGCAGGCTGGGGCCGCGGGGAGGGAGGGGGAAACGGCCTGGGGCGCCTGGCGGGGTGCCGCGCGCCTCTCCGAGCCCCTGAAAGCTGTGCCCTCCCCGCCCCCCCCCCAACAACAACACTCACGCGGCAAAGTCCTTTGGAACTTTTATTATTGGGGTCGAAGAAGGTTCCGATCCGTCCTCCCCCACCGAACCTCCCACCCCAGACGGGTGAAGGGAGCCCAGGGGTCCCACCGCTATTCTAGGGGCCACAGCCTCAGAACCCCAGGCGGCGGGGCTGGAGGGGGAGGGGCCTGGGAGGCAGGGAGAGGCAATGAGCAAAGGCTGGAATGGCACAGGGGCAGGCGGTGGAAAAGTGGCCGCGGGTGGGGCGAGAGAGAAGCACAGTTTGGGCAAAGGGTTCCGTGTGGCCAGTTTCCATAGGATAGGGGCGCGGCTGCAGCAGGGAACAGTCTAGACCCGGCAAAGACATGATACCACCTAAGGAGAGGTCAGGGGTCAGGATCAGAGTTTCCCATTCGGCCAGTTAGGGGAAGTTTGCTCAGGTTTAAGAGAAGCTGGTCAAAGGTCAGGGTCATTTTGGGGGGGAGGGGCATGTCCAAGTGCACAGCGCCTGACTCCCGACTTGCTGATGAATGCGTGCATGAGGGGCCGGAGACAGGTGCCCAGCTGGTCCCTGGCAGGCCCCCCGGCCGCCCAGTCAGGGGTCTAGCAGAGGCTGCTGATTTCACTCTTACTGCACCCCCACTTGCAGCAGTTGCTGGAGAGGCCATCCAGGACGTCACGGCCACCACGCAGAGCCCCCTGAGTTCCCCGCCAGCCAGGTCGGTCTGCATAGAAAGCCCCGGGGTACTTGGGCAGGGCCAGCCACTCGCTGGAGGCTACCGCCTCATCCAGCTCACCGTCTGTGTCAGAGTCTGCATCTGGGAAGGTGAAAGATGAGTTAGTGCTTGGGCTCGGCTTCTGTCACACCCGGAGCCCGGCGCGGCTGCTCCTGTTCTTGCGATGCAGCTTCATGGTCAAACATTTTATTCCGTTCAGGCCTAGCTTCCAGTTTTGACAGGCAGATTATTCAACCTCACAGAGCCTGACTTTCCTCTCTCGTCATTTCTTTTCTCCTACTCTTTATTTATTGAGGACCTGATGGATAAGGACATGCGTTTGGGAGCCGAACTGACGAAGCACCAATCCAGCCTCTCTGAGTTATGAACCAGAGGAAATGAATTTATTTCCTCGACTCTTGGTGTCCTTGTCTGCAAAGTGGGGATAATAATAATTCCTGCCTTCTAGTGTTTTCTATGGAGTCGATGACAATTAATACCCATAGAAAAGGTGAGAACAGAGTCTGGCACAGAAGCACTCGCCATGTGCCAAACGCTGTGTTTTTGTTCTGAGAGAAAGACAGAGGATCCAAAGTGGGCTCTGCTCCGACCACAGAGAACCTGATGCAGGGCTCGAACTCACAAACTGCAAGCGAGATCACGGCCTGAGCCGCAGCCAGACGCTTAACCGACCGGGCCCCGCGGGTGCCCCCTGCCAAACACTGTTTTAAAGGATTTAGTGGATTAACTCCTTTATTCCTCACAGTGACAACCCCGTGAGGTGGGTGCAGCTCTCAGAACCCCCATTTTCCGGAGGAGACCACCGAGGCACGATTTTCGTGAACCAACTTCACGAGAGCATGCAGCTATGAAGCTCTGGTCTCCTACCTGAACCCAGGCAGTGGGTCCTCCAAGTCTGCCTTCGCATCATCATCATCATCATGAAAGCTTTTTTAAAAATTTTTGCCAGCCTCCTGCCCTTCCCGCAACTAGGTCATGTGCCCCCTGCTGGAGCCCACACTGAGACCCCCCCCCCCACCACCTGCGCGCAGGGTCCTGATCGGTTTTAACTCAGTGTTGCCACTTAGCCATCCTGGGAGATTCAGGGGACTGTGCCTCCCATTTGCGGATAAGGAGTCTCCGAGAAGGTAAGCGACGTGCTGGGGGAGTCACCGGCTGGGGGGCAGAATCTGGCCTGGTACACACCACAGCCCTCACACCACCTCCCCCAGAGCGTTGAAAAGCACTTTGATGTCAGTTTCTCAGTGGCGTCCCACCTCCCACCCGACGCCCTCCCCACCCTTAAGGCAGGCTCCTACACAGCAGGTGCTCCAGAAAGAGCGGCCGGTTCCCCGATGGCTTGCCACTTCTGTCCCCGCTCCGCAGCTCTGCTAACTGGCTCCGTCCAGCCTCGGCACAGCTTTGAGGCCTGGGCCGGTTTCCCCAGCTGTGTGTAACAGGACAGGGACTCCCCCGCCCCGGCCCTTCATCTCATCTCCGTCCCTGGCTCCTAGGACCATCCCACGTCCCATCCATGGTTCCCCCTCCTCCCCCCACTACCTCCCTCCCCGGCCTCACCGGCAGCTTCGTGGGCCAGGACGTCCGACCGTCTCCACCGGGAGCCCCCGCAGGTGAAGATGACCGCGCGGATGAATTCCCGGCCGCAGAGCTTCACACCGTAGGGTGACGCCCGGGCCTCGGCGCTCAGCCACAGCTCCCCGGCCAGCACCCACACGGCCAGCAGCACCAGCAGCAGCGAGCGCTTGGCCATGCTGGACAGGAACGCCCGGAGACGCTGGGGCACGGCGAGGCAGCTTCCCCGGGAGCCTGTGTCTCTGCTGCCTCCCGGCCCCCCATTTATACCTCCTGGCTCCCCCCGCCTGTCACGGAGAAGGCGAGTGACCTCCTTTATCTCCTCCAGCAGAGGGGAGCCAGGCATGCCCCCCCCCACCCCGACCTTTCCCGTCTCCAGGACCAAGTGATAACCTTTAACCAGGGATGGGGTGACGTGGCCCGGCTCACTGTCATCTTCATCAGAGCGGGGCGAGAAGGTCTCAGTTCGGCAGAGACCAGGAACCCGGAGCCCGCAAGACCCGAAGACAGGGCAGAGCCAGCTACCACCCCCCCCCCCAGGGCCGGCGCCCTCTGCGATAATGACGACGATGATAACGAGGGCTTCCGTAGTATGGGCCGCAAGGCCAGGCACGGCTCTGGGTGTTTCGCACCTAGTGACCTATGATAACGGTTCTCAAATGTGAGCAAGCCTCAGTGCCTCCTGGAGGGCCCGTTAAAACACAGATTCCCGGGCCCTACTCACAGAGCCGCTGAGAATCCGCATCTGCAACAAACGTCCAGGCCGTGCTGTTGCTGCGTTGCTCCAGAAACCGCACTTTTAATTTTT
Source organism: Paguma larvata (assembly GCA_030068075.1). Taxonomy (NCBI): domain Eukaryota; kingdom Metazoa; phylum Chordata; class Mammalia; order Carnivora; family Viverridae; genus Paguma; species Paguma larvata. Next base: position 9,629,154 of record CM057842.1, on the reverse strand, counting down.
TTTTTTAACATTTATTTATTTTTGAGAAAGGGGGTGGGGAGGGGCAGAGAGAGGGAGACACAGCAGGCACCTCGCCGCGACCGCAGAGCCCGATGCGGGGCTCGAACTCACAAACGTGAGCTCATGACCTGAGCCAAAATCGAGAGTCGGCCGCTCAACCGACTGAGCCCCCCAGGTGCCCCAGAAACTGCACTATTAAGACCCACTGGACTATGAGATTAGGACTGAGATTATCCCCCACGTTACAGATAAGGACACTGAGGCACACGGTGGTGACAGAAGGTGTCCAAGCTGGGCTAGTAAGTGGGGGCGGGGCTGGGGGTTCAAACAGAGCCATCTGACTCCAGAATCCATGCTCTCCAAGGAGAAATCTTTTTTTTTTTAATGTTTATTTATTTTTGAGACAGAGAGAGCATGAGTGGGGGAGGGGCAGAGAGAAAGGGAGACACGGAATTCGAAGCAGGCTCCAGGCTCTGAGCTGTCAGCACAGAGCCCGACGCAGGGCTCAAACTCACGGACCGCGAGATCGTGACCTGAGCCGAAGTCGGACGCTCAACCGACTGAGCCACCCAGGCGCCCCTCCAAGGAGAAATCTTAAAGATTATAAAAAATACATCGTGGGTACAGAATTTCAGTTTCACAAGGTGGAGAGTTCTGGAGACAGCGGTCGTAATGGTTGCATAACAACACGAATGTACTTAATGCCGCTGAACTGGACACTTAAAAGTGCTGAAGATGAGGGGCACCTGGGCGGCTCAGTCGGTTAAGTGTCTGACTTCGCAGTTCATGAGTTCGAGCCCCGCATCGGGCTCTGTGCTGACGGCTCAGAGCCAGGAGCCTGCTCCGAATTCTGTGTCTCCCCCTCTCTCTCTGCCCCTCCCCTGTTCACACTCTGTGTGTGTGTGTCTCTCTCGCTCTCAAATAAACATTAAAAAAAAAAGTGGTGAAGATAACTTCTATGTGTATTTTACCATTAAAAATAATTTTAAAATGTTTAATTAATATAATATGCATCTGGAAGCCACGGTGTGCTGGGAAGCATTTACCGATGAGTTCTCCAGAAGAAAGGAAAAAAAAAGAAAGAAAGGAAAAAGGCCCTGGTTTGTAGCAGTTGTTGGTTTCTGGCCAATTTCAAGCTACCCGTGTGACGTCAGCATGGTCAGCAGAGTCCCAAAAGTCAACCATCAGTTCTCGCGAGCGAGGATCAGCTGACTCCACCAGCATGTGCGGTTGAAAGAGTCACAAACACACCCCTGTTATTATTGCTCGGGTCAGGAAATGGGACAGGACCAGCGGCACACACATCCCCCCTTCATATCCTCTCTGTCGCAGGCCCTCCCACCCCCTGGAGGCAGCTTTGGTTGTCACTTTGCTTTTAGTTATGCTTCTGACGCTAACAAGCACATCTCTGGGGCAGGTGGTTCTTCGTTTCCTTCTTTCCTTTTCCGTTTCTCTTGCGTTCTTTATTATTATTATTTTGTTGTCGTTGTTTATTTTAGAGGGAGAGAGAACGGGAGGTGGGGAGAGCGGCAGAGTCTGGAGAGAGAGCATCTCAAGCAAGCTTCATGGTCAGCGCAGAGCCTGACACGGGGCTCGCCCCCATGACCCTGGGATCATGACCCGCGCCGAAACCAAGAGCCCGTTGCTCAACCGACTGAGCCACCCAGGAGCCCCATCAATTGAACTTTTGATCAAAGTCTGACACACCGAAGGGAAGGACACACAGATGGCTCGTGGACACCTGGAACAATTTTCACCGACGGAACACACTTCATAACTACGACTCGGGTCCAGAAACACCACTTCTAGCCTGCCTCCAAGACAGACGAATTAAGTTCCGCCTTTTGGGAAGGGAGAATTCGGAGGAATTTGCGGACATATGTTAAAACCTTTGGAAGAAATACTTGGGGGCGACGCAAAGATCTCGTTTCCCAGTTTACCCACTCATTTTAGTATTCCCGCGGTGTTTGTTTATTGGTAATTTTCCATTTGCCTCATGCCTTGCACATTTACTATTATTTATTATTTGGAATTCTGGAAGGAAGAGCTGTTCTGTCTCCAGTGATTTGTTTACTCGATCATTTATTTATACCAATATGGACTCGCGAACGGTTATTTTAGTCTTTGGGTTGTAATTCGATCCTATTGTTATTTATTTTGTGGCTCAAATTGTTCCAGCCGTGGCCATTGGGAGCTCTTGCAGTTGGCTCCTGCTCTAAGCATTTTATTTCAGGCACCGTCCTTTAGCCGGGACTCCGGTGCTGTTTGTTGGTTTGCTTTTGTGTTTTAGCGCTGCTGATTTTCTGGCACCCCAAGAAATTCAGGGCTCGCCTTGTGGTTTCCCTGCCCCGGTCCTAGAGTCGGCCACTTTCCTAAGGAGTCTGGGTTCCCTTGGATTGGAGAATGGCGATGGGAAGTCAGGATCTGGACACTCACTGAGTGTGCCCGTCACGACGGTGCGGGGGTGGAGAGGCATGTCATCGCTTCTAGGTCCTCTCGGCTGACAGAGTTCCTTTTAAAATTTGTATTTATTGGGGCGCCTGGGTGGCTCAGTCGGTTAAGCGTCCGACTTCGGCTCAGGTCATGATCTCACAGTTTGTGAGTTCGAGCCCCGCGTCGGGCTCTTTGCTGACTGGCTCAGAGCCTGGAGCCTGCTTCCGATTCTGTGTCTCCCTCTCTCTCTGCCCCTCCCCTGCTCATGCTCTGTCTCTGTGTCTCTCAAAAATAAATAAATGTTTTAAAAAATTTTGTATTTATTTATTTATTTTAATTATTGTATTTCATTTTTATTTTTGAGAGAGAGAGAGAGAGCGACAGGACATGAGCAGGGCAGGGGCAGAGAGACAGGGAGACATGGAATATGAAGAAGGCTCTAGGGGCTGAGCTGTCAGCAGAGCCCGACGTGGGGCTCAAACTCATGAATCTCGAGATCACGACCTGGGCGAAGTTGGACGCTTAACCACTGAGCCACCTAGGCGCCCCTATTTTCTTTTTATTTTTTTTAAGTTTATTTATTTATTTTTGAGAGAGAGAGAGAGCGCACAAGTGGGGGAGAAACAGAGAGAGAGAGGGAGACACAATCTGAAGCAGGCTCCAGGCTCTGAGCTGTCAGCACAGAGCCCGACACGTGGGTTGAACTCACGAACCATGAGATCATGACCTGAGCCAAAGTCGGACACATAACCGACTGAGGCACTCAGATGCCCAGCATCCATTTTTAAATTTTTTTTTAATGTTTATTATTTTTGAGACAGACAGAGACAGAGCATGAGTGGGGGAGGGGCAGAGAGAGAGGGAGACACAGAATCCGAAGCAGGCTCCAGGCTCTGAGCTGTCAGCACAGAGCCCGACGCAGGGCTCGAACTCACGGATCGCGAGATCATGACCTGAGCCAAAGTCGGACGCTCAACCGACTGAGCCGCCCAGGCGCCCCCATTTTTTTTTAAATATTGGGGTAAAATTCATATCCATAAAATTAACCATTTCAGTGATACATGCACATGTATGTCGATAGCACCATGCGCAACGGCCAAATCGCAGAAGCAACCCCTCGACAGACGTATGGAGAGACACTGGAATATTCTTCAGTCATAAAAAGGAATGAGGTTCTGATACACGGTACAGCGTGGTTGAACCTTGAAAACATCACACCGAGTGAAAGAAGCCAACCCGAAAGGTCACATATTGTATGATTCCGTTGCTCTGAAATACCCAAAGTAAGCACATCCACAGAGACAGAAAGCGCCGACCAGGGGTTGCCAGGGGCTGGGAGGAGGACAGAATGGGGAGCGATCACTCCTGGGTATCCCTTTGGGGGGATGAAAATGTTTGGGACAAAGGCCTGGTTGCACAGCATTGAGAATATCCTATAGGTCCTTGCGCTGTTCCCTTTAACATAGTTAATTTCACGTCACGTCAGTTTCACCTCTATTTAAATAAACAATACTAGGGGCTCCCATGATGGGCTGAGCTGGGTTGGAAACCCACCTTTGCCTCCTCTTTCCTGCTGCGTGGCCCTAGGCAGGGCGCTTACCTTGGTTTTCTCACCTGTAAAACCAGGAAGAGTCAAGGAGTGCATCTTCAAGCCCTCTGTGGCGGGCAGGAAGCGCTGCCTAATTCTGTTATTTCTCCTTGACACGTTCTCTTTGGATCCGAACTTTACTCCTTTGTCCTTTTCTTCATGACAAACTCCTGGCCTCCGTTGCCCCCTGTGGTGTCTTGGGCCAAGGCAGTGCTCCCGGAGGCGGGAGTCACGTCTGATAGAACTGCTTGGAAAGGGCTGATGAATCATATGCCCCCCTCCTCCCCCACCTCCTCTCCTCGCAGCCACTCTCCAGGGACACACCCTTCTGCCCTTCTCTCCATATCCCCAGTGCCCGGCTCAGCGGCTAGCAAAGGACAAACACGCCACGAAATAATCGCCGTCTGTCTGAATTTGACTGCCGGGCCCATACCCAGAAGGCTCTTTTGTGCCTCACACAGAATCAGTTCGGAGCCCAATATAGCTGCATTCAAATTCCAGTTCCTGTGTGAACTCAAGAAAGGCGTTACACCTCTCTGAATAAGTTGGGAAGTTGGAGCTAATGATCCTATTTCCTGGGGGCGCCTGCGTGGCTCAGTCGGTGAGCCTCTGACTTCAGCTCAGGTCATGATCTCACGGGTTCGTGGGTTTGAGCCCCGCGTCGGGCTCTCTGCTGTCAGCGCAGAGCGCGCTTCAGATCTCTGTCCCCCATTCTCTCTGCCCCTCCCCGTCCCCTCTCTCAAAAAGGAATAAACATTAAAAAAAGAAGAAAAATTTAAAAAATAAGCGTATTTCCCTCATGGGGCTGTTTGGGGACTTCGGTGAAATTGTGTAAAGGGCTTAGCCCCTCGCGTAGCCCACGGGAAGTGCGGCGGGTTGGACTTGACCTGCGCAAAGATACCTCCCCCGCGTCCTAACCCTCGGCAACTTTGAACACAGTAATATTTGCGAAAAGGGGCTTCGCATAATATGTCATTCAGGACTTTGAGATGAGCTCATCCCGGAGTGTCTGGCCGGACCCTAAATCCAGTGACGCAGGAGAGATGAGGCCACGTGATACACGGAGAAACTAAGTCATGTCTGGAGCCACCAGAAGCTGGACGAGAGGCGGAAGGGTCTTCTCCTAGAGCCTTCAGAGGGAGCATCGCTTCGCCGACCTTGATCTCAGCCTTCTGGCCTCTAGAACTGTGAGAGAAGACATTTCTGGTTTTGTAAGCCCCCCAGTTTGTGGCAACTGTAACACCAGCCATAGGAAACTAATAACATAAGACTTAGGAAACCCCATGTGCTACCAATATGATTATTATTTTCATCACCATTATTTTTTTTGGTCAGCATAAAAATGCACCCAATCCCAAATAAATGCACCCACTCCCGCCAAACTTGACTAACCCTGTCTCTGAATGGTCTGTACAGCCCGGTGCACCAAGCAACAGAAAGTATAAGATCGGCTGCAGTATCTGCCTCCCAATCTCAGCCCCCCCCTTCCCCTACGGGTAACTCACTGCTCTTAATCTCCTGAGTATCTTTCCAGAAATTCTGTGCACCTGTCCAAACAAATATGAATATAGGTTCTTATCCCCGCCCCTCCCCCACACTACTTACTTTTCCGTAAAAGGCAGCTTTTAAAATTGTTTAATTGTGGTGGGGCCCCTGGGGGGCTCAGTCAGTTAAGCATCCGACTTCGGCTCAGGTCATGATCTTGCGGTTTGTGGGTTCGAGCCCCGAGTCAGGCTCTGTGCTGAGAGCTCAGAGCCTGGAGCCTGCTTTGGTTTCTGTGTCACCCTCTCTCTCTGCCCCTCCCCCACTCACGCTCTGTCTTTCTCTCAAAAAATAAATTTAGAAAATGTTAATCGTTTATTGTGGGAAAAGATACGTAACATAAAATATATCATTTTAACCATTTTTTAATGTCTGGTTCAGTGGCATTATATCCATTGCATTGTTGTGCAGCCGTCCCCACCAGCCATCTTCAGAACTCCTGTTGTTTTTTTGTTTTTTGTTTTTTTTTAATTTTCTTAGCGTCTTTATTTATTTTTGAGAGGTATAGAGACAGAGAGCGAGCAAGTGAAGGGCAGAGAGAGAGGGAGACGCAGAATCTGAAGCAGGCTCCAGGCTCCGAGCTGTCAGCACAGAGCCCGACACAGGGCTCAAACTCACAGACCGTGAGATCATGACCTGAGCCGAAGTCGGCCGCTTAACCAACTGAGCCACCCAGGCGCCCCAGAACTCCTGTTGTTTTCATCTTCTCGGATGTTTTTAACATTTACTTATTTATTTTGAGAGAGAGAGAGAGAGAGAGCATCCCAAGCAGGCTCCACAATGTCAGCACAGAACTCGACCTCGGGCTCAGTCCCACGAACCGTGAGATCATGACCTGAGCCGATATCAAGAGTCCGGCACTGAACCCACTGAGCCACCCAGGCGTCCCTCTTCAGAACTCTTTGGTCTTCCCAAACTGAAACTCTATCCCCATGAAACACAAATTCCTCATTCCCCCCCTTCTGCTCAGGCCCTGGCACCCACCATTCCCCATTTCTGTCTCTTCGGATTTGCCCATTCTGGTACCTCGTGTAAGTGGACTCGTAGGGTATTTGTCCTTTTGTGTCTGACTTCTAGAACTTGGCACAATGTTTTCTTTCTTTCTTTTTTTTTTAATATTAAGTCTATTTATTTATTTTGAGAAAGAGACAGGGTGGGTAGGGGCAGAGAGAGAGGGAGAAAAACTTCCAAGCAGGCTCTGAACAGACACAGCGCAGAGCCCGATGCGGGGCTCGAACTCGCAAACCGTGGGATCCCTGACCTGAGCAGAAATCAAGAGTTGGAAGCTTTGGGGCACCTAAGTAGCTCAGTCGGTTGAGTGGCCGACTTCGACTCAGGTCATGATCTCATGGTCTGCGGGTTCAAGCCCCACATCGGGCTCTGTGCTGACAGCTCAGAGCCTGGAGCCTGCTTCACATTCTGTGTCTCCCTCTCTCTCTGCTGCTCCCCCGCTCATGCTCTGTCTCTCTCTGTCTCAAAAATAAATAAAAAAATAAAAAAAAAAAGTTGGAAGCTTAACTGAGTGAGCCACTCGGACGCCCTCTTTTCTTTCTTTCTTTTTTTTTTTAAGTTAATTTATTTATTTTGAGAGAGAAAGAGAGAGTGTGCATGAGCAGGGGAGGGGCAGAGAGAGAGGGAAACAGAGAATCCCAAGCAGGCTCCACGCTGTCAGTGCAGAGCCCGATGTGGGGCTCGAACTCACGAACCATGAGACAGTGACCTGAGCTGAAATCAAGAGTCAGACGCTCAACCAATCGAGCCACCCAGGCGCCCTGGGCACAATGTTTTCAAGTTCGGCCATGTGGTAGCATGTGTCAAAATTTCAGTTCAGGGCAGCACGCTTTAGGCATCCTGCTACACCTTGCTTCCTAACCCCCCCCTCCCCCCACTTAACACCAAATGCTGGCGCTCTCCCCATATGGCGACTCTCTTCACACACCTTGTTACTTTCCTGCCGCTGGGCGGGATTCTGCCGGGTGGACGTCCCATACTCGCTTTCGCTCCCAGAGACAGACATTTTTATCCGTTTGTTCTTGAGCTAACGCTGCAGTGAAAGCCCGTGTAGAAATGTCATTTCACACATATGCAAGCGTATCGGTAGAAAAATTTCCCAGAGTGAGATTTCCGGATCGAACGATATGTGCATTTGTGCTTTTTATATAGAATCCCAAATTTCCCCTTGGGGGGGGTAGATTAATCCACACTCTCTCCAGCAAGTAATGAGAGTTCTGCGTCTCTATGGCCTCACCAACAGAGCGTGTCAACCTTTGGATTTTTGCCAACATAACCGGTGGAAAACGGTAACTCGAAATAGAGAAAATTTGCACTTCCCTTGCATGAGTGTAGTGGAACACACGCCATGGGCTCAAGAGCTGTTACGGTTTTCTCTTTCCTCTCTGGTCACCTTCTTCCCCCGTTATTTTTGAGGTTGCTGATCTTTTTGTTCTTGATTTCTAGGAGTTCTTTATATATTAAGGAGATGTACTGTCTGGTTATCAAATGAGTTGTAAATATTTTCTCCAGGTTTGCCATTTCTCCGAACGTTTAAACGAATTAACTCTACATTCATTGACGATTTGATGACTGCTGGGTTTTATGGTAGGTGCTTTAAACACACTATCTCATTTCGACCTTATCCAACGTGCATCTCTGAAACACAAGGGTATTTATACGCTGACAAATATACAACCATTCTTCAGTATTATCTTACACCAAACACATATTCAAATTTCCCCGAGTCTCTGAAATGTCTTTTCAGAGTTGATCTAGAGCCCAGACCAACAGAACTTTCTACGATGGTGGGAGTTTTCTATATCTGGGCCTTCCAGCATGGTAGCCACCAGCTGGCTATGGAGTGCTTGAAATGTCTCCCATAGCAAAGAGGAACTAAACTGTTCATTGTTATTTTATTTTAGTTACTTGTATTTTTTAAAGTGTATTTATTTGTTGTGCGTGAGAGAGTGTGTTAGAGAAGGGGGGAGGGGCAGAAAGAGGAAGAGAGGAATCCCAAGAGGGTGCTGCACTGTCCTCGCGGATCCCGACGCGGGGCTCGAACTCACGAACCGTGAGATCCTGACCTGAGCTGAGATCGAGAGTCTGGCCCTTAAATGACCGAGCTACCCAGGCATCCCAAGTTACTTTTAATTTTAATAGCCACATGGAAAATTACTAGTCAATATCCCTGACAGACGCGGGTGCAAAAACCCTCAACAAAGCATGAGCAAATTGAATTCAACAATACATTAAAAGGATCACACGCCATGATCAAGTGGGATTTATTCCGGGGATGCAAAGATGTTCAGTGTCTGCAAACCAGTGTGATGCACCAACACGCGGGAGGATAAAAATCATAAACGAGGGGCGCCCGGGCGGCTCAGTCGGTCAGGCATCCAACTTCGGCTCAGGCCATAATCTTGCAGTTTGTAGGTTGGAGCCCCGCGTTGGGGTCTGTGCTGACGGTGCAGAGCCTGGAGCTTGCTTCGGATTCTGTGTCTCCCTCTCTCTCTGCCTCTCCTCTGCTCACGCTCTGTCTCTCTCTCTCAAAAATATAAACATTAAAAAAATAAACTTAAAAAATCATAAACGATCATCTCAATACATGCAGAAAAGCATTTGACAAAATCCAACATCTTTTCATAATGGAAACTCTCAACAAGCTGGGCCTAGAGGAGACGTAGCTCAACATAAGAAAGGCCGTCTACGAGAAGCCCACAGCTAACACCACTTCGGGCTCTGTGCTGACAGCTGGGAGCCTGGAGCCTGCTTCCGATTCTGTGTCTGCCTCTCTCTCTCTGCCCTTCTCCTGCTCACACTCTGTCTCTCTGTCTCTCAAAAATAAATAAACGGTAAAAAAAATTAAAATCTGTCTTCCCAACCCAAATACATCGAAGCTCCATTCACCGTCTCCATTCCTCGCCTCCCAGTTGGCCCTCAGCCTTTCGCCACCTGCTCTAGGCTCCCCAACTGCCAGAGAGCCTGGGTCTCACCCAGCCCCGTCTCTCCCCAGACACTAGCACACACCCTCACCGGTCCAGGCAAAGCCCTCGTTGGTGTAATTTCCTCCCAGAGGACCAATTCCTCGCTCTTCCCAAACCACTGCCCAGAATCTCGAAGACATTTGCCCACGCGTTCCTGAGCAGGTCCGCGCCGTTGAGATGTACAGTCGTGTATGTATATATGCTCACCGTGTACGCGTGCGCAAGCGTGTCGTGACCGGCCCGGTGGTATTGTGTCCTGGATTTCCGTCTCTATCCTTTTAGCTCAGGGATCCATTGCCTTTTCGTTAAGAGAGTCGAAGCAGTTATTAACTGATTTCCTTCGGCCTCTTCCCACAGAAACTTGTCTCACCACCTGGGCGGGGGATGGGACTAGGTTGACACAAGTTCCTGTAGGTCTGTGTTGCCCCAAGCATTTTCTCTCAAAGCCCAAGTACTCAGGGAATCCCCTCTCGGATTTTTTTGAAAGTTTATTTATTTATTTTGAAAGATGGGGGGAGGGGCAGAGAGAGAGGGAGAGCGAGAGAATCCCAAGCAGGCTCCACGCAGGCGGCACAGAGCCCGATGCGGTGCTCGAACTCACGAACCTCAAGACGGTGACCTGAGCTGAAATCAAGAGTCAGAGGCTTAACCGACGGAGCCGCCCGAGCGCCCCTCAGATTTTTGTGTGGTTTTTTTTTTTTTAATTTTTTAAATGTTGATTTATTTTTGAGAGGGAGACAGAGTGCAAGCAGTGGAGGGGCAGAGAGAGAGGGAGACACAGAATCCGAAGCAGGCTCCAGGCTCCGAGCCGTCAGCACGGAGCCCGACACAGGGCTCGAACTTGTGAACCATGAGATCATGACCTGAGCCGAAGTCGGACGCTTAACTGACTGAGCCACCTGGGCGCCCCTGTTAGTTTGCAAATCTCAGCTCATTCCTGTTTCCGTCTTTCCCCCACCTTTTCCTTTGACTCCAATGATGCCATACCTTCAACAGTGGTTTCCCAAGATCACGTCACCTCCTCAAAACCCTGCTCGCGACATATTTCCCCCAACCCGTCGGACTGGCGTCCTCTAGATCCCATTTTATCCAGGGAGAGATCTGCACGGTATTCATACCTTTACCAGATTTTTTTTCTCTTACCCTATTGTGTCGCCTGAAAAGTGAGAACCAGCCTGCTAATCATAACACTTAACGTATAATAAGCCGAAACGCGCCAGCTTTTAGGACGATTCACCCGGGAAACTGGAGTCTCTCTCGTTCGCATTCCAACGCGCCAAGGGTCAGATTCTCCTTACGGCTGGCGCATTCGTAGACAGTTTCAAATTTCTTTTTTTCCCTCTCTTTTAGCAACACGCCGTGGAGATCTCTTTCTCTTGCCACTCGGGGCAGGAGCAGGGTTGCCGTGTCTTAAAATGCCACGGTGCCCGGGTGCCACCCCGTCGGCCCTGCGTTTTGTAAGAGCCACTTTGCTACTTCGCTTTCGCTGTTGGCTGGGGAGTCGAGATCACTCGGCCTTCTTCGTTCGCCTCCCGAGAAAGATGGACACGCTCACTGCCTCCAGCCGCTCACCTCGGTGAGTGAGCTCCCCGGGTGCGAAACTTTCAATGAATATAAAAATTCGGACCCGAACCGCCAAGTCACGGTTCTCTTGGTTGAACAGAGACCCAATGACTGGCTTAAATAAGAGACAAGGTTGGTCTCAGCGGCCGGATAGCTGGGAAGCCCACACCCTTCTGTCCGTCGCTGTACCGTCCTCCAGGGTGGCATCTCCAAGGACATTTGTCTAGAGACAAACTTGCGTCGTCATACCTGGGTGGGGGAGGAGGCTGCTGGCATCTAGTGGGTGGCGGCCAGGGACGCTGCTTAATATCCTACAAGGCACAGACAGGACGGTTTCCCATCATGAACAATCTGGCCCCAAGAGTCGATGGTGCCGCCTGCCCTAGAAAAGTGCCCCCTCCCTTTTTTTCACGACTGACTTGTTGAAGAGATGGGGACAGTTGTCATGTGGTACACACACACACACACACACACACACAACCCCCCCTCCCCGATTTGTCTGTTGCTTCCTGATATTGTCATTTAACTTGGTTCTCTACCCTTTCCATTTCCTGCAAGCTGGAGATCAGGTTGAGAGACTCGAGCAGAGTCAGGTTTAACGTTTTGGCAAGACGTGTCCTCGGGGAAGCTGTGGACTTCCTTTCGCGTCACACCAGGAGGCCCAAGGGGGCGCGGGTCCCTTTACTGGGACGCTGAGCTTCCTTGCGCGGCGGCAGCGAGTGCTGGTGACAGCCTGACCCCCGTGACGAAGACCACGCCCCTGCGCCCAGTGAGCCATCAGCGCGCCCTGCACACAGCTGGTTCCCCATCATCCATTCGCCTGATGCTTTCTGATGCCCGGCGATGACCGTTCCCCCGATCAATGATTTCCTTGGCTTTAGCAAAATGGCAATTTTTCTTTTTCTTTTTCTAAGTTTATTTTGAGAGAGAGAGAAAGAGAGGGAGGGGCAGAGAGAGAGAAGGAGAGCGTGAATTGCAAGCAGGCTCCGCACTGTCAGCGCAGAGCCGGACCGGGGGCTCGAACTCAACAAACCGCGAGATCGTGACCTGAGCCCGAATCAAGAGCTGGCCGCTCGACCGACCGAGCCACCCAGGGGCCCCTAAATGGCTTTTCTTTCTTATTCTCGCATTCCTTCTGAATTGTTAAAAAAGTTGATGTATTTTGAGTGAGAGAGAGTGCAGGTGAGGGGCAGAGAGGGTGGAGGGAGAGAATCCCAAGCAGCTTCCTCGCCATCAGCGCCGAGCCCAATGCAGGGCTCGAACCCACGAACTGTGAGGTCATGACAGACGAGAGCCCGAGAGCCAGAGGTTCAACTGACTGAGCCACCCAGGCGCCCCGTCCGTCTACATTTTTAAGCCGGCCGTCTTCTTGGGCTGTTTAGTGACCACTACAGCTAATACTGGGGCAGCAAGACCATTCTTAATTCCTTACTTTTAATTACCAACGTTTCATCCATTTAACAGGTGTTTTAAGTTTATTTATTTCGAGAGAGAGAGAGAGAGAGAGCGGGAGAGAGAAAGAGAGAGAGAGAGAGAATCGCAAGCAAGCTCCGAGTCATCACCGAGGGGCCCCACCCGGGGCTTGATGCTGAGAACCATGAGGTCATGACCTGAGCTGAAATCAAGAGTTGGGGACACTTAATGGACTGAGCCGCCCAGGCGCCCCTAATTACCAATGTCTCAGAAAGGAGTTGGTCCAGAATTACTTCCAATGGTATAATGTGTGTTTTTAACGTTCAAATTGGGGCATAACATACATAGAGTACACAGATTTTGAATGGAGAGCTCAGGGAATGTTTCTATCTATATACCCATGCAAATACTAGCGGATAAAAAAATAAAATAGAACATTCTAGCCCACACTGCCTTCCCTGCTTATCATGAATATTTGTGATCCAAGAAATGATTTCCAGGCTCGGCTGTGCTCATTTGGGGTTTAGGGACTTCGGGAAGGTGGGGAAATGGGGGGGATGTGGAAATAGGGCTTCTAGTCCCCACTCCATACCCCCCCACCCCCCCCCCCACCCCCACCCCCCCACGCACACAGGGCTGGCCCCGGGACCTCCACCTGTCTCACAGAGGCGGCTGCAGAGCTGAGGGACTTGCTCAGCCGGCCGGGATTTATCCTGGCCACCTGAGGCATGGAAGTCTCATTAATGCTTGGGTGCACTTGTCAGGGCTGGGGCTCAGCCGGCATCTCCAGGCCGATTGAAACTGCTGTTGCTTCTCCTCTTCCGCCAAGGGTCACACCCAGGGGGATCGAGGCACATCGGAAAGGCCCAGAAAAGGAAGCAGGCTGTCTGGGCTCGGCTGCCTCCCTGCCCCGTGGGATCCCGGAGGAAGCCACTGCCACCGCTGAGATTCTGTTTGCGTACCTGTCTAGTGGGGGGAATATTCCACTTTGCTGGGCTGTTGGGAGGATTTCTGGGGAATCACCTGCCTACCTTTCTTTCTCTGACCTCGCCTCCTGACACTTTTCGTCTTTGCTCATTCTGCCCCAGCCGCCACCTCCTCCCCCGTCCCGCCCCCCGCCTTGCCTCTGCAGTTCCCTCCACCTTGGTTTTTATGGGGTTTGCTTCTTCTCACAGCTCAGGTTGTTCGCAGGACCCCTCCTCAGGCGACAGGCTACTGCGTCCTGTCGCTCCTCTCCCATCCCCTCCTATGCCACTCTTAACAGCCCTTTATAAATCTATCTTATGCATTCGTCTCACTAATAACGGTGTCTCTGTTAGTAAAATGCAAAGTCCAAGGATTTGTCTGCTTTCTTTACTTTTACAGCCCGGGCCTGGCACACAAGAGGCGTGAAGTTGGTGGAATCAGGAAACAGAAGCTCAGAGACAGAGCCACTTTTTCTCATTGTCACACAGCAGGACTGCAATTAGAACCAGGGGCTCTGAGCTTTGTCGTTCATTTTCCTGTCTCTGGCGGAGCCCACGGCAGCAAAATTGAAGGCGGTGGCCGGGGGCGGGGGGCGTGTGTCAAAAAACTCATTTATCAAGATAATTAATATTTTGAGAAATCAAAATTAATGCAAAAAATTCGATGATTAAAATTCGTTTTTAAAAAAGTAAAAGACAAGATTCGATCCTGCACTTGCGTGACTCACCGCATCTTAATCCCAGTCCTGGCCGGATTAATTTTGATACCTAAAAAATACTGGATAGAATGTCATATATCTTGATGATTGAGTTTTTGCGCCCTCAACCTAGTCTCGACCCGCTTCTGTCTCTTCTCTCCTGGAGAAACTGAGGCAAGGAGGACGGTGGCGGGGGGGGGGGGGCGGGACGGAGGGGAAGAGCGACGGGGTACGTGTCGAGCTCCCCGTGAGCAGCCCGAGCTCCCCTGGGGGGTGCTGGGCGCCGACCTTTGCTTATCGCCCGCGCTAGAAGCCACTAATTAAGTCCTCCGCTTGCAGGAGACCTTTCCCGGGGCCGTCCGCACCGCCTGCGGGGCCGAGATAGCCGCGGTTGTCCCGGCAGCGGTGACCTTTCCCGGCCCGATTGGAGGGGGAGGCGGGAGCGCTCGCGGAGGCTGGGTCTAGGCGGAGGTGGCGGAGGAAGTTTGCTCAAGGGATGGGACCTGGGATCGAACCCGGGATCGAACCCAGGCTTGACTCCTCACGACCGTCTCACCATCATAGGGCAATGGGGGGGAGGGGGAAGAACGCCCAGTGACGTCATCGAACCCCCTAGCCCCGCCCCGCCGCTGACGTCACAGACGAGCCGCGCGCGTCACCGCATTCCTCCCGTGACGTGAGCGCGCGAGGCCAGGAACTGACCCACCGGGGAAGGAAGAAGTCTGAAGGAAGCAGCTTTCCTTTCTCGCCTTTTATAGTTGGTAAGGCGTTTAAAGTACGCAGAGCGGACTACCACTCCCAGCTGGCCTTGCGTGCTGCGCATGCGCACGGCTTCCAGCTAGAGAGCGCGGCAAACCTTTGGAATAGATTGACATCCCTTTAGTTGAACCATAAGGCAGGTTTTACAGCAGCGAACCAATCCCAACCCCGCAGACCCCACCCCTTTATTCTTAGGCCGCTGCTTCCTTGCGGGAGTGACGGGTTCTTCTGCCTTTGAGGGTTCAGTTTCCTTTGATGGACATTCATATCGATGAATCAGAGCGCCGAGAAGTCGAGAGGGTGTTGAAAAGCGTGACCTAGGACCAATAGCTTAGCAGCAGGACCTAGCGCCGTCCAATCACTTCTCCCGGCGCCGCCAATCACCCGGGACTCCGCCCCCGCTCATGACGTGTGTAGGGTGGGTAGCAACAGTTGCCCCGGTGAGGGAAACGGAGGCGCCATAGCCACGGTAGTCGTGGCGACCAAGCAACCCGGCAACGCGAGTCAACAACAACAACCGCCCGGCCGACCCCCACCCCCACCCCCCCTTGCCCGGCCCGGGGACCCCGGCACGTTCCGTCCCCCTCCCAACATCGCCTCTGAGACCTCTGGAAAGCCCTTCTGCGGACAGAAGTAGGAAGAAGCCGAGGTAACCCGGGCGGCCCTGGGGTGGCGGGCCCGGCCAGGGAGGGCGGCGGGGCCCGGGTGGCGGGTGTCGCTGTAATCATAGTCCGGGGGGAAGGGGCGGGCGGTCAAAATGGCGGCGGCGACTGTCGGGGCCGTGGGGGAGGGGGCCGGGGCCCGGCTGGGGCGACACCACCCGCCCCTGGGGTCCGGGGCCCAGCCCCCGCGAGGGGCGGGCGCTAGCAGGCCGGCGGCGAGTGGAGGTCGGCTGGACGGGGCGGGGGGCTTTTATATGTTGGGAGGCGCGGAGAGGCGGGCCTGGGGAGGCTGGGCCAATGGGAGCGAGGGAGGGGCGAGGCGGGGCCGAGGTGAGTGGGCGGGGCCAGGTCGCAAGGTGTGGGCGGGGCCGGCGGGTGCGGGTGGCGGGGGAACCGGGTGGGGCAGCTGCCGCCAGGGCCTTACCGCCTCCCAAAGGGATGGGAGGCCACCTGTGCCGCGTCGCTGTAGAAGCCAGCTCCCCCGGTCGTTCCCAGTGCTCACTGTCTGCCACATCTGAGGCCTCAGTTTTCCATCCTGTGAATTGGGGAGAATCATTGCCATCGTCCCCCTTCTGCCTTTCAGGGATTTCTGACTCCTTTCAGGAATTTCTCTAGGCCTCATCTTTGAACTTTTACCCCGATGTGCTGTTTTTGAATATGGTTCGATAGAACTGTTAGCTAGCCTGGATTTCAACACTGCCGTCTGCTCCTAAATCTGCCTTCTTCTCTCTGAGAGAAAGCAAAGGAAAGCAAAGTTTCATGGCGAAACTGGGGGCTAGGACTAATGACTTCAGCCGGGAGGATTTGGTTTGCAGAAATCAAAGCCCATGGCAGGGGAGGAGCGATCTGGGGTGACAGAGATAGAAGAACAGAAACTTGATTGCTTCTCTGTGGGCTGCTCCCTGAGACCTGGAACTGTCCCCCCGCTGGAGGACTCGCTTCCGGAGACGGGATGATTTCTAACCTTCCTGCCCATCAACGTCTCCCTTTCTGGGAATGGGAAGCAAATGGCGCCCGAGGAAGTTTCTTAGATTTCTTAAGCTGCTTCTCTCGGCCAGACACATGTTTTTGTGTCGATCAAGTTGGTGTCAACTGGGTCACATGTCGCTGAGGAGGTACCAGCCTCCGGAGCCACGTGGGCGGGAGCGGCACGCCAAGATTAGAGGAAAGGGGACGAGTTGCTTGTTTGTCACGGGAGAATCCCAGCGACTGCTTTGCCGGGCGACGGGATCTGCCAGCTCGGGGAAGAATTTATTTTTTTCTGGCCAAGTCCCCTTTGCTGGTTCTCTGTCTTGCTTTGGAGCCGGGCATCAGCAGAGCGGAGCGGCGGCGTGCAAACCGTAGCCGTTTTCTTTTAAAATCAATAAACTTCAAAGAAGAGGATCCTCTCAGGCTCTCCTAAAGCTTTCCGTCAGGAATTTGAGACGAGGGATGGGGGGTGGGGGGGGGTGTCTCACTTCTCAGGGACTTTTTCTAGACCAGGCCCTCTTTGAGAGGCGACAGGACCCCTTGAAAGTTCAGAAAGGCAGAGGTCAATTTCCAGTGCAAATCTGGAAACACCAAGCCTCTAGCCAGGTCATCGCCACCTGTTGGAAAGGCAAACTTTGAACCGAAGGTGGGGTTAGCAATGATCTAGTCTTGTTAGTCTTGTTAACTGCCCCCCCTCCCCCCCCAGGCCATAACTTTTATATATGAAGGCTCAAGCCCCGAGGGGTCTTTCGAGTAGGGTGGAGAGCACTGGTTTGTTTCGCCTGTGAAAGCGATCAGCTGCCTTCTCGCAGTCAGCTGCTTTTTCGCCACGTGCCCTTGGATGAGTTACTGTGCTGCTCTGGACCTCAGTTTCCTTTGGTCCAAGCGAGGGATCCTCAGCGTTGGCAATCCTCTTAATCTCACGTTCCCGGGCCGCGGATCCGATAAAGGAATACAGGTCGAACACCAAATGCATAGTAACTGCTGACGCCGTGTTAGCTGCCGCTGTTATCATCATGATTGGCCTCTCCTGCTCAGCCCTCTGAATTACAGCGCGCGCTTGTATTTTTATCATTTTGAATTGGGTGAGAGCCTAGTGGCTTTAAAGGTTGACTCACTTGCTGGGCTGTGTGGGCAGATGACAAGAGAGCCCAGGAAGCTAGATACCGGGACTCCAGTTTCTAGTGGGAAAGTGTCAGTCCCCTGGCTCCGGAATCGCCCTTCTCCCGCTTCAGGACACTCGCCAAACAGAAAACTCATCCCGGGCCTGAGCCCAGACTCAGCCCCAAGGCTCCCAGGAGGCAGCTGGGCGAGCCAGGGATGTGGGTGTCGTGGGAATGGTGTCTCTGGGGCTGAAGTCCTTGCCCTCCCCTCCCCTCTGAGCGTCCTGGGGACGGTCCGGGCAGACCTCCCCAGGGACGCAGCCTGCAGATAGCAACTGCATGCACGCGGCTCACTCTTCTCAGGCTGGGGAGCCCGTTCTGGACCAGGGGGCGTCGCCCAGCCCCACTGCATGAGCCTGCTGCTGGCAGGCAGAGGCAAGGGGCGGTACCTTTTCCACAAGGCCTCGTCAATTGGTAGATTCCAAGTGACCTTTGACACTCATTAGCAGTGTGCTCCTGGCATGTGGACACTCATTTGACGGTAAAAGTTGAGCCCCTGCTGCGTGCCCGCCAGTGTTCTAGGAGCTGGAGATCAGTGATGGGCGAGGCAGACCGGGTCTCTGCCCTTGGAGAGCTTGCGTTTCTGGTCACGGAAGGAAGAGGAACTGTGAATAAGAGAATGAGGGGGGCGCCTGGGGAGCTCAGTTGGTTAAGCGACCAGCGCATTGGGTTCTGGGCTCACTGAGCAGAGTGGGCTTCGTATCCTCTGTCTCCCTCCTTCTGCCCTTCCCCTGCTCTCTTTCTCTCAAAACTAAAATAAAATAAAATAAACATTAAAAAAAAAGAAAAGCAAACAAGGAAATACAGGCCCAGGAAGAAAATAAAGCAGGAACGTGTGCTTCAGAGTGCTTGGGGTGAGAGGCACACTTGAGACCCGAGAAGGTGACATATAAGCTGAGACATGAATGATACGAGGCAGCCTGTAGTGGAGAATGGGAGTAGAGGTCAGGAGAGCATGTCGGTCAGGTGGAAGAGTTGGTGCAAAGATCCTGAGGCAGGAGGACGCGTGGCACATTCTCAGAGCAAGAGCCAGTTTGACTAGAACATTCAAAGCGAGAAAGGGAGAGACTTGAGGGGCTAGTCTCAAGGCCCCAGACGTCTCAGGAAGGGCTCTGGATTTTATTTAGTTTCTGTGATAGGAGCCTTGGAGCCTTCTGAACACAGGAGCAACAAGATAGGATGTGTGTTTTCGAGGGATCGGAAAGACCGTAGAGACAAGACTGGAGCTAGGAGGCAGCAACGAGCACGTCGTGGGGGTCCGACAACTCAGATGGGCTGGTAAGAGTGGAGAGAAGCGTCCGGCCTTAGGATCTGTTTTGGAGGAATTATTGAGAAGTCTTAAAACCTAACTGGATATAGAGGATCGAGGAAACACACATCATGATACTAAAATTCCCTGTTCCCCTGCAAGTTCCCCACTGAAGCCATTCTGCAGATGAGGAAAGGGAGTTTGCTTTCCGTTTCCTTAGGAGGGCCTTGTCCGAGACGTAAACCGTTTGGTTGTAGAATCTGGCATCCAGAACAGAGGTCGGCAAACTATGGCTGCCAGCTGGTTTTTGTGGCCTGTGATCTAAGAGTGATTTTTACACTTAAGAGATCGGGCGGGGGGGGGGATATTTTATGGGGTGAATAAAATGTCATGCCGTGATACTATATGAAATTCAAATCTCGGTATCTATAAATAAAGTTTGATTAACATAGAGCCGTGCTCCTTTGTTTACATACTATCAAACGGCAGAGTTGAGTAGTTGCAACAGAGGCTGCCTGCCCACAGATTGGTTGATTCAATGTTTGATGCAAACATTCTCCAAAAACGAATACCGACTTTGAAAGATAGATACAGCCATCGGTGCTTTTCTTGGCAGGTTCATTGCCAAGGAGCAGCTTTGCCGAGCGATTCCCTTGTTTTGTGTGCCCTTCTCGGTGAAGAAAGGGGTCTCGTGCTGTATAAGTATCTGTGACTTATTTCTGTCTAGAGAGCACCCCGTAGAACAGTGCTTAACCTAGTCATCCACAAATGGAAAGGAAAGGGCTCCCTGGTCAAATAATTCTGGGAAGCTTCGGGTTCCTGTATTGCCCTTCCTGGAGACTGCCCGACAATGACAGTGCTGAGACGGCGTCCAATAGAGACGCTGGTTTAACTCTTTCATTAATCTCCCCTTCTCCTTTTCAAAAAAAATTTTTTTAACGTTTATTTATTCTTAAGAGAGAGAGAGAGAAACCGACTCTGAGTGGGGGAAGGGCAGAGAGAGGGAGACACAGAATCCGAAGCAGGCTCCAGGCTCTGAGCCGTCAGCACAGGGCCCGACGCGGGGCTTGAACTCACAAACAGTGAGACCATGACCTGAGGTGAAGAAGTCAGATGCTCAGCCGGCTGAGCCACCCAGGGCCCCTCCCTTCCTCCTTTTAAAGTCCTCTCCTTCGGGAGGTACCCCAGGAGCGAGCTCTGGAGGGCCCACAAAGCCCCGGCCGGGGTTTCTCACAGAGGTCCCCCCCACCACCACGAGATCCCCACCTGCTTCAGAATCATCTTGCGGGGAGTTGGCTCAAACAGCAGACTCTGGGCAGTGGGGCCCAGGAAGCTGCATTTAACTAGCTCCCTAGGTGACCCCGATGAACACCAGGGTCGGAGGCCCCCTGGGCACCTCTTCCTAAGAGCCCGAGGAAGGTGCGTGTCTCCTTCCCCCTCCGTCTCCGCCCAGCGCGGGTATTTGCTCAGCGGTCATGAGAATAGTGTCTTCCACCTCCGTGCCTCCTGGGTGCTGGCCTTGTCTCTCGGACCTTGGTGTTCTCCTCGTCCCCAGCTACAGATGGGGAAACTGAGGCCCCGGGGCAGGTCAGTAACCTTCATGAATTAAGAGACCAGTCAAGGGTCACGTCGAGGTGGGTCTGACGCCGAACCGACAATCGGTGATCAGCAGCAGTGACTTGAGCCCCTGAGCTCGGCCAGAGTTTGGACCCGATGGCGTGAGGAGCCCCGTAAGGCAGCCCCCCCGCCCCCTCCTCCGAGGCCGGCACGAAGGAGTTTGGGAGGGCAGGGGCTGCAGGAAGATGACTTTTTCTTGCATGTGGCCCATGTTCAATCGCTGTGGGCGGGGCTTAGGTGTCCCCATCTGAAAAACAGGGAAGACGCTGTCTGCTGACTGTGAGAAGTAAGTGAGCCCTGTGCCTGGCTCCCGGGGTGGGGCCAGGGGTTACGAGCACACGTCTGGGGATCAGAGAGACCCGGCTTCAAATCCTCTTCTTCCCAGTCGCTGGGCACCCTTTGCGTGGCCTCGCTCATCCGTAGAATGGCCCTGGCGGCTCCTGCCTCGTGGGGCCGCCGTGCAGAGGGGATCGCAGGCCCCAAGTCGTTTCCCGTGCAAACCCCGCTCTTCGTCACCAGTGGCTGAAGGGCCACCTGTGGGCGCGCGATGGCGCATGGGCGCTCGAGGGTCGGTGCAGAAGCGCCTCTGGTTCAGTGGCCAGCGGGGCCCGGGGTGCCCGCAGGTGTGGCAGGCGACCCGAGGCAGGGCTGACAAACTCCACTACTTCCCGGGGCCAGGCAGGGGCCTCGAAGATACGGGGGCTGGAGCTTCTGTTAACCGCGCCAGTGTTTGTTCCGCTGTCCTCGGGCGCTCGGGAGTCTGACGGCACCGTTAGCGTGGGCGGCGGCGGTGGCGGGGAAACCGCTTGCCCGTCTTCTGATGAGGCCCGGGCTCGGTGAGGGGGAGGTGGGGCTCTCCGGGGTGGGGCTCAGCACTGCTGGTGGGGGGGTAGTCAGCTAGAAGGGACCGGGCTCATCAGGAGGGGTGGGGTGCCCAGCCCAGTACCTGGGAGCAGGACCACGACCCCCGAGCAGCCAGAAAAGCTGCCTCTGCCTGGTCGGGCCGGCCCCCGCTCTGAGGTCAGCAGTGCCCGCTGGGCCCGCTCCCAGCCCGGTGCCCCTAGACTCAGGAGGGCGCTCCTCCCGGGATGAGCTCACATCTGCTGCGGTAACCCTGAACGGCCCACTCGAGGGCCCTCGTGGCCGCAAGCTGCTCTGAGAGCTCTTTGGACCCCCTCGTCTGGCGCCCCACTGGGAATGATCCTCAGCGGGGATCCGAGCCCAGACGGCAGGCCTGGAGGGACCTGGGGGGCAGGCTGGCCTCGACTTTAGCTTCCTGCAGTTAGCCAGCTACTCAGGTGCTCGGAATGCCCGCGACTCAGCCTCGGCGTGCTGTGTGGCCTGGGGCGAGCTCCTTCACCTCTCTGAGCCTCAGCTCCTCATCTGGCAGAGCGGACCCAAACCCAAGCATGGCTCTTGCCAAGTCGAAAATGAAATAATGGAGAGAAAGCGCTCAGCACAGTGCCCCGTCTGCAGGAGCCCTCGGGAGAAATGTACCGTTTGTGGGCGAGGGCCCAAGACCCCACTCTCCCTCACCCTCCTTTGACACAGGGGTCCCCCAGGCACCAGAGGCTGGGAAGGAAGAAGGCAGAAGCTCTGGACAGGGGTGAGTGGAAGAGGCGTAGGCCGGCCCCGGTCCATAACCAGTTCCCCCACAGTGACGGGCTGGTTGTCTCTGGCCACCAGCCTCAGGATTTAATTAAGTTAGTGATGAACTTAACCGTGTCTCTAGGGAGCCAGGAGCTGCCCCTGGTTTCCTCTGCCTGTAGATTAATTCTCGTTTTTCCTTCTTTTGTTTTTTTTTTTGTTTGTTTTGTTTTGTTTTGTTTTTTGTTTCCCCCCTCCTCCTCTTCTTCCCAAGGAAGAAAAAAAAAAAGCCTTATTTATTATCATTCCCCCCCCCCGTTGGCATGGCAACACCAGCGTACGTTACTGAGCTACAGGCAGCCCCGCAGCCGTCCCAGCCACCACAGGCCCAGCCCCAGCCGCCGCCGCCGCCGCCACCGGCGGCGCCCCAGCCCCCCCAGCCGCCCGCCACCGCTGCTACCCCCCAGCCCCAATATGTCACTGAGTTGCAGAGCCCCCAGCCCCAGGCGCAGCCACCAGGCGGCCAGAAGCCGTATGTGACGGAGCTCCCGGCCACCCCCGCGCCGTCGCAGCCGGCCGGCGCCCCCGCCCCGACCCCGGCGGCCCCGCAGTACATCGTGGTCACCGTCTCTGGTAAGTGGACACGTGCTCGGAGCCGGGGGCGCTCTGCGGACAACTCGCGCAGGAGCCGGGGGAGCCCCGCAGCCTGGATGTGGGGAGGCCGCAGCGAGGCCCGCCCTCTGTCACCGTGCCTGTCAACTGCATGGCAGCTTTCAGACTTGCGGGGCTCCCGGGCGGGACTTGGGGGGGCGTTTCTGGGGAAGGAGGGCTCAGGCCCAGCAATGAGCTCCTTGCCGCCAGGGCGGCTCTGAGAGACTTTTCTGTCTGTGTCCCCAAGCAAACTGCCACTGAGGAAAGGACTGGGGGGGGGGACTGAAACTTCGCAAGCGTCCCCCGGTGGTGGAGGGTGAGCACCCGGCGGCCGCATTCTGGGCCCGCCCTCGTTGCACGGAGGCGTTCGCGGGGGCACTTCGGGGAGGTCAGCCGGGAGGCCTCCCTGGAGGTGCAACCTTTTCGCCTCTGGCAGGACCCGGGGGGCGAGGGGGGCCATCAGTTGGGCAGTTTCGTGGTCGCGTGGCCAAGGACCCCCACTTCTCGCTGCACTCGGTCTCCCCTGTGGCTGTGGAGAAAGTGACTCCTGTCTGGACCGTCCCTCCTATGTCCCAGTTCTTCCCGGCTGGAGACGGGCCAGCAGGAGGGACCGGGAGCAGAGCGTCAGGACGCCCCTGAGAGGGCAGAGCTCAGAGCAGCACTGGGCATCTTCAGTGGTTTCCAGTGCGTTCTGGGGTGGGGGGTGGGGCGGGGGGGGCAGAATGCCCTGAAACCCCTCAATCTTTCCAGAATGGAAAAGGAAGGCGGGGGGATCGTAAAGGCTGCCTGGGAGGCTGCGGAGGGCAGGTCAAGACTGGTTAGGAAGACAGGACAACATAGAGTGACATGTGGCAGCCGGCATGGCCCCAGGGGACCAGAGCAGATGTATCCGGAGCCCGGAGCAGCACCCTTTAGGCTCCTGGCCGTGTCAGGGTCTCCAGAGAGGGCGGGGGGTGGGGGCGAGCAGGGGCTCAGAGCAGTGATTGGCCTGGAGGGACGTCCCGTGAGAGCCAGGCCGCAAGCACCAGCCATGGCCAGGGTCCCCGGGCCGCAAATCTCCGGCAGGTTCCCAGCACTGCCCAGCCATCCTACGAGGTGTCCTCCCCAGCGTGCCCCCCCCCCCAAGTCCGCAAGAAACGTACCCTCCCCTCCATCGTCTCCATCCCTCCGCACTCCTGACCCCTGGCCCTGCTGCCTCCCTCACCGGGGACAGGCGCCATCACTTATCGAGAGGGACCGCATCTGCCCCGAGCCGGCCCCACAGCTCCCAGGGTCGCTCTGTGCCCCCCAGCTCTGCGAATCCCGGGCCGTCCCCTCCAGGGCCTCATGGCGCGGTCCCTCTCTTGCGGGTCTTTCCCTCCAGCCCGCAAAGGTGAACCGACTCCCGCTGTAACCAGAAACCCCAGTTCCTGCACCGCATCTCCCCTTCCTTCTGGGTTCACATTCCTTGAAGGATCCCCCCTCCCTTCCTGAACTCGTGTTCTCTCCTCTGCTGCCTGTGCCCCCCCCCACCCAGGGCCCCCGTCGGAGTCGCCCACAGCCCCATCTCGTCTGTCTGCCGGTCCTCTTCCTTGGTCCCTGGGAGCCACCTGACACACTGGACCCCTTCCTCCCAGAACCACCCTCCGCCCTGGTCTCTACCCACTTCCCTTCTCCGTCCCCTCTGCTGTTTCCTCCTCGTCTCCCTTCACAGTGGCCGAGTCCAGTGTGTCCGCTTTCACTCTCGCCTCGGTGCTAACAGCGCTCCCTGGGCCGCGGCCTTGAACCGCAGCCACCTGTGGCCCATCCGTTCAGGGTCGAACGGGCCTCTCAAGCCAGCATGGCCAGAGGGAACTCTGGGTTTCTTCCCCTCATCCAGGCTCCCTCTCTTGGGACTTCCTCGCCCAGGGCGGCCTGGATTCCTGTCCTACCCATCCTTGAGCAAGACTTCTTGGCCCCACCTCCTAAATGCTGCCAGAACCCCCCACTCTCCTGGCGATTAATCGCATCACAACCCAGTTCACCCCAGAGGATTCGGAGGCGGGTGGCCCTGGGGACACTCTGAGAAACCCTGACCTTGGCTTTCTCACCTGAGGAGGGCTGGCCCCCTGCGGCCTCTTCCGCAAGGAAAGGGCCGTCAGAGCTCCACGCTTCCTAGTTCCCCTGCCGACAATGGCCTAGGCTCCCAACTCTGGCCTGGGAGAGCTGTCGGCCCCCCAGCACCGCCCGGCCCCACCCGGTTCCACCTGCCCCCTCCCACACCCGCTCCAGCCCTCCCGGCCTTCCCGCGGCTCTAGAAACCCGCAAGGCTCAGTCCGGCCTCTAGGGCTTGGCGTTTGCAGTGCCGTCTGCCTGGAGCGCTCCCGGTCCCAAGCCTTCCGATGGCTCCTCCCGTGGGTTCTGGTGTGGGCTCAGAGGCCACCTCCCTGACACCCGCACCCCCCCACCCTCCACGGCTCACTCGGTCTCCTCGCTCTGCTTTATTTTTCTTCTTAACACTCATCATCACCTGAAGTGATGACTTCCATCTCCTTACCCCTGAGGGCGGGGCTCGGTCCCCTGGGTCTTTGTGGAATGACTGGTGAGCACCCGGGTGAGTGCCGGCCTGACCCTTCACAGCCCTCACGCTCGGTCGGCCCTGGGCAGCCGAGAGCAGGCCGGGGCCTCGCCTGTCGCTCCTGGAGGACTTTGCTCAGCCTGCGGGGCATCCAATTGCCCCTGGACTTCCTGGGTGCTGGTGTTGCTGCTTCGGGGGTCCAGGGTCCTCAGGGGAAGTAGGGCACCCCAACGCCTGGCATGTTCCTCTCTCCCCCCTCAGCCTCTCCAGTGCTCCCTGATGGGTGCCCAGGGAGCAAGCCCCTGGTGCTTAGAGGCCAAGGCCTTGGCTCCCGCTGCCCTGGTCCCCGTTACGCCGTGGGGCCCCTCTGTGCTGCTGGGCTGCAGTGAGCGGGCTGCTGGGGCCACTCTCGGGATTCCTTCTTTGGTCTGTCTTGCACGGTGGTGCTGGGGACTTTCTGTTCCCTGCTGTTCCCTGTTCTGGTGGCAGCGAGCCCGTCCCCCGCAGGGTTACTGGGTGATGCTTCCTTCATCTGTTCCGAGGAAGAGGAGGTTGGCTGTACCTTGTCACTCGCTTGCTGCTCCATGGACCCCTCCCCCGTCCCCTCCCAGTGATTTCCCGGGGTTCCTCCACGACCCTCTCCTGGGTTAGTGTCTCTTTTCATCCAAGGGTGGCGTCTGGGCCATGTAAGCCCATGCCGGGTGCGGCGGCGGTGGCGGCGGCGGGGGTAGGGGACGTAACCGACACCAGTAAAGGCTGCGGCGAGGTGCCAGGGGCTGCTCCAGAGCCAGGGCGATCTGAGCTGACCAGGGACCCAGGGGGACGCGGGGTGGAGGCAGGGTGGGGAGTGGGGGGCCCTGGCCCACCCCGGAGCCCAGGCCGGAAGCCAGCTGGGAGCAACACCACAGGCCGGACCTTATGGGCTCTGGCCCTGAGGTGTCGTTGGAGGTGATGGGAAGGAAACTCGAGTTTCCCTGCTCAGGAACAGCCCTCCGGATCCATCAGCGCCTGTCCGCACAGGCTGCCAGACACTCGCCCAAAACTCGAGGCAGGAAGAGGGCACCGCGGGCCCTGGCAGCCCCTGCGGGAAGGTGACACTGAGCCTGCCCGCAGGAGACAGGGCCAGGCCAAAGGGGGGTCTGCGGCCAGGCTGCCTTGCTTGCTTCTCTCACGCTTGGAGTCCTTGGGAGTCCGGGAAGACTTGTGTCCGAAGAGAGCTTTGCGGGGTGTTTGTCGGCATCCCCAGACTCAGATGGGGCAGCCAAGGTCAGGGCAGACGAGGGACCCAGGACCCACAGGGCACCTCAAGAGCCCCCGACTGAAAGTCACCTCCAGGATCAAAGGGTCAGGAGGGAGAGAGCCAGACTGCCCCGTCTGTCGTCCGTGAGGACAACGGCGTGTCATCAAGCCCCCGGGGTTTCCCTCAGTCTTCCCCCTCCTAGCTCGTGGCACTGGGGCCGTGAGCAGGTCCCAGTGGGGAAGTGCAGGGCCTGGGGAGGAAGAGGCGCTCATCAGATTGAGGGACAGGAAGTCAGCTGCCACTTCCTGACGACAGACTTGAGGCTGCAGGGCCCTCCCTGGTCTCATGCACATGCCCAGAACGGAGAAGGCAGACAGACAGATGCAGAGGCCCTCGGACCTAGTACCCTGCCCCCAACACACACACACACACACACACGCACGCACACAGACACTCGCGCACACACGCAGGAAGCCCCTCATCCAAACAGTAGACTCTAAAGTCTCACCTGCTTACTTCACGGTACAGCCTGGCACGCCCTCCTGGCCTGGCAGGTGCGGGCCCCCCAGCCTTGCGGACCATCCCCAACTGTTTCCCGGGGCTTCCCCATCCCCGGCAGGAGCCCAATCTCGGCAGGTCCCCGGGCCTCCCCGCTGTTGAGGGTCCCGCTGAGGGATCAGCCTTGGCGTTTCCATCAGAGCCCCTGGGCCCAGGAGGAAGCCGGCGCCAGCCCCCCACTCCCTGCCCACCACGCACCAGGCACGGCCCGTCAGAGGCCTCTTCGGTTGGGTACCACTCCTTGGGCTGGGCCTGGCTCCCTGTGTCCCAGGGACACCCAGGTGTGCCAGGCCTCTCACGTGACTTGGGCCCTCTCAGGTGTCTCCCGGGGGCCCATCTCCGTGCCGGCTGCCTCCCTCACTGCCCGGGGAAGCCTCTGTGGAGGCGAGGGAGGATCCTAGCCAGCCGTCGGAATTGGCATCTCCTGGAACTGGCTGCAGAGGCGGCCGGTGGAGCGGGCCTGAGGTGGTCCCCCCGCGCGTCCCACGTGTGGCCGAGGGGAGGCCTCCCCCAACAGCAGCCCCCACATCTGGCTTCCACTCCCCCGACTCCCAACACATAACACGTCCACGAGCTCGGCTCCGGACTCGGCGTCCGAGGCGCTCGCATCTCCCTGGCACTGCCCTTCTGCCCTGGCCAGGCTCTTCTCCCAAGCCGGGGTCCCCCCCACAGCCGAGGCCCAGCGCCCCGCTCTGGAGGCTGAGATGCTCTGGTCATTATGGGGTTCCCGCTCTCCCCCACCCCGCTGTTCACCACGGCCCTTGGGGTGCAAGCCCACGCATGACCGGAGGAGACTCCAGATGCCACGCACGGTGCGTGGTTTACGTGGGCACAGATCCGAGCCAGCGTCATCTCGCCAGTTCCCGGCTGGGTGACCTTGGGCAGGTCGCTTCCTCTTTTGCTGTCTCTCGCCTTGTCTGATAACAGGGGTGATAAAAGCTCTTTCCGTCTCCAGCTTCCCAGGAAGACCCTAGCGCAACACCTGGGGCACCGGAAGGATGATGGTTACCCCTGTTCCTCCTTGCCCACCACCCTCCAGTCCTGCCAGGGCCACCCCCCCCGGAGGTGGCACCGGGACCCGGGCTCCTGGTAGCACCCTGGAGCAAGGGCAGGCACATAGGCGCCCCACCGCCCCACCCTGGCTTCTGGAACTGGTGGGGGCAAGCCAGGCCACGGGGAGGGGACAGGATGGATGGTATCCTGACTGGGGTGGGGGGCTCCCAGCCAGCATCTCTCAAGGACCGTGACCTCTGTGCCCCTCCCCTCCTCAGCTCCCTCGCTAATCACTCAGCGAGATGTCCATGAAACTTGACCTGCGCCCGCCCGATAGCATCTCCGGGTTCCAGCCTCCCTCCTGACTTCCTAGCAAGGCCCCAGCCCAGAGAAGGCCCTGCCTGGGCCGCGTCTGCTGGGAAGAGAGTGTTTATTCTAAGGGGGCAGCCGAGAGCTCTGTACCCACCGGTGGGGAGGGGGGGTGGCGGTGGGGATTAGCTCCCAAGGTTGCGGGTATAGAGCCGCCCTTGCACCCTGCTGTTCCCAAAGAGGTGGGCAAGGAGTGGTGAGGACCGTGGGGCGGATTCCCCTGGATGGACGGGGGCAGGGGCGGGGCGGGAGCAGGGCAGGGGCAGGGCGGGAGCAGGTGGGCACCAAGTTCTACGATTGCCTCTTCTCGGCTGCCTGTCAGCGTGAGTGGCTGCCTGCCCACCTCCAGCCCCCCCCCCCCCGCTGTCCCCGCCCCACCGAGGACAGGGAGGCTGGGACAGTGGAGACAGAGGGGGTGCTTGGCCACAGGCTGGCAAGGCCTTCCGAGCGCCCTCCTGACCATCTTCCATTCCTGGGAGGCCAGGAGTCCTCTTGAGGACGGTGGTCCCCGCACCGCGGCCCTTCCAGGGTGGCTGAGACCCCAGGGAAGGGGGTCCGTGGCTGGCGGTCCACAAGTCCTCTCTGTTGGGGAAAGGGATCCAGTCCTCTGGGCCTCTGTCGCCTCACGGCTCCTCAGGCACCCCTTCTGGCCTAGTGTTGCGACGAGGAGAGGGTGCGGTGGGGCGGGGCTGCTTCTGCACGTCCAGAGTCCTAGGTCCTTATGGCTCACCTCAGTGTGCGGCGTCGGGGCCGGCCAGGAGACAGGCAGGGTCTCGGAGAGGCCCAGCCCTGTCAGAGGACCAGCTTCAGTCGGCTTGTCCCATCCCAGTGGGCCCAGGCTCAGGGTTGACGGGGACAGCAGGCAGAGCTGAGCCCGTGACCCTTCCCCACAGAAGGCGCCATGCGGGCCAGCGAGACTGTATCGGAAGCCAGCCCGGGCTCCACGGCCAGCCAGACCGGAGTCCCCACTCAGGTGGTTCAGCAGGTGCAGGGCACCCAGCAGGTAGGACGCACTCCTCCCCCAGGGGGTGGGGCAGGAGGGCCCATGAGAGGGGCACCGGTGACTGTGGCCACAGGTACTTGGCCTCCCCTCCCACCCTGCCGCCCGAGCCATCTGCTCACCTGTTCTTATCAATATGTTCACTTCGGCCACCCCCCCTCCCCTGCCCCGGGGAAGCCGGCATGGCTCAAGGCCTTACTCCCTGCCCCTACAGCGTCTGCTGGTCCAGACAAGCGTGCAGGCCAAGCCGGGCCACGTGTCTCCCCTCCAGCTCACCAACATCTCAGTGCCCCAGCAGGTAAGGCTGCCACACCAGGCCCAGCCATCCCCCCCACCCGCCCCGCGGGTTGCAGAGCCAGTGCCCGGTGGCTCGCTCAGCTCTGCCTTCACCAGCATCAAGGACCTAAGCCCCATGCAGGGGGTGACCGCTGCCTCCGGCGAGCGAGACCGGGGCAGGCAGGGCCCGCTGGGGAAGGAGAAGCCGCACGAGTCATCTAAATAGACAGCCGAGGAGTAGCAGTAAGCAAGGTGGCTTTCAGGTCCAGCCCCAGTGTCTCAAAGCAGAGAACCCAATGCCAGTTAGGAGCCAAGAGCCCGTAGCCAGCACAGGGACCGTGAGTACATGGCTGGTCTGTCCCCCAGAAGGCTGCGGGCGGTGTGACGGGGCTCCGCCCAGAACGGGCCTCAGGGGCGAGAGCTTGTTCCGCGTGGCCTGTGGAGCCAGGCTCCCGGGACCCAAACCCTGGCCCTGCCACCTGCCGGTCCCAGGGCCCGAGGCAAGCCCTTTCGCCGCCCCTCGCCTCGCTGTCACCCTCCGTGCGGCGGGGGCACTGCGGCACTGGGGCCGTCGGGGCAGTTTCGTGAGCTAACGGGCGTGCGGCACCGGGAACTCGCCTGGTGTGGCGCAGATGCTCACGGGACCCGGGCGGGCCGTCGTGAGTGAACTGCGGTCCTTTTCCCTCCGGGTCTAGGCTCTCCCCGCGCAGCGTCTGGTGGTGCAGAGCACAGCCCCAGGCGGCAAGGGTGGCCAGGTTTCCCTGACGGTGCATGGCACGCAGCAGGTGCACTCACCCCCGGAGGTAGGTGGTGGCCCCATCCGCCGCCCACCCTGTATCTCTCGCCCCAGGTTGGCCAGGTACCCCCAGAGTATACTTGGAGGGGTCCCTGTGCCCCCAATCCGGCTTGCTCCTCCAGAGTCCTTATTGAGCCCGGGTTGGGTGGCTTGGCCGCCTGATCGGTGGCCCTGCCAGCTCTGAGCCGAGTCCAGCTCGAGGAGGAGGCAGCCTCCCCCCCCAGGGCTGAGATGGGCCCCTGGCAGCTCCGCTGCAGGACTCTGCACCCCAGGAAGCAAAGCAGGCCCCCTTGCGCCCCTCAGGGCAGGTACAGGCTCTACAGACCACAGAGTGGATTCTGGGGACCCGTTAACGAGTGTGTTGGAGGCAGGCAGACCGTGGGTGGCTGCGAGCATAGATGGCAGCATCGGGAGCTTGGGGTCAGACCCCCAGCTCAGCCATTTCTCCTGGGGGACGCTGGCCGGGCCCCTGGAGCCTTCTGAGCCCGGCGTTTTCTATGCGGAAAACAGGCAATGGTAGATACCAAGTGGCGTCAGCTCAGTGTGGGGACCCAGAGCTAACAGCATGGCCCAGAGCTAACAGGGACTCTGTAGCCAGTCTGCCTGGGGTCAGTGCCTGGTGCCGCCACTCAGCCGTGTGGCTTTGGGGTGTCCCTTCCCATCTGGAAAGTGGGAATTCCCTCGCCCACCCCTCCTCCCCTCGGGGCTGCAGTCCCTCTCATAAGGGAGGCACAGGTGTCCTCAGAGCTGCGGAGGATGGGTGCCCCCACCAGCGCCTCTGACCTGAACCCCTAGCCTTGCCCGGAGTGACCCGGGGCGACAGCAGGGACTAGGCGTTCGGATCCATGGACTTGGGCCAGTTACCAGCCGAGGAGGTGGAGACCTCTGCAGACTGCCGCCCTCCCCAAGTAGCTCTTGGGACAGCCCCCCTGAGGAGGGATTTTCCAGGGCCCGGGTGCCCAGACCACACTCCCGTGTCTCCTTCCCTTTGCAGCGGTCGCCGGTGCAGGCAAACAGCTCCTCCAGCAAGACGGCTGGGGCCCCCGCGGGTACAGTGCCGCAGCAGCTGCAGGTCCATGGCGTTCAGCAGAGCGTCCCCGTCACCCAAGAGGTGCCAGGCCAAGGCGGGCGGTGGCTGGGGCGAGAGGTCCTGGCCAGGCAGCCTCTGCGGGCTCCTCGGCCATCCGCGGAGGCTGTGGTCGGGAAGGTCTGTGGGAGCCAAGCAGGTGGGGGCACACCCCCAGCTGGCCACCTGGGTCTCTGGCCGGCGCCTCTGCTCTGCCCGGGACTCAGCACCCTCATCTACATAACGGCCTCTGCCCGGGAGTCTGGGGACTGGTTGGCCCGGGCTGCCAGGGGATGAGATGCCACCTCACAGGTGGCACCGAACACTGGTCAGGCGCTGGAAACAACTTTGAGAAACCACCTTGCCTCTTCGGGCCCACTTGCCTGGAGGACACCCCAAGGCCAAGTTTGGGCTTACACCTAAGGAGCTCAGGGAGAGGCCCAGCCTCCAAACTCATGGCGGGCCTTTGGGGGGAGGCTGTGCTCTGAGCTGCCGATCCCGGCAGCCGGAGCAGGTTCAGCAAGGGTTGTCCGCCATCTGGTTGTTATCACTCACGTTGCGGGGTTCCAAACGCCTCGCAGAACCAGACGAAAGGCACAGACTCCCCCAGAGGAAAGCAGAAACCTCATCCCGAAGGACTCACAGGTGTTCCCGTGTGCATCACACGCCCTCTGGACCTCCGGGCCGGGGTCTGAGTCCTAATCCACCACGCGGCACCCCCGCCGCCCCCTCCCGCCTCTGCCCCTCACTCTGTGCCCTGAGGGTGATGTCAGTATTCCTGCAATAGCATGAAAAGTGAGGATGTGGAGGCATCGCGGATGTGGGGGGTGTGGGATAACTCATGTAGAGAGTAGGGGTGGGCGGCAAGGACTCCCTCAGTCAGTCCCAAGTTCAACTTCAGTTCTGCCACTTCCTGTCAGCCTCACTTTGATGAGCCTCTGTAACCCAACACTGAGTGTCAATGCGCTTGCTTACGAATCTCAAAGGCACTCGCCAGGGAAGAGCGGGAGAAGGGTGGCCTCTTTCTCACCAGGCTGCTGCGAGGCTTACATGAGTTCATGTGGGCATGGGGTGGGCGCTCGGGGATGGGTGGGCCTGCGGGCGCCATGGTCACCATAGTCTGACTCGCCTTTTCCATCCCCAGAGGTCTGTGGTCCAGGCCACTCCACAGGCGCCCAAAGCCGGCCCCGTGCAGCAGCTCACGGTGCAGGGGCTCCAGCCCGTTCACGTGGCCCAAGAGGTGCGTGTCTTCTCCACTTAGCGCTGGGCAAACGGGGACCGGGCCTGGGCTGGGGAGGGGTGCAGGCCCATCAGGCCGCAGGGAGGGAGAGGAGCAGGGCGGGGAGGGAGGGGGCTCCTCAAGGGCCCGGGGCTGTGGGCTGTAGGGTCTTGGGAACCTCCCCTTTTCCCGGCACCGGGCCGTTCAAGGGCCCAGGTTCTGCTGAGAGAGAGATCTGGATTCTCCCCTCCCCGAGGCACCGGGCGGGATCTTCTGTGGGGTTGCTGCGTGAGCTCAGCGACCCGGTGGGCGGCGGAGGCCTAGAGCCCCGCCCGCGGCCGCTCCCGGTGACCCCCCAGTGTCTCTGTTTGTCCTCCAGAGCTCAGGCAGTCAGTTTCCCGCTAGGAAGGCAGAGCAGCAGGAGCCCCGGCCCACGCCGCCGCCGGAGCCGCCGCCCCGGCCACCCACGCCCGGGCCCCGGCCGAGCGCGCTGGCCCCGGAGCCGCCGCCGCTCCCGCCCGCGTGCAGGGGCGAGGTCCGGCCGCTAGGCAGCCCCCAGCCGCCGCCGCCCCTTTACGAGCCGGGCGCCGAGCAGTGGGTGGAGCTGGTGGGCGTGCTGCCCCCGCACCTGCTCCTGCCGCAGCAGAAAGTGGTCTTCGAGCCACTCCCCGGGCTCCCGGCCCGAGCCAGCCCCGACCAGAGGGTCAGGATCCAGAGAGTCCCCCAGGTGCTAGTGTTCGGCACGGCCGCCACGGCCCTCAAAGTAGGTGGCGGACGGACGGGCGGGGGGCATCGGGCGGGCGGGGGCGGGATCCGCCGGCCCCGGCCGGCGTCCGACCCCGGGCTACCCGCCTGGCCCTGCAGGCCCTGAAGACCCCACCTCCGCCCGGGCGGTGTGGGGTACCCTCCTCTGACCCACCCCCCAACCCCCACCCCGAGGCAGGAGGTCCCAGGTCCCAGGCTCCACCCCAACAGACCGGTGGGGGATGGGGTAGGGATTTCAGGCCCCGCCCCCAAAGCCCTGTCAGTAATTCCAGGTTGTGTCCCACAAGCCGGCCCCACCCCTGCTCTCTGGCTCCTCCCCCGACATCCTGTACTTCGTTTCCAGGCCCCGCCCCCACGGACGGGGCTCCTTCCCTTGACGCAGGCTCCACCCCTGAGGCCCTGTTTGTATGTAGTTTCAGGCTGCAGCTTTGGCTTTAGCTTTAGTGACAGCCTTGTCCGGTGCCTGGCTCTACCCTACTCGTGGGGTCCAGCTTTCACTGCCAGAGTAGGACTCTGGGGTGCCCTCAGCCCGCCTCACCTCAGGCCCCACCCTTGCCGTCCCTCGCCTAAGCACAGAGTCCTAGCTTCTCCTGATTCCCAGCCCCGGCCAAGTGGCCGCGACCCTCGGGCCTCTGACCCCTGGCCCTGTCCAGGGTGTGTTCAGAAAGTCCAGAAATGCAGCCTCTTAGCCGGGGAGCCAGGTGTCCTCGCGGACTCGGACAGCTGACCTGCCCTTTAGAGAGGGAGGCAGAGGCACTGGCCCACCCCTGACCTCCTGTGTGCCCTTCCTCCCACGCCAGGTGCAGCAGCTCCAGCAGGTGCCGGTTCCGCACGTGTACTCCAGCCAAGTGCAGTATGTGGAGGGCGGGGACGCCAGCTACACGGCCAGTGCCATGTGAGTGGGCGGAGGGCCGGGGAGGGGCCGGGGGGGCGGGGCGTAGGTGTGCGGGCGGGGGGTGGGGGGTGGGGGGGGTGGGACCCTGCTGGGTCTTGAGGCCTGAGTCCCTGCCCCAAGCCGTCCGGCCAGCCTTAAGGCCTCGGGTGACAGGTGGTAGGTGCTTCCCCAGGATAACCAGCAGCCACCAGCCAGGGGCAAAGCAGAGGGGACCCTAGCAGGGTGGGACAGGCATCCCAGTATAACGTAAGACCTTGGAGTCAAATGGGCCTGGTTTTTAGAAAAGAAAAAAAGTTTTTTTTTTTACAAGAACTTTATTAACAAGGCACCTTAAGGAGCAGGCGGTTTTCACTGGTGACCCCCCAGGCTTGCTCCAAAGGAGGTGCTGGGACCAGTTTCTTTGTTTCCTCCTAGAGATACTCAGAGAGTAGAAACTACTCCCGTTTTTGTTCAGAAACAGGCAGAATGTTCTGCCTTTTATTTCTTCGCCCAGCGGCGTGTCTCAGAGCCCTTCCCTGTTTCTCTGACCGGCTCCCAGTCACCCTGTTTAACGGCTGCGTAATACTCCGCAGCGCAGACATAGTGTGAGCGACGTAGCTGGCACCCCCCGCCCTGGGAGGCACTCGGGGGCCCTCCTCTCCCTGCCGCTGCCACACTGCGGCGTTCTCAACCCCTGCCCTGGCCTCCGCTCCGGCTCACTCTCGTCCGGTTCCCCCTCATGCCACCTTCCCTCTCTCTCCCTCCGTAGTAATAATTCCAAGTTTATAGTGATTGTGCTTTCTTTGCATTTATCTGACCTTTCTTTCTTACGTCCCCCACCCACCTGTCCCCTTTGGGCATGACGCTGAGGATTAGCTCCTAGAGCAACTCAGTCCCGGGATTGTGACGCTGTGGCCGATCCCGGGGGCAGGACCCGGGCACCCGAGTCATGGTGCGCGGCATCCAGCTTCCTCAAAGTTCCTTTGATTTATTTCCGGAGCTACCAGTCCCTTAGCCATGCAATTAGCCAGAGTGGGTAGGGACCACGGAGGGCATTCTGGAAAAGAAGAGTGGCCCCCACAGGCCGCCCCCCCCCCCCCGGGATGTTAGAAGCAGAGCTGAGGCACAAGCCTGGGCCTCGTGGTGCCAGGCTAGCTCTTTCCGTCTCCCCTGGTAGCGTCCATCCTTTGCTTCTGTTTGAATTCTCCCCTCGGTGGTGACGGCGCGGGCGCATGTGTGTGTGTGATCGCACGTAGCCCGTCACTGCCGTCGGATTCTGTGGTGTTAGCAGTGTCCTCGGTCTGCGTCTTGCAGTGGGTTTGAACTGGGTTCTCAGCCCTTGGCCAGCCTGGGCCCCCGCCCTGGCCCAAGCCACAGTCTCCTGCACCTCTGTCGCTGGCTCTGTCCAGGCCACGTCCAGGGACACACACGTTCATCCGGTCAGTCAGCAAATCGCTGCCAGAGCAACATTTTTGGAGCACGTGTCGCTCCCAGCGTGGGGTGGGGTGCTGGGCTGGGCTGGCCGTGGTCCTCGCCCGGGGACCGGGTGGAGGGCACTTGCTGGTGCCACTCAGTGACACTTCCGTAGACGCAGAGCAGGGCGCTGGAATCAAGAGCCACATCGTGGTGTCCCACAGGGAGGGCGCTCCCCTTGGGCGACCAGCCTCCCGCCTCTCCCCTCCCCCCTGCCTCTCTCCTCACTGCCCCCAGAGGCCTGCAAGCCTCCTTCCCCGGCGCCCTCCAGGAGCCTGTTCCAACAGGGCCTTCCTCGGCGGGTCCCGGCCGGCCTGGCCGGCCTTGCTCCCTTCCTGGGCTTTTAATATTTAATTGGGTTTTTAATCACTAATAAGTTAGGAGGGCTCAGAAACCAAAACTGTGCACAGCCATGTCTGGTGAGACGCCTACTCCCCGTCCATGGGCCTCCACCCCCCCGACGCAGACATGGATAGGAAATGGGGCACAGGCTCCCCCCTGTTCCGGAAACCCCATCCTTCCCTTTCCCCACCTCTTTCGTTCACCTGGAAGAATGCTCTCGAGCTGCTGCTGCTGCTTCGGCAGGATCTTCCTCTTTCTTACCCCTTGTCAGGATTCTTTCACTTAACTGTCCTCCAAAGACGGACCCCAGGTCTCTTTAGTCTCTTGCTGTGACTTGCAGCCTTGAGCCCGTGTCATGTGGTGCGGGTCCTGGGATGACTGGAGGGGGCCGCTCCTCTGTACTGCGCAAGTCCTCGCTGGATTGCCCCCCAGGGTGGCCCCCCAGTTAAAAGTAGAACCCCACCCCTTTCTCCAGCACCTTCTTCCTGCCTCGTTTACTACCTGGGCACGGACCCCTTTGCAATGCCCTCGATTCACCTCTGTGCTCGCTTCTCCTCCGGCTTCCCCCCTACAACGTTAACTCCCCCGAGCAGGGCCTTCGCTGTCTTACCGGCTGTTGGGTCTGTAGTGCCTAGAACAGTGTCCAGCGTACAACAGGTGCTCGATAATTTTTTTTTTTTTTTTGATTGTGTGAAGTGTCTGGCTTATTCCAAGTGACCCCGCCATTCTGTCTTGACTTCTTCACATCTGAGGTGTGGACTCCCATGTCAGGGGCCACTCTGATGATTAAATGGAAAATTGGGCCCCAGCAGGCGCTCACTCAGAGTGATGCCTGGTTCCCCAGGGGCAAATGTCGGCAGCTTCTGGCCCCCATCCTGGGAGGGCCCCCTCCCCACAGGAGCCCCCTCCGGCATGCCCCTCGGCGGCCCAGCTCCTGCCCGCTGACCCCTGCCCCTGCTTCCCTCTCAGCCGCTCCAGCACCTACCCCTACCCGGAGACGCCGCTGTACACCCAGACAGCGGGCGCCAGCTACTACGAAGCTGCAGGCACAGCTGCGCAGGTCAGCACGCCCGCTACCTCCCAGGCGGTGGCCAGCAGTGGCTCCGTGCCCATGTATGTGTCCGGGAGCCAGGTGGTCACCAGCTCCACCAGCAGCGGGGGTGGGGCTGGCAGCGGCGGCAGCGGCGGCAGCAGCGGCGGGGGAGGCAGTGGCGGGGGTGGCGGCAGCGGCGGCGGTGGCGGCGGCGGCGGCGGCGGCGGCGGAGCAGGCACCTACGTGATCCAAGGTGGCTACATGCTGGGCAGCGCCAGCCAGTCCTACTCCCACACCACACGTGCCTCGCCGGCCACCGTAAGTGCCAACTCGGGCCCGGGAAGGGGCAGGGGAAGGTGCTGGGGGGGTGTCACCGGCCACCATCAAGGAGTCTTGGTACCCTTGCACCAGAGCCCTCAGATGCAGATGTCCCGGGATCAGGTCCTGGCTGTGTAGCCTCGGACGAGTTACTCAGCCTCTCTGGGCCTCAGCTAATATGCCCAAAGCTGTTAGAGCAGCACCCCAAGAAGTGTTGTCTCCTGTGATTAGAACTGGTGATGGTGGGTGTATAGCAAGGCAGGGGGGGGGGGAGGCAGGCGCCAGCATGGGGGGAGCTGCCCCGAGCAAGGTTCTTTGTCCATCTAGAAGGCGGCGGGATAACCTCTCTCTGCCCAGAGAGGTGGGCTGTATGGAGTCACTTGGGTAGGGCCCCTCGCTAGCCCTGTGACTGTGGTTGGGTCAGGGCCTAGTAGTCCCAGGGCCCAGTAGACCCCAGAACTTGGGGTCCGGAGCGATTTATTTATTTATCTTTAAATATCTATTCAGTTTTGAGAGAGAGAGAGAGACAGAGCGTGATGAGAGAGAGAGAGACAGAGCGTGAGCAGGGGAGGGGCAGAGAGAGAGACAGAGGATCCGAAGCAGGCTCCAGGGTCTGAGCTGTCAGCACAGAGCCCGACACGGGCTCGAACTCATGAACTACGAGATCATGACCTGAGCCGAAGCCAGGTGCTTAACCGACAGAGCCACCCAGGCGCCCCTGGGGGACTGGAGTGATTTTAAATACCGCCCTTTGACATAGCGACCCGTCATGGACCACATAACCGAGACGGAAGCTTTCTCAGAAGGCAGGCCGAACCTCCCTCATAGACCCCTGCAGCCTGGCTGCAGGTCAATTTGTTTTAAATACTGGCTGTGACCCACGTAACTGATTTCATGACCCTGTAACGGGTCCTTCCCCGCAGTCTACAAACGTGCGTCCCCAGAACAGTGCTGTCCTATAGACCTTTTCCATCAATAGAAGTATCCCCTTTGTGCTCTTCGATACGGAGGCCTCTGGCCACGTGTGGCTACTGAGCGCCTAAAATGTGGCTGGGGTCCCCAAGGAACGAGTTGGGTCCGTTTTTCCTTACACCGTTTTGATACTGCTGCAGATTCCCTGCGGGCCACTCACCCCGGTTACCCCGCTCACTCAGATCACCCCGCTAAGTTACATTTTGCACACCTGCCATACAGTGTCTAGCCAGAACCTGGCCCTGATACAATGTGGGTGTCTACTTCTATCTTCTCATCATGGGCGTGCTTTGGGAAGCCACCACTGCCATCAAGATGCACAACTGTTCCACGGCCACAAAGAGCACCCTCCAGCGCCCCCTTTATTGTAACCCCCGCCCTGCTCCCTCCCAGCGTCTCCAACCCCCGGTAACCATGAATCTGTTCCCCATTTCTAGAATGCTGTCATTTCGAGAATGTTCTATGAATCATCCTCCACGTGACCTTTTGGCACTGGCTTTTTCCACTCCACATAAATTAATTTAAAGAGCTAGGTGTGGTTGGCAGCCACTGTATTGGACAGCGCAGTTCTAGAGAGTCCCACGGGACTTAGTTCCCACCGGTGATTACGAGACAGTGTGACCTGCAGCGTGGTTGTCAGGGTCGCAGTTGGAAATGGGAACAGAGAGAAGGGGCGCCTGGGCGGCTCGGCCGATGGAGCGGCCGACTTCAGCTCAGGTCATGGTCTCCCGGTTCGTGAGTTCACCGCTGTCAGCGCGGAGCCCACTTGGGATCCTCCGCCCCCGCTCTCTCGGCCCCTCCCCTCCTTGTGTTCTCTCTCAAAAATAAATAAACATTAAAAAAAAAAAAAGAAAAAGAAATAGGTACAGAGAACACCGAGCGATGAGTCCTCCAGAAACTGAAACAGCTCTTCGCGCCCTTCTGTCCCCGGCCCGGCCCCAGGTTCAGTGGCTCCTAGACAACTATGAGACGGCCGAGGGTGTGAGCCTGCCGCGGAGCACCCTCTACTGCCACTACCTGCTGCACTGCCAGGAGCAGAAGCTGGAGCCCGTCAACGCCGCCTCCTTCGGCAAGCTCATCCGCTCCGTCTTCATGGGCCTGCGCACGCGACGGCTCGGCACCAGGTGGGCCCCCCCGCCCACCTCACCCCCCAAGTTCTCCAGGGCCTCGGCCGCCCTTCTCGTGCCCTTGCTCACTGGCCCCTTCCTCTCACACCCACACCCCCCCCCACCCCAGGGCCGTCCGTCCCCCAAGTGGAGCGGAGGCGGGTGTGACGCGAAGGTCCCGGTGAACAACCGGAGGGCCCCCCAGCCCAGCTCTCACCCTCTGCCTCCCCCCCCTCCCAGGGGCAACTCCAAATACCACTACTATGGCCTGCGGATCAAGGCCAGCTCGCCCCTGCTGCGGCTGATGGAGGACCAGCAGCACATGGCCATGCGGGGCCAGCCCTTCTCGCAGAAGCAGAGGTAGCGGGTCGGGGCGAGACCCTGTGCCGGGCGGGGAGGGCTTGCCGGCCTGTCTCAGTGCCCCGACCACCCCTCCTCCAGGCTCAAGCCCATCCAGAAGATGGAGGGCATGACGAACGGAGTGGCCGTGGGGCCGCAGCAGGCCACCGGGCTGTCGGACATCAGCGCCCAGGTCCAGCAGTACCAGCAGTTCCTGGGTGAGAGTGCCCGGGCCCGCGGGGCGGGCTCTGGGGCAGGGTCCGAGGCCCCCGGAGGGCATGCGGACCGCTCATTCACCCCTCCTGAGCCTCACCATCCCCCGCCGCCCGCGGGGGGGCCCCTCCTCGGGAGGAGGGTGGTGACAACTTGATGCGATCCCGGGGAGAGGCTTTATGGGGGGGCAGGCGGGTGGAGGATGAAGGGCCTCACGGTGTGTCCTCCCGCCCCCAGATGCCTCGAGGGGTCTCCCTGACTTCTCGGAGCTTGACCTCCAGGGCAAAGTGCTCCCCGAGGGCGTCGGGCCCGGGGATGTCCAGGCCTTCCAGGTCCTGTACCGGGAACACTGTGAGGTAGGGCCGCTGGGCGGCCGGGCAGGGGGGAGGGGGCGCCGCCCGCCCCGCCCCGCCCCGTCCCTGAGCCTCCAGCCTCCCCGACAGGCCATCGTGGACGTCATGGTGAACCTGCAGTTCACCCTGGTGGAGACGCTATGGAAGACCTTCTGGAGGTACAACCTCAGCCAGCCCAACGAGGCGCCCCCGCTGGCCGCGTGAGTCCCTGGGTGGGGCGCTGTGCGGGTCAGCAGCCGGGGCTGGGGTGGCCAGGCCTCAGCCATTGGGTAGAAGGGGGGCATCCGCCTGCGGCCCTGCAGTCTGGGGGGTGCCCCCGGCCTGACCGTGCGTGGGACAGCGTGCCTCCCCTGGCCGCTTCCTCCCCGCGGCCGCTGGGTGCCCGTGCCCGTCCGACCTCAGGGGCGTCGGGGCCTGTGCCAGCCTGACCTCGGGGGTGGGGCGGGTGCCCACAGGCACGACGAGGCCGAGAAGCGGCTGCCCAAGGCCAGCCTGGTGCTCCTCTCCAAGTTCGAGCCGGTGCTGCAGTGGACCAAGCACTGTGACAACGTGCTGTACCAGGGCCTGGTGGAGATCCTGATCCCCGACGTGCTGCGGCCCATCCCCAGTGCGTCCCGGCTGCCGCTCCCCCCCCCGCCCCTGCGGTCCTGATACGCCCCCACCACTACCCGCTGCGGTCTTAATATGCCACCCCCACCCCTACCCCTGTGGTCCTGATACACCCCCACCCCCACCCCTACCCCCTGCAGTCCTGATATGCCCCCCCACCCCTACCCCTACAGTCCTGATATACCACCACCCCCACCCCTACCCCCTGCAGTCCTGATACACCCCCACCACTACCCCCCACCCCTACCCCCTGCGGTCCTGATACACCCCCCCGCCCCCCATCCCTACCCCCGTGGTCCTGATACACCCCCACCACTACCCCCACCCCTAACCCCCTGTGGTTCTGATACGCCCCCCCCGCCACTCCCACCCCTACCCCTGTGGTCCTGATACACCCCCACCCCTACCTCCTGTAGTCTGATACGCCCCCCACCCCTACCCCCTGCGGTCCTGATACGCCCCCCACCACCCCCACCCCCTGCGGTGCTGATACGCCCCCCTGCAACCCCCACCCCTACCCCCTGTGGTCCTGATCCACCCCCACCTCCACCCCCACCCCTACCTCCTGCAGTCCTGATACACCCCCCTGCTACCCCCACCCCTACCCCCTGCAGTCCTGATACACCCCCACCACTACCCCCCACCCCTACCCCCTGCGGTCCTGATACACTCCCCCGGCCCCCATCCCTACCCGCGTGGTCCTGATACACCCCCACCACTACCCCCACCCCTAACCCCCTGCGGTTCTGATACGCCCCCCCCCGCCACTCCCACCCCTACCCCTGTGGTCCTGATACACCCCCACCCCTACCTCCTGCAGTCTGATACGCCCCCCACCCCTACCCCCTGCGGTCCTGATATGCCCCCCACCACCCCCACCCCCTGCGGTGCTGATACGCCCCCCTGCAACCCCCACCCCTACCCCCTGCGGTCCTGATCCACCCCCACCTCCACCCCCACCCCTACCTCCTGCAGTCCTGATACACCCCCCTGCTACCCCCACCCCTACCCACTGCGGTCCTGATACACCCCTGACACCACTCCCAGGTGCCTTGACCCAAGCGATCCGGAACTTTGCCAAGAGCCTGGAGAGCTGGCTCACGCATGCCATGGTGAACATCCCTGAGGAGATGCTGCGTGTGAAGGTGAGCGTGTGAAGCAGGGCCGGGAGGCTCGCGGGGAGGGTGCCCAGCCCGGCTCCTCCCTCCTGGCCACGGGCTGGGGGCCTTGGTCTCCTCTCCCTGTCAGAGGCAGGAGGATTTGTCTCCATTCCCCTTCCCTTTACAAACCAGCTTCCTTAGGTGCCCACTTCTGAAACACAGCCCCTTGGTGGCATTTTTGTACACAATCCAACATGTTAAAAAAATAAAAACCAAATGCAACTTGAAGTAGTTCTCTTCAGACAGTTTCAATGGGGGAGGGAAAGCAACAGCTGTAAGGTAACAGAATAATGGCCGTCTTCGCCAGCGCTGCTCATTCAGCAACTACTTAGATGTGAGGTGCTTGCTCTTGGGCAAAAAAATAAAAGGAAGAAAAGGTGGTGTTTTTTTGTTGTCCTTAAAATGGTAACAAGACAGGTATACAGAACGGGACATTCGAAGCATCCCCCCTGGGTGCACTGGACAGAGGGCGGGCGGG
Source organism: Paguma larvata (assembly GCA_030068075.1). Classification (NCBI taxonomy): domain Eukaryota; kingdom Metazoa; phylum Chordata; class Mammalia; order Carnivora; family Viverridae; genus Paguma; species Paguma larvata. The sequence continues at coordinate 9,586,230 of CM057842.1, read as the reverse complement.
GAGGGGCGGGGGACAGAAAGAGTAGAAGCCGGATCCCGGTGGGGGGGGGAAGCCCTTCAGAACTGGCAAGACTCATGTATTCATTCGTTTATTCAGCATGCATTTATTGAGCACCTGCTGTGTGCCAGCATGGTCAGTGCTGGGAGCACAGCGATGATGGAGATGAACAAAACGCCACCCCCCCAACCTGACATTCGAAGGAATAACAGCCAAGCAGTGCCCTTTTTAGATGGTGCCCCCAGAGTTTCGATTGTGGCCTTTAATTAAAAACAATAATAATACGGGGCGCCTGGGGAGCTCAGTCGGTTGAGCTTCTGGCTCTTGATTTCGGCTCAGGTCATGATCCCAGGGATGTGGGACTGAGCCCGGTGTCTGGCACTGAGCTTCGCCTCTGCTTGGAATTCTTTTCTCCCTCTGCCCCTCTACCCTGCTCGTGTGCATGCTCGCTGGCTCGCTCTCTCAAATAAAATTTAAGAGAAAAGAAATAATCTCGTCACATTTTTTTTTGGTCCCATACTTTGGGTGTCCACCCAAAGTCTGAAAATCCCCACCCCTCGGTTTCCCAACAAGAGCGACAAGACACATCCCTCCCTGTTAGAAGAAAGAAAGGATCAGGGAAGTTGCAGTGCGTGGGGCAGGGGATGGCGGGGGTGGAGGTGGGTTCCACACAAACCACAAGCCCCCGCCCCGCAGGTGGCAGCGGCCGGTGCCTTCGCGCAGACGCTGCGACGCTACACGTCGCTCAACCACTTGGCGCAGGCGGCGCGGGCGGTGCTGCAGAACACCGCGCAGATCAACCAGATGCTGAGCGACCTCAACCGCGTGGACTTCGCCAACGTGCAGGTGAGCGCGCGGCGGGGCAGGCGAGGGCGGGGCGGCGCGGGGCGGGGGCTGAGCCGCGGGCACCCGCCCGCTGTGTTCCAGGAGCAGGCCTCGTGGGTGTGCCGCTGCGAGGACCGCGTGGTGCAGCGTCTGGAGCAGGACTTCAAGGTGACCCTGCAGCAGCAGAACTCCCTGGAGCAGTGGGCGGCCTGGCTGGACGGCGTGGTGAGCCAGGTGCTTAAGCCCTACCAGGGCAGCGCCGGCTTCCCCAAGGCCGCCAAGCTCTTCCTCCTTAAGTGGTCCTTCTACAGGTGCGCTCGGGGCTCTGCGAGATCCGGGCCGGAAGGGGCGGGGCGGGAGGACCCTCCTCCGGGGGCGCGGCTTAGAGGTGGCTCCTCCCCCATGGGGGCGGGCCAAACGGGATCGTAGGAGGCCCCGCCTCCTCGAAGAATTTGGGGAGAGAAAAGACCCCGCTTCCCTGGGGCTCCGGTGCCCCTCCACGAAGGCGGAGGTCCCGTTGGCCGTGGGCCGGGCGGTGACTCTCCCCGATGGAAGCCCTTGGGGAGCCAGCGCGGGGCCGGGCCTGACGGCCTCCTCTCCGCCGCCGCCCACAGCTCCATGGTGATCCGGGACCTGACCCTGCGCAGCGCCGCCAGCTTTGGTTCTTTCCACCTCATCCGGCTGCTCTACGACGAGTACATGTACTACCTGATCGAGCACCGCGTGGCCCAGGCCAAGGGCGAGACCCCCATCGCCGTCATGGGCGAGGTGCGCGCGGCGGGGCGCCCGGGGCGCGGGGCGGGGGCCCCCCCACCCTCGGCGGGCCCCTCACCCACCCCTTGTCTTGCCTCCTTGCAGTTCGCCAACCTGACCACCTCGCTGAACCCCCTTGACCCGGACAAAGGTAGGCGGGGCGTATCCCTACCCAGGGCGTGAGTCCAAGGGGCGGCGAACCAGGAGGGGGATTGGGGTGGAGGCGGCCCCGGCGGTGCTCTGGGGGGTGCGGCCGCCACACGCTGAGCCGGGCCTGCTCTGTGTGCCCCAGATGAGGAGGAGGAAGAGGAGGAGGAGAGCGAGGACGAGCTGCCACAGGACATCTCGCTGGCGGCCGGCGGCGAGTCACCCGCGCTGGGCCCGGACACCCTGGAGCCGCCGGCCAAGCTGGCAAGGACAGACACGCGGGGCCTCTTCGTGCAGGCGCTGCCCTCCAGCTAAGCCCGCGGCCTCCCCCGCCCCGCCCGCCCGCCCCCGCCGCCCTTCCTCGCCAGGGTCCCTCACAGCTTCTGTGGCTTCGCTGTCACCGTTCCAGCCTCGGCCAGGGCGGGGATGGGGACCTCCAAGACAGGGAAGGCTAGGGGGTCCCCGCCCCCCAATGGGGCCGGCACAATCACAGGGCCGGGCGGAGCCGCAGCTGCAAACTGACACAAAAGACGTGCCTTAAGGACCCCGCCGCCGTGCCCAGGTGCCCCGTGGGACAGCCAGCTTGGCTCCTTGGCCTGGAAGGCCTCAGCATCTTCCTCCCCCATCCCAGGGGGCAGGCAGGCAGGCCCCCCCCTCCCCTGTGGAACTGTTAACTTATTCAGCTCGCTGGCTTTGCACAGTCTGTCCTGGGCCCAACCCTGAGCCCCAGGTGGGCACAGGTGGGCGTCATCTGGGGACCCCCACTGTCAGCAGCAGCCCCGGGACCCCTCCCCCAGCAACCCCACCGCTCCCCACTCCTTGGTATAAGTGCAATTAAAGCCGTGGGTGTCGCATCTTCTCCAGAGCTGGGCCCTCCCTTGCCCCGCAGCCCTAGAGGCGGGCACTGCCTGGCCTGGTCGGGGGTTAGGGCCGCCAGGGGTGCTGCCTCCAGCTTCCAAAGAGCAGCAGGCGGGGCTGGGCGCGGGAGCCCCGCGGGGGCCTGCTGCCGGCAGTGGGGTCCAGAAGTGCCCGCGCCCGTCCCGGCCCAGGCTGGGGGCTCCACTCCCTCAGATCCAAGACCCCAGAGTCCCAGGCCACCCGCCTCCGGTTTTGTAATGGAACCTCCGCGCTCCTCCTCTCCCAGGAGACTGTGCTTCTCCTCCGTGCAGTGCGCCCCGCCCCCCACACGACTATTGTGCGATTTTGTGAGCCGCCTGAGCGGAGTTGGTAACTTGTTGGTTTTTTTCCAACCATCATGGCCTTATCTGTTCCGGTTTTCTCAGTGTCTTCAACCTGTGAGATAGATGTTTATGGCAAAAAGCAGCAAAAAGAAAAAAAAAAAGAAAAACCTGAACCTATTGTATAAAAATCACTATTTTGTGTGCTCCGCGTGCTACAGCTTTTGGGGTGGCCCACCCCCTCCCCGTCCCCCCTGCCCTCGGGGCCTCCCCTCTCCTGGCCGTGAAAGTGTCCACGCGTGTGGTAGTCTAGTGTGCCGAGCTGTTTTCTACCTTTTTGTAGTCTTTCTTAAAACACAATAAATTCCGCTGTGATATTTGGCTACTGCTGACTCGAGGGGCCTCGGGGCTGGGGGCTCCAACAGGGTCCCGAGCGGCAGTAAAGGGAATTCAGTGAGGCTCAGAAATAAAACATTTATTACATGACGAGGAACGACGGGCAGGGGGAGGGGATGGCCACGAGGTCCGCCACCTCAGGTGGGGGCGGCTGGGACGGGCAGGGGAAGGGGGTCCGTTCGGCCTCCCTGGGGGGCAACGTCCACACCTGTAGCCAAGGAAAGGGGCGGACGCGCAAAGAGCAAGGGTGCCCAGCGCGGGGTGAAGGTGGGCGCTTGAGGCTGGTGGGGCAGGGGGCTCCCTCCCTCTGCCCCTTCCCAACTTAAATAGGCATAAATAAGAAGCGTCCAGACTCTCAGGCCACCAGGGGCTGCCCCGCCCAGGCCCCGCCCCCGCAGCCTAACACTGGCGCCGGGCGCCGGTCGGTCACCGGTCGGCCGGCCAGCCGGGGAGAGGCTGCCGGGAAGGCGGCCAGCTCCCGGGCCGCGGAGGTAGTTGGCGTCAGTGTCCAGAGCGGCCGGGCCCTCACAGCACAATCCACGTGTACCTCTCACTGTCTGCCAGAACCTTCAGTGAGCACCCTGCAGGGAAGGGACAGAGGGAGCCATGGAGTCCCCGCAGGCCCAGGCCATGGGGCGGGCCTGCCTCTCGCCCTGATTTGGTTTGGGCTGCAGGGTTCCAGAAGGCAGCGGCCCTGCTGAGTTAAAAGCGTGGGCCTCCAGCAACGGTCTGCTGAGTGAAGGGCTGGCCGGGGGTCCCCAGGCGCCACACCCGCCGGGTCCCCTCCAAGCCGGCCCCAGGACTCGCCCGCCCTCCTCCCCTCACCCCAATTCCGGTCTCCAGTGGCATGGCCGGTGGCCCCCTCCATTGGGGACACCTAGGAATCGGCGCCTGCTCCGGGCCTGGCATGGCACCGGGCGCAGGACCTGCAGTCCCGAGCGCCGTCGGGTCGCGGGGCCCACCTTTGTGCAGCGCCTCGTTGGTCATCCTGTTGACGTAGCGGCCACTGCTCTCGGGGACCAGCCACTTCATGACCATGTCCACGCAGCTCTTGCGGTACGAGCTCCAGACACTGCCGCTGAGGGCGAGGGGGGGAGGGCTCTCATCACCCAGGTCGCCCGCCCCGGTCCCAGCGCACCCCCCTCCCCGCCGCCAGCCCTGGCCCCAGCACCACCTCACCTGGTCTGCCCCTTGACCTCGGTGAGGTCGCCTACGCTGACTGTCACGAAGATGCCTGTGTTGAGGTCCCACGCCACTTTGAGGCTGGTGTGATAGGTCTTTGGTCTGCAGTGGGGGGAGGAGCAAAGGGGAAAGGGATGGGACCCCGGGCGGCACTGAGGGGCTGCGGTCTCTGGAGCAGTAAGGGGACGTCCTCGCCCACCCCCACTGGAGTATCGGTGACGGGCGTCCCGCTCGCTCGGCTCGCTCACCGGAGCTGGCCCTCCTCCGTTGGCGATGGGAACGCCAGGAGCAGCAGGCCGATGTTGATGAGGACTTGGTTGGTTTCCGGGCAGACCTGGGGGGGCGGGCGGGTGGTGATGGTGAGGGCGGTACCCAGAACAGAGAGGCCCTGCGCACCCCTCCCCTTCCTCCCTGGGCCCACCTCCAGGATGACGATGTCGTAGTCACTGAAGGAACAAAACTGATGGGCCCAGGTGGCGTCGTGACGGATGACCTCATTGATGACGTATTCGAAGTCCAGCGTCAGCTGCTCCACCGTCAGGTACTGGCCCTGGGGGCGGCGGGCAAGGCCGCAGTCAGCCGCCACCCCAGGGGCTGTCCCTAGGCCCGCCCCTGCCCCCGTCCCCGGCACCCACCTGGACGGCGGTGCGATCCCGCATGGGCCGCAGGTTGCGGCCCCGGAGATCGGTCACCACAAAGGGCAAGGAGATCTTGTCGTCCTCGAACTCTGAGGGGGCAGAAGCGGGGGGTAGGGGCGGCCGGAGGCCAGGCCGGCCGCCCACGCCTGGGGCCCTGCCCAGCGGGCGGGTTCCCAGCTCACCATCCTCGGGCTCCGTCCCTTCGCCGGCCCCCAGCACGTAATACAGCTTGGTGTAGTTGACGTAGCCGGGCTCGGGGGCTGGCGCCTCGGCCGCAGGGGGGCTGTCTCGGGGTGCCACCTCCCCGCCTGGGGCCGGGGGCTCGGAGGGCAGGCGGCAGCGACTGCCTGAGGGCCCCGGGCAGGGGGGCGGCCGGGCGTCCTCCGAGGTCCCACCCTTGGCCTCTCTGGCCCTGCGGAAGATGTCGGCCACAAACTCCTTGGCTTTGGCGATGGCGGGCGAGGGCTCGGGGGCCCCGGGGGCCCGGGCGGGGGCTGCTTCGGGGCAGGGGCTGGGGAGGGTGGGGGGCACCTCAGGGCTCTGAGGCCCGGGGGGGCTGGGAGGGGCCGGAGGGGAGGTGGTGTGGTCATACAGGATTTGGCAGAAGTTGCTCTCGCCTGAAACAGAAACAGTGAGAGAGGTTGGGGGGGGGTGTCAATAAATAAGTTCTAAGACACACTTCTAGAAGGCTCCCCTATGCCAAAAGATCGGCTGAAAACACTCAGAAGGGGAGGAGGCCTTACACATGCGCGTGCGCGAACGCGTACATAACGCACCACACTCAAACTTTATTTCTGAGCAGCTACCAAATGCCACACTGAGGACACGAGTGAGCAGGACACAAAAATCCCTGCCCTTGGGGAGCTGACGTTCTACGGCGACAAAAGCTAAAAGAACCCACGTCTGAAAATGCACCACACAGCCCTCATCCTCCCCAGCGGGAGCCTGGCCGGCCGGGCGCACAGCGTCCATCTAGGGGCGCCCTCAGGAACGTGGGCTCAGCACGGGGAACCCCAGCGTGTGGCCGGGCCCCAGGCTCTGCCTGTACCACCTCCACAGGACCCCCTCGCCCCCAGTCAACCCTGGGAGGGCAGGGGCTGTGTCCTCCCAGCTCAGAGACCAGGGACCGAGGCTCAGAGAGACACTCGTCCAAGGGCACGCTACACGACAACATGAACCGAGGCACTCCTGACCGCCAGAGTGGACGGCGGCGAGTCAAAACTCCCCCTCCGCGTGACCACCGTCCTATGGTGAGGCGTTAGACCCCCGAGTGCACACAGCTGAACCCCACGGGACCCCGGCTCCGGGGACCCACAGCCACAAGTACCGGCGGCAGGTGTCGGCCTCAGCCAGGCCCGGGGTTGCTGGGGAGGGCCCTGCCCACGGTGGCACAGGCCGCCAGGGCAGGAGGCCCCTGGATGGGCCTGGGGACAAGGCGTCCCGGCCCTTGCTGGTTTGTGAGCCTAGTTAGACACATTTAATCATTTTCATATCCACTCCACCCCCTCTCCCAGGGACAACCATTTTAATGACAACCCACACTTAGTGGGTGTCTTTTTATCCGACTCCGTTCCTATGAAATCAGCACACGAGCGGTGTCGCTGACTGACTATGGAGCTCCTCGGCTTCTTGTGCATTTGGGTGTGTCTTTAAGGCAAGCTCTGCGTGCCGGGCGCTCAGTGCGACGACCCAAGGCAACACCTGCCCCGTCCTACTTCCCTGACCCCCAGGTGGCTCCCACCACCAAAGCCCTGGACGAGGCCAGGCTCAGGCCGGGCTGCGGTCACACTGTTGCCGTGCGGCCCTGAGGGTGCCGGGGAGGCCCCGGGGCCCCCCCACCCCCACACCAGGTCTCCCATCACCTCCGACCAGCTTCCCACTGGCCACTCCGTGAAGGGACATCACCCTGCTGACTTTCGCTGCCGTTCTTCCTGTTCCCAAAGGCGGGAGATGGCCGCCTGTCCACGGACTGAAAACCGTAAGGGACTATTTCTGTTTGAAAAGAGCACTGCGCCGCCCCGCGTGGCGGCCGTGGCCACGTGTGGCCTCTCAAACTCAGCTGAGATGAAGTAAAATTTACAAGTCGGCTCCTGGGTCACACGGCCACTTTCAAGCGGCTCCCAGTGGCGGCTGGCGCGGACATGGCAGATCTAAACCATCGTGCCGCTACGGACAGTTCTGGCGGGCAGTGCTAGGCTGTGGCGTGGCTGGCTGTGGGTCCCCTACTCCTGCTTTCCAGCTGCGGGACCTCGGACAAGGGACTGGGCCTCTCCGCACCTCGGCCCCCTCGGCCGTCACGTGGGGCCCCAGCAACAGGACCACCTCTGGAGGCCCGCTGGCTGGCGGGCCCTGAGGCCTACCTGCTGAGTGGACGGAGACGGCGCAGGCCACCAGAGAGTAGCTGGTGTTGAGCAGCACCACCTGGTCCTTCTTGAGCTGGAAGGCGGGCTGGAAGGTGGGGAAGGGGTAGACCACCTGGTACTTGGTGTGCAGCATGAAGCCGTGCCGCAGGCACTGCGCGCTGGGGTCGCCTGCAGCAACACATGCCACCCGGGCTCACTCCCGGCCTCGGTGGGGGGGGGTGGGGGGCGGCCCGCACCCCGAGGCCCCCCTCCCGGCCGCCCACCTGGATGGGCCCGGCTGGCTTCGCGGCAGGCGGCGCAGCGGCCCGGCGACGGCACGGCCACGGTGCTGACGTAGATGTCCCGGTGGTTCTCGTCGCTCATCATCATCATGTTCATGAGCATGCCGTTGGCCGAGCGGGTGCTGGGGGCCGGCACACCTTCAGCTGGGGGCCTGGCCCCCGCCACCGCCCTCCCCGGGCCTGCCTCGACCCCGGCTCTTACTTGAAGCCGAAGACGATGACCTTGGAGGCATCGCTGGGCCACTCGCACACGGTCAGGTACAGGTCACTGTAGATCTCCTCGTCCTGGAAGAGCCGCACCTGCCGGACCTGAGCGGCAGGTTCAGGGTCGGTGTGGGGTCAGAGCGAGGCGGGGGGGGGGGGGGGGGGGGGGGGCCAAGGCTGCCCGATGCGGGGCTGGAATCCGGGCTGAGCTGGCAGGAGCACCCTTTCTGAGGGTGGGGGGGGGTCGACTCCAGCCAGGGAGTGTCAGCAGCCCCTATACCACAGCTTCCGTCTTCCTGCGGACGGGCCGGGGAAGCTACATTCACACCGGGGGACATGGGGCGGCTGCCTGTCGCAGGAGGAAGCTGATGGAAACCCTGCCTCAAGTCAGGGGACCCTGCCGGACATCTCGGTTCCCAGCCTGCTCCACCCGGACACATGTCCACCTCCCTGAAATCGTGTGTCAGCTGGGCTAAGAGCACTCACCTCCTGGAATGTGGGCTGGGGCGGGGGGAACGGTTCAAGGAGTCAAAGTCAGGGTTAAGCGAACGGGCTAGCAAAGCTGACGGGTCCCCCCGGGCCTGTGCCTGCGTGTTCTACAGCCCATCTGTGTTGGGCCGAACCACAGGAAGGCGCTGCCGTGCACCCACTTTCCACTACACAAACGGGCGACCGCACGGGGTCCGACCTCATGTGCGGTAAGTACGGACAATTTCACCGTTTGACAGACAGGGAAATGGGCTCGGGGGTGCGGTGACCTGCCGGGCCCGGCCCTACCAGCTTGAGCTTGCTGTGGACGTTGAACTCCCACCAGTACAGATGGTAGATGTAGAAGGAGAAGTCGTCGTCCCCGCTGCTGCTGGTGTAGGAGAGCACGTAACGGCCGCACTTGGAAAAGCCCAGAAAGATGTGTCTGTGCAGGGGCGGGGCAGAACCGCCAGGTCAGGGCCAGCCCCCCCAGCCCCCCCGCCCCCCGCCCCGCCCAGCCTCACGCAGCCTCACCCTGCGTAGAGAAAGTCCTCGTCCACAATGTTCTTGAGAGAGACGCAGACCCTGGGCGGCAGCTTCCGGAAGAGGCGAGGGGAGAGCTGCCCGCTGATCTGGGGAAGGGGTGGCCCTGGCTCTTGAGGTGCCATCGCCTCCCCCGGCCCCTCCCCTAAACCACAGCGGCATCCCCAAGGTCTCGCCCAGACACACGGGCCCGCTCCGGCTGGGGAAGATGAGCCGGCGGGGCCTCGCTCGAGCCTCCTGCTGCACAAGGGACCCACGCCACCCACATCTCTTCGGTCTCAGACCCCTCTTGCCCAAGCGCCCAGGTCCTGAGGACCAGCGCTGGCATCACCTCCCCCAGGAAGGTTCCCCAGTCACCCTTGGTCACACTGGGCCACTGGCTGCCTTCCTAAAGGCTGCTTCCGGTGGGTGCCCTCAACCGGCTTGACCGAGGCTTGGCCAAGGAGGCTTGACCGACTGCACTCACCCATTCCTGACCGGCTAGCCCACACGCAGGGTACTCAGGACCTCTGGGACAGCCCTGGCCTCGGACCGGTGAGGCAGATGGGTGGGGCTGATCGGTGACCTTCCAATTTCTGCCCAACTCCCCTTCTTAATGAACCTAGCCGACTCCCTCGTCCCAAAAACCTCAAGGAAGGATTTGGGGGGGACGGGCGGACATAAGCGGGGTGTTAGGGGATCAGAGCACCCTGGTCCTACAGCCCCATCTGAGTGAGATACTTGGCCTTGCCCTCAAGAGGTTACAGTCTGATGGGAAAGGGCCCTATCTGGGGTGCCCTCTGGCAGCTGGGGGAGACAGCACACTCCCCAAAGAGTTCCCGGTCTGATGGGACAGCCCTGTCGGTCAGGCCCAGGCTGACAGGGGAGACACAGTCCCAGTCCTGGGAGCTTCCACGCTAAGGGTGGAGCCACGCACCAACCCAGGGAGCAAGCGGGCTGAGGGTGGAGACCATCCCTGCCCAAGGAACTCGTCAAAAGGAGGAGACACAGCCCTGCCCTCACAGAGTTCCCAGCCTAATGGAGGAGGCACTCTCCTATCCACAGGGAAACAGTTCTGCCCAGGTTGCTGCCGACCTGAGAGCAGATTCACAGGCTGCCCTCCCAGAGCTCCCGGACTGATAGGAGACAGATAACGCTGGCACATTGTAAGTTTACAGTCTGAGGAGAAAACAGAGAGCCCCGCTCAGGAAGCTCCCAGTCTGAGGGGGGGAAGACCGGGCTTTCTCCAGGAAGGTCCCTCCCATTCGATGCGGGAGGCAGACACAGGTAGAGGAACTCCCGGCTCCCGTGTGGGCAGAGCCGGGACAGAGAGAGGGACACCAGGCAGAGAAAGCCCAAAGCCGGTAGCAGGGGCTCTGCCAAGGGGGCGGAAAGGCTCCATAACGGAGGGGCCATGGGAGCAGGGTTTTGAAACATGAGTCCGACCCCGGATCGCCCCCTTCCTCCTTATTCCTCCAGCGACCCCCTCCATCCAAGCTCCTTCTCGGCCACCTCCAGCAGCTCTTCCATCCAAGCCCCCGACCGCGGACCCCGCCCCCAGTCCACTCCATCCAAGCCCCCGTCCCAGCCCCCTCCATCCAAGTCCCCTCTCCTGGGTCCCTCCCAGCCCCGCTTCCTCCGAGCCCCCTCTCCCGGGGCTCCGCCCCCAACCCCTCACCCCGCGAACGCCCTCCCTCCCTCCGCCTCCCTCGTCCCTTCTCCCCACCCTCCAGCGAGCTCCTCGCAGGCTCCAGGCCTCACCTTGACCCGCTCCAGCTGCTTGAGGACGTGCTCCCGCCGCCGCCCCGCTGCCCGCTTCCCCCCGGCGCCCCCGGGGCCGCCACCGCCGCTCCCGGCCCCGCTGTTCCGCTCCGATTTCGAGCTGGGCGCCATTTTCACCCCCTCCCTCCACTTCCGGAGCAACCGGCCTTTTCGTCCCACCCCCGCCTCCTCCTCATTGGCCCTTTCTCGGCATTGCGGCCAGTCTGTTGGGTGAAAGCCCGCACTTGGGGCCTCTTCCCGCTACGCCTGTCCATCACAGCCATCTCGGCCCTTGATTGGTAGAAGCGGAAAACCCCTGTGGTCCGCCGCCGTATCCCCGCCTTTCCGCAAGGACGCACCCGTCAGAGGCCCCGTTTGCGCCCCTTGCCGAGATAACTTTGGCCGGATAGGCGAAGGCCCCTATCCGTCTCGGCGGCGTCACGCCCCCCTGTGGCTGGTGGGTTTCCATGGAGACCGCAGGCGGTCCAGGCCCGTGGGCGGGGCGATGGGAGCCTGTGGTCCACAAGGGCCGAAGTCCCCAGCCTAGGGATATCGGCGCCCTATCCCGAGGTGCAGAGGCCTGGCGAGTATCTTGAGATCACCAGGCCAGGCCGAAGAATGGGATTTGTAGAAAAAGATGAGATTCGATTAAAAACATCTTTCGTTGGGGGTAGGGACGGCCTGGTGGGATGACGATGATGATAATGAAAGCATCGATGTTTATATAGCACTTCACACGTGCTAGACAAGGTTCTGAGCTTACAACAATTCTATGTAGTAAGTCTCTGTTGTGCCCATTTTACAGATGACAATAATCTAATAATTGTTGAATGTCTGCTGAGAATCATCTTTATATGTGTCAGCTCGTCTAATCTTCGTGACAGTTTTGCAGATAGGCCCTTTTTATAAAAAAAATTCTTTAATGTTTATTTATTTTGAGAGAAAGAGACAGAGCGTGAGCAGAGGAGAGAGAGAGAGGGAGATACAGAATCAGAAGCAGGCTGCAGGCTCTGAACCATCAGCACAGAGCCCGATGCAGGGCTTGAACCCACAAGTGAGCTCATCACCTGAGCCGAAGTCAGAGGCTCAACCGACTGAGCCACCCAGGCGCCCCTAGATAGGTCTTTTTATTATGTCCATTTTACACGGGGTGAAACTGAGGCTTATCGTGTAGTGCTCCTGAGTACCTGGCATGCATATACCTCAATTGTGGCTATAATCAGAGAGGAAGAGAATGGATCTTGCTTTTTGTACTCTTCCAGTCTCATGACTGCATTCCATGCATTCATTTATTTCCCAAATATTTCCTAAGCACCTACTATGTTCCAGGCTCTGAGGGTACAGCAGTGAACAAGACAGATGATAAACAAGGAAATAGAATTCAGTTACCTAATTCCAGGTAGGATTAGAAACCAAAGAGAAAGAAGAAGGCTGCTCAGGGCAGTTGGACAGGGGGCCCCATGCCGGTGAGGAGGAGGAATATTCCAACAAAGACAAAGCCTTCAGAGGGATGAGGTTGGCATGACTGAAAAACCCCAAAAAGTCTAGTTGGGCCAAAGCAGGAATGAGCAGGGAAGAAAGCAAGCAAGTCAAACAGACGGGGCCGGGAAACGGGCAGGGAGTGTCGGTAAACAAGATGGTTGGAGGAGCCTCTGGAAGGGTTTTAGTAGGAGACGATGGAATCTCACATGAGATTTAAAAGACCATCGTGATCCATGGGGCGCCTGGCTGGCTCAGTGGGTAGAGCTGCGACTCTTGATCTCCGGGTCTTGAGTTCAAACCCCACGTTGGGCAAAGAGATTACTTTAATAAATAAATAATCATTGTAATCCAAAAAGATTAAATAAATACCAATGGTTCATACTGGTATAAATAAATGATTGAATAAAAATGGGGGGAAAGAGACCATTCTTCCATATAGAAGATGTTCAATTAGGGGCGCCCGGGTAGCTCAGTCGGTTGAGCGTCTGACTTCGGCTCAGGTCATGATCTCACTTGTGAGTTCAAGCCCTGCATCAGGCTCTGTGCTGACAGCTCAGAGCCTGGAGCCTGCTTCGGATTCTGTGTCTCCCTCTCTCTCTGTTCCTCCCCTGTTCACGCTCTGTCTCTTTCTCAAAAATAAACATTAAAAAAAATGTTCAATTAATAAGTGTAGAAGGAATGAGGGAAATAGAAAATTATCATCAGGCAGAGACTACAGTTACAATTGCAGCAGGCAAGATCTACCTAATGAGTGCTAAAATTAATGGATGAGGGGCGCCTGGGTGGCTCAGTCAGTTAAGCATCTGACTTTGGCTCAGGTCACGATCTCACGGTTTGTGAGTTCAAGCCCCACGTCAGGCTCTGTGCTGACAGCTCAGAGCCTGCTTCATATTCTATGTCTCCCTCTCTCTCTGCCCCTTCCCCACTCTCACTCTGTCTCTTTCTCAAAAATAGTAAACATGGGGCGCCTGGGTGGCTCAGTTGGTTAAGCGTCTGACTTCAGCTCAGGTCATGATCTCATGGTTCATGAGTTCGAGCCCCACATCGGGCTTTGTGCTGACAGTATGGAGCCTGGAGCCTGTTTGGGAGTCTGTGTCTCCCTCTCTCTCTCTGCCCCTTCCCTGCTCATGCTCTTTCTCTCTCTCTCTCAAAAATAAACATTAAAAAAATAATAAAATTAGTGGATGAAACTTGAAGGAGAAACACCTACCTCTCCTAAAATATTTATTAACTACTGGGGTTTTTAAAATATCTGTCCACAGATTGCTTGATATGCCTCCTTCCAGGAGGTGGAGCTTAAGTCACCTGGTTGGGTGTGGGCTGGATTTAGCGACTTGCTTCTATGGAACTTGACAGTGGAGAAATCTGGCAGACACTACCTCAACCAGGTAACCAACATTGTCATCGCAGCGACGAGCCACGTGCCCGGCCCCCTGACATGAATATGATGAGGAGGACACATCCCCTCCTCAACATCGTCACGTAAACCCCTAACCTCAATCTAGTTGTGAGAAGCCATCGGGTGTTTGCCCCAGCTTGAGGGACATTCTACAAAGACCTGACCAGGATCCTTGAAAAACGTCCAGGTCAGGAGAAACAGAGCCCGACCGAGAAACTGGCACGATTTCGAGAAGTCTTAGGAGACGTGAAAAATAAGTGAGATGTAGGGTCGTGGGTGGGCTCCTGGACCGGAAGAGAAGAGGGCATCAGAGGGAAAACGGGTGTCATTCATAGGAAGCCTGTAGTTTAGTGACCAGTATTGTGCCAAGGTCAGCTAACCTCTTAGTTGTGACCACTGTACTGTGGTTCTGCAAAGGGGTTCCCACACGCGGGGCTGCGGGGAATGGGCACGCAAGAACTTTCTGTGCCGCCTTTGCAAATGATCTTAACTCGCGGAGCTGCCATATTGAAAACCCTCGAGACTGGGGGAATTTACAACGCAATTTGACTTCTCATCGTTCCGGAGGCTGGGATGTCGAAGACTAAGGCACCGGCATTGCCCGCGTCTGGCGAGAGACCACTTCCTAGTTGGAGACAGTTGCCTACGTGCTATACGCTCATGTGCCCAAGAGAGACACAGCGAGAAAGAGGGAGAGCAAAGGCACCGAGCCCCAGCTCCTTTATGGGGTCCTAATCCCAGTCATGAAGTCTCCAGCCTCTGGACGTAATCACCTCCCAAAGGCCCCACCTTCTAGCACCATCCCATTGGGGCTCGGGTTTCAACATACGCATTTAAGGGAGGCACAAACATTTAGCCCATAGCCCAAATCGTCAGCAAATTGAAAATTCCCTCGAATCTTTTTTTGAAGAGGAGGACTCTTCAGAAGTTCACTTGGCTTCTGGGTGGAGGATGTTCAGGGGGAATAGGGGCGGGGAGGCAAGAGTGGCCTCAGGGAGGCCAGAGGGAGGGGTTACGGTGGCTGGGATTCAAGTCATAGCAGTGAAGACGGAGAAAAGTGGCCTTATTCGGGACCTCGGGGTCGTGTTCCCAGACCGGATGCCGGGGTGGAGAGAAGAAGTAGGTTCCGGTTTCTCTACATCCTTGCCAATATTTGTTATCTTCTGTTATTTATTTATTCTTTCTTTCTTTCTTTCTTTCTTTCTTTCTTTCTTTCTTTCTTTCTTTCTTTTATTTCTTTACTTTGAGAGAAAGAGATAGAGAGCAAGTGGGGAGGGGCAGAGAGAGGGAGACACAGAATCCCAAGCCGGCTCCGTGCTGTCGGTACAGAGCCCGACGCGGGGCTCAAACTCACAAACTGCGAGATCGTGACTTGAGCTGAAAGCAAGAGTCGGACACAGCCGACCGAGCCACCCAGGTGCCCTGGTTACCTTCTGTTTTTGTTTTTGTTTTTTTTTTTTTTTTATACAAGCCATCCTAATGGGTGTGATCATTTACTTTTTTTTTTTTTTTAATGTTTATTTACTTTTGAGAGAGAGACAGAGACAGAGTGTGAACAGGGGAAGGGCAGAGAGAGAGGGAGACAGAATCCAAAGCAGGCTCCAGGCTCCGAGCTGTCAGCACAGAGCCACGAGATCATGACCTGAGCTGAAATCAAGAGTCCTAAAACTAACTGAGAACTGAGCCACCCAGGTGCCTCATCATTTACTTTTTTTTCCCTTAGGTTTATGTATTTATTTTAAGAGAGAGAGGAGAGAGTGCAGGCGGGGAAGGAGCAGAGAGACAGAGGGAGAGAGAGAGAATCCCAAGCCGACTCCACAGCGCAGAGTTTGACAAGGGGCTTGAACCCACGAACCATGAGATCAATCATGACCTGAGCCGAAGTCAATTAAATGACTGAGCCACCCAGGCGCCCCATCACTTACTTTTAAATAGGTATAACCTTTATATGGTTTTATTTTTTTTTTTAATTTTCTTTTAACGTTTTTATTTATTTTTGAGAGACATAGAAACAGAGTGTGAACGGGGAAGGTCAGAGAGAGAGGGAGACACAGAATCCGAAGCAGGCTCCAGGCTCTGAGCTGTCAGCACAGAGCCTGACGGCGGGGCTCGAACTCACAAACCGTCAGATCATGACATGAGCCGAAGTCAGATGCTTAACTGACTGAGCCACCCAGGCGCCCCTAGATTTTATTTTTTTAAATAATCTTTACATGCAACGTGGGGCTTGAACCCACGACTCAGAGATCAAGAGTCACACGCTCTACCGACTGAACCGGCCAGGCACCCCTACCCAAGAGAACTTCCAAGACATGTTTCCTTAAAGACTCGCTCAGGACTGCTCGTAGCCGAGTTATTTGTTAATAGCCAAAAGCCAGAAACGAGTAAAAGTCCATCAACATGCAATAAACAAATTGGTGGCCCATCCGACTAATAAACAAGATGAATTAAGGTACACCCAAAACCCATATGTCAATTACATCTCAATTTCCAAAAAAATGTTTAAATAAGGGGCGCCTGGGTGGCTCAGTCGGTTAAGCATCTGACTTCGGCTCTTGTCGGTTAAGCTTCGGACTCTTGATCTCGGCTCGGGTAGTGATCTCACGGTTCACGCGTTGGAGCCCCGCGTCAGGCTGTGTGCTGACAGTGCAGAGTCTGCTTGGGATTCTCTGTCTCCCTCCCCACCCTCAAAATAAATAAATAACTTAAAAAAAAGGTTTAAATAAATTTTAGGGGCACCTGCCCCTGCCCCCACTCGTGTGTGTGTTCACGAGCATGCGCACACTCCCTCTCTCAAAAATAAATAAACTTAAAAAAAAAAAGATATTGGCTGTCTCTGAGGGAGGAATTGGGTAGCTGGGGCTGAGGGCACAGAGGGGGTTCCCACCTTCTATCCCTGTATGTGTTGAATTAAAAAAAAAAAAATTTTGATTGAGCTTACACGACATACCACAGAATGAAAATGTTTTCTCTTTCTTTTAATGCCGATTCAATTTTGAGAGAGAAAGAGCAAGTGGGGGAGGGGCAGAGAGAGGGGGACAGAGGATCTGAAGCAGGCTCTGTGCGGGGGGGCTGAACTCACAAACCATGGGATCACAACCTGAGCCCAAGTCTGTCGCTAAACCAAATGAGCCACCCAGGCGCTCCCAGAATAAAAACGTTTTAAAGTGTACATGAGCCAAAACGCATCATTCCAACCTCGGCGTGCGTGCCCCTGTGAAACCATAACCGCAGTTAGCGAGCATCGCCATCACCCCCAAAAGTGTCCTTGCGCCCCTTCGTCAGCCCTCCTCCCCTCGCCTTCGTCCCCAACCCCAGGCAACCGCTGACATACTATCTGTCACTGTAGATTAAGTTGCAGTTTCTAGAACTCGGTAAAGTGGAATCGGAGAGAGTATAGTTTGTGATATCTGGCCTGTTCTGTCTGGGGCAGTGAGTTTTAGAGTCATCCGTGTTATATGCTTTGATAGTTCATTCCTCTTTTAAAATCAATTAAAAAAAATTTTGTTTAAGTTTGCTTATTAATTTTGAGAGTGAGAGACAGGCGGAGGGGCAGAGAGAGAGGGAGAGAGAATCCCAAGCAGGCTCCAGGCTGTCAGCACAGAGCCCCACATGGGGCTCGATCTCATGAACTGTGAGATCGTGACCTGAGCTGAAATCAAGAATCGGACGCCTAACCTACCGAGCCACCCAGGCGTCCCAGTATCTTTATTTTTTTTATTTTTATTTTTCTTAATGTTTATTTACTTCTGACAAAGAGACAGAGTGTGAGCAGGGGAGGGGAAGAGAAAGAGAGAGACACAGAATCCGAAGCTCCAGGCCCTGAGCTGTCAGCACAGAGCCCGATGCAGGGCTCGAACTCACAAACCACAAGAACATGACCTCAGCCGAAGTCGGTGCTTAACCGACCGAGCCACCCAGGCGCCCTGATATCTTTTCTAATCTCCGAGAGTGATCAAAATTGTCAGCCTTGCTCTGTATGCCCTTTCTTTCCTCACGAGTTTAGCCCTGCCCATGCTAATCCACGCGGTGGTTTGAACGGTGACCCGCGAAAAGGTATCCTGATGTCCTAACCCCTGGAACATGCAAATATGACCTTGTTTGGAAAAAAAAGAAAAAAGAGATGTAATTAAGTTAAAGATCTTGAGATGAGATTATCCCGGATTAACCAGCTGGGCCCTAAACCCCATGGCCAGTGTCCTTATAAAAGAAAGGAGCAGGAACACAGACACACACCCCGAGGAAAAGGCCCCAGGGAAACCGAGGCAGAGATCGCACGGATGCAGCCACGGGCCCAAGAATGTCGAAGATTGCCAGCAACCACCGGAAGCTGGAAGAGATTACAAGGAAGGAGCTTCCAGAAGGAACGGCTCTGCCAACACCTTGACTTGGGACTTCCAGTCCCCCCGAGTCCAAATAAATAATGTGGACTTCTGAAATGAATAAATCCCTGTTGTTTTAAGCCCCCTAGTTTGTGGACACGGGTCCGACAGTTCCCAGAAGCTGACACGTTATGTATAGATGGAGTCCCTTGTGTGTGGCTCTCTATGATTTTAATAGGAACATTGTTCTGTTTATTTCCCTCTTGTGAGGTTTTGTTTTTTCACTCGCTCACACAACATAGGTTTACGGCTCACCCAGTATGTATTAGACGCCGCTCTGGGTGCTAAGGGACAGAGGTGACCGTGGCCAAGTGCCCACCTCTGCAGTGGGGGAGGACAGTGGACGGTGGGCAGATGTGGAAGTCAGGATGTGAGAAATGCCAGGAAGAGGAGAGAGAGAGAGACAAAAATGTTGCTTCCGAGTGGGGGTTCCGGTGAGGGGTTCTCTGGGGAAGTGACGTGAATTAAAATCACAAGCCGTGTGGGATCCAGGGCAGGAGAGAATTTTCACTGTCACGAACGGGCCTACAGGGAATGTTCTTGTACGCGTCCGTTACCGGCTGGGTCCGAGTTCTTTCTGGTCCTCGGGTGTTGCCGAGAGAGTAATACTCCAAATAGTCCCCTTGCTCCTCCCCAACTCCCCACCCGACCCCCACTTTCTCTGTCCCTTGAAGTCAGGCAGGACCGTGTGAACTAATCCCGGCCAGGGAAATGGGAGCAGAAGGTACTTCTGGGTGGAAACCCTGAAAAGCTGATTTGGGAGTCCCGTCTGTCTTGCCCCCAGAGCCAGCAACTGTGGGGGCTGCTGTTCAAGATGGCGGAGAGTCTGGTGGACTGGATCCCCGCGTGACCGTGCGGCTCCGAGGCCCTGCTCATCCGCTGAGACCATATTGTGTGGATACCAACTCGGGTATTAGTCGCTGGCCTTTGGGGCTGTTTGTTACGCAGAATGATCTCGCCTGCCCACCTAATACGCATGTGAAACCGAACCGATGAGATATATATCTACATATATGTATATCTGTACGTGATAGATCTTATGTATATACTTCCTTTATATATATGTGTATACATACATATCTTTTTATATATGCACATGTGAAACAGAACCAATATCTATATCTAACCTATATATCATCGATCTTATTGACTTATCTATACCTATACCTATATCTACATCTATTAGTCTATAGAAAGAGAGATTTAGGGGCACCTGGGTGGCTCAGTTAGTTAAGCCTCCGAATTTGGCTTCAGGTCACGATCTCGTGGTCCATGAGTTCAAGCCCTACGTTCGAGCCTCTGCTGTCAGCACAGAGCCCGCATCAGATCCTCTGTCCCCCTCTCTTTCTGCCCCCTCCTCCACTCTCTCCCTCTCAAAAAGAAATGAACTTTATTTTTTTCAGTTTATTTATTTATTTTGGGAGAGACGGTGTGTGAGCGGGGGAGGGGCAGAGAGAGAAGGAAACGCTAGAGCAGGCTCCACGCTGTCCGCCCGGAGCCCGACGTGGGGCTCTCGCCCAAGAAACCGTGAGATCGTGACCTGAGCCGAAACCAAGAGTCAGTCACTTATCAGACTGATCCACCCGGCCACCCCCAAAATCAATAAGCTTAAAAAAAAAAAAAAAAAAAGAAAGATTTATCCTGCGGCATCAGCCGATGTGATTGTGGAAGCTGAGGAGTCTCACGACGTGCCGGGTCGGCGAGCTGGAGCCCCAGGAGCCTGTGGTAGAATTCCAGGGCCCAAGCCAGAGCCGCCGGCGGCACACATCCCAAATCCCCGTCAAGGGCAGGAGGAGGCCAGCGTCCCCGCTCAGAAGTCGGGCAGGAAACAAAAAGGACCAGTTCCTCCATTTTTTTTAATTTAATTTTTTTAAACGTTTATTTATTTTTGGGAGACAGAGAAAGAGCACAAGTGGAGGAGGGGCAGAGAGAGAGAGGGAGACGCAGGATCCGAAGCAGGCTCCAGGCTCTGAGCTGTCAGCGCAGAGCCCGACGCGGGGCTCGAACCCACAGACGTGAGAACATGACCCGTGCTGAAGTCGGCCGTCCAACCAGCTGGGCCCCCCAGGTGCCCCCAGTTCCTCCATTTTGACCTCAACTTTTCCAGCTGGGCTCTTGTTTCCAGTTGGTCTCTCGGCTCGGGTGGAGGATCTGAGGGCACAGCATCCCCCGGCTGGGAGCCCAAACCGCCCCACCCCGCCCCCCGCAGGTGTCAGGACCACCCGAGCCAGCAAGACCCCGGCGAGACTGACGCCAAGGCAGTGATCCATTCGACCTTCAGCGCCCACCTGCGCGTGCCCGCCCGCCTCCGCCCCGCGTTTTCCTTCTACCGACGCGGAAGTGTTTTCGGCACTTGGGTGACAGTCTTCGAGACGCTTGTCCACTGTCTTCCCGGTGTCGGCCTTGCCGACCAAAATTCCTTTCCTGTTTCATCACCGGTGGTTTCCCTGCCTTTGGATTTTGCCACCGGCGAGGAGCCGAGCCCGGCCTTCCAGCAGTCCTGAGCCCCGGCCTCCCCGTCTCGGCTTTCCGGTCTGTTCAGCGTCTCCGTGGATTGGATGCCCCTTCATTTGGGGGAGGGAAATCCACTCTGCTGAGTTCACGGCTCCAAGTGCTAATCTCTTCTGGGAACGGCCTCAAAGATGCACCCAGAAATCAGGTTTAATCTGGGCAGCCCATGGCCGGTATCATTTTATACATAACCGTTCATAACCTTGACCTCTACGCTAACCATCCCAAGGACACAGCAGGAGCCTTGTTGGTTTTACCAGACACTTCCAGGTTCCTCCCCTCTCCCGGACCCTCCTTCTCCATGACCATGGCCGGCTCTGCTCTCTCCTGCCTGCCCCCCGGGCACCAAGCCTTCCTCAGAGCGTCCCTTGGTCTCCCTTCTCATTTTCTTTCCTTTTTCTTTTCTTTTTAAAATATTTTTTAACGTTTTATTTTATTTTTGAGAGACATAGAGACAGAGCATGAGCAGGGGAAGGGCAGAGAGAGAGGGAGACACAGAATCCGAAGCAGGCTCCAGGCTCTGACGAGCCGTCAGCACAGAGCCCGATGTGGGGCTCAAACTCACAGACCGTGAAATCATGACCTGAGCTAGAGTCGGCTGCTTCACCAACTGAGACACCCAGGCGCCCCTACTTTTCTTTTTTAAAAAATGTTGTATTCATTTTGGAGAGAGAGAGAGTATGAGCAGGGGAGGGGCGGGGGGGGGGGGACAGAGGATTTGACGAGGGTTCTGTACAGACAGCAGAGAGCCCGACGCGGGGCTCGAACTCAGGAACGGTGAGATCATGACCTGAGCCGAAGTCGGACGCCCTACCGACTGAGCCCCCCAGGCGCCCCCTGCATTAGAATTTCGAGTATGTTGTGTTTTCGAAGGAGAGAAAAAGGGAAAGAGCGGCTCACCCAAGAGAGACGTCTGTTTCCCCCTCGCGTTCGAGATGGCCGGAGCCGGGGTCTTGAAGTCTGAGACGCCGCGGCCGGTCTCCCATTTCAGAGCCTCGCAGGGCCCTGAAGGCCCAGCCGTGAGTGTCCCGGCTTTGGTCAGACAGGCCCCCCGCCCGGAGGGAGAGGCTCCCCGCCCAGCTCGCTCCTCCATCAGCCAGACCAGCCGCACCCCCTTGGGTCCTGAGCCTAACGGTTCGCGTCTCCGGCAGCCTGAGAAATTATCCAAACGTGCCAGTCACACCCTCCCCTGGGAACCAGAGGCCACCTCTCCGTTTGTCACTACAAAGCCTGCCTGCCACAGCACCTGCTTTTTCATCTTTTTCTTTATTAAAAAATTTATCCCAGGGGCACATCGTGGTTCAGTCTATTAAGTGTCCAACTTCAGCTCGGGTCATGATCTCACTACTCATGAGTTCGAGCCCCATATCAGGCTCTGTGCTGACAGCTGGGAGCCTGGAGCCTGCTTCGGATTCTGTGTCTCCCTCTCTCTCTGCCCCTCCCCTGCTTGCACTCTCTCTCTCTCTCTCTCTCTCTCTCTCTCTCTCTCTCTCTCAAAAATAAATAAACTTAAAAAAATTTATCCCAGCTTCTTGGTGATTATATGCAAGATTCACACTAATTTAGGCGTATTGTTTTATGAATGAGCAATCTTCATTCTAAACTTTGGAGGCCATGATTTAAATAACGATGCTAATTTTAATCGCGGGTTTGGTGACGATTCTAGTTGCTTTGACCCTGTCTCTTGATTTGGCTCCCACGTGCGCCAGCCCTATGTGGCTCCGCGTGGCATGCCGTGTCCTTCACCTCCTCTGGGCTGTGAGAGTATGTGACCAATAACCCAACACCAGTCTTTTCTACCCAGGGTTGGCTGTCACGTGCTTAGACCAGGAGATCCTTCCGTCACCAACGGGGGGGGATGGGAGGTGATCAAAACACTCATCATTGCAGGGGTGGCCTTCCCTAGTACATGACACTTAGGTTGTTTCTATCTCGTTGCTCCACTATTTAAAGGCCAAGATTCTCAAGGTAACGTGATGGCCCAAGATGGCTGATGGAGCTCCAGCCATCGCAGCTACATTCCAACAAGAGGGAGGAGAAAGGCACGCCCTTTTCCTCAAACGGTACATTCTGCTTCTGTCACATGGTTGTACCTAGCTGCAAGGGAGGCTGGGAAACGTGGTGCTTTATCTTAGGCAGCCATATGCCCAGATAAATATCAGCAGTTTTATGACTTTGGCTCAAATCTTGAAGGGCTGATTAGCCAGATGAAGGCAGATTGAGAAGTTTGGCCTGAGCCTGGGTCTCGAGGTTGAATGCCATCAGAGCTCGAGGAAGGGCAGGCCGGAGGGGTGCCTTGGGTCATTAGTTGGTACTGATTTAAGGCCCCTCCTTTCCTTTCCTTTTTTTTTTTTTTTTTTTTTAATTTTCTCTAAAGAATGTGGAGCCCAATGCAGGACTCAATAGCATGACCGTGAGATCATGATCTGAGCTGAAATCAGGAGTCCAACACTTCACACTTCACCAACGAGCCACCCAGGCGCCCCAAAGGGCTTTTTTTTTTTTTTTTTTAAAGAGAGAGAGAGAGAGAGAGAATCCCAAGCAGGCTCCACACTCAACGTGGAGCCTGACATGGGACTCGATCCCACGACCCCAGGATCCTGACCTGAGCTGAAATCACGAGTCGGAGGCTCACCCAGTACCTGGATGCCCCCGTTTTCCTCCTTTCCTCTTCCAGTTGGGAGACTACAGTCCTCATCAGCCTCTTGCTCTCCTTCGCATCAGCCCCACCCCTCCCCATACCCCCCACCCCCAGCAAGCAAAATGAGACCAGACTGCCGCACTACCTGCACACGGTGTTGCTGCAACTGTCCCTTGTCCCCGTGACCCTACAGTCCTCCCTACTCTGAGGTCAGAGCCGAGAGCCACCAATACTTCCTCCCCGTGCAAACCCCCCCCAGACACAATCCTCTATGCGCAAACGCCATGAAGGTAATAAATGCCGATTACACCGGACTCCGCATCGGTGGGCCACCGTCCCCCAGTGCTGCCCCTGCGGAACTCTTCGCTGGGTAGGGGAAGGCTGCGCCAGGCAGGGCAGGGCAGGGTGGGGCTAGGCGGGGCTGGGCAGGGCAGGGCAAGGTAGAGAGAACGAGTTTGTTAGTTTGTTGCAGGGAGATAAGGCCGGTGGGTCACTTATAAGAGCAGTGATTAGGTGCCGAGCCAATCAAGGCATTCCATCCTTCCGGCCGCAGGGACTGGTTCCAGATGGACGCGTGTGGGCAAATGACCACCTCCAAGCTCCTTCCTTTGTGGGAGGGGGATTAATAAGACAGATACTCTCTCTGTCCGTCATTCTCCCACATTGGTCCCTTCTTCCTGCCCCCTCGTGTACTGCCATCTCCCCGTGGCCCGACCCCCCCCCTCCCCGGCAGGTGCTGTCTGGAGCCTGCCAAGCCCCCCTCAGGCCTCGCCATCAGACGCTTAGGTCTCTGTAGGGCCGGGGCCCATTCTACCCAAAGTGCCAGGGAACTCAGACCCTGGAGGGGCAGCCGTCAACCAGGGCCTGATGGAGGGAGCCGGAGAGTCAATACCCCGGCTCCATCACCCCCCAGGTAGGATGTGTGTCCTATAAAACCCGCCAGCATGCCCCAGCGGGACCGAGCCCCACCTGCCTCTGTGGGAACTCGCTTGACGACGAGTGCGACACACCGTCCCAATTCGCCCAGGACGAGGGGTTTCCTGGGACGCGGGGTTTTGAGTGCTGAAACTGGAAAGTTCTAGGCAAACCGATCACCCCAGAGATAACTGCTTCTTGACTACTCCTTTCCTTCCCTCTGTCATTTTCCCTGCTCCCGTCCAGCTTCCTTCTCCAAGACAAACGCACGCAATCCCGGTCTCAGGCTCTGCTTCTGGGGAACCTCCCCCCCTTCAACCTCCTTCCTGCCCTTCGCACAGCCCGTCGGCTCAGCCGCTTCTGAGCTGAGCCCTTGTGAGGGGCGGATGCGGTGCTTAGAACGTTCTGTCCGCTACCCGCTTTTGCCTTTGAGGAAGGAAGGGTATTCTGGCACCTCTGTCCTGGGGGCGGGAAAACCGAGGTTGGGGCAGGGAAACGATTTGCCGGAAGACACCTCGCGGGTAAGGGGTGCATCCTGGGAGATGGGGTGCGGGGCGGAGGTTGCCTTCTTCTCCCCACGCTACTGCTCTGGGGCAAAGGGCAGGGAGCGTGCCGGGAACCTTCTCCCCTGCCTCGTCTGCATCATCTCATTTAATCCTTACACCGCTCCTGGGAGACGAGACAGCCACTCCCCGACTTTGCAGAGGGGGAAGCCAAGGCCCGGAGAGGTGCCGGAGCCCAGGTTCAAGCTCAGGCAGGCTGGCGCTGGGCGCATCCCCTTAACCACCCTTAACCACCGGGCTGGGGCTTCAATACGTGTAATTTCCTCTCAGGCAGCGGCGGCTGTGGCCGTTCGGGGAGGAGGGGGAGGGGCCCAAACGGCAGACCTGGCCGAGAGCCCCCCCCCTCGGCTGGCATCTGGGCTGGCCGGCTGAGCCCGGGGCCTGCCCTGACCCCTTGCTGCCAGCCCCAGTTCCTTGGGGACCCTCCTGTGGCCTGAAGCATCTCCCACCCGCCTCTGCCCCCATCTCTATTTCTGCGGTTGGCCCAAATACCAGACAGGGCGAATCTTAGCTTTCCCCCAAGCATTCCATGCTCCCGTGGCCCGGCCCAGGCTGGCCGAGGTTACGCAAGCTGAGCTGGGGTGGTTGGTGGGGGTGGGACCGAGGGGACGGGCTGGCCTGTCCTCACCACCCCATCCGGCAAGCCCTCCCACCCTCCCCAGGGCGGGGAAGAGGGTGGGCCAGCGAGTTCCCCAGCCCCTGGGAGAACAAGCTGGGTGGAGGGTGGCCTGTGCCAGGAGATGGGGGGGTGGTGGCGGCCGCGGAAGAGGCTCCAGGAGGTGACCGCCTGGTTTCCATTAGGGAGCCCCGGTCGGCATTTCAGGCAAGACGGCAGAGCTGGGGCTGGCTATGGTAAGGTGGGGTGGGGGCGGGAGGGCAGGGGAGGGAGGGGAGCCTGCCTGCTCCCCCTCTCACCCACCCCCTGCCCCACTCGGGGATGCTCCTGTCGCCATGGTGACCCGGTGCTGGGCCTGGGGCCACCGTGACCCATCAGTCCCTCTACTCCCAGCGGCTGAGCCTGCTGCTGCTGCTGCTGCTGCTGCCCGGCCCCCCACCCGCCCCAGGCATGGAGGACGCCGCCTTCCCCCACCTGGGGGAGAGCTCGCAGCCCCCACCCCGCGCCTGCCCCCCACGCTGCTCCTGCCCCCGGGCGGACACAGTGGACTGCAATGGCTTGGACCTGCAGGTGTTTCCAGACAACATCACCGGGGCAGCTCAGCACCTCTCCCTGCAGGTGGGGCCCGGGCGGGGGGGTGAGGGGGCGGGGAGGTGTGAGCCCGCCAAGTCCTGGGTGTGAGGGTGATGGGGTGTGGGGCCCGCGCGCAGAACGAAGCGCTGGGCACGCAGGTCTTGGCAACGACAGAAGCTGGCGTTGGTGAGAGTGTCGGGGTCTGTGTGTCGGCGGCGAGGGGGAGGTGGCGGGACAGATGTCGGAACTTTTAGGAGCCGCGGAGCGTTCGCAGGTGTTAAAGGTCAAGGTCTCGGCAGTTAGGGGTGTTTTGGGGTCAGAATGACGGAGCCCATGGGTCAAGTGTGGAGGCGATGGAATATCAGACGCCGACGGCATTTTGGTTATAGGGTTGTTTGGGGTCGGGGTGATGGGCGTCAGGGGTCAAGTATAGGGACGGACGGGGGGGCGGGGGTCAACATCTCGGGGATCACAGGGTTGCTTGTGGGGACGGGGCTGTTTTGGTTGCAGGCTAACGGGGCTTTGGGGATCAAGCGTAGGGGTGAGGGGTGGCGGGGCTTACTTGCTTAAGGCGATGGCGGGGCTGGGAATCAGGGCTCCGGCCGATGGTTGAGGGCTCGGGTGTGACCCCTGCTCCCAGAACAACCAGCTCCAGGAGCTCCCCTACAACGAGCTGTCGCGCCTCCGCAGCCTTCGGACCCTCAACCTCCACAACAACCTCATCTCTTCTGAGGGTGAGGGGCCAGGGGCCCTCGGGAGGCGGCCCCCTCCCTCCCCTGCCGGGTCTGTGGGCAGCTCTGCGGTAGTTCCCAGAACTGCCCTTTGCTGAGCAGGATGGAAACTCGGGCTGTGGCTTTGGAGGCCGGGTGGGGAGGTGTGTGGGAGGGCGCCTGGAGAAGCCCCTGCCCGTCCCCAGCCAAGAGCCCCCTGGGGGAGGGGGGAGCAGCTGGGAGCACAGACCAACCCCCCCACTCCCCCTCCCTGGGCCCTGGCCTGGGGTCCCTTCATGGCCCATCCCGCTCCCAGGCCTGCCCGACGAGGCCTTCGAGTCCCTCACGCAGCTGCAGCATATTTACGTGGCCCACAACAAGGTGAGCACCCCAAACTGTCCCCTGGCCTGTCCCCTGGCCCCACCCTGCGCGGGTCATACAGCCAGGCGCAGAGGGGAGGGCAGGTGGGGGTGGAGAGCAGGGCTCCAGGACCAGCACGGCCGTGCCCCCACAGCTCTCGGTGGCCCCCCAGTTTCTGCCCCGCTCCCTCCGAGTTGCAGATCTGGCTGCCAACCAAGTGACGGAGATCTTCCCGCTGACCTTCGGGGAGAAGCCGGCGCTCAGGTAGCCCCCGGGCCCAGCCCGGACCTCTCCGACCTCAGCTACGCCTGGGGTCACTCACTCCCCTACCCCCGGAGGCCTCAGGAGGGGCCGAGCCTGCCCTTGGGGGTCTGCAGGGGCAGAGTCCTACCTTGGGGGCGAAGGGGGTTGAGGCGGGACACCCCGGACGCCCGGTCTGGAGAACCCCGGAACCAGGCGGAGACAGCGCGCGGACACGGGCGCATGCGCACACCGCGGGTGGCTCCGGGGCGCGGGGCGGGGCGGGGGGCAGGAGTGGGGGCCGGTGGGAAGGCGAGGGGCAGGCTGGTGGCCGGAGCCTGGCTCCCCTCAGGTCCGTGTACCTCCACAACAACCAGCTGAGCAACGCCGGCCTGCCTCCCGACGCCTTCCGCGGCTCCGAAGCCGTGGTCGTCCTCAGCCTCTCCAGCAACCGGCTCAGCTACTTGCCGCCCAGTCTGCCGCGCTCCCTGGAGCGGCTCCACCTGCAGGTGCCTCTCCTGCCCCACCTTGCCACCCCCCCTGGGGCCCCCTCTACCTCTCTCCTGGGGGAGCCCTCCCCCTCCTGAGAACTCCGGTAGTCACGCATTGTCTTGGAGTCTTGCCCCCTGGCAGGGTCATTCACAAGCGCTCTCTGCCCCCAGCTTTGCTGAAGTGGGCTCCTTGTTACTCCCTTACTCAAGAGCCTTCCGTAGCTCCCTGCTGCTCTCTGCCCCTGACCGCTGGTCTCACTCTCTCCTCCTTTCCCAGAACAACCTCATCTCCAAGGTGCCCCGAGGAGCGCTGAGCCGCCAGACACACCTCCGTGAGCTCTACCTCCAGCACAACCAGCTGACGGACAGCGGCCTGGATGCCACCACCTTCAGGTGGGGCCCGGGACAGGGTGGGACAGAGGTGCAGCCTCGCACTGGCGGGAGGGGTTGAAGATCCAGAGTGCGAGCACCCCAACCCTCCATCCCCCTCTGGTGTATGACTGACTCCCATAACCGAGGCCTCGTTTGGTGAGCACCTGCGGGGCGCCAGGCTCCTGGGAACACCTAGCGGCCATGCCTGCTCCCAAGGACTCGGTGCCTCAGTTTTATCATCCAAACGTCATCACTGCCTCCCGCACGTTTGCACCCAGAACTCCGTCCTGGTCACCTCCACATCTACCCCGTGGGCTGGAATCCGCCCCGATCTCAGCACGGGTGCCTCCCACCCAGATCTCTCGACTTATCCAGCCCCAAGTCGGGGTCTCCGGCTTCTATCGCAGGGCCGCTCCTCAACCCTCGCCCCCCAGATCCGCCCCGTTTCCGGCCCCCCCGCCCACCAACCCTGCTCTTGGCACCCAGCCCCATGCTGGCCCTCTCTCCCACCAGCAAGCTGTGCCACCTCGAGTACCTGGACCTGTCCCACAACCGGCTAGCCTCGGTGCCCGCCGGCCTGCCCCGCAGCCTGGCCGTGCTGCACCTGGGCCGCAACCGCATCCTCGGGGTGGAGGCGGCCCGGCTGCGTGGGGCACGGGGCCTGCGCTATCTGCTGCTGCAGCACAACCAGCTGGGGGCGACGGGGCTGCCCGCGGGGGCGCTGCGGCCGCTGCGGGGCCTGCACACGCTGCACCTCTACGGCAACAGGCTGGACCGCGTGCCCCTGGCGCTGCCCCGCCGCCTGCGGGCCCTGGTGCTGCCGCACAACCACGTGACCACGCTGGGTGCCCGGGACCTGGCTGGCACACCGGGCCTGGCCGAACTCAACCTGGCCTACAACCGCCTGGTCAGCGCCCGCGTGCACCGCCGGGCCTTCCGCCCGCTGCGGGCCCTGCGCAGCCTTGACCTGGCCGGCAACCAGCTGACCCAGGCTGCCCGGCGGCCTGCCCGGCGGCCTGCGCACTCTGCGGCTGCAGCGAAACCAGCTGCGGGCCCTGGAGCCGGAGCCGCTGGCCGGCCTGGACCAGCTGCGGGAGCTCAGCCTGGCGCACAACCGGCTCCGGATCGGAGACATCGGGCCTGGCACCTGGCATGAACTCCAGGCCCTCCAGGTCAGGCGCGGGCTGGTTAGCCACACTGTCCCCACAGCCCCTCCATCCCCACGCCTCGCGGCGTCTCCCCACAAGGCCCCTAGATGCCTCGGAGAGAGCCCGGCGAACGGACCGGGGGCGGGTAAGACAGATCCAGCCTCCAGGCCTTGGGCCTCTGGTCCTCCGCGGCCAGCCCCTCAGCCTCTCCAGAGAACATGGCGCCTCTGGCTCCTTCTGAACGCTCCCGATTCCACAGAGTTTAGAGCCTCCGGGGGTGCAGGCGCCGTTCTTGGCACCGGAGAGGTCTTTGGGCACCGAAGGACACAGCTCGCGGCCCGTGGCACAGACACCCTAGTTAGGGAGAAAGCGCTTGATATGTAGACGGTGCCGGGAGGGTGCCAGGTGCCATTTGCGAATGGCTGGCTGAATCCATCTCTCCCTCGGCAGGCGGGTCCCCATCTGCCTGGGGCCCCAGCGCCTAGAACACAGCCAGCCCCAGAGGGAACTCAGTGTACCTCTGTTAGGGGGCGGAGTCTGGCGGCACGGAAGGGGTTGAGGGCAGGAGGCCCAGGCTGGCGTGGAGGGCCCCGGAAGGGAGGCTTGGGGCTCAAGGCCTGGGGCCACCGTGGCGCCATCCCCGCCCTTCCGCCCAGGTGCTGGACCTCAGCCACAATGAGCTGTCCTTCGTGCCCCCTGACCTGCCCGAGGCCCTGGAGGAGCTGCACCTGCAGGGCAACCGCATCAGCCACGTGGGGCCCGAAGCCTTCCTCAGCACACCCCGCCTGCGCGCCCTCTTTCTCAGGTGCCCCGGGGCGGCTGGGGAGGGCTGGTCCCCGGGGTGGGGGACCCTGGAGGGCTGTGGCGGACTCGAGCAGGCCCCGGGTGGGTCAGGACGGCTGCGGCCCCCCTTCCTTTGCACCCACCCTCATGCCCGCCTCTTGGTTACAGGGCCAACAGGCTTCACGTGACCAGCATTGCGCCGGAGGCCTTCCTGGGCCTCCTGCACCTGAGCGTGGTGGACACGGCGGGTAACCCCGAGCAGGTCGTGGTGCGGCTGCCACCCACAACTGCACGTCGGCCGCAGGCAGGGAGCCCCTGAGCCCGGAGGGGTCCGGCAGTGTAGCCCAGACCCCTGGGGCTCCGCTGGGTGATGGACCGAGGAGACAGTGCCCACCCGGGGGGCCTCGAGCGGGCTCTCCCAGGCCTCACCGGCTGGGCCGCCTGACTGGCGCTGGCCAGGAAGCTGGGGACAAGGGCGCCACGTCCACACACAGGGAACCCTGGGAGAGACGGAAGCATGCAGCTCGCAGGCCAGGCACGCAGCCCACGCCGGCCTCGCCGGACACAGTCCCCGCTCCCCGCACCACTGGAGGCGGCGACAATAAAGCCTGATAAGCCTTTCAAGGGCTCACCACACACCCGGTGTCCTTGACCTTGCGGAGGGGCTCCCACCAGCCCAGAATCCAGCTGAGGAGACTGAGGCTGTGGGAGGCTAAGAGGGTCAGGCGATTTGGTCCACGTCCCGCGGCCGGTGCGCGGCCGGGCCGGCTTTCGAGGGGTCACAAGGACCGCCACGTGGGAGCTGACCGTACGCGTAAACTCGAACACCCCTGAAGCCCCCAGCCACAGAGTCGCAGGGACGGGCCCTCACACGTGTCCCCGGAGCAAGCGAGCGGCTCGAACACATTCTTCACAGGCACTCCCCCCACGGCCTGCCCCTCTTACCTCGCCAGCAACCCCCCGGGGGACTGCGGGGACGGCCCAGCTGCGCGCAGAGGGCGGGGGGCAAGAAACATGAACAGGACAGAGTGAGCCAGGCACGGCCCTGGCTGTTTATTCCCTGTGTCAGCCCCGGGGAGCCAGCCGGGCTCTGGCTGACCTCGGCGGCTTCTTTGGGGTGCGGGTGGGCTGCGGGGTTAAGGCTGGGGAGGGATAGGAAGTAAAGTGCTTGCAGGGGCCCTCGGGGCTTGGTCCTAGCTGCCCCCCCACACCTCCGGGGCAGGCCAGGGAGCGGACACCCCCAGGCTGTGCAAACGGGACTCTCCAGGGTCCACCCAGCCAGGCCCGGGCAAGGGGCCCAAGCTGGCTGGCGGCGCCATCCTCGGTGCCCCCTGCCAGGGAGGGCCCAGCGGGGAGCGTGTCCATCTGGAGCTGACGGTCTGCTGATTGTCTGGTCTCCGGCTGGGGCTCGGTCAGCTCCTCCCGGTGCCGGGGCCTCGGGCACTCTCCGGGGGCCGCCTGCCCGGTCGGGCCCTCACCTGCGGAGCCGCTGCAGCTAAGGGGGAGGTCACCGGGGTCAGGGGGTGCTCATGGCCACAGCCAGGCCCCCCGCACCCCCCCCAACACCCTGGCCGCTCACCTCACTCTCTACCAGGTTCCGCCTGTAGAGTGCCTCCTTTGCAGCCTCCTGGGGGCCGAGGGGCGGTCAGCGGGCAGCCCCGGTCCCCCAGCCCCCCCGCGCCCCCCCCCCGGCCCTCGCCCGGCTCACCCTGCTACCGTCGTTGCCCAGGCGCCGGGCCGCCTCTGTGTAGAACTGCAGCTGACGCTCCAGCTGGGCCGCGTACTCTGAGGGCGGGGAAGGGGTCAGGATGGGGACCGCTGCCCTGCCCTCCCCCACGCACCCATCCCCGAGACCCTACCCCTCCGGATGCCCGGGCCCCCCTGCTCCAGCTGCGCCCTCTGCCACTGGCTGCGTTGCACGATGTCCTGGTACTGCTGGGCCACCTCCGGGGGCACCGGCCGCCGCGCCTGCCTCAGGGCCAGGATCTGGGGGGGGGAGGGGTGCAGAGTGGGGGACTGTGACGGCCCCGCCCGGGGCCTACCGGGCCCCCGTCCTGCCCCAGCAGAGCCCGTCGAAGCAGGCACCCACCTTCCGCTCCAGCCGCTCTTGATCGAAGGCCAGCACGCTGAGGCTGTGCAGGGGCCGGGCCGATCTGAGGAGGTGGGGACGGATGAAGGGCCGCAAGGACCCCCCCGCCCCAGCCCTGACCTCGTTAATTCTCACAGACGCACTGGGCACCGGGGAACAGCAGGAGCTAAGCCGGGCCCAGCCTGGTGTTGCTGCACCCACCACCTGGCGGGACTGAGGGCCGTACACTCAGGCGACCGCCGAGCCCGGTGGTCAGGGGAGGCTTCCTAGGGAGGCTAGGAGCCAGAGGAGTTAGAGCTGGGCAGGGAGGGGGGCCCAAGGCATCATCAGAACACAGAAAAGCCCAGAGGCCAGTGAAAACTAGGTGTAGATAACCATGAACAAACGGGAGGAAGTGGGGGGAGACAAGACTACTGGATATAGTGATAATGGTCCAATCACAAAAGACCTTAAATATCAGGCTGAGAAGTTTCCACTGGATGCTTCAGGAGAAAGGGAGCCAGGAGACGTTTTGGAGCAGGGAAAGGACATGCTACAATTTGCACCTGGCAGGAAACTGTCCAGGAGGGGCTGAAACAGGGACCAGGGGCTTCCCTCCAGCGTGCCTTGACCCCGCCACCTACCTGTTCCCTGGCTCCCTCGAAGTGGCCGGCACGGGCGGGGCCTTCGCTTTGGGCCCTGCGACCTGCTTCGGTGGACAGAACCAGTCTTGGGATCCCCGGCCCCCTTGAACCAAGCCTCCCTCCCTGGGGGTCGCCGACGGGCAGGAGTCTCACTGTGGGCACGGCTGCTGGCACGGGGTCGATGACCAGCCACCTCTCGGTCGTGGTCTCCAACTGCTGGGCGGTCAGCGGCTCCCGAATTCGGACCATCACCTCCAGCCGCCCCCCGGTGGGCCGGCGGCCATCCAGGACCTGGGGGGGAAGTGAGGGGAGGCCACTGAGAAGCAGCCAGTGGCTGGAGGCCCAGGGCCGGGATCAGGGAGAACCAGGGTGAGTCCCAAAATCTGAGCCCCGGGGTACGGCTGAGACACCAGCTGGCCAAAACGGAGCAGGGTGCTGGGAATACTTAGGGCTGGGTAGTACGGAGGCGCGGGACCCCCGGGGGAGAAGCCGGGTCAGCAGAAGAGACCCCCTAG
Organism: Paguma larvata; assembly: GCA_030068075.1. NCBI lineage: Eukaryota > Metazoa > Chordata > Mammalia > Carnivora > Viverridae > Paguma > Paguma larvata. Next base: position 9,553,102 of record CM057842.1, on the reverse strand, counting down.
GAGGCCCGGGGCCCATAGGGAGCTTCTGAATACGGCTACCGAGTGACAGGGCCACGCCAGAGCCTCTGGGCAAACGTCTACACCTCACCTCCAGGATCTCCCGGACCTCGCACGCCGTCTCCAGGGCGTCCAGCTTCAGCTGGGCCGTGCCCAGCACCCGGTCGGTCTTGAACAGCCCCCTGTGTGCGTCAGGGGGACAGGATGGTTCACCCGGGGCAGCTCCCCCTCCCCCAGAGTCTGCCCGGCAGCCCCTGCGCCCCCGGCTCACCCCTTGTGGACCACTTCGAATTTGATGCCTTTGGTCTGGATGGCCCTTCGGAAGCCCCGGTGGCTGCGGTTGATGCAGAGTTTGAACTGCTCCTTGAACTCTACGCAGGGGATGAGGACGGGGGCGAAGAGGAAAGGGGGGGTGGTCAGGCTGTGGTCTCCGGTTCTCTCTGCATGGGGCCGGGGGGTGCCTCCCGCCGCCACCTCCTCCTCTGCTCACCGGGGGAGTCGGTGCTCTTAATCACACTGGTCTTGTCTTTCTGAGCTTCTTCCTAGGGCCCAACAGGAGGCAGGAAGGCTCAGGGGCTGGGACCCCTGCCCACCCATTCCTGTCCCCCACCATGAGGCTTGAGCCCCTCCTTCCTCTCCTGGGCTCTCTACATACCACGTTGGGATAGGGGAAGTCAAACCGAACGAAGACATCCAGGTCGCTGGGAGACAGCCCTGTGGGCAGACGAGGGTCAGAGCCGGGCAGTGAGGCAGTCCCACGCCCCGACCCCTGCCTGCCGCCCCTCACCTGGGGGCGTGGGCAGGCTGACGCCCTTCACGATGAACAGGAGCATGTCGTTGCTGCTGAGGTCAGGGAAGATCCTTCGGGAGGGCAGCGGGGGAGACAGAGGCACGTCAGCCCCAATGCCCGCCCGCCATCTCTTCCCCTTGCGGGGCCGGGAACACACGCCGTGCTGGCCATGGCGGGTATATCAGATCCTGGGCTCCAGTTTTAGGATCTGGACAGACTGGAGCTCTTTGTCCAGGTCTGCCAATGGCTTAGTTTCGAGCCTTTTCCTCAGGCTGGGACCCACTCTGCGCCAGCCAGCGGCCTCACTGCTGGGGGGACCTTTCCTTCATTGAACAGTATTTCTGGGGGGTTCCTGGGGAGCTCAGTCGGTCACGCATCCGACTTCAGCTCAGGTCAGGATCTCGCGGTTTGTGGGCTCGAGCCCTGCATCGGGCTCTGTTGTGATGGCTCAGAGCCTGGAGCCTGCTTCGGTTTCTGTGTCTCCCTCTCTGTGCCCCTCCGCCACTCGCACTCTGTCCCTCTCTCTCTTTCAAAAATAAATAAACATTAAAAAAAATTAAAAAATATATATATATTTCTGCAGCCCCTACTATGTGCCTGCTGGGGTCCCCATTGCTGGGGATATAGAAGTGAGAGAGACCCCCCTCTCCTGGGCTCACGGAGCCCAAGCTAGCCGAGGGAACAGAGGACTGATGCATATATAAACCCAGAAACAAAGCAAGTCTGCAGAAAATGAAAATAGGGGAAGAGAGTGGAGTACGCTCAGGATGGGCTGTTTTAGACAGAGTGGTCTAAGAGGGCCTCTCAAGGGAGGTGACATCAGAGGTGATTCTGGATGCCAAGACGGCGCTACGACACGGAGACCTGGGGAGGAGGGTCTGGGCAGAGGAAACGGCCAGTGCAAAGACCCTGGGGATGAACATGCTTGGTTTGTCTGAGGGACCAAAAACAGGCCTGCGTGGCAGGAGGCGAGCAACGTGGGGACAGTGGGTGGGCACGAGGTGATGGGGAGCCAGGCTATGCGGATGTGGGGGAGCCAAGGTAAGGGGTGTGGCATATCCTAGGTTATTGCGGTGGCCGTGCCCAACCTCATCTGTAAGCGGGGAAAACGGTGCCAATCCCCCAGGGTGCAGGAAGGCTTAAGAGAAGCAGGATTAATACCAACCACACTGAGGGCTCGCCCCGGCCTGTGGGACAAGGCACATCTCCGCCCTCGCTAGATCTTCCCCATTTCCCACTGTGCCACTGGCACCACTCCGTCACCATCTTTCACTTGCACCTCAGGCCTGCCTCAGGCCCCTTGCATATACTGTAATTTCACTGTGCAACCCAACTTTCCCTGGGCGGCAAGTCCTCTGCTGGCTTCTGGGGAGTGCCAACCCCTCTCCAAAGGGGCATCTGGGCCAAGGGGCATCCGGGCCTTACTTGATGACGCTGAAGGTTCTCTGCTCAAAGCGGGCAGTGGGCGTGGGGAGACCCCGGGCGAATGCCTGCTTCAGAATCTCCATGCTCCGCTTACAGTCCTCGGCCAGCTTCTCAAATCTGCCAGCAAGACAGCCCTGCTCAGGTCCCTGGACCCAGGGGTGGGACGGGGGGACGTCTGGCAGAGGCGGGGACAGGGGTGCTTACTTGCTGGTTTCGGCAATGTTGCCCAGGTGGGTGAACTGGTTGGAGTGATTCAGGCACATCTGGAGAGCAGAAGGCAGTGAGGGGAGGGGAGGGGGGCCGTGGCCCGGGGGGAGGCTGGCTGATCTGGGCCAGGGGCCCCCCTCACCTCGTGCTGCTGCCTTATAAGCTTGGTGAGTTCACCATAGCGCCGGGCAGACTCCTGAGACAGGCCTGGGCCGGGCCGCTGGACCAGAGAGAAGTCGTCCTTGTTGACGGGGGCGGGTGGCACCTGGAGAAGACGAGCCTCAGGGTGAGGGGCCTACTGGTCAGCCATGAACAGGCCCAGCCATGGAATGGTCACCCCTTCTTGCTCTGCCCCTGCCCTGGTCCTCCTTCTTCCCCGGGGAGGAGAAGAGTGGTGCTCAGAGGGAAGTGGACGGTCCCTCCCAAAGTGGCAGATCTGTTAACTGTTGCCCCCAAATGTGATCCTTAGCCTCTCTTCCCCAGGAATGGAGTTCTGGCTAGGCACGCAGCCCAGAGACTACATGTCCCAGCATCCCTTGCGGCTGGGTACAGCCATGTGACTCAGCTGCGGCCAATGGAAGGCGAGAAGCGATGGCATTCCACGTCACTTCCTTTCAAGGGAACTGCTTGCCTTGCCCTTTCTGTCTCTCCCTGCCTCCCATGGACTGAACGCAGGCAGGGCATCACATGCCTTCTAGGCTGTGAAGAGCAACAAGATGGAAGGAACCTGGGCCCTGGAGGGCTCGGCCTTTTCCAGAGCCCAGACTTCCCTGAGTATCCCATGCAAGAAATAGGTCTGTCTGCTTTCAGCCACGGGGTCGGGGTGGCCTATTTGTTACAGAAGCTTAACCTGGACCCTGACTGATACACTCCATGTCACATGGCTGCTCAGTGGCCACGGCCCAACAGGTGGGTGCCTGGGAAGGTCCAGCAGGCCTGGAGGGTTCACCTTGGCGATGTCCACAGGCAGCCCATTGCGTGAGGCCTCCAGCATGGGCTCCAGCCCCTTGGCCTGGCGCAGGTGCATTTTGGCGCCCTCCACGTCATTCTTCTGCTTGGCTCGCAGCGCAGCCTGCAGGAGCTGCTTCTTGCGGCCCTCCAGGAAGGCCAGTTGCTGCTGGGCTGTGGGTACGGGGGTGTCTGTGGGTGCTGCCCAGCCCGCGGCCGGGCAAAAGGCAGCCCAGGGAGGGAGGGCATACCTACCTCTGGTGGATGTGCCCTTGGGGGCTGCTTTGGCTGCTGGGGTGGAGCCTGACTGGGGTGCCCTTGAGGGTGGGGCCTTGGGCTGGGCCGTGGGGGCCAGAGGGCTGGTGGGCTGCTGAGAGACAGAGCGGGAGTCAGAGCTCTCCCGGCACCGCGATGGTTCCGCTCCCCAAGGGGCCAGGGCCCGATACTGACAATGGTGATTGTCTTCGTTTCTGTTTCCTCAGCACTGAATGCCCCATATAGCCTCCTTCTCGTCGAATCTTTACCGAGACAGAGCCGGCCCCTGCACCCACTTTACAGATGAGGAGGCGGATCAGAGAGCAAAATGGCTTGCCCGTGGCTGCACAGCCAGGAAGCGACCGGGCCGGGAGGGGGACCAGCTCTTCCCAGACTCGGTCAGGGCTTTGCTGCCACGCCCCCGTCTTACCCCAAGACCCCAGCCCCTCACACCTTCCTCGGTTCCTCATCCTCTTCATCCTCCGCGCCTTCATCCTGGTTGGCCAGCTTCAGGGCAGTCTCCAGGACCCCCACCAGGCTCTGCTGCGTGGGCTCAGCAGCCTCCAGGCCCTGGATCGGGGGAAAGCCTGGGCGGCCAGTCGGGGCCCAGTCAGGAGGGAGAGACCCACGCCACGACGGCGGAGACGTGGCCTCCCCCCCTCCTAACGAGCCTCAGGGCTTTGGATGTACTTCGAAGCCAGGAAGGAGCTGCTGCTGGCTCCGCGTAGATGCCAGGTTATTCCAGCAAGCGCCGGGTGAGGCGGGGTACCAGGCGCAAGGGGCGGTCACCGGCCTGGAGGGACTCCCGGGGGACCAAGGTGCTGAGAAATAACTGCTCTCCCGGGGGACGGGGACGCGCAGGCAGCTCTGAGAACCCAGAGGAGGCCCCCACCCGCCGCGTGGCCGATGGAAGGCCGACTAGATGCGTGTAGGGCCGAGAGCCGATGTGTAAGAAGGAGTCAAACATACAAGAAATGGGGGAATCGGACGGATGACGGTGGGCTGGGGAACAGGCTCTCCAAATAAACCCCCTGATTTTCAACGTCTGCCAGTTTACAGGGTACAAGCACTCCTACTGTGACGCAGCGTTAAGGTACCGATTATCTACCAAGTTTGCCGAATTGCTGCCTGCAAACAGCCCCCGGGCCTGTACGACCAGGAGGAATAGCACCTACCAAGGCTCAGAGGCTGGGCGGGGGGTGGGGGGTAGGGGTGGGGGCTGTGCCTACCTGGGGGCACCGGCAGCTCAGCCACATCTACTGCTCGGCCTGCCTTGTGGGCTCGGATGGCATCTTGGTATTGCTGCAGCGGACACCGCATTAGGGCTACCCGGCCAGGCCTCCGGGGGCCGACTACCTGCCCCCGGGCCCCCACTCACCTTGACAATCCGCTCGTGCATGCGAGCCTTCCGCGGGTCCCCTTTGGTCTTGGCCTGGGCTGCGGCCACGTGGTATCGCTCCATCCGCTGCTCCAGGGCCTCCAGGAGAGTCCGCGGGGGTGGGGGAACCTCTGGGCCAGACGGGGGCGGGGGTGAGGGGGAGCAGGGGCGGGCAGGGTTAAGGGTCTCAGGAAGGGGAGACTCGTTGCCCCGGCCTGCCCACCACGCAGGGTTCCAGAGCCTACCTGGAGCGGAGGGCGCCGTGCTGGGAGTTGGAGGCTGCGGTGACGGCGAGGGTGGGTCTGGGGGCAGCTGGTCTGAGGGCAGAGAGGTCCAGTCCAGTGAGGGGCTTGCTGGGGCTTGAGCCTCCCCCCACCGCCACCACCCCAGCCTGGTGTGGCCTGACGGGGCTCCCAGGTGACCAGTGAGGGTGGCGGCAGCAAGTCCTGAAGGCTGGGCAGAGCGAGGGCCTCACCAGGGGGAGGTGGCAGGCGGGACAGGTCCACAGGCTCCCCCCGGCTCAGGGCCTCCAAGACGGCATCGAAGCTCTGAGAGAGAGAAGGGCATCGGGGGAAGAGGCTGCAGCTGGGGGCCAAAACCTTGTGGGGAGCCTCTGTGCCCCCCCATTTCACAGAGGACTCCCAGCTCTTGTCCATTCCTCTGCACCACCTTGCTTAAGCCCCTTCTGATATTTACGCCCATTTCACAGAGAAGGTAAACGGAGGCTTTAAGAGATACGGAAAACTACACGTAGAGAGGGACTCAGAGTCAGGATGCAAATTTGGGTCCGTCTGACCCCAGAGCAAAGTCGGAAGCACCGTGTCTCCTCCCTCCGACCCTGTCCGCCGGTCGGGACGCACCTTGGCCACGCGGAAGTGTCTGGCAGCAGTGGCGGTATCTCCCTGCTGCTTGGCATGGAGGGCGGCCAACTTATATTCGCGCTGGCGGCTCTGCAACTGGGCCAGGGGGCCGGGGCTGCAGGGACCTGGAAGGGGAAACAGCGTACGAACCGTTTCTGTTTAACCGTCACAACGAAGACTGTCCCTTAGGTCTGACTCACAGATGTGAGAACTAAGGCTGAGATGCTGCGTCCCCAAGACGGTGTGGCGGGGACTCGACCCCGGGACCGGGGGTCTCCGGAGCCACTGCTGTTCTGCCCCCGAGAAAATTCTGAAAAACTTTATGTGGTATCCTTATGCGTTGTTCACTTGGCACCTAAATTATGCATCCTGGGGTGCCTGGGTGGCTCAGTTGCTTAAGCGTCCGACTCTCGATTTTGGCGCAGGTCATGATCTCACTGCTCGTGAGGGTGAGCCCCATGTTGGCCTCCGCACTGACACCATGGAGCCTGCTTGGAATTCTCTCTCTCTCTTTCTCTCTCACTCTCTCAAAATAAATAAACATGAAAAAAAAATAATAAACAAAATCATCCATTTTAACTTTATTTTTGTTTAATGTTTTTATTTATTTTTGAGATAGAGAAAGAAACAGAGCACAAACCAAGGAGGGGCAGAGAGAGAGAGGGAGACACAGAATCGGAAGCAGGCAGGCTCCAGGCTCTGAGCTGTCAGCACAGTGCCCGACGTGGGGCTCGAACACACAAACTGAGAGATTGTGACCTGAGCCAAAGTCGGACGCTCAACCGACATGAGCCATCCAGGTGCTCCTAAATCCCTTTTTTTTTTTTTTTTAATTTATTTATCTGTTATTGAGAGAGAGGACACAAGCTGGGGAGAGGCAGAGAGAGAGGGAGACACAGAATCCAAGCAGGCTCCAGGCTCTGATCTGTCACCACAGAGCCCGATGTGGGGCTTGAACCCACAGACTGTAACATGACCTGAGCCAAAGTCAGACACGTAACCGCCTGAGCCACCCAGATGCCCCCCTAAATTGCTTTTTAAACAGTATGTTAGTTATAGTATCAAATAACACGTCCACTAGGTTTTCAGAGGAGGTATCTCTAAATTGAAAGTGATCAGTGCAATCTTTGGTACCAAAAAAAACAAACCGCTAGTGCACCTAGAGCACCAGGGTTCCCCAAATCCTAGAAACGCCTGGAAAGCTGCATTTGTACTTTTTCAGACTGACAACTGCACCTACAGCCTCAAGTTTAGGTGTATTTGCCTGAAAAGGCATCCGTGGGTTGAAGCAAAAGAGCTTTGATATTTGATCCGTTTTATTTCCTATCACCGCAAGTCTCTCAGAGTTAAGAGACTGTCCTTGCGGGGGCGCCTGGGTGGCTGAGTCAGTGGAGCGTCCATCTGACTCCTGATTTGGGCTCAGGTCATTATCCCAGGGTTGGGAGATTGAGGCCATGCTCATGGCTTAAGACTCTCTCTCTCCCTCTGCCCCTCCCCCAACTTGTGCTCTGTCAAAAAAAAAAAAAAAAAAAGAGAGAGAAAGAAAGAAAGGAAACAAAAGCATTCTTCCAGGTTGAATCATTGGTATTATTAGCATGGCACTGAACAAAGCCTAAATATATCAGGCTTTTTGATAAAGGATTTTTATATACCAAGAGTAAAATTTTATCGGCATGGCATTATTGCTGTCGAGGCTGGGGCTGGGTCCGCCCTCTTCCAATTAACTCCCACTTCCCGGTTCATTCTTTCCCGACTTCCCTTTTTCCTTTTTCGAAGCATCAAGAAACCTGCTTCACACCAACAAACAGATGGGAAGACACGAGCTGGAGTCGTGTTATCAGACGCCGCGGGCTTCCCTGCGCCCTACCAAGACATATGCCAAAACCCCATCGTGAAAAAAAGCTTTGGTGATTTCGGCTGAAATCGTCATGATTTCCCACAATCTTCCCTGCCCTTTGCCAAAACCGTAGCTCAGAAACCAGTCTGGCCGTGGAAAGATTTAGACCTGCTGTTTACTTTCTCAATCAGGGCCAGCCCAGTTTTAAGTGTCTCTTCAGGTTCGTTTGGGGAGTGTTCGCCCTTGGGCCAGAGCCTATGTGGATATTCTAGAAGGGACAGGGGCGGGCACTTCTTTCCTGTAGTGGGAGGAAGGCTACCGGAGAGGGAGGGGCTGGGAAGGAAAACCTCCGGCAGGTGAGTTTGTTTTTGTTTTTTTTTAACATTTATTTTTGAGAGAGAGAGACAGAGTGTGAGCAGGAGAAGGGCAGAGAGAGAGGGAGACACAGAATCCGAAGCAGGCTCCAGGCTCTGAGCTGTCAGCACAGAGCCCGACGCGGGGCTCGAACTCACAAGCCTGCGGGTGAGTTTTAGAAGACAGACGAGCTGAAGGCTGGGGAATTATCCAGCGTGTGAAAACGCCAGCCCTCACGAGGAGCTGTACTCTGACGCACGCTGCAACGTGACACTAAGTGAAGGAAGTTGGCACCCAAGGACAACTAGGGTGTCGTCCCACTTACATGAAAGATCTAGGGGAGGCAGGTTCGTAGCGAGTGGACAGCAGCCGTCAGGGGCCGGGGGAGTGGAACTGGGGAGCTAGTGTTGGTTTTATGGCAACGGTTTCTGTTTGATGAAAACTTCTTGGGGGCGCCTGGGTGGCTCAGTCGGTTGGGCGGCTGACTTCAGCTTAGGTCATGATCTCATGGTTCGTGAGTTTGAGCCCCGCGTTGGGCTCTGTGCTGACGGCTCAGAGCCTGGAGCCTGCTTTGGATTCTGTGTCTCCCTCTCTCTCTCTGCCCCTCCCCAGCTCACTCTCTCTCTGTCTCTCTCAAAAATAAATAAACATTAAAAATAAAAAATAAATAAATAAATAAAACCTTCTTGGAAACAGAGGAGGCGGTTGCACCGCCCGGGGACGGTGCTACATGTCACACAACTGCACGCTGAAAAATGGTTCAAATGGCCAATGTCACGTTGTATGTATTAAACCACCCCACGTACAAAAAAACAGTATTCATGAACTCCAGAGACCTGAGGACCGAGGGAGGGGAGGGGCGTTAAGAATATGGAACGGTCAGTGCGGGCCCCGCGCCCCCACAGGACGGCCAACTGCCGAATAAAGACCACACTTGTGACATCCCACGCCAGCCCAGCCCTGCCCCCGGCCTACCTGGCGGAGGCTGGGGCTTGGCCAAGCCCAGGGATGAGTTGGGGCAGAGGAAGGCGGGCCTTCTGCGGTGACCCTGGGCTCCGGGGCTGGCTGGCTCGTGGGGGCCGGCTGGGGGGGTGCGGGCGTGTGGCTGGGCATGGCTGCCGGGCCCCTCCCCACCGCCACGGGTGGCGGGATGTCCTCTTCGTCGATGGCGTTGCCCTTCCGGACTGAGGCCAGCAGGTTTTCAAGCGTCTGAGAGAAGGTGCGAAATGGGTTTCGGAGGAGCCTGGAGCTGGGCGCGGCGGGCAGCGGTGGGGTCCCCGCGCCGTGCCCGTCACCCGCCCGCTCACCTTAAGCCCCCGGTCGTAGCGCCGGATCTTGGCTCCGTCTCCAGCTTGCCTGGCGCTTTCGATCGCCCTCTGGTAGAGGGCCAGCCTCTCCTGCAAGGTGGCCTCCACCCCGGGGCTGGGGGCTGTGGCCTTGGGCTGCGGGAGGGACCGGGGGCATGGTCTGGGTGGTGACCCCACTTGGGCTCTCCCCGAGAGCTGCCTCTGGTCCAGGGTGCCCACCACACACCAGGCGCGGTGCCCCGGGGCCAGCTGTCCCCACCCCCGCCAGGCAGAAACCATCGTCCTGTCCTCGTTCCAGGCTGCAGGAAACTTGGTCTCAGAGGGGTCATGACACCTGCCCAAGGTGACACGGCGGAGGGGCAAGGGAAGGCCTCAAGCCCTGCGCTGCGGAGGGGCAGGTGGTCGGGTTCTACCTGAGCCACAGGAGGGTGGGGCTCCACGGACTTCTGCTCCTCCCCAAGGACCACGTTCAGTTCTGCCTGCGGCGACACACGGCCATCGGCCAGGCGTGAGGGCCCGCTGCACGGGGCAGCCAGCGACAGCGCGCGAGGCACCCCCCCCACCCCGCCCCGGGGGGCTCACCAGCAGGTCATCGTCAGCCTCCACATCCTCCTCGTCGTCGGTCCCCTCCTCCTCATCCGGGTCTCTCATGCACAGGCTGGCCATCTTCTCAATGGCCTCCATGGGCAGGGGACCTGGGGGCAGGGAGAGGCCTCAGGTGGACTGGGGTCCTTTAAGAGTCCCCAGCCTCCAGTCCCGGTTACCCACGGCCCCAAAGAATAGGGCAGCACGTCCCCCTCCCCGGCCCTTCCATGGCACCCCCCTGCCCTCGGGCCCAGCAGGGATGATCCCGCGGGCCCTGCCGGCCTCATCCCTTGCTTTATCAAGTCTGACTTCCAGCCCTGGCCTCTCGGCTTCCTCACTGTGGAGCCCTAGGCAAGTCACGTGACCCCCGCCCCCACCGGGCCTCCGTCTCCCCACCTCTGCGGGCATGCGCAGAGCTACAGAAAGCTTGAGGCCCTCGCCTGACTCGTTCCCAGCCGAGCGAGAGCAACAGCTTCTCCTCACACGTGGACTGTGGGGACTAAAGATAAATGAGGTTCTAGAAGAGCCCATCGTCGGTACTTTGGATTCGAATTATTCTCAGTAGTTGCATGAGCTGCGTTCTATAAAACTGCCGTAAACACCGACTTAGCGACTACGGGACCACTGCCCCTAGCGGAAACACGCGGTTAGGATCCCGAGAGCCTCTGGGCACAACGTTTTCGTCAACCGGTCAACGGCGTCCCCTTGTTTCGTGTGTGCTTCTATCTCCCTCTGCCTTTTTAAATCCACATTGTGGATGTGTGAGCAGTGAACTCAAGAAGACCGACAGCACCGGGACTCACGTCGGACGAAGCTTATCTGGTAATGTCATTCCGCCACCAGGCCCATCACAGACTTCTTGCTCTTCGAGACACGAGGCAGCCCTGAGCTCTACGCTTTGGTGCCATTTCCCACGGCAACAGCACCCACGAGGAGCAGCGAAATGAGAAAAGTGCAGCCTCACACAGACCACGGGAAGGACACCGGTTTACTTTTAAAGCTCTGAGACGAGAAGGCAGAGCGGCGACTTGCTCTCCCTCGGCTGGGAATGAGGCAGGCGAGGGCCTCGAGCTTTCTGCAGCTCTGCGCATGCCCGCACGGGATCGCGAAACCTCCCCGGGGATGGATTTTGGTTGTTGCAGATGAAGGTTAGCCCGCTGGTGAATTCGCAAATACGGAACCCGTTAATAACGAGGGTGGCCTGAATCGGCTAACACGGATAAAGGTTCCCGCCTGCCCCAAAGCCCACTGTCGTGTTGCTGATCCCCGTTTCCTCCCGTGGTGGGGGGGGGGGGGCCTTTGCACATGCTGGGGCCCCTCCCAGAAGCGCTGCCTAGCTCTCCTCCTGGCTCTCCTTACTGCGGCTGCCTCTTGCGGGCACCTGGCCCCAGCTCGCAGGTGCCTCCCTCACCCCAGCCCTGATCACGGGACGGTGAGTATGGAAGACACGCGAGACCCCGTGTGACGCACTCCACAAACACGAGAAGATGAACTCCTGTGGCTAAGTGCAGTCATTATTCCCGTTTTACAGATGGGGACACCGAGGCCCACACGGGTGCTGGGACTCATCGAGTCACACCGCCAGTAAGCGGCACCACCGGGATTCAAACCCTCACTCCCGGTCCAGAGTCGATCGCTTCACCTCTTAACCCGGGCTTGGTTTCCAGGAGGACAGAGGCCTTCTCTGTCTCCTTTCTCCCCTCTCCCCAGGGCCCAGGGCTGAGTCCCGCCCACAGCAGGAGCTCCGAGAATGTTCAGGGGCGTGGGGAGAGTCTCACCTTTGCCTTTGAGCTTCTCCAGGACCTGGGGCTGGCCCCCCACCAAGGCCAAGAACTCGGCCTCCAGTTCCTCATCGTTAACTCCGTCCTCAGGGATCATCAGGCCGTCCGGGGAGAGGTCGACCAGCAGGCCCAGCTGAGGGACGAGCAGGGGTCCGGTCAGACCTCGGAATGCACCCCGCCTGGCCAGGGGCAGCCAGGACAGACCCAGAGTTCCCTCGGGAAGCAGGAAACCCAGGCCTCCGAGGGAAAGTCATGTCCCCCGGGGAGCGCCACAAGGCTGGAACGGGCTGAGAATGCAACAGGTGTCCCAAGCTGGGCCAGGCCCTCTGGCATAGATCAACGCGGGGCAAAGGGCAGGCAGAGAGACCCTGCTCCCTGCGCCGAGCCCACGCCCCTGGTGCGCTGCTGGTCCAGCTCCGTGGGGAAGACAGGCCCCACACCCTGCCCAGAGCTAAGCCGCCTCTGCACACCCATGCTTTTCCTCCCAGCATACTCCGCAGACGGGGCCACGCTCGAAGGCTGGAGGAATCGAGCGCAAAGAGAAGCCCGGACAACATCCAAATCGAAAGCAGGGGTTTTCATTGTGTAACAGACCTGTCTTCCTATCCCGTCCCCAGCCAATGACCAATCACGATGTGATAACATTATGCTGAACTACACGAAATGGCTTTTTCTGTGGGTCGAAATGGGCGAATACTGGCCATTATACAGCTCCTTTCAATGGTAATAATGAAGTTACACTTTTCGGTGTTAAGATCTAGCACTTTCCAGAAACCATCCCCATGTATTGTCACAACTGTGCTGTGACATAGGGACTCTTAGGGCCTCCGTTTTACAGATGAGGAAACTGAGGTGTACGAGCTGTGAAGCCGAGTGTCCAACGTGCAGAGACCGGTCGGGAACTCCGGGTTGGCCGGACCCTAATATGCAGGCACCAAACTATGGCCTGGGCTCCTTCCATCAAAGCTAAGAAAAAAATCAAACTCCCCAGGTGCGTAGGGAAGAGGAGATGGAGGAGGGAAAAGGAGGCCAAGACACAGTCCCAGGAGCTCAGGGCAGCAGCTCTGGGTTTTGCACTTAGCTCTGGCCAAGCTGTTAATCCCTATGACCTTGGGAAGCTGTCTTCACCTCTCTGGGCCTCAGTATCCTCATCTGTACAGTGGGGATAGAAAGTCTGACTTGGCCCGGCTGATGCGAGGTTCCGGGCAGGTTCAGACCGGGAGTGCAGTAACTATCCTTATCCCAGTCCGAGGCCTTCCCCTCCCAAACTGGAGAGGCTTCCGCAACAGGTGGCCCTGAGCCCAGGGCGGGGCGCCAAGAGCTGAGGAGCCGGGGAGCCGGGGCTACAAAGCCCCACTTTGGGGGCAGAACCTCATCTGGGGGGCGGGGACCGGGGCTCACCTGGGGGTGGTGATCCGGTTCCCCTGGGGGGTGGGGCCCTCCTCTGAACCTGTGATAGGGGTGAGAAGGGTTCCCTAGGCGGGGCCGTGGGGTAAAGACTTACCTGGCGGGCGGCGGCGGCACCTCGGCCGGGGGGTCCCGGGGGTCCCTTCCTCTTGTGCATCTTCCAGGCTGGATGCCCGGACCACTGGCCACCTCGCCTGGCTTTGCCCTGCCTCCCCCCTGGGGCCTACGGCCGCGCACGCGCACTCCCTGAGCCCCGCGCCCCTGGTTGGCGCCCCGCGACCGCTGACCCTGCGCCCTCGACCCCGGGGGTGGCCGCCCCACTTCCGCCTCGGCCCTTGGCGCCGCGGCACCGGAGCGCAGCCACTGGACTTGCTGGGCCCGCCGCACTGAAACTACAACTCCCGGCAGGCAGTGCGCGAGTACGCGTGCGCACTGCGGGGAGGTGGGCGGTGCCGCGGGCTGCGCGGGAAAGAGGCGGAGCGTGTGTGGATGTGCTGGGCGGTGCTGCCGTCGCGCATGCGCACGGCAGTGCCGTGGAATGCGCGGGAAAGAGGTGGAGCGCGCGCGCAGGTGTGAGGGGCGGTGGCGGCCGCCCGGCTCATGGCGTCGCGCGGGCACCTGCGGGCCCTGGCCTCTCCTGGCGGCCCCGGTCTGGGCATTCCACACTTTTAGGTGGCCGGGGTAGGGTTAGTGTGGGTCTGGCCACCGGAAGTCGGGTCCACAGCGCTCGGGCTTCCGGCCTTCCGCGCCCTTCCCTCCCGTCAGCTCCAGACCCCCGGCCTCCGAAGGCCAACTTTGGCCCCTCCTTTTCTCAGAAGATCCTAATGCAAGTAATTTAACCGAATTGTCCTCCGGCAGACCCCCAGGCAGACCTACCCAATTCCTGATAAGGACAGAGGGACCTTGACAACTTCTGTGGCCCAGGTCAGTGTCGGCTTGTCTAGATGGCCCAAGCATCCCCCAAAGGGCTCCCTGACCCTGGGAAGGGCCCCAGGTGGCTCCTTCCAGAGTGTTCGGGTGTCGCTGGAAGGGCCTGAGCACAGCCGAGAGGACGGGGCTTCACATGTTCTGTCCCAGCGTGGGGACTAGAGCCATGTCCCCAGGGCTTCGGGGACGGGCGGATGGGCGGTTCCCTCTGCGCTCCACGGCCTGGAGGAGGTTTGGGTTCTTACCTGGCCGTGACCGAGGTGGCTGTGACTCCTCCCACCGTGTTCCCTTGGGGCCCAGCTTGACCCCCTTCCATCCCTCCCCCCCGTCGCCCCCCACCTTGTCTCCTGCCCGCCAGATGGGCCAGGGGGGGTGAGGGTGTGGCTTGGCCCTCAGCCAAGGTCACCGGGTCTGTACCCAGGGCCAAGGACTACTTCTGACGGCGGGATTTCACTCGTTTTCAGATTTCCCGAGGGACGGATAAAATGACGAAAAGGAAGAAGATTCGGCAGTCAGGTATTTGGACATTCAAGCTGACAGTCTGTGTTGCTGCTTCTGGGGACAGGAGGAGGTGGGCGTGTTTGTTGTAGAAATGCTACCATGACCACACCAAGCTCCTTGTGGGGGGGCGGCGGAATGTGACTTACTACAGGCTGGTGAGAAAAGTAGAAATTGTGGAAAGTGCATAAGTAAAAAGTGAACGCTTTCTGGAACTTTCTCCACCCTCTGGGGGATCCCACAGGCTTAGGGCAGGGCTGCGTTCTCAGAGACAACCTTCGTTAGAGCTACAAGGCCTTTTTTTTAATATTTATTTTTGAGAGAGAGAGAGAGGGAGTGCTATCAGGAAAGGAGCAGGGAGAGAGGGAGACAGAATCCGAAGCAGGCTCCAGGCTCCGAGCCATCAGCACAGAGCCCGATGCAGGGCCCGAACTCATGAACCATGAGATCATGACCTGAGCTTAAGTCGGATGCTCAATGGACTGAGCTGCCCAGGTGCCCCGAGCTACGAGGTCTTTGATGTACTCCAAGGTCATTAGTTTGTGGCTAAGTGTTTCACTCTGGGACCAAAACCCTGGGCTTGGGGCAGCCGGGTGGCTCATTCCGTTGAGTGTCTGACTCTGGGCTCTGCAGCCTGCTTGGGATTCTCTCTCGTCTTCTCCCTCTGCATTTCTCTCTCTCTCTCTCTCCAGATAAACAAAAAAACTTAAAAAAAAAAACTGGGTTCATCCCAGCTCTCATGCTTGCCCTGTGATGGCGGATGACTTACTTCGTGCCTCAGTTTCCCCCTTCTGTAAATGGAGGATAATAAAGGCACCTACCCTTTCCATTCGAACAATGATTCTTAACCTGCTTGGAGGATTTTTGCCCCTCAGAAGACACGGGAAATGTCTAGAGACATTTTTTGGTTTATACAACTGATGTATGTGAGGAAGGCGGGGGGGACTGGCATTTAGTGGGTTGGGGCCTGGGATGCACTGGGAATCCTACAATGCACGGGACGGTCCCCACAACACAGAATGATCCGGCCTCGAGTGTCAACAGTGCCGAAGTGGAGAACTCTGCCCTAGAGCTCACGTGTGGGTCGGTATTTGTAAGGCATGGAGGCTATAGACCCTAGGGAGCACACAGGTGTGCGCTGCTGTCATGCTTCTCCTCCCAGACTTTAAGGGGAAAAAAAAAAAAGCAACCTCATTCTGAAATGATTTGGGTCTTACAGAAAACTTGCAAAAATAGTTTGGGGTTCTGTCTACCCTACCTCCAGCCTCCCCTGAGGTTAATGTCCCACACGACCGCAGGACAACGAGCAATCCTAGTATTGCATAAAGAGCCAAGGAATGAACCTCACTACACTACTTTTTCTAAACTTTTTTAGAGATACACGAATATAGCGTTTTTACTGGAAAATAGAATCATCACACATATGGGTTTATAATCTTTTTTTCCTTTATAGAATATCACGACCCTCTTTATCTGTCATCATACATATACAGTTTCCTCATTCAAAAAGGAAAACACCCAGCATTACATAGCAGAGCGCCACTGCCCGGTCATTGTCTAAGATAACTTAAACTTCTGAAACGCTTAGAAACGGTTACTTACTGGTTAATGAACATAGGGAGCAGCACTCATATTTTCCCCCCACTGTGTGGGACAAAAACGAGCCATGGATTGAAAATGTTTTCTGGGGCGCCTGGGTGGCTCAGTCGGTTGAGTGTCCGACTTCGGCTCAGGTCATGATCTCGCAGTCTGTGAGTTCGAGCCCCACGTCGCGCTCTGTGCTGATGGCTCGGAGCCTGGAGCCTGCTTCACATTCTGTGTCTCCCTCACTCTCTGCCCCTCCCCCGCTCATGCTCTGTCTCTCTCTGTCTCAAAAATAAACAAACATTAAAAAAAGAAAAAAAATGTTTTCTGTGAAGATGAGCAACAGGCTGTTCAGAAACACAGGAACTTCACTGACTTTGGAGGGGGAAGCTGGGGACAGCCAGGCCCACCCACAGCAGGTCATTTGGGGCCTCTCTTGGCAGTGGGCTCCCTAGCTTGGTGGACCCCAAGCTGGCCCAGGACAGCTGTTCCTGTGTGTCCTGGAAGGGGTGGGGACAGAGGAAGATGATTCTGGCAGGTGGTGAAAGAAGCCCTTCCCTCCCGACGTCTTTGGCCTTTGGTGTTGAACATAAGGTTCTGCCTTAGTTTTTCTTAAATTAGTCCCGCGGGGATAGATCACAGGAAGGAAATGGGAGGCTCTTCACTTCTGTTGATATTTTTGTTTTTTATTTGGTACACATGTCCGTTGGATGAGTAAAGTGAGCTGGTGTTTGGGCATCGTAAGAAACCAAATAAACAAAGCTGCTCGAGTTTGCCTTTTTTGGCAGACCACAGGGTGGGAATATGCTTGTGTCAGAAGCATTCGTGGGAGCCTCGCTCTGAGCACAGCACTGGCGTGGGCAGCTCAGCGGGCTGGGCTGGCAGGCGGGGCAAGGGTGAGCTCAGAGGCCGCAGCAGCCCCAGTTCGTGCCCTCATGACCCTCAGGGTCCAGGCAGGGGAGAAAGAAAAATGCTTCTCGCCGAGAGCACTAATTCAGATCCGCAGCAGTAAGGTAAAGCTCTAAATGGGTACTCGTGGACCATAGCTAACAGAATCCAAAAATTACAAAAAAGTCGCAGTGGCCTACTGAGCACAAATGGCCAAGTGCATGCTAACGAGGACCCTGGTGATAGACGGTGGGGAGGGGGCGCTCATTCAGTGGGTTTTCTTCAAGCTGAGGTTGGAAAGGATCTCCCTGACTGAACTCCAGAAAGACCACCTGGTTTGCCTTTTTGTTCTCACAGGTCTGGTCAGAGGCACAGTACACAGTAGGTGCTCAATAAATGCTGAAGTACACTTAAGTGTGCAGGCTCTGGAGTTGGACTGACCGGATCCCACTCCAGATTCCTTGGCCTCCACGTGCCTCACCTTTCTTATCCGTAAGATGGGCATGACAGTGGGATGCTGCCTCAGAGTTTTATCATAACCCACCCACTGTCTCAGGGTAGTGTCTCTAGTTTCAACCCTTATCATTTGTTTCTTGAATAAATGAGTAGGTTGGGACCAGGTTTGGAGAGGTGTTACAAGTCAGCCGCTGTTGGCAGTTTGCGTGTAGGGGTGTTTCCTTCATTCAGCAAATAGGTGTTAGGCTCTTTATTGCTTTCAGTGATGGGGAAGGTATGGAGATATGCAAGGGGCCAGGCGCAGCCAGGACATCGCCTCCCTAGCACTCGATGGCTGTAGGTCCCCGTTTTCCCAGGACGGATATTCAGCAGGCATCACAGAACACTAGAGGGGTACATCATTTAGTCTGTCTGTGTTTCCTGGTGGTGATCTCCGTTTTACACGTGTGTTTATTTAATCATCTACCAAGTATTTATTGAGCACCAGCAGTGCACTAGCTGATCTAGGCCCTTGAGACTCCGTAGAGAGTGAGACAGCTCCCTCCTCGTGTGGAGACAGAGAATAACCAGCACATCAGAGCCTGGCAAAAAAGCTGTGAAGTGAAGGAGGCACAGCATGGGTCTGAAAGGGGGTGCCCTCTGGAGAAGTCAGGGATGGCCCTCTGCAGGAATATTCGAGCTGAGACTTAAGGAAGCCAGTACACATCACTCCCCACCTTCCCAGAGAGACAGGTGGCTGGACTGGGTTGTCTTATGTACTGTGGTGCCAGCCACGTCGGGATTCAGTCTCAGTCATGACCAGTCCTTAGGTCCAACGCCGTTGAATCCCATGGCCACCTAAGCTCCCAGGCGAGGCTCCATGCCACCTCTCTCTCCAGGCTAGTGTCAGAGCAGGGGTTTCTGACCCCTGGAACAAGCTCGTTCACGTGGCAGCAGTGGCCCTGCCACGTTTGGTTGTCAGCCATGGCAACCTGCGGCCTGCTCCCTGTACCTCCCATCCCTTCACTTTCCTTTCTCTCTAAACCAGGTGGAGAAGGAATCCGTCCTCCAAAACTCCCAAAGAACCCAAGGCTAGGAGACTCTGGCGGGTCCCCCCAGAGTTCTGAATGGGGCTGTTTGTGTCTCCCTGAAGAGTCGGAAGGCAGATCAGGACCTGTTCCCTCTGCCGAACAGAGGACGGAGGAACCAGTACAGGCAGCCTCCAGGTAGGTGGCTTGGAACATTCCAGCAAGCCTCCCCACCAACAGTATGCACAGCACAGCTGCCCAGTAGGCAGGATGCAAAGGGGTGGGGGGGGACCACCTCAACCCATCCAACACCACGCCTCCTCCTGACGGTTCAGGGCTCCTCAGATTGCCTCTCAGAGCCATTCCCAGGACCCTCGTCCTCTCAGAGAGAAAGGTTGATATTTTAACCACGGGCAAGGAAAACCTTGAATTTTTCAAGGTTTTACATTCTATTACTATTTTATTATACGTCTGTCTGTTCGTTTCATCCTCGTGGCACTGTGAGGTAGGTTTTTATCCCCGTGTCACAGGTGAGGACTCTGAAATTTCAAGAAATCAAATGACTTACTTGCCCAAGGCCACTGGGCTGGTGCAGGGCAGGCTGGGGTCCTGACTGTGTCTGGCTCCTGTGCTCCTAACCACCGTGGTTTCCCGGTCTCCTTGTTTTTATTTTCAAGAATATGTAATTAAGCACAATGGGGGAGGGAAAGATCTGGGAATAGTCTATTCATGGAGTTAAACCACATGTAACTACAGCAAGGTAGAAAGAGTTAGCAGGAGTTAGGAGGAGGTTTCCCGCTACCACAAGTCTTTGGAGAAAGCATCATGGACTAATACACCAAGTTTTCTGAGTGAACAGTTGTGGCACCTGGTCTGACCTACAGAACTGTTTTCGGCGGCGGGGGTTGTGTGATCTCAGGTCATTGCAGTCTTAAGACTAAAGGCAGCCCTGCGGTATGTGTGATAGGAAGAGGAGCTGCATGTCACACTTAACCTGTTCTCCCAAACAGACGCCGTGATGTCACTGTGCGTCTCACTCCCGGAGAGGCCAACCGGCCTCATGGGGTGCCAGGCACTGCCTACCCTGCCGTCTCAGTCCATAAGAATGATCAGAACCTACAGAAGCCGGTTCCCACTCTCTTTTTTCTGTTTTTTATTTTTAAAACGTTTAATTAAGAAATACCATGTGCATAGAAGTATAATAGAAAAGAACAAAGCCAACAAGCTTAACACAGTTGTGTTGAGAAATGAAATCTTTACCAGTACCCTCGCGGCCTCCAAATAACCCACTTCAATTAAAAATTTTCAGACTCTACTATCAGTATCTCGATGTATTCTGTCTCCGTAACCTCCCGACACCGTTTAAACCCATTACCGTGTCTTCGTGCTTTTTCCTGTTCCACTTGCAAAGTTGAAATCATGAAGTTTTAGTCCCAGATTTTGATTTTTTTTTTAACAATACAGGCATCCACATTTATTTAGATATAACCATAAGTCTCACAAGCTTTTTAAAAAGACCTAATTTTTTTAAGGTCTTTGGGTTTACAATAAAATTGGAAAGAAAGTACGGAGAGTTTCCGTATAGCCTCCTGACCCCGCACATGCACAGCCTCACCCGTTATCACTGTCGCTCACCAGAGCGGTGCACCTGGTACCCGGGATGAACCCGCGCCAGCACATGGTAATCCCCCGCAATCCACAGCTGACTTCAGAGGTCACTCGCTCTGTGGTGTACGTTCCGTGGGTGTGGGCAAACGTAGAATGGCCTGTATCCACCGTTACAATCTCATGCAGGGTATTCATCCTGCCTAAAAATCCTCTGCTCCACCTGCTTGTCTCTCCCCTCCCCGACCCTGGCACTACGGACCTTTTTATTGTCTTCACAGTATTGCCTCTTCCAGAATGTCATAGTGTTTGCATCATACAATATGTAGCCTTTTCAGATTTGCTTCTTTCACTTAGTGATATGCATTCAAGCTTCCTCTCTGTGTTCTCATGGCTTGATAGCTCGTTTCTTTTAGTGCCGAGTAATGTTCCACCGTATGGATGTCCCACAGTTTATCCGTTCACACACTAAATGCAACCTCAGTTGCTTCTGTGTTTCTGCAATTAATGAATACACCTGTTTTTTCCCACACTGTGTTTTTTGTATCTACAACGTCCTTTCTCTGGAATTCAGAGTTGGGAGTTGGAGTGTCATTCCAAGTGAGAAATCCTATTCTTATTTCAGGAGCCAATTCCTGGGCTTCTAAGGGTAAAGTGCTGCCGGAGCAGACAGCCTGGGTTCTAGATGTGAGACTCTGCACCCTTCTTGGCAGTCCAGCGTCACCCCAGGCGCTGCTCCCCCTCTCCATCCCACCCTCTCCAAGCAGGTGCTCCAGGGCCTCCCTTACAGGAGACTGAGCACTGCTTTGCCTTGGGATTCATTCTGTTTGTCTTACCGCACACACTCACTGACGGCTTCCCAGGACTTCAGAACCTCCTCAGCTTTGCTTTTCTCCACCCAGCTCCCCTGCTGAGGAAGCACAAGCTCCCTCCAGTCTCCTCGAGCAACCAGAAAAGGAGCCAGCCCCTCCTCCTCTTTCCCAGGTGAGCCTGTTTTATGGCCTCATGTATGTCCTAAAGACATTAAGCTGAAGTTCTTGTCTCCATTCATCATCAACAGCCTGGCAGGCTGGCGAGACTGCGCGCTGAGGATGGAGTGGAGGGCGAGGACTGCATTTGAAGCTGCGAGAAAGGAACTGGTTTGGTGTTTGTTTTCTGAGACCTCATTCGCCCTTATCTTTATTGCTGCTCTGTTCTTGTATCTGGTTCACAGAACTCAGCCAGGAGGTTTGTCCCCCAGTTTGCAAAACCCAGGAAGACAGTGACAAGATCAGCAGAGATGAGGGAAGAAGACCTCAGGAGTGGAACTCCTAAAATCAGCCAGGTGAGCCCAGTAGACACCCAGTAGCTGCGCGGCCCAGCCTTGGCTACTGAGTTCACCCTTGGTTTTCTTTGGCATTGGCTAGACCCGCACCTGTCTGCATGCCCCTTTTCAGTGCATGATGCTACAGATGTCTGTGGAGCTCGTGCCAGGCCTGTGTGAGGCGCTCAGGACAGCCGTGCCTGCACCCAAGCGGTCAAGGCCACAGCCCTCTTCCCCAGGTTGCATGATAGTAGTAAAAATGCAGAAAGGCAACCCACAGTCTATCCCCAAACCCCTCTACTTCTTGGAAGCTTTTGTGTGGTTGAGGGTAGGGGGTGGGTCTTACAATGTCCTTTCTTGTCCTTTCTATGGTGAGCTCCCAGGGCGATGATGTTTCTGGCAACAGGGGCCCCTACGAAAGTGAGTGGGGCTACGTTTGTAATCATCTCCAACTGGGAACACCCGCTATCCTTCAATGGGCGAATGGCCGAACAGATGATGGGGCACAACCTAGCAATAAGAGGAACAAGCCAGTGACACACCAACAATCTAGATGGATTTCTAGGGCATTATGTTAGTGAGAAAGGCCAATCCCAAAAGGTTATATAGCATAGGGTTCCATTTGCATAACATTATCGAAATGAGAAAATTATAGAGGTGGTGGGTAGGTTAGTGGTTGCAGGGGGTTGGAGCAGCGTGGGTGGGGTGTGGGGGCGGTGAGTGTGGCTACACACGGCAGCACAAGGGACCCTGTGTTGGAGGTTTCCCATATCTTATTTGTGTGGTGGACACACAGCTTCAACCTCATACATACACATACACACAAACAAGCATAAGTCAAGCTGGAAAGCCAAATAAGGTCGGTGGACTTTATTTGTGTTAGTGTCTGGATTGTGATATTGTACTCGAGTCACGTAAGATGTTACCAGTGGGGGAAACTGAGTAAAGGGCATGACAGATCTTTCCTTGCTGTTCTTTATAACTACATATAAATCTACAATGATCTCATAAAAAGTGTAATTTAAAAACAAGAGGGAGGGATGCCTGGATGGCTCAGTCGGTTGAGCGTCCGACTTTGTCTGTCATGATCTCACAGTTTGTGGGTTCGAGCCCCACATCGGGCTCTGTGCTGACAGCTGAGATAAATAAAATAAAATAAAAATTAAATAAAAACAAGATGGGTCGGGGGGCGCCTGGGTAGCTCAGTTAAGTGTCTGACTTAGGTCATGATTTTGCAGCTTTTTGAGTTTGAGTCCCCACGTTGGGCTCTGCACCAGGAGATTTTTTTTTTTCCCCTTTCTTCTTCTGTCTCTGCCCCTTCCCCACTTGTGCTGTCTCTGTCTCTCTCAAAATAAATAAATAAACTTGGTAAATACATACATCCATATGTACAAAAGAGGGATCGGGCACCTGGCTGGCTCAGTTGGTAGAGTATGCAACTCTTGATCTCGGGATTGTGAGTTCAAGCCCCATATTGGGTATAGAACTTAGTTAAAAAAATAAAATCAACTAACTAATAAGAGGGGTCTTAGCTTCACCGCTGACTGAAAGTGTGTGGGAAATACTGTGTGTAACTCACCGGCTGGTTGCCAGTGGCTTTACTAAAGCCTGACTGACAGGCTGTGACCTTCAGTGCTCTGATATTTGCAGTGCATGCCCTCCTAGAAAGGTTAGACCTGACTGATGTAGGGAGATAACTGTGGAGGAGGCATCTCCCTCAGTGCTGATAACTGTATGAAAGAAGCATGGGAAGGGGGGGGACAGCTGCTGTCCCTTGGGTACAGACCTCAGTCCCTACCAGTCAGATGTAATTACTTGCCATCCAGTTTGAAAGGAGAGTCGATGGCCTGGTTGTGAGAGGAAGGGAGGTGATGGCTTGACTCAGGAGTTTGGGGCCTGAATGGCTTGAAGGATGGAGTTGCTGTAGTTGAGACAGGGAGCCTTTGAGGGCACACTCAGGAGCTGGTGTCGGTCATGTGACGTTGGATGTGGCCAGGAGATTCCAGGGGGAGATTCCAGATATCAGTGTCTGGAGCTGGGGGAGCTCCGGGGGCTGCAGCGGTTCTGCAGGTTTAGGTCTGAGTGCCTGCATTGAACTGCCATCTCCCTCGGGTACGGCATCTGCCCACGTCCCGGTCAGAACCCTCCTCTTTCCCGCCCTGTTCTGGTCCTCTCTGTCTCCATTACCGACATTTCACTTCTTCTCAAGTTTTTTTTTTTTTTTTTCTAGTGTTTATTTATTTATTGTGAGAGAGAGAGCAGGAGAGGGGCAGAGAGAGAATCCCAAGCAGACTCCGTGCTGTCAGCAGAGCCTGATTCAGGGCTTAAACCCACAGACCAGGAGATCATGACCTGAACCAAAACTAAGAGTTAGATGCTTACATGACTGAGCCACCCAGGCACCCCATCTCTCTTTAATTTTTTTTTAATGTTTATGTATTTTTGAGAGACACAGAGAGACAGAGTGTGAGTGGGGGAGGGGCACAGAGAGGAAGAGACACAGAATCTGAAGCAGGCTCCAGGCTCTGAGCTGTCAGCACAGAGCTTGACGTGGGACTTGAACTCACGACCCCGGGAAATCATGACCTGAGCTGAAGTCAGACGCTTAACTAACTGAGCCACCCAGGTGTCTCTTAAGTTTTTATGTTGAAATAATTATAGTCTCATAGAAAACTGCAAAATTAGGATGGACCCAAGTGTCCATTGATAGATGAATAAACAAAATGAGGCATATCCATACGATGGGATATTATTCAGCCTTAAAAAGCAAACACAGTGTGACACAGGCTACAACATAAATGAACTGGACAATTATGCTGAGTGAAATAAGCCAGCCAAGGGGCGCCTGGGTGGCTCAGTCGGTTAAGCGTCCGACTTCAGCTCAGGTCATGATCTCACAGTTGGTGGGTTCGAGCCCCGCATTGGGCTCTGTGCTGGCAGCTCGGAGCCTGGAGCCTGCTTCAGATTCTGTGTCTCCCTCTCTCTCTGCTCCTCCCTGTTCATACTCTGCCTCTGCCTCTCTCAAAAATAAATAAACATTTAAAAAAAAATTAAAAAAAAAAAATAAGCCAGCCAAAAAAGGACAAACACTATAGGATTCCACCTATAGGAGGTCCCTAGAGGAGTCAAATTTGTAGAGGCAGAAAGTACGTGGTGGATGCTTGGATGCCCAGGGCTGGGGGAGAGGGATCAATGGGGACAGAATTCCAGCTTGGGAAGATGGGGAGAGCTCTGGAGATGGAAGGCGGTGGTGGCTGCACAGCAGCGTAAATGTATTTTATGCCACTGAACTGTATCCTTCAAACTGGCTAAGATGGTGAATTTTATGTAATGTGTATTTGACCACAATTAAAAACAAAACAGTACAGAGAAGTCCCTGTGTGCTGTCCTCCAGTTTCCTCTAGTGGTAACATCTTCTAACTAGCATCCATTGCCAACACCAGTCAGTTGATGTTGGCACAATCCACAATCCCCCTTGATTTTTGTATCCTTGATCTGCCCAAGAGCTTCCATGTGCCCAGGGCTTGTGGAAAGCAGGAGCTGATAGAAAGAGGGATTCCTGTGCTTCTGGTCCCCCCCGCTTGCAGCCCCTGGCTCTAACTATGCCCAGCACTGGTAGTGAACGGCACTGGGTTCACTGTGTGCAACATCTGAGACTTTGTACAGGGGCAATTACAACTGTAAAAGCTTTTAGGACGGTTGGTTATTGAAGGCTCAAGGCTGAGTCTTTTTCTCTCCACAGGAAACACCACCAGGGCCCAGTGCCCAGCAGGCTGGAAGCCAACTGCAGGGGGAGTCCCTAGGGCTTGCTTCCTGGGAGGCCAGGGAGCTGGGAGCCCAGACCCAGGTAGACAGCACTCACCCTGAACACAGAGACCAAAACCCCATGACACCTTTGCCTGGATGTGGGGATTCTCAGCGATCGGCTTCCACCAGCGCCTCTCCAGAATGGGGGACGGTACCCTTGGCCTCAGAGAGGGCCAGCCAGGACCATCTGTTGGAGCAAGGAACCAACACACCAGATGGTGAAAGCAGGGAGGGGTGTTGGGTTCTAGGCTGTCACGGCCAGAAAAGGCTCCTGCTGAGTAGTGATGCTGAAGAGAAGGAGCCAGACCAAGGAAGCCTCCAGGAAGCAGGTGCCCAAGGGGGGGCAGAGGCTGACCTGCTTGAGGGGCACAAGGAGGAAGGAGACCATGTCCTACGTCCCGCCACTCAGGGCCCAGAGCCCAGATCTGCAGACCAGGCTCTCTCTGACCCCATGCAGATACCCAGCAAGACTGGCGGGGAAGCAGAGCAGAGCCTTAGCAGCCCAAGTGCCTCCTCCCCTGGCACCGCTGTCATCGCAGACAGGAGCACAGACCCCACTGAGCCAGCACAGAAGGCTCCAGAGGTGGCCAGGCCAGATGAACAGGCCGATACCAGGGCGCCTTCCTCTCCCAGTGGAGGCCACAGTGGGGCCCAGCTCAGCTGCACACTTCTCACTGGGGAGACGGGAGGCAGAAGGGAGGCAGGTTGGGAAGACAAGCCCCCTGGCAACCTCCTGGGGGGCCCTGCAGGCTCCTGGGCTCTGGCTCACAGGATAAGAGAGCCCACAGTAGGCGCTGGAGATTCCAGTCTTCCAATCTCAGAAATGGGCCCACATGTGGACCAGACAAGGGTGCCTGGCCTGGATGCAGAGGGACTGGGGGGGGCGCGTGCGCAGCCTTTGCTGTTGCAGCCTGCAGGCGAAAAGGCAGCTGAGTTCGGGAGCCAGAGCCCTAAACAAGACCTTAAGTGGTTCAGTCTGTCTCTTGGAGCCTTTGGTCCACCAGTGCACAGAGAAGCAGTGGGTGGCCCTTCCCAGGAGACCAGGCCCTGCCACGACTGCCCAGATGTCCCTGAAGACCCCACCGGCTGGCCTGCGCCCCCTCCTGGCTCTGCAGACCAGACTGTCTTGGGGGAGTCTCCAGCCATGGAACCTGACTTCCTGCCAGACAGCCAGATTCGGTGTGCCCTGGAAGCCCCTGACTTTGCAGCCTCACCTGAGCAGGTAAGAGCGTCCCCACGTGATAGCCAGACCATCCCAAGCTAGGGGTCAAGAGACCAGGAGTCCCAGACCACCCCGTGGTGGTGGGGAATTTGGGGGGTGTGGCCATCCGTTTATACAGCACACGGGTCTACAGGAACGAGCTGCAGCTTCTGGCGCGTGTGGAGTCAGTGATTTTCCAGATAGGACAGTCCTGCCTTCCCGTAAGGGGTTTGGGAGGGAACTGGGCCTGGCTGCAGGCTTCTGCAGGATATAGAGGATGCCTGAGACCTTGAGGGCTACCTTTGGAAAAGCCAGCGATGTCAAAGCTGGGCGTGGGGGAGAGGACTTCAGTCTCCAACCGAAAAGAGCCTTCACCCATCTTAAGGGTCGTTTCAGGCCTGATACGTATTTTTTTTTTTTCAAACATTTACAAGAATTTTGCTTTCCTGCTGGAATTTGTAGGGACTTTCCGTCCTTCAGGGATCTGCCTGCCCAGCGTCACCTTCCCCGGCTGCCGAGCCTACGCCGGCCAATGGCTTTCACCTGTCCAGGGCAGGTGGCAGCCCTGCTTTGGCCCCACCCCCAGGGAGGGGGTAGAGGCCACATCCCTGACCACTGGCCTGCCTGAGTCCCGGCTCAGTGCTTTGCAGTCACGCCCTGGAAGGCAGGTGGTTCTCTTTCCACACACTGGGCGTGGATGAGAGGCTGAAGCAGGTCGGGCACCTGCCCAAGGTGAGGCAGCTGGGAGCGGAGCAGGCCGGGTCTGTCCCCAGGGCGGCCTGATTCTGCAGCTGTGCCTGTCCTGGAGCACAGAGCCCAGCTTGCTTCACAAACGTCAGCCTCTGTTTCTTCAGCCGTCCTGTTGAAATGTTTAAAAAATTAATTCAGTTGCATGCTTATCAGGAGCCTGCTCTGCCAGGAGTCAACAGATCAGGCGTGGTCCCTGCCCCTGTGAGGTTTGTGGTTGTACCGTTCCCACCTGCCTCTCCCAGAGTAAACATTTTGTACCCTATCATTTCAGCACTTAGAGAGTCTCTTCATACGATATGGCCCTGAAACACAAGCCTAGTATTTCATCTGGTGCCCGGCTGAAGAAAGCCAGCTGTCCCAGCCGCAGAGGGAAAGGTGGCTGGGTGGAGCAAATCTGAGTCTAGAGTGCGGCCTTCCCGAGGGAGAGCCAGGGGTCATCTTTGGCCCTTCACCACATTCACCTGCAAGGTGGCTTCAGACCAGGCCCGGCGTGCCGCATGTGGGTCCCCGGTACCCTGTGCCACCCATTTCTCAATCACCAGACGAACAGGATCATGGAGAGCCAGTCCCAGGGCAGTCTGCTCACAGAGTTCGAACACAAACACAGGTGCTGGCCCAGCTGAAATTTCATAACTGCAGCCTCATCCTTTGAAAAATATAAACCCCCCCCTTGGAAAGAAGAGCAGTTTAAGTTGGCCTGGCCGTTGGGCCATGGCTAGAGGAGCGGTTGGGCTATCTGGGGGCATCCAGCAGGCAAAGGAGCAAGCCCTTCCTGATCAGCCCACCAGTGACTTCGGGCTTTGAAAACACCAAGGCATCCTCGGCGGCGGGACCCGGCAGACAGCCGGGGTGGTCAGACCTGACGCGCCCTCCGGGGGCGGAGGCGCTGCCCTGACAAGGCTGCCGACGCCTGGGCACGTTTTGTTTTGATACTGGGCATTCCTGAACAAGTCGGGGAGACCCCGGCACGAGCGGGTTCCCATGATAAAGGTTCTGGATGGGGCCCGGCAGGAAGGCCGCATGGACAGGGACACTTGGGAATGGAGTGCAGGTGGATGGAGAGAGTGGCAGCAGCGGCCCCCCAATGACAGGCCCTCCCCTCACGGTGGCACAGCCGTGAGCACTGCTTCGGAGGAGGCAACTCGGGTGTCCCAGAGGTTACACAGCAGTGACAGACCAGTTTCAAACCCAGGTCCCCTCACAGGAAGTTATGGTGTTTACTTCTTGTAGTAGCTCCCTTAGGATGTGACGCTCCCCACAGAGCCGCTGGAGCCTCTGTATGCCACTGCCACGTGAGGAACGTCACTTGAAAAAGCTGATTCCAAGTCCCTCTTGGGTCCTAAAGTGGTGGCACGTTCTGTAGAAGAACGCCCTTGCTGTGTCAAACTTTCACAGAACTCTGGTGGAAGCAGTAGTACCTGTTGGGAGGGAGAATATTCCTCATGGCCAAGAACAGCACAGTGAGTTGAGTGAATACATGATGCCAAGTTGTATTTTAAGCCACAGAGTCACTTATATGAAGCAGTCGGCCGGATGCCTGGGAGATAACTGTACAGGAGTCCCACCTTGGCACTGCTGCCATCGGGGCCAGACAGTTCTGTGTGGTGGGGCGTCCTGTGCACTATAGGGTGCTGAGTGGCACTGTTGGCCGCTACCCACAGGATGCCAGTAGACCTCCCCCACTACCAGAGTATGCTGACCAGCGCGAAGTGCCCAGGGGTGATCATCCCCCCCGGGGAGGGCCGCTGGGACACAGGCAGTTCTCCACGTCTCTTCCTTGGGATTCAGGGACGATTTGCAGCTGTGAGCTGTAGCTCAAGCCCTTCATCCCATCCCAACCCGTCAGGGGAGAGGGTCTCGGTCCTGAGAGGATGTCTTTTGGAACGAGTCCCTCCCTACTCCAGGGCTTTGGTCTCCCCAGAAGGGCCCTGGACCGGCCGCTCTACCCCAGCCATTTTGCCTCTTTTCAGAGGGACGTATGTCACCTCCATGATTGAGCCTGACATTTTCCATGAAAATTAAACCACCGTTGACATTTAGAAACTTAAGCTCTCAGGGTTATCTGGCTTTCTCCCCTATTAATTATAAATTTTTCCTTTACAGTGTATTTGGACAATCTCTCCCTGACACGAAACCTGGCTGACCTCTTCCCCTTAACACCAGATGCCCACCTCGCCCCCGTCACCATTACTGGGAGTCTTCTCTGTACCTTTCCAGGTACCACAGGATGAGCAGGAGGGAGTGCCACGACTCAGCCATCAGAGACAGAGCCATCCACCAGCACGGATCCGCCCTTCAGAAAGCACAGTCCCGGCAGGGGACGCCAGGGTCAGGCCCCACATCGCCCTGTCTGCTCTTGTGGAATGGGGAGGTGGGGAGAGCAGCCGGGGCTGGCAGCCCCCAGGTCTAGCTGTCACAGCATCCCGTCCCTTCCCTGCACCACTGTTCCGCAGGAGTCTCTGCCTCTGTGTCCCTGACGTGGCCCGGAGGAACCGAGAGGTCCCCTGCACGACCCTTCTCTGTGCAGGGCTCACAGCTAGTCATGCACACGTGTGCTCTCTCTTTCCAGTTGTGTCCTCCGGGGAGCAGGCTGGACTCTGGTTGGCCTGGCACAAGCCCACATGCTGGTGGAGGCCCCCTCACTGAGTTCCAGCTGAGGTAGGGATGGTGGGGGGAGGCTGACCCAGGACCCTTGCCCTGGTACCAGTTTTCCTTAAGTCCCTGGGAGGGGAAAATGTCTCTGCTTTCCCGGCACCGGCACTCCCCACACTCTCCCTCACCCTAGGCCTGCCTCACCCTCGACGGGCCTCAGTCAGGGAGCATGTCCCTTGGTCCCCATGAGTGGAAAACTGGTGATCAGTGATCTACAGCCAAACCAGAGTCTCCCCAGGACTCCTGGGAAGGTGCCCCCAGGTCCATGTGTTGTGTTGACGTACCATGTACATTTTGTGGAGAGAGGTTCTAGAGCTTTCCCTGAATCTCTGGACGAGAAGAGCTAAGGGCTAGTTCCATTGGCTCATATAACCTTGGGGCCTGTCCCCACTCTGGCACCCTCTGGCCCTCCAGGGTCCCTGACTAGTCCCATCTCCTCAGTTGGCTGTGTGCCCTGAGGCAGGCCACTTCCTCTCCCTCCTGCAGGCTGTGGAGAGAGAGAGAGAGAGAGAGAGAGTGTGTGTGTGTGTGTGTGTGTGTGTTAGGAGGGGGGTCCTCCGTCTCCAGCCCAGAGCCTTTCCCAGTCCATCACCTCCCTTTGTGTCCTTCCTCCCCGCCCTGCCAGCCGCTAGCACTGGGCCAGTCCTCTCCTGTTACCTTGTATGTGAACTGGTCTCTCTGCAGAGGCTGCAGCTCATCGATTATTCATGGCCAAGTTTCTGTTTCTGTCTGGCAGGTGTGGAGGAGGGGTGAGACACACAGCCCTTGGCAGAGTGCGTCTCCTTCCTTTTTCTCCTCCTCCCCCTCCTCCTCCAGAGAGAGGTGGCCACATCTGCACCTCTCGCCTGTGCGCACATCTGTAAAAAGTACCTGTTGCACCACTTGTTGCCACACACACACATCCTGCAAGGGGATTAGTGGCACTTTGGTCAAAGTGGCCCTACTATCGCTTAAGCAAAGAGGAGAGAGGTTCATGCGTGAATCTCCAGCGGCCTCTGATGTGAGCCATATGGATACCTGGAAGGCCCCAAGCAGGTCACGGGTCTGGTTCAGTGGTCTGTGGCTGAGTGGGACGTGCAGAGGCTAAGGCACACCAGCTCAGGGTGACCGAAGCGGGTGGGGCAGAACTGGAGTTCCCGTAGTGACAGCCCAGGAGACGCTGCCAAGCTGGGGTGTGGGCGGATTCAGGAACAGCTGTTGGCCGGAGTCCAGGAGGGCAGCCCACTGCCCACATCCGCAGGCCGCATGCATTAGATACGGTGGGTGCTGTGGTGCACCTACCCCTTCTGTAGACACCAATGCCATCCAGCGCCAGCGCTTCCAGGAGTTGCTCTGGGCATGGGGGAGACAGTGCGGGACAAAACCAAGCTTCCATCTGGTGGGGGTGGGAGGGTGAGAGACCGGCAAATTAGTCAGAAGGTGCAGCGTTGAGATTGTGAGGAAGGGGTTAAAAGTTTACGGTGGTGATCAGGGAAGGACCCCTCCCCTCACCAGGAGGAGACATTTGGGAAGGAACATTCCAGGGCCCTAAGAAGTGCTCAGGGAACAGCCAGGAGTTCAGTGTGGCTGGAGCAGGGGGGCAGGGAATGAGGGAGGGGATGGGGTCTGGAGGTGCCGGCAGATGGTGCAGGGCTGCAGGGAGGGGTGCTGGGCTCCGTTTCCATTTTCACAACCCACCCCACCCCAGCACTGCATGGGGGACGGGCTGTAGGGGCAGGAACTGGGGGCCAGGGAGGCTGTTGGCAGCTGTCTAGGCAGGGACTGAGGTGGTGGGGAGGCCGGACTCGGTGTGCTTTCCATGGGACAGCCAGTGGGCTGGCCATCAGGGCTCTGCCTGTGGTGGCTTCATGTCTGAGGGATGAACCTCTAGAGAAGAGACAGCTCCAGGCCCAGCAAAAGCCCCCAGAACAGACTTGGCAGAGCCGTCCAGTGTCAGGCCTCATGTCATCCCTCCTTTCCCCCCAGGACCCGCGTAGCAGGGGTCAAGGCCTGCGAAGCTGCCAGGATGGAGGATGCCACAGACACCGTGCATGGCCTTGTCCTTGAGCTCTCCAACCTGAAGTAAGTACTGGGCAGGGACCCACAGACGAACTGGCTGGGAGGGGTGGCGGAGGGAACAGAGCCTTGGAGGGCAGTGGGGAGGACCCAGTGCCAGCATCTGCCTGTGTGTGTCCATGACCCGAGAGCGTGTAGGTGTGTGAGCTTGTGTGGGAGAGCAGGCACGTGTGCCCGATGCGAGGCGGGGTCCCCGCACCGACATCTGGTGGAACACAGCTCCTGCTGCCCCTTCCGTGCAGCCGGCTGATCATGAGCACCCACCGGGACCTGGAGGCTTTCCGGCGCCTCAACTACAGGAAGGCCAGGCCAGCAGGGAAAGCCCCGGCGCCCTGCACGTCAAAGGGAGCTGGGAATCTCCCTCCAGGGGAGCGATCCTGGAGGGATTCCTAGATTACTTCCAGACCACCTGGGCCGCGCCGTGTGCACACTCGTGTGTGAGCTCACAGCACCTGTGTGGGTTTCCTCTGCGCTGGCCCCCAGAAGTGCCTGGTACTCCTGCCAAACAGCAGGAAACCTTCCCTCAGCAGACACCGGAAAGCCTGCGGGCCCTGCGCACCTCCGTTTACCCTGGAAGATGCTCCAGCGCATCCTGTGGGCCCCAGAAACCTTCTTCCCTCAGCCTACCCGGAAGTCGGCTTTCCGTGGGAAACACAGGAGGCCAGGTCTGAGTCAGCCTCCCTGGGAAGTTGATATGGGAGGGGAGCTGCTCCCCCCTGGGGCCGCAGGAGACACCAGAGGCAGGAGGCTGGCTGTGCCCCCAGCACTCCGGAAGCCAGCCGATTCTGAGCAGGGCCCAGAGCTGCCCAGATGTTTATCTGGATTTGCAAATTTCAGTTCTCTAGCTCAGGTTATGGGAGGTTCAGAATTTGTTTCTTTCCTGGAGGAGAAAAGGGCTCCCTTTGTTGGCGGTACCTTTGTTTTTCTCCAGATTTCCATTTTATTTGTTCTGGGTAGACCATTAATAAATGATTCCCTAGTGTGGATCTGTGACCTGCTGATTGGGGTTTGAGGCATTTTCAGTTCCTTGATGTTCCGCCCACAAACCTCCCTAACTACCTCTTTCTTTTACTTCTCATCCTCCCCAGGAAGGCAGGTTGGGCCACTGCCAGGCCCTGTGAATCAAGGGGTCCAGTCTCCAGAAGTGGGTGGCTGCGGGCGTCTGTGTGTGTACACATTCAGGCACACACACACCCATATCTGTGAAGCAGCAAGCCCGGTGGCAGGCTTGCTTTGAGCACTCAGATGGGCTCAGATGGC
Organism: Paguma larvata; assembly: GCA_030068075.1. Taxonomy (NCBI): domain Eukaryota; kingdom Metazoa; phylum Chordata; class Mammalia; order Carnivora; family Viverridae; genus Paguma; species Paguma larvata. The sequence goes on along the minus strand of CM057842.1, from coordinate 9,519,978 downwards.
CTTACCCACCCTCCAAGGGACACGCTGCTCCTAGGCTCCAGACTGGAAGAAGGCGGTCCTGGGGGATTGTTAACTGATACAAACACAGCGAGTATCTGCAGGCGCTGCTGTCAAACCCATCTTATAGAACATGATGCTTCAATTAAGTTGGTCACCAAAAGGTTGACCAAGCTGGAGACTTTATTAGTCCTTTGACCTGTGACTCCCGCACCCCAATTCCTATGGTCAAGGCAGAGATCCCCTCCCACTGCCTTCTTAGACTCCGGGAAACCCTATGCTGGAGGGGAGCAAGGGGGGCCAAGGTCCCCCGCCACTTCTCCTGGCTGGACATGCAGCTCCTTCCTTGAACTTGCCTGGACGTGTCCATTCTCCTGGTACCCTGGGTCTCAGGCGCCAGCAGCTCTGGCCTATACAGTCAGCACTCACAAGGAGCTGGGGGTGGCTGGGATGTTGTGTCCCCTAACTCAGCTTGAAACTCTTGGGGCTGCTAAGGAGCCTTCCTGTGTTTTCTTTTTCCTCATTCCCTCCCCTCTCCAAGCCAAGGCACCAGGCTGTCCTCAAGGACGGTCTCCCATCCCCAGCTTGCCCCAGCCCTCCTCCTGGGCAGCCTCGAGTCTTGGCTCAAGTCCAAAAGCTAAGGCCAGAGGGGACCTGCAAAGTCCAAATCCTGCTTCCACCCAACTCTGGGAGATAGCGTGAGCTAGAGATGAAACCCCGGGCCCCAGGCCAGCCCTTGGCTTGGGGGAAGAATTTAGACAGACACTTGCCACCTGCTGCCCTCTGGAGGCCAGAGGGGCAGACAGGGAGTGGGGACTCCCACAAGCTCAGCCCTGCCCCAGGAGAACTGGACCCTTCTCCCAAGGCCACGATGCCTTCTGCCCAAGGCCTCGGCCGGCCCAACCCCCAGGACATATTCCCGTTCTTTGCCAGCCCCCTCAGGAAGTCCTTCCCTTGTGCTGAAGGGACTGGCATGTGACTCCATGGCCTTGGTTGCTGGGACATCGGTGGTGGTATAAACATTCACTGGGGGCCTCCTTGGTCAGGATGATTTGGGGGAGGAGGAGGGACAGTTTCCCATCAAGCCCCCACCTCCAGGGTGGAGGATTCTGCCCATTTGGTGTGTCAGTGTGTGAGAGATGGCCGGAAGGAGTTTGAAAATAACCAAACATAGAAACGACTTCATGGTGCTAACCTGGCAGCAAGTACCATGCTCACACGCTGGGCTGGGGTGACCCCTCAAAACCCCAGTCACCCTGTGGTGCCCACTCCCATTTCTCAGCATAAAGCAAGCTCACTCCAGTGCTCCAGGATGAACCAAAATGCAAACAACATTGGGGAAAATGGGCGTCAGAGTAACACGTGGGGGCTGACGGATGCAGCGAGCATAGAAAGGCGGTTCCCCATCCCCCCTGGGGCTGTTCACACTACCTTGTCCCAAGACCTGGCCTCTTCTGACGCTGATCCATCCATTCATAAGCATTTATTGAGTGCTGACTGGGTGGCCCAGTGCTGGGGAGGCAGGGCCAGGGTGACTGAAGGCCACCTCCTTCCTCCCAGGGGGCTCTTTCAGCTGTGCTCCCAGGCCCTGCTCTCTTAGCCAGGCCTCCAGGCTGGGGGAAGGGCCCAGGGGCAGGTTCTTCCAAGGTGAATCTTCCCCCAAATACATCTTCCACCGGGCTCGGGTCCCCGTACCCAGCGGGAGGCAGCATCGCCATCCTCCCTGCGCCAGTCTCCTAGGCAGAAGTGGAGGGACCGCAGGAAGAGGGCGAAGGTCCAGAAGACTTCCCGGCACCTTTGGAACCTGGAGTGTAAAAGCAGAGGGGAGAAGGAGAAAAACAGTAACAGGGTATGATTCAAAGCTCCTGAAGTCCTGGTTCAACCTTCAGGGCTGCTGGGGCTCTGGCGCCACCTGGGGGCTGCTCCTGGAATAACACCCCTGTGACCGCCAGGCCAGGACAGCCCAGGGTGGGACCCAGAGCTGGACACAAAGCCCAGAAACTCCCACTCCAGCTGGCTGTGCTGCCCCCTTGTGGCCGCAGGGCTCTGGGACCCCAGATGAGTTACACCTAGAATGTTACAGGAGGCCGGCCTTTCTGCCAGTGTTGTGGTGAGGGCTGCTCCACCTCGCCCTCCAAACCTGGGGAGTTTTCCTATTCCCTCCCGCTTACGAGGGGAAGAAAAAGCAGATCCTGAAACCATCATTTCTGTGTACCCCCAGCTTCCCCCATCTCCCAGTCGGACATACGATCTTCTGGAGAGACTACTCCCTTTGATCAAAAGTTCCCTGCACGGAGGGGGAGATGGTCCCGCCCCGTCACCTCCCTTAAGGAGCTCACGCTCTGATGGGAGAGGCTATCCCCACACAGGGCACCCAAGTAGGGCAGCCATATGGCCCAGGCCGACCCGCCTCTTCTGTTGGCCGTCTTCCGCGAAGGCAATTAAAGCTGCTGAAACGATTTCTGTTTCAAAACCCCACAGGAGCTGAGGCCTTTTTCGCATCTCGAGTAACAACTGCTGCCACGTGAGCTCCAACTGCGCCAAGGCTGCGGCCTGCCTGGGCCCTGGCCGTCCCACCCGGCTGGGAGCTCCTCGGAAATGCAGGTGCTCAGGCCCCACCCGGACCTGCAGAAGCGGAATCCACATCTGATGATGGAGGTGGGGTGAGCCAGGCAGTGTGGGGAGGGCCGGCTTAGACCTGGGGGGGGGGGCTTCGGCCAGAGCTCCCGTAAGCTCAGGCCCCAGCCGGCCCCCTGAGCCTGAGCTGACCCAACACAACCCGACGTTTCCCTGGGCGCCCGGCCTCTCCCTCCCTGCTGCCTGGACCCCTCCGCCTGGGGCACCAGCCTCCTTCCTGCCTTCCAGCGCTCTCAAATCTGTCCCAGCAGTCCACCCGGTCTACCACAGTCTAACATACCGGAACATGCAGACCTGGTCTTGCCCCTTCCGTGGCTCCCTAGTACCCAAGTCCAGGCTCCACAGGCTCTTACACTGTCCCCCCCGCCAAGTCCCTGACACCTCTTCCACCATACGTGCACACGCGTTCCGTCCCACACACCTCGCACTTCACTAAGCTCCCGGACGAGCTCCGGTGCCTGCGCCGCACTTCTCAGCACTCTGTCAAACTGAATTAGACTTTCAAAAGTCACTTCCCCCAGGAAGCCCTCCCAGACCCCTTCATCTGGATCCAGGTGCTTCCTAGAGCCTCTTCCGTTCAGCGCTCAGCACACTATTTGAAATGCCACTCTCCCGTCTACACTTTCCCAGCCCAGCACTCGGCACAAAACAGATAGCCAAGCTCTTTGGCAAAAGAGTGAACAGAGGAGGAGCGTGGAGAAGCTGGGGTTCGGAGAGGCTGAAAACTTCTCTCAGGCCACACAGCTCCTAAGTGCCAAGTGGGCCTGGAGCCCCTGCGACACCTAACTGCAGATCCCACTCCTGGTCCCCACAGCCTCCCCGACAGATCACCCCATGCCTGGAAAAGAAGGGACTTCCCCCGTGGGCCCAGAGGGAGAGCGCTGGCCCAAGGCCACAAGTGAATCCCAGCCCCGGGTCCTCACAGCGGGCAACACTTCTAGGATACTGTTCTAAGTTTTCTACGCAGATTGTCCCCCCCCCCTTCTAAAGTGGGTACTGGGGTTAATCCCACTTCATAGAGGCCCCAAAGGGCTCGGCCACAAGCCTGGGGCGGGCCCCCTCCCCAGCCAGGGTCTCCCCAGCCACCTGCACAGGCTGTTGCTGGTGTTCCTGCTGCTGCTGCTGCTGCTGCTGTGGCGGCGGCGGCCGCTCCTCCTGCTCCCGGTCCTCCTCCTCCTCCTCCTCCTCCTCCTCCTCTGCGATGCCCGGAGTCCTGCATCCTCGCCTTATCAGGCCGGGATACCCTCTTGCCGGCCGAGTTGCGGGTGGTATAGCTGTAGACGGAGGTGTAGCCCTGGCCAGTGAGTGGGCAGAAACGGCGGGTGTGGGCGCGCTCGCGCGTGGCGCCGCACTGGGGGCACACGTAGTCGCGAAGGATGGGACACAGCACCCGGCCCGCCTCATCCTTGAGCACGTGGGACTGGTAGATGGCCCGGGACTCGCCGTTGTGTTTGCAGAAAGAGCACAGGCGTTCTGGAGCGGCCGAAGACTCCGGGCTGGGCCTCGGACCCTCTGGTCCTGGAGCTGGCTGCGGCTGCGGGTCCAGCCTGGTCTCGGGCTCCTGTTCCCCACGCAGAGCCCCAACCAGGCTCGCCAAACCCAGGTAATCTGTCCAGAGGTCGAAGGTTCCCATGGCTGGGCAGCGTGTGTGCCGGGTGGAGGGGCAGGGAGAAGCAGCCCTGCCACCCCAAAGCTCCCCTTTCTATCCCTTGCTCCCCGCGCCTCCCCTCCCCGCTCTGGAGCCCAGGAGTCTGGGCTGGCAGTTCCCTCCTTATACCTCCAAGGGAGTGTGAAGGGGGAGGAGCAGACCAGGGGAGGTGCCTCACTGTCACAGGGGGGCTTGCTGCCGCGCCCCCATAAAGGCACCTGCCGGGGGATGCGTGGTCTCTGGGTGGGCTGGGGGTGATGGGGGGGTCATAGGATACAGGCTGCAGGGGGCACCCACAGTGGGGAGCCACGCCTCCCCCCGGGGGGCATTGGGAGGGCTACCCCGGCCTACCCTTTCTTGGAGGAGGAGGCCTGTGAGGCCGGCCACTCCTGCCCCACAGGGAGATGGGGAGGCGAGGCGGAAGCCCCACCTCAAAGACAAGCCTAGGAGTAGTCAGTAACTTAGTAACTTCTGTCTTCCTTCCCCTGGGCTGGGGGAGGGACCAGGTGCCCCTGGGCTCTTCCGGGAAGGAGGGGGAGCTGCTCCAGTGGTCTCTGGAAGGGGGATGGTGCCTGGTTCATGGGCAAGGCCAAGGATCAAGACCCCCAGCTCACGTGTCCCTCGGGGGAGCGGTCACGCACATTACTTCAGGGGGATCACTTTAATGGAGTCCGAGGCCACCTGCCCAGACCCAGACCGCCTCACAAAGACAACACAAAAGCCCGTCTCCCCCATCCAGTGACCATGGCCCGAGGCTAGGTGCCGGCCCTGGGGTGGACGGGAGGGGAGAAAACGTTATGGGGGGGAGCAGAGGCACAGGTTGGGCTACTGGGGGGGGGCCCAGCACCTCGATCCCCATTGCCTCAAATGAGACCCCCAAGCGTTACCCAGGAGGGACAGAGACTTGGCAGATGAGGGGATCAGCCGGCGCCCAGGTGTTAAGTGGACAACCCGGGGTAAAGCGGAGGTCTGGGGGTGCTGGGCCCAGGGCCCGGGCACGGAGAAGAGGGGCTCTGCTTCCGCCCACCCCATTCAGCGGCGGCCTAACTCCTTCAAGACATCCTCCCTGCGTCCTCTGGGAATAAGGGCTCACTCTCCCCTCAGAAAGGTTTTCCAGGTGCCTCCCAGCTCCCCCCCCCCCGGCCCTCGGATTTACCCCCCACGTCAGGCCTGTGTCCATAAGGATCCCAGATGCCAGCGCTCCCCCAGGGGTGAGGAGCGGAGGCCAGGGCATTGTGGGAGTGGGGCTTGTCCCCTAGTTCATTCCCCCCAGGCCGTGTCCAGCCCAGCCACAGTGACACCTAGTCCATTCCCCCCAGGCCGTGTCCGGCCCAGCCACAGTGACATTCATCCCTCGGTGGGTCTGGCCTCCGTCCTCACAACCCACCGACAACAATGAATGTTGATTGTGACCTTCGCTGCGGCCTAAAGGAGGGCCTGCTTGGGATGGACCTGGGGGCTACCCTGGACCCCAGCAACGGCAGGTAGGGGGTCAGGATGGGTGGATGGCAGTTCCAGGCCTCGGGGTCCACTCAACGGTCGATGGTTTGCCTGAGCTGTCCAAACTCACCGACAGGTTGAATGTTCCCCCAAACCCTTGGCAACTTCTCCAGGGGGGCAGGACTAGACGGTGGGGCGGGGGCAGGACACCAGATAGCACAGGGGGAGGGGGAGGCTGGAGGGGGCGAGGGACCTATTAACTCAGGAATTCAGCAAGCAGGACCTGTCTGCTCCGGGGCCTGGAAAAAGCACAAGATGAATGTAGAGAATACTGCGGATATTTACGTGGGCTTTCCGACATAGATGCAGCAATACTGGGGGGTGGGCTTGTTTCTGGACGCATTTCCTCAAACCATCCTCAAAACGGCCCTAGAAGGTTCCGGGGACTCCTATTTGTCAGTTTGGGAGACTGAGGCCAAAGGGCACGCATCGCATGCTGGTGAGAGGTAAAGGAGGGATTCCTAGCGGCCCCAAGACGTCTGGCTGCCAGGCGGTTATGGCCCCAGGACAGCGATGCAACAGAGATAAACAAGTCATTTTAATACAATGTAATACCTTCTGCAGCCTCACAGTGTTCCGGCAGGCTTGTTGATGAATCACAACCACCCCGGGGGGTTGTTCCCCTTTGCAAACGCAGGTTCGCAGTGGGGCCACTTGGTCCACAGCATAGGGGAGAAGCCAGAGGGCGAGAGGGGACACCCACTGGCCATCTGCAGGGTTTCAAGACATCTGAATTCAGGCCCTTCTGGGGTTAGCAACCTTACACACAGTGACATGGGGGGTGGGGGGAGGGACAGGTCGCTCACCCTGGGGCTTCCAAATAGGCGTGATTCCTTGCTCCTCTTCCCAACTACGCCAAGATGCTGCCCCCTCCCCATTCCCGGCCTCCAGGGGCCTGCAGATTTGAGCTCCTGCCCCCTCAAAGTTGCCCCCAAGAGCAGTCCCAGGAAAAACCACGTCCAACCTGGGCCTGGGGAGGGGCCTTCAAGTTTCCAGTCCCTTCTCAGTTTGCTGGGAAATACTGAGGGGGTCAGAGATCCCAAGCGTGCTGAGCTTAAGTGAACCCCAAAACGCCCCTTGGCGAAGGCGGACTGAACCAGCACAACTCTCCAAGCCCGGTCCCCGAGGTCCCCACCCAGAGCCAGCCCCCAGAGACCCGATCACCTACCAGGCCCCTCCCTAAAATCTGCCTCTCAAAGGCCACTCTCCGATGGCCGGTTCCCAGGCCCCTTCTGCTAAAGCTCGCCCCCCAAACTCAACCCTCATAAAACCGCCCTCGAAGCCCATCTTCAACGTGCCCAGCTCTCCTAAGCCCTGCCTCCAGACTGCGCTCTCCGAACCCGCCCCTTCTGGCACCCCCACATTCCTGCTTCAGGAGCACCCAAGGCCACTGAGCCCCAGCCCTCAGGTCCTGCCTCTAAAGTCAGCCTGCCTAGACGCCCACGACCCTGTCCCTCCAAAGTCCCCAAGGCCACCCTCTTGAAGGCCGCCCCCCTTAAGTTCTGCCCCTGTAGGACCTGTCCCCAAACAGGAAGCCCTGGGAGGGGATCCCCAAAACACTCGCCCCTGTGAAATTCCCCTGCTTCATGAAGCCTCTTCCCTAGGGCCCATGGTCTTGCCCTGGGGCCGGGGTCCAGTCACGTCCATACCTGTCTGGAGTTCAGAGTAGAGAGCCCTCCCCCACCACCCATCAATCTGGACAAAAGGGCCCCATTTAGGCGACGGGGTGAGGGCTCCCCTTTACCAGGCTCCGGATACCTCGGCCTTTCTGAGTGAGCCATGTGGGGTCTTCTACAGCGAAGACCAAGGTCCTAAAGAGCAGAATGCCTAAAACTCTGGGGGAGAAGGGTGGTTTAGGAAGGCAAGTTTATAATAATAATACTTTACCTACATGACTCTATTATTAGGATACCCGTTTTATCGATGAGGATGATGAGGCTCTGAGAGTTGGGAACAGAACTCACTCAGGTTCCTCGGAAGCTTTGTGATGACTGTGCAGCTGGAACGAGGGGCCATCTGGCATAGGTGCTGGCCACAGTGGCGGGGTGACTCCTCGAGACAGCTTTTTCCTTCTATGTCTCCTCTCGGGCTCGATTCCTTGAGGGCTCTGACCTTGACCTACCAAGGAGGGCAGTCCCTAAAGGGGTTGTCCCCAGGACAAGTTAAGGACCGTCAGAGGGTGCCCGGTCTGGAGGGTCAGGGCTGGGGTAGAAGGTGGGGTTTCCAGCCAAAGGAAGGAAACCCAAAGCCCCTACTCGCCCTGTGGGGGAGGGGCTGCCTGGGGTCTGACTGTCTCCCTTTGTCTATGGTGGTCAGTGCAGGCTTCTGCCCTTGCCCTTGGTATCTGTGCCCCTCATGGGCCGGTGTTTGTCTGGGTCTCCTGCTCTGTGTGAGCTCCTGTCTGTTGTTGTCTGGGTCGGCCTGTGTGTGTCTGCCTCTTCACGTCTGATCTGTGTTTGTCAGCCTGTCCCCTCTGCCTCTTCACGTCTGATCTGTGTTTGTCAGCCTGTCCCCTCTGCCTCTTCACGTCTGATCTGTGTTTGTCTGGGGCTGGCCCTTGGTGAGGGTTGGCCTCTGTTTTGTCTGCATTTCACTCTCTGGACTTGAAGCCCTTGGGAAGGTGGGAGAAGGGAAGCTGACTGTTCCTCCCATCAAGCATCCTACAGCATTCTGGAGGGCTAACTGGACTTCCATCTGACTTGTTGTTTTTGTTTTGAGAGAGAGAGAGCTTGCACTGGGGAGAGGGGCAGAGGGAGAAAGAGATCATCTTAAGATCCGTGCCCAGCAGAGCCCAACGCAGGGCCCCATCTCGCAACCTTGGGATCATGACCTGAGCCGAGATCGAGAGTCAGATGCCCAGGGGTGCTGGGGTGGCTCAGTGGGTTAAATGTCCAACTTCAGCTCAGGTCATGATGTTGTGGTTTGTGGGTTCGAGCCCCGCATCGGGCTCTACGCTGTCAGCTCAGAGCCTGGAGCCTGCTTCACGGCTTCTGTCTCTCTGTCTCTCTCTCTCTCTCTCTCTCTCTCTGCCACTCTGTCTCTCTCTCTCTTTCAAAAATAAATAAAATTAAAAAAGAAAAAGTCAGACACTCAATGGACTGAGCCACCCAGGCATCCCCCCAATCTGACTTTGAAGCCCAGCCCAGCAGAGGGGAGCCATCCAAAAACCACACTGACCTGCCCCCACCCCCACCCCCACCCCGGGCTCCAGGAAGGCGAGGCAGCCGTCGTGGGTCTGGGGGGTCAGAGTGGGAGGTGAGAGGTCCCAGCAGAACCAGATGGGCAGAGATGGATGGAGGCAGCTCTGCTGTCAAGTTGAAGAACAGGGGGCAGGGGCACGAGGTCAGAGACACAGGACTTCCAGAGGGCATCTGGCAGCCTGTACTCTGTGCATCCCTGGACGTATGTCCATGCAAGGTTTCTGGCTGCATGACCCTGGATTTGCACCAGCGTGCATATGTCCCTGTGTGTGCGCCCTTGTGTGTGGGGATAGACGCTGGTGGGGCACACGCAGGAGGAGCTGGTCAGGGCCTGGCAGACAAAGAGCCCATCATGGAGGGTCCAGCCAAAGTGCGCCTGGAGGTCCCCAGGCGGGGTCCCATTGATGGCCCGGGCTGCGTAGACTCGAGGGAAGAGGACTCCTCCTTTCCCTGATACCACCATGACCTCTCAGGTTCCCGCCCTCCCCACGGCTTCCTCTCCACCTGCCTGGCCTTCCCCACTCTGGGAGCCAAGGGGCTCATCTGTCCCACCAAGACCTGGGGGCAGCCCGTGGGCTGGGACCCTGGGCTTCTGTCCCAAGGGTACCAGATACGGGGCTAGGGAAGGGGGAGGCAGGAAGGGTCCAGCTTCTCCAGGGCTAGAGTTGGAGTTGGGGTTGGGGAGGGGCCTAGGGCAGGTCGATGGGAAATTCTGCCGAGGCTCATGTCTGAGGAAATTCAGACACTTCTGCTGAGGTTTTTGGTGCAGAGCGACCCCGGGTCTGGGTCAGGGTGGACTCCGCCTGCCAAGACACAGGCGGCAGCTACCGATGGACCTGTAACCGGGGGTCTGCAGTAGGCTTGGGTTCCTAGCTACTCCGCTGGGCTATTTTGGGGGGTTCTGTGGGTGTCCATATAGCCGGGTGGGTGTGTGCCCTAGTGGGTTCCTGTCTCTACGCCAGTGGTGTCTTTGTGTTAGCACATGTGTCGGCACTCCCGTGGGCTTCTGTTTGTGTGTGGATGTCAGTGTGACTGTAGGCGTGTGTCAGGCTAATTGTGAGTAATTGCAGGTCGACATGTGAGCCAGTGTGTGGGGGTGTCTGTCGTCTGTCAATGTCACTGTGGGTGACTGTAGTCTGTGTGTCATCTGATTGTGGTGCCCCCCCCAATCCCCCTCACTAAAATGTCAGCTCCAGGAGGACAGGGGCATTGATCTCTTGCATCCCCAGTGCTAGAACAGTGCCTGGCACATAACAGATGCTCAATAAACAAGTGTTGGCTTCACATCCAGGGAACTGTAGATTTCTGCTTGTCCTTATGTCATTTTCCTGTGGGCCTGTGGGCCATGGCGCATGTGTCATTCTGTCTGTCTGTGTGTTGGTATTACTGTAGGTGTCCAGGCATATAATCAAGTATTGGGGTAGGTGACTCTAGGTATAGGTACTGTTGAAGTGTTCATATCTGCGGGTGACAGATGTCACTGCAGGTGACAGTGTCATATGGGGGCCCAGGAGGTCAGCTTGACCACGGGCACCTGTGTGTCCTCACGTGCAGCTGTGTTATCGGGGATCCGCATGTGTGTGTGTCACGATTATGGCGACCCTATGTCAGTGTCCGTACAGGTCTTGTACCGTCTGCGGGTTATGTGTCCAGCCGTCTGGGTGACCACAGGCCCTTGCTCGGGCCGCCACCCGGATGTCTACAGTGTCTCTGTGTCTGCTCCCGTTCTTATGGATAGCGGCATCTATCTCTACACGTGGTGGGGGGGGGGATTTCATATATTCGTGGTTTTCACAGTGACCCTGGGCGACAGCCTGCGGGTGCCCCCGCGACACTGGGCATCCCGGTGTGTGTGTGCGCGCGCGTGCACCCGAGAACTGTGTGGATGTCCATGTTTTATGCAAGGCTGTGTCTACACTGTGGCCACTGTCGGCGGTGGCTGCATTCTTCAGTGTAGCAATGTTTTCCAGCTGTCAGCCCTGCACGTCCTCGTCATCGTGGGTGATGCGTGTGCCCACGTGGCAGTGTTATTGTGAGTGACTGTGCGCGAGTGTGCGTATGGCTGTTCCTGCAGGCGATGGGAGTAACAATGGGGATGATGTCTGTCCACGTATAAAGTGTGGACCGGGAGACTTCATCAGGGATTTGGGACTATCTAACTGTGGCTAAAAGGGAAAGGAGATGGGGGGCACTTCTCAGCTACTATCAGCCAATGAGAGGTCTTCATCACCACCACTCCCCTCAGCTTGCCCTCCGGGGCGAAGTCCCTGTGAAAGGGGCCCTGTCGCTTTAAAAGGGGCGCCCCAGCAGTGGGATTCTGGGCCATTTTTCCCTTCTATGGCCAGTTGTGGAGGGCGTGTTCCTGTTAGTAAACCGTGGTCCCAGTAAATACCCTGCAGCCGCCGCAGGTAATGACAGGCCGGCGGGGAGCCCGCGGAGGGCGCCAGGGCTCCTGCAGGCGGCGCCGCTGCAGCCCCGGGGCCACGGCCACAGCCAGGCCCTGGCGGGGGGCCCCCGGCCGGAATCGCGCCTGGATCGGTCTCCGCAGGGCCCCGGCAGGCCCGCGCGCCCGTGAACTTGGCCGGGGACGCCTTCCCGAACGCGCGCGCCAGACCGGAGCCTCTCCCGGGCCTGGATATCCGAGGCCCCCACCCGCTCTGCGCCCCCAAGAACAAAGCTCGCCACCGCCCGGCCCCGGGGCCTCCCCGTGGTCAGGTGTCGGGCGACCCAGGCACCGCTGCCCTTACGCCCCCCCCCCCATCCTGCGTCCCCGCCCCGCGGGGGCATCCCGGCCTGCCCTCCCCCTCGGCGGCCCAGCCTCGGGGACCTGAGGGCCTGTCCTCTTTAGGGGGTCTGGTCTTCCCGGCTCCCCTTCTCGGGGAAGGCGAGACGCAGAGATGCCGCCGGGGCCTCCCCGCCCCCCTTCTCCAGCCTCCGCAACAATGGAGGGCCGGGCTGCGGAGGCCAGGGCGCCGGCCCCCGGGCCGCGAGCAGGTGCGCGAGGGGGCCGCAGTCGGGTGCCGCCGCCGCCGCCGCCGCCGCCCCGCCCCGCCGCGCCCCCTCCCCGCGGGCGGCGCCCCCGCCCGCCTGGCGCCCGCGCTCACCTCGTTTTGGGCCGCGGCCGCGTTGCCCCTCTTCTTTCCAAACCCGCCCGGAAAAGCCCCCAGAGCCGAGGCGCCTGCACGGGAAATTGCATTTCGGCGGCTCCCGGGCAGGGCGGGGGGGCCCCCCAGGCCGCGGGCCGGGGGAGGGGGCCGCGGGGCTCCGGCGCCGGCTCGAACCCGCGGCCGCCGCCTCCCGCCTCCCGCCCGCCCGCCTGTCTGTCTCGGTGACGTGCCCGCGCTCCCCGCCGCCGCCGCCGCCGCCGCCGCCCCCTCCCTCCTCCCTGCGCCTTGCCGGGCGGTGGGTCCGGCGGCGGCGGCCGAGTGTGCCCCGAGGCCTCCCGCCAGGCGCACCGGGACGCACGCGGGGATACCCATGGGGCGTCAGGACGCAGCTCCCGGAGCCCGCGCGGGGGACACGGGGGCGCGAGCGGGCACACGCAGGGACCCGGACGCACGTAGACCTCAAAGGCGCACGGGGAGCACACGCGCACAAAGGCACGCGGACCACAAACACAGGGGAGGGTGTGCAAGGGGTTTCCAGACACATATACCCGCAGGAGGGGATATCAGGACATGCAGGGACACTGGGGCACCGGCCACACGAGGACGTCCATCAAACCCGAGCCACACAAATAGAGAGACCCAGGGAGCACACAGATACATGCAGAATACAGACACCTCACTTCCACAGGACAGGATTGTTCTCAAAACTGAAGTCTACCTAGACAGGAGCCCAGGGGCATGCACGGGGAATACTAAACGGGCACATACGCAGGCTCACCTCGAAGCCATGGCCACAGAACACACGTGCACACACACACAAGCCCAGGGAGACAAGAGCACACGCAAGATACACAGACTGATGGGATACACATAGAACCAACATGCCTCCGCAGCCACCAGGTGCAGTCACGGGAACACCCCGAAACACATGGATGTACGCAGAGAATGGGAACACGTCCACAGAGAGATGCCAGACACACGCAGTGTCGGGGGCACACACGGACACACGAAGTTCACAGACACACAAATGTATACACAATTACTCATGTACAAAGGGCAGAGGCATGCCAGAATTCATAAAACCAACAGTCGTAGCCACAAAAAAGCCCCAGGCAGGTCCCCAGGGCACAGGCCTCCATAAAGACACAGGAAATACAGGGACATTTGGGGACCATCTGGCTTAGGCACACACGCAGGCCAGACACACAGGCCACGGACAGAAGGTAGTCTCAATAGTTACACACAGGTCGGGGGGGGCCCCTCATCTAGAGATGCTGACATCGAGTCCCTCTTCCCTCACGTACACACGTCAGGGACACAGGCGCCCCCAGCAGGCAATGGGCACGGGCTGAGACTCGCCCCGGGATCCACACACGGGTGCTGCAGTATACTCCCCAACACGTGCTCCTAGTCCCTGCCTGCTGTGGCCACGGTGGCCGGTGGCCGGTGGAGGGAAGTCACCTCACCTCAGGGCCGACTTTCGGAGCCAGGCGGCCTCCCGTTGGCCAGGGCTGAGCTGACAGATTTCTCATTCGGTTTATTTCTCCCCCATCTCAGTCTGACAGAGGCCAGAGAAACCTTTGTGCCCCCCACTCGAGCCCAGACTTGAACCCTTATTGAGCCGTGACCCGTGCGACCATGTGCCCCCTTCAGCCCCCTCCCCAGAGTCTTGCCTGAATTTCCCCCTCGCAGGTCCACCTGCCCCAGAGCCTGCCCCCTTCCTCAGGTCCCGAGCCCAGAAAGCCAAGCTCCAGCTGGTCCGGGCAGGTGGATGTCCCTAGGACCCCCCCCCCAAGCTACTGAGGTCCAGGGCTACTCCGTCCTGAACTGCCCCCAAAACGGGGGACACTTCCCTGAGAGGGAGGGCATGTAAAGAAGGGGACAGGAGTACATAGTAATTGGGTCTTCGTGGGTGGAGTCACCTCCCTCCCGTAACTGAAAAGAGGGAGAGCATTACTCTGGAATAAACAACATTCTTTAATTCATTCACGGACAATCATCTCAGACTCTTCCCAGCAAGCGGACGAAATGAATATCGTACTTTCCATGGATGGGCAACTGAGGCCCAGAGAGGGGCTGCCCCTTGCCCGAGGTGGCACAGCCTGGAAGCAGTCGAGCTGGAATTCTGTCCGAGGCCTCTCCCCGTCTCCTTCCCTCCAGGATTGGCCCGGAAAAGGCGCTCCGAGTTCTTCTGCCCGAGGAGCTTCCCGAGGCTGCCAGCAGGGGGCAGCAGACTCCAGAACCCTCCCCTCTGTGAGGGCAGGCTGGAGCTCCGCTCCCTGCTGCCTCCCACACCCCCTACCTCTCAGCAGCTGGGACTCTGCCTGGGCCCCCCAGGCTGGACCCTCCACTGCCGAAATGCAGAGGTCCCAGAAATGAGCGCTTCTTAAATAGGACCGACGTCCCCGCAAATGCCTCCCTGGCACGTGGTCCCTCTTAATGGCCAGCTCTGCCCCTTCTTGCTGCAACACGTTCGCTGGGCGGGCAGCCTCTGCATTCCTGAACCGGGTCAGACCAGGAGAGAGGATTCCTGGAGCCCAGTCCAGTGGTCAGCACCCTTCCCCCACTTCCTGCCCCCAGAGTCCTCCAAATGTCCCCTGGGGACCAGCACAGGATGGGAGAGGCAGTGGGGGAAGCCCCAGTGCCCCAACCGCCGGGTTCCTCTGGGCGTGGGAACTGCCCTACCCACCCCACCCCCAGCCCCCGGTTCCTGGGGCCCCTGCCAGTGCTGACTCATAGGGGACCCGGGGCCGTGACTCAGCAGCGGCTCTTCTCGAACTTCTTGAGAGATTTCCCACCCCATGTCACCTTCTGTCCCCTCGGGGGTCTTCGTAGAGACCCGGATGTGCGCCAGGCGGGTGCGCGAGCCACCCTTCTCAGGCCCTTCTCGGCGGACAGCTCAGAGGCCCAGCCCCAGTTTGCGGCCCTGGGTGCGCATGCCAGGCCCCGGGGGGGGGGGGGGGGGGAGGTCTTGGGCGGTGGTTGCATGTCCCCAGGTGGGGGTGGCGCTCGCACACTCAGGAGTCAGCCGAGAGAAAAGCCCGAGCAGGCAAGGCCCCGACTTTGAGGATCCTTCCTTTGTGCCCCACCCCAGTCTGGACAGCGACAGTCCGGGGCCAGGTCGAGGCCCTGGGTGGGAGCTCGCTCCCTCCAACCACAAACCAGCGTCTCCAGCCCTCTCTCAGTCTGCGGAACCGGCAGCTCTCTCCTTCCAGCTGCTCGGGGGAAACCTTTCTTCGCAAAAGGCAGCCAGTTAATGAATTCGGTTACCGGTTACCGTCCCTCTGAAATGCATCAGAATCCTGCTGGCCCCAGGCCCCCCCCCCAGGGCTCCTCCTGGGCCCCCCCCTCAGGGCTCCTCCTGGGCCCGCGCAGTCACTAGTTCCCTGCTCTCCCGCCCCAGCTTCACAAGACCTGTCTGGTCCACCCACAGCAGCCCGAGGGCACCTGGGATCAGTCAGGTCGTGTCCCTCCTCTGCTCGGAATTCTCCATGGCTCCCAATCCACGCAGAGCACACTCCTCCCCACAGCCCTGCGCACTCTAGCCTGGCCCATCCCCCCCACCCCCGCTCTCACCTCCTCCCTCGCTCACTCTGCCCCATGCCCGCGGGCCTCCTCACGGTTCCTCAAACACACCAGGCCCAGTCCCGTCTCAGGGCCTTTGCACTAGCCGTTCTCTCTACTAGGGACTCTCTTCCCCCCAGGTACCCACATGGCTGCCTCCTTCAGGTCTCTGCTCAGCTATCACCTCCTCAGTGACACCCTCCCCGCCTGTTTCAAATCACACCCCCTTGTGTTATCCTGCCCTACCCCCCCCACCCCATCACCTTTAACCACACTCTGTGTTTTACCGCGTATCTCCTGTCTCGTCTGTCTCCTGTACTCACGTGTCCGTGTCAGTGCCTTCAGGGCAGGAAGCTTCTTGATCGTTGTCGTGGCACCGGAGCGGAGCCTCAGACCATACCTGTCGCATCGATGGATTGATAATTACCATGCTCCTGGCATGCTGGGGAACAAAACAGACATGGCACCTGCCTGCCACTGTCGGGGGGGGGGAGTCGGGGGGACAGTCACAGAGAGCTAGCTGATCGCAATGAGTTCTCAGGGCTCAGAGCTGGAGGCATAAGTGAGTACAGGGGAGGCCTGGGGGCCAGCCCGAAGGACCAGGTGCAATCAGGGAAGTCTTCTGGAGGAGGTGGGGCCGTGCAGTGGCCAGGGAGGAGTTAGGATTTAAGCAAGGCAGGAACGTTTGGAGGGTTTTTATTTTCAGTTCAGTTGATTGAGGTATAATTTACGGAGAGTACGATTCAGCCTTTGTACAATTCCATGAGTTCTGATAAATAAATATAGCTGTGCGACCACTGCCTGGATCATGAAAAAGCCTTTGGGAGGCTTTAAGCAAACCCAGGAGCTCACAGGGACCAGGTGGTGCGCCCTGCAAAGGGGACAAGCTTGGAAGCAGAGGGCCAGCGGGGAGAGCAGCGTGGGCTGTCCAGGAGAAAACACGCCGGACCGGGTTAGGGCAGGGGTCTGGGGGACAGGTGGGAATGGAGGGCTTCGGGAACTGGGGCCGACAGGGCTGACGGCGGGACCAAGGGAGGGGGTGAGGAGCCGAGGAGGCGCCCGGGGACAGGGTGAGTCAGAGACACCCGTGGAGCATCCGGGAGGAGATATTCGGAGAAGGGGTCATCGGCACCCGGTGAGCGGAGCCGTGCCCGGGCAGGATGGCATCTGGGAGGCATGTTGCAGAGAGGACGGAAGAGGAGGAGGGACACCAGGAGAAAGCAGTGTCCCGGGGCCAAGGCAGGAGAGAGCAAAGGTGACAGATGTTACACAGAGATAGAGGGCAGCGACGGCTGAGGAAGTTGGGTGGGCCGGGCGACCTGGTGTCAGCCGTGTGCCCGGGCGGCTGCTTGAGAGGTAAGAGAGAGAGGAAGGGCGCCTGGGCGGCTCGGTTAGTTGAGGGTCCGACTTCGGCTCAGGTCACGACCTCGTAGTTGGTGAGTCTGAGCCCCGCGTGGGGCTCTGTGCTGATGGCTCAGATTCGGATGCCGAGGCTCCTTCTCTCTCTGCCCCTCCCCTGCTCGTGCTCTCTCTCTCTCTCTCTGGAAAATAAACAAACATTTAAAAAAATTAAAAAAAAAAAAAAAGAAGTAAAAGAGAGGGAAGGAAACCGAGGCAGCGAGCCCGGCGCAGCGTTCTTCAGCAAAAGGCTCCGGCAAACCACAAACGCGACCCGCCGCGTATCTGATTCTAAAAACCTTGAGTAGCCGCATTAAAAAAAAAAACAAAAGGAAAAAGAAACAGGTGACATGAATGTTAATCGCATAGTTCCCCTAACCCAATCTATCCGAAATAGGACCATTTCAACATGGAATCAAATAAAAATTATTAAGCAGACCGTTTACAAGATTGAAAGAAAAAATCCACACTTGGGGCACCTGGCCAGCTCTGCCCGAGGAGCAGGGAGACTCTTCACCTCGGGGTCGTGAGTTCAAGCCCCGTGTGGTGCGTAGAGATTCTTGAAACAAATGAGAACTTAGGGGCGCCTGGGGGGCTCCGCGGGTTAAGCGTCTGACTCTTGATTTCGGCTCAGGTCACCAGCCCGCGGTTGGGGACACCGAGCCCCAGGTTAGTCTGTGTGCTCGCAGCCCAAGGCAGCTTGGGATTTTTGTTTTCTCTCTCCCGAAATGAATAAATAAACTTTTAAAATAAATAAGTAAGTAAAAACTGAAAAGGTTTTTTTTTTATTTTTTTTGCATTTATTTATTTTTGAGAGACAGAGTGAGACACAGTGTGAGTGGAGGAGGAGCAGGGAGAGAGGGAGACACAGAATCCGAAGCAGGCTCCAGGCTCTGAGCCATCAGCACAGAGCCTGATGCGGGACTCGAACCCACGAACCGTGAGATCATGACCTGAGCCGAAGTTGGACACTCACTCAACCGACTGAGCCAGCGCCCCTAATTTTTTTTTTTAAAGATTTTTTTAAAAGCCCACACTTACGGCCCCTCTCACTAGCCCGCTGTGCCCAGCAGGAACCTCCCTGGAAGCTCAGGTCTAGGCAGGACCTGATTTTGCCCACTAGTGACTCACGTCTCTCCCTGCTCCCTAATCCCAGCCCCGTCAGATCGTGTCTTTATTTAAAATGCCGAGGGGCGCCTGGGGGGCTCGGGCGGTTGAGCGCCCGACTTCTTCGGCTCAGGTCACCATCTCACAGCTCCCGAGTTCAAGGCCCGCTGCCGTCAGTGCAGAGCCCACTTCCGTTCCCCTCGCTCCGTCCCTCCCACGCTTACACTCGCTCAAAAATAAACATTAAAAAAAATAAAAGAAGACGTTGATATTTTCTTCAGTGTGGATTTTTCGCATTAATCTTGATTAAAAAAAATATATATTGTTCTCGAGGGGCACCTGGCTGGCCAAGTCGACGGAGCCTGGGACTCCTGATCTCAGGGTCAGGAGTTCAAGCCCCGCGTTGGAAGTACAGTTTACTTAAAAAAAAATAAAAAAAAAAAAAGATTATTCTCAAATCTTATTTAATCTCGCACACAAAACTTCTACAGAATGTTCACAGCAGGATTATTCCTATCAGCCCCAAAGGGCAAACAACCCAAGTGCCCGTAGATTGATGAATAGATTTTAAAACCGTGGTGTAGGGACGCCTGGGGGGCTCAGTTGGTTAAGTGACCGACTCTTGATTTCGGCTCAGGTCACGATCTCTGTGGAATTGAGCCCTGTGTTGGGCTCTGTGCTGGTGGGTCGGAGCCTGCTTGGGATTCTCTCTCTCTCTCTCTCTCTCAAAATAAAATAACTTAAAAAAAAAAAAGGAAAAAAAGGGACGTAACCCTACCACACATTACCTGGCAATTCGAAGGAATGAGGCAGTACGTGCTCTGACATGAACGAGCCTTGAAGAGTGAATGAAGCCAGTCCCGAGTCACACGGGAGGAGTCCATGCATACACGGGGACAGAAAGTGGATTAGTTGTGTCAGGGGCTAAGGAGGATGAAGGGAGAGTGGGGGGGAGTGACCGCTCATGGGCCTCTGGGTTTTCTTTCTAGGGGGATAAAAATGTCCTAAAATCGATGGTGGGGGGTGAATACACTAAAAACACCGAATTGTGTATTTTCTTATTTTTTAGTTTTTTTAAATGTTTATTCATTTTTGAGAGAGAGAGAGAGACAGAGAGCACAAGCAGGGGAGGGTCAGAGAGAGAGAGGGAGACACAGAATCTGAGCAGGCTGCAGGCTCTGAGCTGTCGGCACAGAGCCCAATGCGGGGCTCAAACCACGAACCACGAGATCATGACCTGAGCTGAAGTTTGACGCTTAATTGACTGAGCCCCCCCAGGACCCCCCCCCACCACCCCGGAGTCGTATACTTTAAATAAGTCATTTGTATGGCATGTAAATTTTATCTCAATAAAGAGGTTATAAAAAATGATTCGGGGGGGTGCCTAGGTGGCTCGGTCGGTTGAGCGTGTGCCTCTTGACCTTGGGGTTGTAGGTTCGAGCCCCACAGTGGGTGTAGAGATTCCTTAAAAATAAGGAAATTTTTTTACAAAGTGGCATCTTGATTACTGAGTGTTTGGGTGGGACCCAACTCTGCAGAGAGAGCCTCCCCTCTCAGCCACAGGGCCCTGCTGCTCCTCCCACCCCAAGCTCAAGGACAGCTAAGGTGGGAGAAGTCCCCACAGTAGGCACGGCTGGGGGCCTGGGCAGAGAGGCCGTGGAGCCCAGGAGACATGGCCAGATGAGGCCACCCGCTTCCCGGAGCTGCAGGTTCCCAAGCAGGGGGTGTGGGGGGGCCTGTGGGGGGGCAAAGATGGCTCTCCCTGGGGTTTTCACAAGGCCTGAGTCCAAGCCTCCCCTCCCCCCACGCCTGCCAGCCTTACCAGACAGCCTGACTCGGTTTGTCCACTCTGTGCATGTGACCCTCTGCTGTCCTCCGAGTGACTCAGGCGGGCTGGAAGCCCCTTCCGTGGGGGGGACACCCGGCTGCCCACCGTGACTTTTCACAGACGGGCGGAAACAGGCTGTTGCCTCCCAGCCCCAGCAGGGTTCCTGGGGGTAGCCCATCGCAGGGTCTTGGCCCCACATCCCACCCTCCGGAGGGGCTTAAGGACAGGAGGAGGGGGTGGGGAACTCTTCTCAAAAGGCCTTTGTGGGAGCGGCTGGGGGGGGCTGCCGGGGGGACCCCGCCCTGCGTGACTCACTCCTCATTGCTGGGCGGTGACTCACGCCCAAGGCCCCCCTCTGGCCGGCTTGCAGCAGGTGCTGCCAGCTCCGGGCTTGGGGATGGGGGCCTCCGCAGCCACGTTCATGCCCTCCTACTCTGGCCTGCGACCCACACCAGGGGTACCTGCCTTGCGCTGACCCCCTGGCCCTGCAGGGCTCAGACCACTGAGAAAACGTTTCCTACACTTCCTCCCCTCCTGGGTTGGGGGCAGACCCCTGCTACTGAGATGGGCCAGCCATTGTCTCACTACTGATTCATGGATCCCCAAACCACCCGTGAGGTGGGGAATTCTTGCTACCTCCTTTTACCAGATGGGGAAACTGAGGCTCGGTGTGATTACGGAGCGGCCCAAAGCCAGAGGGGATCAAACCGAGCTGGGGCATACCAAAAGCGCCGCTCTGGAGTGTAACTGGGTAACAATCCCAGCTGCCCTGGGCACCAGGGCAGGGTTACTGCGTCCCGCAACGTGGACTCCATTTTCCCGAGGCGCAAACTGAGGCAAAGAGCGGCTAACTCGGAGAGGGAGAGGCCGGGCCAGGAATCGAACCGAACCCGAGAGCCGGGGCCTTGCTCCGCCGCTTCCCCACGGGCCTCGGGCGCCCACTTGGGGGCCGGGCCGCCCCCGCCGCCGGGCCCCTGCAGCCTCCGGGGCCGGCAGAAGCCGGGCCGCCCGCCAGGCTGCCGGGCGAGGTGCCCGGCCGCATCACGCCGCGGTGAGTCACCGCGCGCGCCGGCCCCGCCTCCCGCGCTAACAAACAGCGCGTTGCCGGGCAACCGCCGCCGGGGGCCCGCCCCGTCCGCGGTAGAGACCCGGGTTCGAGCCTCCTGCCGGGTGGAAGCTGCGCGGCGGGCGGGGGCGGGGGGCAGGCTCTGGGACCTGTGGCCTTTCCGAGATTTAAGGACTCCGATCGGGCCTGCAGCCCTGGTGGGCGCAGACGTGAGGGCGCAAGAGCCAGCTGGGGGTTCAGTGAGGGTCTGCGGAGGCCGGTGCCGGGGTCCGGAGACGGCGCGATGTACTTGCTGTGGGGGGGGGGGGGCGGGGAGAGCCCTGAGGAGCTGGGCCAGAGCTGTGGCCGAGGGGTCGAAACCATTTTGGTAGAGGGACTTAGGGTGCCGGCCTGGGGTTGGGGGATCAGGAAGGCTGTAGTCGGGGAGTTTGGCTTCTCATCCCCACCCCCACACCCGCCCCTCAAAGGAGCTAACACGTAGTGAGGCCATTCTGTGTTCCAAGCTGGTCTACACACGTGTGTACCTATGGATATTAACTAAGGTTCACGATAGCCCTCTGACAGCGCACAGGTATTATTCCCATTTTACAGACGGGGAAACTGAGGCACGGAGAGGCAAAGTTCTCCGCCAGAGGATGCTCCAAGCTTCACCGCAGGCAGGGTGACGCGGGCTCCCCCTGCGGCAGTGGTCCTATCTGGGGGAGTCTGGAGCACAGGTCTGAGCGCCGGGTCCACCTCGGGGTTGGGGTGGAACGTGCAGGTGTGGTGGGGGCTGGCGACAAGACAGTTGAAGGCCTCGGCCTCCGGAGGCTGTGCCAGGCTCCCTCCCAGCCTGCCCGGCTAGTCGAGGCCAGGGAGAAGGTTCCCAGGAGCCAGCATCACTTCCTTCCGGTTCCCCAGGACCCCATGATAGGTGCCACCGAGCCGCCCACAGGACCCCTGAGGGGTGGCAGGAAGAGCAGGTACCAGTGTCAGGGGACCCAGAGCAGGTCCCTGGGCCTCTCCCACCGCCCTCACCTCATCGGGAAGTGGCCATCTCTCTGGAAAGTGATCACCACCTTTGCATCATTTAAGATTGTTGTTTTTTTTAACTCACATGATTGAGTAAATCACTCAGATGGTTAAGCTCCGATGCAGAAGAGTACAGGGTTCCTGGAGAGTCAGAGGGTCATGGTAGGAGGGAAGGAAGCCTTCCTGGAGGAGGTGAATGAATGCCTGAGGACCTGAAGGATGCTCACCAACAGCAGGTGAGTGTGAAAGGCTGGGGAGTTGGGATCTGACAAGCAGGGCCTGTGGTCAGAAGAGGTGCGGACCCAGAAGGAACTTTTTGCAGTGGATGACAGGGGGAAGAGGGAAGACCGCACCGGATTGTCTCTGGAGAAGGGGCGGAAGGGGTAAGGCCAGGAGCAAGGAGGCCAGGGAGGTGTCTGTTGGAGTGTTTTCAGGCCAGAGATGATGGCTGCCAGGTTTAGCAAATACAAGGACGGGAGACGCAGTTAAATTTGATTTTCGGGTAGAGAACAAGTAAAAAAAAAAAAAAATTTTTTTAAAGTGTATGTCCCCAGTATTGCGGCGGACATAACATACTAAAAAGTGATTCCTCGGTTATCTGAACATCGGATTTAACTGGGTGTCTTGTGTTTTATCTGGCAAGAGAACTTGGAGGTCTGGAGCCCCCAGCTCCCCCCCCCTCCCCGGGGGTGGAGAAAAGATAATTGCTCACGGTATTGAGCACATGCACTTTTTTTTTTTCTGTTTATTTATTTTTGAGAGAGTGAGAGAGACAGAGCGTGAGCAGGGGAGGGGCAGGGAGAGAGGGAGACACAGAAGCCGAAGCAGGCTCCGGCTCTGAGCTGTCGGCACAGAGCCCGACGCGGGGCTTGAACTCACGGACCGCGAGATCATGCCCTGAGCCGAAGTCGGAGGCTCAACCCGCTGAGCCCCCCAGGCGCCCCGAGCACACACGCTTGGTGGTGAATCCTCTCATTCCATTTTGCAGATAGGTAAACGGAGGCTCGGGGACCTTCCGGAAACTTGTCTGTCCAGTTCGTGAGTGGCCCCCGACCGGAACCCCGGCAGGTTGGGTGCTGTCCGCCGGCGGGTCGGGTCGGAGCCGGCACTCGCCCTCTCCTCCCCCTCCGGGCCGGGGGAGGGGGGTCGGACACAAGGGTCCCCTGGTTTCTGGTGGCCCGAAGGCAGCAGAATCCTCAGCCCCGGATCTGGGCCGCCCCCCCCCCCGACCCCGCCCGGCGCCCCTCCTCCCGGGACACCGAGGCAGTGGGAGGGGCGGGAGGCGGCCTCAGGGGGGCTCCTCGCCCCCGCCGCGGCTCGGCCGCGCCCTCCTCCGGGCCGGGAGGATCCGCCGTCTGCGCCCGCCGGCAGGGGGAGGGGGAGGGTTATTTTTACCTCCCTCCAGGCAGCCGGGGCGACAGGAAGTGAGCGCGCGGCCCGCCAGATGTGGGGAGCCAGGCAGCTGGGAGCAGCCACAGCTGGACTGGCGGCCGCCCGGGGTCGGGGGTGGGAGGCGGGGTACGGGGAGGGCGGCTCCCAGGCCTCAGGTCCCCGCTTTGTTCCCCGCCGCCCGAGACTCGCGTCCGAGGTCCCCTCTCGCCCCCATCCCCCCCCCCCGCCCTGCCCCGCTCATCTCGGTGGTGGCCTCGCGGTCCCCCATCTGTGCGCCGGTGCCCTCGGGGCTCACAGGCTCTCGGGTCCCGGGCGGGAGGGGGGGGGACGCCGCTCCCCGACGTGGGGACCCCCGGGTCCCAGGAGAGTGAGGGGTGTGGGGGGGGGGGAGACGGCCCCTCGTGGGCCCCGCCTGCCACCGCCATTGTTTACCCGTCGGCTGCCTCCTAGGAAACTTAACCCGCCCGCGGTAATTTTATTTGGGAACTTCGGCCAGTTGCCATAGCAACCCCCAGTGACGTCAGAGGGGCTGGGGCCCGAAATCCCCGGGAAAGGGGGGGGGATGGGATTACGGGGGAGACCCCCAGGAGGGCCCCTCCTTAACCCTGCGCCTGCCAGGTCCCAGGCCGAGGGGAGGGGGCGGCCAGGTGTGACACCTCTCGGGCGCCCCCATCCTGGCGCGGTGCCAAATGAGGGTGGCAGGCCAGGCCCTGATGTCATCCGGTGCTGGGTGGGTGGTGAGTCAGTCCTCGAGTGGGGGCTGGGTCAGGCCCGGGGGCTATTCCTGTCTGACTCACCCCTCCAGTGCCCCGGAGCAACACCCAGACGCTGCCCTAGGGACTTAGGGCGCCAGGCTGGGGGGGGTCCCCCGCAGATCTCTTGGGCCTCTGCTCCCCCGAGAGCTGAGAGCCGTAGGTGGGGAGGCAAGGGCTTCCCTGGTGCTCGCTCACGGGCCTGGGGGCGCCGAACGGAAGGGTTCGTGGCCGCGAACGGGGGCCGCCTCATCACGTCCTTCCCCGGCTGCGGGGAGTGGCTGGAACCGGCCAGCGAGGGGGCAGGTGGTGGGATCCCCGAGCGGCCGGCCACACGGCCTGTCACTAGGGCGATGGGAGGCAGGGGCCCTGACTGGCACGGAGGAGCACGCGCGCGCCAGGGGGGCTGGGCTGGGAGGAGCCACCCTAACCACAGTGACGTGGGACTTCCTCGGCAGGGCCTGTTTGATGTCTCTGTGTGCAGCGTTGCCATGGGGCCCGGCAGGCAGCCCTGCCTGTGAGCTGGGGTGACCTACCGGGCGGCCGGGTCTGTCAGGGTCCCTGGACCCAGCACCCCTGTCGCAGGCCCACGTGGCTGCGTGTACCTGGTATACCTGGGGGCACTTGCTTCTCCAACTTTTACCCCAGCCCAGGGTCCTGGGCCGGGCCGTTTCTCATCTCCTCTCAGAGCCCTGTCCTAACTGCAGGCTGCACGTTTTCAGTATAAGGAAACCGAGGTTCAGAGAGGGGTGATTGCTTGGCCAACAATATTCAGCGAGAAAGCTGGGGAGCAAAGATTTGAAATTCAGTTCTTCTTCCACCCTCCTCCCTCCATCGCCCTGGTCTCCTCCTCGTTTCCCGGATACCCCAGGCACGTTCCTGCCTCAGGACCTTTGCACTGGCTATTCCCTTCACCTGGAACTTTTCCTCCAGATGTCTGGACAGCTCCTCCTTCCCCTCCCAGAAGTCTTTGTTCAGATGTCACCTCTTCTTCAGGCAGCCTCTCCCAACCTGGCCCCCACCCCTTCAGCCCTCATCCCCTCTGTCCCCTTCTCTTCTCCCTCAGCGTGGTTCACCCAACGCACGATATATCTTTATACCCATCTCTCTGTTCCTGTGTATTTTCCCTACAGATGTCAATCCCATGAGGGCAAAGATCTTTTTTCTGGCTCGTTCTCTGCTGTATTCCCCAGTGCCCAGGACAGTGCCTGGCACACAGCAGGCACTCAGTGGATGTTTGAAGAATGAACAGACGGGCGTGTGTGTGTGTGTGTGTGTGTGTGTGTGTGTGATCTCTGTGCCGCGTGACCACTTCATCTGGCCTCACCCTGGCGCTGGCCCCCTGTCCCTCCGTGTCGTGACAAAGGATCGGTTGGCCAGTTTGGAGAACCCCTATCCCTGTTGGCTGCCATCCCTGGGTAAACTGGCCAGCTCAGGACCGGGGCACGTGGGGCAAACATCGGGGAATCCAGAAGGAAGAGCTGGTGGCACTTGAGGCCCCTCCAGGCTGAGGGATGCTTCGGAGGCTGGGTGGTCTGGGGTTATACAGGGCCTTGGCACAGATATCCCTGGAGGACAGCCTGGAGGAGGCATATCTCCTAAATGTGTGCCCAACTGGACTAATGACAGGAAAGGGCTGGCTCTGGATGGCAGGCCTTGTTCTGGGGTCTGAAGGAAGCCTTCTGGAAGGGCAGCATGGAGGGGGGGTGTGTGCCCTGTTGTCATTTGGTCACTTTCTATTTGGTCTGTGTCTGAAATGACAAGCCTGCGTGTGTGTCCACAGGGAGACCCCTGGGTTCGAGACAACTCCCTTCCCCGACTTGTAGCTGCTCAGGAGGCCATGTGGCAAGCACCCCACCCCTCTCCGGGCCCCGCCCTGAGTCGGGGAATTCTGTGCCACCCCAAATCTTCCCTCGGGGCCCCACAGGCTGCTCTGCCCCCTCCTGCCCCAACCTGCCGGATCCTGCAGCTTGGGCCAGCCTGCCCCTTGGGCCCCACAGAGAAGAAAGACCCAGGAACCCCCCAGGCTGGGTCTCATGGGCTGGGAGCTAGGTGTGGCTTCCACTCGCTTCTCCCAGTTCCCACCACCATCCAAGATGGGAGCCGGCCGGCTGGGCTGAACTGAGGACATAGAGAACTCTGGAGAAATTCGGGGGTACGAGAGGTGACCCAGAGACATCCGACGAGCCCCTGGGGTCCCCTGCCTGGGCCTGCCGCTCGGTCCCCGCTCCCCAGCACCACTCTTCCCTCCCAGGAGTTGGGTGCTGAAGAATCCGACCCCTCTGCCCGATTATATGACTTGGGAAATGCTGGGAGTGGGTGGAGAAATACGGCCCCCCCCAAGCAATGCCCACGCAGGTCCGAGAAGGGATCTGGCTCCTGAACCCCGTGCCCCGTGGCCCGATCGTGGCGGCCGCGGCGGTGATCTGGCACCATCGGCCCCCTGTCCCATCTTGGAGGGGGCAAAGTGGCAGTGAGTGAGGAGGCCGTCCTGGCGGCAGAGGGCACCCTGCCCCTCCTTTGCTCCGTTTTGCTCCTGGCCCCCCACCTGGGCACAAGGCCAGGCCCCAAGGCAGGGCCCCGTCCTGAGGAACAATGCCTCCGTGTTTCTCCCGGTGGAGGGGAGCTCCGTGGAGGATGTGGTGGGACCGACCAGGCAGGGAGGGAGGGAGGGACCCAGGGATGGACTCCATCCCAGGGCTGCTCCGGGAGCTGGGGAGTTTCCCAGAGCCCCTGGGCAGGTGGGGGAGGGGGATGCGGGGAGGCGACCTGGATCCAGGGACCACCTGGACTGGGGTCAGAGGCTTCAATGGCAGCAGGAGAGGGTTGGATGGGATAGAAGGAGGGACTTCCTGGGGCTGGAGAAGCCCAGGAAGTGGGGACGGGGGTTTGGCAGGAGCCCAGACACCGGACCCATGCCTCCCAAGAAAGGGCATATACGCAGTGGCAGTTATGTCCTCTGTCTGGCGCCATTCCCCCCCCCAATCGCCCTTGCCCCTGGCCCCCCCCCCCGGCACCCCCCCATCGCCCTTGCCCCTGGCCACGGCCTCCAGGGTTTCTCTTCCTGCGCAGGGGCAGGACTTTGCCGAGAGGGGTTTGGGGGTGCGAGGGGCATTAGGACCCCAGCTTCAGTCCTTCCTCCCGCAGGGAGAGCCTTCGCTTCAAATCCGGGGCTGCTTCTAGAGTCCAGGACCCGGAGCGGTTGGGGGGGGGAGGGGGGGAAGCGGGGCTGGGTTTGGGGACCCAGGTAGAGCCGGGACAAGGAGGGAGAAAGTTGGGGCTGAGTTGGGGGACCAGAGAGAGAAAGTGGGGGCGGACCGGCTCCGGGGGCACATGACGGCGGCGCCTGCCCCGCCCCGCGCCCGCCCCCTGTCCGGCCCCGGGGAGGGTGGGGGGGGGGGAGGAGACGGGAAGGTTTTAAAAGCGATTCGGCCCCGCGGCGGGCCGGCCAGTGAGTGGGATGGAGCCGGGCCGCAACCGACCCCGGCCCGCCACGGGTCCGCCGCCCGCCCGCGCCTCTGCCGCCGGGCCCGGGGCGGCGGCCGGAGCCCCGAGCGCCGGCTCCCCTCCCCCGCGGGTGAGTCGGGGAGGGAACCGGGAGGGAGGCGGCGGCGCCGCGGCGACGGCGGCAACTTTTCTGCGCCGGACTCGTGGGCGGAGTGGGGGTGCGCCCGGCGGGTCCCCAGCGCTTGGAGAGGGGGAGGGCGCCGCCCCGCCGCCGGTGGCTGTTGAGGGGGGGGCTGGCGGGCAGCGGGGATCGTGCGTCTGGCGGCGGCGGCGGCGGCAGAGTCCCGGGGCGCCCCCTACGGAGCGGGGGAAGGGCAGCCCAACCTTTACCCCCTCCCCAGGAGCCCACTGGAGACCCCGAGCCACTCCCCAGCCCCACCGGAGACCCTCGAGAGCGTGGTGGGGAGGGCGGGTCCCACAGACACTGGGGCAGGTCCAGGTGGGCCGGGAGTCAGCGGCAGGGTGGGGAGGGGGAGGGCATATGCCAGGGTTGGGGTGGGGGCGGGTGCCTGGGCTCCTGGGGTGCCTCTCTGGGCTTTGGTGGGGATGGGGCTGGAGGAGCGCGGGGGGGGGGGGGTCTCCCAGAGTTCCGTGGATGCTGGGTGACGACGGTGGCTCAAGTTCAGCTAATGAGAGGAGGGAAGGCCTTGCGTGGAGCAGATGGGGTTGGGGCCGCCAAAGTGTGGCTCCAGCTTGGTGGAGATTGGGGGACCCCTCCCCTCCCTCTTGGCTCCTCCTGGCTCAGGAGAGAGGAGCTCATTCAAGGTTGCTTAGGAAGGGGGCCAGGTGTGGGAAATTGCTGGAGGGCTGACTCCCAGTCAGGGTGCTCCCCTGTGCGGTCCTCCAGCCCTTGGGCTGCGGGGGGTGGGGCGGGGTGGAAGGGCCCCTCACTAAAACCTGAACCTTGTATTCTAGCCCCACACTGACCTCTGACCCCAGCACTGGACTGGACTGCCACCAGAGCCCCCAGCCCTACTGACTTGCCTATTCGGCCCAGCCAGGCCCAGCCAGACCCAGTGGCCTCCCGAATGCTTTGAAGGTGCAGTTGGCTCTCTGTCACCTGCCCCCATCCTGGCCTGGCCCTAACCAGCTGCCCCTCATGACGACGGGTGCTGCGTGAGGGTAAGGCTGGGGGGGGGGTGTGGGACCCCTGGCATGAAGGCTGCCCTCTGGCAGCTCTTCCCATGCCAGCCGGAGCCGGAGGGCAGTACCCAACAGGTGCCCCGGCTTAGAGGCGAGGTGACGTGGGACACACCCTGTCCGCTCGCCCACGCACCCTGCCCGGGCCGGCCCGTGCGCATGTGTTCACACGCCGCTGTCCCGGGAAAGCACGGGCCCCGAGGCCTGGTGCCAGCTCCGTCCCAGCTCCCAGAAGGGCACCCGCTGCCCTCTGCCCTTGCAGGACGTCCTCTGGGAGCTCCTTCAAGACCCCAACTGGCAGGCCTCGTCTGTGAGCCCACAGGGGGCCCCAAAATAGCTGCTGGCCTGGCCCAGGGCTGGCACGCGGAGCGCATGCGTGACAGGGCGTGTCCAGGGGGGTCGGGCCTGTCTGTGTCGGCCCGGCCTCCGCGTCTCTGCGGACCCCTGCTCACGGCAGAGAAATCTCAGAGGTGGATGCTCCAGGGGTCCTCCCAGGGACCCCGTCCCCACCCCTGCCCGTTGTCAGTGGAGGCCAGATGTTCTGTGCCGGCCGCAGCGGCTGGGCCGCCGCTTGTCCCGACTGCAGTCCTGGGCTAACTGGCCTCATGATCTGGGTGGGTGTGAGTGGGGTGACCTGCTTCCTACGGGCCCCGGTGGCACTTGGAGATACCTGAAGGCATTTTTTCAGAGTGTGCCCTTGGCCTTGGGAAGCCGCGCGGAGGGGCTCCGTTGGCGGTGAAGAATCCTGCCGGAAGCCCGGGGTGGTCTCAAGAAGACACCGTCCTGCTCCTCCCTGGGCCGCCTGGTCAGCCCTTTTCACTTCGGACACACTTCCTGCCAGGGGGCGACCTGGCTTTTCTTTAGATTTGCTGCATGACCTTGGGCCCGGCTCTGAATGCCTCTGGGCCTCGGTTTCTCCCTCCGTAAATGGGGAGCATCAGAAAGCTAGCGGAAGAGAACGCGCCTCCCCTCCTTGTCGCAGGCCCTCGCCTCCCGATCCCTTTGGGGGCACTCTGGCCTCCTCGCCTCCTGCCCTCAGGTGTCCTGGGTGGACGGGGAGATGTGTCGGAGAAGGCCGGTCACCCGGAGAGGTCGCACGCGGAGGGCAGCGGGCGGAGGCGCGTGGGAATCCGCGGGCAGAGAAGGACGCGGCCATGCCGGGCACGGCTGAGTCATGCTCCGGCGGCGCCTTGCCCCAGGGTGCTGGAGCTGGCGCCACCCTGGGTGTGGTCACCGAGCTGTGGCCCTGGGCAGAGCAGGCCTGGGTGGTCTGGGGCCGGGGGCCTGGGCGGTGAGCGGCCGAGAAGCTGGCTTCTGAGACTCCAAGACCCTTGGCCTTCCCCTGGCCCGGGTCTGGTATCACCGTCCGGGACCGCGGTCACCCACGCCCTCGGAACCCCTTGAGGATCCTGGGGGCCCCTCAGCCTCGGGCTTGGGGATTTTGGGGGTGCCGAGGAAGGAGGACAAGGCCCGGAAGCCAGTGATTCGCCATAGGCCCCCCAAAAAGGCAGGCCAGGGCTGCGACGGGGACCTATGGGAACAAGGCAAGAGGTGGACATGGCAGTAGGGTGTGCCCCTCAGTTCAGGGCTCTCGGGGGGCATGTTGGGGGGCCCCTGGGAATTCCGTGACTGATCCTAGGGGGATTCAAGTTTAAGGCAGGGGTTGGAGTGTGGTGTGGCGTGGCCGGGCGCAATGGGGGCTGGGACGTGACTTGCACGGTTCCCCTATTTATAACAAGTGATTCAGTCCTCACTTACTCACCCCTTCCTGGGCCTGCCCCCTCCCCCCGGCCCCGGGTGGGCAGTGGGGGCCCACCCACTTGCCACTGCCCTGCCTGCCTCCACCCAGGTGCCAGCCTCCGAGCGCTGCCTATCGGGACGGTCGTTCCGGTCGCCGTGTTGGGATGGGGTAACGGATGGGGGGCTGGTGGTCAGGCGGCACTCGGCCGGGCAGCCCAGGTCGGCGGCTGGCTCTGGGCCCGGCCCAGGGAGCCTCTGCGGAGAGTCTAGGCCCATTAGGCAAAGCGTTAGTGACAGGCAGGGAGGGCGGGCGGTGGCGGGCAGGGCGGGGCCTGTAGCCCTTGGTATTTTCCGATCCCAGCTGCTCCGAGAGGGTGGAAAGTATTTGGGGACCAGGCTTGGGGGCGGCAGCGGTGGTGGCGCCCCCGGCGGAAGCTGCCCCTGATTCATCCTTGGAGCATGGGGCTTGGGGGGGGCCAGTGGTGGTGGCAGCCAGCCCGCCCGCTCGCGTCTCATGCCTCCACGCCCTGTCTGCAGAGCATACGGGCATACATACATCCATCGGTGTGGCCTGGGGCCTGCTTCGCTCCTCCGGCCCAGGGGCCGTCTTCCCCCCACGCCACCGGCTGCCAAGAACTTGGCCCTCCCTGGACACCATCTCCCATGAGCCTCAGGGGCACACCTTTGGTAACAGGGGTCTCGGCTCCTGGGCACCTGCGTGGCAGCGGCCCATCCACGAGAGACCCGGGCCTTTTGTGCCTTCGGGGATGGGGAGTGGCCTTGGCCCCGGCCCGGGGCTCTGTGCAGGGGAAACCCCACAGGAAACGGGCCTGGCCAAATGGCCGCCCTTCCCGTTCTCGTCCCTGGGACACGAATGTGCTGTCTCACTTCCGGAGGCGGCCCAGGGAGGCCGGCCGCCCCGCAGGGCCTTGTCTGCTCCCGGTTGGTGCCCCCAGACCCTGAGGGGACAGGGCTGGGGCCTGATGGGAAAGTGGGTAGCCACCGTGTGTGTGTGTGTGTGTGTGTGTGCGCGCGCGCGCGTGCACGTGTGTATGTGTGTATGTATGGGAGGGGCCGGGGAACAGAGCAGGACATCTCTTATCACCTGTCTCCCAGCGACGGGTACCACCAGATCTGGGTGCCGGGGTCCCACCAGTGTTGGGACTCTTCGTTGTTTCTGCCTGGTGACAGCACAGCTGCCTCCTAATTACACGTGCCGCTTAGGAGGTCCTTGCCACGGCATTCTCTCTGCTTTGCGGAGGGGGAAAGGGAGGCCCAGAGAGGTTGAGTGACTTCCTAGGAGTCCCCCAGCTAGGACGCCACAGAACCAGGGTTCAGAGCTGCCCCAACTGGCTCCGGAGTCGGGGTCTCCCGGCCAGGAGGGCTCGTAGCATTAAGGAGAGCTCCACATACCAGACACAGGCCGGCTTCGAGGGCTGGGGATCGAGCCGTTCGCAGGCTCTCCCCTGCTCCGAAGGGCCTGAGCTGGGATTAATGCTTTGCTGTCTGGAAATTCTGACGTCGTGAAAAGGGACCCCACAATTTCATGTGGCCCCGAGCACCGTAGAGTCTGCAAGGCGGTCCTGGCACCGGGCGCTTGTGAATGACACACACTCCCCGGTCCGTGCGGTGGAGGCCCTTGGCTGTTTTACGGATGGGGAAACTGAGGCCCGGAGGGCATTTGGGGAACTGCAGAGGGGAGAGTCGCACCTTGAGCCTGCATCCGGTGCTCTGGGGACGTGTGTGCCCACGGTACCCGCCGCCGGCATCCGCCCCGATGGGGTGCAGGCTGAGGCCTGGCCACCGAGGAGACGGGGCCACGGGAGGTGGGGTGGGGGGGAGGCCCTGGTGGTTTCCTCCTGCCCTTCAGGCTTCTAGGAAGTGGCGCCAGCTGGGGTGAGATCACTTCCTCACCCGCCTGCCCGCCACCCCATCGACTTCCTCTCCTCATGGCCCCGTTTAGCCTGCCTGGGGCTTATGGGTGGGGGGGGTGGCGGGAAAAGGGGGAGACTTGGCTCTGGAAGTTCCTGCAGCCTCCCTGGCCTGGAGGGGTCCTCGGCGCATCTCCGCGTCCCCGGGCCCGGGCCCGAGCGCGTGGCTGCGGTGGGGGTGCCCAGCGGTCCCTTGGGCCGCTCCCCGGTGTGGGGAGCGGGCTCCCCTGCCGGGCCCCAGCGGGGACCTGGAGCGCAGATGTCTTCAAATCTCATTACCTCCTTTGCTCTCTCTCCAGGTGCCAACCGCCGGCCCCACCCGGCACCCCCCCACCCCTGTGCCATGGCCGGCTGGGGTTCCTGGGGATGGGATTTGCTGCCTGTCACAAATCACATTGCCAGGGATTTCCAACCGACCCTGAGCCCTGCCTCTGGGGCTGCCGCTACCGCCTTCGCTGCCGAGGACGCTGCGCGGGGACAGGGACGGGGACGGGAGGCAGGGAGGCCCCTGCTGCCTGCGCCTGGCCTGGGGAGCAGGGCTTAGCTGCTTGTGAGCAGAGTCCACAGCAAGTCGTGTTCACAGTGGCTAAGTTCCGCCCCCCGGGACCCCGCCTCCTCTGGCCCTGCCGCCCGCCTGTCCCGCTGTCTGGGCCTCCCTGGGCTCTGCCTCCCGTGCCTACTGAGCTGAAACACAGTTGGTTTGTGCAGACTGGCTCAGTTCAGCAGGAACAGGAGTCAAGCCCCCTCGGAGCCTGTGCGGCCTGCCTTCCTTGGGTGGGCTGCTGCCTATAGGGGAGAAGCCGAGGACCCAGACCCAGACCCATGTCGGGAGGAGAGACTTGGGGGCCGGGGAATGTAGCCTGGAATGGGGTGGGTGGACCCAGCTGTCTGCTGTAGGCCCCCTCCCCCAACTCTGTACTTGAGGATCCTGCCCCCCCGCACCGTCCTACTTACGGCCGGGGCTGGACCGGACACCTAGGGAGAATGGGCAGGTGGGTGGGCGGCCCTCCCATTAAAAAGGGAAGCCATCTGGGTCCCCATCCCCCCCAATAACCCTCCGAGTTTGGAGCCTTGGCCTTTTCTCTCCCAGGCCTGGTGGGGCGCGGGCCAGGCCTGTCCCTTCCCAGCAGCCAGTTACCCAAGAGGAAGCCGCCCTGGGCCCCCAGACCGTTAAATGCCAACTCCGGCTTCCGGAACCAGGCTGGCCTGACCCGAGTGTGCCTGGCTTCTTCTCCCTGAGCCCTGCAGCGTTGTAACTTGGTGGGGAAGACGGGGGAAGAACAGGGAGGCCCAGAGAGGATACAGATGGGTCTGCTCAGTCCGCAGGTGGTCCCAGGACATGCAAGACCTGAGACTCGGTCCAGTATCGGATGGGTTGGACTGTTTTTAGAGTGAGACGGGGGGTGGGGGGAGGGGAGCAGAGAGAAGCCCCCTAGGCTGTCAGGGCCAGCCCGGGGTACCCTTTTACCCTGGGGTAGGGGCAGATGTAAGCTTGGGGCAGGGTCTGTGCTGTGTGTTGCTGTTGTCCAATTAAATAAAAGCTGCCTCCTGCCTCTTTCCTGAAGGTCTGGTAGTTTGTAATGTACTCCCTTCCTCCTGTCGCTGGGGTTTTGACTTTTCAGGTGGGGAGGATTGATGGGCTTGAATTTACTGTCCCTGCACCCTGAGCTCCTGACTTCACTGGAGCCCCGTGTCTGTCCCACCTGTTCTGAGGAAGGGCACAGTTTAGTCACAGGGGGCAGAGAAGGCTGGAAAGGGGACCTTGAGGAATGTCCTAAAATCGGGGGGGGGGATGACTGTGCGGGAGGGCTGTTCTAGGAAGGATCTAGATGGCGTCGTAATTGAGGGACACCCCAAGCCCAGGGCCGATTGAACTCAACCTCAGGTGGCAGTGGGGGGTCACCCCGAGGGAAACGCTGGGCATTCAGAGATGGTTGGGACCGAGGGTCTTAGGCTAGTGGTATTTGGGGGCGGTGGAGATATAAGGGAGAATTCAGTCCTGAGGTTAGACTTGGCTGAGCTGGTACCCGAGAATGCTGGCAGGGGACTCGTGTTTGAGGTGTGTGTTACAAGGAAATCCCCGGGCCCAAGGGGGGCATTTTTGGACGGCTTTGAGAGCTGCGGGTCACAAGAAGGGGGCCCCAAGTCTGAGGACGGCCTGTGTAGGCAGCTGAGACTGTAAGGGGGAAGCCCTCTACCCTCTATCATGCCTCTAGGTGGCGCAAAAGAGCATGCCGGCCCGCTGGGGTCCGCCGGCACATACCTGCGGAAACCGGGGAGGCGGGGCAGGAATGGGTCCGTCTCCAATTGGTCCTCTCGGGCGGAGGGCGGTGCCACGAACCAATCGCCGTGCCCCGCCCACGACTGCGCGCGCTGTCTTGGCGCCCTCTGGCGGTCAGCCCCGCCCAGCGCCCCGCCTCTCTAAGCCTGTCCTCACTTGCCCCGGCCCTGACAGTGACCCAGACACTTTTTTGTTCATCCGTCACACTCTTTAGACAGGAGGGTCCTGCTTCTCGTGCAGCTAGGGAAAGAAGGCAACCGAGGGCCTTCCTTGCTATCCCCCAGACGGCTCACTCCATTTGGGGACGGGAAGCTTCCTCGGAGGCGCAGAAATCCAGACACGCCCGGGCCGCGCCCCTCACTGGCCACACCCACCCGTATTTCTCGCCAACGCCAGAACCCGCCCACCAAGGCGAGTCGAAGCCCAGGATTCCAGTCTTGTGTGTGTCTTCCCCACCCAGGTGCACCCAGCACCTGACAGGGCCCCCGCCTCAGCCAACTTGAAGACAAGTACCTCCCAACACTGGTGTCTGGAGGCAGGGCACCCCCTAGTGGCCATTCCCAGCAGTTCAAGGGCCATGCGGCCCGAGGTGGACAGGATCGAGCTCTGCCTCTTCCTAAAACGGGTACCTTTTCCTTAAACTTTGGAGCCCCACTCTTCTCGGGAATGATATTCCTTCCGACTCGTAGGGCCACTGGGACAGGTGACAGGTATAAAGCACTCGTTTGGGGGCTTTATACCGGTGAGCTCTCAGTCCTACTATTATCGACACGACTGCCACCGGCTGGACCCCGCAGCCACTCCCATTCTGCCCCTCGCTTGGAGCTGTGCCGGGAGCAGCCAAGGCTGGGGAGTTTCTGTCCAGGGATCAGGTGGCCCCGGTCCGGGAAGGGGGGGCGGGGGAGGGGACACACCTCAGTCTCAAACGCTTTGTTCAATATTAAAAAAAAAAAAAAGGAAAAAGGAAATACAACATATGGTTCAATAAATAGAAAAAAGTTACAAAATGACATGATTTTGTCCTTAATTACAAGAGGAGAAAAGACAGAAGGGGTGACTGGGGTGGGACACTCTCTCCCTTGGGCCCCTCCCTGGGCCAAGGTGGGGAAAGGGAGACTCAAGAGGGACAGCAGCTGAGATTCAGAGACACAAACAGAAAGGCTGAATGAAGGGAATTAGGGGGAGGGAGAGAGTAAGATGAAGGAGCAGAGCAGGGACACAGAGGAGGAGGAAGAGAGAGTGCCAGGCAGAGTTGGAAATGCCGGGATGCCAACCTGTCTCCTTCCCAGATCTGGGGCCGGGAGTCCCTGGCTCTCCTGCGCTGTCTCCCCCCATCCTCCCCCCCCCAACACCAGGTTTGGAGGGCAGCATGAGCCTGGCTCAGTTCCTGAGTTGTATCCAGTGACTAGCAGGTAGGGGGAGGGACAGTAGTGACCCCTGGAGCCTGCCCTGGGACCCTGGCGTCCTGGGGAAGGGGAGTCCTGGCCGGTCGGGGGTGAGGTATGTGGCTGAGGCCCGAGGCCTCTTTCGAATCCTTCGGAGGGAATGAGTCATTGGTCCCAGCTGGGCAGCCTGGGGGTGGGGTGGTGGGGCACTGGGCTGCGGAATGGGGCCCCTGAGGCAGTGAGGGGAGGGTACAAAAGGAGATTTAGATGCCCGAACACCAGTCCCCAGGCCGCCCAGAGTAGGGTGTGGGGAGCAGGGTGTGGGGAGGGTCCGCTACATTGACTTTAAGAGCCAGATTCTGGAATGTCCAGCCTCGAGGCGCCCCCAGCCCCAGACCGAGCCAGGCCTGCCCCTGGGGGGGGGGGAGGGAGAGCTTGCCTATTGCCTTTGGGGTGCCCAAGGCGGGGTCGTACCAGCTGCCCGGCGCACACACCCCCTTCCACGCCTCTGGGTGGCGGTATGGCTTCTGATCCTTGCGGCTCGCACACTGGCTCGCACACTCCTAGGCACGCACGTGGCAGGAAGTCACCCCCCCCACCCCGCCTCCCCCTTCCGGCCAGGCTCCTCCCCTGACTTAATACTGAAATGCCACACGAGCGCCTCGGGCGGAGAGGCCCCGATGGAGAGCTGGTCCCACGCAGGCAGGGGTGAAGGCACCCCCCCCACGCCGCCGCCGCCGCCGCCGCCGCCGCCGCGACCCCTCAACCGAAGCGCTCCCGCACCAAGAGCATGAGCTTCTTCTTGCCCTTGTAGGTCTGTTTGAGGTTCTCCAGGAACTGGGCGAACTGCAGGTGCCCGTCCGGCGCCAGCAGGAAGGTCTCGCGGGCCTGGCCCAGGAACTCGATGAAGTCGCCGTAGTGCCGCGGGCTGATGTGCGTGAGGCGCGAGTGGCTGGTGGCGATGTAGGCGGCCACCGCGGCGTCCAGGAGCTGGCAGAGCGGCGCCCGGTCGGCGCCCAGGGGTTTGGCGGCCCGGCGGGCCCCCAGGGGCCCCAGGCCGGGCGCCGAGAGGGTCCAGCGGCGCAGGATGTCGGAGAGCATGGGGGCGCAGTGGATGCTGCGGATGATGAGGGGGACGATGGCGGAGAGCTCGTGGCGGCCCAGCGAGTGGCTGAGCGAGCAGGCCCAGAGCACATCGTTGACGGCGGGGTGGCTGTCCTGGTTGAAGGCGATGCTGAGCTGGGCCAGGGCCAGCGTGGCCAGCTTGTAGGCGCGCAGCGGCAGGCCGCGGTGCTCCATGTAGCGCGCCACCGTGAAGAGGTGGGCGTGGCCCAGGCCGCCGGCCGCCGCGTCCAGCACGATCTGGTAGGCCGCCTCGAAGGCCGCGTGGTTCTTCTCGCACAGGGTGAGGGCGGGCAGGGCGCAGTTCTGCGGGTCCTTCATGGCGCACTGCAGGGCCAGGGTGCGCGCGCAGGCCCAGAGCTCCTCCCGCCGGGGCGCGTCCAGCTGCAGCCGCGACAGCGTGGCGTGCGTGGTGCCTGTCACCGCCACGATGGTGGCGGCCTCCACCGGCGTGAATAAGGAGTACCAGTTCTGCATGACGTTCATCAGGGCCTGGGGGCCTGGCGGGTGGGGGGTGGGGAGGCAAGAGGGCAAAGCTGGCCGCGGAGAAGGGCGGCAGACGCGACGCGACCCCTCCGCCGCCGCCGCCGCCGTCCCAGGCCTGGCAGAAACCGCACCCCGCCTTTCCAAAGGAGCAGGGGGCAGCTGGGCTGGGTGGGAAGAGTGCAGGTGGGGCTAGCTTTGGGGCCCCTGTCCCTCCTCCAAGCCACTTTAGCCTGGCCAGCCTGTGGGCCTTCGCGCCGCTCTGTCCCCCCACAACCCTCGCCGCACCAGGCCGGCCCTGAGCTCGGGCCCTGAGCTCGGGAGTCATGGCTGCCGCAGGGAGAGGTCACCGGGGACGCTCACCGATCTCTGTGGCACAGCTGACCAGCCAACGCACCATCTCCCTCCGCCTCCAGGTCATGGTGTTCAGGGTCAGCCGCATCACCTGCAGCGGGGGGAGGGGACGCGGAAGGGGCTCAGGGATCCCGACGGGCCCAGGAGCCTCGGAAGTTAAGGACTGAGTCAGCGGGCCACACCATCTGGACACGTGGCCTCACCTACTGGGGCCTTAGTTTCCTCGTCTGTAACATGGGGATTAAAGGGGCGCCTGGGGGGCTCGGTCCGTTAAGCGTCGGACTTGAGCTCAGGTCATGGTCTCACAGTTTGTGGGTTCAGCTCCGCATGGGGCTCTGTGCTGACAGCTGCGTGCCTGGAGCCTGCTTCGGATTCTGTGTCTCCTCTCTCTGCCCCTCCCCTGCTCATGCTCTGTCTCTCTCTCTCAAAAATCAAAATAATTAAAAGATTTAATAAAATAAAATGGGGATTAAAAATAGTACCTGCCTTGGAGGGCAGTTCTGAGAATTAAGTGTAATTATTCAGGTAGAGCCCCCGCACAGCACTGGTTGTTTCAAAGGGCTGGGCCCCACGCCAGCCATTACTGTTACTGCTATTGTTGGTGTTATTCTGAGGCCCCATGGAGCCTACCCCAGACAACAAACCCACCTGCTCCTTCTCTCTAGAAAGTTCCATGCTTGTGTCAGCAGATTTCCCGCTGTAGCCCCAAAGCACCTGCCCTACAGGCCCCACCCTCCCGGCTTGCCTCTCCCCCAGGCCCCCTCCCCAGGTCCGTCTGGTGGTCTCTGCCTTTTGAAAGCTCCTAAACAGTGGGTCCCCTCTCTAAGGGACCCCTCCCTTGTCTCACCTCCCACACACCCCCTACAGTGGTGCCACTCCCCCACAGGGGTTGTTGGGGGCTAGTTCCGCCTTCCGCAGGCCCCCTGCTCCCCAGTTCTACTTGGGAAGGTCCCACCCCCATCCTGTGAGCCTGCCCCCAACTGTGCCCTATTCTCCTATTCTACTTCGCCCCGCACTCTGAGGCCCCGCCCTCTCCGGGTCCCACACCCTGCTGTTGACTCCTCGCCTCCAGGCTGCACCCCTGCTGGCCTCTGACTTGCCCCGGCCCTTGCTCGGCCCCTGGAAACCTCAGACCAGGACCCTCTCCCGGACCCCGCCCCTCCGCAGCGAACTGACCTTCCAGGTGGTCTCCCCTCAGGCCCCGCCCCCAAGCGAGCTCCTTATTGGCTCTGCTTCAGCCCCGCCCCCAGGGTCCCTAGCAGCGAGCACGCCAGCCCCAAGGCCAGCACCCTAGGCTCTGCTTTTTGTGGCCCACCTGCCGGACAGGGGACCCGCATCCTCGTC
Source organism: Paguma larvata (assembly GCA_030068075.1). Classification (NCBI taxonomy): domain Eukaryota; kingdom Metazoa; phylum Chordata; class Mammalia; order Carnivora; family Viverridae; genus Paguma; species Paguma larvata. The sequence goes on along the minus strand of CM057842.1, from coordinate 9,480,484 downwards.
CTCAGCCACACCCCTAGAAGTGGACTGTCACCTTCAGACTTTGCCCTGGGAGTCCCTCACTCATAAGCCCACCCCGCTACTGGTGACTCCGTTCCCTCAATCCCAGAGGCTGCCCCCCGTGGCCCCGCCCCCCGGAGTGCCGCTCACACTCAGGCGGGTCCTCAGGCAGCCTTCTTCCCCTCCCCCACCCACCTCTGACCCCCCCCCCCCACACACACACCTGCAGGCCCAGTTCCAGCGCAATGCCCAGCAGCGTGGTGTCCGGAGGCGCGTTGGCAGGAGTGGCCGTTTTGCAGGCGTCCTGGGCCAGCTTGAAGAGCAGGGCTGGTGAGTGGATGTTCTGCCGGATGGAGCCCAGGACCGCGTGCAGCCACTTGGGGTCTCCTGGGGTGAGGGAAGGAGGAGGGCAGGGTCGGCACACCTGGCGCCAGACCCTGCCGCTTCGTGGCTTCGTGACCGGTTCCTGTTACCCGGAGGGAACGTGCACACGTGGGTGGAGGGGGAAGTACGTGGCAGCGGTTCCCTGAAGTTCCAGGCCACTCTTGGTCCTCCCTCACCCTGTGGGACAAAGCCACCAAAGGACCCCTAATTGCCAAGGGCATGCCCCAGAGCACCAGGGTCCAGATCCCTGCCTGGCCATTCACTAGCCGCCGCATGGTCCCGAGCAAGCCACTCTAACCTTTTTCTGTGCCTTGGCTGCCCCATCTGTCAAATGGGTTAAACTAAGGCAGTGGTACCTGCCTCAGGGAGCCAGGGGGAGCCCAGGCTTACAGAGCAAGCGCTACACAAACGTGAGCTTTTACTGCTGTTGTCAGCGGCCCCGATCCTACCGGTCGGTCCGTCACTCCACTTCCAGCCACGCGGGCTTCCTCTGCTCCTCAAACACCCCAGGCACGGCCCAGCCTCAGGGCCTTTGAACGGGCTCTTCCCTCTGAATGGACTGCTCTCTGGGCCTGGGCCGCACCCTCCCCAAATGTGCGCTGAAGCCCTGAGCCCCAGGAGGCTGGGAGGTGGGACTTTGGGAGGCACTGGGTCCTGAGGGGAGGGCGCCGTGAGGGGATTAGTGTCCTCTGGAGAAGAGGACAAAGTCGGAGCTCTTTTCTCTGCCCAGGGAAGACGCAACAGGCGGCCGTCTGCGAGCCAGGAGGAGAGTCCTTGCCGGGAACCGACCAGGCTGGCACCCTGATCTCGGACTTCCAGCGCCCCCCCCCCCCCACACCGGGGCCATGAGAAAATAAACAGCTGTTGTTTGAGCCCCTTGGGTCTGTGGTTTTGTCAGGGAGGCCCCTAGGGACACGGACAGCAGGTATGGGTCACAGCTCAGCCCTCGGGGCTTAAGCGTCGCTTTATTCCCTGCTTTATTCCTCTCCCTGCGCCTCTTACCCTATGTTTACTGTGTAAGTAACTTTCACCTTGCACGTGCTCTGCCCGTCCCCACTGGAATGTGGGGATTCGGAACTGTGCTGTGCGCCGTGACGTCCCTAGCACCCGCGGCGCTGCCTGGGCCATCTAGGAAGTGCTCAGGGAGGACTGAAATCTGATGAAGGGGCCAAAAGGAGAGGGAAGGAGTGACAGAGAGGAGGAAAGAGAAGGCAGAGAGGGGCAGGGGGACAGGGGGCCGCCGCCGTCCTCACCCTTGGCGGCCGTCAGCATGGCAGAGGCCAGCTCGCACTGGCGGGTCTCCAGGTGGCCGAGGATGAACCAGCGGGGGAAGCGGTTGCTCATGATGGAGTCCAGCGGGTTGGGGGGAGGCTCTCCGGCTGGAAGCGCGGTCTCCAGGACAGGCAGCCTGCGGCGGGGGCGGGGAGAAGCGAGCCGGGGCTGAGAGGAGGCTGGAGTCTCCATTCTCCAGGCGGCCTCCCGCCTCCACTGTGTGCGCCAGACGGTCACTGAAGGACTGCTGACGCCCCTCACAGTTGATTAAATAAACGATACTCTTTTCATGTGCCAGGGCTGATAAAATTGTGAGATTGGGTCCTGATGTGCCCCCCCCCGTTAGTTCCGGTCACCCCCTTCCCCTTCTCACTCTGCTCCAGCTACTGTTCCCCCCGATGCCCCTCAAATACAATGAAGCACGGTCCGACCTCAGGGCCTTTGCACATGCTGCTCCCTCTGCCTGAAACACTCTTCCCCAGACATCCTTGCAGCTTCTCCCTCACCGCCCTCAAGTCTTTGCTCAAATTTCTCAGTGGGCTCTTCCCTGACAGCCCCGCATGTGAAATGCCCACTCCTGACTGCTTCCATGCCTTCTTTGCTCCAGGTCACCATCTGACACACAGTGTAGTTTACCTATTGATTTATTTTAATTTTATCTTAAAGTTTATTTATTTTGAGAGAGAGAGAGAGAATCCCAAGCACGCTTCATGCTGTCAGGGCAGAGCTCGACGCGGGGCCCGATCTCATAAATGGGGAGATCATGACCTGAGCCGAAATCGAGAGTCAGACGCTTAACCGACGGAGCCACCCGGGCGCCCCTAACTATTAATTTCTTGATCGTCTCTCCCGCGCTAAAACGTCAGCTCCACGAAGGCGGGCGCTGGTGACTATTTTATCCGCTGCTGTGTCTCAGAACAATGCCGAGCACACGAATGTTTGGGGGAGGACTTTACATGCCCGCTAGGATGTATTGTCAACCGGCTCACTCTCTATGGATGTCTTTTATGTTTAGAAAGTTCTTCTAAGTTGTTAGACGTGAGCGACAGCATGGAATAGGAGTCGAGACTACTCTGGTTTCAAATATTACTGAAGCTTCCTCGACGTGTGACCGTGGACACGCCGCAGGTGGGTTTATGTGTAAACGGGGGTCTATGACATACTTCTCTCTCCGGTTGCTAAGATTACATGACGGGAGCCAGGGAGCCGGACCAGGGATCGGCCCCGCTTCTCTGCACAAGTCTGGGCAGCCGGTATTTCTGGCTGTGCGGGCCATGTGGTCTCGGTCCCAACAACTCTGCCACCGCCACGCAAAAGTAGCCACAGACGATATATCGATGAACGAGCGAGGCTGTGTGCCAACAAAACCGTACCGCCGGACGCTGAAATTTGAGTTTCGGGCCCTTTCCGCACGTCATGGAAAATTCTTTTACTTTCAAACGCTTAAAGATGAGAAAACCGTTCTTCTCTCCTGGGTGGTACGGGAGCGGGTGGCAGGCCCCGTCTGGCCCACGGGCTGTTGATTTGCTGGGTGCTGGGTTAGATATCACAGCCCTTTGGGGAGGCTTCTTTCCAAACGTTCTGGAAAGATGCACCCTAAATAGGGTCATCTGAGATTGGGGACAGAATGCACTTTGTCGGCCGTGGTTTAGTACACGGAGGGCCTCTAAAATTTCTGCCAGGGCGCCCGGGGTGGGGGGGGCTCAGTCGGTTAAGTGTCCAACTCTGGATTTTGACTCAGGTTGTGATTTCACAGGCGTGGAGATTGAGCCCCACGTCAGGCTCCGTGTGAGCGTGGAGCCTGCTTGAGATTCTCTCTCCCTCTCTCTCTCCCTCCCTGTGCCCCTTCCCTGTTGGCACTTTCTCTAAAAAAAAAAAAAAAGAAAAAAAAGTGCAAGGTGGAGATACAGGACGCATCACCGGTGTAAAAGACCAACTTTCAATTTCCAGATCGTGGGTCTGCCGCATCGTTGAGTCTTGGGAGTCAGAGTTAGATAAGAGGAAAGTTTTTGCCTCCGGAGAGACTTGGGTAGGTTGGGCCAGAAATGTCTAGAAAAGGGCCCTGAATCCTGTGCCCCCTGGGGGTCTCCCAAATTCAAAACAATAATCCACGTGCATATTTAATAATCCAAGGCACGGGGCAACCTGGGATGCCGGCCCCGGGGGAGACTGAATTAACCGGGTACTGAGCTCGGGGCTCCAAGGGCGCCTCCTCGCCTTCCGTCCCGCCGGTCCCCCCAGGCCGGTCGCAGGCCGTGCGCGTTCTCACCTCATGGCCCGCAGCGCCAGGCGGTAGGCCAGCTCGGGGTCGTGGGGCAGCAGCGCAGTGAACAGGTAGCGGGCACAGGTGTGCATGGGCACGCTCTCCCGGAAGAGCACCTCTCCGAAGCCACTGAAGGGACCCGCTGCAGGGGGCACGCGGAGCTCAGCCCCCGGGTGAGGGCTCGCCTCCACTCCACCCGCCCCCCCCCAGGTCTCCACCCCTGCCCGGGCTCTGAGTAGGACATGGGCTGGCCCCAGAGTAGAGTGGGAGGGGCTGAGCGTTAAAGAGATTCCGGAAATGACGGGTGCAGGGCGGAGACAGAGAAGCGCTAGAGAATCCGAAGAGGAGACCCCGCCCACCCCCTTGGTAGGAGGCAGGACTCAGATACGAGATTGGGCGGGGGGGGGGGGGGGGTGGGGGGGGTGGGGGGGGGCTGCACCTGTACCAGGGGTGGGGCCTCACAAGGCAGGGCCATGGGCAGAGCCGGTCAAGTCCAGGTGGGCATCAGGGACCAGGCTCCCGGGACTCCAAGGTGGGAGAGCGGCCGAGCCTCACTGCTCACAGCAGTTACTGGCTGCCAGAACTTTCTTGGGAGCAGAGAGCCAAGGGCTGGCTCTCACCTTTTAGGTGCTGTCAAGCTAGAAGCGAACTATAAGGGCCAGGAGCCGGGGGCCTCCGGATCTGGCAGCAAGCTAGCCACTACAGGACTTGGGGCTGGAGGGGGGGTGAGGGGGGCGGTCTGGGGGCGGGGCCTCACCTTCCAGCAGCAGCCCGGCCTGTCGGCGCAGCACCTGCACCAGCCGCTCGTCCAGCTCCACCTCCTCCAGCAGGGCCAGCAGCTGCTCCTCGCTGCGCACCACCTTGTCCTGGGCGTACAACCCCTCGGGCAGGGCCCGCTGCTGCCCCAGGCCCAGCAGCGCCACCTCGAGGGCCAGCGCCAGGTAGGACTCCCCAGGGCTCCCGGGCACAGGCACGTGCTGGTAGGCCACCTTCCGCTTCTCGGGGCCCGAGTCTGTGGGAAACGGGTTCCCGGTTTCAGGGGGATCCCCGCGGCTCTTAACCTCAAACATGGGGACTGGGGGGTTCGGTTTAGGGGGGGCCTCCAGGAGCTCCCAGCGCTAACTAGACACTTTCTGCCGGCAGAGGGGTAGGTCTATGGTGGCCTCCCGGAGTCTACTAGCCGCTGGCACTGGTCAGGGGGTGTGGCCAAGGGTAGAGACGTGTCCAAGGATAAGGGTTCCGCCCCACTTTCTTTTCTTGGGGCACTGGGCCGGGGAGGGTGGGGGGGATGCCCCTTATTCCCCTCCTAGGGGCCCCAATGTGGGTACCTGGGTAAAGGGTCAGGGTCTCCTCCTCCAGGCGACAGGCCTCCAGGAGCGCCCTGCAGAGGCAGCCGATAGGGTCCAGGGGGTGGCCCACCCATCCTTCCGTGTTGGTGATGGAGGTGTTCCCTTTCTGCAGCAGCTCTGCAGGCAGGATGGGGGAGCTCAGGGCCTGCCCTCCACAAGCCTAGTGTGTGTGTGGGGGGTCTGTCCTTGAACGCCCAGCGGGGCCTCCCAGTGCCCAGTGCCCGCCCAGCAGCCTGAGCTCTGCGGGAGCCCCTCGCCTCCGCGGCCTTGGCCTCCCGTCCTACAGCCAGACCTCAGCCTGGCAGGATGCGGGATGAAAACTGGGGTTTCCTAAAACACCTAAGCGGTGCCCCTCTCCTCTCCCCTCCCATCTTTCTCCATCTCCGCCAGCTGTCAGGGCCCCGTGTGGCCCCCCCCCCCCCCCCCGCCGCATCCGAAAGCCCACTCTCCAATCTCCTCCCCCCAGCCGTGCTCTCTCCTGCCTCCGGGGTCCTCTCCATGTCGTTCCTTCTGCCTGCAACACCCTTCCTCCTTCTCCTTCCCCTGGAGAACTGCAATACACCCCTAAGATGTACAGCTGTCACCTGTTCTGCAGGGGGGAGGGGGGGCTCTCTCGGTGCCTCTAGGCCAGGCCGGAACTCTGCTGGGGTCCCAGATCCCCCAGGCTTCCATTATACCCTGGGTTCAATTTCCTGATAAGCCTCCCTCCTGCCTCCCCATAGCCAGTCCACAAACCTTTTTTTTTTGGGGGGGGGCACAGTGTGGCTCCCCCCCCCATACAAATTTGAATTTGTTGCCCGTGTTTAGAAATCAGTAAATTGGGGCCCCTGGGTGGCTCAGTTGGTTAAGCGTCCAAATTTGGCTCAGGTCACGATCTCACGGTTTGTGACTCTGAGCCCCGCACTGGGGTCAGGGTGGAACCTGCTTCGGAGTCTCCACTGACTCTCCCCCCACCAAATAAACTTCAAAAAAAAAAAAAAATCAGTAGATTACACATCATGAAATCCAGATTTCTGGTCTGTCTTGAAAAATTGGAAAATCTGGCCACACTGGGGCCACGTTCCTGAAAGACTTGTGGGCTGGCACCCGCCCTGTACCGCAGGGGCTGGAGGCTGGGAAAACTACAAGTCCCAGGCTCCTTTGTGTGAGGTGTGGAGGCTGGGACCAAGGAGGCCCTGATGCTTCTGCAGCCTCCAGGAGCAGGTGTGTGACTGTTTGCAGGGCACAGACGCAAGAGTTTGCCAGAAGGTTCTGAGTGTTCTCCTGGACGTGGCCCACCGTGGGGGCTACAGGCCACTGAGCTCAAAGTCAGCAGTTTGCTGGAATCCCTGGACTTCTGAAGTTCAGGTTCTTGAACCTGAGCAGTGGCATCCCTGACTCTGAATCCTGCAGCCCTTCCGGTCGTTTTGTGAGGCCTCAATCCCCTGTATTAAATTCCTTTCGGCTCGAGACACCTCAGGCTGGTCTGGCTTTCCTGGCAGGACCCCGAGTGGTACCTACAGATGTCCGGGCTGCCACAGCGCCCAGCAGTCGGCGTTTGTGTCTAGAGCATGACAGTCGTGGCACCCACCTTTTTTCTGCTGCCTGTAGCTCTCAAGCTGATGCCGCCGCTGCAGCCGGAGTGTATTGACTATGGCCCCTGCCAGCCGCAGGGCCTGACGGGGGTATCCGTGGGCGCGCAGTGTGTCCACGCGGGCGCAGGCAGTAGGGAACGGCTCTCCCAGCCACAGTGGGCGGCCCTGGGGGTCGAAGGTTGGCTTTTCACCGCCCATGGTGCCTGTTAGGCTGGGGCCGTAGGCGTCGCTGGCCAGGATCCTCTGGAGGTGGGCGTCGCTCCAGTGCAGCGAGCCGGCCTGCAGGGCGCGGCCGAAGACGGTGTGGCGGGGACCTGGAGCCACCACCTCCTCCTCCTCCTCTGCGCCTGCGGGAGAGGCGCCCAACGTGGCCTGGTAAGGGGGCCCTAGCACTCGGGGCTGAGGCCAGCTCCCCTGACCGGGTGCCAGCTCAGGACTAGACTCTGGGCACAGGGATGGGTGTGTGTCATCTGCCCAAGTCCTTACAGCAGCGTTTCAAGGGGGTGTGTGTGTTGGGGGAGCTGTTTTAGCCCTTCACGCCAGGGGAGAGTGGAGGTTGAATAACTGTCCATAGGTCTCTCTGTCCGTCCTGCGCCCTCCCTAGACTCCATTCCTCCTTTTCTCTCTCCGTCTCTACCCCCACCCCCATTCCTCACTTTCGCCTCTTCTCTCTCTCTCTCCCCCTCTGTCCCTCCATCTTGCCTCTCTCTACCTGTCTCTCTCTTCTCAATATCTTTCTCCTTGTCTCTCAGTCCCCCCACCCCCGCCTCCACGGCTGGGAGAGCTGCCCAGGACTGCAGGCATTTGAAGCCTTCCGCTTCCTGTGCCTCGAGCTGCCTGCCGCCCCTGCCCGGGCACCCCCGCCCCGCTGCTGGCAAGAGCTGGGGGGCCCCTCTGCTCTGCCTGCCCCAGAGCCCCGTGGTGGGGAGACTGGGCCACCGGCCGGTTTTTTCGGGGAGGGGGATGGCAGGGACCCCTCTCCTACCTCGGCTGAGGGTCACGATGGGCTGCGGGCCAGGCTCGTCGAAAGAGTAGCTGCCCTCCTCCAGTGGGCACACGTCCAGCTTGTCCCACTTGCCGAGCAGCTGGAGCCAGCTCACTCGCTCCTCTGGTTTGCAGTGGGGGCTCAGGACAACACACACCCACAGGGCCCCTGGGGAGGAAGGGAGGGCGGGCGGGCGGTGACCGCGGGCACGGGGGAGGCTGGGCATCCCTGCCCACAGCAGCAGCACCCGCCCGGCCCGCGGAGGGCCTCCTGCGTGCTGGCCGCTGGTCCAGCCTCCGAGGTTGCAACTGACAGTCTTCACTTTACAGCACAGAGAGGTAAAAGCAGCTGCTCAACGTCACCCAGCTGCGAAGGCGGAAGTCAGGACTGGCGCCCAGACTCCTCCTCTTGCTGTTTTTTGCCCCCTATAGCACTGGTCGCCATCTGTTTACAGGGATTGGCAAACTAGCGCCACCTGGTATGAACGGCCTTCAGGCCACGATGGACTTTTATGTGTTCAAATGGTGGGGAAAAGTCGATCAGAAGATTTGGGGACTTGTGGAAACTACCTGAAATTCACAGAAGTATAGAGTCTGTGAACAAAATTGTGCTGGGATGCCGCCATCCCCGGCTGGTGATGTCGGTGGCTGCTTTCCCGCCGCTACAACGGGCAAGATTGAGAAGCTGTGACGGAGACCGACGGCCCACGAAGCCAAAGCCACAGACGATCGCCCTTATGGAAAAGGTGTGGGCAAATGGGTTCGTAGGCTATTATGGGATTTAGTGTCGGCTCCACGACGGCACGGATTTAATCTCTGTTTTCTGCTGCAGCCCCGGCCCCCAGGACGGTGCCTCCTACATCAGAGGGGCTAAGGGGCAGAGACAGGATTGGGGGGCCAGACCCTAACGTCGGGGTCCGGCGCGCCGCCTCGGAAGAGGCCTTACCCAGCTCGTCCCACAGCTGCCGGCACTTGTCGGTCATGCCCGCGCCCTGCTGCCGCCACAGCGCCAGGCGCGGGTCCTGCAGGAACTGCTCGGTCATGAGGATCAGCATGCGCGCCCCGTTGGAGTCCCGCATGCGCAGCATCTCCCGCACCTGTGCCGGGACGCGGAGGGGGCGGGGCGCGGTGGTGAGGAGGGGGCGGGGCCGCTGGCGCCGGCCCCTCCCAGTCCCCTGCCCGCCGCGCCTGCGCAGCACCTTGCAGAACATGGAGCGCAGCTGCTGGCTGGCCCCGTAGTAACCTCCGTTGGACAGCAGCTGCTTCACCTGCTCCTGGATCTGCTCCTCGTCCAGGTGCCAGCAGTTGGCGTCCTCGATGCCTGCGCCCGCTGTGGGGTCCGGGGCACCTGCGGGGACGGAGGAACAGTGAGGCCGGGGTTTCCGGTCTTCCACCGACTCCATCTGTCCACCACCATCTGTCTACCTTGATCCTAATCAAAGCCCACCCCCACCCCAACCCCCAACGATGCGGTCAATACCACCAACTCCTCAGTCACCTACCGCCCTACGTAATTCTTCAGCCGCTCACCCCAACACCCCACCATGTGCCTACCCGTCGCCACCCCCAATTATCCATCCCTCTCCCTACAGTCCATCGTACCCCATCCTCTCACAGCCCCCTGTAGCTCCAAACCCTCCCGCAGCTCACGACGCCTCCTGGTCTGTCTCCCACCCGTACCCCACCCGACACCCACCAACATCCACACACCTTCATGCGCTCCACCTACCCACACCCAGGCCTGTTCCTGTGATCTTGGCGCCCCCCCACCCCCACCCCACGCAGGGCCTGAATCTCCCCCTTGGTTGATTTCCAACTGTTCATTGATCAGCCAGGGGCCAGGTCAGATCCAGGCTCTGCACTTAACTAGGTGTGTGATTGACTTCAGGCCGCGGCCCTCTCCCCGCCCCCGCTCAAGGATCGCGGGGGACTTAAGGATTCCATGGCAAATGTCTGCCTCGAGGCCACCGAGGCGGCTGCGAGCTGGGGCCCCCCCGGGGCCCTCACCGTGCACCAGGTTGATCTCGGAGCCCAGCAGGAGGATCTCATCAGCCAGGCGCTGGGCGGTGGGCAGCACCTCGGTGTGGTGGGCGCTGATGAGGTACTGCACGAACTTCTGCAGCTGGTCTCGGTTCATCTGGGACAGCGTCTCAGAGATGGGCAGCCGCAGCTCCACCTGGCGGGCGTGCCGAATGCGGTAGAGCGACAGGGCCACCACGTGGGCGCAGTAGAAGAGGTCGCGGTTGTCGCAGCCGCAGCTCACCTGAGGTGATCTTGCAGCGGTCAAAGCTGATGGAGACGTGGTAGAGGCGCTCGGGCTCTCCGGGGCCCCCCGGCTCCCGGATGTTTCCGCTCAGGTGGAACCCTAGGACCAGAGCCAAACCAGCCGCCGCTGCGTCACCCGGGAGCCACCGGGTGCTCGGCCACGGGCCCCGGCAAGACTCGGGTGCAAATCCCAGCGGAGTAACCTAGCGCAACCCACTTAACCTCTCGGTGCCTCGCTTCCTCGCCTCGCCTCTCGAATGGGAACGAAGAGTCATCTTCCTCATGCCTTTGTAATGAGGATGAAATGAGTTAGTGTTTGGTAAGTGCTGAGGACACTCACTGGAGGCATATAGTAAGTCCTAAGTAAATGCCGGCTCCCCTTCCGATTCTGAAGATCGGCATAATGACGACGTTGAAGATCGTTTTCTCAGCCCTTGGGTTACCGTGGATACGGCCTGGGCTCCAGGGGCCCCGTAACTTCCTGGGAAGATGCCAAAGGCCCATGACACTTGGGGGTGAGGGGCTGATGTGGCAGGCGAGGGGCCAGGTCATCCCGACACCCCCTGCCCCTCCCTGGCCCCTGGGGAACCCAGATGCCAGGCTTATCCAACTGGTTGGGCAGCTCAGGCCCCAGCCGGCCCTGGCTGCGTCATGCAGAGAGACGGTGGCAGAGAAACAGTGGCTTCCTCATACCGGCCGGAGATGGCCAAGCCTGTGGTGGGCTGGGCCACGGCCAGGCAAGGGGACCTCCAGGCTGCCAGGGTTCGGGGAGCCCCATCTTGGCCAAGCCCCTGCCTCCAGGGAGGAGCCGTGGTGTTCCCGCGTGAGCGGTGTGGCGTCCCAGGACTTACCTGCTTTCTGGCGCCTCAACCTCTCCCTGCCCGCCCCTGAGTCCCACTGCCTGAGGTCTAGAATCATCTTTCTAGACTCTCCGCCCCCTACCCTCACCTGGACCCCACTGCCTCACAGCTGATCTCAGGCTTCTGCTCTAGGCTCCCACCCAAGCCTCGTTGCCTTAGGTCTGAGACTGCACTAGACCCCTGATGTGAACTCCCCCCCCCCGGGGGGGGGTCCCCTCTGCCTGAGGTCCAAGGCTCCTTCTCACTCTGGCTCTAGATCTCTGCCTCCAACCCTCACCGAGCCCCTGCGTCCTGAGGTCTGGGACTTACTCTCCTTCCGGTTTACAATCGCTCCTTGACGCTGCCTCAGGAGCGCCGGGACCCGAGGACCACCTTTGTCTTTAGCTCGGAATCCCGTGCCCAGCCCCAGCTGGACTCAAAGCCTGAGGTCTAGGGCTTTTCATCACCCTGTCTCAACCTCACCCCGATCCCCACAGTGGTCCTCCCACCTCAGGATCTAGAAATAGCCTCAGCCCTCAACCCTTCGCCCGTCCCTGCTGCCTAAGTTCTGGGACCTCCCTTCCCCTGCTTTCCGGTTCACCATCCTTCCTCGCAGCCGCATCTAAGCCCGCTGCCTGAGGTCTAGGCAGATCTCTGAACCTTAGCTCACAATTTCTTGCATAACCCTCCCTGGGCAGGGAAGTCAGACATCTGGAGCCTCCCCTCGCCCTGGCCCAGGCCTCCCTCCACTGCCCCCTCCTCCTCCGCGCCTGCTCCGGACCTCCTGGCCTCCCCGGCAGGGGTGGGGGCCAGCACTCACCCACTTGCAGCACTCGGTCCACGGCGCCGCTCTGCAGCAAGTGCAGCCCGCGGGTGAAGGGCACCCGGGCATCGTGCTCGCCCTCCGGGGGCTGGTAGCCCAGCGATGAGTACATACAGATCTCCCGTTCGCTGCGTGGGAACGACCAGAACACGATGCGCTTCTGGACCGGCTCTGGCACCCGGGAGAACCGCTCCTCGACCTGCGGGAAGGGCCGCTGGGTGAGAAACCCCTGGCTCGGACCCTGGCTTTCGCCACTTAGGAGCAGTATGACCTTGGGGAAGTCACCGTGCCTCTCCGTGCTTCTTGTGTTTTCAAGTGCGAGGCAGGGATGTTAACAGCACTGGCCTCCCAGGTTTCGTGAGGATTAAATACGGATTTATATACGTAAATGCGTTTACAGGAACCCCCCTGGCCTGTACTTAGTGTTCCGGAACTTTCTGCAACTTCCATCCCGGATGCCAGGTCCCAGGATCCTGCTGTGACACAGACCCACCTCCCAGGCTTGGAAGGGGCAGGAGAAAGGGAGACAAAAGTGACAAGAAGAGTGATCAGGTCTCCATATTCTCAGCCTACACCGTGCTAAACGCTTTAAGTGTATGATTTCCTATAATTTCCATAGCAGCATCTCAATGATAATACTAGTTATCACCCTGCTTTGCAGCTTGGAGACTCAGGCTCAGAAGTGGGGTGAATTCACTTGTTCAGGCTCCCAGCTGGCGAGCTCCAACCACCAAGACAGGCTCTGCTCTCAGCTTCCAAGGGCCCACAGGAAGGGAGGGGTGTCCTCGCCACCCCCGTGGGCTCTGGGCAATGACCCAAGGTGACTGAACCTACGTTCCAATCCGGGCTTGCGACTCACGGGCTGAGCGACCTTGGGTAAGTTTCTCAACCTCTCTGTGCTCCGGTTTCCTCAGAGTGGGAGGGAGAATGACAGCGCCCAGAGAGCTGCAGAGGATTCCGTGAGCAAGAGTTTTCCTAGCGCCAGGGCTGACCAGGGACGGTTTGAGGATGGTGAGGGGTGGCAACCTCCCAGAGCCCCCAGTCCTGGGTCTCTGGGGGAAGTGGGAGGGCCAGTGACTGGCTCAGGCCTTGGGGACGGTTTGGCAGATGACTAAGGAGGGATTTTCCAGTCCGTGAATCAGAGCCTGCCCCGTCCACACTTGGCCCAGACTCATCAGTCCCTGCAGACTTCCTGACTCTGGAGAGGCCAGGGAGCGAAGAACACCCTCCAAAGCCAGACAGACGACAGAGCCTATGGGGGGCTGCAGAGGCCTTGGTCGGTTCCAGGCCACATCTCCACTCCCCAAGGGCCCACACTGAAGCTGGAAAAGCGGACTCTAACCGCCCCGGCCCTGGGGCATCGTGGCAGAGCCCCCAGAAACTACAGAGGTAGGGTTCTAGGTGCACCTGTCCAGTACTGTGACCCAGGCCTCGCCCTTGCTGCCGATCCCTGGAATGACAGGCGGGGGGGTGGGGGGGTAGAGGGAGGACGAGCACTGGGGAATCGGGGGGAATGTGGGAGGGTACCCGCACACTGGAGGGGCTGGGCAGCCCCAGCTGGGAGGTGGTCTCGGGGATGGGGGCAGGACCCCAGGGAAGGATCTGGAGGGGGGAGGGGGGCGTCCCCAGGAGAGAGGTGGGTTCTGGAGGCAGAGACGGAAAGGAGTATCTTGAGGCTGGGAGCTGTAGAAATGGGAAGGGGGGAGGTTCTACTGGGGGCGTGGGGCAGAGTTCTGGAGTCTCTAGGGGATGAGATGTGGGGTGTCACCCAAGTGGGGGCGGCTTGTAGGAGTTGGAAAGAGGAGTGAGGATTGAATGGGGTGCTGAGGATGAGGTGGGAAAAGAGGGACCACGGGGCAGGAGAAGGAAGGGTCCTGAGCTGGGATCCAGGGCGCTGAGGGCATCCCTCTTCTTGTGGGCTGGAGGGCAGGGATGGCAAAAGGAATGGGGGCGGGTCACGGGTTTCGAAGAAGTGAAACGGGAGGATGAAGGGGTGTTTCGGGGCGGACTTAAGGATTCTGAAGGGGATCTCTCTCTGGGAGTGTCTCATGTGGGGGCAGGTACCAGCTGGGGGTTGGGCCAGGGGAGGAGAAGGCAAGTCGGAGAAGGGGCTGGGGGTGCGTCCCTCCTCCCCCCAGTCCCCCGTCACCTGCTCGAAGGCCCAGCTCTCGGCTACTCGCTTGGCGCTGAGGTCCAGCAGCGCCTCGGGCCGGCCCCGGCCGCGCACGGCCCCGGCCCCGGCATCGCGCTCCTCCGGTCCCACGGGGCAGCCCCGGCTCCTCTTGGCCGCAGGGGGGTCCATCGGCCGGACCGGGGCCGGGGCGGGGCCTGTTGGGGGGTCGGTCCGATGCCCGCTTTGCTTCGCCGGCTCCCGCGCCCCCTACCCGCCTTCCAGTTGGTCTTCCGCGCTCGGCCGCCCCGGGACCCCAGCCGCACCCACCCCCGCCCAGCGCCGGGCCGGCCGGGTGATGCGGCCCCTTTAAGACTCTTCACAACAATGAAGCTGCCTCAGTCGCCGCTTTATCCTCCGCCGTCGTCCCGCCCCCGCCGTCCGTCCCCATTGGCCCCCCCTCGGCCTCCGAGGCCCCCCTCCACCATTGGCTGCACCTCCAGACTCGTCACTAAATTATCGCTGTTCATTCGTTGTACGTGCTGCCTGTCTTTTCGCGGAAGCCCAATCAGAGAGCTCATCGGGCTGTGCTGTCAATCATGGGGTGCCTGCGGCCAATCATAGTGGGAGGACCCCCGCGGCGCCGGCCGTACGCGGAGTTTCGGGGCGGGTCCTGAGTTCATTCACAACATTCCTCTCCCGCCCCCCTCCGGCTGGACAGCGCGCCCCGGGCAGCTGGGGCTGCGCCCACACACGGCTTTGTTTACTGAGGGTCGCTTCCGGGCTCCGCAAGGGGACAATCAACAAGGCTCGGCCGGGGAGCGAGACTGAGCGGCGGGATTCCAGGGCAGCAGCTCAGCCCCTCCTCCCTCTGGGCTGTGTGATGCGAGAAACTCTCTCGGCGTCTCTGGGCGCGGAGTCCAGTTTTGATGTTTTGGGGACCGGGGGAAGGGGGCGGGAATCACAGGCTCCTTGGTAGAGCTCATGGGGGCTGCAGACCTCCTCTCTAGAAATAGAGCCCAACTCAAGCCCCAAGATAGGAACCCCTAATCCATTTCATGCCCTGAACATTACGTTGAGTCATAGGCAGTTGCTGATTTTCGACCATTTTTGACCTGCTAAAACGTCAGTTTCGTAAGATTTAACGAATACTTGTCGAATCCGATCACCTCTAATTGTTTTTCCAACCCATTCTGTCCTGGCCACCCTCTCTTGCCCGGAAGCCGCCCTTGGTCTTGATCGCCGGCCCCGCCTCCCCGCTGCCCACGCCATCCTTCCTCTCTCCTGTCCTTAGAAAACCCGGCATTTCCCCTTCGCCACACTTTTCGCCATTATCATTGCATTTCTTTATCTATTTTAGCAGCTGTTTAATTTCTGTCTGTTTCCTCTCCACCAAGCCCCCCAGTGGCGGTAGTTTGTGTAGTTGGTGCAGCTACACCGCTAGCACCCGAAACGGCAGCCGGCATACAGCCGTCAGTCTGTAACTTACTGACCGAGCCAACTCAGACTCTGTTCCCGTTCCGCTGAAGTATCTCCAAAGCAGGAAAAACCGAAGCCGGCCCTTAAGTGGCCTGATTGGTGTCCCCGGTCTCCCCCACCCTATATGGAAATTGGCTTTTTCCTTCCAGGAATTTCCAGCTGCACTTTCTGGCCAGTGACCAGCCCCACCATTCAGTAAACTCCCTCCGACCTGCGCTGTCCAGCAGGGTTGGCCAGTGGCCTTTGAGCCCTTGAGATGGGGCCGGACGGAATTGGGGTAGGCCGTACATGTTGCACAATGGATTTCAAGGACTTAGTGGGAAAAAAAAGGCAAAAACATTGTCTAAGAATTATTTATATCGATGTGTTGAAATGGGAATATTTTAGGTAAGTCTGGGTTAAATAAAATAACATATTCAAATTAATTCCATCTGTTTCCTTTTATTTTTTTTAATATTTTATTTGGTATCAGGACGTTTAAAGTTACATAGGCGACTCACATAGTTAACTTCTATTGGACAGCAGTGGTCTTGAGAAACCATAACCCACCCGCATGATAACGGCCACAGAAACACCGTGGATAATAATATATGGGCTGCTTACGCAGTGCTCTTACTGTTCTGGCATATTATGTTGTTGTTTTTTAAGTTTATTGATTTATTTTGAGAGAGAGACAGAAAGCACAAGCTGGGCAGGAGCAGAGAGGGAACCCCAAGCCGGCTCCACACAGTCATGTGTGTGTCTGGTGGAGTCTGGCGCGGGGCTCGAACTCACTGACTGAGATCCTGACCTCAGCCGAAATCAATCGAGAGTTGGATGCTTAACAGACTGAGCCACCCACGCGCCCCTAGCATATTCTCACGTTGAAGCCTTCCGACAGTGCTGCAAAGTGGGGCTCGTGGTCTCCGTTTCTCAGTTGAGGAAACTGGGGCTTGGAGAGGGAAGGGCTTGTCTGAAGTTACCTAGGCTGGGAAGCCCTGGGCTTATTGCCAGAAAAGTCGAGGCGAAGATGGACCGATGGGAAGGGGTAACTGGGCTGTGGGGAGCGGTGGGGAGGACGGGGAGGACTTCGGGGCAGCCCATGTTTCAGGGGCTCCCCTCGCCAACAGGACCCTGGGGCCACCCTTGCCAGTGGTCCTCTTCCGCAGGTCCCTGTCCCTGAGGACGCGTCCGTGGGTGTCCCGAGATGTCGAATCAGAGAAGTCACCCGGGGCTGCTCGCGGGTTAACCACAGGAGGGATGGAGAATAGGTCAGCACGGCGTGGGGACGTGTTATTTCATTCTCTCACAGTAGACGCTGATACTGTCCGCGTTCCCGTCTCATGAAAAAACAGGCACGGAAAGGTCAGGTGACAGCAGGGAAAGGACAGCGCTCACATTCAAGCCCCGCGAGTGGTTCAGTCACATTGGCTGGGGACCGAAAGCACGGAGTTTGGGAAACACCAACATTCTATTCCATTTCCCTGATTTTACGGGGGAACGAGACCCAGAGAAGGTCAGAAAGTTACCCAAGGCCGCACAGCGATCTCAGGAGAATATATGAGGTCAGAAAGGCCCCGGGGAATCTCTTGGCCTGCTCTCCCCGCAGCAACACCTTTAGGAGAGGCTGGGAGCCGGGTTCCCGCCGTCCGCATGTCCTCCCTTCCCCATGCAGCCAGCGAGCTCGGGCTTCAGAGAAATGGAAGCCACGTTTATCCCGCCAGGCCGCTGTGAGCTCACTGTCTAGGCATCCACAGCTCCTGACCCCAAACCCGCATGTCTTTGAGACCCGTGGGAAAGAGGGTGGCCCTGCAGGCTCAGACGAAGGGGGATAAAGGCCCCCCAGCGCCGTGGCCACCCCGCCCCAGCTTTTCCAGGGTCCCTCCCTCCTGCCAGCCCCCCGCACAAACCCATGCGCTGTTGACTCAGGCAGGAAACCAGCCGGAGCAGTTTCGCTTCCTGGTTCCGATACAGCCCCCTGGCCTGCCCGGCTGGCAGGATTTACCTCTTCCATTTCTTCTCTTCCCTTTTGGAACACAGGTTTGCGGGCTAAGTGTCTGGGCCCTGCCAGGAACAATGGGCGTTCAGGCAGAGGGGGATGGTGGAAGCGGGAGAGGAGAGGCTTGCGAAGGACTGTTTGTATCTGAAAAGCCACAGTTAGTGACCGTTCTGGCCCTGGGGAGAGGGCCAGGGTGCCGGGCAAGAGACTCAGGCTGGGTGGCTAGTCTTGGGCTCCGCTGTTTGGACAAAGGCAGCTCTCACAGCCCTCAGGCTCCAGACTTCTCCACGGAGGGAGGGGATCTGTGTTAAGATCCCCATTTCGCAGATGGGCAAACTGAGGCTCAAAGAGGTGACAGGACTCGCTCAAGGTCACGCGGCCAGAAAGTGGCAGAAAGTGGCCCTGAGGTGTAGGTGTTTCCCAAAGTCTGGGGGCTCCTGGGTTCAGCAGCGGTGGGGGGCTTTCGGGGACAGGTGGAAGGAAGAGCCAAGAGGGAAAAGTCACGCCGCCAGGCAGGGAGGCTGTTTGGGGAGGCCGAGGGGGTGGGGGGAAGGGGGAACAAGTGGGTTGACATTCCAGACCTCATACCTGTTGCGCCTGAATGCCTTTCCCTCGCCCCTGGGGTCCTCCTCAGAAGGGCTGGCGTCACGGGGACAAAGGGAGCTGGTTTACGGGAGTCCCTGGCCCGCCTGGGTCTGAGGAGCCTCCTAGTGGCCGAGGGAGGCACCGGAGGACACTCGGAGCCCCCCTTCCCCCAGTCCTTGCCCTTCCGAGACTCCCGATCGAGGTGAAAGGAGAGTTTCCGCGAGAGGAAGAAATCCCGACGCTCACGGTCACGTTAGGCTGGACACGTGTTAAAGGCTTCGATGGGCTCACGTGGGAACCAGGCGGACGCCCCACGGGGTGCAAGAGAGTCCCCAGAACTGGCACTTCCACGAGTCAGACTATGTGCGCGATATCGGGGCGCAGGTGGGGGACGCTGGTTTCTCCACAGGGGAGGGGGTTGTCAGAGAAACCGCGGGGGCCAGAGGGCATTTGCACGTCTGCAGATAAGAGTGGTTTTATATTGCTATCGATCGCTTACGATGTCCAGAGCCGAGAGTTCAAAGACAACGCTATGAGTCAGATTAGCCCGGAAGGGCGTGTTGTGTAGAGACGAGGCATGAATAATCAGAGCTGATTCACTGAAAAGCAAAATTTTCCTTGCAAGAGGAAAAAAAAAAAAATACATTACTTCCTTCGCTCAACGAACACCCACTGTGCACGGTCCTAGGTGTTGGGAGACCCGGCCGTGAACAAAGCAGCAGAGGAGGAAAGTCCGGAGCGGTGCAGAGGGTCCACTCCTGGGGGGTGGAGGTGCGGGAGGGCGGGGAAAGGCTCTCCGAGGAGGTCTCCGGGAGGGGGTGGGGGAACCCCAGCAGGAGGCAGGACCGAGGAGGGGGTCGGAGGGGGCAGCCTGAGGTTTCTTTGTTTTCTGTTCTCCCCACCAGAATGCCAGTTCTCAGCTCTGAAGTTGAGCTTGGCGGCAAGTAGGCATGCAGTAGGTGCCCAGTGAGCGATGTGACTTCATCTCAAAAGGCAGAAGCCACTCGCCACCTGCTGAGGAGATCAGCTGCTGTGCCTTGGGCGGATGGCAGGGGCGCCCAGGTTGCCCAAGCGGCGCTCTCCCAGCCCCGGCCCTGCCCCCATCTTCCAGCCTCCTACCCTCCCCCCAGAAACCTGAGCACTGGACCCAGGAATCCGCAAACCAGTCTTTCCGTCACCGTTGGGCCCTGTTGCCACAAGTTCCAATTTTTCTTTTCTTCCTTTTTTATTTTTCAAGTAAGGCTTCATGCCCGGGGTGGGGCTTTGAACCCATGACCCTCGGATCAAGACCTGACAGCCTGGAGTCTGCTTGGGAGTCTCTCCCTCTCTTCTCTCTCTGCCCCTCCCCAGCTTGTGCTAGCTCTGTCTCTCTCAAAGTAAATAAACTTAAAAAAAAAAAAAAAAAAAAAGAGTTGGATGCTCAATTGACTGAGCCACCTAGGCGCCCCGCTCCTGATTTTTCAAGACGTAAATTACCAATTTTTGTGTGTGTGTCAAACTGCTCACATATAAAACCCGCCCTTTACAAGAGTAATTTTGGGAGCCCGGGTGGCTCAGTCACTTAAGCGTTCAGACTGCTGATTCTGGCTCGGGTCGTGATCTCTCAGTTCCTGAGCTCCAGCCCCGCATCGGGCTCTGCACTGATGGCGTGTGTACCCTGCTTGGGATTCTCTCCCTCCCTCTCAAAATAAACTAAAAAGGAAAAGAAAGAAAAGAAAAGAAAAAGCACGCAGCCCGCTCACAATGTTCTGCAGCCGCCACTTCCATCTAGGCGCAAACCTTTCTCTCCGCGCAGCCCACGGCCCCAGCGCCCAACAGCAGGCCCCGCCCCCGACCGCCCCGCTGCTTCCGGGTTCTCGCTGGGTCCCCCTGTTCTGACGTCTCACGTGGCAGGAACCGTACAACACGTGGCCTTTGGCCGCTGACGCCCCTCACGAGCGTTTCGGGGTTCGTCTCGGTCGCGGGGAGTCAGCGCTTCATCCCTTCTTGTGGCGGAACACGACTCCGCGGTGCGGTCACGCTTTGCACCCTCGGTCTACGGGGGGTGGGGGGGGTACCTGGGTCGTTTCTGTCTCCTGGCGACGGCACCGGCAGTGCCGTGAACATTCACGTCCGCGCCCTCGGTCAAGCCCCTTCTCAATCTTTTCGGGCACGTGCCTGGGGGCGGGACGGCTGGGTCCGGCGGTAACTCTCCGCTCAACTTACTGAGGAGGGGGCCCCCAAGCTGTTCTCCACGGCGGCTGTCCCCCGCTTGGCAGAAAAATTTTAGTCGTTCAAAAATGTTTTGACCACCACTGTGTGGGACCGAGAAAAGCTGCCAGGGGTGGGTTAGGCTGGCCGGGAAAGGACAGGCCGGCAGGGGAGGTCACCCATACGTGCGCTGACCGCACCCACAAGTGCCACCACCTCCCCCAAAGACAGCAGCTCAGCGTCACCCAGACCGCAGCCTGGTCCATCAGCTGTGGCCTGCCCCCCACACCCCCGAGGCGTGGCGAGGGCGCCGGGGTGCGGGGAGGCAGGCGGTCAGTCTCCGCGGATCCGAAGGCGCTGTCCCGTCCAGCAGGACCGCAATGGCCGGAGCAGGAGGGCCCCGGGAGGGCGCAGGAGAGGGTCCCGGTCTGGGAGATGCAGCGGACGGGCGGCGGGGACCGGGGACCCTGCCAGCGGCTGTGCAGACCCCTGCTGGCTAATGCTGGCGTGACCTGAGCTGGGCGCCGTGAGGGCTGAGCTGGCACGGAAGGCACAGGACGGCGCCCGGACCGCCGGCAGCACCAGGGAAGCACGGGCCCCGCGCAGCTGAGGCGGCGTCCTGGTTCAACCCGCACGGAGACCCTTCCAGGTGGGGTCGGCCTCTGTCACACGGGCGGGCAGGTCGCTCCCTAGGACGCCTGGCTTGTCTCCCGTAGAGGTGGTGACCTGGGCGTGCCCGTGGGGGGTGTGCAGGCAGGCTGGGAAGTTGGCGGCAGTGGCCCAGGGTGGGAGGGACGCAGACCCTCTCCGGCTCCTGGGCTGAAGGCGTGGAAGCCCATTCGTCCCTCCCCGGGCACGTGGCTGGTCCCTGGGGCAAACCGCCAGGACCAACCTAGGTTGGGGCAGCTGGTCGCCGGCCCCCCGCAAGGGCCCGCTCACAGGGGCGTGTGAATGACACGCAGGAGGAACGACAGTCAGGTTTATTGCTCTGGGTTGAAGCAGTGGAGAGACGGCCTGAAGGGGCGGGGACACAGACACTGGTGGACGTTTCCTCCCCTTCTGGAGTTCCTGGGGCCCTGGGAGTCTGAGCAGGGCCCCGCCTCCTGGGCCCCCGGTGACGCTGGAGGTGCGTGTAACGCAGGCTCTGGGGAGCTCGGCTCCTCTCTGCCGGGCCACCTGCGTGGATCCGAGCGCGGCGGCCGTGCGGCTGGCCTCCCCTGGGCCGGCGTCCTCAGGCAGGCGTCTTGGTGGAGGCGGCGGCCTCCTGCTTCTTGGCGGGGGCCTTCAGCAGCGCCAGCTTCTTGGGCAGGCTGGCGCTGGCCTTCATGACCACGTCATGTTCGATCTTCTTCCGGATCCCGACCTCCAGGTCCTGAGGGGGCGACCACAGGGCCGTGAGGCTGGGCCCTGAGGCGGAGGGTGGAGGGGGTGGGGGCTGACCCGTCACCGTCTCTCTGCCAAGAGCTCACAGGAGACTGGACGAGCGACTCCCCCCCGAAACAGCACGAAAAAATCCCGTTCTCCTCCCTGGACCTCAGCTTCTAAGCCTCTACTCGTCCCCACTTTACAGACGGGGAAACGGGTTCCTGCAGGGTGGAGGCCGCTGCCCGGGGTTCCCCAAACAGGTGAGTGACGGGGGCCTGGAACCCGGCAAGCCCAGAGCCTCTGGTCTCAGCTCCCGCCGCATGTCATCCCCACCTGGCAGACGGGGGCCGGGGGCTCTGAGACAGAGCTGTCAGAGCGCGAAGGCGCACGGGGCTGGCTCCCCAAACTGGCCGATTACTCGTTTCCCAAACCGCCCCCATCCCGCCTGCGAGTTTCAAGGCCCCTGACCACTGTGACTGTCACGCACTTGGGTGCAGGGGACAGAACGGCAAACAAGACACAGAAAAATCTCTGCCCTCAGGGAGCTGACACTCAGCATCTGTGTGGGGACAACACAGACACCCAGGACCCACGGGGTGAAAGTGACGGAGGTGCTGCTGGGGAAGGAAAAGAACAGGGATAACAAGCGGGGGGGGGGGGGCTGTTACCAGGGACAGCGGCTCAGAAGTAACTCTGGCAGTCGGTCTAGACGAGAAGAATCCCGCAGGAAACAGCCCCCCCAAAAGTGCAGAGGTGCGAAAAGGCACAGTCAAGGGGCCAGTGAGCAAGGGGGAGGGTGGGAGATGAGCGCAGGGCCCTGTGGGCCACAGGGAGGATGTGGGCTCTCCTTGGGGGGAGGTGGGAGACACTGAGGGCTCTGAGCAGAGGGGCGCCCCCTGGCGGCTGTGCGAGGAGGCGGGCGGTCAGGGAGGCGACTGCAGGATCCCGATGGTAGTTGGTGGGGTGGGAACAGGGAGGAGGAAATGGGGTGGATTCTGGGTTAATACGAAGAGCGAAAAAGGATGGGATCAGACCCAAGTGTGAGAGAAGGGGGGACGCAAGGATGCTCCCAAGAATCTGGAAGGACAGACTCTTCCTGAATCAAAACGGTGGCGGGGTCGCGTCTCGGAGGGAGAGGGGAGGACCAGGAGTTTGGTTTCGGACATGCCGAGACTGAGCTGCCCAGGTGACAGCCCGCCGCCCGCCGCCGGATGGAGGGAGGGAAGCAGGCCCCGGGGCACCCAGGTCTCAGAAAACCGAGGCTCTGGGGAAACGAAAACAATTTGCTCAAGATTTATGCATTAGTTCTTGGGGAGTACAATTTGAACTCAAATCTGACTCCAGTAAAACCAGTTTTAAGCCTCTGTAAACTTCTTTATAAGCCCAACCCTACCCACCTATGTAAAGAAGCTGCGTTTAAACACAACCGCAAAAATGACAACCAACGCAGCTAACGTTCGCTTGTGTCCTGGGCTGTTTTCAGCGTTTTACAAGTGCCCCAGGGCGTTAAATCCTTACAACTCTAGAAGAAAGGAGCAATCGCTACGACCATTTGACAGGTAAGAGACTCGGGGTGAAGAAACAGCTGTCGACAGCGCTGCGATGGCACCCGCGCTGCCTTCCTGCGAAGCTGGGGTTTCTACTTTCACGCCACCTCCCCTCCCAAGTTCTATCACAGAACGAGAACAGCGAGAGCAGCTAACGTGCGTTTCACATTCCTGCACGACGGCCCTTGCTTCTACGCGGCCCAGGGAACGCTGTGGGGTGTTCCGGTACCCACGGCACAGGGGTCGGAACTCGGCTCGGAGGGCTGAGTGAGTTCTCCAGGCTCCCTCCTCCGCCCCCGCCAGCCTCCAGGCTCCCCCACCGGCTCCAGGCTCCACCCCCCGCCCAAAACCGCCTTCGGGCAACTCGCGCGCGCCCCCCACTCACCTTCTTGAGCTTTCGCTGCAGCACGACGCGCGCCTTCTTCGGGGCGATAACACGACCTGGGAAGAGACGCACTCGTGTGAGGCCGGGGAGCCCCAGGTCCACCTCGCCCCCGCCCCCACACTCACCCCTAGACAGCTCCTCACCACCCTTCCTCGGGCCTCGGTTCCGTTCGGACGCCGCCGCCGCCGCCGCCTTCTTGCTCTTCCCCGGCTTCTGCGCCTGGAACTTGCGCTGTCCCTGCGCCATGATACGGCATGGACCGGAAAAGGCGGGGCTGCCAGCAAACCCAGCCGGAAAGCGCAGGGCACGATGGGATACAGCGGGGACGAGGGTGGGGCGCAAAGGCTCACGGGACACAACGTGGCAAGGCGTTAAAGAGACAGATGCCCACAGACGTAGCTCATAGGCAGCACTTTGCAAAACCTTTCAAGGAAAGGTTATGATGATCAGCTAACACTTCCTGAGAGCTCATTGGTTTTGTAGAATTTAGTGTTCTGCTCTTTGTACATAAAATCTAGTCTACGACTAGGGTGAGGTGAGTGACACGCTCACTGGTGCGAAGGTGCCTAAAATCCCGTGATCAATACAGACAGTATTTTCAACATTTAAACACAAACTTTTTTGGAGGCTTGGTTATTTATTTATTTCTTTAGAGAGCGCTGGGGAGGGGCAGAGAGAGAGGGAAGGAGAATTCTAAGCAGGCTCCACACTGCCAGCACAGAGCCGGACGTGGGGCCCGAACTCACAAACTGTGAGATCATGACCTGAGCCCAAGCGGGCCGCTTAACCAACTGAGCCACCCAGGTGCCCCTAGACATAAAAATTTAATATCATAAAAGTAAAATCATCAAACTACAGCCTGCAGATCAGGTGCCTTAGATTGCAAATAAGATCTTCTTGGAATGAGGGCCAGCATCAGGCGTGAGGTACGGGCGAGGTGTGCCTGAGCTATTATTTGACCGCTGAGCTTTCTGGTGTTCCGCTGAAAATTCTGCACCTCAGGCATCACCCTAGTTCTGGCCCTGAAGCAACCTAAGAGGGCAGTCCTAGTATTGTCCCCACTTTATAAATGAGAACACCGAGGCACAAGAGGAAGTGACTTGGCCAAGGTCACGGCTGAGAAAGCGGCTGAGCTGGGTGTTGAACTTGGGCAGGCCGGCTCCAGTTACAGGGCTCTGAAGAGCCACGCAAAGGCCCTGTGTGCTCCCCTCGCTCTAGGAAGAAGTGTGGCTGGGGGAAGAAGGTGAGTTTTGCAGCGAGCCGTTCAATCGATACGTTTATTATAAAACCTAAGGGAACGGGGGCAGAAATACGGAGAGCGGGCTTGGTTACTTCCGGGGTCCGGCGAGGGCGCCCACCGTCAGGAGACGGCGGCGCTTAGGGCTGCCCGGAGCTCTTCAGGAGCAAAGACCCCCAGCTCCGTGATGATGCCGCCGGTGATGAGGTCGTGGGGGGTGACGTCGAAGGCAGGATTCCAAACCTCGATGCCTGCAGGAGAGAAAGGGGAGGCCGGAAGGCAGGTCTCAAGCTGAGAACTCTCACTCTCGAGCTGTGTCCTGTCTCCCCCACGGTGGTCTGGGGCTTCGAGAATCCTGGAGAATCCCAGGATGTTCACTCCGCAAGTCCACGAAGGCAGGGGCTCTAGCACCCAGTGAGACTTTGCTGGGATTGTCCAGGCAGGTTTAGAAGCCTTGGACCCGCCTAGCCCACTTCTCCCTGCTCCAAAGACCCCGTGAAGAACCTCCCAGAACGCACCCGAGAGCCTTTGCACGGGCAGTCCCTCTACCTCCAATATACACGACTCACTGTCTCATTTCCTTCAGGTCTTGGCTCAGTGGTCACCTTCTCGGCGAGGACTTCACTAACCATTCTGTCTAAATCTCCCTGCACCAACAGGGCCCGCGCCCTCCCTCGGCCCCCGCCCGCCTCTGACACACGCTGTGATTTTGTTATTTATCTTGTCGTTGTCGGTCTCCCCCACTGGACTGGCAGCTCCACGAGCGCGGGGGCTGTCACGACTTTCCCACTCCTGTGAACCCGGGGCTGAGCCCAGCACCTGGCAGCGGTGAATAACGACTGCTCCCGCCAGAGGCTGCAAACTGGTGGCCTGGAACTGGTTTCTCTGGCTCACAGTTTTTTTGTTTTTTTTTTTTTAATGTTTATTTTTGTTTTTAAGAGAGAGAGAGTGCATGCATGCACACGGGGGAGGGGCAGAGAGCAAAGGGGACAGAGGATCCGAACTGGGTTCTGTGCCGACAGCAGCAGAGAGCCCGATGCAGGGCTCCAACTCACAGACTGTGAGATCATGACCTGTCCCCAAGTCGGCCGCTTGACCAACTGAGCCACCCCAGCGCCCCATATAATTGTTACGCTCTAACGAGCACCGCGTGAGGGGCAGGCACTGTTCCTCGCGTCACGCGGGCTACCCTGCTGACCACCCTGGGGTTTGTGAGGCGGGTCAGAGTGAGAGCCCATCTCACAGACGTGAGCACTGGGGTTCATGGGGACAGGAGCACTCGGGCTTCCTGCTCCCAGCAGCCAGGCAGGGTGGGGAAGCTGAGGGCACCAGTGTCCCTTCGCAGGCACTGGGCCGGACAGGATTCTCGTTTCTGCTTCAAGGCAGGAAAATGAGATGGAGAATAGCAGGACCTAAGCCCTAAGCCTCCTAACTCATTACTTGCACATTCTGACCGTGAACCTGACCTTCGGGATGCTTCAGTTCCACGAAACGGGGTGGAAGGAGCTGCGTGTGCCCCAGAAGGCCCGCCTCGAAGGGGACAGCTTACCCGGGGCTGCGATCCTGACCCCGTTGACGTCGGTCAGCTCCTGCCCTGGGCGCTCCTCGATGACGATGTCCCTGCCTGTCTCCAGACGGAGGTCACACGAGGAGCTGGGGGCAGCCACGTAGAAGGGGATGCCGTGGTGCTTGGCGGCGATGGCCAGCTGGTAGGTGCCCACCTTGTTGGCCGTGTCGCCGTTGGCGACCACGCGGTCGGCGCCTACGACAACGGCTGGGGAGCCAGAGGCTGGGGTCATCGCCTGGGCACCCGGAGCCCTGCCCGCCGCCACCGCCGCCGCTGCCACCGCTGTGCCCGCTGACCTGACACGCCTTGGTGGGCCATGGCGGCCGCGGCCATGCTGTCGGCGATGAGCGTGGCGGGGACCTGCTCGTAGACCAGCTCGAAGGCGGTCAGCCGGGCTCCCTGGTTGTAGGGCCGCGTCTCTGTGCAGAAGGCCCGATCCAGACGGCCCAGGGCGTGCAGGGAGCGGATGACACCTGCAGCGCTCAGCCCCGCGGAGGGTCAGGGAGAAACGGAGAGCGACGCATGGGCGGAGTGGCTCGTTTAGAAGCTCACCGAGGGGTGCCCGGGGGGCTCAGTCGGTTGAGCGGCCGACTTCGGCTCAGGTCATGATCTCACGGTCTGTGAGTTCGAGCCCCTCGTCGGGCTCTGTGCTGACAGCTGCAGGCTCTGAGCCTGGAGCCTGCTTCAGATTCTGTGTCTCCCTCTCTCTCCCTGCCCCTCCCCCACTCATGCTTTGTCTCTCCTGCTCTCAAAAATAAATAAAAACATAAAAAAAAAAATCCTTTATAGAAGCTCACCAAAGGCTCGCCAGGCACGGTCTCAGCACCAGGCGCCTGCGGTGACGGGTTTCCTCTGCCCGGTACGCGCCGGCTTAGAGAACGCCCTCTCCGGGAGGGCCTCCTCTGATTCCTCCATCCCGCACAGCCACCCCCCCACCCCTCCGACCCCTTCCCTGCTCTCGCTCTTTCGTACTTATCGCCGTTAAACACGGCATCCGTATTTCCTGACTTGCTTGTGTTCCTTCCTCCTACTTTCCTGTTCCTTGGGGCAGGGGTTTTGTCTACTGTTTTCACTGCTGGGTCCCCAGTGCCTAGAACCATGCCTGGCACACAGCGGGCGCTTAGTGAGTGTCGAGTAAATACGGGAACGCACGCACGCAGGAATGGTGGGGTACTCGGGTTCTGTCTTGCCATCAAGGCCTCAGTCCCCAAGCACGAGGGCAGGACCCAGGCACGGAGGCAAACCTCCGAGAAGTTCAGGTCAAGTGGAGTCTACTAGCTTGACCCCCCGGGACCTGTCCCCGCTCTCCTGGCCACGGCTAGCCCAATCTTTGGGGGCCACTTCCTTCTCAGTCCTCTTGGAGTTCACGCCAGGGCCCATTCTCCAGGCGTACGGCTCGGCCTGGGCCGGTTGACTGGCTTGAGCCTGGAGAGGCGGGCGACCCCATCAGAGCCCCTGAGATACAAGGCGCCTCTTCTGGCACCCCGGCATCTTTTCCTCAGGACCTGAACCCCGGCAGCCTCCCTGCTGACCCGTGGAGCGTGAGAAAGAGGGCACCACGGAGGGCAGAGCTCAGGGGACAGGGACAGATGGGTCCCGATGCCACTCTTTGACGCCCAGATCCAGCCCCACCTGAAGCCAACCGCCTACGCACTTCCGGCCGAGAATAACTTCAGCGGGGCGCTTGGGCGGCTCAGTCGGGCAAGCTTCCGACTTCGGCTCAGGCCATGACGTGCGGCCCCACATTGGACTCGCCGCTGTCAGCGTGGAGCCTGCCTCAGATTCTCTGTCCTCTCTCTGCCCCTCCCCCCTCGGTCTCTCAAAAATACACATTAAGAAAATAGTCAAACTTATTGAAAAAAAAAAGAACAACTTCCCATCTTTTCAGTGGGTAAAGTGACTCCGGTTTCCTTCTCTAGCGTCCAAAGAGGGCCCTTCCCCATCCCCACGGCTGCCCACTCACCCAGGGCCGTGCCGTAGCCAGCAGTGGCCAGCGCACCGGTGTTACAGTGGGTCAGCACGGTCACCTTGCCGCCCCCGGGAGCTACCCGCTCCAGGAGGTGGCGGGCTCCTAGGTCGCCGATGCTCCGGTTGTCTTTGAGGTCTTTCTCCAGCATGTCCTCGGCACAGCGGATCACTCTGGGGCCGACAAGGGGTTCTCAGCACCGGCCGCCGGGCGTTGGGACCCGGGCCGGCCCTTCCTCCCTGCCCAACGCTGCTTGGGCAGAAGCCCCCCTGCTCAGAGCCCCTCCAGGCTGTGGGGCCCGCACTCTCCTGCCGCTGTCACCTGTCACACCGCTTGCTCACATAACACGTGTTTACCGAGTACGTCATGTGTGCTGGACAGCACAGCACAGAAATCTGTGCCCCCCCCCCACCTCCCCGGCCGGGGAGCTCACGCTAGGGTGGGGAAGGCAGGTGGTAAGCGGTTAATGATCGAGAAGGCGGCAGAGTGGGGACAGAGAGCAGGGGATGAGCTGTGGGGAAGGCAGAAACCTGAAACCTGATAGAGAGCAAGCTCTGTGGATACCTGGTCTGCAGAGATGGCGTGTGCAAAGGCCCTGAGACAGGAGTAAGCTTGCTAGGGTCAAGAAACACACAAAGTCATTACGCAGCTGCAAGAGAGGAGAGTGCAGAGACAAAAGGGCAGGAAAGTGATCAAGCCAGGAAGCAAAATTCCTCAAAAGCATAAACTAGCAGAATGCAGTAGCTCCAAAAGGGACCACGGAGGCAGATGGGGCTGGGCGTGTTCTGGGGAGGCTTGAGCGCAAGGACCTTGGTCCTGCTTGTGTGGCCTTGGACTGACATGCCGTGCCTCGGTTTTCTTACATGTAAAATGGGTCGCTGTGCGGAAAAAAGGAGTTATCGGTCTCCACATAGAGCAATGTTTGGCACAAGGTCCCCCTACCTCTCCCGGACCGCTTCCTCCGTGGCGTCCTCACGCTCGGCCTCCGAGGCTGCGGCGTCCACCAGGTGGCTGGCGGCGCGGGCCAGGTTGACGGCGGTGGGCCGAGCGGTGACCAGGAAGCTCAGCGCGTCGCGCACGAAAGCCACCAGGGCGGCGAGTCCCGGTCCCCCCGCGCCCGCCTGCAGCTCCACGGCGAGGCTGAGGCAGCCCACGAGCGCGATGGCTGGGGCGCCGCGCACCTGGAGGGGAGGGATCGGGGCGTCAGGCGGGGCCGCCCCCCGCCCCCGCCCCCGCCCCGTCCCCGTCGCTCCGCCGCGCGGCCCCACCTTCATGGCGCGGATCGCCTCCCAGGCCTGGCGCACCGAGCCCACCGCCTCGTAGCGGCTGCGCTGGGGCAGCAGTAGCTGGTCGAGGATCTCCAGCGAGCCCCGGGAGTAGCGGATCGCCTCCAAGGCCATGGTCCCACGACCTCGCGCACGCCGCTCC
Organism: Paguma larvata; assembly: GCA_030068075.1. NCBI lineage: Eukaryota > Metazoa > Chordata > Mammalia > Carnivora > Viverridae > Paguma > Paguma larvata. The sequence goes on along the minus strand of CM057842.1, from coordinate 9,450,897 downwards.
AGAAGCTCCGGGGTCCTCCCCGCGCACGCGCGCCGGGCTAGACCACAGGGAGGGGGCGGGGCCCGCACCTCCCACTTCGGAAGGAGGCGCGTGCGCACAGCAACCCCGCACGACCTGCAGTCCCGGTGGCCCGTCCCCCGCTACGCCGGGCCTAAGTTTGGGCAGTTAGCAGTTTGTGGGGCAACTCCTGGACCCCGGACCCTGTTGTTTACCGTTCGGCGGATCAGAGTTAAGGGCTCGCAGCACGATCCCCCAAATCATAGGTGGGCACCCTTAGGTGCCTGATTTCACCACCCACAGCGAACGCTGAAGGTGGTCTCAAATAAAGACCCGAATTGGGTATTTCAAAGACCAAGGTGCTCTTAACCGTTGCCCTGAAACCTTCCCTTCGCTGCAGGGAGCAAAGGCTGGTGGGCTGGGGACAGCCGCTGAGGCCACCGTGCCCCATGTCCTAACAGGCGAAATAGGAATCTGGCCAGAATCTCAGCACCAAGAGCACCGCGTGTGGGGTTCACAGCTGTATGCCCAGGGGATAGGTTCTGCCTGGGCGGTTCAAACCCTCCGGATTTGGATTGTTAAACATCTTTTTCCACCGTTTAAGGGAAGGCGGCAGGTTGAGTTTCTGGGTGGATGCCCTGCTGTTTCTGAGCGATTTTCTGTTCCCTTTACCAGTTCCCTTCGAAACGTGCGCATGGCAGGGAAGGGGGTGAGGGAGAGGGCTTTCTGATGACCTTCCCAAGGTATCCCTACAAGCTGGGGATAACAGAAACCCCGCCCTTGCACGCTCGGGGCCGGGCTGCTTCAGGCACTTCGTATGGTCCCAGCCCTGTGTGGCTCCTGCTGCCTGGTCCCCCTTCCACCTATCACACTCAGACTGTACTGCCTCCTCCAGGAAGTCCGCTCTGATTGCAGACCAACCTAAGCCACCACTCTGAAACCCTCATGCTGGGTGGGGATCACCACTGTGGCCACAGCAACACAGTGGTGCTGAGAGTCCTGCCAAGCTTAGCGGGCTGGTGGGGTGGGGGGTGGGGGGGTCGGCCCCCGGGCCCATCTAGCAACCCAAGGCAGGGACAAAGAATCGTGGCTTTAATGTTGGGATGTTGTCCCACAAGGCACAAACGCCCTCTCCAGGACCAAATAAATAACTCCACTGCGGCGGGAAGGCAAGTCTCAGGAGGGCGGGTGGGCCAGCAGGGCTGCAGTCCGGGAGGGGCCTCCTGGGTGGGTCGCGGCCTCTGCAGCAGGTCGGGTTCCCAGAACTGCTCACTCGCTCTCTGAGTCGGAGTAATCGGCCACCAGGGAGGAGCTGGGCGGGCACGCGTGCGGGGCGTCCTGGGAGGCGGCTGTCTCCCGAGAGGGGCCGGGTGGGGACTGGGGTCTGTCCTGCCGGTTCCCCTCCTGCCCCGGCGGCCCCCTGCTCTGGGTGGTCTCGGTGGTCTCCGGAGAGCAGTCTCGGGGGGATGCGGGCCCGTCCTGGCTACTCCCCGCCGGTCCCCGCGGCTCCCCAGGCCTGGGGCTCTCTGCCGCGAGCTGGGGGCTCTCCGAGACCTCTCGGGACCGCCGCACGATGCCCAGGTCCCCCACGGTGATGGGGGAGCTGACGGGCGCGCATCTGCGGTTCTGGGCCAGCTTCTTCAGGACGCTGCCGGCTTTGCTGCCGCCGCCGGAGCCGGGGCCCGGGGCCGCGGGGAACCAGGAGCGGCTGATGATCTCCGTCCGCTTGAGTTTCTGCTTGTCCTCGTAGGCTGGGGGTTGGGAGGGAGGAGAGGGAAGGAGGTCCACGGCCGCCCGCTCATGGCCCGGGCCCCCCCCCGCCCCCCATCTCTGCCCACCCGGTGCCCCTGGCCCACTGCCCCCCCCCCACCACGCACAGTCCAGGGTGTGGAACTTGAGCAGGGCGGCCAGCCTGCGGTCATCCTCCGTCTCGGGCACCAGCGGGATGGCCAGGCTCGCCTTAGCCTGCAGCGCCTGGTCCCGCTCCTCCTCCTCCTGCAGGGCTTTTTTCTTTTCCTGTGTGGTGGGGGACGGGGGGGGGTCAGGGGGGGGAAACGGGCGAAGCGGCTGTCAGAGACCTGCCTCCTCCCTGCCCCCGCTGACCTGGGGTCGGTCACGTTGCTCGGTTCCCTCCTCCCCGAGCTCATCCGAGGCAAGGGCCTCACACGGTGCGGGGGACAGGGAAGTCGCCCAGCAAGCGGGCCCCGAGAGCAAGCATGGAGCGAGGGCTGTGGCCCCGGGGACGGGAGCCGGGGTTTGCACCCGTACCCTTGGCGCCTCTGCGCCCAAGTGCAGGCGTCCCGCCCGGGCGTTCGTGCACCGAGCACGCACGACCACGCTCCATTGTAAGTTTCACTGTCGGTGACTTTCCCTTTTTAAGCGCTTTTTCCCACAGGGGGCCGAGGGGGGATTCTGGCAATTACGCGGGCGTGGGCTGCGGACCTCGGGCCTCTGTTTTGGGATGGCTGAGTGGACCCGTGAGGTGTGTCTGCTGAAGGCCAAGCTGCGGCGCCCCAGAAGGGACCACCTGGTTAATAACAGCTGCTGGGCTAGGGGCTTCCTGGGGGCGCCCTGATGTAGGGACGTGTCAGACGGGGAAACCGAGGCTCGGAGGGCTGAAGGACCGCCTGTAGCTGGGATGCGGTGGGGCAAGGGCCGCACCTGCACTCTGCCCGCTCCGATGCCGGTGACCCCCGCCCCCTCGCGGTCCCGACCCCGGGCAGGAGCCCCCCTCACCCGGAACCTTTTCCGCAGCATGCTGTTGAGAGCGAAGTCGTCCTTCCAGGCGCTCTGGGCCTCCTGGATGTGGCTCAGCGTGGGGAGCGCCTTCCTGAGCGTGCTCCGGTCGGCCTCGCCGTGCTCCAGGCGGAACATGGCGTCCGTCTCCAGCTTCTGCTTCTTCTCGTGTTCTGCGAGGGCGAGAATGCGGCAGGGCCTCCGGGCTCCGGCTCGGGCTCCGGGCTGGCCTCGGGTTCCCCCCGCCCACCTCACCGCGTGCTCACCTGTCGTCAGCACCTGCTCGTTGTCCTCCATGTCCCAGCGCTCCTCCTTGCGCTGGGCGCCACTCACAATCACGTAGTCGCAGTTGGCGGGGTCCGTCTGCATCTCGATGTAGTTGACACATAGGTGGCATTTCATCCGGAACCTGGGTGGGCAGGGGGTGGAAGTCAGGATGCCGCGGCGGCCCCGGCCACCCCTCACCCCTTGCCCGCTTCCTTCCATCTGTGGGCAGCAGTCAGTGTTCGCCAAGCATCTACTGCCCGCCGGGCTCCGTCTCTGGGGCTGGGGGTGAGACAGATGGAGTCCCGTCACCCCAGAACCGGCCTTCTGTCTGGAGTCTGTTCATTTGTTCGTTCAACAAACCCTCCCGAGCGAGGCTGCTCTGCGGCAGGCTTGGCAGCAGCTGCTGAGGACACAGCGGTCAAGGGCGCCAACCCGCTCCCAGAGGGGCAGACATCCCAGCAGGGGTCGCGCTTGCGGCAAACGCACAAGCAGCCGGTGCAGGGGGGTGAGCGCTGCTTTGGAAAAGGCCTCTCTGAGAGGTGGAGGCGGAGCGGAAACCCAAGGAAGGAGAGGGAGCCTTGCAGATATCTGAGGAAGAGCGTTACAGGCTGAGAGCATCAGGGTGGGGGCCTTCCTGGGGTGTGTGAGGGAACTCAGGGGGCGAGTGGAAGGAGCTGAGGATGCAGAGGGGATCGGGCAGAACGTGCAAGTCCTTGTGGGCTATGGGGAAGACTCAGGCTCTTTTTAGTCTGAGGAAGGTGGAAGCCACGGAGGGTTCTAGGCAGAGGGATGTGCCCTCACTGCCAGACCAGGACGGTTTCCAGGAAAGGACCGCAGCGAATGGCCACTGGGGAATGGCTGCCCTCCTACAGACTCCGTGGTAGCCCCCTCACCCTGCGGCCACCCGACGTGTCTCTGAGCCACCCGCCAGGACGCCCCTACCTGTAGATGGGTGTTGTGTAGTAATTGCCAACCTTCTTCTTTTCTGCATTGTAACGAACACCTGGGGAGAGAGGGAGAGAACAGAGGCCCAGGTTCAGGCCTGGGGCGGGGGGCGGCGGGCAGACAGGGATGGTATTCCGTGTACCCGCAGGGGAGACACCTCTGGAGAGCCTTGAAGTTCAAGGTGGGAAAGAGCTGTGCCCAGGCCACGTGACAGGTGCTCAAGCCACAGGGGAGGGGGGTGGCGGCGGCAGGGTCCAGGTTCAAATACTGACTTCGCCACATCGCGGCTACGCGACCGGAGGCCGGCTGCTCAGGTTCCCCACAGACTCAATAGGGATGACCGCACGTTTCCACAGGGCGCCGTGTGGGGACGACTGGAGCTGACAACGCACACGGGCCACTGAGCACGGGGTCCCGCACGTGGCGAGTGTTCGAGGAGGGCTGGCTTTCACCATTAATGTCTGTGATTTGTGGTTTTTCACCGATTAGATGATTTGTATTCTTCATCAGTTTAATCTTGCTTATTGGGTGAAAAAAGCTTTAAACTACAAAAACACAGTTTGGGCTGGCGGGTGGTGTGGCCCGAGTTTCCCTTTCCTGGTGGCTGCATCGGGTCATGGCCCTGAGGGTGACCCACCTTTGGTGTCAGGCTGCATCCTGCTTTCTGTCCCCAGAGCACCTGGTGCCTTCGGGGCAGATGCCTCTGGCTGGGTCTGATCAGGGGGACCTACTGGGTGGGGAGGAGTCCCTCGTCTCCTCAGCCCCTCCTTCCTGCTCTTCTGTGGCCCCTGTGACAGCGGCCGGTCCCTACTGCCAAGAGCCACCACTCCTGTTTCCAGAACGAGCTGCTGCCCCGGGCCAGGCACCGCGTGAAGAGCTGAGAGTCCCTGTATCAGAGGAGGGCATGGAGGCCACGTGCCCGAGATCTCGGAGCTGCCCAGTGGGGCCGTCTGTCTGTCTGTCCATCTGTGGCACAGACAGGGGTCCAAACATTCAAGGTCACAGCACAGGCAACAGCGGTTTGAGTTTTGAGCCCTTGCCTGTGCTCCGCGCCGCGGGTTATGCACTTGGCCTGCCGCACAGGCGGGCGCGCCTACCACCTGAGCTTTATGCGTGGGTAAACTGAGGCACACGGAGACTAAGTCACTTGCTGACGTTCAGCCGGCTAGGAAGTGGTGAAGCCGGGCCTCCTAACTGCTCTGCGACAGGGCGCCCACAACCCACCAGTCCCTCCGCTGCCTGTTTCCTGTCCGGAGCCTGATCAGGGGCCCCTGGTGGAGACTTCTCTCACGGAGGCGGGGCTGGACGGTCGGGGGGGCGGGGCGCGGAGCAGGGGGCGGGGCTGGACGGCGGGGGCGGGGCGCGGAGCGGGAGGGCGGCGCTCACCCATGCCGATGTGGTTCTTGCAGCCGTCGCACCAGATGTTATAGGGCATCTCAAACCTACACGAACAGAGAAGGGCTCGTCGGCGCCGTGCGCTCGGGCTCTCCCCGGGTCTGCGGAGCCCGCGCTGCCGCGGCCACACTGCGGAGGGCGCTCGCGAGGAGGATCGAGAGCGGCCGGCCCTGTGCTATTGCCCTCCCGCTGGCTCACCCAGCGCGGGGGAGTCTCCGCAAACTGTTAAGTACCGAATACCGGGGTGAAGGAAGGACACTGTACACATGAGCGGAGGGCTCAGCAAACACTGAGGGCTCAGCAAACACAGCAGCTGGGGCCTAGAGGTGCGGCGGGGGAGTGGGAGGGTGTTTTGAGGTGACCTTCAGCTCTGGGCCTCCTGAGGCCACTGCTGGGACTTGGATCTTGATTCTTTTTCCACAGACATTCTGACCTCTCATGACTTTGTCACTGGATCCTCTGCCCAGGCCCGTGTTGGACCCGGGAGACTGAGGTCAGAGTCCACGAAGCAGACAAGGGCTCGTCCTTCGGAGGCAGCACAGGTGGCTTCTGCTACTTGTCCTGGGTGACCCGCGAGGGCGTGGGCCAGAAACAAAAGGAGAGCCCCGTGGGAAGGGCCACTGTCCTGGCTCAGGGGGCGGTCACGGCTGTGATTCTTTCTCCTCCCCATAGCCATGCCCTCTGCAGCCTGTCCAGAGGTGCCCCTCCCCCTGCAACACGACTCCCTCGGGGCCATCGATGAGACAGAAGTGATAGTCTGCCAGCTCGGGGTCGTGGCCTCAAGACTCCGTGCGTGCCTCTGCTCACTCTCTTCTGGAACCTGAGTGCTAGCCAACTGGGGGACACGTGGAGCGGAGCCCGGTGGTGCCAGCCCGGGCCATGCCGGACCAGCGAGTCCCCCAGGCAGGCGAGACAGCCCAGCCCAGGTCAGCCGAGCCCAAGTAAGGCCAGCAGTGACATCTGGCCGAGCCGCAGAACTGGGAGCAACACATGATACCTGTTTATTGTTTTGTTATACGGCAACAGCTGACTGATACAGGGACTTTCTGCTTTACAGAATTAAGGCCCTGCAAACGGGGCAAAATCAGGGGCGCTGAATTCTCCCAGAGGCTGATGCCGGGAGGCACAAATCTGGGGGGTCCTCAGGTGATGCCGGGGTCTTACCTGATGATGAGGATGCCTTGTGACAGCTTCCGAGCCCGCTCCCGTAGCGGGTGGCTGTTGTGGTATCGGTTGAGAGAGCCATGCTGCACAGAGAGGACACGGGAGCAGATTAGCACAGCGACGCTGTCTCTCGCGGGCCGAGAGAGGCCTCTCTCTTACGTCCTGTGGGCCGTGTTAAGGGCAGACCGCGAGGCACTAGGGCCTTGGTGGAGCAAGTGGGGTTGGAATCAGGAACACATGAGTCCGAATCTTTGCTCGTCCGTTCAGGGGCTGAAGGAGCCGCATGGCCCTGGGGCGTGACCTCCCACTTTGCTTCCTGAGCCTCTGTTTCCTCTATTTGTCAACGGGGGACAATGACCGTGACCCCCTCTGGTGCTGGGGGAAGGTCAGGTGAGAGATCGGTACTGGCTGGTGTGCACTGGGTACTTGGTGTGCGTCGTCTCTCTTTGTTTTTTTTTAAGATGACTTTAAGGTTTCATTCATTTATTATTTTTAAAAATTATTTTTCCTAGTGTTCATTTTTGAGGCGGGTGGGGAGGAGCAGAGAGAGAGGGAGACACAGAATCCGAAGCAGGCTCTGGGCTCTGAGCTGTTAGCACAGAGCCCGACGCGGGGCTCGAACTCACAAACTGCGAGATCAGGACCTGAGCCGAAGTCGGAGGCTCAACCGACTCAGCCCCCCAGGGCCCCCAGGATTTTATTTTTAAGTACTCTCTATACCCACCCTGGGGCTCGAACTTACAACCCCAAGATCAAGAGTCACAGCTCTACCCGACTGAGCCAGCCAGGCGCCCTATGTCTTCCTGTTCTAACTCCCTCAAGGGATCCTACGACGTTGGGCCGTTTTCTATTTTCCCCTTTTGACACGTGGGGAAACTGTGGCACGGAGAGGCTGGTCGTGTGCCCGGGACCACGAGGCCGGGAGGCGCCGACTCGTTCAGCAGGCCCTTACTGAGCACCCACAGTGTGGGCCACGGCCGGCCCTGAACGGGACGGATGAACGGTGAGCACCGCTGCCCTCAGGTGGACATTCCGGAGGCGGACGCGGAACGACATCCAAATGACGGGATACGCACCACGCATCGCGGAGTTCTAAAGGCTACGGCGAGAAACAAAGCCCTAGGTGACGCCGCAGAGAGCGAGATGGCGTGGGGAGAGGCCAGAGGAAGGGAAGGAGCCTGTGGTCAGAAGAAGAGATTCCGGGCAGACGGAACCAGGGGGAAGCCAGAGGAGCCGGCGCCCGGAGGGCACAGGGGGTGTGTGTGCCAGGCCTCACCCTGACCTTCGCTGGAAGTGGGCCCCGCTGGGCCCAGTGTCAAAGGTCACTGACCGCACAGCCGTATTTACCGCTGGGAATAATGACTGTCCTGAGGGGCGCCCGGGTGGCTCAGTCGGTTAAGCGTCCGACTTCGGCTCAGGTCACAATCTCGCGGTTCCTGGGTTTGGGCCCCGCATCGAGCTCGCTGCCATCAACCTGTCAGCGCGGAGCCCTAGAGCCTGCTTCCGACTCCATGTTTCCCCTGCTCTCAGCCCCCCCCACTCGCGTTGTGTCTCTGTCTCTCAAATATAAATAAACGTTAAAAAAAAAAAAAGACTGTCTTGAGACTCCTGTGACAAGTGCAAAGCGGCAAGGCAGGGATGCCTCAGAGGCCGCCCGCGCTCCGCAGCCGGGGCCCTGACTTCAGGAGGGGAAGCCGTGCTGCGTGGCCCCTGCTCCGTGGAGCCTCTGCGCTGTCGCGGACACGGGGAAGGGAGCGCGGCCTTACCTTTTCGGGATTGAAATCCGGAGGGTAATACTTGTTTACGCCTTTCCTTTCGCCCTGGGAAGCAGAAGAGAGGTGTGACTCGGGGAGGGCCCTGCAGGAGGCCTGGGCGGGCAGCCCTCGGACGGGGAGGGGATGCGGGGCACCGGGTCCTGGTGACTGCTGCGACTTGGGGGCTGGCGAGGCACCGTCGTCCCAGCGGAGACCGCCGCGAGCATCGGACTCTGCTAAAGCAACGGCTTCCGGGGTTTTGGGGACCGTGACTGGCAGCAAGACGCGTTTAACCCTAACACGGCGCATCCACGCACGTGGTACAGCCGGAGCACGGCCCAGGTTTCGGGACGGAACGCCCACCCGGCCGCGAGGGTCTCGCTTTCTAAATGCTGGCAGCTGCCCAAGAAACCGACCCGATGACCCGCGGCAGGACTGGGTCCCCCGCTTGGCCGAACCTTACGTGCCCCTGAGGAGTTTCTAAAATCCCGATGCCTGGGCCCCGCCCCCCCGGGCCCCCGGGCCTTTAAAAAGCTGGAAACAGGTGTTGGAACAAATCCTTGTACACGCAGGCTCCTCGCAGCCCGGGTCCCGACAGCCGAACGGGAAAAACAACCGGGACGTTCTTCAGTGGATGAAGGGGGACCCGCCACGGGCAGATCCCGACGGTGGAATATTATTCGGCCACAACAAGGAATGAAGTTCGGACTCCTGCTATGACGTGGATGCACCTCCAACACATTCGGTTGGGGGAAAGAAGCCAAGCAAAAGGCACGAATCGTATGATTCCACTTATACGAAATGTCCCCAACAGGAAAGCCCATGTGGACAGGAAGCAGACTGGTCGCTGCTGGGGACAGGAAGGGACTGCTCCTGGGGATAGCGTTTCCTTTTTGGGGAGACGGAAATGCTTTGGAAACAGACAGCGGTAGGGGTTGCCCAACACTATGAAAATACTAAACGCCACAAAATCGTACGCTCTGAAATGGTCAATTTCATGTTATTTGAATTTCACCTCCTTAAAAAAAATTTTTTTTTCCTTTTAATTTTAAAAAAAGAAAAAGAAGAAAAGAATAAGCTCCCTGGGTGATTCTAGCGCGTGGCCAATGAGAACCACCGCGCCAAAGAGACGTGATCCAGAGTCTGGAAACACCGCCTACAGCTGGGGGAGGGGAGGGGGAGGGGGAGGGGGAGGGGGAGGGCTGCCTCCGGGCACGGCAAAGACCAGCTGAAAAGCCCGCGGTGAGCACAAGGCTGTCTACTCACCATCTTGCGGGCTGCCTACTGGTCCTCGCCCTCGCCGATCTGAAGAGATGACGAGACACGGACTGCGCGCCGTCGACCCCCTGCCCAGTCCTGCCCTCCCGGGGAGCCTGGAGGAGGGTCCACGGCTTCCCTGCAAAGGGCTGTGTGTGGTGGCCGCGGCTCAGACGACCCTCCGAAGAGCGATGTCTGTCTCTGTAGAGAGAGAGTGTCCCGTTCACTCTCCGGCCAACACGTGTTTCGCATCTGGCGCTTCTCATCCTGCCGCGGCCCCCAGGACGGCTCACCTGGACCGCTGCGGCGGCCTCCTCCCTGGTCTCCTGGCCCTGCCCTTGACCGCCAGGCTCTGTGTCCCCCACGGGGACCAGAACGATGTCTTAGGACAGAAACCTGAACATCCTTCTGCTTCGACCCCTCCGGTGGTTCCCTTTGGTTTGAGAATTCGAGTCGCCCTCCTCCCCGCAGCCTCCGGGGGGGCCCCTGCCTGCCTCTCCAGGGCCGCCTCTCACCCCTCTCCCTCTCCCTCCCTCTGTGCCAGTCGCGCCAGCTTCCTGGCTGCCGGCAAAGGCTCAGCAGGGGCAGGCCGAGCGCCTTGACTGCTCACCCACCTGTTGTCACGGGTCTCAGCACGAGCCCCATCTCTGTCAGAGGCCTCATCTGACCCCGTGATCGAAAGTCACTTCCTCCCTGTGTTCCCGTCACACCACCCGTGTCGATTTCCTTGTCTACAGCCCGTCTCCTCCACCAGGCCACTCTGTGCTGTACCCCCGGCACCGGGGACAGTACGCAGCCCCCGAGAAATGCCGACTGCGTGAAGCACTCAGCACTGATTCGAGGTCCCTAAGAGTTCGTGCAGGTGACACAGGTATCAAACCCAAGGCCTTTTTTTTTTTTTTGTTAATGTTTATTCATTTATTCTGAGAGAAGGAGAAGCAGAGAGAGGGTGGGGGGAGAGCATCCCTAGCAGGCTCCACGCTGTCGGCGCGGAGCCCAATGTGGGGCTCGATCCCACGGACCCTGAGATCATGACCTGAGCCGAAATCAAGAGTCGGAAGCTCAAGTGACCGAGCCACCCACGCGCCCCTTAAACGCAAGGCTCCTTAAAACAGGGGGCGGGGGACGGCCCTCCTCCTGTATGTTTGGAAGTGAGATGTTTGGGTCAAACAAAAGGCAGTTCTGCTGGACGCCAAAGACAGACGCTCTGAGGGACGGAAGCGTCTTCTAGAATGGGGGTGGGCCAGCTTTCTCTATGAAGGACCAGATAGGAAGTATGTCTGGCTTTGCAGACCGAAGGGTCTTTGTCCCAATGACTCAACTCTGCCATCATAGCTACTAAAGCCGCTGCAGACAGGATGTAAATGGGTGTGACTGCATTTCAAAACTTTATTTATGGACACTGAAATCTTAATCTCACATGGTTGTCACTGATCACAAAATATCATACTTCTCTTGATTCTTTCCCAACCATTTATGACGTTAAAACCATTTACGGGGCGCCTGGGTGGCTCAGTCGGTTAAGCGTCCAACTTCGGCTCAGGTCGCGATCTCGGGGTTCATGGGTTCGAGCCCCGCGTCGGGCTCTGCGCTGAGAGCTCGGAGCCTGGAGCCTGCTTCGGATTCTGTGTCTCCCTCTCTCTCTGCCCCTCCCCCGCTCGCACTCTGTGTCTGTCTCTCTCAAAACTAAATAAACATTAAAAAAATGTAAAAATAAGCATTCTCAGCTGGTGGGCGATGCTCTCGCTAACAGCTTCCGTGTGCCAGGCGCCGCCCCGGGTCTCACGTCGAGGCCTCATTTATTCGGTATCACGTTACTATTATCCCTAGGTGATGAATACAGGACACGGGCGGTTTAAGTAAACTGCCCAGGGTCAGAGGCAAAGCTGGGGTGCAAAGCTCCACGGAAACTGTCCTCCATGACCTTGAGCACCTCGTCACCTCGGATCCTCCATGTGTAAAGTGTGTCCCTGGACCGGATTTTCCCAAGGTCGCTCCCAACCTAAAAAACGCTAAGTGCGCCCCCAGGCTTTGGGGTACAGTTCCCTGGGCCTGCATCCCAGCTCCTCTCCTCACTAACTGGGCGACTTCAGCCAGTGTCCGAGCTTCCTTGAACTTCTATTTCCTCATCTGTAAAGAGTACATGATGGTGACAGGCCGGACCTTCTGGGGCTGCTGTGAATGAATGAATGAATGAAGACACTGGAAGGGTTTGCAAGGGACCCCGTTTACAGGAGCTGGGGCTCGTACTGTGCTTTTGCCACCCCAGGGAGTGGGTGTTATAGGATGGATGTATAGAAATTTCTAATCGTTGGTGTCAGGAGTAATTATAAACCCCACTGGCTGAGGGCAGAGCGCTTGGGCTTGGATACCGATTCTGCTGCTGGCTCGCGGTTTTGACTTTTGGTAAAGCCTTCCTGTCTGAACCTCAGTTTTCTCATCTGTAAAAGAGGGTTTATAAAAGCACCAACCTGATAAGGTTGCTGTCAAGGCTCAGTGAGGTGAGGACTTAGCACCGCGCCTGATGCAGTTAAATGCTGGCACCTTTGATTACTTCTCATGCCAAACCTTCTTCTGAGCATCTAAATCTTCCCCGTAACTCAGCGAGGCAGGGGCTCACTGGTCCCAGCTTTCAGGTAAGAAAACCCAAGGGCCCTTCAGGCATACAATTGCCTGGGGTCGGGACTAAGGTCGCGGCCGGGGATGTCGGTCGGGGGTCGCGGCTGAGACCCGAGACGGCTCCAGACATTGCGCCCACAACCGCAGAGCCCCGCGGCCCCCAGCCCCGCGGCCCCGTCGAACGGCTCCGAGGCCGGGCGAAACAACGACCAGACCCCCCCGGCCCGCAGCGGGCCTGGCCGCCCCTCCGCCGGCCTGTACTTACCTGCCCTCCTCCTGACGTCACGCCGTGCCAGCGCCCGGAAGTGAGTCCCCTAGCGCGCAAGGGGGCGTGGCGCACTCCCTGCGTAACGCAGACGCCGGCGCGAGGCGGGGCGAAGCGGCCGCGCCGCCCTGATTTGATTGGCCGAGTGCCAAACGGAGTGGCCCAATCCGGGCTTTCCCTTCCCAGAGCGCGACGTCACGAAGCTCCCCAGGCCCCACCCACTCCGCCTGGCCCAATCCGAGGCCCGCTTTCCTGGGGGCGCTGTCTGGTTAGAGGCAGCGGCCGGGCGAGGGCTGGCCAACGGCAGTCCGCGGGCGGAATCGAACCCGCTCCCTGCTTTTGAAGGGCCAGCGATCTAAGAACGATTTTTCCCTTTTTAAATGGTTGTGGAAAAAAAAATAATTTCCTTTTATGAACTGTGACGGTACTATGACGTTCAAAATAATATGAAGTGCCCATAAATAAAATATTATTGGAAGACATCCACGCCCGTTCATTTACGCACTTGTCCGAGGCTGCTTTCCCACCGCAAGAGCAGAGTTGAATGGTCGCAACAGAGTGTGTGACCCGCACGGCCTAAAACATTTTACTATCTTTGCAGGAGTGGGCCAGCCCTTGTCTCGAGTCTTCAGACCAGCCTGAATGTACCTTCCGCACAGGGGAGTGGCTTTTGAGTTTACTTTTACGCCCCTGCGGGGCCCAGCAGAATCTGTTTCTTTGTTTGGTCACTCAACAGCCCTCTTTATTTGGGTGCCTACTGTAGGAGGTTCAGAGAGCAAACGACACACCCCTTCCTCTGAGGAGGCAGGCGCTTCGACTGGTAATTTATTCAGGACAGTGTGAGAAATGATGATAGTACTAACAGTCCGTTATTCAATGCCAAGCCCTGTTCTTTTTTCTTTTTTTAAAGGACAATTTTTAATCTTTTTTTTAAATGTTTATTTATTTTTGAGAGAGAGAGAGAGAGGCAGACAGAGCATGAGCAGGGGAGGGGCACAGACAGAGAGGGAGACACAGAATCTGAAACAGGCTCCAGGCTCTGAGCTGTCAGTATAGAGCCCGACGCCGGGCTCAAAGTCGGAAGGGTGAGATCATGACCTGAGCCGAAGTCGGACGCCCAACCAACTGAGCCACCCAGGCGCCCCCCAAGCCCTGTTCTAAAGCCTGCACAAGTCAGTTCTCACGTGACCATGGTGCTTCATACTGAGTGCCCATAACTCACCAGGCATCATTCACTGGTGCTCACCACTCACTTACATGTATCGTCTCAGGGAATGGGAACGCTGCTCCGAGGACATGGATACGCCATCATTCCCGTTTTGCAGATGAGGGGACAGGCCCAGACGGGTTGAGTAACTGGCCCAAAGTCACACAGCGGGTGGGAGGTGGAAGATTTGATCTCATTCTGCTGATGCTAAGCCTTGTTCCTTTGACTCCTGAGCTATGCTGTTTCGGATTGTACGCCTTACGCCTAAGGGCTACAGGAATTCGGAGGAATCTTTAAGGAGGGTGGAGTGTTTGGGAGCGGGCAGGAGGGAGGCAAGATCCCCAGGAGGGGTGACTCCTGAGCTGGATGAAAAGGACAGAGGCAGAAGAAGAGGGGACAGGGCAGAGCAGTGCTCACGGATCCTGATGGACTGTGCAACCGCAGGCAACCCTAGTCTTGCTTACCACGGCCGGAGTTTGCTCGGATCCTAGTCCTATCCCTGACTGAAGACAGAGAGCAATGGAAAAAAACCACACAATGCCACTTGTAATATTTAGAGGAGGGGAGGGATGAGAATCCTTGGCTTTCAAGGGACTTATGGAGCCTCTCTTATCACTGACACGTAAGGCAGGTGATGGGACCCAGACAGCAGCCTGAGATATGAAGAGACTGTTCTACAAAGATGTCAAATGCGGGCCATTTCCTGTGGGGCCAAGGGGACCGACTTAGGGAGAGAGGGTAATTAGCCAGTCTGGGCAGGGTGACAGGGAGGGACCTGAATTCTAGCTCTGGGAACCCAGAGTGGAGTATCCTGGCTCCGTCCGGGAGAAATAATGCAATAAATGGTCACAAATATACTTGTAAAGCATCTTGAGGAAGAAAAGAGAACGCAGCGCGCTGGGAAGGGCATTCCCGCGTCAGAGTGCAGCTTTTGGGCACACGGAGCAGGCGCTAAGCATCAGGAAGTTCTGGACATAAAGCTGAGACCTGTTTCCCTGCAATTGGCATCCGCAGGCCGGACTCCTAACATCAAGGGCCTGGGGCATGTCGTTAACTTCCGTGTGGCTCAGTTTCATTACCCAAAGAGAGAGACGATGAGCAATACTTGGTTGGAGAGGTTTCATGGGAGAATGTTGAGAAGGCACGTAGCGTGATGCCTGGTCCTGTGTCTAGACTCCCAGGATGCTGAATGGGAAGTCTTTGCCTCAGCAAATAGGTTCCTCCCTATCTCACTGTGTAAATTAACCGACATCGGGGCACCTGGGCGGCTCGGTCAGCGAAGCGTCCAACCTCGGCTCAGGTCATGATCTCACGGCTCGTGGGTTCGAGCCCCGTGTCGGGCTCTGTCGGGCTCCAGCTCGGGGCCTGGAGCCTGCTTGGGATTCTGCGTCTCCCTCTCTCTCTGCCCCTCCCCTGCCCATGCTCTGTGTTTCTTTGTCTCTCAAAAAATAAAATTAAAAAAAAAAAATGAATCGATGTTTCTCAAAGCTGAAATGAGAAGACCAGTACTTTTAACTGTCGACCTTCTGCATTGAGGGCACCTCAGGGTTGAGTCGCTGCCTCGACTCGTACACGTGGTCCATGGGAGGAATGGACTCAGAGAAAAGAACTGTATCCAGGCTGCCATCTTTAAGGCATGGTTAGGATGAACTAAAATCTTTGGTTTTTAAACTTCTGAAAAGTGTATTTATTTATTTTGAGAGGGAGACGGGGGGGGGGGGAAGGGCAGAGAGAGAGGGAGAAAGTAGGGGGCAAAGAGAGAGGGAGAGAGGGGGGAGGGGCAGAGAGAGAGGGAGGGGAGGGGCAGAGAGAGGGGGGAGGGGCAGAGAGACAGGGAGAGAGAGAATCCCAAGCAGGCTCCGCACCGTCAGACGCGGGGCTCGATCCCACCAACCATGAGATCACGATCCAAGCAGAAATCAAGAGTCAGACTTAACCGATGGAACCACCCAGGTGCCCCACTAAAATCCTTTGAAAACATTTGGGAGCTAGGTTTGATACAACCGTTATGTGCAGACAAATGACACACGAAAGGAGTCGGAGTGGAGGTCCCCCTACCCGGATCACCTCCTGGGCCAAATTCAGATTTTTACTACAGACGGCTCGTCTCCTTAAGAAGTGGTGGTCCAAAAGAAAGGAATATTATTGACAATTTTTTTCTTGTTTATTTATTTTGAGAGAGAGTGTGAATGGGTGAGGGACAGAGAGAGAGAAAGACAGAGAGAGAGAATCTCAGGCAGGCTCTGCGATGGCAGGGCAGAGCCCGATGCGGGGCTCGGTCTCACGAACCGGGAAATCATGACCTGAGCCGAAATCCGGAGTCAGACGCTAAATTGACTGAGCCACCCGGGCGCCCTGACCATTGAAAACTTCTTCAAAAGAAGTCTGCTCCTTTGCGGCTTGTGTGATGGATTCTAATAAAAAACCATGAAGAGGCTAAGTAAGAAACACAACTCCTCAGACCCCTTGGGACAGAAAGTCTGCTTGTGAAGTTCCACTTCCAAATGATGTTTCTTCATTGTGTCCGCCTGCTCTGATCGGAATCGCCTGCCTTAAGGCGATGTTTCCAAACAGCAAACCACAAGCCTAAGGAACAAGCTTCTGGGGTAAGTCCCAGTGTAACATGGGGGGGGGGTGGGGTGCAGGAACCGGGTTTAGGGACCACAGGACTGCCCCCACCCCCACCCCATGTAATAAATCCCTTCTCCCGACACCAGCAGTGTCATGTAAATATCACCCTCCAGAGAGCTGCTGGGCACAGACCCGGTGAGGGCGGAGATGCGTTGTCCAAGGAGAGTGCTGGGGAGGGCAACAGACAGAAGAAGGCGTGAAATGAGGCAAAGGGGCTTAAAGAGAGAGAGATACTTTCTAGAACATAATCTCGAATCTCAAGCAAAATGTTTAGATCGCCTTTATTCGTTACTTACCGAAATATGCCAGGTACGCCTTGTTCATTCTCTAGCTGGACGGTATTTACTGGGCGTTACTAGGTCTTTGACAACGAGCTAAGCCTTGGGGATGTAGCGAGACCCGAAGCCGGCTTTCTTTTTTTTTTTCCTCTTGAGCCTACATTCTAGTGGGTTCGGGTTGGGTTGTCCTGGGCAGACCGCTCTCTGTGGACGGGATCTCAATTCCTTATTTCCAGTTCCTGTTCTCTGACGCGAGGACAGACCACCTTCTGACCCGGGACCCAACCTGGCAGTCCGTGGGAGGGCAGGCGGGCCCCGCAGGGAACGAAGGGAAGGGGTGATCCGTGGCTTTCTGTCTGAACGCCAGCGAGGTCGGAACAACTTCCTGGAGGCGAGGGTCATCCCTGTAATTTAGCGCCGCATCGGGGAGCGTTTTAAAAGGCCGGTTTTTAATTTCATTTTATTTTCCCTTACGCGAAGCATCAGGGTGTCTCGTGCTTAAACACCGTAATTTGCCGCAAACGAGGCCCTGCCACTGCTGTGCGAAGCGCCACCATAATTTTCTTGTTAGAGTCAGGGATAATAATGAATTTGTCTGAGTGGTAACAACAGCCCGGAAAAACTGACTCTGAACGATGCGTCTCAGGGACCGGGGCCGGGAGGCTGAGAGAAGTAACAAAAGACAGTTGGATATGAACTTCCGAGTCCCCTGGATTCATTAAAGCCACCCCGGGAGGGAGGCGGGTGGCTTTAATAACTCCAAGGGGCAGGGCGAGGGGGGAGAGGGATCTTGTCAGAATCGGATCATTTCCAGGTCCTTAGAACTCATCCAGGGGGCGCCTGGGGGGCTCAGGCGGTTAAACGTTGCACTTCAGCTCAGGCCACGATCTCGCGGTTTGTGGGTTCGAGCCCCGCGCCAGGCTCTGTGCTGACAGCTCAGAGCCTGGAGGCTGCTTCGGATTCTGTGTCTCCCTCTCTCTCTCTGCCCCTCCCCGCTTCTGCTGTCTGTTTCTCTCTCAAAAATAAATAAACGCTAAAGAAAAAAGAGAGAGAGATCATGTCAGTATCTTCATCTGACAGAGGGGGAGAGTGAGGCCAGGGAAGTTGAGGGATGCAGCCATAGAGCCTGGGAGCACAGAAACGGGGACAGACCCCAGGTTTCCTGATTCTTGGCCAACGCTCGGTCCGCTCGGTCCACTCGGTTGAACTGTCCATGACTATCATCTCTTATTTCATAAACTGCAAATGGACAGCTCGTTTCCAGAAACTCTATTTGAAGAATCTCCGTTTCATTAGACAGAGAAATAATATAGCATTATACTTTGGAGCACAGAACAACAGTAAAGGAACTTAATTTTTTAAAATTTTATTTGAGAGAGAGAGAGAGAGTATGATCAGGGGAGGGGGCAGAGGAGAGAGAGAATCCCAAGCGGTCTCTACGTTCGGCTTGGAGCCCGATGTGGGGCTCGATCCTGCGACCCTGGGATCATGACCTGAGCTGAAATCAAGGGTCGGCCGCCCAGCTGACTGAGCCACCCAGGCGCCCCGGTAAAAGAATTTAAAATCTATTTCGTGAGAACCAACAAATATATCTGCTTTTAATTTTTGGCTCTGGGCAGTGGTTCGCAACTGGGGTCTTGCCTCCCGGGAGACATCTGGCCGTGTCTGGCTATACTTTTGGTTGTGACACCTGGAGAGCTGTAGTGGTCATGGCATCTAGTGAGTAGAGGCCGGATGTGTGGCTAAACAGGAACAGCTTGCAGTGCATTGGGACCCCCCCCCCTCAAAGAATGATCTGGCCCCAAGCGACGCTCCCGTGCTGTTGAAAACCTCCGCGGTAGAGGCACAAAACCCAAAACAGGAGCTCAGGTGGTTTCTTGACCACTGTGGGGATGCCAAGTGGGCTGAAGAATTTGCCAGCAAAGGCATTGTTTCCAAGGTCAGCGTCTTTGGGTTCCTAAACCCACCGCTTTTCCCATCCTGATGATGGTCTAGGTGGTGCCCAGCGCATTCTGGGCTGCCTGTGTCCCGCTCTCACCCCTTCACCCCACCCTTGCCAGACCACGAAGTCCCACCCCGCCCCCAGATTCTCCAGTGAGGGTTACCCCAGGGTGGGCGTCTTCCCCTCCTGGTTCTGCCAGGCACTAGCTGAATCCCTTGGGCGGGCCACTTCACCTTTCTGGGCCTCAGTTTCCTCCCCTGTAAAATGGGGAGAATCATAACAACACCCCCCTCCTCGGGCTGCTTGAAGAGGGTCCTTTCCCCCCCCACCAACTCGCGCCACAAAGGACTCGCGAGCGCTCCCCACGGAGCCCACCTTGTTCCCAGGTTTCTAAAGCTTCGGCTTCTGAGA
The DNA here is from genome assembly GCA_030068075.1 of Paguma larvata. Taxonomy (NCBI): domain Eukaryota; kingdom Metazoa; phylum Chordata; class Mammalia; order Carnivora; family Viverridae; genus Paguma; species Paguma larvata. The sequence goes on along the minus strand of CM057842.1, from coordinate 9,432,029 downwards.
TGAGGGCTGTGAACCCACCTGCTACAAATGGGGAAACTGAGGCTGGGGGCCACAGAACTGGACCACGGTCTCCCAGCTTTGAAGGAAGGGGCTGGCCTGGGAGGCGGGGGTCTTCTCCGGGGCTCCCCGAAGGGCCCTCAGCACCAAGGGGGCGCTCCGACGAGCTTCTCCTCCCTCCTGGACTCCTGCTAGCCCGCTTCCCGGCTGCGCGAGGATCCGGGGCGGCGGAACAGAGCAGCTAAGCGAGGCGCCGGGCGTCCGTGGCTGGCTCCGAGGCGCATGCGCGCGCGCCCGGCGCTCCGCCCCGACGCCGGCGCGGTTGTCCCGGCAACCGGGGCGGGGCGAGAAAGCGCAGAGTCCCCCTTATTTGTTCTCGGACGTTTGGTGTTTGGCCTAAACTCGGTGCAGCTTCTGCAGGCTGTGCTTCGTCCCTTCGTTCGTTCACTTCCAATTGGACAAGAGCTGATTTCCTGTCCCCGGGAGCGCTTCCCAGCTAATTATATGACAGCCACCGGCGGGCGGATCCCGGCCGCCCTTGGGTGCGGGTGGAGACCACATTAAAGGTCTCCCGGTGTCAATCCCGCTTACCCTCGCGTGTCATTTTTTTTTTCTTTCCTCTTTGCCTTTGAGTGCTCTATAATTTATTAACGGCATCTATAATTTACCTGACTTCTCCGGCCAGATCTTGGCTTAGAGCAGACCACGAACCTGAATTTTGCAGAAATGACTCAGGGGTGACTAATTCCATTAGGACAGCAGTCTCTTCAAAAGACTTCGTAGCCGGACTTCTTTAAATAGAAAACGGCTTCAGGGCACTGACATCTATTCACTTTATATAAAATTTATTTAGTGCCACCTGGGTGGCTCAGTCGGTTGGGCGGCTGACTTTGGCTCAGGTCACGATCTCACGGTTCGATGGTTCCGAGCCCCGGGTCTGGCTGTGTGCTGACAGCGCAGAGCCAGGAGCCTGCTTCAGATTCTGTGTCTCCCTCGCTCTCTGTCTTTCCCCCACTCCCTGTTCGTGAGTTCGAGCCCCACATCAGGTTCTGTGCCGACAGCTCAGAGCCTGGAGCCTGCTTCGGATTCTGGGTTTCCCCTCTGCCCCTCCTCTGCTTGCATTCTCTCTCTCTCAAAAATAAACATTAAAAATTTTAAAAAATAAATAAATAAACGTTAAAAAATTAACAAAAAATGTATTCAGCTACAAGACCCCTCCCCCCCTTTTTTGCATTTAGACATAAATTTCTGTGTATGGTTGGCTGTTCGGTTGTGCCAGGCTGAGGGCGTGGGACTCCCTCAGGATTTCAGGGGCTGAAATCCCGCCTAGCTGTGGTCCCCAAGCCGGAGGACACGGTACCTTCTAGTTTGTCTATCAGAGTGGGTGCCTTTTTCTATTTGCACCAGGTTCCGAAGTTTCCGTATGTGCCTTCTTGCACAAAATTAAACAGTAAGCTGTTGAATGGCTTTGGGCTTTACGGAGTGCTTACACCAGGCTTTAATTATTTAAATATAATTCCCTTTAAGTCACGTCACAGATTTCGTGTGGACCCAAATGTTTGCTTAAAATGAAACATGGTAAAGAAAGTCAGGTAGGGGGGCGCCTGGGTGGCTCAGTCGGTTGGGCGGCCGACTGCAGCTCAGGTCATGATCTCACGGTCTGTGAGTTCGAGCCCCGAGTCGGGCTCTGTGCTGACAGCTCAGAGCCTGGAGTCTCCTTCAGATTCTGTATCTCCCTCTCTCTCTGCCCTTCCCTTACTCACTCTCTGTCTCTATGTCTCTTAAAAATAAAATAAATAAAAACGCTAAAAAAATTAAAAAAAAAAAAAAGAAAGTCAGGTAGGGGCGAGCATTAATTCTTTTTCTGGGCTCCATCGGGTCACCTGGGACCTTAGGTTCCTTTCGTCTGGCTGTTCCTCCGTCCCCTAGGGGTCGTCCTCACCCCCATGGTCAGAGCTTGCTTGCCTCCATTTCCAAGCTGCCTCCAGCAGAAACAGGGAGGAGGAAGCCGAGGGCAGGTAGCTTGTGTTGAAGGAGATGACCTCCAAGTTTCTCTCCTGTTTGCTTGGATCCCATTGGCTCCAACATAGTCACTCGTGGCTGCAAGGGTTCCTGGGAAATGTACCTTCCAGCTGGGGGGGGGGGGGTGCATGCGTCCCCCGCCGCCAAAATTCAGGAGGTCCTATTACTAAAAGGAATACAGAGAGAACAGATTCTGGGGGACAGTCGGCGATTGTAAGCCCCTTGAAGAGAAGGACTGGGTCATTACATTTAAAAAAAAATTTTTTTTAACGTTTATTTATTTTTGAGAGACATAGAGACAGAGCGTGAACATGGGAAGGGCAGAGAGAGGGAGACACAGAATCCGAAGCAGGCTCCAGGCTCTGAGCCGTCAGCACAGAGCCCGACACGGGGCTTGAACTCACAGACCATGAGATCATGACCTGAGCCAAAGTCGGCCGCTTGACCGCTTAACCAACTGAGCCACCCAGGCACCCCTAAAGGTTTATTTCTGAGAGAGAGAGAGAGAGAGGATGCGTACACACTCGAGCAGGGAGGGCCAGAGAGAGAGGGAGACAGAGGACCCAAAGCCTGTTCCTCGCTGACGGCAGAAAGCCCGACGCGGGGCTTGAACCCCAGACCCACCAACTGTGAGATCACGACCTGAGTCGAAGTTGGACGCTTAACTGACGGAGCCCCCCAGGCGCCCCTAAACTGCTACATTTTTGAGGTGTCTGTTACAGTTTTCCTCCCTTCCTCCCTCCCTCCCTCCTTCCTTCCTTCTCTGGCTGGCGAATGAACTTTATACCACCCAACACTGAAGTTTCTTTCTCCCGGAAGCTGCCCTTTCACGTTCCTCCCCCCTCTCTTCCCTTCTGGCTTCTTCCGTCTGTTTGAGAACGTTTGAGAACTTGAACTTTCTCCTCTCTTGGAATAGCCCTACTCACCTACTACTCCAGCGTTGCCGCCGACGGCTTCCGCGTGTCGCTTTCGAGGGAGAGCGGTGGAAGCTGTAAGAGACAGATGTGACGAAGCTGGCGTCCTGCGACACCAGCCAGATTACTCGGGGTTTTTTTTTTCGGGGGCGGAAGGTCTTGGAGAAAACAACATGAATCAACCTCAATGATGTGTAAGTAAAATTAGAGTAGCTTCAAGCTGTCACTTTCTCTGCCTCACCCACATTATTCAGCTAAGTTGGCAGAAGAGTGTTTTCTGGGCTTCTATTAGGGAATTATGGGGATGTGAATCTGGGTGTAAGAGAGTGAAATTGAAAATGGAGAATCTTCGGGGCGCTTGGGCGGCTCAGTCAGTTGCGCGGCCGATTTCGGCTCAGGTCATGATCGATCCCGCGCTTTGCGGGGTCGAGCCCCGCGTCGGGCTCTGTGCTGACGGCTCCGAGCCTGGAACCTGCTTCCATTCCGTGTCTCCCCCTCTCTCTGCCCCTCCCCGACTCATACTCTGTCTCTCCTTCTCTCAAAAATAAATGAACGTTAAAAAAAAAAAAGGAGAATCCTTTAACGCAGAGTTGGGATCGTGGTGCCATCAGGAGGGCGCCTTCTGTGTTGGGCCATCTGGTGGGTGCTTTATCTCTTCCGTTTTCCGGCCATGTGACCTTGGGAGAGCTCCTTAACTGCCCTGCGCCTTGTTTTCCTCGTCTGCTAAATAGGATTCTCTTAGTTTGGGTCCCCTTGAGTCAAGGACTGGGGTTCAGGTTGTTTATCTGGGAGGCGCCAAAGCAAAGTTGCATGGGGCAATGTTAAACAGGCAAGGAAGACTTTCTTCAAGACTATCGCAATGAGGGAGGGAGAGAGGTTGAACTTGACTCCTCATACAGCAGGGACAGCAGGGGATAACCGGCCCATGGGCGGGGTGAGGGACCAGTGGAGGGACAGTTGCTAAGGAGGAACCTGTTAGGTAGCAAAGGTTGGGGAATTCTTACTAAACTGGACTCAGCGGGCCGAGGACGAGGCCGGGTCGGGAAGAGAGCTCAGGGCAACCTCCCTAAAGTTTGGTTAGGGAGTGGTCCTTGTCGGAGGTGACCCTGGGGAGCAGGAGAGAGCTGGGAGACTGATGGAGATGGAGGAAAAGCCAAGAGAAGGGGTATCACTGGGGTCCCAGGGTAAAGCTTTCTCCCAACAGTGGCCACTTGAAAGCCAGAGGCATGAGTATTTATCCACTGGGTCACGTTCTCCATTGGTTGAGGATTGAAACCTGGAGTATTTATTATTTTATTATTTAGAGAGAGAGAGCGGGCAGGAGAGGGGCAGGGACAGAGAGGGGAGAATCCCAAGCAGGCTCCATCTCATGAACCATGACGTCATGACCTGAGCTGACATCAAGCGTTGGACGCTCAACCACCTGAGCCACCCAGGCGCCCCATTACACTCCCATTCATCAGCCCCACACTCCTGGGCTGCCCCGCCCCCCCCCCCCCCCCCCCACCCCCCCACCCCCCCCCCCCCCCCCCCCCCCCCGGGGTTGGTGAACGCGGTAGGAACTGCAGGCACATATGGGTGGTGCGGGCTTGAGACGCGATACTGTCGGCGGGGACGGGGGTCGGGGGGTGATGCAGATCTCGCGGGAACTGTCCCTCTAGGGTGAAAGCAGTGGGGGGCTGAGGGGCGGGGCCACAGGACCCCCAGAGGGTCTGCTGCTACGGACATCACGACAGAACACGGTCTGTCAGGCACGGTCAAGGTGAGAGCTGGATTCGCGTGGTGGGTGGTGTGTACCCAGCGTTCCGGCGGGGGGGGTCGGGGGTTAGCCAGGGCGGTGACCTTCCGACACCAGGCAGTACTGTCTGAGAGCATCAAACCGCGGACGCCACCGGCTTGCCCCGTCGCGGCACCCTGTTTCTTGCCATTCCCCAAGACCAAGGAAGCCGCGCGGTCGCAGTGACGCCCAGGCCAAACATTTTGTGTCCCTCGGGAAATAATTCAGAAGTAACAGCACTAACAGAAGTAAAATGATCGAAAGCCCAGGACCTAGGGACCCCCAGCTTCCGCTCGGGCCTCGCAGTACAGTCTGTTCGCCACACGGCAGCCAGAGGGAGCCTTTGTGTTTCCTTTTTAGCAAAGTTGAAAGTTTTCCTATTCGCAGATCGCTTTTTTTTTTTTTGCTTTTAAAAATGGAAGTGGAATTCACAAAACATGAAATTAACCGGTCTAAAATGAACCCTTCGGTGGCATTTAGGACATTCACAGGGTTGTGCAAACATCACCTCTGTTAGTTCTAGAACATTTCCATCACCCTGAAAGAAAATGAGGTACTCGGTAAACATTGAATGCAATATCCAAACCCCTATAGTTACGGGCACTACCTGGAGGGCGTTGCATGCGTGGTGTTGGGGTGGCATCTTTCGCGGGGCCCTGATACCACTCAACTCGGCTCTTCTTGCCCTTCTCATTTAGGTCCAAGCCGAGCAAATAATTAATTAAATCACCCATTGATTCGATTATGGACAGTCATTTATTTTGTGCAGACATTGGACCAGATGGTAAAGACACAGGGATGGAGCGACTTGCCCTTGCCTTCAAGGCAGTTACACGGATAGAGGAGACAGGCGAAGCGATTAAAACGTGGTGTATACCAGAGGCGGGCAAACTGTAACCCCAGGGCCAAATCCGCGCCCCCCCCCCCGCCTGTGCCTGTGAATAAAGTTTTATTGGAACACAGCCATACCCATTTGTTTATGTTTCACCCGGTTCTTTTCACACTACAAGGGCAGCGCTGACTCATGGTGACAGAGACCATCTGGCCCCAAAAGCTGAAAATATTTCCTACCTGGCCCTTTAAGGAAAAACGCTTGCCGACTCTTGGTGTGTATAATTAGGGCAAATTTAAAGTGTGGACAGGGAGCCGTGGAGGCTGAGGAGGGGCGGTTAGCTGGAGGTGGGAAGAATTGCAAAGCTTGCATAAGCTTGCAGGTGCTAAAACTTAGGTCCGTATATGCACAACTCTGAACGCATACATCTAGGTGACTTTTTACATACGTATGTACCCATGTAGCCACCACAGGATCGGAACACAGGATCACGCAGCCCCCAGGAGGCTCCCAAACCATTCATGTCAATTGCATTGTGCTGTAAGTCCTGTGCTTTTCGCTCTCCTTCCCGCTGCCTGGAATCCCAGCGCTGGATCGCAGGCTCGCTCCTGAAAAGGCTCGGAGCCCCCGTGGTTCTCGCCAGGCGGACTCAGAGCTGTGCCGGGGGCTCCAGCGCCTGGTGCCCACAGGAGGGCACAGGAGGTCTGTCGTGGCAGCCGGATTTTTAGACTTCACTTCAGGACCCCGCCCCCCTCTTTTTTAAAAGTTTATTTATTTATTTTGAGAGAGAGAGAGAGAGAGAGAGAGAAAATGAGCTCGAGTGGGGGAGGGGCAGAGAGAGGGAGAGAGAAAGAATCCCACATGGGGTTCGATCCCACGAACCATGAGGTCGTGACCTGAGCTGAAATCAAGAGTTGGACGCTCAACCGACTGAGCCGCCCAGGCGCCCGCAGGGGGAACCCTTTCACTTGCCCCTTCCTTTGACTTTGCTCCAGGAGGGTGAATTTATTCACCAATCCTACCTGGATTTTTATTTATCTGTTTACATTTTATTTCGAAGTAAGCTCAGCCTTACAAAAAGGTCGCAAAAATAGTATGAGCAGTTCCATGCCCAGGTGTATACCCTACATAATTTTTCTTTAATGTCTGTTTATTTTTGAGAGAGGGAGACAGAGCAGGAGCGGGGCAGGGGCAGAGAGCGAGGGAGCCACAGAATCCGAAGCAGGCTCCAGGCTCTGAGCTGTCAGCACAGAGCCTGACGCGGGGCTCGAACTCACGAACCATGAGATCATGACCTGAGCCGAAGTCGGACGCTTCACTGACTGGCGCCCCAGTGTATATCCTACATAATTGGGAACAAGGACATCGGAAACAAAAACTGGAAGAGAAATGTTCATGGCAGGTTGTCCACGACAGCCATACAGCGGGAATGTCCGTCGATGGATGGGTGACATGTGGAAGGTCGCCCAGTGGAATCTTAGTCAGCCGTCAAAAGGAGTCAGGCACAAACACCAGCGACAGTGTGAATGGGTCTTGAAAACCTCACGGCGGGTGAAAGAAGTCAGACACAGAAGGCCGCACGTTCTAGCAATCTCTACGTGAAACCGGCATAGGAAAATCCTTAGAGACAGAACGCAGATAGTGGTTGCCAGAGGCCGGGGGTGGGGGGGCCAGGGAGTGACTGCTTAATGGGTACGGGGTCTCCCTCTGGGGTGACGGAAAGGTTCTGGAACTAGAGGAGGTGATGACGGCACAGCGCTGTGAGCCTACCGTGTGAACCGTGCACGTCGAACTGGTGAATGTTGTCATGTCAGTTTCTCCTCGATAAGATAAAAAAAAACACAACACAAAGAATTCCCATGTAGCGTTCACCTCGGTTTCCCAAATGGTAACCTCTTACGAAACTAGAGCACGAAAATCGAAGTCAGGAAATTCGTGTCGATGGGACACTCCTATCTAATGGACAGACTGGTCGAATCTGGTTGAATCCCGGTACCGGCTGAGAGATCGGGGCCGAGGTCGCGTCTGCCAGGGGTCTCCAGTGTCAAGTGCGTAATATATGAACAGTCTGTGGAGAGGGAGATGCGCTCTGAGATTCTCCAGCTCTCCCATTTCTCGCTAAATCCTGGCCCCTGACGTTAGCATCTGCGAGTGGTCCTTGCCTGGAAGAATGCTTCCTTCCCGCATTTTAAGTTTTAAACTTTGCGGGAAAATATACATAACGCAGAATATGCCACTTCCGCCGTGTTTAGGGGTATAGTTCAGTGGCGTTAAGAACACTCGCTTTGTCGTGCAAACCGTCACCACCATCCTCACCCAGAATCTGCCATCTTCCCAGACCGAAGCCCCGTCCTCGCGACACCCTGAACAGAGAGCTCCGTCTCCTCTCCGTGTGTGTGAACTTGACTTCCGCTGGGACTTCATGTGAGCCGCACCCTGAGGGTCCTTTTGTGTCTGGCTGGTTTTACTTCGCATAATGGACCTGGATTTTTTTTTTTTCTTTAGCAGAGAAATTGTATTTTTATTCCCTGTCTTGAAATGAGTGTAGGTGGGACGGGCTGGCCCCTCGGTATGAATTCCTATCATGAAGGCTTCTCATGTGTTTCCATGTCTCCTTAGCAACTCTGTTCTCTTCGTGATCTCTAGTACCTCCCCCCACATTCTGGAAGAACAGAAAAGGCAGGTTGGAATACAGGGGAGCACACTTACTTGCTCTCTCTACAAATTTGAATTAATGCACTCTTTTTAGAACAGAAGGAAACACTTCTCCTTTTTTCCTGGGACGAGTTAGGGATTTGAAGTGGTTTTCTTCCCCGCCCCCCCAAAGTCCCCACCCTTTTTTTTTTTGCTTGTCTCATGGTGACCATTATCTGTGACCGGTCTGCAGCATCTGACATTACGATCACTCTTTGCCTTCAAAAGTGTTCCCTTCCACAGTCTAGGGGTTCTGCAAATTATTAATAATAGAACTGCCCTGTGATCAAGTAATCGCACTCCTGAGCACTTGCCCCAAGAATACAAAAACACGAATTCAGGGGCGCCCGGGTGGCTCAGTCGGTGAAGCGTCCGACATCGGCTCAGGTCATGATCTCACAGTCTGTGAGTTCGAGCCCCACATCGGGCTCTGTGCTGATGGCTCAGAGCCTGGAGCCTCCTTCGGATTCTGTGTCTCCCTCTCTCTCTGCCCCTCCCTCACTCATGCTCTGTCTCAAAAATAAATAAACATGAAAACAAAACAAAACAAAACAAACACTAATTCAAAGAGATACATGCGCCCCTATGTTTATTGCAGCATTAGATAAGATAGCAAATTACGGAAGCAGCCCAAGTGTCCACTGACAGATGAATGGGTAAATAAGAAGTGATATATATAGGGGCTCCTGGGGGGCTCAGTCGCTTGAGCGTCCGACTTCGGCTCAGGTCACGATCTCACCGCTCCCGAGTTCGAGCCCCGCATCATGCTCTGTGCTGGCAGCTCAGAGCCTGGAGCCTGTTTCGAATTCTGTGTCTCCCTCTCTGTCTGTGCCCCTCCCCCACTCATGCTCTGTCTGTCTGTCTCTCTCTCAAAAATAAATAAATATTAAAAAAAAAGAAGTGGTATATAGATATACACAATGGAATATTTTTCAGTTAAAAAAAAAAGAATGAAATCTTGCCATTTGCAGCCGCATGGGTGGATCTGGAAAGTATAAGGCTAAGCAAAAAAAAGACAGATACCATGTGATTTCAGTCCTATGTGGAATTTAAGAAACAAAACAGGGGTGCCTGGACGGCTCATTCAGTTAAGCATCCATCCGACCACACTTGATCTCAGCTCAAGTCTTGATCTCAGGGTTGTGAGTTCAAGCCCTGCATTGCACCCTGTGCTGGCTGTGAAGCCTACTTAAAAACAAAAACAGGGGCGCCTGGGTGGCTCAGTTGGTTAATGTCCGACTTCGGCTCAGGTCATGATCTCATGGTTTGTGAGTTCGAGCCCCGCGTCGGGCTTTGTGCTGACAGCTCAGAACCTGGAGCCTGCTTCGGAGTCTGTGTCTCCCTCTCTCTCTGATCCTCCCCCTGCTCATGCTCTGTCTCTCTTTCTCAAATATAAATAAACATTAAAAAAAAACCACAACAAATGAATAAAGGAGAAAAAAAAAAAAAAGGAGACAAACCAAAGAGTAGACTCTTAACTGTAGAGAACAAACAGAGGTTTACTAGAGGGAAGGTGAGTGGGGGGCCAGGCAAAATAGGTGAAGGGGATTAAGGGTACGCTTACCGGGATGGGCACGGAGTGGGATACGGAAGTGTCGAATCGCTAGATGGTACATCGGAAACCAATAGGACAGTGTAGGTGAACTATCCTGTTAGGAAAATTAAAAAAAATATAAACGAAACAGAAGTGGTGTGTTGTGTCTTACTTTTGTTTTCCTTTTGGTTTTTAATTTTTTTAATGTTTGTTTATTTTTGAGAGAGAGAGAGGAAGAGCTAGACCGTGGGTGAGGGAGGAGTAGAGAGAGAGAGAGAGAGAGAGGGAGACACAGAATCCGAAGCAGGCTCCAGGCTCCGAGCTGTCAGCACGGAGCCCGACGCGAGGCTCGAACTCACCGACCTCGAGATCAGGACCTGAGCCGAAGTCAAGAGAAGGACGCTCAACCGACGGAGCCCCAGGTGCCCCACTTCTCTCACATTTCACTGGCCAAAGGCGGTCAGGGTGTATTAACTACGCCTTTGTTTTCTGTACTGTGATTTTTTTTTTTAATTTTTTAATGTTTTTATTTATTTTTGAGACACAGAGAGACAGAGCATGAGCAGGGGAGGGGCAGAGAGAGAGGGAGACACAGAATGTGAAGCAGGCTCCAGGCTCTGGGCTGTCAGCACAGAGCCTGATGTGGGGCTCGAACTCACAGACTTCGAGATCATGACCTGAGCCGAAGTCGGATGCTCAACCGACTGAGCCACCCAGGCACTCCTGTACTATGATTTTTTAAAAAATAAATTTATTGGGGCGCCTGGGTGGCTCAGTCGGTTGAGCGTCCGACTTCGGCTCAGGTCATGATCTCGCGGTCAGTGGGCTCGAGCCCCGCGTTGGGCTCTGTGCTGACAACTCGGAGCTTGGAGCCTGCTTCCGATTCGGTGTCTCCCTCTCCCTCTGACCCTCCCCCACTCATGCTCTGTCTCTCTCTGTCTCAAAAATAAATAAACATTAACAAAAAAATTTTTTTAAAAATTTATTTATTTATTTCGAGAGAGAGAATGAGAGAGAGAGAGAGCAAGCAGGAAGGGAAGGAAGAGAAGGAGAGAGAGAGAATCCCAAGCAGGCTCTGAACGCTTAGCGCAGAGCTCGGTGCGGGGCTCGGACTCACGAACCGTGAGCTTGTGACCTGAGCCGATCCACCCAGGTGCCCCTGAGCTGTGATGCTTTGACACCTGGGGCCCCCTTTGACCCTGGCAGGACTGCCCCTCCTAGGGTTAGCCAGTTCCTGGAGACAGCAAGCAATTTGCACCCAAGCGCACCCTTCATATGCAAACCAGCCAGGCCAGAACTCACTACACCGACCACCTCCTCTCTTGGGCTCTCATGCTCTGGGTCCCTGACCACGCGCTCTGATCCCCCCATGGCCTGGTATCAGAGAAGTGGGGGGCAGCCCCCAGGCCCCGAATCCTGCTGCAATTATTCAAACCAGCCGGTCCACACTTGCTTACCTGGCCTCACCTGTTTCTTCCCAGGGAAACCGCAACAAAGTCTCCTGCCAACGCTCTGTTCCCTCTGCCCCGCTGGCTGCCCCTGGGGCTTCCCCGTGTAGCCCTGCATGGCGGGTGTGACCTCCCTTCTCGCAAACTTTGAGTCATAAACCATGTTGTCGATGGAAATTGTCTTCCAGCCTATTGGCCTTACTATACGGTAAGCTTTCTCTCCATATGCTGTATTTTAGGGGCGCCTGGGTGGCTCCTTTGGTTAAGAGGCCGACTCTTGAATTTCCACTCAGGTCGTGATCTCACGGTTTGTGGGTTCAAGCCCCATGTCAGGCTCTGTGCTGACAGCGTGGAGCCTGCTTGGGATTCTCTCTCTCTCTCTGCCCCTGCCCCATGCAATGTGCACACATGCACTCCCTCTATCTCGAAATAAACTTTAAAAATATATGTATATGGGGCACCTGGGTGGCTCGGTCGGTTAAGCGTCTGACTTGGGCTCAGGTCACGATCTTGTGGTTCGTGAGTTCGAACCTGCATCGGGGCTCTGTGCTGACAGCTCAGAGCCTGGACCCTGCTTCCAATTCTGTGTCTTCCTCTCTCTCTGCCCCTCCCCTGTTTGCACTCTGTCTCTCTCTCTCTCTCTCTCTCAAAAATAAACATTAAATATTTCAAAAAATAATAAAAACATATGCAACATTTTAAAACACAAAGGGCAGGGGCCTCTGCCTCTAGTGAGTGACTAGGAAGTCCATGACGCAGGATGTGGGCGGGGTGGGGGGGTGTCAGGGGTGCAGTGGGACGTTCATTCCGTCCACCGCACCGGTCACTAGTTCTCTTTCTCTTGCCGGACTATAAGCCTCCAGGGGCAGGACGCGGGAGAATGCACCATGTTTTCCAAAGCCTAGCGTAGCTCCCAGATCGTAAGCACTCTATGAATGAACACCAAAGAAACCAATCGATGGCAGGCAGCCCGACCCCGGGGGGCCCTGGCAGGTTCGGGGAAGTGGCCGCCGCTCCCAGACAGCTGGGAAAACGGCTCGGGGCGCCAGCCGGGTGTCGCGACCCAGATCCGGGGAGAGACGAAGGGCTGTGTTTTCATGCACAGCTTCTGCGCCCTCTCCTTTCCTCGGGCGCCACTTGACATTCAATGCCTCCACGGTGTCGCCATCGCCACCTGTCTGACGGCCGCGAAAGTACAGCTCTATTCCGGGATTTTGGTGACATCGCCTCCCCACCCGGCAGCTCCCTCCACTCGGTCTGTTCTCACGGGGGCAGAGACGCGTCTACGGGGCTCGCGGCCTGGCCCCCGGTGTCTCTTGTAGACGCCTTGGCTCGGATGTCCTGTTTCGCTTCGATCGGACGCCTCGCCAGCTTCAACACATCGGCACGAGCCGTGTTCCAAGAATGGCATCTCCGCTGAGGTTCCCTGGCTCCACGGTGGCGGGTGTCAATCTCGAAGGAGTTCCTGCTTCCGGAGGAGGAGACCCGCTCTGTTTTCTGAGGGCGTGATTCTGTCGAGGAGATGCTTGCGACCGGAGATGGAAAAATCTAGATCGTCTGTGGCTAATGTGTAGTGGTAACCAAATATGCTCTGAGAGTCTCAAATTTTCCTGTTTCCTTTTTTTAATTTTTTTAATTTTTATTTTTTTAATGTTTATTTATTTTGAGACAGAGAGAGACAGAGCATGAGTGGGAGAGGGGCAGAGAGAGAGGGAGACACAGAATCTGAAGCAGGCTCCAGGCTCTGAGCTGTCAGCACAGAGCCCAACGCGGGGCTCAAACTCACAGACCGTGAGATCATGACCTGAGCCGAAGTCGGACACTCAACCGACTGAGCCACCCAGGCGCCCCAATTTTTTTTATTTTTAATGTTTATTTATTTTGAGAGAGAGAGAGAGACAGAGCGTGAGCAGAGGAAGGGCAGAGAGAGAGAGGGAGACACAGAGTCCCAAGCAGGCTCCAGGCTCCCAGCTGTCGGCACAGAGCCCGAGGCGGAGCTCGAAGGAGTCAGACTCTTAACTGACTGGGCCACCTAGGTGCACACAGTTGTTACCCTTTCTCACACTGGGTGTCCTCTCTCTCTGTGTCTGTCTATCTCACTGTCTCTCTGTTTCTGTCTCTCTTTCTCTCTCTATACACACACACGTATGTGCATATACACATACATGCTACTACTAATTATTATTATTGTAACTACTATTTTCCTGGGCCCTTCGAGAGTCACAGACATCCTGACCCTCTGTTCCCAAATACTTGTGCATCTTCGAATGACAAGGACATTCTGTCATGTCACTCTACTCTAATGACCTCTTCCGAGGAATTTAAGATTGATATAATTCTATTATCTAATATCTAGCCCACACTCAAATTTTGCCAAGTATCTGGGTGATTTCTTAAAAACTTGAAGTTTGCAGGGGCGCCTGCGTGGCTCAGTCGCTTGAGCGTCCCCCGCCTGATTTCCCCTCAGGTCACGATTCCAGGGTCCCGAGACTGAGCCCTCCCCCCTGCCCCCCTGTGCGTCGGGCTCAGTGCCGAGCATGGAGCCTGCTTGGAATTCTCTCTCTCTCTCTCTCTCTCTCTCTCTCTCCCTCTGCCCCTCTCCCTGCTCGTGCGTTCTCTTTCTCCAAAATAAAAAATTAAAAAAAAAAATTAAAGACTGTAATGACTACAGGGTGTATAAAGTTGGCAGAAACAGTGCACGGAGCGCCACTCCCTGTGTCCCCCAGGGGTCGGCACGTCGGACCCGTTCGAGAACTCGCTGCGGACACAGTGCCTGTCACCCCGTCACACTTCCGAATGGATTTCCTAAGCCCGAGGACCCTCTCCCGCAAAACCATCGCACGACCGTCCAAATCAGGAGGGCGGGTTTGCGCCCATCTGACCACCTAACGCCCGGGCCCTGTTTCCCTGTCGCCAGTGGCCCCAACAACGTCCTTTTGGGCAAAAGAGTCCAGTTCAGAGTCCTGTGTTGCACTGAGTCGCTGGGCCCCTCCCGTCTCTTTTGGCCTCCAATGGTCTCCTAGTCTTTCCTCACCTTGCATGGCGTTGATTCCTTTGAACAGCGAAGGTCAAGGGTTTGGTAGAATGCCCCTCAGTTTGGGCTTGTCTGATGTTTCCTCCTAACTTACGTGTTTCTCGCAGGAATGTCATGGGAGGGATGGTGTGTTGGCCTCCGGGCATGGCTGGGGGACTTGTCGGCTACTGTGCGCTCTTGGGCTTTGCCTAAATGGGTATGAATGAAGACAGTGCTAGTTTAACCAGGAATCTAGAGAGCTATCTGGGAAGTTTACCAGGACGTGTGCTTTGAGGGACATTTAACTCAGTCGTTCTCAACCTGGGTGGCTCCGCCCCCTGGGGACGTTTGGGAAAGTCTGGAGACATTAAAAAAATTAATTAAAACATTAAAGGTTTTTAATGTTTATTTATTTTTAAGAGAGAGAGAGACAGAACACAAGCAGAGGAGAGGGAGAGAGAGAGAAGGAGGCACAGAATCGGAAGGTTCCAGGCTATAAGCTGTCAGCACAGAGCCCGACGTGGAGCTTGAACCCACAAACCGTGACATCATGACCTGAGCCGAAGTTGGACGCTTAACCGACTGAGCCACCCAGGTGCCCCTCAAAACAATTTTTTTAATGTTTATTTATTTTGGAGAAAGAGAGAAAGACAGAGCCCGAGCAGGGGAGGAGCAGAGAGAGAGGGAGACACAGAATCCAAAGCAGGTTCCAGGCTCTGAGCTGTCAGCACAGAGCCCACCGCGAGGCTCAAACTCACAAACTTCAAGATCATAACCTGAGCCAAAGTCAGATGCTTAACCGACTGAGCCACCCAGGCGCTTCTGTTTGGATAATTTTAGATCACCACTTTTCACATTCAAAAAATTTTTTTCAGTAGGTTCTACGCCCAACACGGGGCTTGAACCTACAACCCCCAGATCAAGAGTCTCATGCTCTATGGACGGAGCCAGCCAGGCGCCCCCACATTTTACAGTTCAGAACAACAGCTGAGTTTTTATGCACCACAAATGTACTGGAATGGTTTGGGGAAATGAAATCATATACACAGAGAAAATCAGGCAGTTAAAATAAAGTCCAATACTGTTAAATTTAATATATGGACAACTCTAGGACTGTGCCCCGGCTGTTATTCTAATTATTTTTCTCTTCCAAAAGTTTTTTTTTTCCCTCTCCTTATCCTGCCCCAGGCCCTTAGGCATTTCCGTGACATGTTTGCATGACGAACCTCTCTTATTCTCATTTGATGACTGTGACCTTTCAAACTGAGGACACAACAGCAGACAGGAGAGGAAAAACTCGAAGGAAATTTGGATATAATCAGTTATGTGCACGCAGAACCTTTCCGGTCCTGAGGACAGACTGAACAAAAAAAAGCAAACGGGGCCATTTGTTAATTTCAGGGAGTCTGTTGGCAGAAAGAGGCAGGAGGCTGCTGCCAAAATCTCTGCCAAGTTTCAATGTAGGACAGCATTTTCCTTAGGAGTGGAGAAGTTTTCGAATCCTTGCTCCCATTCGCGCTATAACCTTTTCGTGATCTTTAGGGATTGCCGCGTGAGGGGAAATTATTTCCAAATTATTATTATTTCCAAATTTCCTTTCTGCTTTCCTGTCCCAAATGATCCAGACAGAAATTCTTTCTTTTTTTTTCTTTTTTGATGAGAGCATGGATTGCAGAGACTTTTCCATCCAGCCTCCCAAACGGGGAAACTGAGGCCCAGAATGGTGAAGGGACTTACCTGCATCACTCCTAGGAGAGCTCTTGGCTACACCCCACCCCCTTTCAAGAGACTTCTTGGGGCACCTGGGTGGTGAAGCGGCCAACTTCAGCTTAGGTCATGATCAGCTTAGGTTGATGAACTTGAGCCCCACATCGGGCTCTCTGCTGTCAGCACAGAACCCACTTTGGGTCTTCTGTCCCCGTGTCTCTCTCTCTCTCTCTGCCCTTCCTCCACTGGTTCTCTCTTTCTCTCTCAAAATAAATACACTTAAAAAAAAAAAACCACAACAAATGAGATCAGCAAACTGCTGCCCATCGGTATTGATTCTTCACTAAGTCCTGTGAGTTTTTCTTGCACGATGAATTATACAAATGCTAGCTGTGGGGAAAATGAAATGCAATGTCTGTAAAGTGTCCCCGAGAAGTCTTCCTTTGTCCAGGGAGTAGGCTCGCGGGTCAGCACAAGGCTCCGCGCAACGGCAATAACAAGCAAATCGGAAACTTGAGTGGCCTCCCCCGGGGCAACGTTACTTCTCACTTCTGTAAAGCTGGTTAGCTTGGCTCGCCGCAGAGCGGTGACTAGGCCACCCGCCCTCCCTCCGCCGCGCACCCGCGCCACCTCCCCCGGGGCTCTCCCCGCCTCGGGAGCCACGCCCCTGCTCTCTCCGGCCCCGCCCCAGTACCGATCACCTATTGGCTAGAAGGAGTCACATGGGCCTGTCCAACTGCAAGGGAGTCTGGGAAATGTAGGCGAACACAGCGGTGAGCACCAAACGCGGCTGGTTCTTTCTGTTCAAGAGGGACGTGCCCCTTAGTACCTTGACCGTGGCGAGAGAACTGTGTTTGGATCGCTCCAGGGTAAGGAAGGGTCAGAACGCTCTCCCTGTTTGAAAAGCAGACATCTAGAGAAGCCGGTGTTCGCGACTGTCCATAGCAGGCAAACCCCGAATTCCTCACAAGACCAAGTAAATCGCGATTATTTAAGGCTGATGTTCTGCCCAGATATTTGAACCCCCGGCTTTGAGCAGAGGGTGAACACAGCGGGGGCAGGCCAGTCAGGAGAGGCTAAATTTTAGGGACTTGAAAACCAACAAAGGTACGTTCCTCTCCCATACTACCCATGTATCTATATAGCTGAGTAACAAAATGTCCCCGAACTTAGTGGCACAGCGCAATCTCCATCGTTATTTCTCACCACGCTGTGGTTGACTAGCCTCAGCCAGGCAAGGACATCACGTGGAGTGAAAAAAAGCCAACGGCGGAGGGATACAAATTGCATGACTCCATTTACGTAACATTCGTGATACAATGACAGCGATGGACAGCAGGTTAGCGGCTTGAGAGTAGCAAGACAGTGTCTTGCGAGGGTTCGGTTAAGTTCCTTAAGTGTGGTGGTGGTTACACAAAGCTCTGCCTGACAAAATTGCAGAGAGCTACACACACCCCCAGACACACTCGAGACACGCTGGTGCACACACGTGGGTGCACACACACTCTCACGAATGCGTCTGTAACTGATGAGATCTGAGCAAGTTCTGGAAATTGCAGAACTGCCCTCACGTCGGTTCCTGGCTTGAGGTCGCATTATAGTCATGCAAGATGTCACCCTTGGGGGAGGCTTGGGGAAGGGCGCACGGAAACTTCCTTCACATTTCTCTGCAATTTCCTGGTCCTCTCTGATTAGTTCAAAACCCCGAGGTTAAACACGTAGGCAGGTGGGTTCTAGAGCTTGGCCTTTCTTGCACGATGTAATCACAAGGGCCACACCTTCACCCCCAGCAACGCAAAAACCGACACGGGCACGCCGAGGAACGCAGCCGATTAAATGCAGTGACTGAAAGTTTGTCTGAAAAAAAGTTGAAATGGTAGTGTAATGATGTGGATGTTTTTCTTTTTACATTTCTTCTTTTTTTTTCAGCTTGAGTTCCTCCTCTTCCTTCCTTCCTTCCTTCCTTCCTTCCTTCCTTCCTTTCTTTCTGTTTATTTATTTTTGAGACAGGGAGAGACAGAGCACGAGTTGGGGACGGGCAGAGAGAGCGGGAGACACAGAATCCGAAGCAGGCTCCAGGCTCCAAGCCGTCAGCACAGAGCCCGACGCGGGGCTCGAACTCACAGACGGCGAGATCATGACCTGAGCCGAAGTCTGACACTCAACCGACAGAGCCACCCAGGCACCCTGAGTTCCTCCTTTTTAAAAAAAATATGCTTGTTTATTTATTTTGAGAGAGAGAGAGAGAAATTTAGGGCGCGAGTTGGGAAGGAGCCGAGAGAAAGGGAGACGGAGGATCCCAAGCAGGCTCCCCGCCGTCAGCGCAGAGCCCGATGTGCAGCTCCAACTCACAAACCATGAGATCACGACCTGAGCTGAAATCAAGAATGGAGAATCGGATGCTTCACTGACTGAGGCACCCAGGCGCCCCAGCCCCACTTTCTCCTAAAGACGATTCCAAGACAAAGATTTGAAGTAGTTTATTTTGGGGGTGACAGCCCCCTCCTGCCCCCCACTCTGGTGAGGGGGAGGCGGTGTGAAGGAGAGGAAGACAATGAAGGGTGTGTTTCGAGTAATTTCCTGTGGAGCAGCTGAAGCTGAATCCTGCTGGGGACCCCTGGTAGCCAGTGGAGGGGCAGCCTCCGAGAGAGCCGGACACTCCCCCCACCGGCTCTGTCGGTCACTGGTTGAGAGCTGCTGGCCAGGGCGTTGATTCCGTGGCCTGTGTGTGGCAAAACAGGATTCGGTGGCAAACGAAAGCGCCCCCCCCCCCGCCCCCCCGCCGTTTGAGCAGTTGGAAGACAGGCTTGTGGCCAAGGTGCTCAGCTAAAACAAAAACAAAAAGAACCACCCCCCAAATCTACATTTCCTAACCTTTCATACAGACAGCAGTGGCCCGGTGAAGCGGAAGTTACGGAGGGGAGCTTCTAATAACGCATTAGCAGCAAGGACGCAGTTGGGAGATGTGCCCTAGCCCTTTCCCTCTTAAGAGTGCCGGAACACGGAGATGATGGCTGGAGCCGTAGCATGCATTTTGTGGTGACGAGACACATCCTCGAGGCTGGAAGCCAAGGACGAGAAAAGGGAAAGTTTAAAGATCTTTAAGTCCGCGATAACTACGGAGCTGCCCCTCCGACTGTGAACCGCCTACGGCCGTACCCCTACCTGCCGGAGAAGCAGGCCTCTCTCTTGTTTCGCCCCTGTTCTATCCGAGTTTTCTGATTTATGTAGCAGAATCGAATTCTTATCGTTAGGCTTCTTCACGTACTGAAAGGGGAAATGACCACTACTAAAATCCTCCTCCCCCTCCTCTTCCTTGGCTAAAATGTGCCTTCAAAAGTCCGAAGGTGGGGCCCTGGGTGGCTAAGTCGGTTGAGCGTCTGACTTCCGGCTCAGGTCGTGATCTCATGGTTTGGGGGATCGAGCCTCACATAAGGCTCTGTGCTGACAGTACAGAGCAAGCTTGGGATGCTCTCTCTCCCTCTCTCTCTCTGCCACTCCCCTGCGTGCTCGCTCTTTCTCAATATAAATAAATAAACAAAAAAAAATCCCTGATATTGGGCTATTTTTCTGCTTCTGTGACACAGGCTGTTTATTTAATTGCTTTGATCGGCACTGAAGGAAATTGCATTTACTATCTCCAAGCCAGGTTTTTATGACACTGGCTTTTGGCTCACAGTAGAATGTTATCCGAACTTTGACAAGCGAGGATCCCTTCCCTCTAGTTCCTGCGTTCTTTTGACAACATTCTTTCGTTTCTGAAAGCCCCTCCCTTGCTTTCTGACACGAGTAGATATTCTCAGCTCCTCCTGATTATTTCCAGGGAACAGAGTTCTTTTTGTCTTTGTTACCTCCTGTTTCCCCAGTTGCCCGGAACAGAGCCCGACGCTGAACGGACGGATGAACGAATGATTGCATTTCACTCATTCCTCTGCTTCTTCCCGAATAACTGTCAATTTACATCATCTACTAAGTCAGAAATTGGAACTTGCCCGTCATAGGGAGGCTCAGAAACCTCTCTGGGGTGAGACCACCCGCCGATACCCCTTTGCTGTCGCTAAGCCCGGTCTGGTCGCAACTCCCGGGTCCGTTAAAAATAGCTCAGGGCGGCCTCAACAGCTCCCGGCATCCCGGCTATTTTAGGACCGAGGAGGGGGTGCAGGAAAAATGTGACCGCGAGTCACCGCCAGGGAAAAGTATCCCCTGTCACTGGCTCAGGACGAGGGGCCTCCCCCGCTGCCCGGAGATGGCCACTCTTGCGAATGGCTCCAGGCTGAGAAGTAGACGCTCCCGTGATACGGTTTCCCTTGGTTCTGGATTCGGAATGGCGGGCAGGTTTCCTGCTCGACTGGGCTCACTTGCAAAAAAAAAAAAAAAAATACAGCGCTCCGGAGTCAAATCAGAGAGGCCACTAAACTCTGCAGGCTCTGAACTTTCCCTCCCAGCTCCTGAAGAACAGTCACCCTTTGACTCAAGGGATTTGGGGTCAGTTCGTTCATTTAGTTCATTGCCCCGGGCGTTGGTCTAGGTGCCCATCTTCTAGCAGGGATGGAAAGAGACAAACGTTCCCGCCTTCGTGGGGCTGCCCCCCCAGCCCTGGCCTCAGACAATATCAGGAGGAAATAAACGAGGAGAAAAACAATGCAGGAAAGGGGCGGCCGCGGTGCCGGGGGGCAGGGCGGGGGAGGGCGGGGGGGGCTGGGGGGGGGCGGTTGGATGAACCATGTGGCTGCTGCTCTGACCTTGGGCACCTGGCTCAGCCTGGAAAGACGGCCCCTCCCAGGCTCAGACAATTCCTAGAGCTGATAAAAGGCTTCAGACCAGATTCCACTGCCCCTTTTACTGGCTCTCACACTCTGCGCCGCTATCTACCTGCCCCCTTTTCTTTTTTTTTTTTAAGTTTGTTTATTTATTTTGAGGGGCGCCTGGGTGGTTCGGTCGGTGAAGCATCTGACTTCGGCTCAGGTCCTGATCTAGCGGTCTGTGAGTTCGAGCCCCGAGTCGGGCTCTGTGCTGACAGCTCGGAGCCTGTGGGGGATTGTGTGTCTCCCTCTCTCTCTGCCCCTCCCCCGACTGGAGCTCAGGGTCGTGACTTGCTGACGCTAACCGTCCATGGCCAGAACCCTTAGTGGCCACTCCCGGCTGCCGGAGCCTGCGCCTTCTTGCCCAAGGGGCTTCTCTAAAGTTGTCGCAGGCTGCGCAGCCGGCCGGGAGTGCCTGTGGAGGAAAGGCTACATCCCACCCGTGACACCACCAGCCGCGCTCCACCGGTGACAGCAGCAGCGGGCGTCAATACCCCAGCTCCCTCCTCCTCGGGTGCAACGACTCGGAGGGGGTGTGTACCGCATAGTCCCAAGCGCTTCCTGGCAGAGCTGTGCCCCGGCTGCCTGCGGGGGTGGCCTGTGGATCCGTGCACCCGTCAAGGGCTGCCCTGCCCTTTCTCACTTCCCCGAGCCCCTACTGGTATTTCCCGGGGTCACCTTCCAAATCAACGGTTGGCCCCTGAGTCCTTGGGTCGGGGTCCAGTTCCGGGGGGGGGGGAAACCCAAGCGAAGACACTCGCACCCCATGGCAGAAGCCTCCAGACCCAGGAATTTAGAGTCCACGTGGAGAGGGAGGGGCCGAGAGGTGGTGTCAGGATCTGCATCTAGAAGTTTCCCCGCTACCCTGGAGACGGCGGCCCCTGAAACAGAAGCTGGGCGCAGTGGGGGTCCCCAGGCCCCGGAGCACCACCGCCCTGCCCAGCGTTCTCCTTCTAGGAGTACGCGGCTAAGGCTTCACGTTGTGGGGGGCGGGTGGGGCGCGCCCCGCGGGGCTCGGGGCACCCCGGCCGCCGCCAGCCGCTTCCGGATCGTCGCGGATGCCTGCGCACGTTCAGGCTGGATGACGAAGGGCGCGGGAAGCCTGTCCTCGGCACGCGTGTGAGCTGCGCCTGCCTCCCCTGCGCGCCGGCCGGAGGATTCGGGGCCAAGGCCGCACGGGAGACGGCGCTGGCCACGGGCTACCCTGCCGCTGTCCTGTAGCCGTTCCCACGGGACCCTGGGCCACTCGCCCTGGGGTCACAGCGATGAGCCGGGGCCGGGGTGGGCCACGCGTGGACCCCAGGAGGGGGCATTGGAGTTGGACCTGCCCTCGTGGGAAGACTCCTCGCAGTGGGGACTTTCCCCCCCCCTCCCCCCGCCGAGGGAAAGCGGGGGAGGGGGGGCTAAGGGGAAGGGAGAAGGCTAGAGGCTGTGCGGCCAGAAATACAGCCCACGTCAGCTCTCCAGAGGGAATGGAGTGCTGTCAGCTTTGTGATTTCTTTGTGGCATTTGCAACAGTTTCACAGAGATAAGGGGGGAAAAAGTTGTATCCTGCCGCTCGGGGTGTAATCCGTGATCCTCTGACCTTGGGCCGCCCCAGAGGTCACTTGTAACCAGTTCCCTGTTGCCACCACACCCGCCCGTAGCGCTCTGTGTCAGCTTCCTCAGGCTTTTGTAACGAGTGATCACCAACGGTGGCTTCGGAAACAGAAACTTGTAAGTTCTGGAAGGTCCCACGTCCAAGATCAGGGGGTCGGCCAGTTTGGCTCCTTCTGGACGCTCGAGGGAAAATTCGCCCCATGCCTCGCTCCTGCCTTCTGGTGGTTTCCAAAAACCCTTGGCATCTCTTGGCTCGGGACCGTGTCACCCCAGTCCCTGCCTCTGTCGTCCCGCAGGGCTTCTTCTCTGCGCCCGTCTCTGCGTGCTACCTCCTCTGAGGGCGTCATTCCCTGGAACCAGGTGCACCCGCAGCCCGGGACGGTCTCATCTCCAGACCCTTAGCTACAGACTCTTTTTCCAAATGAGGTCACAGGCACAGGTTCTGATGTTTAGGGCAGGGGGCAGGGACATATCTTTCAGAAGACTGCCATTCAACCCACCACACTGATTGAGGCCACTGTCCTCAGCCCGTGTGGGTGTTATGGTCTGAATGTTCGCACCCCTCCAGAGTTCCTACGTGGAGATCCTAACCCCCCGAAGGAATGGCATTTGGAGGTGAGACTTTGGGGTGTAATTAGGTCTTGAGGGTAGAGCCCTCCTCAGTGGGATTAGTAACCTTACAGAAGAAATCCACAGAGCTCTCTCGCTCTCTCTTTTTTAAAATGTGTATTTATTTTAGAAAGGGAGAGAGAGAGAGAGACAAGGCAAGCAGGGAAGAGGCAGAGAGAGAGGGAGACACAGAATCCGAAGCAGGCTCCAGGCTCTGATGAGCCGTCAGCACAGAGCCCGATGTGGGGCTCGAACTCACAGACCGTGAGATCATGACCTGAGCTGAAGTTGGACGTTTAACCGACTGACATTTCTGGATTTGTGACCCAGAGAGAGAGAGAGAGAGAGAGAGAGAGACAGAGCATGAGCGGGGGAGGGGCAGAGACAGAGGGATCTGAAGCAGGCTCCGGGCTCAGCTGATGCGGTAGTGTCCCCTCCCTTAAGGAAAAAAGCCAAACGAACCTCAAGGCAACCTGGCTATGTGTGTACGTGACAACATCCCTCACGACCTTGTAACATGAGACCACTTAACCAGACTCCATGTCTGTGTGATACCACATACGGGAGACAAGGAAGTAAAAAAACATATTAAAACTACCCCACGTGGCGTTTGGGGCTCAGTTCTTTGGGTACAAACCTAACCGACCGTGCCGGCAGGAATACAGTTGTTTCCTGGAAAGAGAACCCTCGGTGTCACGACTCTCCGGACGAGAATCCTGTTTTATTTACTCTGCACTGTCAGCGCAAAGCCCGACGCGGGGCTCAGGACCCATGAACCGCAAGATCGTGACCTGAGCTGAAGTCGGACGCTTACGCAACTGAGCCACCCAGGCATCCCTCAGTGGGACAGTTCTGAGGGGTCTGTTACACAGTCTCTCAGAGCGTCCTGGCAGAATTGAGCCCTCGGTGCTAAGAGAGGGGCTGGGCTCGGGGCAGATGGACTGGCAGGTGATCCCTAGTGGTGCCTGCCTCCCGGTATGACCTCTCATGCAATCCCCTTTCCCGTAGGTGGCTTTTAACCAACAGGCTGTGGCCAATCTGTTGGGAAGTCAGCTCCATGGTGATGTTACATAGAGGGTCACTTCACTGGCAAGCTCTCTCTTCCTGGCTCGGAAGAAACAGTCGCTGTGGTGGGGACAGCCATGTGGCGAGGAACTGAGGACGGTGCTAGTCAACCACCAGGAAGGAGCCCAAGTCCTCAGTCTAGTAGCCTGCGAAGAGACGAATCCAACCAACAACCACATGATCTTAGAAGTGGATCCTTTGCCAATGAAGCCTTTGGCATCTTAGCAGCCCGTGAGCGACTCTGACTCCGGGGGCCCACCCAAGACATTTCTGGATTTGTGACCCTCAGAAAACGGAAATAATAAAGTGTGCTGTTTTGTGTTGTATAGAAAACAATTTGACAATAAACTATTAAACAAATAAATTAATTAAAAAAAGAAAAAAAGAAAAAAAGTGTGCTGTTTTAAATGGCTAGGTTTGGGATAATTTGTTACGCAGCAGTAGCTAACCAATACAGCGCTCTTTATCCCGCCTTTTATCGGCTTCCCTTCTGTATCTTTCTTCTCCCGCTCCTTCACCTCACTTCCTGGGATCACCTCCCCCGTAAACCATGTGCGCTGAAATATTTAACCTGCCGGGCGGCTCTTGAGGTGATCGGGACAAAGACACCCGTCCTTAGGATTATGGGTCATCTGCTTGTGTTTTTGGAGAATCCATGCAGGTTGGAAAATGTCAAAGAACAGCGAGTGTCCTAAAGGTTTTGTCTGGGGTTCACTGCAGGTGAGTGTGCACCTGGCATCCATCCCAATGTCCTTCTGACATAGTTTCTTGTGATGCGGAGGCTGGGCAGCAAAACATGGCGCTTCCAAGCATCCCTTGCAGCTAGAATGCTGGAGGTGAATTCAGTCCGACCAGCTGGAAGCGCAGTAGGTTTGGAAGGCGCGGTGAGCTGGAGGCCAGCTCTCTCTGCTGGTTTAGCTGTCAGCATGAGCAAGGATGGCTGGCGAGACCTTGGTTTTTCATTTAAAAATTTTTTTAATGTTTTGTTTATTTTTGAGAGAGAGAGATGGAGAATGCGATCTAGGGAAGGACAGAGGGAGGGGGACAGCAGATCTGAACTGGCTATGCGCGGAGAGCAGCAAGCCTGATGCCGGGCTCGAACTCACAAACGGCAAGATCATGACCTGAGCCGATGTCGGACGCTCAGCCGACTGAGCCACCCAGGCGCCCCTTGGTTCTTCATTTTTATTTCCCAGCAGAATTCCAATCCCCATGGCCTGCCTTCGTGAGTGTCAAGGGAAGGTTTGGTCTGGCTTCCTGGTTTCTGAATCCCGACCCCGGAATCACGGTTTCGTAGTTAGCATTAGGGGAAGCGGCCTCCCGTAGAGCCCCTTCTCGGTCAGTGAAGGTAACAGTAGCTGCCGTAACCAGCCGCGTTGTAAAGGCATCAGAAGGATGACTCCTCGCTCGTGGGAAGTCAGTGGAGCGCTCGGCAACTGGTTTCCCTTGTGGGTCCGGGACATCCAAAGTGCGGAGGTCAAGGTGACATTAGCCACCTGAGAGATTTGCTAGGGCTGGCGATGGAGAGCCAGCAGCCAGACACGGCAGGGAGAGGGTAAGGAGGGAGGGTAGGAGGGAAGGCGGGAGGGAAGCCGACGGGGTGGCGGGGCAGCTCTGAGAGATCGGGCCAGGCCACCGAGCTCATTTCCTTGTCCCAGAGGAGTCCTGCGTGTCCCCCAGGACCTGGCCTGCCTTAGTGCCCCTGTTCTGCTCCGTGACCGGCAGGAAGCAGCCTGCGGGGAAGCGTGGCGTTGGCCGTGACGGACTTCAGAATCCGGCGGTGGGGGGCGGGGGTCTGTTTTTTTTTTTCCTCCAAAAAGTCTTCGCAGCGGGGTGAATCCCAGTGGCTAAGAAATGTCAGCAGCCTGAGCGTCCGCCTGCAGAGGCGTGGACACACCAGCGGTCCGCACGGCCGGCGGGATTTTGCTCAGCCCGGAGAGAAATGAAGTCCCCGTACCTACCACGGCAGGGGCAAGCGGGGAGACATTGTGCTGAGTGAAATAAGCCGTCACCGAAGGCCATGTACCGCACGGCCCTGCCTCCGCGAGGTCCCCAGGGGAGTCCCGTCCCGTTCGTGGAGATGGGAGGTAGGACGGAGGGAGCCAGGGGCTGGGGGAGGGGCTCGGCCATCAGCGTCCAGTAGGGACAGAGTGTCAGTTTGGCAAGTGGAAAAGAGTTCTGAGACGGATGGTTGCACGGCAAGGAGGGGGGGGGCTCTTAAAGCCCCTGAAATGTGCACCTAAAAATGGGGAAGAGGGCACATCTTGGGCATTTGTGCCACGGTTTTATTTTTGTTTGTTTGTTTGCTTATTTATTTAATGTTTATTTATTTCTTAAAAAAATTTTTTTAATGTTTATTTAATTTTTGAGAGACAGAGCATGAGTGGGGGAGGAGCAGAGAGAGAGGGAGACACAGAATCGGAAGCAGGCTCCAGGCTCTGAGCTGTCAGCACAGAACCCGATGCGGGGCTCGAACTCACAGACTGTGAGATCATGACCTGAGCCGAAGTCGGCCGCTTAACTGACTGAGCCACCCAGGCGCCCCAATGTTTATTTATTTTTGAGAGGGAGACAGAGTGCAAGCTGGGGAGGGGCAGAGAGAGAGAGGGAGACACAGAATCCGAAGCAGGCTCCAGGCTCTGAGCCTTCAGCACAGAGCCCACCGCAGGGCTCAAACCCACACACTGCGAGATCATGACCTGAGCTGAAGTCCAACGCTTCACCGACTGGGTCCCCCAGGCGCCCCTGTACCACAGTTTTAACAGGGGGGGGGGATTTTTTTTCTCCTGTAACTTACCTGCCTGGTTCATGGAACCTTTCAGTGTTACGTGCAGCGCATGACCACTGGGTCACAAAAGCTTAGTGTGGCTCATGGGGTAAGATTCTCACCCCCGGGAGCTCAAGGTCACATGTTTCCCCCGCCTCCTCAACATTCTAGTGGACAACGACCTGACTTTCTCTGCCCAGCGCGGGGAGGGGGGGGGCTTTCTCTTGCAGCCAGAATCTGTTTTTGGACTGTGGCGGTGGGACATGCTGGGGGGATCAGTCTCCCGGGGAGAGGGGGGATGGGAGCAGCCTTTTAACTACTCACTGACGGAGGCGGTGGATCGGTACCCCAGCTCCCCCGCCCCGCAGATGGGCGTACTCTCGGGGGCACGTTCTCCACTGGCCCCCAGACTTCCCCGGGGGGGTCGTCTCTAGTTGCCCACATGGGTAACTAGTCACACGGAAACCTGCTCACCAAGGCATCCTTTCCTGGGTACCTTCTCTCCCCAGCTGACTTCCCTGTTCCCTACCAATGCTCCCTGGGGGCTACTTCCTAAACGACTTGACCTTGACTTGACCTTGACGTCCCAAACTTCCTTGACTTCTCCTCCAATGCTTGTCTCAGGGTTGACTTCTGGGGGGAGTTCGAATTAAGACAGTCTCAAAGTAGACTGAGTATGTTAAATCTAGCCAACCTGGACTTAGTAGTGTGTGTGTGTGTGTGTGTGTGTGTGAAGAAAGCCCAGTTGGGAAAGGCAAAAACCTTACAAAGAGTTGGCGTTGCCCCCACACAAGACTTTGCCTTGACGTCTCCCGTAGCACACAGACTAGAACCCCCAGTAGAACTCGGTGTCCTAGAAACGGTTGAGTTGATTTGTGACTTGAAGCAGGAGAGAAAACCAAAGGACTGCAATCGCTATCAGCTCGGAATTGCAAAACCGTTCCTTTCATATTTTCCAGTGGGTTGAGGAGGGGTCGGCCGCTCCCCGTTCCCCCCCACCCCCAGCGCATGCAACTGGATGGACCTGCAGAAATTTCTGAGTGCAGAGATAAAATGGACGCCCGTTAGGGGCCCACCGATACCATCCGAGAGTTTCCCTTTCCTGACCCCACTTGGAAAATGACAAGGCCGCCAAGATCTGTAAAAGGCTGAACAATTTCTTCGCCGAACAGGACTTCAACTGGAAGAAAACTGTAGGGTTTCTCCCCACCCCCCGCAGTTCAGGCGCACCGGCCCTCCTTACACCACGCGCCACCGTCAGCGCCGGCCAGTCTGCCGACAGGAGTCTCGTCACCTCTGAGCCAGCCGCTGGCGTCCGCAGAGCCCGAGTCTTGAATCACCGCTTCTTCCTGGGGGTTGGTCACGAAATAGCAGTGGAGAGAGGATTCTTTTTTTTTTTAATCATGCAGAAGTTTGGCCGGCTTTCAAGGCAGATGCTTTTGATTAGGCTTCAGGTGGCAGTTTCTGGTGTGTTTGCTCCCTCTCAGAGATCGACCAGGGGCCCCCTCTGGGAGCCCACCCAGGTCTTGGCAGCACTTTGGGGCCATCTCAGCGAGGGGGAAGTCAAAGCCCTGTGGTCACCACCGTGGATCTTGTGAGAAGATCAGAGACCTCTTTTGGTCAAATCGGCGGGCCGTGAGGAGATCGGAGGCTAAGTCGGTGGAAATTTTCAACTCCAGTGGGAGACTTCTGTAGCCTGGTGTGGAGGACAGAGAGCTGCAGACACGCAGTTAAAATTTGCTTCCCCCATGAAAAGAGATTGATAAGCCGCTTATCATTTCTCCTTCCTACCTTCTCAGCAGGAAGTACTTGACCCCAGCTGGGTGTGCCCCTCCCCCAGCTTCTTCAAGCTGACCTGCTATCTGCTCACACCTGTGACCTTCAGGGGGTCGCTCATGGGCGCTGGAGCCGACCTGCTCATACGGAGGAGGGCCGGAAGTAGTGGGAGGTTTTCTCACCCCCTCTCCCCATCCTGGGTGGCGCCAGGCTGCTGGGCTTAGGAGTCTGTTATGGACTGAGCGGGTCCCCAGAAAGTTCATATATGGAAAGCCTATCCCCAATGGGACTCTACTTGGAGATGGGGGATTTAAGAGATAATTAAGATTACATGAGGTATCAAAGGGGGGGCCCTGGTCAGTTACCATCAGCGTCCTTACGCGAAGAGGAAGAGAAACCACAGAGCTCGCTCTCTCGGCGCAGGCTCTGAAGAAAGGTCACGGGAGCACATAGCGAGGAGGCAGCCATCTACACCCAAAGATGGGACTCCTCACTAGACTTTCACCCTGATGGCACCTGACCGTGGACTTCTAACTTCCGAAACCGTGAGAGAGAAAAAAAAATCTGTTGTGTAAGCCCCCCCAGTCCGTGGTGCTTTGTTACAGCCGCCCTGGCAGATGAACCCGGGGTCCCGACGCCACCCTTCCCAGCCTGGCGGCTAAGGTACCGCCCCGCCCCCACGCCCGAACCCTCCGACGGATCGGCCCTAGTTCAGAAGGGCGCATGACATCGCAACCTTGTGCGGCTTCCTCCCTCGGCCTGTCCTGATTCCCCCCCACCCCCTCCGCGGTCAGTCTGGAGAGCATCTGAATTCTTCTCTCTAGTTCTGCTTCGGGGACTATCCGACCGAAGACATCAGCGACGCAGAACTTTGCCGAAGGTAATCGGAGCACCGAGCGGAGGACACGGAAGCGGCTGGGAGGTGAATTCCGCTTGCAGAGACTCGGTTCGTTTCCACTGATGGGCGTTCCTTGGGTAGTCGATCGACCAACCAACGTCAGCGGCTACAGTAGGCGATTCCCGAAATCTCCGCGGCTTTATGCAGCAGCGAAGGTTTGTTTCTTACTCCCGGGCGGTGTGAGGGCAGCTGGGCGGCGCTATCTTCCGTCTCGTCTCGTAGCGGTAAACGCAACACGTGGTTTCCGAGGCTGTCGGGCAAAGGCGCAACACACTTTCTCAACCGCCTCGGTCCGGAAGCGCGTGCGCGATTTCTGTTCCCCGTTCTTTGGTCGAAACTGGTCATCTGATCCTAATAAAAATGCGAGGGGTATCGGGCGATGTGGAGGAGCACCTGGGCTGTGGGAGGAGCACGGTTTATTCGTATAAGTGGCGTTTACCTTATGTGATGATTAGGTTCTGAAGGTCAGCGCAAAAGACAAAAGCCGCGTGTGGCCCAAACTGCCCTTTGAGAATCTTTTAGGAAGGCAACATCACTATGATCTGTAGGCCCATATTGTCTTTCGGGACAGAAAATGATAACAGAAAATATCTTTCCTCTGCGTTTTTCAGGCAAAGATTAAGAAATGCTTCTAACGTTTTTGAAATGTGGCTAATTAAGTCAACTAAAATTTGAACGTACGTTGTGAATTTCAATGAAAAGGCATATGCTTTTGTTTTGAATCGGAAGGCGAATTAAACCCCAAAACCATGAACCATAAAATATTGACAAATTAGACTTCATCAAGATTAAGACATTTTCTTCATCAAAAAAAGCCCACTGAAGGGGCCCCTGGATGGCTCAGTTGGTTAAGTGTCTGACTGTTTTTTTTTTCAATGTTTTTATTTTTTATTTTTTTTAATTTTTAATGTTTATTTATTTTTGAGAGAGAGAGAGAGACAGACAGAGCGTGAGCAGGGGAGGGGCAGAGAGAGAGAGACACACACAGAGTCCAAAGCAGGCTCTAGGCTCTGACCTGTCAGCACAGAGCCTGATGCGGGGCTTGAAATTGTGAGCCACGAGATCCCGACCTGAGCTGAAGCCAGACACTCAACTGACTGAGCCCCCAGGCGCCCCTAAGCATCTGACTCTTGATTTTGGCTCAGGTCATGATCTCATGGTTCAAGCCCCACGCTGGGCTCTGCGCTAACAGTGCAGAGCCTTCTTGGGATTCTCTCTCTCCCTCTCGCTCTCTCTCTCACTCTCTCTCAAAATCAATAAATAAACTTAAAAAAAAAAAGCTATTGAGAGACCACAAAGTCAAGCCATGGACTTGGAAAAGATATTTGTCTCAAAGGACTCCTATTCAGCATATATAAAGAACTCTCACAAAGCTGTAGGACGGATAAATGAACAACAGAATGGGCGAAAACCTTGGAGAGGCTGGGTGATTCTGCCTCAGGTTGCAGATTGTTTGGGTTTAGCTGGTGCCCAGGATTGGGTTCACTCTTCTCCATGCCTGTTAATTCTGTGGCCCCGATAGAGGGGGGAAACAACTCCCTTGGGTATGCTCTTCTCCTTACAGAATAATGGAGCGCAAGGGTTAAATTAGATCACGCAGGAACACTTCAATCCTTCGTTCACATCCGCCAACATCCATTGGCCAAAGCGAGTCATCCGATCACGCTCACAGTCAGTGAGTCGGGAAACATGCTCCACCCATCCACAGTGGGAGGGCCCTGCGCGGTCACCTGCAGAAGGGTGTGGGTGCACCGCGTTTCCCGAAGCGCAGTCCCCTTTACTCTAGCCGCCACCGACAGGTTAGGGGAGGAAGGAGGTCCTTGCCCCACGCACAACAGATTCGAGAGATGGCGTGCGTTCCAATGACCTCTTTGGCAGCCGCGGATCCCGTCACACTTGGAGCCGGATTCGACTTTGGACTTTGCAGGGTCCCCAGTCCGTAGAGCCCCCTGCGCGCCACCCCCCCTTTATGATTAAGCTCTTTCGAATCAGGATTCTGTGCCCTACAACCACATGATCTTCCTAACACCCACCCTCCGGGACCCGATTTTGGCTTACTTTCGGAAGGTGCTGCTGATGTTTGAAGCCGGAGTTGGGTTTGCAAGAGGGATACGTTTGCCAAGTGTTCTCGGTGCTGAAATAGTTTTGCCGTTGATGATAACAGCCCTCCGGGCTCAGGGCGTTGCTACCTTTACCGCGCTGTGGTTTCTTGTTGCGATGAGCACAGCATGTCTCTGTCGCCTTTTCAAAGAGCTTCGATGAATGTTATTTTGGGTTAGAGAGCCAGAGGAAGGCAGAGGGCGAGACAGCTGTCACAAGGTCCCCGGAAAGTGGCATCATATTTCACAATTTCATGGTGACTGCTCTTTGGAAGCGTGACACCTTCCTAGGAGACATCTAATGCTTGACAGAGAATTCGCCTATTCCAAAAATCCTCCCTCTACGAACCCGACTAACTTCCAGCGGAAGAGAAGAGGATAGAAAGGGGAACTTTTTTTTTTTTTTTTTTTAAGGAAACAATTCATTGTCGTTTGAGATCGGAGACCAGAATGTGGGAATCTGGACACTTAGTTCCTCATTCCTTGGGGGAGGCCGGGGCACGAGCTGGTTGAAATCCTTGCTCCACCAAGCGCGACCCGTGGCTAAGCAGCCTCGGCGATACCTGAGAACTTTCTGGAAAAGCTGGATTACTGAATCAGAACTTTCTGCACGGGCTTTGGAGCATGATAAACCTCGACGAATTTCAACCCCTGTCATGCATCATTTTTCCTGTGAGAGTTCTCAGTCCTGAGGCACTTTCGACCTGCAATCCGGCACGCTGCTTGTGGTAAATGACAGGCTGTGACATAGCGTGGCCTCTGCGGTGTGGCCAACTTATTTATCCAGTTCTTCCTAATTGGTCAGGAAGGCGGGGGTATGGGAACGTGGTTACCAGGGGATGTAGCAACAGTGGTGTATTTAGAACGCTTCCCCGCGTGTGGGAGCTGATTAGCTACATTTGCTAAGTACCTAACAGATGCTATTAGCTCTTAATGGTCTCAATTCCCAAAGTAGCTCGGTGGCAAAAAGAGCCATTCCCGGATTTTTCCCTGCCAAGGTTCCCAGGGGACAGACATTTGCTTTCAGCGTCTGTGCCTGAGGGACCCGAAAGGAACGTTCTCTGGATCCTGGAGATTTCTAGCCAAGGGATTAGTAACAAAGCCCGTATTTGGAAGAAAGATTCAACCCTGAGATTGAAATTGCTTTGCCTTTATCCCACGGGAGGACGGCCGTGTTCTCTCTGAGCGTTTGCCTTGAGACTTGAAGCAGGAGAAGGTTTTTGTTCTGTGTTCCAGAGCAGTCGGCCGTCTTTGTATCAAATTGCCCATCAGGAGCTTTGCCAGCCTCCTTGGTCACCGTCCTGGGAAGGCCCTTGGCATTCCTCCAAATAGGTTGCAGGTGAATGCACCTTTTGGGAAGTGGATTTTCTCAAAAGTTTCGGCTGAAGTCTTAAAACTCCGGGGGCGCCTGGGTGGCTCAGTCGGTTGAGTGTCCGACGTCGGCTCAGGTCATGATCTCATAGTCAGTGAGATGGAGCCCCGCGTCGGGCTCTGTGCTGACAGCTGAGAGCCTGGAGCCTGCTTTGGATTCTGTGTCCCTCTCTCTCTGCCGCTCCCCCGCTCACTCTCCATTCTCTTTGTCTCTCACAAATGAACAAACATAAAAAAAATAAATAAATAAATAAAACCCCAGCTATACCACTGACTGGCTGGGTGTCGCTGGTCACGCCTCGCAGACTTTCCAAATCTTAATTTTCTCTTTTATAAAATGAGATTAATAATAGTCACCAGAGGGGCACAGGGCTGGCTCAGTGGGTGGAGCATGTGACTCTCGATCTTGGGGTTGGGAGTTCAAGCCCCACGTTGGGTGTAGAGATCAGTTAAAACTAAAATCTTTTAGGGACGCCTGGGGCCCGCTCAGTCGGTTAAGCGTCCGGCTCTTGGTTTTGGCTTAGGTCAGAATCTCACAGTTCATGAGATGGAGCCCTCCATTGGGCTCTGCGCGGACAGTGTGGAGCCTGCTTGGGATTTTCTCTCTCACTCTCTCTGCCCCTCCTCCATTCATGCATGCCCTCCTTCTCTCTCTCTCTCTCTCAAAATAAATACACTTAAAAAAAGAAATAAAATTTTTTTTTTAAGTTTTTATTTTTTTATTTTTGAGAGACAGAGTGCCCCAGTGGGGCAGGGGCAGAGAGAGAGGGAGACACAGAATCCAAAGCAGGCTCCAGGCTCCGAGCTGTCAGCACAGGGCCTGACACGGACCACGATATCATGACCTGAGCCGAAGTCAGTCGCCAAACCGACTGAGCCACCCAGGCGCCCCCCCAAAAAAAGAAATTTTTAAAAATCTTAAAAAAATAGTAACTCTCAGGGCGCCTGGGTGGCTCAGTCAATTAAGCATCCGACTCTTGATTTCAGCTCAGGTCATGATTTCATGGTTTGTGAGACCGAGCCTGCTTGAGATTCTCTCTCTTCCTCTCTCTCTCTGCCCCTCCCCTGCTCAAGCGCTCGCTCTGGCTCTCTCTCTCTCAAAATAAATTTTAAA
This sequence comes from Paguma larvata, assembly GCA_030068075.1. Classification (NCBI taxonomy): domain Eukaryota; kingdom Metazoa; phylum Chordata; class Mammalia; order Carnivora; family Viverridae; genus Paguma; species Paguma larvata. The sequence goes on along the minus strand of CM057842.1, from coordinate 9,397,991 downwards.
AATGTATGATTATAAATTAAAAAAATAGTAACTCTAACAATAATAGGATTAAATGTGTTATTGCAAGCAGAGTGGTTAGAATCGCGCCTGGCGATCATATCCTATGTAAACGTTACCGGTATGATTTTACTATTAGCGCAAACGATTGTGAGTGAGTCGCGGCACGCTCTTCCTACCTCTGCCCTTCACGCCGGGCGTTGTCATTTCCCCCCCTCCCGTCTTCATACTTTTGGTAATTGAACTCCCTTCGTTCCGGCAGGGGGCGCGGTGGTCCAGCTTGAACTCACAAACCCTGAGATCATGACCTGAGCTGAAGTCAGACGCCTAACCGGGTGGCTGAGCCACCCGGGCACCCCGATCCTCCCGGGTCTTTGATTAGAGGTACCCTCATCAGCCGGGATGAAGTTTCCACCAGAAATTCCACAGAGCGGGGATTTGAACTAGCAATGAAATTGCTATCAAAAATAGAAACTTCCATATTCTCTTAGGTAGCTACATTGGGAACCGAAATTCACACTTCCAGCGTCCTCAAGGGTTCAACAGGAGGAAGTCCGAACTCCCCGACCAGGGGTTGGCAGGCTGTGGCCGCCCCCCGCCGGATTTGCTGGCTGCCTGTGTTGGTCTCAAAAGTTTTATGGGCACACATGAAGTTTTATTGGCCACGCCCACTCAGTCCATACTGGCTGTGGCTGTTTCTCGCTACATCCCCAGAGCTGCTGTGTAGACTGGATAGCCTCAGAAAAAAAACACCCAAAAAACCAAAAAAAACACAAACCAAAACGATTTATTACTTGGTTCTTTACAGGAGTTTGCCAGCCTCTGCCAGCTTTCAGTCCTACCACAAAAAAAAAAAAAAAAAAAAAAAGACCAGTTTTCCAAATACATTCTCCACCGCTCCACCATCTAAACTTCCCCGCTAACTAAAACAGGTATCAGGGCGCCTGGGTGGCTCAGTCGGTTAAGCAGTTGACTTCGGCTCAGGTCATGATCTCATGGTTCATGGGTTCGAGCCCCACATCCGGCTCTGTGCTGCCGGCTCAGAGCCCGGAGCCTGCTTCGGGTTCTATGTCTCCCTCTCTCTCTTGCCCCTCCCTTGCTTGTGCTCTGTCTCTCTCTCTTAAAAATGGATGGATGTTAAAAAAATAAAATAAAATAAAACGAGTACACACAAAGTCCACTGAGCCATTGGCTCTAATGTTTCATCATCCCCGAAACACTTAGGGTAGAATGAAGACCCCACCCGTTCCCACTTCCCAGTGGAAAATAGTCGGGCGGTAGAAACGGAGCGTCACCCTAAAAGTCGGGAAACTGGGGGGACATCGGCTTCAGCCGCACAAGTATAGATGATTCCTGTGCGTTCACGACTTCAGAGCTACTTATTGAAAAATTATAGACCCACAGCACTGCTGAGGCGAATGAGTGTTATTAAGTCCTGTAGGATCCGCCAAACACCCTACAAGAAATTAAATTGACAATAGCAACTAAGCCCACAGCGATTTCTCGTGGGGTAAGCACAAGGAACGACATTTGAAAAGCATGGCCAGCTCCAGAGAACACGGAGACAGAGCGTTCCTTCAGGAAATTATGGGAACTTCTAGTCTTGGTATACACGGGAGGACACTGCCGTGGGGTCATATTTGGCAGCCAGACTTCTAGCTGGAGTAACGAATCAGGGTGCTGGAGAGACGACCGTGGGCTATGGTGTGTGGTGCCCGCTCCTGGGGCACCCGGGTGGCTCAGTCAGGGAAGCGTCCAGCTCCTGGGTTCGGCTCAGGTCACGATCTCACGGTTCTGTGGGATCGAGCCCCGCGTCGGGTTCCACGCTCCCATCTTGGGATTCTCTGTGTCGCTTCCCCTCTTTCTGCCCCTCCCCCCTCAGTGCTCTCTCTCTCTTTCTCTCTCTCCCTCTCAAAATAAATACATAAACTTAATTAAAACATTTTATAAACGCTATGTTTTAGTAAGTCTCACTGACTCCCGCGGCATGGTGGACACCTGTTGGGTTTTCCTGTACGACCTCCAACCCTCTGTCTTCTGTCGGCTCCTTTCTTCTGATTGTTCTTTGGGGAAGGGAAATCTCCTTCTCATCCAAATGGTTTGAGAAGGAGCAACTTTATTATTATTATTATTATTATTATTATTATTATTTTTAGCACTCTCTACATCCAGCATGGGGCTCGAACCCACGACCCTGAGATCAAGAGTCACACGCTCTACCAACCGAGCCAGCCAGGCGCCCTCAAGGAGGGCCAACTTTAGAGTCGGGCATATGACCGAGACAGGCCGGTGAGTGTCTTCTCGCTCTTTGCCCATAGTTCAACCTTGATCGTACCTCAAGACAAGCCAACGAGACTTAATCTCGGGACTTTTGTTCAAGTCGTAAAGCTTGGAAAATGCAACTGCCTGCGGCAGAGAGAGCCTGACACCTAATAACGACAACGCAAAGGAACGCAGGTCCGAGAGTGGAAAGAGGCAGATTCCTCACACAGTTGAAGCACCTGGATCCAGCCACGCCTGAAGCCAATGTGTGGCAGTCTCCTCTAAGAACCAAAGAAGAGATCTGCGCTTTTGCAGCCTCCTCAAGACTCTGCCCTGGGAATCGTTAGCCTGAACAAGCCAATAAAGGGTTGTATTTTATAACTGAGGTTCTGTGTTGGAAGAAATAAACCCCAGACGGAATTTTTATTATGTTTGCTATTGGTGCTGAGATTCAACACAAATGTTATGCTTTAGTATCTGAGAGCGAATAACAAAAATAAATGAGAAAGAGGGAGAAAGTGTTTTTGTTTTGAGAGGTGACTTTTTCCTAATTTTTTTTTAATGTTTATTTATTTTTGAAGGAGAGAGAGAGAGACAGAGTGTGAGCGGGGGAGGGGCAGAGAGAGGGAGACAGAATCCGAAGCAGGCTCCAGGCTCTGAGCCGTCAGCACAGAGCCTGACGCGGGGCTTGAACCCACGAGCCAAGAGATCATGCCCTGAGCCGCAGTGGGACGCTGAACTGACGGAGCCCCCCAGGCGCCCCCAGAAGTTCTATTGTTACTGTTTTGAGGACTCTCCATCCTGTTTTCTGTAGCGGCGTTTCCAACTCCCGGTCCCCACTACGGTGCCCAAGGGTCACCTTTCTTCCACATCCTCCCCAACACCTGTTAGCTCTTGTCCTTTTGATAAAAGTCTGGGAGCTTTCTTTGCTCTCAAGCCACTTCCAAGCTGCGTGAGAGGCCGCCCCTGCTCTCCCCGGAGAGCTCAGTTGCGTGAGTTGTAAGCCCTGTCTTCTCATCCCGCCCCCCCTCCCCCCAATGTGTGGGCGCCACCCCTTGATCCGTTTCAACATCGACATCAAACTCTGAGCGGACATCAAACTCTGAGCGAGGGTCCCTCTGCTCTCGGGTGACCGCGAAGTACGGTGAAGGGAAGCTTGGCTTCGGGAGGATGGAGAGAGAAAGCACAAAAGGAAAGAAAGATAATCCATCCGCAGAGGAAAGGAACATTCGCCCAAGCGGAGGGTTGCCGTCCTCAGAGTTCAGCGAAGTTGAGCTGGGCCGAGCTGGCGCCTCCTGATGCCGATGGAACCTCCCCCCTCCACCGTCTGGTTTTCTTTTTTTTTTTTTTTTTTTAATTTTTTAACGTTTATTGATTTTTGAGAGACATAGAGACAGAGCGTGAGCAGGGCAAGGGCAGAGAGAGAGGGGGAGACACAGAATCCGAAGCAGGCTCCAGGCTCTGAGCTGTCAGCACAGAGCCCGACACGGGGCTCGAACTCACAGACCCCGAGATCATGACCTGAGCCGAAGTCGGCCGCTTAACAGACTGAGCCACCCAGGCGCCCCCACCGTCTGGTTTTCTCAGCGTCTGTCTCTCCCGGACTAGGGGCCCTGAGCGCCCTGGGCCACGCGGCTCTGCACCCGGGCTTCGGATTTTCGTGGCAGGGAGAGGGAGGCCGTTGGTGCCCGCGGATCGGGGGCGCAGGGAGAGAAGGGAGGGGCGGCGTGGGTGCCGGTCCCAGAAGGACCCTTGAACGGGTTCCGAGGCTACGTGGCCGTGAAGAGAAAGCCGTGTTCCTGAGCCTTTGGGAGACTGAGGGCCCAGGCCACACTGCCCGGGGACGAGGCGACACAGTGCCGTCACAGCACGGCGCGGGGGGGGGGGGGGGGGGGGGAGGTGCCTCCAGACGCACGCTTGGGCTCGTCGTTGGTCCTGCGAGGTGGAAAGCCCTGACGCAAGGACCTCCCCGGGCCGGGAGAAGCGGACGCCGAGCTGGGGCGGGAGAGGGCGCTCACGGACCTGCCCTGGGGAAACTGAGCTCCCGTACGGGTCAGGGACTCTCGCTCGGAGATACGAGGCTGGAAGGGAGGCCGAGCGGTCGCCGGCCAGCGAGGGTCCCCGCTCCTGGCGGAAGCACAGGCCACCTCCCTCTGGAGGGACGCGCGCCCAAACTCGGATTTAGGCCCAACGACACGGAGGGATGGGGCTCGTCCAGAGTGTGACTCCCCACGGAAGCGTCCTTGGCCGCAGGGAGGGCACCCTGGGGAAGCCGAGGGCGGGCCTCTCGGGCAGCAGCGTCTCTTCTCGGTTAGGAGCGAGGCTCGGGGGAGCCATTTGGTCGGCACTCGGCTCCTTAGGAAAGGACAGCCCATCGTCCTGGCTGGCCGTGGACTTGCCCGGAGTGAGGGAGGCGGGGTCGGGAGTCCGGGAACCTGGTTCGGGGCAAAGCGGAATGGTGGGTCGCCCTCTCCCTTCATGATTTCACTGAGTCAGAAACCACAGCAGGTCAGGGAGCGCGTGTCACCTTGGTGAGTTCGTCTGTTTTCCGTCGACACGTACTGTTAGTTCTTGGCGAATTCCGGCGGGGACGGGGCAACAAACAGAGGCCACGTGCTTCCTGACGCTTCCCTTCGGGGAGGACAGAAACGGTGTGTGACTGCAAATGGTGACGGTCACTCTGATGGAGAGGCTCTAGGGATGAGAACGAGGGGCCGGGTTTAGAGCAAGGAGGCAGCGGGGCGCCTGGGGGGCTCAGTCGGTTGAGCGGCCGACTTCGGCTCAGGTCGTGATCTCACGGTCTGTGAGTTCGAGCCCCGCATCGGGCTCTGTGCTGACGGCTCAGAGCCTGGAGCCTGCTTCGGATTCTGTGTCTCCCTCTCTCTCTCTGCCCTTCCTCTGTTCACGCTCTGTCTCTATGTCTCTCAAAAATAAATAAACGTTAAAAAATTTTAAAAATTAAAAAAAATATATATATAAACTTTAAAAAACTCTTCTCAGGGCGCCTGGGTGGCTCAGTTGGTTGAGCATCCGACTTCGGCTCAGGTCATGATCTTGCGGTCTGTGAGTTCGAGCCCCGCATCGGGCTCTGTGCTGACAGCTCAGAGCCTGGAGCCTGCTCCGGATTCTGTGTCTCCCTCTCTCTCTGCCCCTCCCCTGCTCATGCTCTGTCTCTGTCTCAAAAATAAATAAACATTAAAAAAAATAAAAAATAAAAAATAAAAAACTCTTCTCGAATGAGGAGGTAGAGAAGGCCTCTCTCCAGGGAAACAGTTTGATCCTGATGGTTCCGATACCCATATCAAGGCCTGGGTCTCCCCCGCACCACCAAGCACTTCCGTGATGCCGGCCACGTGTCCTGCACTTGGACTCACTTCTGACACTATCTACCTGGAGACGGTGTTAGACTCCACAGGTTAAGGGCTCCGTGCCCTCAGAGTGCCCCCACCCCAGGCAGCCAACCTCAGGTTGGTACCCGCGCTTCGGACCAGCTGAGTCTAAATCGGAGGTTCCCGTGACCCCCTCTTCCGACTAATTTGCCAGGGTGTCTCTCAGCGCTCAGAAAACGACTTTCCTCACTAGATTACTGGTTATTACAAAGAATATTAAAGGGGGTGAAGCAACAGCCAGGGGAAGAGGGAGATGCGTGGGGGGAGGTCCCCAACAGAGGAGCTTCCGTCCCCGTGACGTCTGGAAGTCACGGTTCCCCGACCCGGAAGCTCTCGACCCCCCATTCTTTCGCGTTTCATGGAAGCCGCAGGACCCAGGCGTGAATGAATCACTCATTAGCTATTGATGATGGAACTCGATTTCCAGCCTCTTCTGCGGAGGGCGGAGGGTGGGGCTGAGAGCGCAAGCGTGGGATCACGTGGTCGGCTGCCCTAGCAACCAGCCCTCGCCCTCTAGTGCTTTCCACCCGGCAGGGCATTAACAGAACAAAAGACACCTGACTTGTGCTCCTCTAGGAAATTCCTCAGGACTTGGGAGCTCGGTGCCAGAGACGGGGACCGAGACCAAACCAGAGATCTCTTTCTTATAAGTCACAGTAGCAGCTCCCAAGATTCGTTCTGTCCGTCCATCCAGGAAGTCCCCCCGATTTCCTGCCTGTGGTCAGGTGCCTGGAGTCGCCCCCGGCCAGGTGCCTCACCACCCGAGGAAATCCTTATCATGTCAACTCCCCTTCCGCCGCCCAGTGAGAGAGAAACGCGGTCTCCAGGGCAGCGAGGTTAAAGTTCTCTCTGACTACCTACTGCTTCCTTGGGGGGGGGGCGGCGGTTAGTTCCCAGGACAAGGGAAGAAAACAACGCAGACACTGTGTACGGATGGAGGTACGACCCCCAGCAGGGGAGTGTTTCTTTCCGTGGCTCCAAAACCTCCAACACATTGCCCCGAAGCCGTGTGGTTGTAAGGCTTAGAATGAAAGCTCGGGCTTCCGGGCGGCCTTGCCACCCGGGGAAACTGGGAGGGGCCGAGCTGACCCCCCCGCAGAAGGACCCCGGCCGCACCAGCCTCCCCGTGGAACAGTCCAGGCGCGTTCGAAGCCGCGGTTCACAGCCTCCTGTGGGAAGCCAGGGCCCCCTCCTCCTCTTGTTCCTGCAAAGGGCAGGAATCCCTCCCTCTGCAATGGGGTGAAGGGGAGACGATTAAAACAAGCAGAAGGGGGCACCCGGGTGGGGGGCCTCAGTCGGTTAAGCATCCGACTCTTGATCTTGGCTCAGGTCATGACCTCACGGTTTGTGAGTTCGAGCCCCGCGCCGGGCTCTGTGCTGCCGGCGTGGAGCCTGCTTGGGATGCTCTTCCTTCTTTTCTCTCTGCCCCTCCTGGGCTGGCCCACGCGTGCTCTCTCTCAAATTAAACAAACATTAAAAAAGATTTTTTTAAATAAAACAAAGAAACAAGCCGTGGGTTTTTCTCCTGCCTCCTCCCCGCCTTTTACCCTCCAGGGTACCTGAGGGACAGGCCACACCCCTGTTAGAAACACCGGGGTTGTAGGCTAACCAGTTTTAAGAGCGATGGGGCAGTCCCAAGAAGGGCGGATCGTCTTTGTGAGGGTGCAAATGCAGGACTAAAAAGCCCCGCGCACCCTCCCCCCCATCCTCTTCAGCCAAGGAAAGGAACGAACTGTGGACCCTCACAAGGACTTGGCTGGATTTCAAGGCCTTATGCCGAGTGAAAAAAGCCCATCTCCAAAGGCCACGTGTGGTGTGATTCCACTTATATCACAGTCTCGAGGTGACAGAATTATAGAGACGGAGAAGAGATTAGCGATTGCCAAGGGTAAGGTGAGGGAAGCTGGTGATGACACGGGGTGAGCGGGAGGCAGTTCTTCCATGGTGGTGGGAAAGTTCCGGATCTTTTTTTTTTTTTAACTTTTTTTTTTTTAACGTTTATTTATTTTTGAGACATAGAGACAGAGCGTGAGCAGGAGAAAGGCAGAGAGAGAGGGAGACACAGAATCCAAAGCAGGCTCCAGGCTCTGAGCTGTCAGCACAGAGCTCGAACTCACAGACCGCGAGATCATGACTTGAGCCGAAGTCGGCCGCTTAACCGACTGAGCCACCCAGGCACCCCAAAAGTTCCGTATCTTGATGGTGATGGAGGTTCTGCCAATCTATGCACGGGATAAAATTGCATGAAACACACACGCACGCTCACACGCACACACACGGCCTCCCGGGCCACGCGCTGGCACCCCAAGCCACTCATTGCTCAACTGCCCAATGTGAGGTTAGATTGTGCGTTTACTGATTTTGAGCGGAAAAAAAAATCCGTGGCCTCGCTCTTTCTGACATCACCGGGGCTCTCTCCGCACTCTCACCGGGAGGAAAGAAATCCCGCAGGATGGAGCCCTCAGTCCACGAATATTCACTGACCACTGACACAGCAGGTGGGCTGCCCGTAGCCCCGCGGTCTTCAGCTTTCTTAGCCACATCGATGGCTTTTCACCGTCTGCAACTTTGACTCCGCCTGAGGGCTCTCTCCGGCTGCAGGAACTCATGCCGGTCACCTAGGGGAGTTGCTAGTTGTGTGGGAGAGTAAACGCCCCCCCCCATCCAGTGGTCCGTGGAGCATCAACACCCCGGCTCTCCGGCCCCTCTGGTGCGATGGCTCGGAGCGGCGTGTGCTACGCTGTCTCCCAAAGCTTCCCAGGGCGGTCCGCAGTTAGTGGTAACCTGTTCACTAACCCGCCTGCTTCGGCCTCCTTCCTTTCCCTGTTTCCCGTCCCCACTGATGCAGCCTGGGCCTGTCTCTCAAAGACGCTACTTGCCCTTGAATCTTTGTCTCAGGCTCTGCTTCCAGAGGGCCCCCTTTAAGACAAGGCACCAGGCTTGACTGAGCAGAGGGGACGTGAGATACACGTACAACGGCAAGGAAGGATTTTCCAGTGCATTGGATCTTTGCCAGATGCCAAGAGTTTTACCTCGGTTTGCCTCATTTTTTTCCCCTGGTGGCAGGTCACCAGGGAATTTCAACAGCACACGTATTAAAAAATTGAAGAGGGGCACCTGGGTGGCTCTGTCGGTTAAGCATCCAACTTCGGCTCAGGTCATGAGCTCGTGGTTTGTGAATTCGAGCCCTGCATGGGGCTCTGTGCTGACAGCTCAGAGCCTGGAGCCTGCTTCGGGTTCTGTCTCCCTCTCTCTCTGCCCCTCCCCCACTCATGCGCGCGCGCGCGCGCACACGCGCGCGCGCACGCTCTCTCTCTCTCTCTCTCTCTCAAATATAAATATTTAATTTTTTAATTTTTTTAACATTTATTTATTCTTTTTTTAAATATTTATTTATTTTTGAGACAGAGACAGACAGAGCATGAGTGGGGCAGGGGCAGAGAGAGAGGGAGACACAGAATCAGAAGCAGGCCCCAGGCTCTGAGCCGTCAGCACAGAGCCCGACGCGGGGCTCGAACTCACAGACCATGAGATCATGACCCGAGCTGAAGTCAGACGCTCAACCAACTGAGCCACCCAGGCGCCCCACATTTATTTATTCTTAAGAGACGTAGAGAGCATGAGCAGGAGAAGGGGAGAGAGAGAGGGAGATACAGAATCTTATCTAGGCTTTGATAAGCTGTCAGCACAGAGCACGACGCGGGGCTCGAACTCACAGACTGTGAGATCATGACCTGAGCCGAAGTCAGCCGCCTAACCGACTGAGCCACCCAGGTGCCCCTCAAAAATAAATATTTAAAAGAAGAAGAAGAAGAAGAGACACGTAGGAACAAATGCATGGAGGAACGGGCGTGTGAGGACCCCACGAGAAGGCAGCCATCTGCAAGCCAAAGACAGGGGCCTCAGGAGAAACCGAACCTGCCAACACCTTGACCTTGAGCGTCTAGCCTCCAGAAATACGAGAGAACAAATTTCCGTTGTTTACATCATCCAGTCCATAGCGCTTCACTCTGGCAGCCCAAGCAAACGCGTACACATGCCTTCTGTGCTTCCTTCAACTCTCTTTCCTTTCCCCCTGCTGTTTGCTTGGGATTCCCTCTATTTCTGGGGAAAGTCGGTTTCTTGGATGGAACACGTGACCATCGGTGTTCCCCATCTGCCTTCCTACGGTCGTCGGCTCAGAGGCGGTTGTAGGTTATAGACGGGGCCGATCCCAGCGATTCTTGGGATAGACCCATTCTAACGTCCCTGCCTGGCGTGGACGGGAGGCGCGAAGCTCCGGGGCAGCAGCTGGCAGCCATTTTGTGACCCTGAGGATGGACGACTGTCCTCAAAGCTCCCGCTACGGAGGGCAGAGCAGACAGAAGGGAGGAAGCGAACCCGTTGCTGAACTTGCTGAGTCGGCACTCACCTCTCTCTTGGAAACCTGCCCCACTTTTCATTTGTTATATTTATTATATCTTCTCGGGCTCCTATAACCAAATACCCCTGACTGGGTGATTGCAACAATAGAAATTTCTTTCTTTTTTCTTTCTTTCTTTTTTTTTTTTTTTAAGTAATCTCTACACCCAACACGGGGCTCAAACTCATGACCCCGAGATCAAGAGTCACAAGCCCTTCTGACTGAGCCGGCCGGGCGTCTCGTGGAGTTTGTTTCTTACACTACTGGAGGCTACAAGTCCAAGATCAAGATTCCAGGAGATTCGGTTTCTTTTTTTTTTTTTTCTCCAGCGCTGCCTTCCTGGCTGACAGAAAACCATATCCTCACTCTGCCCTCACTGCGGCCTTTCCTCGGGGCACACACACAGAGGCAGAGAGATCTCTCTCTCTCTCTCTTCCTTTTCTTTTCTTTTTTTTGAAAAAGATTTAAAGTTTATTTATTTCTTTGAGAGAGAGACAGAAAGAGTGAGCAGGGGAGGGGCAGAGAGAGAGAGAGAGGGAGAGAGAGAATCCCAAGCCGACTTAGCGGTATCAACGTGGAGCCTGAAGTGAGGCTTGAACTCATGAACCGTGTGATCATGACCTGAGCCGCAATGAAGAGTCTGATGCTTAACCGACTGAGCCACCCAGGTGCCCCTCCTCTTTTCCTTTTTTTTTTTTTAACGTTTTTTTTTTTTGAGACAGAGGCAGAGCATGAGCAGGGAAGGAGCAGAGAGAGAGAGAGAGAGAGAGACAGAATCTGAAGCAGGCTCCAGGCTCTGAGCTGTCAGCACAGAGCCCCATGCGGGGCTCGAACTCAAAGACCATGAGATCATGACCTGAGCCGAAGTTGGGCGCTTAATAGGCTGAGCCACCCAGGCGCCCCTTCTTTTTCTTATAAGGACACCAGTGTAATTGGATTAGGGCCCCGCCCTTATGTCCTAATTGAACCTTTACTGCCTCCTCGAAGCCCTTTTTCTGAATACAGGGGTTAGGGCTTGAACATGTGAATTTTAGGGGGTTGTCATTCTGTTTACAGCAGCCAACATTTTCTTTCACGGTCAATTCAGTTTGAGACATTAGTCCTTCACAACCAGAAGCTTCCTGAATGATGTGGTGGAAACTTACACGATTTTTAATGAGCCTCATTTTCTTCATCCGAAAAATGTTTAAGAAAAAGGAAGTCCCGGGGCGCCTGGGTGGCTCAGTCGGTTGGGCAGCCGACTGCGGCTCAGGTCACGATCTCACGGTCTGTGAGTTCGAGCCCCGCCTCGGGCTCTGTGCTGACGGCTCAGAGCCCGGAGCCTGCTTCGGATTCTGTGTCTGCCTCTCTCTCTCTCTGCCCGTCCCCTGCTCATACTTTCTCTGTCTCTCAAAAATGAACTTTAAAAAAAATTTTTTTTAACTAAAAGATAAAAGAAAAGAGAAAAAAAAAAGAAAAAGGAAGTCCCTTCCTGCCTCCTACCGTTTAAGTAAAATAGCGTATTTGTGAATATTCGGGAAAATGTGAGGTTCACGGAAGGTGTTTATGAAAATGCAGACAAACAAGAAAGCTAGCAGATGAGAGTCCGAGGTCGGTCCAGCAAGGCGGGAGGAAGAGGGGAAGATGACGCTCCGGTTTCCCACAGAGACGGATAAATTGCCTCACGAACACGCACGCCTGGGGTAGGCGCGCCTGACTCGCTAATCCAAAAATAGAGCCTCAGACCCTGTATGGAGAGGCGGTAAATATAGCAGTATTAGCTGTGAGTGACAAGCCCGATTAGAGGACAGAGTGACAAGGTCTTCATGCAAAACATCGTCAGTAGCTATAAAAATATTGGCTGTTTACAGCTCGAGGAAGAGACGAGAATTCAGAGCAGGTGGTTCGTGCTCTGCCTGTTCCTCTGCTCGGTCGCAGGTGCCGTCGACGCCCGGCCCGTCCACCCCTGTGCTTGGTCACCACGCCCGGGTCCAACTGCCAATGGTCAGCACCTGCTTTCATGTGCCTGAGGACTGTCTCTGGCCTCTGGGGTGCACGTCGTGATCCACACGGTCAGCCCAGGGACGCGGGGGGGAAGAACGCCTTCTAGGAGTGGCCGTCCACCAGCCGCCGGTAGGAGGTGGTGGATAAATACCCCGGCTCTCTCACCCCGTGGCTGGACCAGACTGAGGTCTGCGATCTACTTCCCGGAGGCCCCCGGCGGGAACGGCTTCCACTTGCTCGACACGATGACTCGCTTCTGATGCCCTCCGCGCTGGCCGCCCTCCTTCCCTGTCTCACTGGCCGGTCCCCTCCTGGGTCTCCTGGAACTTGCTCGAAAATGAACAACGTTCCCTGAACCGTGTCTGAGGGAGCCCAGCGTAAGCCCCACGCCCCCGCTCCTGCGTGTAAATACCACGCCGAGAACAGTGAGTCCTTCTGACTCCCTATAGTGTTTCACGCTGCTCAAGGTGCCTTCGCGTACAACGGGTATTATTCAGGAATAAAAAAGAATAAAATACGGACGGACCGCATGAGCAGGGGGGAATCTCAAATGCATTATGCCGAGCGAGAGAAGCCAGACCCCCACGTGCTGGACCCTTCCATTTATAGGACTCCCCCGGGGATGGCAAAAGTATAGGGACAGAAAATAGGTCGATGATTGCCAGGGGCTGAGGGTGCAGGAAGGGAAGGGTCAGGAAGGACCCGTTTGGGGTGACGACGGAGCCGGGCTGTATCTGGATTTTGATGACGGCTCCATGACTACGTATATTCGTCAAAGCTTGTAAACCTGCGCATTACAAAGGGTGAATCTGACAATAGATAAATTACACCTCAGTAAAAAAAAATCTGTGTATCCGCCTCCTTGAAGAACAGAGAGTCCCCGGCATGGCTCACCTGGTTGTCATAGCGACGCCGCGGCGATCTGGCTCACGCGTTCGTTTTTTCAGCCAAGCGCTCTGAGAGATGCCACTTCGCACCTCTGCTTCCTTCTCTCCCTTCGCCCCAGACCTTGCCTTCCAACCCGACCCACCCCCACCGTTCCTCTCCGATTGTTCTGGCCAAGGTCACGGCTGACCTCATCTCGGCTCGAGCCAGTGGCTGATTTTCAGCGCTAACTTCCCTGGCCGCTGTTCGCACTTGGCCCGGGAGACACGCCTGCCTTGGAACGCGGCCAGCCCGCTGCTCTTGGCTCTCCGTCCCCCTCTCACCTTGGCCGTCCTTGGCGGCTTTGTTTCCCCATCCTTGCCCATCGCCTGCCTTCCCTCTACTCTGATTTCTCCCCGAACTCCCTCGGGGAGCTCTTCCAGCCTTTTGGCGCTGTCGCTTCTATGCGCCTGACTTCTGAATCCATCTTACACCTTAGCCCCTTTGCTTCCCGTTCACTGAGAGTTCCAGCGCGACGCCCAGAAGTTGATTTTGCAGCCTACGGAAATGGTCTTAAATCGGGGAAGCTTTTTCCTAAAGTTTCCGAGATAAAACTTCACAGCTACTGTCATTGATTTCAGGCCACTTCCCACTGTGTTTTTTTTGTTTTTTTTTTTAAATCTCTTCACCGGTTGACAGACACTCAGGTGGTTTCCAGATCTCGGCAAGCCGGAACGACGCTGCAATTAACAAGGGAACGCGGGTGTCCCTTCAAGATCCAGGTTTTCTCTGTTTCGGATATAGATCCGGAAGCGGGATGGCTGGATCACGTGGTAGTTGTATTTTTAGCCTTTTGAGGAACCTCCGTGCTGTTTTCCATAGTAATACGGCCATAGTAATATGACCAATTCATATTCCACCAGCATTGTGTTCTCTTTCCTCCACGTCCTTGCCAACGCTTGTGATTCCTTGTCTTTTCGATAACAGTGAAGGCTCCTAATCTTGCCCTCCAGTCCTAATCTTGCCCTGCAATGGCTAAAGACACATCGAGGCTCTGTAGGGGACTGCTGGCTCTATGATGGCCGGTCCTGGGTCCTCTGGCCCATTGGAGGCCCGATTTTGCGTTACCTTGCGTTATTTCCTCTTTATCATTATAATTATCACCACCATTTTGCTGACGCTACCTTTCGTTAATTTCTGTTACACACTTCCAAAAATTCCAAATAAAGATAAGCATGTGTGTTTAGATTTTAAAATAATATTTCATACTTAACTACCACGTTGCTCTCCCCAAAGTTCATAACAATGTATATGACCCCTACAGAGTAAATTGAAGTCCATTTCCCCCCATCCCAGCCCACCGGGGGTATTATTTTAAATATATTTTAATGTATGGGGAAGAGACAAGCTTCCTCGTGAGCCTCCCGGGCTCAACAATTTTCCTGGTACCCGTTCCCCAGGGTGTGACCCTACCAGCATCCCAGCTCTCTATAAGGAATGTCAATTCTTTTCTTTCTTTTTTTTAAAATGTTTATTTATTTTTGAGAGACATAGAGACAGAGGGTGAGCAGGGGAGGGGCAGAGAGAGAGGGAGACCCAGAATCCGAAGCAGGCTCCAGGCTCTGAGCCGTCAGCACAGAGCCCAATGCGGGGCCTGAACTCGTGAACTATGAGATCATGACCTGAGCCGAAGCTGGACACTTAACTGACTGAGCCACCCAGGCGCCCCAAAGAATGTCCATTCTTATTCACCTCAACCCACCAGGGACGTGAGGCCTCACCTCTCACCCCGCAAAGTCAGTAGAAACCCCCACCCTTATGCTTTGCAAATTTGGGGGTTATCATCTTGCATGCCTATCTCCTGGTTCTTGGCTCTCCCTTCTCTCACTCTGGGGCGACCTTTTATTTCTTTGGAGCTCATCCACGCACGTATCCGTGTAGGGGCGTCTTTAACCAGGAGGGACACGCAAACGAAGACCCCAACGAAATATGACTACACACTCCCACTAGAACGGCTGTTACCAAAAAGATGGCCATTATCACGTGCCGAGGAGGCTGGAGAGACGGGCCCACTGCTAGTGGAAAACAGTCCGGTAGCTTCTCCTGGAGTTAAATTTACGCTCGGCAGATGACCCAGCCATTCCGCTCCTGGGTATTTACCCAGGATGAATGAAAACCCGTGTCCACACAAAGGCTTCTGCACGGATGTCCACAGCAGTCTTCTTGGTGACAGCCAAACCCCAGCAGCAAGTCAAATGCCTATCAACAGGTGAGCGGACACACTGGGTGGGGCCATAAAACAGAGCCGGATAAAAAGGAACAGCCGCAGATAAACAGACCAACAGGGATGAGTCTCAAAAGCATTATGTTGACTGAAAGCAATCTGACACCAGAGGACGTAAGGAATCTGTCCGTTCTGATAACATTATTGAATGGTTGAGCTTAAGCCGTGGTGACAGCAAACAGATCAGGGGTTGTCTGGGGACAGGAACGGGGGCGAGGACCGCAAGCGGGCAGGCACGAGGGCACTTCTGGGGCAATGGTGATGTTCTGAATCTTGGTGGCGTCGATGGTTACGTGATGGACACTTGAGCCGAAACTCATCAAACCGGACTCTTAAGCTTGGGGCCCTGTGTCACAGGTAATTTGTACCTCAGTGAGGCTATTACAGCGCGTTCTGTGTTATCCAGCGTGCTTCCCTGATACAAACAGGCTTTGCTCCACGTCCCGTCCCACTGCTGGACTCCTCCTGGAAGTCTTCGCTCGAACTCATGAACCGTGAGATCATGACCTGAGCCGAAACCAAGAGTGGGTCACTTAACCTACTGAGCCACCCAGGTACCCCTAGTTTGTTTTATTTTATTTATTAAAATAATTAAAAAATATTTATTTTTGAGAGAGACACAGCATGAGTGGGGGAGGGGCAGAGAGAGAGGGAGACACAGACTCCGAAGCAGGCTCCAGGCTCCGAGCTGTCAGCACAGAGCCCAATTTGGGGCTCGAACCCACGAACCATGAGATTATTAAGTCGGACGCTTAACCGACCGAGCCCCCCGGGCGCCCCGTATCCTGTTCTGTAAGGAGGACACTGAGACTCGGGTGAAGGAATCGTGTCTCCTCCCCCTGTCGTGGTCCGTTGGGGCTGCTCTAACGGAATATACAGACTGCTGCAGACGCTTGTCCCCCACAGGCCTGGAAGCCGAGAGGAGCAAGATCAAGGTGCTGGCCGACTCGGCGTCCAGTGGGGGCCGGCTTCCTGGCCGCGGCCTCACAGGCAGCAGGACCAGGGGAGCTCTCTCTCTCTCTCTCTCTCTCCGGGGTCTCCTTTAAAAGGGCGCTAATCCCGTTCACGAGGGGTCTCCTTCCTGCCGCATCGTCTTCAAAGACCATCACACTGGGGTGAGGCTTTCAATAAATGAACTTGGGGGGAACACATTCATTCTACAGCACTCCCCAAATCCGTCCGTATATATCGAAGTCTTAACCCTCGGCACCTCAGAACGTGCCCTTATTCGGACTTGGGGTTATTGCAGGTGTAATTAGTTAAAATGAGGTGGTGTCGTGTAGTCGTGGCCGAGTGGTTAAGGCGATGGACTAGAAAATGAGGTGGTGAGGCTGGACCCTAATCCGGTGCGACCAGTGTCCTTATAAAAAAAGGGGGGGGGGGGGGAGTTTGGACTCGAGGAAGACCGCCACCTGCAGGCGAAGGAGGGAGGCCGGGGGCGGTCGGGTCCTTCACAGGGAAGGCGTCAACCCGGCTGACATCTGGAGTTCGGACTCGCAGCTTCCAAGACGGTCAGAGAAGACATTTTCGTCGGCTCAGCCGTCGGGGTGGTGGGACTGTGTTCTGGCCGGGCCCGCGGACCGAAACAGCCCCCGAGCGCCGACGGAGGCGGGAAGCGGCAGAGCCGAGGTCTGGTTCGGCCAGTTCGCTGGCGCAGGGAAGGAGGGAAGACACTTTATCTGGCGTCTTTGTCTCCTGCCCTCCTCTCGCCTGACCGCCCTTTCCCTGGCTGTTACCTGCCGTCGGACTCTGCCCTGGGACGGACGAGCAGCTTTGTCTTGCTAGGCAGATGCCAGAGGTGGGCACCGTGCCGCTGGCGGGAATGTTATCCGTCCCATCACCGCTCCGTGTGTGTGTCTTCAGCTGTCCGGCTGGGAGAGGCCTCAGCCACCCCGGAGGGCATTGAAATTTGGCCCAGAGAGATGCGATCAGGAGAATGTTAGTGCTGTAGTGACTCGTCTCTCGGGCGGGCTGGCTCCAAACCAGATGTCACGATGGATGCCTGTGGGTAGGTGGGGAAGGCCCCGAGATTTATCGGGGATCCTCGGAGAGTCGAATTCTCCTTTTTGTACCTGTTTCCTTTGGTGGCCAGAGTAGGAACCAATCAGGTCTAGCAGATTGCTGAGAAAAAGGACCCAAATCACGGGGACTTGGAAAGTAAATGACGATGAACTGGTAACTGAGAATCAGTTAAAGAAGAAAGAGATTTATTATGAAGAATTAGCTTGTGCAACTGGGACGGGGGGGAGGTGCTGACAAGCCCATAATTTTCAACGTGGGGCTGGAAACTAGAGAGGCAGGAAGTCTAAAGGGACAGTTGCAGCCTGAAGGCCAGCAGGCTCGAGAGACCTGGGAAGAGCCAGTATTTCAGGTTGAGCCCGAAGCTAGAAAGACCAAATGTTCCAGTTCTGGCCCGAAGGCCTCTCTTGGAGAAAAGCGCTCTTGTTTTGGAAGGTTGATCTGTTGAGCTGCTCCCACCTTCAACTGATTGGACGAGGCCCACCACAGCCTAGAGCACAATCTGCTCTCCACAAAGTGCCCTGATTTAAAGGTCAATCCCATCTGAAAACTCCCTCATGGAAACCCCCGGAAGAATGTTTGGGCAACCCACGTGGCTTGGTCAAGTCAATCCGTCAAATTAACCACCGCACATAGCTTCCAGCTGGTTGAGCCAATGGGAGGGACTCCCAGATAGAAGGTGAGAGAAGACCGGGGTTGGGGGATTTATTTCCTCGGCTTCCTCTCTTCAAAGTGGCTGTGGAGCGGGTGCACCCCCCGCCGAAGGCCACGGCCCCTCCGGGCTACGCTCAGCACATCCGTCCCTCCGCAGGCTCTGAACACCATCCCCCCTCTGTCTCTCCTTCGGGTTCGGGTGGGAACGGCTCCCTGCTGCCGCTGGCCGATGGGGGCTGAATCACCTCATCCCCCCCTGCCCTCGTGGTAAATGTATCTTATGAAGCGCTTCTGAAGTCACCCGGTTTGGGCTGGCCCTCTGGTTTCTGCCTGGATCGTGCTGCGTATAAACAGTAATGATCGTAACGCGGCGGCAGCGACAGTAGCTCCTTTGAGGTCGTCTGCCTCCAGAGACTTAACTGCTCACTATTGCCCTGAACTTTCCCAAGAGACAACGACATATATGCAAAATACATTATGCAGAATATAACGCAAGCTTGCTGTGTTCCAATCCCAGGCTCGATCTGCTTTTTTTTTTAATGTTTATTTTAGAGAGAGAGAGAGAGAGAGAGAGATAGGGTGTGTGTGCGCATGCACACGCTAGCGGGGGAGGGGTGGAGAGCGAGGGAGAGAGAGGGTCTGGAGCAGGCTCCACGCGGATAGCAGAGAGCCTGGTGCAGGGCTCCCACTCATAAACTTGTGAGCCACGAGATCGTGACCCGAGCCCCAAGTCGGGCACTCAACGGACTCAGCCATCCGGGCGCCCCTCAATCTACAGTTTTTATTTAATGGAAAAGCTATAGCTTTTCATGGTAGGTGCTAGTATCACCTACAGTTTATAGCAGAGTCCGCTGAGGGTCGGAGAGAGAAATCGCCCGCGTGCTATCACGAGGTAGGATGAAGATTCGGATTGGCATTGGGAGGACCGCGGGTGTCTAGCTCGGAATATTGCCGCCTCCGTTGTTCCTACAGAGACACCCGTACTTCAAGATTTGATTCGGAAAGATACGGTCACAGTCCACAGAGAGCGCACTGGCATCGAAACAAAAGTTTAGGGTCCACAAACATCGGCATGGGAACATTAAACTCGGCAAGTAGTCAAAATATTCACTTCGAGCACAGGTCCTCCAAAGAGCAGTAGGCTTTAGGGGGAGATCTCGAGAATAGTTGTGGCCACCCCTCGTCGTAATAGTGAGCCTACACGTCACGCGGCTGTAGCAGAGACAGCCGACACAGAGTGGCTCACGCTAGGTAGAAATTTCTTTTCCGCGGAACAGCCAAGCCAAGTTGACGGTTCCGCTCCTTCGAGATCAGCCGAGACCCAGCTTCCCTCCATCTTGTGATTCTGTCGCTGTCCAGGGTGCTGCCCTCACGCGCACGGTTGAAGCCCGCCACCCCTCCTTCCAGGAGCTAGTCCTTGGGAATACGGAAGGAGAGAAAGTTCAGGACGAGTGGATTCCCTTTAAGCAGGTGACCTGGTAGTTACACACACATCCCTTTTGCTCATCCTCCGTTGGTGACAGCTTCGCCATACCTAGCTGCAAGGGATGCTGGGAAATGGCGTCCTGGTGCCCCGTGCCCGGCTCAAATTGTTTTGCTATGGAAGGTGGGGAGAATGGAGCGTGAGAGACAATTAGTTGTCTGTCTCAGCCGTTCAGGTGGGGAGTCACCTGGAGGCTACTCCACAACGTCATCTGTACTCGGGGGTGTCGACGGATGTGGCCACGGATATATGTAGGGTTAATCAGGAGGGCCGTCCACCGGGGGATGAGACACCGCATGCAGCAGAGATGCGCTGGCCCGGCCAAGAACCCCAGCCTCGCCAGCCCGCCCACCCCCAGACGCGAATGGGCTCCATTATCCAGCCCGGCTCTTCCGGAACCTCAGATGAAACCTGGGTGAGAGGCAGGAGAAAGTCCCGACAACCACTCAGGCCTCAGCAGACTCGACGTCGGGAGGCCGGAGGCCACAGGACTGTTCCACAGGCAGGGGTCCCGTTTCCTTCCGAGTCTTTGGTTCAGACGCGAGTCTTGAGGGTCCTTTGGCTCGAGTCCAGAGAAGCGGGGGCTCTCACGGCGGGGGTTCGAATGATACAAACAGGCCTTCGGAGTCTAACATCCCATCTGAGATCCATCGCGTCTCTTCTCCCACTTTCTCAAGTGCCGAGGAAGAAATATAACAAGAAGGGGGCGCGATCTTGACCCATCTTGTCTTCTTTGAAGACGCGAACTCCTTGAAATCTGAGTGCGGCTGTCCCACCGAGACAGATTGGGGGGCACCTGGATATTCAGCATAACCGCGTGTGTCCGACCCGCTGCAAGAACCGGCCGGGTGTTTCATTGGTGGCCTGGGTCAGAAATATATATACTGGGGCGCCTGGGGGGCTCCGTCAGTTGAGCGTCCGACTTCGGCTCAGGTCATGATTTCGCGGTCTGTGCGTTCAAGCCCTGCGTCGGACTCTGTGCTGATAGCTCGGAGCCTGGAGCCTGCTTCGGATTTGGTGTCTCCCTCTCTCTTTCTGCCCCTCTCCCTGCTTGCACTCTGTCTCTCTCTCCCTCAAATATAAATAAATAATAAAAAAAAAGAAATATATATACTGAAGAAATATAAAAAGAAAAGAGAGCCAGGTAGAGGTGGAAGGAAGCCCTAGCAGCCGATGTATTGTTTTTGGCCCAGGACCTCTGAAAGCTCTTGACACAGGAATTTTGACAGTTCTAGGCTCAGAGCCATGCACTCGCATACTCATAATTCTCTGGAGGTGGTTAAAAGAATGGGGGGGGGGAGATATGACTAGCAATCGTGTATTGGTTGTACAGGTCGTGCACTGCACAAATCCAGGAGACACCCTACCTGTATGTAGCAGCTCCGATGTGATGCCATTCTCTTCCTTTCCTATCTCTGATTCTGACTGTCTTGTACCCTGGAGTGGGGACCTCAAAAAGTGCTTATGGAGTAAGCCATTGGAGTAGTCGCGATGGTTGTGTGAGTGATACCTTATTGCCATTCCGAATATTTGGTTGTTCCCTACCTCCAGACAGCAGTGGAGGCAAATGGCCACACGTTATTTGCACATCTCCCCATCACGAAACGGGGTCTATTTCCTCATGCCCACGAACGGGTGGGCGGGGTCCTGTGGCATGCTTCGAGGATGTGGTGAAAATGACAGCATTCGAGTTTTGACTCCAGGCCTCGAGAGGACTTGGGGCTTCTATTCTTGCGTTCTTCCGGCTCTTCTGCCACCATGTAAACATCTGGGCAGAGATGAGTGTTCCCAGCTAAGAACCCAACCGCCAGACAGGCCGGCCGCTAGACATGGCGCTCGGCCAGCCCCGGCCAAACCACCAGCAGGCTATAGAGAGCAGCTGACCCGGCCGCGATCAGATGAACCGCCGAGTTACCCTGAAACAACGGGGACAAACGAGAAATCTTTTGTTGTTCTAAGCCACTAATTGGGGGATGGTTTGTTACACAGCAAGAGCTGACTGATACACGGACGCAGAGGACTGCTCTTGTCCACACCGTTAAAGTTGCAGGTGGTCATCTGATTTGCTCTGGCCGAAGACCAGTGAGCGGAAGCGAGGTCCGTGAGAGAGCGTTTAAGAGCCGGGGCACAGTGCTCCACGGCCTGGGGACCTGAACGACAAAGACGGGGAGCGGAGTGTGCGGTGCCGGATATTCGACGTGAGTGAACATGCACTTCGACCGTTTCGGCCGCTGAGATTTTGGAGATGTTTGTTACTGCAGCCTCGGCGGACGGATACGCTCAGTCCCTGAACCCGGGATGCTCTTCTCCGTCCCCCAGGAGCTGCGGGCTGCACGGATCCTGGTCATGCTTCACATCGTCTCTTTCCCCTCAGAGATTACAAGTTCTTCTTTCCCTCCTCGAAACAAACTTGATCTTTGCTTAGCAAAACCCTTTTTTCTTGCCTCAAAGAGGAAGGAGAGTAAGGATTCTTTGTAATTTAAAGAGACACGGTGGGGGGGGGGCGGGGCCTGGACGGCTCAGCAGGTTAAGTATCTGACTCTTGATTTCAGCTCAGGTCATGATCTCCCGGTTCGTGAGATCGAGCCCCGCGTCAGGTTGTACGCTGACAGTGCAGATCTTGGTTAGGATTCTCTCTCTCCTCTCTCTGCCCCTCCCCAGTTTAAGCACGCGCGCTCGCTCTCTCTCAATCGAAATAAATAAATAAACATTTAAAAAAATAAACAGGGGCACCTGCGAGGCTCAGCTGATTGAGCATCTATCTGACTTTGGCTCAGGTCACGATCTCGCAGTTTGTGAGTTCGAGCCCCGCATCACACTTGCTGCTCTCAGCACGGAGCCTGCTTCGGATCTTCTGTCCCCCTCCCTCTCTGCCCCCCTCCCCCCACTAGCACTCTCTCTCAAAAATAAGTAAAACATTAAAAAAAATAAAAAGGAATTACGAGCCACCGAACCCAGGAAGGTATACATTCATTCGCTCACTCACCTGATTGCTCGACACACATTTTTTTTTTAAATAATTTCTTTTCAAACTGGTTTACATGTAACACCCAGTGCTCATCCCAACACGTGCCCTCTTTAATGCCCGTCACCCCCCCACACACCCCTCACCCTCGGTTTGTTCTTAGTCTTTGAGAGTCTCTTATGTTTTGTCTCCCTCCCTCTCTGTGTCTTTTTTTCCTTTCCCCTCTTCCCCTCCCCCTGGTTTTTGCTAAGTCTCTCAAAATCCACCTATGCGTGGAAACATATGGTATCTGTCTTTTTCTGACTGACTTATTTCACTTAACATAATACCCTCCAGTTCCATCCATGTTGCTACGCATGGCCAGATTTCATTCTTTCTCATTGCCACGTAGTAGTCCATTGTATATAAGTACCATAACTTCTTTATCCACTCGTCAGTTGACGGGCACTTGGTCTCTTTCCATGATTTGGCTATTGTCGAAAGTGCTGCTATGAACATCGGGGTCCACGTGCCCCTAGGCATCAGCAGTCCTGTCGACACACATTTTAGAGGAGCTCATTTTATTCGTCCGTTCACTTCGCTCATTTCTTCCTTCAGCAAACATTCGTGAGCCAACCTCGTTCATAGCCGGAAGTGCAGCTGTGAATGAAACACATCTGTCCCCAGGAAGCTCGCGTTCCGGTGAGGGGAGACTAAGCAGAAACAGGGAGCCGTATGGTATAATATCAGACGGCGATAAAGGCACGGAGGAGAGAACAACGAAAGAAAACAGGTAACAGTTCAGAGAGTGGCCGGGGATGTTTTTTCAGATAGGACGAATAGAAATGACTTCTCCAAAGGAGTGCCATTTCGGCAGAAACCTGAACAAAGAGACCAAGTGAGCCAGAGGGAAGGGAATTCCAGGCAGAGGGAACAGCAGGTGTGAAGTCCCTCTGGTCTAGCTTTGTCACTCAGAGTTCAGCACGGGGAGGGAGGCGCCTGGGTGGCTCAGTCGGGTAAGCTTTGGACTTGGGCGCCGACCGGTGATCTCACGGTTCTTGGGCTCAAGCCCCCCGTCGGGCTCCACGCTGTCAGGATTGGGATTCTCTCTCTTGCCCTCTCTCTCTGCCTCTACCCCACTCCCTCTTTCTCTCGCTCTCAAAAATCAATAAATAAACTTAAAAATAAAAAAAAATAAAATAAAAGTTCAACAGGGAGAGAAGGGGGAAACGCATTTGGCGAACATCGCCCATCTCCCCCAAACGTTACTAGGTGATACTGACTCACCCCTGCTCAATATCTCTGCGGCAGAGACTGCGGAGAGTTCCGGAAACCCACACCCCCGGCCCTCCTGGCTCTTGGGCGCGGTGGTCCCGCAGCGGGGGGCGGGGGGGGGCCAGGGGGAGTGTAAGTGATGGACTCTTTTGCGCGCTCCTCCTGGACCAGCCCGCTGGGGGACCTCCCAGTTCCTCGGGGAGATCCGCACGGCACGTACCTGCTAAAGTGTTCCTCTCCGGGCCTCATTCTTGTGGGCAGAATTGGAGAGCTAATCGGAACCGTGTGTGGAGTGGGTGCCCAGCCTTCGGCTCCCAGGCCGACTCCGACTCCCGTTTTCTTTTTACTGCGCGTTCAGTCCGGTTCGTTTGCATCTCCTAGGATACCATGGGCTTCTTTTCTGGGTCAGTGAATCAGTGGACCGGCAGGATCATGCTGGATTTATAAATACCCCAAAGTTCGGCAGCTCCGCGCCGTGGCCACGTATCCCCCTCGCACCTGTGAGTCAGCCAGGGCTGGCGGAGCTGAGTGGGACTTGGCCGGATGACTCTTCTCCGTGTATCTGTCATCCTCCTCCGGGGACACCTGTCACGGCCAGAACAGAGGTGCTAGAGGGGCCAGCCCCTTGCTGCCTCTGCCCACACGCCGTGGACCGAAGCGAGTCCAAAGCCAAGGGCTGGGGAAGTACACACCATCCACAGTGTGAACGCGGCAGCGATAAGGCTGCAGGAAGGAAGGAATAATTGGGGCCCCTCGTTCCGATCTATTCACAGTCACCAATTCTCGCAAAAGACACAAGGGCTTAAAAGATGGTGGACTCAGGAGGGTCTCATCCACATAAGAAAAAAGGCAGAACTTTTTTACATTTTCAAAGGACTTTTAAGGAAACCGGGATGGCTATTTCTGTTCCTCATGACGTGACTCATACGAGAGTCGTGTGATTTAAAAATAGGAAAATTCAATGCTAATTGCACAGACTTATGGCTTCCGGCGTCACAATAATATCTTCCATACACGGCCTTTCAGAGGGCACAGGGCACTTTGAGGCTGAATGGCTCAGGCTGTGCTCAAAACGGCCCCACAAGCATTATTCTCCGGGGTGTGAAATCTTATGTGACTTGCCCAAGGTCACACGGCTTCCCTGCGGCAGAGTCTGGGATTTAGAAAAGGCCTTGATACGTGGCACAAGGTAAGGGATTTGACGTACGTCCGAGGTCAGCACGCTGCGGCCCAGGGGCCGAGTCAGTCTGTAACGCATCTTGATAAATAAAGTTTTATTGGCACACAGCCGTGCCCATTTATTGACACATCGGTGCGGTGCTTCCACGGGCAGAACTGGGCGTATGCCCCCGACACCATACGATTCGCAAAGCCTGGCCCTTTAGAGAGGAGGCGTGCCATCTCTTGGCGCCACGGTCTCGCTTTTGAGTCCAATGTTTTAATCTCGGCTGCGCTCCCACGTTTCAACGTGGTCTCATATAATTCTCACGAAATCCCCAGAAGTAGGAAGGAGGAGCCTTGGTTTATTGGCGAGGAGACTAAGGTGGCGGGCGGGCTTGCCCTCCCAGACCGCGGGGCCCCCAGCCTTGCTCTTTCGCTCTGCAGGCCAGAGGCTCGCCTGGCTGCTGAACTGGGGGCAGGCACTCACTCACGGGGGACCCCCCAACCCCACTCTGTTGATCAAGCCACCACCACGGTGGCATTCTTCCCATCCCACCCCACCCCCACCTTTCTCTTTTTTTATTATTATTCTTTTAATGTGTACTATTTATTTGTTGGGGAGGGGAAGGGCAAAGAGAGAGGGAGACAC
This sequence comes from Paguma larvata, assembly GCA_030068075.1. Lineage (NCBI taxonomy): Eukaryota > Metazoa > Chordata > Mammalia > Carnivora > Viverridae > Paguma > Paguma larvata. The sequence continues at coordinate 9,372,625 of CM057842.1, read as the reverse complement.
AGAATCCGAAGCAGCTCCAGGCTCTGAGCTGTCAGCACAGAGCCTGACTCTGGGCTGAAACTCACAAACTGTGAGATCATGACCTGACGGAGGCTTAACCGACGCTTAACCGACTGAGCCACCCAGGCGCCCCTCCGCTTTGCTGTTTAAAAGAGAAAAGGTTTAGCCCACACCCCGCTGAGAGAAGACAATGAAAACTACCATGGACTCCATGTCGCCCCATCAACAGCTTCCTCAGCAACAGTTTGCTTTTTTTTTTTTTAATTTATTGTCAAATTGCTCATCCCAACAAGTGCCCTGCTCAGTGCCCATCGCCCACTCTCCCCTCTCCCCCATACCCCCCATCAACCCTCAGTCTGTTCTTAGTATTTAAGAGTCTCTTATGTTTTGTCTCCCTCCCTCTCTGTGGCTTTTTTTTTTCTTTCCCCTGTTTATGTTTACCTTTCCTTCCCTTTTTTTGTTGGAGGTTTTTAAAAACATATATTTTTTAAAATTTTTAATGTTTATTTATTTTTGGAGAGAGAGAGAGAGAGAGAGAAACTGAGCATGAGCGGGAGAGGGGCAGAGAGAGAGAGAGACGCACACCGAATCCGCAGCTGGCTCCAGGCTCCGAGCTGTCCGCACAGAGTCCAACACGGGGCTCGAACTCATGAACTGCAAGATCATGACCTGAGCTGATGTCGGAAGCTTAACCGACTGAGCCCCCCAGGCGCCCCTGTTTTTAAAAAATTCCTGTCACATAAAATGAACTATTTTAAAGTGCGCCGTTGTGTGGAGTTTAGCACGTGGACAATGGCACTGAGGAACCGCCTCTGTCTAGGTTCAGGACATCCGCATCCCCTCCCCCGGCAAGGAAAGTTTGTATCGGTTAGCAGCGCTCCCCATCCCGGCTCCCCTTGCTCCTGGCAACCGCAAGTTTACTTTCTGCCTCTCTGGATCTGCCTATTCTGGAATCAAACACTATGGTGGCCCCTGGTGTCTGGGTTCTTCCACTGGGCCTCATGTTTTCCAGCTTCATGGCTGTTATAGCAGGTGTCACCACTTCCTTCCTTTTTTTTTTTTTTTTTTACGGCTGAATAATATTTCATTGTATGGACAGACCACATTTTCTTTATCCATTTGTCCCTTGATGGATTTTTAAAAAATGTTTATTTATTTTTGAGAGAGAGAGAGAGACAGAACGTGAGTGGAAGAGGGGGCAGAGGAAGAGGGAGAGACACAGAATCTGAAGGAGGCTCCAGGCTCCGAGCTGCCAGCACAGAGCCCAGTGCGGGGCTCAAACCCACGAGCAGGCTGTGAGGTCATGACCTGAGTTGAAGTCCTATGCTTAACGGACTGAGCCCCCAGGCCCCACCCCCAGGAATGTTCTGGTTGTTTCCCGGAAACACCCTATCACCTTACCCAGAAACACTTCACTAAGTAAGCATCTCTAGGAAATAACGACCTAAAAAAATACCATGATGAAAATACCATCCACAGACCTTTAAAAACGAACAGGAGGGGCGCCTGGGGGGCTCAGTTGGTTAAGCGTCTGACTTCAGCTCAGGTCATGATCTCACTCATGGTTGGTGAGTTTGAGCCCCGAATCGGGCTCTGAGCCATCTGAGAGCCTGGAGCCTGCTTCGGATTCTGTGTCTCCCTCTCTGTCTCTCTGCCCTCTCCCGCTTATGTGGTCTCTCGCTTGGTCTCTCTCAAAAATGAATAAATATTAAAAAAAAAAAGATTAAAAAAAATGAACAGTAATTCCTCCCCTAACATCTAGCCCAGGCTCAATTCTGTCTAAACCACTGCTGCCCTCTTAGGTATTTGTTTCACAGGCTCACAATGCATACAACTACCTAATCATTCTGTTGTGTGCCTGAAACTGACAGAATGTTCTGTGTCAGTTACACCTCGATTTAAAAAAACAGTGTCCTATCCCCAGTAAGGTAGACACCCAGACTGTGACTCTACCTTGGGAAAAATAATGGAGTCTCTCTGTGCCCTAGAAGCCTCTTAGAAGAAAAACACAACCCTCACTGTTAACAGGAGGCCCCCTTTAAACAGAGTCAGGGTGTGTGTGTGTGGGGGGTCACCTCAGTGTTCCGAGCCTAAGTGTTTGCTTGCTGCAAATAAACCCCAGAACTTGGAATCAATTGCTTTTTTGCTTGGAAAGGCTGTTTTCCTTCTCTCTGCCTTTGGGTTCAAATAATACAACCCCTCGGGCTAAGGAGAGACGGGGGTGGAGGAGGAGGGGGTAAGGGGAAGCTGTCTGCAGAATGAACAGAAAAGGCTCAGGGAGGGGCTTAGCAGCTGTCTTCTAATGATTGTGTTTTCGTAAAGGCATCAATAATTTAGGTTGCGATTGGCGGAGGGGAGACGCTGAAATTATAATCGCGATTCCACACCCCTGCTGCCTCCCGCCTGTTCCGCACGCCCCCTCCGCAGACACCCCCCCCCCCCGCCCCCAGAGCCAGAGAGAGAGCCCTCGTGTCACCATCTTTCCTCTCTCTGCTCCTTAAGAGAAGCCAGTCTTGCAAGCAGGTGGGCTGGAGGGTGAACAGCATCCTTCTGGAAACTAGTGCCCTGCCCCGTGCTGGGAGCTGCAGCGCTTCAGGGGCTTGGAGAAAACGGCAAGAAATTCATTTCCCCCCCCGAGGAGCAATGGGGGGTGTGGGGAGGGGTGGGGGGGCACGTCCTTGGCTGGAGGTGCCTCCCGGCGCCGGGTCCCCGAGGAGCACTTGGCTGGCAATGATCGGTGGCTGATGAGCTGTCAGTTCTCCACTCCCTCCTCCCAGAAGCAGGGAAACCTCCTCCTTCCCCCCCCCACCCTACCCCTGCAGCTGGTGCAGCAGGCAGGCTGCCTTTGTGGGGAGAGCCCTCAGCTCGGAACCGGCTGCTCGCGGCGTCCCCCCTTCTCTCTCTGTCTTCTCCTCGCCATTGGATGGGCAATGGGCGCGTGGGCTCCAGCCGGCTCGGCCCCCCGGGCGCCCGCGAGGCGCGACCCCCAGGACGGCCGGAGGCCCCGCGGCGCCGCCCACTAGCCCGGCCGCCGGAGCCCCGGAGCGCGTGCGACCCAGGTGAGGAGCGCGCCTGCCCGAGCGGGGCCCGCCGGGGTCGCACCCGGGTGCCCTTGGCCGCCACGTCCCCTCCGTCCGCGCAGGTGGACACGCCGTCGCCTCCCTCATCCCCTTCCTGCGAAGAGTGGTGGGGTTTTTTTTGGGGGGGGGCGGGGAGGGTGGAGGGGAGACGGTGTGTTTCCAGATTTGACTGGTTTCTGGCTGAAAACGTGCGCGTCCCGCCTTCTGATCAGTTTCTCGGCGCGCGAGGCGGGGGCGGAGCCCTCCCCGCCACGCGCGGACTTTGTTACTTTCTTAAAATCCCACCCCGCGGCCGCCGCGCCGAGCCCGCCTGGCAGCGAGCGCCTCGCGCCTCCTTCGCCGCCTGCCCGGGGCGCGTGCGGTGTCCCGGCGAGTAGTAGTTTCCGATCTCGGCCCAAATGCACTGTTTGGCGTCGTCCCCACCCCCACCCCCCTCGCTCAGGTCCACGTTCGCCTCTTTCTGCTTGGAGACCCGGGCAGGCTGGACAGGCGACAGGGCTCCGAATAGTGCGCTCCCCCCCTGTCCCCCACCGCCTCAGTCTGGGGGCAGGGTCCCCTCCAAAAAAGTTGCCTGCGCCGCAGTGGCCCGGCCTTGGCTTCTGTGCTCCAGGCGGCGGGGGTGTTGGAAAAAGGGGTCAGGGCAGGTGGAGTTGGGGCTGTGGAGAATCATCAACCCCATCTTAGGAAACCATCCGTCCTAGGAAACCGCTTGCTCTGCTTCATGTTTAATATTCTCCCCTCCCTCGCGCCCAGTGACAAGCGGTGACAGCGGTTGTCACTCCTCTAGACCAACCTCTCCCTTTTATTTTGGACACAGTGGAGTCTGGGGTGACTTTTTTGTTCCTCAAGAAGTGAGACCCGCCGGGGGGTCAGCGGGTCGCTCTCGCCTCCAACTCCAGCTGCTGACAGGCGACAGGCTGGCAGGACTGGTGCTGCTGAGACCCGAGGGGGTGGGCAGGGGAAGCCGCAGCTTGGCTCCTGCCTTCTGGGGGTGGGGTGGGGGAGTGGGCTCCTGCTTCGGGGGCCCTGGGAGGCTAAGCCCGGAGAAGGAACCAGAACAGAATGTAAACCAGGAGGACAGAGGCCTTCCTGGAGGCGGCAGCCTCCAGCTGGGGCTGAACCGACGGGAGGGGAGCCCAGATGGGCACCCCGGCGCTCCCCAGCTCCCAGCCAGGGTCCTGGGGGACGAGGCCGCCTCCTGATTCCTTTTCAGAGTCCGCGACCTCACAGCATTCTTGCCAGTGCCCACCTGGGCTCTTCCCGGGACGACCCGAAGCCCCTGGCAGTAGGGGCAGGGGTGGGGTGGGTGGGGAACGGAGGGAGCTGGGGGTCTGTGACTGATGCTGGCCCCTCCCTTCCCGCTTGGCTTCTACTCCCTCCCACACCCCAAAATCCAGGCGGCAGGAAGGCCTCCGGAGCTGCCGACGTCTTAAGAAGCTGAGTTGATCTCTGTTGACAATTCTGGTTTCCTCCGAGAGGCAGAGATTTGCAGAAACGCCTGAAGATGTCACTCGGGGCAAATACCATCCTTCCTCTGGGAGGGTTTATTTAATGAGACGGATTCAACTCTGTGCTGTCATGTGTCCCTCCCCCCTTCGCCCCAGCCGGCGCCCAGGAAACAGAAAGATCAGGACCAGGGCTCCCGGGACGAAGGGCGGAACTGACATGGGAAAGAGTTCGGTGCAGGTGACCTGCGAAGCAATGCCAAGTGCAGCTCTGGGCCGTCGCAGACTCCGGCAGAGGATTTTACTTTTTTCTTTCATCTTTCTTCTGGAAATGTTAGCTTCCAGGACCCGAGGCCGCTAATGACTCGCGGCGAGTGAGGAACATTCTATTCCGGGATCTTCCAGCGGTTTCTGTCTTGGTGGGGACAGGCAGGGGCTCTTGGGTTGTTCCGCCCGCTCTGGCAAGGCCAAGCCTGTCTGATGGAGGAAGGTGACCGCCGTAGGGGCGCGTCGGAGTCCCTAGCCCTTCCCCTCCGAGCGCAGACCTCAGACCAGCAGCAGGCGTTAGGAAGGCAGAGTTTCGGGCCCGCCCCGCTCTGCTGAGTTGGAATCTGCATTTGAACACCTTCTGGGCAGCCCTGAGCCACGAGACTCTGAGAAGCCCTGGGGGCATCACTCGACCCTCCCGCCGCCGCCTCAGTGTTCCTAGCTGACCGCCAGGGTTTCTGGAAGGCCTGGCTAGGTGACACTCAGTCCTGGGTCCATAGGAGGGTGCTCACTAAATCTTGGCTCCTTTTTTTAGTAAGCAATTTTTTTCTATTTAAATTCACGGACTTCCTTTTAAAATCTGTTTTTTTTTTTTTAAATTTTTAATGTTTATTTATTTTTGAGAGAGACAGCGTGAGCAGGGGAGGGGCAGAGAGACAGAGAACCCGAAGCAGGCTCCAGGCTCTGAGCTGTCAGCACAGAGCCCCCCGCGGGGCTCGAACCCACGAACCGTGAGATCAAGACCTGAGCCAAAGTCAGACGCTTATACGACTGAGCCACTCAGGTGACCCTGTCTTTCTTTCTTTCTTTCCTTTCTTCCTTCCTTTCTTTCTTTCTTTCTTTCTTTCTTTCTTTCCTCCTTTCTTTCCTCCTTTCTTTCTTCCTTTTCTTTCTTTCTTTCTAGAAAAAAGTTACATTATTTTACAAAAAGGAATTATCACTGCATATAGTTATACTGAGCTTTAAATTATGTATTTATTTATTTTGAGAGGGGGATGGGGGAGGGGAGGGGCAGATGGAGAGAGAATCCCAAGCAGGCTCTATGCTGTCAGGACAGAGCCCAACTCGGGGCTCAATCTGTGAATCTCCTGAGCCGAGCCGTCACGTTGTCATGACCTGAGCTGAGACCGAGAGTGGGGTGCTTAACAGACTGAGCCACCCAGGTGCTCCCAGTTACACTGAGTTTTGTTGATTATTTGTTAAATTTTAAAAGTATATAATGTCAGGGGAGTATCGCCACATTTTTTTTTTAAGTTTATTTATTTCGTTAGAGATTGAGGACGAGCAGGGGAGGGGCAGAGAGAGAGGGGGACAGAGGATTCAAAACAGGCTCTGCGCTGACAGCAGAGAGCTGATGTGGGCCTTGAACTCGCCAACCGTGAGATCACGACCTGAGCTGAAATCGGGCGCTCAACAGACTGAGCCCCCCAGGCGCCCCGACGCCAAGTTTTAAAAGAAAGGACGGGAACTTTAGATTTTTTACACACTACTCTCCAGAGTGAGGGTATGTGTCCAATTTCTTCTTTTCTTTTTACATCATAAACTACGCATAATGTACAATGTACCGTTTTAACAGTTTTTTAATTTTTTATTTTATTAAAAACATCTTCAAAAATTTATTTATTGTTGAGAGAGGAGCAAGCATGTGAGCAGGGGAGAGGCAGAGAGAGAGGGAGAGAGAGAATCCCAAGCAGGCTCCGCACTGTCAGCACAGAGCCCCACGAGGGGCTTGAACCCACAAACCCTGAGATCATGACCTGAGCGGAAACCAAGGGTCAGAGGCTTAACCGACTGAGCCCCCCGGGCGCCCTTTCCACTTGAACCATTTTAAAGTGCATTCTTTTCCTTTTTGTTTTTATTTATTTTTTATATTTTTTTAAATGTTTATTTATTTTTGAGAGAGACAGAGAGATACAGACAGAGCATTAGCTGGGAAGAGGCACAGACAGAGAGGGAGACACAGAATCCGAAACAGGCTCCAGTTTAAAGTGCATTCTTTTCCTTTTTGTTTTTATTTATTTTTTATATTTTTTTAAATGTTTATTTATTTTTGAGAGAGACAGAGAGATACAGACAGAGCATTAGCTGGGAAGAGGCACAGACAGAGAGGGAGACACAGAATCCGAAACAGGCTCCAGGCTCTGAGCTGTCAGCACAGAGCCCGATGTGGGGCTCGAACTCAGGAACGGTGAGATCATGACCTGAGCTGAAGTCGGCTGCCCAGCCAACTAAGCCACCCAGGCGCCCCCAATCCTTTTTCTTAAGATTTATTTTTTTAAGTAATCTCTGCACCCAACGTGGGGGGGGAGCTCGAACTCACAACCCCGAGATCGAGACTCGCACCCTCCACCCACTGAGCCAGCCAGGTGCCCCTCAAAGCGTGTAATTTAATGGTATCTAGTACAGTCACACTGTTGTGCCACCACCCCCTCTGCGTAGTTCTAGAATATTCGCCCCTCCCTGGCAACCGCCAGTCTGCTCTCTGTCTCTGTGGGTCCCCCCACCCTCCGTATTTCATATAAATGGAGTCATACATGGGCAGCCTTTGTGATTGGCTTCTTTCGGTTATTTATTTATTTATTTATTTTTGGAGCTCGTATTTCTCTCTTCTTCTTTCCCGTGACCCACCAGCCCCTGCCCTAAATCATGCGAATCAGCTAAGAGTCACAGAGCCGTGGGGCGCCTGGGTGGCTCAGTCGGTTGGGTGACCGACTTCAGCTCAGGTCATGATCTCACGGTCTGTGAATTAGGGCCCCGCGTCGGGCTCTGTGCTGATGGCTCAGAGCCTGGAACCTGCTTCAGATTCTGTGTCTCCCTCTCTCTCTGCCCCTCCCCTGCTCATACTCTGTCTCTTTCTCTCTCAAAAGTAAACATTAAAAAAAAAAAAAAGAGTCACAGAGCCGCATCGCGGACCTCCGAATCCCCCCGGTAATTCTTAGTCTTCAGGAACCAAAGCGGAGGGGGGCTCGGTCTCCAGACACCCGGGCCGACTGGATGGGAGAGTTACTCACCTCTGTCTAAAGGGGCTCCGCCTTTTGCATCCTGTTACTTCTCACCAGCAAACACCATCGCTGAGATCTTCTGTCTTCCGGGGAGACCGTTTCTAGACGACTTCTCAAGGGGTTTGAGGTCCCGGGGGCCACACGACGGCCGCATCATGGTGGCGCGCGGTTGGTGCCCGGTGAATATTTGTCGACCCAACGGAGCCTGCCAGTCCTAGTCGTCGCCGTCGTGATGGATTAATGGTGGGCCATGTTAACGTGTCGACGTCACGCACAGCCTGGGACCGGCAGCGGGGGGCAGGATGAGCGAGGTTGGGGGCGTTCCTTCACCAACTGCCTGATAGTCCTTGGGTGGGGGATCTCCAAAGGTCGTGGCTCCCCAGTGCCTCTGGTCTGGTCCTGGAGCCTGTGGCCAGGGTGAGTCCCCGGCAGGGAGGGGCAGGCGGCGGGGGTAGGTGGCCACGGGCATGGGTGGGCAGGTGGGGGGTGCGGGCCGTGGCTGGACCCCCTCGGAGGCTCGCTAGCAGAAGCTCCTTTTGGGCCGGAGTCTGGGGTGGGGAGAGGGAAGGGTGCTGAGGATGGAGGCAGAGAGCTGAGGAAGGCAGGGGTGCCTCACGGTTGGCAGAGGGGAGTCCCCTCGGGAGTGGCCAATGGAGGACCCGACAGCCCGTGGCGCATTGGAAGGAGGAGGTACTCAGGGAGGAGCGAGCATGGAGGGACGGGTGGCAGTTCCCCTGGGTGGGCGGATGAGGGCCCGACGCCGTGGCTAGCGGGAGAGGAAGAGCGAGGCGGAGTCCCTAGCCCTGAGGCTGAGTGGAACGGGCTGAGGGGAGGGGAGAGGGGGCCCCCGCAGTGGTCGTCGCGATCAACTCCGCTGCGGTTTGGGTTTCTTGCAAACTCGATGAGCAGAGGGCCCCTGGGCTTCTCCCTTCTCTGCTTAGAACCCTGCATGGCTCCCAACTCACCCAGCAAAAGCTGAAGTCCTGCCTGTGGCCCGCGAGGCCCTGCGCCCTCTGTCCCCATCGCCTCCGTGCCCTCACCTCCTTCCCGCTCCCGCTCGCTTACTCCACTCCAGCCATGCAGGCCTCCTTCCTGTTCCTTGAACACACCAGGCACGCTCCAGCCACAGGGCCTTTGCACGGCCCCTTCCCGCTGCCTTAATTCTCTTCTCCACCCAGACACCCTCATGGCTCCCCCCTCACCTCCTTCAAGTCTTTACTCCAGTGCTTCTTCCTCACTGGGGCCGCTTCTGGCCACCTTCTCTGAGTGACGTTTCAGTTCCCCCGTTTGGCCCGTCCCCCGCCCTGGAATAGCAGCGCGACGAGGGCAGGGCGCTTGAGTCCCTTTCGTTCACTGCTGGATGCCCAGCGTCTAGAACGGTGCCTGGTACACAGTAGGTGCTCAATAAGTGTTGCCGGGTGAACGCAGGCACGAGCCGGCGATGGGAGGCTGCTGAAGGCGTGGCCTGAAGTTGGGAGCAGGAACTCAGCTTGTGGTTCTGTGGCTTGCATGGATCCCACTCTCTCCCTCCTGGGCCCCAGCCAATGTCCTGGGGCTGCCTGTGAAACCCGATGACGGTCACGACGCGAGGGAGAAAGCAGGCTCGCCAGGGGGTGGGCCTTTGCTTTGCAGCCCTGCTCAGGGCCTTGGGGGCGGGGCCGCTCTCTGCCATCTGGCCCGGCGGTTTATTTAGCTCTGTCCTCACGTATGTGGGGGCGGGGGCAAGTCTGCGGTGTGGCTCCAAGCAGGGAGAGTTCTTGCTGGCCCTTTTTCGCATAACCTCGCCCTCTGCTTCTCTGTGCAAAGGTGGGATGTGGGGCGAACCCACGCTGCCCGAAGCGGGTGGCCTTTGTGTGTGTTGGTCTCTGCTCGGTGTGTCCTCAGCGGGCGGGTGTCAGGTTCGAGGCGAGCAGGCTGAAGCAGCGGGCAGCTGTGGGCGTGGAAGTCCCTGCATTAGGATGTGTGCATTTATTTATTTTCAGTGGTTTGGAGACTGGCTGGCTTTTATTTTATTTATTAATGTTTTAGATTTTTAAAAATATTTTTATTTATATTTGACAGAGAGAGAGAGAGAGAAAACCTGAGTGGGGGAGGAGCAGAGAGACAGAGACAGAATCCGAAGCAGGCTCCAGGCTCTGAGCCGTCATCACAGAGCCCAACGCGGGGCTTGAACTCACAGACCGTGAGATCATGACCTGAGCCGAAGTTGGCCGCTTAACCGCCTGAGCCCCCCAGGCGCCCCTGGATGCGTGGGTGCTTTGGATCTTCTGCTATGGGTTCCTTTTTAACACGTTTAGAAATTTTTAGTAAAATAGACATCACGTAAAATTTACCATTTTAACGAGCTTTTTTTTTTTTTTTAAAGTTTATTTATTTTTGAGACAGAGCATGAGTGGGGGAGGGGCAGAGAGCGAGGGAGACACAGAATCTGAAGCAGGCTCCAGGCTCTGAGCTGTCAGCACAGAGCCCGACGCGGGACTCGATCTCATGACCGTGAGATCATGACCTGAGCTGAAACCCAGAGTTGGAGGCTTAACTGACTGAGCCCCCCGGGGCGCCCCTACTTTCCGTCTTTATGCATGTAACTCCTCTAGGGAACTCACAGAGTGCAATCATAGGGTATTTATCCTTTTGTGACTGCCTTATTTCACTCAGTGTACTGTCTTCAGGGTTCATGTGTGTCGTAGCCGGCGGCAGAATCTCGTTCTTTCCGGGGGCACCTGGCTGGCTCGGTCGGTGGCGCCGACGACTCTCCATCTTGGGGTTGTGGGCATGAGCCCCATGTTGCGTGTGGAGATAACTTAAAAATAAAATCTTTATTTAATCTTTTTTTAATATACTTTTGAGAGACAGAGAGAGACAGAGTGCAAGAGGGGGAAGGGCAGAGAGAGAGGGAGACACAGAATCGGAAGCAGCTTCCAGGCTCTGAGCTGTCAGCACAGAGCCTGACTCGGGGCTCAAACTCACGGACATGAGATCGTGACCTGAGCCGAAGTCAGACGCTCAACCGACTGAGCCACCCGGGCGCCCCCCTTTTTTTTCCTTTTTTTCCGTGTTTATTTAAGTCATCTTTACACCCAACGTGGGGCTCGAACTCACGACCCCAGCACCCCAAGATCAAGAGCTGCGTGCTCCTCCCGCCGAGACTTGCCGCCTCTGTACGCCCTCGCGACACTCCTCTGTCCTTTCGCCAACAGCCGTCCTGATAGGTGTGAAGCGATTTCTCAGCGTGACTTCGATTGGCATTTCTGCTCCGTGGCTATTTGGGTACCTTCTTTGGAAAATGTCAATTTAGCTCCTTCGCCCATTAATTCGATTTTTTTTTTTTTGTGACGTGGAGTTGCACGAGGTCCTCGTAGATTCAGGATGCTCACTCCTTCTCAGACCTCGGATTTGCAAACATTTGCCTCCACTCGGAAGCTGTTTGCACCCGATCTCAGCCAGAAGGCCCGGAAGCAGCGGAGAGATGCTTTTTGGTTCGATGGAGTCCCGCTTACTGGTGTTTGCTTTTATTCCTCCCTGTTGTAAATCTTTCCTTCGGGGCAGAGCGGGAACATCCGCCCCAGCCCTGGCCACCTGCTCGGGGGGTGTTTGCTCAAGGGCTCGGAAATCACTTTTGCTCTCAGCCCAGCCGGAAGGTGACAAATGCCACTGAAGGTTGGTGGAGGATGACATTTGGATTGCTGTCATCCCGGCTCTTAGAAGCCACGGTCTGCTGAATTTCGCACCCTTCCGCCTAGAGCTCTGGAGGGGACGCCCTTTCCCCGGGGGCTTAGCAACCCTCTCTCTGTCCGGGGCCAGGTTAAGAGGCCGCGTTGACTGTGCACGTTAACCACACGGATGGGACAGGAAGGCGCGAAACCGCCCAGGAGAGGCTCAACCAACAAGTGGGAGAGAGAGTCAAGGCTGAGAGAGAGGAAGAGAGAAGAGGTGGGGGGAGGGAGTTCGCGCGGAGGCGTTATTTCTTGGCTCTCTTTTTTAAAACATTTTTATTAATTTTTTTTAATGTTTATTTGTTTGGGGCGGGGAGGTAGAGAGAGAGGGAGACACAGAATCTGAAGCAGGCTCCAGGCTCCGAGCTGTCGGCACAGAGCCCGACGTGGGGCTCGAACCCACAGACCATGAGATCATGACCTGAGCTGAAGTCGGCCGCTTAACTGACTGAGCCCCCCAGGCGCCCCTTCTCCTATTTTATAAGGAGGAAACTGAGACTCAGGTTAAGGAATCGTGTCTCCTCCCCCCCCGTGGATCCCATGCGACCGGGTGTCCTGCACTTTATCCGGAAGTCTCACCAGCAGGCTCCCTGGAGTTCCAGCCCGGTCAACAGCCTCCACCCCACCACCCCCGCCCCCGCCAAGGTCAACAAGATTCTGATTCTTTTTTTTTTCCTCTCCCTCCTCCCCCCCTTTTTTTCTTTTACTTTTTTCTTCTTCTTTTTTTCAACAGGATTCCGATTCTCATCGCAAGAGATGAGTTTTGCGTGTTTTTGAGCCTCGGGGCCGCGGGCTCACACAGCGGGCCCTGCTCCGCGCCCGTCTGTGAAGTTCCTGCGGTTACCGCCCCAGCACGTCCCTTCTCGTCGTTGCCGCGTCGTGGTCCCATCCGCGGCCGCCTCGCGGTCGGCCCCTCCGTGGTCTCATTGATGGCCCTTTGGGCTGCTTCCAGTTGGACTACTCTAAGTTTATTTATTTATTTTGAGAGGGGGAGGAGGGACAGAGACAGAGGGAGAGAGAATCGCAAGCAGGCTCTGCACTGTCAGCGCAGAGCCTGATGTGGGGCTCGAACTCACAAATGGTGCGATCATGACCTAAGCTGAAATCAAGAGTCAGACGCTCAACCCGCTGAGCCACCCAGACACCCCTGACCGTGACTTTTGGTACCTGTACGCCCTCCGGAGCGGAACCACCTGGCCGTTTCAAGCTTTTCGATATTCCTTGCGGACGGAGGAGGGGAGACACCCACCCGCACCAGCGAATAACTGACTCCAAGTCTTGTAGGGTTACGGGCCAGCCCCTGTCTAGCCTTTGTTTTGTTTCCTGAACGGAGGACCTCAGGGCGGTTTTTCAGAGCCCATCCCCTCTCTCTCTGTAGGGGCGTCGCGTGTCTTTCCAAGGTGTGGGAGGAGCCTGGGAAGTCCCAGAGAAGGCCTCTATTTTGCTTTTAAGCTTTGTAGCTTTATGGATTTGCACCAGAGATGGGGCTGCTTTTCCTGCTATTAGCGCTCGCGTCGCTCACGGGCGGTGAAGCCCGGTGCCAGCCCAGCTGTGAAAACGTCCCTGTCCGTAGGCAGGAGGGTCCCCAGAGGCCCCCAGACCTCCCCGCAGTCCCTCCCTCCCTCCTCCCTCCCCGGAGCACCAGCACCAACCTCTATGAACCTCGGCATCTCCAGGCACCATCCTGTTGCCATGGAAACTCGGGCTGGTCCAGGCAGGGCGGTGGGGGTCAGGCCCCCATCTCAAGGGGCCCTTCGGTTTGGATTCTGGTTTGGATTCTGGAAAGCGGCCGGTAAGAGCCATACCCGGTGCTTTGTAAAAACTATTCTTAGGACATTGACGAGAAGGCCTTCTGTGGCCTCAGGCTTAATGCTTGGTTTTCTTCGATTTGTTTTTTCTCCCCCCCCCATTGTCCTCTCTCTGCCCCATCTGTTCAGGGGACCCGGCTGCTTGGGGGTGGGGGGGAGAGGAGGCAAACCCCACGTGCTTCGCCATCTCCCCTGGGCCGTGGTTGGGCAAACAGAGAGAGGGAACAGCACACCTGGTCGTGGGGCCCAGCAGGTGCCGGGGACGGCGAGGGCCCGTTGGCCGGGGGCGTGTTTGTTTCCCGTGTGTACACACGGAACAGCCGGGCGGCGGCAGCTTGGAACCGCTCGAGGGGGCTCCGCAGAGCGCGCTGGGTGGTGTCGCTGGAGCAGCTGTCCTCATCCCGCCCGCCGCTAGGCTCCCCCCCCCCCCCGCACCCCGCCTGCCTTGGTATCAACGAGAGAGAGAGAGAGAAAGAGAGAGAGAGAGAGGGAGGTTAGCTCCACAGGTTAGCTCGCTGACCCCTCACGACGGCTCTCTGTGGTGCCATCCTCGCCTCCATGATCTGCCGGGGGACCACACGGCGAGTCTGTCACGTGCTGGGGCAGGACCTACGTCTCTCCCACCGTACGCCACCCCTTCCCCACTCGGGAGAAGTCCTGGGCCCCAGGCGGCTGCAAGGTGCTGCCTGACGACGTTTTCCGGGTAGACCCCTTCCTGGAGCCACACATTCATTCGGGCCAGAAATACTTAAGGGGGCAGGGACCCGACGCCGGCAAGCCAGACCGCCATCCTCGCCTGCGTGGTGCTGACACCCTCTCGGGAGGGTGGCAGGTGTTACCCGAGGCTGCGCCTAGGTACCGGTGCCAGAGACAGACCAGCCCCGCGGGGAAGACCGCTTTGGGATGGGGAGCGCCCGCCTCTGACCCCAGCCCTGAATGATGAAAGGGAGTCAGCCCCGCAGAGATGAGGGGAACAGCATTCCGGGGAGAGGGAACAGCAGGGGCGAAGGTGGACCGAGCCGGGCAGAGGCCAGGAAGGTGTGGGGAGGCCCGCAAGTCTGGAGCTGGGAGGGCAAAGGGGAGAAGAGGCCGGGATGAGGTCAGGGGGCCGGGACAGCCCTGGAGGGCGCGGCGTTTGTTCCTACAATGGCGGTGTTGGGGGGAGGGGGCCGTGCGGCGGCCAGAAGTGATCCGAGTCAGGGTATATTTTGGAGGCCGGCGGTTGGGACCCGATGCTGCCTTTGACGCAGGGAGCGGGGGCAGGCGAGGAGCCGGGAGTGGCCGCTCGGTTCGTGGCTTGGACCTCAGGGTAAGTGGGGGAGCCTGCGCGGTAGGGCGGGGTGGGGGTACTGAGCATCCTGTCTTGGGGTTGCCGCCGAGCAGGGGGATGTCCCGGGAGACGCCCCCCCTCCTCCTGGGTGTGTGCCTTAGGTTTTTGACTTTCCCGCCCCTCCTCCCACCTTCCCGGGGACAAGGACACCTTCTGTGGATGCTCGGACCTTCCTCCATCAAGGTGCTTCCGCTGTGGCTGGTCTCTGGGGTTTAGCGAAGCAGTAGGTCCCACGCAGCACCCCCCACCTGTAAGCCGGGTTCTTTTTTTAAAGACTGAGGCCATAATAAGATTTGGGGGGGTGACTTCTGCAGGTAGAAATGGAACCTGGTCTCAAGGCACTTGAATCCACCTTCTGTCCTCAGTTGTGTTTCCGTAAACAGGAAGGAAGACCCGTCCCCTGCGGACCCGCTCGTGGAAGGAATTACAGATTTGTTTATTTATTTATTTTTTATTTTTTTTAACGTTTACTTATTTTTGAGACATAGAGAAAGAGCGTGAGCAGGAGGAGGGCAGAGAGAGAGAGGGAGACACAGAATGTGAAGCAGGCTCCAGGCTCCAAACGGTCAGCACAGCCCGACGAGGGGCTCGAACTCACGGACCGCGAGATCATGACCTGAGCCAAAGTCGGACGCTCAACCGACTGAGCCCCCCAGGCGCCCCCAGATTTGTTTTTTCAACGCTAGCGGTAAAACACAAAGGCTTTCTAAATGCGCGACCGGAGGTGACTCAGAGGGAGGTTTCGTGAGGGTGCGTTGAGGCGAAAAGGCATGGCGCGGGAGCGATCAATGAAACTCCATCAGGGAGAAAACCAGAGGGGAACCGCTGTCGTTAAACCGCTGACTGAGCTGACCTGCTCCGGGGAGGCTGGGAGAGCTCTCCCTCTTTGGAGGCTTCTAGCGGGGGGCGGGGGGGTGGGGGACAGGAAGTAGGAAGTAGTTGGGGAGTAGGCGGGGGAGATAAGCTTCCATTCCCACGTATGTGGGTGGTGGTGGTGGTGCTGGTGTTTGGCCACCCGGAGGTGACCTCCTTCTCTGCACCCATCCCCTTCCATCTTCCACCTCTGGGCGTTGAGGCGACTTGCTAACACTCGCGGGCGGGATTCGGCCTCCTAACCCGGTTTCACGCGTGCTCGCCTCCCAGCAGGCCTGGGCGGAGGCTGCGGGTGGTGGAGACGTCCCAGGTGGGAGAAGTAAGTGTGAGGTGGAAAAAATGCGTGGGGTGAGCCGAGCCTTCCAAAAGCCGTGGATTGTTTCACTCCGGGAGAAACGAACTGGAGTCCTCCCCGAGGGCCGACAGCTCCCGCAGGCCCTGTCCCGTCCCCACCCTCAGCTCCTCTGCGCCGTCCTCAATCACTCGCAGCTGCTACCTCAGGACCTTGGCACGTGCTCTTCTCTGTCTAGAACACTCTTCCCTCAGACACCCACGTGAGCCCTGCATCACCTCCTTAGAGCCCCTGTTCAGATGTCATTGCGTCAGTGAGACCATCTCTGACCACTCCCATTTAATAAACCCCGCCCCCCAAGACTTCCTGCTGCTGTTTATTATGGACTTAATTGTGCCCCACCCCCCACCATTCAGATATGGAAACAGTAATACCTTCGAATGTGACTGTATTTGGATGGGACCCTTAGGGAGGTAATTGAAATAAAATGAGGGCGTATGGGTGGGCTCGAATCCAATAGGCCAGGTGTCCTTGTAAGGAGAGATTTAGTCACAGACACGCGGAAGACCTTGGAAGACACAGGGAGAAGACAGCCGTTTGCAAGCCAAAGGGAGAGGGCTCCGAAGAAACCAGTCCTACCGACACCTTGGTCTTGGACTTGCAGCCTCCAGGGTTGTGGGGAAATCAATTTCTGTTGCTTGAGCCGCCCCGTCTGCAGGAAGCCGCCTAGTCCCAGTCTACGCTGGCAGCTCCGCGAACAGTACACCCTTCCTGATGCGTTCCCACCACCCCTTTCGCCCCCCTAATCTCTACCTCCTGCACTTACCGGATTCCTCATCCGTGTGTGTCCCCCCCCCCCAGAACTGACCATCCCAGGACATGACAGGACGGTCTTTGTCCCATTCTCCGCTCCCAGCAAGTGGCTGCGCACACTTCGCGTTTGTGGAGTGACTAAGTGAATGAACTCGGCACTCCGGGTTCCTCTGGGTGCCCTCGGGTGCTGAGCAACCCCCCCTCTCCACCCCCTGATGCATTTGCGAGCCGTGGGAACCCTGTCCCTTTCCTCTTTTCAAAACCCCAGCCAGGTGGCCGAGAGCAGGCAGGCTCACGGGACAGGCGGTCACGCCCCACGTGATTTTGAAGCCGACCCTTGACCTCTCGCCCTTTTGTTTTTTTTGCTCCGCGACTCTGTGGGGCTCACAAGACCCAGGGACGGGACGGGACGGGAGGGGAGCGCACGGGAGGGGGGCGCACGCGCAGGCTCCGGAGAGCCCATTTCGCGGAGCGCAGCGCCGAGCCGGCCGCACCCCAGCCCCCGCGGCTTGTCCCTCCGTCGGGCCGCGTCGGTTGGTCGGTTGCCGGGCAGCTCCCGAGAGCCCGCTTCCCGGCCCGAGTTGCCAAGGAAATGCTACACCCCGCTCGGCCGGCCCCGGGCTCCCTTCCCTCCTGTCCCTTGTGCAGTGCGCGCCGCGCTCACCGTCCGCGCGCTCTCTGCTCTCTCTCCTCTAGCTGCGCGCTGCGCTGGAGGCCGAAGACCCTGCGAGTTCTGAGCGAGGCCCATGGATGGGGAAGGCCTCCCGGGTCCCGGCTCCCATGTTCTCCCCGCGCAGTTATGACGCCCTGCACGACGGCGGCGGCGGCGGCGGCTCGGGCCCCCCGGGGGCGGACGGCACCTGCCCGGGGCCCCCGCTGAAGCGGCGCGGCGGCGTGGTGGACCACCGGGATGTCATCTTGGCCCACCAGGCGCACAAGGTGCACAGCACGCCGCAGGCCCGGAGGAAGGAATGGGAGTGAGTCCAGGCTGGGACCCCGGGGGGGGAGGGGGGAGGGGATGGGGGGGCGCCCCAGGGGGCGGTCCCGGACTGGAGCGCGCCCCTAGAGCGAGGCTGGCTGCCGAAGCCTCGGTCCCTGCCTGTAAGCCCTCCCCCGCCCCCACAGGAACCCCTGCCAGCCCAGGGTGCTTCGACAAAGGGGTTAGTGGGTGTCCACTGGGGTGGGCTGGCCGGTGTTTCCGACGGGAGGCCTTCCTGAACTTGGCTGAGAAATGCGGTTTTGGGGTGGGGGAGGTGGGGGGGCGGCAATGCATTTCTACTGGAACTGCACCGAGGGTTTGGGGGCTGGAGGTGAAGTTCCTGCAGAAGGCAGGGAGGGGGGCTGGGGGAATGTGCTGGCTGTGCGGAGAGGGCTCCCGTCCTGGGCCCCCTTTCCCTTTGCCAGTGGACCCCGAAAGTGGGGCTTCTCCTAGGAGTCGCCTTGGGGAGGAAGGGTGGGCTCCAGGCCCAGCCGGCTCTGCTCCTGCGATCTTGGGCAAGCGCCCCCCCCCCACCCCCGGGGCTCGCGTCCTCACCTTGAAGTGGCTCTCTCTAGGCTGCGGCTCGAGGGCGGTGTGTGCAGGGTTCAGTCCCAGGGACCGGAGAGTCGCTGCTTTCCTCTCTTTTTCTTTTCTCAAGTGTGCTGCTTCGGCCATCGCTTAACCGCGGGGTGGGGTCCCGGACAGACCTCGAGAAGGCGGGATTCCGGGTACACGGTCCAGGGCGGCTGGAGCCGAGGCCGGCCCGGTGGCAGTCGCTCCTGGGGGCCCAGAGACGCCCCTCCCGTCCACTCCGCGCTCCAGTCGGACCCCTGGGAAGTTACCGACCTGGTCTCCGGCACCCCATGGGGCCCGCCACCGCTGGATGCGCTGTCCGCTGGGAGGGAGACCTGGATTATAAATGCCAGTTGGGTTCAGGGTGTGCCGAGGAGGGAGGTGTAGACGCGGAGTGCGAGGAACCCTGTACGGCAGAAGGCGGTGCTCAGCTGGCGTCTGAGGTGGTTTCCTGAGGTTAGGCTGCCATCTGGTGGCAGGTTAGAGCATCGGGGGGGAAGGCGGTGTGTTGAGACTTCGTCCGGAACTGTGTTCCTTCTGAGTTTCTCTTCTCCATCCACCCCTCTAGCCAGCCGCCCACCTAGCTTTGTCTGTCCGTCCATCCGTCCGTCCATCCATCCATGCATCCACCCATATTTCTTCTTCTTTTTAAAAAAACTTATTTTTAAAAATTTACATCCAAGTTAGTAGCATACGGTGCAACAATGATTTCGGAAGTAGGTTCCTTAATGCCTCTTACCCACTTCGCCCATCCCCTCTCCCACAAGCCCTCCCAGAACCCTCTGTTCGTTCTCTATATTTAAGAGTCTCTTATGTTTTGTTTTGTTTTGTTTTTTTTAACGTTTATTTATTTTGAGAGACGTAGAGACAGAGCATGAGCACGGGAAGGGCAGAGGGAGAGAGGGAGACACAGAATCTGAAGCAGGCTCCAGGCTCCGAGCTGTCAGCACAGAGCCCGATGCGGGGCTCGAACTCACAGACCGTGAGATCATGAAGTGAGCCAAAGTCGGCCACCCAACCAACTGAGCCCCTAAGAGCCCCTAAGAGTCTCTTATGTTTTGTCCCCATCCTTGTTTTTATATTACTTTATATGTCATATTATATTCATCTGTTTAGTATCTTCAAGTCCTGGTATGAGTGAAGTCATATGATGTTTGTCCTTCTCGGATTCATTTCGCTTAGCATGATACCCTCTCGTTCCATCCACATAGTTGCAAATGGCAAGATTTCATTCTTTTTGATTGCCGAGTAAGACTCCGTATGTATGATGTGTGTATATATATACCGCATCTAATTTATCCCTTCATCCATCGGTGGGCATTCGGGCTCTTTCCCTACTTTGGCTGTTGTCGATCGTGCTGCTATAAACATTGGGGTGCATGTGTCCCTTTGAAACAGCGCACCTGTATCCCTCGGATAAATACTTAGTAGTGCACTTGCTGGGTCGCAGGGTAGTTCTATTTTTAATTTTTTTTAACGTTTATTTATTTTTGAGAGACATAGAGACAGAGCGTGAGCAGGGGAGGGGCAGAGAGAGAGGGAGACACAGAATCCGAAGCAGGCTCCAGGCTCCTAGCCGTCAGCACAGAGCCCGACACAGGGCTGGAACTCACAGACTGCAAGATCATGACCTGAGCCGAAGTCGGCTGCCTGACTGAGCCACCCAGGCACCCGTAGTTTTAATTTTTTGAGGAAGCTCCATCCTGTTTTCCAGAGCGGCTGCCCCAGTTTGCATTCCCAACAGCAGTGCAAAAGGGTACCTCTTTCTCCGCATCCTCGCCAGCATCTGGTGTTGCCTGAGTTGTTCATGTTGGTCCTTCTGACTGGTGTGAGGTGGGATCTCAGTGTGGTTTCGATTTGTATTTCCTGATGATGAGTGATATTGAGCATCGTTTCATGTGTCGGTTGGCCATCTGGATGTCTTCCTTGGGGAAGTGTCTGTTCATGTCTTCTGTCCATTTCTTCACTGGATTCTTGGTCTTTTGGGTGTTGAGTTTGATAAGTTGTTTGGAGACTAACCCTTCGTCTGATATGTCGTTTGCAAGTATCTTCCCCCATTCCGTCGGTTGCCTTTTAGTTTTACTGATTGTTTCCTTCGCTGTGCAGAAGCTTTTTCTCGTGATGAGCTCCCAATAGTTCATTTTTGCTTCTGTCTCCCGTGCCTCTGGAGACATGTCAAGTAAGAAGTTGCTGCGGCCGAGGTCAAGGAGGTTGTTGCCTGCTTTCTGCTCGAGGATTTTGATGACTTCCTGTCTTACATTTAGGTCTTTCCTCCATTTTGAGTTTCTTTTTGTGTCTGGTGTAAGAAAGTGGCCCAGGTTCATGTTTCTGCATGTTGCTGTCCAGTCTTGCCAACACCACTTGCTGACTCAGAGACTGTCTTTTTTCCATTGGATATTCTTTCCTGTTTGTCAAAGATGAGTTGGCCATACGTTTGTGGGTCCATTTCTGGGTTCTCGATTCTGTTCCATTGATCTCTGATGTCTGTTTTTGTGCCAGCACCATACTGTCTTGATGATTACAGCTTCGTAATACAGCTCGAAGTCCGGGATTGCGATGCCTCCAGCTTTGGTTTTCTTTTTCAAGATTGTTTTGGCTCTTCGGGGTCTTTTCTGGTTCTGTACAACTTTTAGGCCTGTTTGTTCTGGCTCTGTGAAGAATGCCGGTGTTGTTTTGAGAGGGATTGCATTGAATATGTAGATTGCTTGGGAAGTATCAACATTTTAACAATATTTCTTCTTCCAATCCAGGAGCTTGGACTATTTTTCCTTTTTTTTTTTTTTGGTCTTCTTCAATTATTTTCATAAACTTTTTATAGCTTTCAGTGTATAGATTTTTCACTTCTTTGGTGAGATTTATTCCTCGGTATTTTATGGTTTTGGGTGCTTTTTTTTTTTTAATAGTTTCTTTTCAAATTGGTTTACATGTAACACCCAGTGTTCATCCCAACACGTGCCCTCTTTAATGCCCGTCACCCCCTCTCGTGCTTTTTTTTTTTTTCGAACATTTATTTATTCTTGAGAGAGAGAGAGAGAGCGCTGGGAGAGGCAGAGAGAAGGAGACAGAGGATCCCCAGCAGACGCCGCCCTATGAGCGAAGAACCTGATGAGGGGCTTGAACTCACAACCAGCAAGATCATGACCTGATCTGAAATCAAGAGTCGGCTGCTTAACTGACCGAGCCACCCCGATGCCTCTAGGCACCCATCTTTCCGCCCGTCCATCCATCCATCCCTCCATCCTTCCGTCCGTTCACCTGTCTATATTCTCTCCAGCCCCCTGCCCACCTGCCCATGCTTCCACCCACCGTTCCGTAAACCACCAGGGCGCCCCTCATGTCTGCGACCGCGACGCTAAATGCTGCTCTTCTCTCGTCCCCTCTCCGGGACTTGCCGTCCTCCTCTTCTTCCTCCCGCTGTTAGTCTCTGTTTATCTCCATTCTCCCGTTGCCTTTTTATTTCCTTTTTTGAAAAGAAATTTCATTTGCTCTCTCAGAATCAGTGAGGCTCCTTTAAGGGGCGAAATGAGTGATTTCTACAGACCGCCGACAAGAGGGTGTTTGGGTAAAGAAAAGCGTCAGGGAATTAAGGAGGTAAAAATTCAACCCCGGCTGCCCAAGGAGAGCGGTAACTATAATCGGTAATAATAACGACAGCTACGGTGTGTCTGACACCTGCCGACCGACAGGCACCGTCTGACCTCGCCGCCTTGTCGTACTCTGTCCTCTGGGAGGTTCCGCGCTGTCCCTGACTCGCCGATGAGAAAGGGCGGGTTGGGGGAGGTGAAGAAACTTGCCCGTGGCCTCGCAGCTAGAAGGTGGCAGGACCGGGGTTCAAACCCCGGGGCCGTCAGACTCTGGAACTCAAGCTCCCACTCAACCATCGGGCGGCAGAGTTTCGACGACAGGAAGTGACGGAGACTTACTTTCAAATAACCCCGACGATAAGAAAGGGGGTCCTATCAGGAAGGAAGAGGGAAGCAGGGTACGGCGCTCAGCATCAGGAGACGGTGGTTAAGGGGTCGTTGCCACCGCAGCCTCCTTGGACGGCCGACTCGTGCCTCAGTTTCCCATTCCTGTTGTTTTCTGGGACAACGCGAGATTCAAAAGGCTTGGCCGCCGCGAGCTCCGAACCTCTGAAGTCCTACCGCCAACGGTAAAACAAACACGCTTCCAGCGCACCTGTAACCTACAGATTTTTATTTATTTGTTAATCACACATATTCGGCTCAATCATACACGCTGTACAATAACAGACAAAATAGAAACATCAAAAGGGTGAGGCATCAAGCAGATAAATATTTTTGAATAGGTTTAATTTTTTTTTCACTTAATGGTGCAACAACGCTTTGCGCTCGTGCTTTGGAAGTGTATTTTCCCTTCTTGAATACTGGGTTTGCAAGAGCTCTTTCCTGTACACTCAGTAGAGAGGACACGGAACCCCCTCGCACACAGCACCCAAATATAACAATTACCGGAATTTTGCCAGACTTACGCCAGGAAGCCGTTGTCTTCTTTCTTCTTTCCTGAGCTGTTTTAAAGCAACCCCCTGACCTGGTATGATTTTACAAGCTTCAGACGACATCCTTAAAACACACAGATGGGACGCCTGGGTGGCTCAGTCGGTGAAGCATCCGACTTCAGCTCAGGTCATGATCTCACGGTCGGTGAGTTCGAGCCCCGCGTCGGGCTCTGTGCTGACGGCTCAGAGCCTGGAGCCTGCTTCGGATTCTGTGTCTCCCTCTCTCTCTCTGCCCTTCCCCTGCTCATGCTCTATCTCGCTGTCTCTCAAAAAAATTAAATTAAAAATAAATAAAACACAGATATTTTCGCGCGAATAACACTTCGACAGAATTAACAATGGTTTCTTTTTTTTTTTAGTTTATTTATTTATTTTTGAGAGAGAGAAAGAGAGAGAGCACAAGCAGGGGAGGGGCAGAGAGAGAGACACACACACAGAATCCGAAGTAGGCTCCTGGCTCTGAGCCGTCAGCACAGAGCCCCGTGCGGGGCTTGAACTCACGAACCATGAGATCATGACCTGAGCAGAAGTCGGCCGCGTAACCGACTGAGCCCCCCAGGCGCCCCCCAATAATTTCTTAAAATATCACCTCCTTTCCTCTCCACGGTCAAGTGTCTGCTGGTCTCTTTCCTAGTTGATTTCTTCGAATCAGGAAGGTCGGTGTGTCGCATTTGGTCATCCTGTCTTTTTCGATCTACTTTTATTTCTACTTCCTCCTGTGACCGAAGGAGTCCTGGGGCCAGGAGCGGACGGAGCCCCGGCTGGGCCGGTTCTCGCCGCTCCTCTCTGCCCCCCTTACTGTTTTCCTCACCCCCCCGCTTTCCGGGCGGGGGCCTCTTTAGGCCGCAGGCCCACGCTTCCAGCCTTTGTGTCGCTCCTCCGACCGCCCAGTTACGCCGGGCCGCGCGGACCTTGGTGGATGGCCGGGCACCGCGTGGCTCTGTGTCTCCTTTCTTGTCTGTCTTGTCGCCTGGAAGGTCCCGGGCACCGGAGAGCCAGGCTGGTTCCCAGTAGGGACGCGGGAATCAGTGGAATGGACACGCCAGGTGAGGATGAGTGAGGGTTGCTCAAACCGGCTCGCGCATTTGGGTCAGCCAGAAGCTCACTGCTCCTCCTTGTCTGTCTGTCTGTCTGTCTGTCTCTCTCTCTCTCTTTCTATCTAAGAGAGAGAATCTTAAGCAGGCTCCGGACCCAGCACGGAGTCCAACACAGAGCTCAATCCCACGACCCTGAGATCACGACCGGAGCCCAAATCAAGAGTCAGGCGCTCAACCGACTGAGCCGCCCAGACGCCCCGGCTTTTTGTTGTTTTAGATGAAACAATCACAGGGTTGGGAGTTAGAGCGATGGACTCCCTGGGGAGGTTCTTGCCCCCCCCCGCCCCCCAGTTGAGTGAGGAGGTCCCATCTCCTTCCCCTCTGCTCTGCCGTCCACGTTTCCCCTTCCCCGGCCTTCCACCCCTCCCTCCGCCCCCCCCCCAGTACTTCTTCCTCTTACCCAGATTTAGGGCCGCCCTCTCGGTGCTCAGCTCCATGTGGGGCCTTGGGGACACGTTAGTCAACCGTCAGCTCTCCGCCCCGCAGGAAAACCTGCAGGAAACAAATGGGCAGGAAGAGCAGGAAGAGTGGGGAGGGTGGGGAAGGCCCCCTGGGGGGGGGGGCTAACTCTCATCCCGTGCTGGCGAGCCCCCTGCAGGCTTCGTGAGATGCGCGTCCCATCCTGGGGCCTGGGACGCGGCATTTCTCTTTCTTTCTTCCTTTCTTCCTTTCTTCCTTTCCTTCCTTCCTTCCTTCCTTCCTTCCTTCCTTCCTTCCTTCCTTTCCTTCCTTCCTTCCTTCCTTCCTTCCTTCCTTCCTTCCTCCCTCCCTCTCTCTCTCCCTCCTTTCTTTCTCTCTCTCTTTCTCTCTTTCTTTCTTTCTTTTTAATGTTTATTTATTTTGAGAGAGAGAGAGGGAGAGAGAGAGAATCCCAAGCAGACTCTGGGCTGTTAGCACGAGCCCGACGCGGGGCTTGATCTCACGACGATGACATCATGACCCGAGCCGAAACCAAGAGTCGGGCGAAGGCTCACTGTGCTGTGAGGGTGAGAGTCGGGACCGGGACTTCCGCAGCACCGGCTGTCTGCAGCGCGCGGCTCCGAGCCCTCTGTGCGTGTCCCCCCGCCGGCTGCCCGTCACCGCGGAGGCAGATACATGGGGGAGAAGGTCATTATTCCCCAGCATCTCTGCGCCCCACGCCTCGTCACGCGCACACAGCGAGCAGTCCGTGCTGTTACTGTCGCCGTTAGTTTGCTCCTCACGCGGGCGGGCAGGCGGGTCCCCAGGCTCACCGAGGCATCCGGGGGCTGCGGCAGGACGGGGCGGCACGGCCTTGACTCCCAGGCCAGAAGCGGCTGTTTCTGGGACGTGGGAGCTTGGGCCCAGCCATCCTGCAGGTGGCCAGTCGGGGCTGGGGGTGGAGGGGCGGCCTGAGCGGTTCGGGTCCCGAGCCTGAGCCGGGAGGAGGGGACGTGCCAGGTGAGGAAGGAGGCCACACGGGTCCTTCTGGCGAACCAATTTTCGCATTTATTCTCGGCCCCTTCCCCACCCCCCCATTCCTTTCATCTTCGATACCCAACGGGATAGTTCCATGGCTTTCAGTGGAGAAATGAGGATTATTTAGGATTCTGTGGGACTGTTGGTAAGGTGCCTGATGCTGCTGGACCCGAAAGAGACACGTTAAACCTCACTTGCTGTTCCTGAGTTCAAGCCCCGCGTCGGGCTCTGTGCTGACAGCTCAGAGCCCGGAGCCACTTTTGGGTTCAGTGTCTCCCTCTTTTGCTGCCCCTCCCCCACTCGCTCGCGCGCTCTCTCTCTCTCTCTCTCTCAAAAATAAACAAACATTAAAAAAGTTTTTTAAACCACATGCGACCTCAATAGTTGTTGGCGTGGATCTCGGCTTTCTGTGGTTCGTATCTCAGTTGCGTCGAGACCAAAGTCCTCCCTAAGGCCGACAAGGTCCTGTGCGATCTGTTGCTTCTCTGCTTTCACCTCTTCCCCTTCTCCCCCTTACTCACCCTGCCCCAGCCACGTGGGTCTCCTCACTGCTCTTCAGACATATCAGGGCTATTCTGTCTCAGGACCTTTGCACTGGCTGTTCCCTCTGATTGGAATGCTTTCCCCCCCAGACACCCATATGGCTCCTTCCTTATCTCCTCCTGGATTTTACTTAAAGATCACCTCCTCAGCGAGCCTTTCCTCACCACCCCTATTTATTTATTAAAAAAATTTTTTTTAACGTTTATTTATTTCTGAGAGTGAGAGACACAGCGTGAGTGCGGGGGGCAGAGAGAGAGAGAGAGAGACAGAATCTGAAGCAGGCTCCAGGCTCTGAGCTGTCAGCACAGAGCCCCACGCGGGGCTTGAACTCACAGACTGTGAGATCATGACCTGACCACGTGGGACTCGAACCCACGAACCGCGAGATCATGATCTGAGCCACAGTGGGACGCTTAACGGACTGAGCCACCCAGGCGCCCCCCCCACCCCTATTTAAAATTCAATCTCTCTACATATCTATTCCTTCCGCCCAACTTTTTTTTTTTCTGATTAGTGCTGATGACCAATTCACATGTATTATACATTTGGCTTTTCGTCTTGTTGATTCTTTGTATTCTCTCCATAAGCTCCCCGGGGTGGCAAGGTCTGCCTGGTTCGGGCTTTGCTGGGACCCGAGCTCCCGGAACAGGAATCAGCAAGCTATGTCAGCGGGCCAAATCTGGCCAGACACCAGTTGTTGTTCGGCCCTTGGGCTAAGAAAGGTTTTTGCATCGACGTGGTTGGAAAAAAAAATCTAAAGAAGAGTAATAGTTCTTGATATGTGAGGTTGTATGAAATTCAAAATTCAATGTGCATAATTTTATTGGCGCCCCCCGCCCCCCCGCCCCCCGCGGTGTGTGCGCCTCTTGTCCGTGGCCGCTTTTGCACCACAGTGGTGGAGTCCAGTCTGTAACAGACTGGCCTGCAGAGCTGAAAAGAGGCCGCTTGGAGGAGTGTGCGGGCCTCCGGGCTGGAACAGCGCTTGGCACATAACCAGCGCTGCGTGAGCAGTCCGCCTCGCTTCCGGCCGGGCCACGGGATCCCCATGGATCCCCATTCGCCTGCGGCTGCCACGACTAGCCGCCAGGTGGCGCTGTGGCTCCCGAGCCGGGCGGATGCGGGCAGCCTGGGCGGGAAGCGGTCCCCGGGGTCCCCTCCTGCGGGGCTCATCCTTCCTTCTCGGGGTTCTGAGAAACGGAAGCAGCCCCAAAGCGGGAGGCCGAGTTTCCTCTTCTAATCCTCCATCATTACATCTATGGCACGTTCTTTTATTTTTAAGCACAAAGGGCTTGTAAAGGTGAATGAGGGGATCTCAGGGTTGGAAGGGCGCCCAGAGGGCTGAGCTTCAGGTGGGTCCTGGGGTCAAGTCCGGGGCCCGTCGGGCCTTGGGCTGGGATGTGATTAAATTCCTGGACCGGGAGCCAGAGGACAGGAGGCGGGAGTTCACATCTCCGCCCCGCCCCTCACTGACTCTGTGACTCTGGGGGAGGGGCATTCCTCTCTCCGCGTGTCAGTTTCCCAGCCTGTAAAATGGAGGGTCTTAATAACGCCCGTTTCTGGAATTCTCAACAAGATGAAGTTCAGTGCATTATTATTCGGCATGTCTTTCAAACAATGCAGGCACGCAGTGAGCCTTGATACCGGTGTGCTCGGGTCCCAGGGAAGCTCCACTGTTCTGCTCCCGGAGCCTCAGTCTACGCGGTAAAAAGGAAAGAAAGAAAGAAAAGAATAGCACGTTGTGTAGACCTTACAATTAAACCCAAACCTGACCTTTAAAGACCTGCTTGGAAATCAGAGCACTTTTTTCCCCCTTTTTTCCTGGGGGAGGCGGTTGGACGCTTGGAGCCTACTTGATATTTAGAAAAAAATACTGGTCTGGCCCCAGGAAGTTTCTTTTTCAGCGCGGCTGGCTGGCTTTTGGTGCAGAAAGACCCTGCTTTTGTCCTCCCAGGTGGTGGCAGCTTTGGCCGCGGCCAGCGTAGAGGGCCCGGGGAGCACCCCCCACCACGGAGTGCCCCCGCCATGGTGCCCCTCCCCCCGCCGCATCCCTTATGATACATCAGGTTTCCCGTGCCAGTTTTTGGAACCCAAGCAGCTTGTGAACAAACGTCCCCCCAGAGTTACCTTCTCGCCCACCGCTCATTCCCATCTTCTCTTCCTGCTGCCCTCACCCCCGGAGTCTATCTTTGAAATGCCCCACAATTCTCTCGATGGTGTCTGTGCCCCTGCTGTCTGCACCACTTCCTACCCCCGGGGTGGGGCTGGGGGGTCCCCTCCACCTGCATGCCCACCACGACTGCTGCTCTCACTTCCGTCAAGCTTTGCTGGCCTCCCTTCCGTTCCTGGCATTTTCAAGCAGTGTTTGCACCTCAGGGCCTTTGCACGTGCTGTGGCCTCTGCCTGGAATGCCCCGGCCATAGCTGGCTCCTTCTTGCTAATCTGGGCTCAGGACAGACGTCAGCTGCTTGTGCAGGGACTCCTGCCCTGTCCCTGTGGGTCACGTCACTCGGTGCACTACCTGCAGTGGTGGTGTGTTTCCCTCTGAACTGGACTGCCGGGACCCTGAGGGCAAGGTTTTTGTCTTCCTTGCCCACTACAGGGTCCGTGGTGCCGAAAAGGTCCCGGTGTTCGTTGAGCGAATGGATCCTTTATGGCGATGACCTTTCTGTGTCTCTGGCTTGGGGACCTGCAAGCTCGTTAGAGCCGGCGACCCTCAGGCCGGTTTTTTCAGTTCTCTGTCCGAGAACAGGTTCAGCCTCTGGTTCCGAGTCCTGCGTGATGTACTCAGGGGGGTCCGCCTGGAGGAAGAGGTGGGCGTGCAGACAAGTGACTGTACGCATCATCCAGGGGGTACCCGGAGACCAGTCCGCGTTCATCCCGCGCTCGCCGCGGGCCCAGCCCCGAGCCAGGGAGCTTTGGGGTGTGAGCTCACGGGGACCTCACCCTGGCACCCATTTCACAGAGGAGCCTGCCGAGGCACAGAAAAGAAAAGAATGAAGACGACAGGGCAGAAGCAGCCTCGGAACCCAAGTCCAGAGCCCAGACTCTTAATCCCTCTTCTTGCAAGACCGTGAACTTGGAAGTGCCTGGCACGTGGCCGACTGGATGCACGCAGGAATGCATGAGGTGTGATCGTTAAGATCTTCCGGGACTCCGAGGTACTAAACCGCGGGAAGGAAGAGCCCCTTCTTGATCCTTGACCTTTCGGCGTTGCCCAGCGCGGAGCTTTGCGGGTAGAAGACGCTTGATGTCCGTTGAACGTGGTTGCGTGGCATCTGAGACAGGTTCAGAATGAAATCTATAAAACCTTGAAGGTGGGCGGGGCACGCGTAACCCGTCCTCCAAATCCGTTGCTGGCGTCGGCTTAAAGAGGCCAGACTGGGATACGAGACAATGAAATAATTTCTCGCCTTCTAACATTTTCAACTTGTCACAGCCCCTTGGGTGGGGGGGGCAGGGCTTATAGCCCCCGGATGAGCCCGGTGCCGCCAGTCAGATCGGTGACGTGCAGTTAAAAGAACAGTGCCACACTGGGGCGCCCGGGGGGCTCAGTTGGTTAAGCATCCAACTTCGGCTCAGGTCATGGTCTCACAGTTTGTGAGTTCAAGCCCCGTGTCCGGCTCTGTGCTGACAGCTCGGAGCCTGGAGCCTGCTTCGGATTCTGTGTCTCCCTCTCTCCCTCTCTCTCTGCCCCTCCCCGTCTCACTCTCTGTCTCCCTCTCAAAAATAGATAAGCATTAAAAAAAATCAAAAAACAAACAAAAAGTGCCACCATCTCCCCAAAACGCCACCTCGTGAGGCAAATCTGTCCCTTTGCCATCCGCGCAGGCGTTCTTGCCTGTTTTAAGTTCTCCCGGAGGGGCCCCGAGTGTGGTATGAAGGATCGACTTGGAGGCATGAAGGAGCTGCTTTCAAACCTTAGCCCGTCCCACCAGGGCCGGCTGACCCCGGGGGAGGACCACAGCCTCTCTGGGCCCTGGGCGCGGTCACCCGAGTTCCCGGCGCGGCGAGGCTGGGCGAGCGCATTGCGCTGGCGGGGCTCAGGCGGCCGGGCCTCGGAGGAAAAGCCAGCCCGCCTTCCCCCTCCCGTGGTCCCGGAATGGCCCGGAAGGCCGCGCTCCCTGGCTTCTCCAGTCTGTGTCTTAGGTCCTGGGGAGTCCGAGTGGGAAGGCCGCACGCACGCAGCCTGGCGACTCTGGAGCTGCGGTGCCCGGATCTCACGCTCCGGTTCCGCGTGGCCCGGGGCGAGTGACCCCCCTCCTCCCCCCATCCCCGGCCTCGTCTGGAGCACACGGACTAGCGTAGCACTTGCCTCGTAGGGTCGTTGCGAGTCGTGAGCATTTGCCAAGTGCTGAGAGGGGTGCCCGGCACCTTATGAAGTGTCGCCGGGGTCCTAAGTTAAGGGGACGAATGCCCGCCCACGGCCCCGGCTGTGACCTCTTAAAAGGCATAGAGCTTAGTTTCCGGATTATGTATCCCCGGGACTGAGTGCGCAGGAGGTGGTCAGCAAAGGCTCAAGAAGGCGGGGTAGGAGACTGGAGTGAGTTTGCGGCCCGGAGGTGAACATTGAACCTCTAAATCTGGGTGCAAACTATTATAAAGGGCCAGAGAGTGAACGTTTTCGGCTTCAGGGGTCACGCGGTCGAACGGTCCCTAGCAGTGACTCAACTCCGCCTTCGTAATGTGAAAGCCCCATAGGAAATGTGCAAACAGATGCCTGTGTACCAATAAACCTTTATTTACAGAAGCAAACGGTGGGCCGTGTCTGGCCCGAGAGATGTAGCTTGCCGACTCTTGTTCTAGACGGTAGTGGGAGATTCGTGGAGACAGAGAAGGTAATTCTCGCGGCGATTTCCGGAGAGACAATGGTGGCAAAAAGCCACAGTGGTGCCTTGAGCCTGGAATTGGAGGCTCGTTGATTTTTGTTCCTTGTTAACATTCATCAAGCACGTGCTACGGGCACCCCGGAACAGGCATTCTTGAGGAAATCTTTAGTTTCATCTTTAGGAAAACCTCAGTGAATATGTTTAATGACCCTCTCCCTCCTTTTTAAATCAGGAGACTAGAGCCCAGAGTGGTTGAGGAACTTTCCCAAGGTCACACAGCTCAGAAATGACCTGCTAGCTCCTCTGGGGCCGTTTCCCCCCAATCCGGCCTTTCCCTCCGGGGCCGGAGAAGGGCTGGGACCTCCTTGCGAAGCTGTCATTGCAGTGTTCACAGCTGCCAAAAAAATGCCTCGAAAAATGGGGAAGCGGCTGGAGCCGGACCCTTCGTCTCGCGTGGCCTTCCTCGGCCTTGGTGGGAGCCCTCCTGTTCGCCTGGCGTGCCTGCGAGTGCGGTTCTCTTTAGATCGGGGCCGAAGTCTCCAGTCCCAAGTCAGGCCTGTGTGCTGGACTTCGGCGGAGCCCGGCAGGTTAGCGGCGCGGTGGAGTCCTGGGGTTCTTTGCGGTGGGAAAGGACGTTTGGGGACAGCCTGTCCCTGTGGCTCTGGCTGTCCTGCATGATAATCGGTAGCAGGCTTTTTTTTTTTTAAGTTTATTTATGAGAGAGAGAGAGAGAGAGCGCGCAAGCAGGGGAGGGGTGGAGAGAGAGGGAGAGAGAGAGAGAATCCCAAGCCGGTTCCACCCTGTCTGCGAGAAGCCCGATGCGGGCTCGAACCCACCAACCTGTGAGATCGTGACCCGAGCTGAAATCAAGAGTTGGACGCTCAACTGGGTGAGCCACCCAGGCGCTCCCGTGTTTTTTTTTTTAAATCTGTATTTTATTTTCTATTATTTTTGAGAGAGAGTGCGAGGTGGGGAGAGGCAGAGGGAGAGGGAGAGAGAATCCCAAGCAGGCTTCACACCCAGCGTGGAGCCCAAAGCGGGGCTCGACTTCGCGGCAGTGAGATCATGACCCGAGCCGAAGTCGGGTGCTTGACCGACTGAGCCCCCGAGGCGCCCCGGTTTCCGGATGATTCTAACATGTCGCCACGCTTGAGCACTGACGTGCGGGTCACCACTTCTCATTGTACTTAGATACGCTCAGAGGAGCGCACCAGGCTTACGCACGACTGGAATTTAAAATACACTAGAGGATTAAGAAACCAAGGATGGCGAACCCATCCCGGAGCCAACGCGGAATTATCCTCCCAGGCCTCGCCGCTCGGATTCTCACCCCGCCGGCTTCGGAGATCTCTGTACTCAGACGTGCAGCCGGGACACGCCGGTGCCGCTCGTTGTTAAGATATTAAAATATTTCCATACTGGCTAGTAAAGAGCTGTGGCCTGGAGTGCCCGCCCCCCTGCCCCTGCGTGATCTCCCCCACCTGCCCCCCGCCCCCCTGCCCCTGCGGGAGCTCCCCCGGCCTCCGCCCCCTGCCCCTGCGTGAGCTCCCACTGCCCCCCCCCCGCCCCTGCGGGAGCTCCCCTGGCCCCCCCGCCCCTGCGGGAGCCCCCCACCCCTGCGTGAGCTCTCCCCCCCCCCACCCCTGCGTGAGCTCTCCCCCCGCCCCCCCGCCTCTGTGTGAGCTGTCCCCCCGCCCCCCCCCCCCCGCCCCTGCGTGAGCTCCCCTCCCCCCAGGTCCCTTCCTGGGTCCTCCCACGCCTCCCGATGATCTATACTCCAGGGATGGAGTATACCCTTGCTGCTTGTTAAGTATTTTATTGTATTTTCTTTTTGAGAGAGAGAGGGCGCGAGTGAGCAAAGGGCAGAGAGAGAGGGGGAGAGAGAGAATGCCACGCAGGCTCCGCACTGTCGGCGGGGAGCCGGACACGGGGCTCGAGCTCACGACTGATCGGTGAGATCATGACCTGAGCCGAAGTCGGTCGCTTGACCCCCCGAGCCCCCCCGGGGCGCCCCTGGTTGTTAAGTGTGTTGGATTTTGCCCGGCGCGTGATGACCTGCTCGCCCACGCGGGTGTCTCCAATGCGGGTGGGGATCTGGACCGGGTTGGAAGCCCCTGGCTTCGGTCCACACTGCGTACCTTCGAGACCCTTCCCCGTCCCAGCCTGCAAGTTCCCCACCTGCTTCTGAGGCCCGTCTGCGGCCCAGGAATCTTCGGGAAGCCCAGACCCTCCCCGAGTGCCTGATCACCCCAGATGCCGGCGCGTCCTTCTCTCGGGGGGCAGTCAGTCCGTACTTGGGGGGTTGCCCCAACCGCCACAGCAGCCCACTCGCTGCCCTCGAAGTCCCCTTCCTCCCCCTGCCTTTGGGCACAGCTGGTATAACTTCCTGAAGGGCAGCGGGATTTCCTAAGAGACAAGGAGGGTGTGGACTTGTCTTCCGAAGTGGGGACCACAGTGTCGCATAGCAGAGAGAGCTGCGCGGGAAGGGAGGCGCGATGGAAGCTACCGGAGCGCACGTGTGGGAGAGAGAGCCTGGGGAGGCAAGGGTGGGTCAGGGCCCCAGCGAGGAGGGTTTCCTGGGGCAGAAGCTGGGGAGAAGGCAGCCCTGGAGGGGGACCATCGAAGACACGCCCGCAAGGAACCCTCTGCGGTGGGTTGAGGCGCAGGGACCCCTTGTCAGAATTGTGTTTTTAGAATGCATAAAATCAAACGCAAATAAGACCGATCCTAATGAAAATTAGTAACCAAAATATCTTTTTATTTTTTAATTTTTAAATTTTTTTATTTTTGAGAGACACAGAGACAGAGCGTGAGCAGGAGAGAGGCAGAGAGAGGGAGACACAGAATCGGAAGCAGGCTCCAGGCTCTGAGCTGTCAGCACAGAGCCCAATGCGGGGCTTGAACTCACAGACCGCGAGATCATGACCTGAGCTGAAGTCGGATGCTCAACCGACTGAGCCACCCAGGCGCCCCCAAAATCTCTTTTTTTAAAAAAGCTTATTTATTCCTTTTCGAGAGAGACACAGAGAGAGCCGGGGTTGGTGCAGGGAGAGAGGGAGACAGAGAATCCCAAGCAGACTCCGTGCCTTCGGCGCAGAGCCTGACGCAGGGCTCAACCCACAGACCCTGAGATCACGCCCTGAGCCGAAATCCAGAGCCAGCCGCTTAACTGAGTGAGCCGCCCAGGCGCCCCTGTTTCCAAAACATCTTAAGCAACGGGTGTGTCCTCCTCTTTCCTGGCGATGGAAACCGAGCTCTAGTGACACGCCTCACAGTCTCCAGGTAGTGATATTTAGCGATATTTCAAGTTCGCTGCAGTAATTGTCACGTGACAGAAAAATGTGGTTTCCACCGATGACAAAGTCACAGGTGCTGCCGACGCTATTAATACGAGTGCTTTTTTTTTTTTTTTGCCTCCATTCATATTTTCAACTAGAGGTAGTGAAACTTACGATGTGACTGTGACTTTTTTTTTTCCCCAGCCAAAGTCACAGGCTCCCTGAATGAAAAACCAGTTAAGTCCTACTTAGCCTGGTGATCGAAAGAAGCGATGTGTTCAGAGGGAACCCTGAGATTTCTGGTCTGGGGGGTGGGGGGTCAAGGTGGAGTTGGTTACCTGCGAGGCCGTGAGACCTGGCCGGGTGCCTGAGGGGCTCTGTCGGTTGAGCGTCCGACTCCTGATTTCAGCTCAGGTCAGGATCCCAGGGGTCGTGGGATCGAGCCCCGTGTCAGGCTCCGTGCTGAGTGCAGAGCCTGCTTGCGATTCTCTCTCGTTGTCTCTCTCTCTCCCTCTGCCCCTCCCTCGCTCTTGCCTCCCTCTCCTTCTCTCTCTCAAAAAAAAGAAAAATAGGGGCGCCTGGGCGGCTCAGTCGGTTAAGCATCTGACTTCAGCTCAGGTCATGATCTCACGGTCTGTGGGTCCGAGCCCCGCATCGGGCTCTGTGCTGACGGCTCGGAGCCTGGAGCCTGCTTCAGATTCTGTATCTCCCTCTGACCCTCCCCCACTCATGCTTTGTCTCTCCTGCTCTCAAAAATAAATAAAACATAACACATAATAAATAATTAAATAAATAAATAAATAAATAAATAAATAAGTTAGAGGGTAGAACAGAGTCGGGAGAAGGAGGCAGATTCTGGAGGAATTGTGAGATGGGCCAGAGCGTTGAGGCCTGCGGACTTGGGAGCCAGAGCGCTCGGGTTCTAATCCCGCCCCACCTTCTTACCAGCCCTGTGACGATGCCATGGCCAGCAGCACCCCGCTCCTGGTACCACATACAGACTCCACTGCCTCATATATCAATCACCGACCCAACCTCGTGGGCGCATCCGTAGAATGAGGAGGGCAATTGCGTAATCCAGGACACGAGAGTCATGTATGACCTTGACAGGGGGGTCTTAGGAAAGGTGGGGAGGGGAGGCCCGTTCGGGGAGCTGACGTCTGAGTCGGGTCCTGAATGAGGGGGGTGAGGCATCCATGCACAGTTCTTGGAGAAGGAAGTGCGGGTGAGATAGCAAGTGCAAAGGCCCTGTGGCAGACACATGCCTGGTGTGTTTGAGGACCAGCAAAGGCAGCGGGTGTGGCTGGAGCAAGGCGAGTGGGCGAGGGGGGATGGAGAACAGTGAGAAATGATGTGGAAGGGGTTGGCGGGCGGTCAGCTCCTGTGTTGTATGTCAGAGATGTCAGGACGGACGCTTCCCAGTCGGTGCCCTCAGTGGCGTCGAAGACATAACCGCAGACTGGTTCAGCGAGGTAAATGCTTTAAGAGAGGCATAAACTGGGGGACTGGCCACAGCCCTCTGAAGGACTCAAGAGCCAAGACCCGCGGAGCGAGGGCAGGGGAGTGGCCGCTGGCACACGCGTTCTAAGCGCCGGGCGCCAGGACACCCCGGGGAGTCGCGTTTTGACGCCTCTCTTTCCTCCAGTCCTGGGAATCGGCTGTGTCACCACGCTCCTCCCGTTCTTGCTTCCCGTCGTCTCGCCCGTCCAGCCCTGGTGGGCCTCTCGGAGCCCCGCCGGTGACACCGAGCTCCGGTCCCCATCCGCCTCCGTGCCGGAGACCGGTCCGACCTCTTTGTCGCTTTCGCAGACGGTTGCCGCCTCCCCCCACTTACCAGTCCGCGCTTCGAGATGCTGCCAAGACTTTCCCCCTGGGCCTTCCTCGGACATTCACTCTGCTCCTGTGCCGTTCCCCGCGCCGAGCCAGGTTCTGGGTAGCGACCGTGAGCCTTTAGCAAGCAGGTGCCGGGCGCGGTCCGCGGGGCCGGGGGTCTTCGTCGCGGGCAGTCCTCTGGTGGTTTCCATCACTGCCGACATTTCTGGTCCCCTGCTTCCTCCGCCTGGAGGGGGGGCGGCCGCGCGGCTCGCTCTGGGCGATACGATGGGAGCACAGAATTCTCCCCTTCCCTTCTAATTCCTTTCCAAATACTATCGATTCTTTAAAAATAGCTTCCGCGAAGGCTGCTTGAAACTTCCTTAACATTTACAGTGCCTGCCTCACTGTTTAACCGCCTAATCCTTTGCCGTGGGTCTTGCGGTTTGTTTCCTCCCACCTGCGTCCTCGGACCGCAGCCCTCCGTGGGCAAGACTTCGGCGCGTTTGCTGCATCCCAGCGTCTCAAACCTGCAGGGAATCAGTAGGCGTTCCGCAAGTGTTTTTGCGTGCACGGACAGAGAGAAGAATAAATGAATGGGGACTTTTATGGGGTCCTTTTGAATCCCTCCTACTGCCTTGTGTGGTTCAAAGCGGATAGTAGTTGCTGAATAAACTCGGGCTAATTAAGTGAGGGACCTCACAGCTTGCCCACGGAATGTCGACTTAAAGAAAAAAGTTTATTTATTTATTTTGAGAGAGCAAGAGACGGAGAGACCAGGAGAGTGAGAGTATGCAAGCAGGAAGGGACAGAGAGAGAGAGAGAGGGAGAGAGAGAATCCCAAGCAGGCTCTGCGCTGAGCACAATGCAGAGCTCCAACTCAACCTGTGAGGTCATGACCCGAGCCGAAGTCAAGAGTCGGACGCGTAACTGACGGAGCCACGCAGGCGCCCCAGGAATGTAGACTTTTGAACCAAGACTTTCGTTTGGCATTTGAGGCAGAGACTTGCTAGTAAGCGGTGAGGCGACTGTGGGGTAGTGTAAGGAAGCATCGTCTACGAGCGGGTGGCGTGAATGCGTCTGAGAAACACAGACACCGAAAACGGTGTCCGGGGGGATTTGGGGCGGGGAGTGAAAAACCCACTTCTTCGGAATCAGAGGTGGTGCTTCGGAATCAGCTTCTGGCTGCGCGTACCGGAAAACGCGACTTAACGTGTTTTTTTTTGTTTTTAATTTAAGCGGCACTCGTATACCATAAGGTGAAGCGCTAGCCATTTTTGAGGGAGAATTCGGCGCGTTCGGTGTGTTCACAGTGCTGGGCAAGCGTCACCGCCGTCTCAGTTCCAGAGGTCTTCCTCAGCCCGCAGGAAACGCCGTACTTGTCACCGGGTTTTGGTGGCTCCCGTAACCGCAGGTCTCGTCGGGACGTGGGGTGCAGGCACGGTTGGATCAAGGATCCAGCTTCACTGGGTTGCCGTTCTCTCGGCATTCTCCCCCTCCGGCGCCGCTTTCCTTCCGGAGCTGGCTTCTCTCGGGTTCGCGGGACGGTTGTTACCCCGGGTAACGAATGCTCCGTTCACGGCCGGAAGGGGGGAGGCCGGCTTCCCGCGATGCTGTCTGCGCAAGCCAGGGAGCCTGGTCCGCTCCTCCCTGGTCAGGCTGATGCGTATCGGCCCTGTGCCGCCCGTCTGGGAACCAGATGCTAAGGACGAGGTGAAAGGTTGACCGCGATCCACGCAGATTCAGCGACGGGGCGCCTGGCTGCCTGAGAGGAACCTAGGACTGCGTCCCTACTCCGGCATCTGCCAGCTGTGTGATTAGGCGTCAAGGTCGCAACCTCTCTGAGCCTCAGTTTCCTCCTGTGTAAAACAGGGATCTTAATGATACCTGTTCATGGAGGGTCAGGTGAGTGACAGATGTAAGGTACCCAGTACGGTTCTTCTCACGACAGACGGCCCAGGGGATAAAGGCATTAACAGTAGCAGCCATCGGGGGCGCCTGGGGGGCTCAGTTGGTGAAGTGTCCGACTTCGGCTCAGGTCATGATCTCGTAGTTCGTGGGTTCGAGCCCCGTGTCCGGCTCTGTGCCGACAGCTCGGAGCCTGGAGCCTGCTTCGGATGCTGTGTCTCCCCCTCTCTCTGCCCCTCCCCTGCTCATGCTCTGTCTCTCAATAATAAATAAACGTTAAAAATTAAAAACAAACAAACAAACAACAGTAGCAGCTGTCACCTGCTGCTTGCGTCACTCGAGGGTCACCACTTACAAAGACCATGCGTGCGGCGGAACCTTCTGGAACTCCAGCCCAGCATGGGAGATTCGCAGAATGCTTTTCGAGGATTCACTTAAGTAACCCTACAGCTCCCCCACGAGCAGGCATGCTCGTCACCCCCGTTTTACACTCGGGTGCCCTGAAAGCAGAGCCGGAGATGGGTCTTGGGCAAGGGGTTCACCGAGGGGGCCCAGCGCTCCCAGCAGCTGGCCGCACCCTATGGTTACCTGGGAAGGGGGCCTCTAAAAGCCTGGGTGGGCTTCAGCCCTGACCAATTAAGTCGGAACCCCTGGTGGGGGTTCCAGGTTGAGAACCTGTGGTCCTCGGAAAATGAGGGAGGTGGACAAGGGCAGGGGGGAAGCGGGTTCAGGATGTGGGTTCGCCCCCGCCTGATAACCGGCGGCAGGGGGCGCGGGGCCCTGGGGCCGGAAGAAGGCCGTAGAACCATCCACCGTGGGGCCGGGCACTGGGCTGGGAGCCCTCGGCCGCCCGACTCACTGGAGCCCGGGCAAGAGGGGCCGGGAGCCTCCTCCCAGGATAGAAAACCAGATGGATACTCTGGGACCCTGGATACTCTAAGCTTTACGCGTCTGCTCGGCATTCCACGCCGTTCGCTCTCGAAACGATGCCGTGTTGGGTTACTGTCACAGTCACACTGATGACGATTAGCATTGCGTGTCCGCGATGGTTCACGTTATCTTATTAGAATAGTCAGAGCTATTGTTAGAGTGATATTAGCGACAGGGGCAGCTGGAACCTGGCCGCTCAGAGACCGGACAGTGTGCCCAGATGCTCCGGGCGTGCGTTCTGACTCTGCCGCGTCACTGGCTGTGTGACCCTGGGCAAGTCGCTTCACCTCTCTGGGCCTTGGCTTCCTCGTCTGTAGAATGGGAGGGCGATGCCGTCTAGGTCCTGAGGGGGGCTGACACCTGCCCGGCGTGCCGCGACTGCTGCGCCTGCGTTTCCTGTCGGTTCTTCTTCCTCGTCTTGTCGCTACTACGACATCTGTCAAGTCTGAACCTTCCCCGTAATTTGAGACGTATTCTCTGCGCGTGCGAGTGGGTAATAGATTAATGAATTAAAATAGCTCTTTCCAGAATAACCCTGTGGGATCGTGCCTACAAGCCCGAAGGGCTTCCCCGCTCTCTCTTCCTCTCCCTCCGCCAGCGTTCCGCCTCCCCCCCCACCCCCGGGTTCTTAGAAAGAGGGTGGCCGGCTCAGTGGGGGGGGGGGGCCGTGGAAGGCGAGCGACACCTGCGGCTGGCACTGAATCATTCGAATCGAATCTTAGAACAAGGAGGCCTTCGGTGGGTTTGCATCCACACGGGGGCCGGGAGGATCGCTTCCGCGCGGTTTGAAACGGCCCGAGTCAGTGTCACCGAAGCGCGCCATCTCGAGACACCTCGCGCCGTGCCTCCCGCAGACAACTTGCGGGCCAAGCAGAAAGGCTGGCTTCCGAGTGGCTTTTGCACCGACCGGAGGGACCCCGGGAAGCAGAGGAACAAGACGGAGCCGGGTTCGCTGAGGGGTCCACCTGAGAGGTGACAGAGAGGGCTGAGCTCGCCACGGTCGGCTTTGCTCTTGGGACAAGAAGACGCCTGTCTGTCTCTCTGTCTGTCTTCCGAGGCGACAGCAAGACAGCCTCGGGTTAAGGGGGAAAGAAGCCCAGGACGGCGGGAGGGGCAGATGAGAAAGAGCCCAGGGGCGCTCCGTTGGTTGAGCTGCTGACTCTTGGTTTCGGCTCAGGTCACGATCTCGCGGTTCGTGGGTTCGAGCCCCGTGTTGGGCTCTGTGCTGACAGCTCAGAGCCTGGAGTCTGCTTGAGATTCTCTGTCTCCCTCTCTCTCTCTCTCTGCCTCTCCCTCTGCTCCTAAAAGCGTGCTTGCTCGCTCTCTCTCAAAATAAATAAACATTAAAAAAAAGAAAAAAAGAAAGAGCCCAGCTCCTTTAACCTAAGCGTGAACACGTCCCGTCGGAGGGCAGACGGGGAATTTGCAGGTGTGGCTGGGGAACCACGGGCAGCAAACTTGAACCCATGGAGAATGCCAGCCATGGACTGGGGTGAGGTGTTAGCTTTGGGGGCAAAATGCAAAACTCAGTCATCAGGATAAATATTTTAAGCAAAATTGTTTTTTAAGTTTATTTTTATTCACTTAGAGAGAGAGTGAGAGCTGGGGAGGGGAAGAGAGAGAGAGAGAGAGAATCCCCAGCAGGCTCCACACCGCCAGAGCGGAGCCCGACAAGAGGCTTGAACTCACAAACCATGAGATCATGGCCTGAACCGAAATCTAGAGTTGGATGCTTAACCGACTGAGTCCCCCAGGCGCCCCTAACACATTTTTTAGAAATAAAAATCAGGGGCACCTGGGGGGCTCAGTCGGTTAAGTGTCTGACTTCAGCTCAGGTCATGATCTCACGGTCTGTGCTGATGGCTCAGAGCCCAGAGCCTGCTTCCGATTCTGTGTCTCCCTGTCTCTCTGCCCCTCCCCCACTCACGCTCTGTTTCTCTCTCTGTCTCCAAAATAAATAAACACTAAAATTAAATAAATAAATAAATAAATAAATAAAAATCAACGCGAACAGCTGTGAAGGGCGAAATATCGAAATTGTTCATTCGGGTGAGATCCGTATTTCCGATCATTCCTTGCGCCTCAGGCTCCGGTGCGGCTGGGCGAGTGCTGCGGGGTGGACCGTGTCGCCCCTGG
This sequence comes from Paguma larvata, assembly GCA_030068075.1. Classification (NCBI taxonomy): domain Eukaryota; kingdom Metazoa; phylum Chordata; class Mammalia; order Carnivora; family Viverridae; genus Paguma; species Paguma larvata. The sequence goes on along the minus strand of CM057842.1, from coordinate 9,331,964 downwards.
AGCTTCCTGCATCAAGGCCCCGGCGCCCAGCTCCTCAGAGGGTGACCGTGTTTGGGGCGGGGCTGTCGCCGCTGTGATTGGTTGAGCTGGAGCCTGACCCAACACGACCTCCGGCGTCCTTAGGGAAAGGGGACGTTTGGACACACACACGTGCGCTCGGGGAGAACGCTGGGTCAAGACTGAGTTGTGTCGCCGGGACCTGCCAGGAGCTAGGAGGGAGGCTGGCCCGGGGCCTTCCTTAGGGTCTGCGGAGGGAGCCCGGGTGCTCTCGGGCTTCCGGCCTCCAGACCTGGGGACGACACGCTTCTGGTGCCGAAGCCACTCGGGGTGTGCGCGGTGCTCTGCCGGCCCCGCCAGCGAGGACCCGGCTGGGACGTTCTGTGCCCAGAGTGGAGCCCGACTCGCCCACCTTAGCTCTGGGCCCGGTGCCGGGGGCGTTCCGAGGATTTAGGCCCTGGCTTTGTCTTCTTTCTTCCCTTCCCCCTCCCCTCTCTCCCTCCCTCTTTCTTTTAAATGAGACCTTTCTTGAGATATAATGCACATATCATAAAGCTCACGCCTTTAAAATGGACAGTGGCTTGTATAATACCCACGAGCTGTCCAACAATTAACACTATCCAATTTCAGGCCATTTTCATCACCCCCTAAAGAGTCCCGTACCCCTTAGAGGCTGTTGTGTTCTGGATTCGACAAAACAAAAACAGTTCAGTGCAGGCCGTACCCGTCCGGCTCCAGGGCGGCTGGGGACCCGCTGCCCTGGTGATCAGATCCGGGGCAGGAGTCTGTCAGAGTGCACGGGGGCTGTAACCTGGGGTACGGCCCGGGATTCCTCTAGGTGCCCAAATGCCCCGTGGAATGCTGGCTCAAGGGGAGGTCCAGGGTGGCTTGGGGGAAGCCTCCCCACCCCCTCCCCACCTCCCGCAGATGGGAGGCCCTGGGCGGGGTGGGGGGGGGAGGGGACTCGAGATAGTGGCTGTTTAGTAGCCAGAATGGAAGCATTTCTCGGTTCAAACAGCCCAGAGGGCCAAGAGCAGCCGATGGGCACTCCTGATTGGTTTGGAGTTTCTTCCTTTAAAGATGAGCCCCCCCAGCTAGACCCGGAGCTGTCTGAGAGGGTCGCCTCTGCATCTGTTATCTCCACACCCCGGTGTGTGCGCGCATACCGGCATACCGTGGGTGCTTTGTAAATAGAAGTTTAAAGCCTGGGGAGTGACGGGGCTTGGGGTGAGACTGAGTTTTCCCATAATGCTGTTTGGATGTGAGGGCTTTCTCCTGGAAGGGTGCAGCCTGTTGGACAAGCTCATCCACTCAGCAGACGTGGCTTTGGGCCTCAGACACCGGTCTCCTTGCTGTGAATCTGCGATGAATTTTCTGTTCGTGAATGTTTCTGTTTCGTGGTCTTTAAATTGGAGGTACTAATAGTTCAGGTCAGTTTGGGGTCTCTGAGGCAGATCCTGGGATAAGAATTCCAGCGCAGGGGCACCCGGGTGGCTCAGTGAGTTGAACTTCTGACACTCGATTTCAGCTCCGGTCATCATCTCACGGTTCGTGAGTTCAAGCCCCGCATTGGGCTCTGTGCTGTCAGCAATGAGCCTGCTTTGAATCCTGTCTCCCTCTCTCTCTCTGACTCTCCTCTGCTTGTGCTCTCTCTCTCAAAAATAAATAAACATAAAAAAAAGAATTCAAGTGCAAACAGGTGTTTGGGAGGTGGTCCAGGGCACACCAGGCGGGAAAGGAGGAGTGAGGTGAGGGAGGGAAGGCAGGTAGGAAATAGTGTGCGATCAAGCCAGTTACCAGTGGGTAACTGGGGCTCAGTTCCACCATAGGCCTCCGGGGGGCAGCAGAGGGCATGCTTTTCAGAGTCACCGCACCAATTGGCAGGTGGGGGGACTGGGCTCTCAGCCGTTGGGTGAAGACATTAGTTGCTTCCCAGGACACTTCTGGCTGTCCTCCCCTACCTTCAAAACTCATCGAAGGATATTGCGGGTGGGACACCAATCGCATCTGGCATAGGGCGTTTGTGACTGTTGGCTGAGATGATGGATGAAGACCACAGATACTATGGTCTCTGAAGTCGTAGCCCCCAAGTTCAATGGAAAGAAGGTGGTTGTGTTCATTAGGGTGAAGGCTAGGCTGCTATAACCAGAGGCCCAATGCAAATTCGATGCCTTAAGGAGGCTAGGCGTTTATTTCTTTTCGCCCGTTACAGTCTCGTTTGTTATAGCCATGGGGTGGCTCTGCCCCAGGCGGTTGGTTATACGGGAGGCAGTTCTGCTCCACACCCAGAGCCTGGCGCTTCCCCTTTCTGGAGCTGCCCGCTCCATCTCGATGGACAGCACCCGCATCCGGCTGCCTAAGAGCCTTTCCCGGCAGCCAGAGTTCGCCGTGTGTACCGACAAGCAAGCCCGAAGTGTTGGGGAGGTCACCCCCTCCAGGGAGCAGCCCCGACCAGTGATTGCTGAGGCGTGGGGGATAAATGCCCCAATTCCCACCCACCCCCCCTTGGGAAGGATGGCTCTGGGGTGTGTGCGTTCTATGCCGCCTTCCAGAACTCTCCAGCAGGATCGAATCCCAGGCGTCCCTTGGTACCTGGCTGCCTCCCCTACTCTGTCTCGCGTCGCCATTCCCCAGCAGGGGTTTTCCGGGGTCATTTCACAAAGAAACGCTCACGCTGGAGCCCTCGTCTCAGGGTCTCCTCTTGGGGGAGCCCAGACCAAGACACCATCCCCCGGCTATCAGCGCTCACTGGCTCCCCAAGGACTGCGGCCAAATGTGAAGACGCGTCCCTCGTCCCTTTCCTTAAGGTCCAGGAAAAGCACCTGAAACGCCTGCTGGCGGTTCACCGGTCACGTGACCACACGGAGTGGCCGGGGCAGCTGGGAAATGTAGTCCTTCCGCGCGCGGGGTGTCGGCGGGCGCAGGCTCCGACCCTGACCACCTCGATTCGTGAAGCGCGCCACTCACTTGCGGATAACGGGCTCGCGATCGTGTCTTTTTGCCTGCGTTGACTTAAAAGTTCCTGGGTGGTTTTTTTTGTTTTTTGTTTTTTGCTTTTTTGGCTCATTCCCAGGAGCCAAAGCCAGTCCCCAGCCCTGAAATATTCGTATGACGGCACTTCAAAAGTGAAACACAGAGAGATCTTTTTTTTTTTTTCCTGTTTAGGTGGCGCATCTAGGCATTAAGCCTCCGGACCCTCAGATCCCCGCCCCCACCCAAGACTGCCGACCAGACGGTCAACGGAGCCCAGAATTATGCATACGTTTCTTGAGCGAGATTGACCTAGTATTTGTACCCAATTCTCTTGGGAACACTTTCTGGCTAAATATTTTTCAGAAGGCTTTAAAAATATTTTAAAATATTTTAAAAGTCAGTTCTATTTTTTTTTTTTTTTTGGTGGTAGGGGGGAGGTTGTTGGTGAAGCTTTAACCTCCCGCCTCCTCCTTTTCTCCAGAGGAGGCGGGGACGGGTGGGAATGCCTCCAGCCTGCCAGGCGAGGCCTCCAGAACCCAAAAGAGCTGGTTTTTAATCCTTTTTGCCTGGGAAGCATTTTTTTTTTTCCACCACCCCAGCATCTTGCCAGCCAGTTCTGTGCTTTCCTCTTCCTCCCCCGACTCAGAGCCTTTTTTCCAAAGCTCTCAGATTAAAAAGTGCTGAGGCCAGTGTCTCTGAGTGCTCCAGCCTCCCGTCGTCATGGTGAAGGGAGCTGGCAAAGATGTACTGACTCCTGCCTCCTCGGGCTCCAAGGGCCTGGGGCCGCGGCTCAACCTGGGGCTTTAGCTGCTTCTGTTTCCGCCAGCAGGTCTCTGCCAGCTAGCTCATCATGCTTTTTAATAAATAATATCTGTATATGTATATTTGCATTTTAAAAGTTTAAAAAAATGGAAGCGTAAGCGATGCCGGGCAAGATGCGTACCACGCACCTGCTTCGCGTTCACAGCGCCGCGAACTGCTACCGGGCGACCCAACTCTGAGCCCTGCTCTTGTGCAGACGTGCGACGGCCCACCTCCTCGGAAGGTTCCCTGGCGCGCCTGCCCAGACTAGGTCCCAATTTTCTATCGCTGTTGGTGGGGTTTACCTCTTCCTGATTTCCAGTACACAGAGACCCCATTGCGTCTTTAGTCTTTGTCACAGGCCATTGCCATTGTTCTAGCTGCAAGCGTGCATAAGACATCTTTAGGAAATCTTGCTGCTTTTAAAAATCTTTTAAAAAAATCTTTTATTTTTTAAATTACTTTGATCTCAGAGAGAGAGCATGGGAGCCGGGTAGAGAGGGAGGGAGGCAGAGGATCTGAAGCGGGCTCTGCACTGACAGCAGCGAGCCTGATGCGGGGCTCGAACTCAACAAACTGCGAGATCATGACTTGAGCCAAAGTTGGACGCTTAACCGACTGAGTCACCCAGGTGCCCCGTAAATCTTAAATTTATTTTGAGAGAGAGAGAGCAAGTGGGGGAGGAACAGAGGGAGAGGGGGAGAGAGAATCCCCAGCAGGCTCTGCACTGTCAGCGCAGAACTCCATGCAGGGCTCAAACTCACAAACCATGAGATTGTGACCTGAGCTGAAATCAAGAGTCGGACGCTGAACCGACTGAGCCCCCCGGGCGCCCCACAAAACTGTTTTTCAAAATCCCTATTTCGTCAGGGTGCCTGGTCGGCTCCATCAGAGAAGCCCGTGCCTCTCGATCTCGGGGTCACGAGTTCGAGCCTCACGTTGGGTGTAGAGATTTCTTGAAATAAACAAACTTAAAAACCAAACCCCTGCTTTGGCTTTTGCAGTATCTTCCCTCCCCCTTCTCATCCGCAAAACCCGGCCGACGCTACAACCTACTTCTTGCGTTTCGAGGAGGGCGAATGGAGTTCCTGTGTGTCAAGCTTGCAGCCAAGTGCCTGACACGCAGGAGGAGCCATATTTCTTAGGGATGACTGCTGGGATGAGTCCTCCCTTCCTCCCCTCCGTCGCGCAGCCCTCTCCCTGCGTGCCTTCTCATCTTTCGCCTTCTGCAGCGAGGAAGGCTGGTTGAATGCTGACAGTGTTCCGTGTGGGTCCATTACCAGCGTCTGGGAAGAGAAGAAAGAGCTAAATTAGATGCGTTTGGCCCGCTCCCGGAGCGGGAGTGGAGCGCTGGAGCCAGCTGGAAGGAGCCGGACACATCTTCCTCCCTCCCCGCCCCCCCACCTCTGTTTCCCCTGCCCCCTCCTCCTCGGACAACCGGTTTCTCATCGTTTCCGGGGCTCCAGAGGTGTTGGGCCTGGCAGGTGGGCGCTGGAGGCAGGGGCTAGCCACGCGGCAGAGGCTGGAAGAAAGGCCTGTGCTGGCGAGAGTCGCCCACTCCTGTAGCTGCCGTGTCCCCGAGGTCCCTCTGTTCCCTGCCCACACACCTTGCTGCTATTTCATCAGAGGAGAGACGGCATGCGTCGGGGCAGCCCGTCAGCGGCAGAGACTTCTGGTTTTCCTTCTGCTTGAAAAAAAAAAATAAATAAATCCATTGTCGGAGGAAGGCGACGCGTTACTATTTAATCATTCACTTACTCGTTCATTCAACCCTCGCAGGTGTTTGCGGGGTGCTGCCGGGGTCGGTGCTGGGAGCGCAGACAGGAGAAGGCCGCGATGCTCCCTCCTCCGGGAGCGTGGGCCGGTGGGGTCGCCGTGGGGAGGCCGCGGGCGCCGGGAGCTCCGGGGTCCACTCTGTGGAATCAGGGGAGCCCTCCCACGGGCAGAAGCGTGGAGCCAAGACGCGGAGGACGAGCCCAAGTTTGCCGAGGCTGATGAATGTGTCGGTCTGAGGGGCGTGCGTGCGGCATTCCGGATGGACGGGGAGATCGGACGGCATTCTTTTGGTTGTGAGAGATAGAAGCACAATGCGGAGCGACTCAGGTTACAAACAAAAAGGGTAGTGTGTGCGCGCGCGCGCACGCGTGTGTGTGTGTGTGTTGACTCAAGTAATCGAAAAGTCTGTTTCAGGAATGGCTGCATCCAGGGGCTGAAGTAAGGTCAGATTTCAGGACTGGCTGCCTTCAGGCCCCGAAACGAGGCCATCGGTTTGTGGTATCATAACAACATATTTGGGCTTTGCCCAGGTGCCCCTGCGGTGTGTGATTCTCGGTGTGGGTCGGTGTGTGTCAAACGCTCAGGGAAGGGGTTGCCTCCCGGGATGGAGGGAACTCGGTACCCAAAGGCCTAGAGTGTGGAACGGCTTAGGTGCTGGAGGAATGGAAAGCGATGGAGCGTGGAGGCCCCCCTGTGCTTCTGCAAGCAGCCCGCCCACCCGGCGCCAAAGCCAGGGCCACCCCCGAGGCCAAGTGCAAAATATAGTCTCTCTGAGGGCAGCAATGTCGAAGGCTTCCCTTTCCCCTGGGGATTCTGATAGGCCACCGGCACGACTGGGCGGAGCGTGGGGTTCAAGGGGGCTGTGGCGAGACAGAGATCTGTTAGATATCAGATCTAGGCTTTGGAGTTTACCCGGCGGGCAGACGGCAGCCTCTGGCCACGGCGTGGACTCTCGGGAGGAAGTGGAGGCGCGGAGCAGAGGGGTTCAGTGTAGAAGCAAATGACACCGCCGGGGGGCGCCCGGGCGGCTCAGTCGGTTCAGCGTCTGACTTCAGCTCAGGTCATGATCTTGAGGTTTGTGAATCTGAGCCCCGCGTCGGGCTCTGTGCTGTCTGTGCGGAGCCTGCTTCAGATCGTCTGGCCCCTCTCTCTCTCTCTGCCCCTTCCCTGCTCACGCGCATTCTCTCTCTCTCAAAAATAAGTTAACATTTGAAAAAAAAAAAGGAAGAAAATTCGGACACATGCTGCAACATAGGGGATCTTTGAGGACATGATGCCGAGTGAGGGAAGCCGGTCATCCGGCCAGAGACAGGGAGGGGGCGGTGGGGGCCAGGGGCTGGGGGGGGAGGACCAGGGAGTCAGCCTTTAAGGGGGACAGAGTTTCAGTTTGGGAAGATGAAAAACTTCTGGAGACGTTTAACGGGGCTGGTTGCACGACAACACGAACATACTTGATGCCCCTGAGCCCGGCGCTTCGGAGATGGTCGAGACGGGGCATTTTATGTGTTATGTGGTTTCGCCACGATTTAACAAAATAAGGAAAGACAGGGGTTGGAGAATTTTGAGCCAGGGAGGTTGGTTTGCTGGGATGTGTGAGTTACGAAGAGCCCTCTGGGGGCGGTGTGAGGGATGACGGGAGAGAAGAGCTGCTGGGCACCTGGGGACCGGCGGGGGGGCGGGGGGGAGGGCGTTGGCGCACGGCAGACCAGCGGGGACGGAGGCCCGGCCTGAGCGGTTGTGGGGCGGACAGGGAGGGGTAGGTTGGGGGGAGGAGTTTGACGAGCGACCGGTTGATGAACCAGAGACGGGTGGTGAAGAGGGCTCCGAATCCGTGTAGATTTGAGTGTAAAAACTTGCGCCGTCGGAACGAACCTGGGACTCAGGGGCGACAATGCCGCATGCACGGCTGTACTTGCGGCCCGCCTTCCTGGCGAATCGTACGGGTTTGCGGAAACCGAGTGCCGTTGGCCTCTGTGAAGAACGCTTTACGTGACCAGACCTGGATGGGGAGTCGGGCTGCAAGTCACAGCAAGCTCAGGCAGATGGAGCAGTAAGGGAGAGGGGTGAGGTCTCGTGACCGGAAGGGCAGTGGTGCTGTGGGCTTCAGGACGGGGTTGATCCAGCACTGTTTTAATATCTCAGGGATCCAAGGTCTTAGGATGGCCGTCGTTGTAATTGGGGCTGCCTGCTTCCCCATTCGTGCCCGATGGAAGAAGAAAGGTAGTTTCCCCAGGCTCTCGTAAGAGACACTCTTTGCGGACGTCCCCAGGAAATTTTCTTATGGACTTTATTGTCCAAATTAATGCGTGGGGAAGTCGGGATTTTTTTGTGGTCACTGTTGATTGTGCGACATGGCTTGAGGCAGATTCTACAAGGTCACGGGGAGGTGGTTCAGAGTTGGGTTGGGTCGGGGGGAGGAACTTAGCAGTGCCAGAGATCGGAGACCCACGCCATCCCGACATTCCCCGGGGAGCTGCGCCGAGGCCCGGGTGTCCTGATGGGCTGCAGTGGCGGGGGGGGGCGGGGGTCTGCAATTCAGGACATGTGGCCTGGCTACTAGAGGGTTCCTTCAGGTGACACGAAGGTGCCTCTTCCTCTGGGCCGACACGGTCTGTCCTAAGGAGAACCTTTAAGCAGGTGTAGGTCCAGGTTTGGATTTTCAAAAAAAAACTTTTTATCATGAGAAACTTCAGACTTACGCAAAATCGGAGAGCATTCTAACAATGACCTCCTCGTGCATGCTTCCGAATTTTAATTAGGACCAACATTCGGCAAGTCTGGTTCCGGCACACCTACTGTCTGCACTTTGCTGGAGGAGTTGAAGCGAATCCTAGATACGATATGGTTTATCTGTTCATCTCACAGCGTGTAGCTCTAAGATAAAGAGTCCATTAAAAACTACAATGACAAGGCCGTTGTTTCAAAATAATCTTTATTTTGGGATAATTAAAAAGATTTTTTTAATGTTTATTTACTTTTGAGAGGGGAGAGAGACTGAGCGGAGCAGGGGAGGGGCAGAGAGAGAGAGGGAGACACAGAATCCGAAGCGGGCTCCAGGCTCTGAGCTGTCAGCACAGAGCCCTATGCGGGGCTCGAACTCACAGACCGTGAGATCATGACCTGAGCCGAAGTCGGACGCTTCACCGGCGGAGCCCCCCAGGCGCCCCCGGCTGGTCCCTTTTAAAATCGCAGCCGCCGTTGCTGGTCAGCGCCCGCTGGTGATCACGTGGCTCGAGTTTCGGCGTGAACTTGACCTTCTCACCCGCTTCGTGTTCATTTCAAACGCCTGAGGTCTCGGGTCCCCAGTGCCCACGGTGTGTCGACCTCGCCTCCTCTCCGGCTTCTCTGTGTGCGCCGCGTCTCTCCGCCCCCTCGCCGGGATCGCTCCCCCTCCTCCAGCCCCCCAGAGAACGCAAACTCCAAGAAAGCCTGGAGGAGCAGAAGGTGGCGTCAGGAACTTCCGGCTGTAGGGATGTCAAAGCGACAGCCGCTTCCGGCTTCCTTCGGCCGCGCGGATTCGCGCTCAGCGTCTGGAGGGAGAAAGTCCCCCCTGCGTCCTCCGTGTATTTCCTCGAGGAGATGGTACCGAACACCTGCTGGCCAGCATCCTAGTCCAGCAGGTGCCGGGAGCCCCCCGCATGGAGACCAGAGCCACCGATTGCAGAGGGGAGGGGAGAGGTCTCCTGGCCGCGTTGGACGGCCTCGCCAAGGTCTGGAGAGGGGAAAGAAGACTTCAGAGGAGTCTGGGTCCCCCAGAATGGAGCGCGTGAGAGAGAGGAGGCTGGGGCTGCGGCCGGGACCACGTGGATGGATTTGGAGTTTATCCTACGCAGCGATGGTGGCCTGGAATTTGAAGGACGCCGTGGCGATGGAGAGAAATGGACGGATCTGGGAGGCCTTGAATGGATGTGGAATTAATGCACCTTGGTGACTGATCAAACAGTGCCATGAGGGGGTGGGAGGAGTCGAAAATAAGTCCCAGATCTCTGTTCTGGAACCGGCTTGTCTTCAAAGGTTCCAGGCTTGGTTTGTCTAGCGGCTAGAGAGCAGCATCCCCGAGGCCAAAGTCACGGGCGTGAGGCTCCCCACGGGCCGTCTGTTCGTTCCACAGGAACAGACGGCACCTCTATCCACGCGGACTGGAACACAGGCATCGTCGGCCGTGTCTCTCTGGCGGGGGCTAGAGTGCAAGACCGAGTGAGAACCAGCTCGGAGAGGATCGTGGGGGGCGAGAGAGGGGGGGTGCCCGGGAGATCGTGGCGATGCCTCCTGGGTGGTTTGAGCTCCAGAGGAAGCCGGATTTTCCCTCCAGGGCGGGCAAGTAAAGGTTTAGACGCAGAACTGGGGAGAATGTCAACTGTGCTCAGAAATGGGTTAGCCATGCAGGTCGTTCCCGAAAGGGTGTGTCCAACAGGTTTATGACAGCTGCTGTGACACACAGTCCCTGAACACTTAGGGGCCGAAGGCCGTGCTAATTGCCTTCCTGCTCACTTCGCTGTCCAAGGTGGGTGGCGCGTTAGACAGGAAATGTCACGCTAGCTGCTGTAACAAGTACGCCCACTGACTGCTCAGCGACTGAGCACAGCGCGAATGTCCTTAGCTCGACTGTCTGAGGCGGGCGATTCTCTTGGGTGGCTTTTCTCCAGGTGGCGATCTGGGGATCCAGGGTCCTTGCGTCTGGTGCCTTTGTCTTCTCCTAAGTAGGGCATCTGAGTTCCCCAGTGGTGCTTCTGAACCTGACCGGCAGGGAAGGGAAGGGAGGGAACAGGAGGACCGAGACATCGATTTTGCGTCAGGCGCTCAAGTACCTCAGGCTGTCGTTGATCGGAACGCAGTCCCGGGGCCCCGACGGGTGCAGCAGGGAAAGCCGAGGCCTGTCTCCTTGCCACACGCCCAGGAGGAAGAGGAGATGGGGCCCGGGAGATCGGTGGCGTTGTCTCTGCCCCAAGTGGCACCAGCAAGAGAGCGGGGTTTGATACCCAAAGTCGATCTCCGTGATTTATCGTAATTGGAGCTCCGTGCACAGGTGCGGAGGGTACAGCTTTGGCGGCGAAGGGTCAGGAACACCGCCTGCGAAGTCGGAGAGAGCTTTAGAGCCCAGTCTTACCAACTCACCCGCCCAAGATCGTATCGAACATCGGGACCTGCTTTGGAATTCGCTTTTTTCCTCCCCCTCATGTTTTAGCACCCCTGCCTTCCTTCCTGCCTTCGCCAGCACCTTCGCACTGGTTTTTTTTTTAACGTTTATTTATTTTTGAGACAGAGAGAGACAGAGCATGAGTGGGGGAGGGGCAGAGAGAGACGGAGACACAGAATGGGAAGCAGGCTCCAGGCTCTGAGCTGTCAGCACAGAGCCCGACGCGGGGCTCGAACTCACGAACCGTGAGATCATGACCTGAGCCGAAGTCGGACGCTCAACCGACTGAGCCACCCAGGCGCCCCACACACTGTTTTTTTCCAGAGCACGACTTCTAGGCTGACTTTTCGGTCGAATGTCTCCTGAAGTCCTTGGTCCCTTCTCCAGCACAAGTGGTCCTTTTCTCTGCCGGCCCCAGGCAAGAGGGAGACTGAGCTGCTGTCTGCTAATCGCCAGGCTATGACTGTTACTATTCAGCTGTGGAGAAGAGCCGTCAGAAAACCCCACATATAATTCACCTTCCTGACATCTCTCTCCGTCTCTGTCTCTCTCCCCCGTCTCTTTCTCTGCCGTCTGCCTCTGTCCCCCTCCGACCACCCGTTTTATTGCATGCCGTGCCTTGCTTTTGTTGTCCTTGTCGACAGTGTCATTTAGCTTTTTTTTTTAATTTCTTTTTTTTTTTAATGTTTATTTATTTTTGAGACAGAGAGAGACGGAGCATGAGTGGGAGAGGGGCAGAGAGAGAGGGAGACACAGAATCCAAAGCAGGCTCCAGGCTCTGAGCCGTCAGCACAGAGCCCGACGCGGGGCTCGAACTCACAGACTGCGAGATCATGACCTGAGCCGAAGTCGGCCGCTCAACCGACTGAGCCACCCAGGCGCCCCTCACACTTTTTAAGGGCACAGCTCAACAGGTGTTTGGCTGTGTCGATTGGCCGCTGTTGGGTCCAAGATAAGGAACACTTGCGTCCACCCGGAACGTGGCGTCGCGTCTCATCCCAGGCCGGTGCCTCCGTCCCTGAGGCAACTGCTGCCTCGTGCCGTCGCAGACGGGTCTCGCCGGGCGGATCGGCGGCATGTCCTTTTTCATTGCTGCGTAATATTCCATCGCTTGGAAGCTCCCCAACTTACTCACGAGCGTTGAGGAGTTGGGCCTGTTCTGAATTTCACATAAATGACTTGGGGTGACTGCTGCATCTTTATCCTGAGCAACTGCCTTCATCTCACAGGCTGTAAATTCTCCTTGTGTATTTTGTGTGTGCTTTCCTTCTCTTTAGAGTGTCAGCTTCCTGAGGGCAGGGATCTCGTTAGTCTCACTTGCTGACATAGACCCAGCATGTAGTATTTGGTTCCCACTGACTGAGTCAACCGGTGGAGGAACGTTTAGTAAAATACATCAGATTATGCTTGGAGAGGAAACTCTCTTTGTGCCCCGGTTTACCCGCCTGTGGGGTGCAAAAAAACAAGGACGACAAAAAAGAAATCCGAAAGTAACGGAAGGGCCGTTGACATAAAAGAATGCAATTCACTTTTTTTCCGATGACATCGTTTTTATTCTTTATTGGAATTTAAGTTTTGCCAGAAGCACAGAGGGGCGCCTGGGGGGCTCGGTCAGTTAAGCATCCGCCTTGGGCTCGGGTCCCGATCTCCCGGTTCGTGGGTTCGAGCCCCGCAAGGGGCTCTGTGCTGACAGCTCGGAGTCTGGAGCCTGCTTCGGATTCTGTGTCTCCCTCTTTCTGCCTCTCCCCTGCTTACACTCTCTCTCTCGCTCTCAAAAATAAATAAACATTCAAAAACATTAAAAAAAATAAATGGCTACAAAAGAATTTTTTCCTTTAGAACCTACTTAATCTCCATATGGTTGAACATATTTAGACATTATAAAAAGCGCTACAATAAAATTTTTATGTACCTTTTCCCTTCCTTAAAAAAATTTTTTTTTCATGTTATGTGTTTTTGAAGGGGAGAGACAGAACGTGAGTGGAGGAGGGGCAGAGAGAGAGGGAGACGCTGAATCCGAATTAGGCTCCAGGCTCCGAGCTGTCAGCACAGAGCCCGATGCGGGGCTCGAACTCATAAGCCGTGAGATCATAACCTGTGAAGTCGGACCCGTACTTAACCGACTGAGTCCCCCAGGCACCCCGAAATAGGACCCATTTTTAATCGTGTCTCATACATATGGCCACATAGCTTCTCCGAAAGGCAACTTACATACTTCCCAGCAATGCCTGAGTCTACGCATCTGAACGCACACTAACCAGTACCGAGTCTTGTGTTTTAAACTATTTTTGTTAATTTAACAGACAGAGAGGATCGCCTTATGATTTTAGAATATCCTGATATGTTCGATGGGAACTGACCTTAGTCATTCCACGGATATCTGTTAAACCTCTCGTCCATGCCGGGCCCGTGTGCTGGGGCCGGGGGGCCGGTGAGCAAGGCAGATGCGGGTTCTGGTGCCCGGCGTGGCGTTTAGCACCAGGCGGGAGGTGTCTCTCGAGGTCCAAAGAGGAGACGGAATCCGCCTCCCTCCTTGTAGTTCAAATGAAGAGGCTTTAAGGAGGGACGTGCTTGAAGAAGCTCGGACAGAGTGAGGGGACCCCATGAGGGATGGGGGGGACTCAGCAAAGAGAGCCTTTCCCACCCTTGAGCTGAAGCATTGGCATTGGGAGGAAGGCTGCAGCTCCGGGGAGGGGTCCGGTCCTGGCGGAGGGACCCAGCCCCTCACCACCCTCCCCGGGGAGGAAATACCCTGTCTTTCTTCTCCTCCTCCGTTGGCCGAGGGCAGCAGGAGTCCGGGGCGGGGGGCCTGGGAGCTGGCTGACGCTCGGAGGAGAGAAGGGCAGAGAACGGGTCGGGCAGGGGTGGGGTAGGCAAATGGAGAACCCCTTTCTCGGGAGGAGACACTCATAAAATGAATAGACGGTCAACACACAGTTGTGCCCAGCGCTCCCAAGGAAGGCAGCAGGGCGCGGCGACGGGGAACTGCGGTGGTGCGGAGGATGGGACCGCAGGAAGTGGCGGCAACGGCACACACACACATGTTAAGCAGCCCTGACAACAGGCCAGAGATCGTTCTAGGTCGTTTGGCCGCGGGCGACCTACTTGATCCTCACAAAACGCCCTTGACAGGTACTGCGAGAATTCCCATTTCACAGATGAGGTTTTCGACAGCTGTAGGAAACCGTGCAGACGCCGTGGAGATGGGGGGGGGTCTCAGGTGGTCTCCGGTGCCCGTTTTATCTCCCCCTGATCGGGCCCACGGTTTTCAGTTGTGTAGGTAGGGCTTCCTCATTCTCGTGTCAATTCATTTGATGTTTCCTTTTTTTTTCCTAAGGCAGTGTTATCTTTTAATGTTTTTTTATTTATTTATTATTATTTTAGAGAGAGACAGAGAGTGCAAGTTGGGAAGAGAGGCAGAGAGAGAGAGAGAGAGAATCTTACATAGGCTCTACACTCAGTGCAGAGCCCAATGGGGGCCTCGATCCCATGATCCTGGGATCAGGACCTGAACCAAAATCAAGAGCTGTATGTTCCACCGACTGAGCCCCCCAGGCGCCCCTGGCTCCCATTTCTTGAGGGCCTAACAAAGCTAAATAAAACTGGTTTTTGTACTCAAGGGGTCTTATGCGAAGAAACACGTAGAGATAGCTTGTTCAGACCGTTTGTATGCAGCGGCCAAGAATTTTATTTGGCTGTCTATAAAATAAAATACTGCAACGGCCCAAAACAACCCTTTTTTCTCATGATCAGTCTCAAAATGGCTGCCGTAGCTCCAGACATCACACCTGCATTTCAGGCAGGAAGAAGGTCAAAGGACAAAAAGGCCAGGTAAGACCAGCGCCTTTATGTTTCACCGGCCAGCATTGTTCACGTGGCCATAACCTCCCTGCAGGGAGCCCAGGAAATGGAGTTCTGAACGCTGGAGAAGAAGGCGTGAGCGGATAACGGGTGGGCCCCCGGCTTGTCTCTGCAACGCTCTGCCTCAGGTGTCTGTTACAGAGTCTGGAACTTAGTAGACACTTAATAATTAGCTGTTAAGTGACTAAACAAGCTAAGACATGGCGACCCGTTCCACCGACGACAGTGGAAGTAAAGAACACTCTGACCCAGAGTTGGCCGAGGGCCGGCGGCGAAGAGGAAGAGGAGGGGGGCTGCTCAGTGGTTCCACGTGACCTGGTGGGTGGAGGAGTCCCCATCCAGTCTGTCCCGAAACTGCCAAATCCCCTCTTCCCGCAGTTAGTTTGTTCCCTCGCCGCCAATCCTTCTTCCGCTTCCTTCTGTTTGTCTTTGCGTTCGGATGATCCCCGGCCTTCTAGAAGGGCAGATGTGGGGATGATCATGTGAGATGAAATAGATCCTCACATGAAGCCGAGACTTTGCCTTTCTCCATCTTCTCCCCGACGGCGTTTTATTGGCTTTGATAGCTGTAGCAGCTTAGTTCGGGATTTTTCTGGCAAAATGCCCAGAGAGCAGGGTTTATCTATAAACTACGTAATGTGCAGCATTTGCAAATAATTATTAATAGATGTTTGCGTTTTCATTCTTTGGGAATGCTGCCGTGGGGTGGCTCTGTAACTCGAGAGGGACGTGGTAGTGTGGATGGCTGCCCTTCCCACATTCCCCCTCCCGCAGTCTCCGCCATCTCGGCTGACGGGAGCTCCGTCCTTAGGCTGCCCGGTGTCGAAACCCCCGGGGACGTCCTTGGCTCCTGTCCTTTGTGGCCACCCCACGTCCAATCCATAAGCAACGCCCGTCTGCTTTGCCTGTGAGGGATATGCGGAAATAACTCTCCGCGGCACCCACCCGCTCGCGGCTCCTGTCGCGTCTCACCCGGACCAGCGCGGTCGCTTCTTCTGCAGACTCCCACCTTGGCTTTTCCTCTCTCTCTGCTCTAGCGGCCAGGGAGAGACGGCGAACACCCGAGTCGGTCACGTCTCTCCGCTTCTCAGCACCCCTTGTGGTCCCCAGTTTGCAGAATGAAAGCCAAAGTCCTCACTGCAATCCATAAGGCTCTGTGTGTTCGGCCCTTCCCTACGAATCTGTGCGCACTGGGCATGTTCCTGCCTCAGGACCTTTGCACTTGCTGTTCCTTCAGCCTGGGGTACTCTTCCTGCGGATGTCTGACGGCTCCCTCCTTCACTTCCTTCAGGTTTCTGCTTAAATGTTGCCTTACCGCGGAAGCTTCCCTGGCCTTCCTGTCAGTACCTCACCCCACTTTGGTCCCCATACCCGGCGGTAGGTTTTCTCACCACCTCTGCCATTAAGACGTAATTATTTGCTTACTGGCCATTTCCCCCAGTTAGAATGTCAGTTCAGTGAGGGCGGGGGTTTGAGGCCGTGTGGTTCTGCGCCGTGCTTCAGCACCTAGAACAGCTCCTGGCACCCAGGCGGTGCTCAGCAAATCTCTCTCTCTCTAGATTGTAAAAATGTTTATTTGTTTTTGAGAGAGAGAGGGAGAGGGAGAACACGAGCAGGGGAAAGGCAGAGAGAGAGGGAGACAGAGGATCTGAAGTGGACTCCATAATGACAGCAGAGAGCCCGGGGCGGGGCTTGAACCCACGAACCACGAGATCATGACCTGAGCTGAAGTCGGACGCTTAACCGACTGAGCCCCCCAGGCGCCTCTCAGCAAGTATATTTAATATACGACGCAGGGTGCCGTGTACGGCCAGTCTGGAGGGACAGCTGGAAACGTGTATCAAGGATCTTACAGTTGCAGCCGTTCTGTATCTGATCCAGTAATTCCACCCGCCAGACAAGAGCACAATATCCCAGTATTGTTGCTGTTGCATCCGAAACACCAGGACACAAAGATAATCAACGGCCTATTACTTTTAACAGCGTCTAGTTGAAAACATTATTAAAAGTTTTCAGGGGCGCCTGGGCGGCTCAGCCGGTTGAGGGTTCGACTTCGGCTCAGGCCATGATCTCACGGTTTGTGAGTTCGAGCCCCGCGTTGGGCTCTGTGCTGATGGCTCAGAGCCTGGAGCCTGCTTCCGATTCTGTCTCCGTCTCTCTCTGCCCCTCCTCCATTCACATTCTCCCTCTCTCTCTAAAATAAATAAACATTACATTTTTAAAAAAGTTTGCAAAAGGAAGTTATTTAGTAAATGTAACCCTTCAAATGATGGGGACCATATGACACTAAGTGAGAAGGAGGTAGTGGACACCTTCGCCCTTCCAGGAGACTTCGTACTGGGAAGGGCCACTCAGAATGGGACCCGTCGAAACTCAACTCAAACTACTCAAACTACTCAAACTACTTTGTCCTGTAGCACGAACCCCAACTTCGGAACCTAAGTTTGTCTTTCAGTTGTGTTGAACGGAATTTAAGTAACGATTGCAAATCTGCTCTCATTCTTTGAATTGATGAAGAATGAGTCCAAAGTCAACACCTTTCTGCATATGTGTCCTTTCCTGTTGAAATCGTGGGATTGGGGAGGCGCCCGGCTGGCTCAGTGGGTGGAGCGTGCGACTCTTGATCTTGGGGTTGTGAGTTTGATTCCCACGTTGGGTGTGGAGATTATTTAAAAATAAAATCTTAGGGGCGCCCGGGTGGCTCAGTCGGTTGAGCCTCCAACTTCGGCTCAGGTCATGATCTCACGATGTGTGAGTTCGAGCCCCGCGTCGGGCTCTGTGCTGACAAGCTCAGAGCCTGGAGCCTGCTTCGGATTCTGTGTCTCCCTCTCTCTCTGCCCCTCCCCTGTTCACACTCTGTGTCTCTCTCTCTCTCCTTCAAAAATAAATAAACATTAAAAAAATTAAAAAAAATAAAATCTTAAAAAAAATCATACGGTCCAACTGTGGGCCATCTTTCATCCTATCTTTGACTTTTGCGACGTGATCATGCGGGGAGTCCCTTTTGCACGCCGATGCAAGGTCTTCCTCAGTTTTCCCAAAGGGCCTTCAAAATCCTTTACTCCTTGGTTCTTTCTCTTTCGAAGCCTCCCTCGCTGTCATCTGCCTGTTTTCTGCTCGGCACTTGCTCCCTGACTTTACGTGTTCCCCCTTCGTCCGTGGTGTCCTCCGCATTGGAAACAGCTCTCCCCCCCACCGTCACTCGCACCGACTTTGTGAAATCCGCTGCCTTTCGCAAACATTTCCAATTCTCGTGTTGCTGTCGACTCGCGTCATTTCAAGTCATATCGTCGAGTCTCCAACAACCACCCACCATCCGCAATAAACGCTGGCAAACACACCCATCCGACGGGCTCCGGAGCGATGTTTGTGCTAGTGCGGAATGGACCGTTGTGACCTCGTCGGTTCCTGGGTGAAAATTTCTGTGTTGGGATGACGTTTGCTTCTCCAAAGCTCTTAACTGTGTGGCTACCTGGATAATGAACCATATAACGAATACTCAGATGACGAGGAACTACTTAATATAAAACATCTTTATGCTGTAATTACCTCTGCCTATAAAATAAAAACACGGCGGGGGAGTGGGGGGGAGGCCAGAAGGAGATACCGCAGATACCCCCAGTGTTTGTATCGGGGGCAATCGTGGGACAATCGCTTAAAATTTTTTTTGATGGGGCGCCCGGGGCGCTCCGTCAGGCAAGCATCCGACCCTGGATTTTGGCTCAGGTCATGATCTGACAGTTGTGAGACCAAGCCCCACATCGGACTCTGTGCTGAGCGTGAAGCCTGCTTAAGATTCCCTTTCTCCCTCTGCCCCTCTCCTCTGCTCATGCTCTCTATCTCTCTAAAAATCAATTTTTGGGGAGGGCGCCTGGGTGGCTCAGTAGGTTAAGCATCCGCGGCTCAGGTCATGATCTCATGGTTCGTGAGTTCGAGCCCCGCGTCGGGCTCTGTGCTGACGGCTCAGAGCCTGGAGCCTGCTTCCGATTCTGTGTGTGTGTCTCTCTCTGCCCCTCCCCTGCTCACGCTCTGTCTCTCTGTGTCTCTCAACAATAAATAAACATTAAAAAAATTTTTAGATTACACATGTGACTGCTGTTATATTTATTTTTTCAGTTTATTTATTTTTGAGAGAGAGAGAGAGACAGAGCGAGCTCGAGTGGGGGAGGGGCAGAGGAGAGAGAGGATCCCTTGCAGGCTCCGCCCCGCCCAACTCTGGCTCGATCTCCTGAACGGGGAGATCAGGGAGTCAGTCGCTTAACCGCCTGAGGCCCCCCCCCTCCGCCCCTGGCGCCCCTGCCTTTGTTTTTCCGTTGGACATTGTTGGTCTGGGTAACCATCCGGCTCTGCACGTCCAGCTCCATGACCTAGAACTAGACCTTCAACCCCATGGAGATGGTTTTTCCTCGATCAGGAACGACACGGCAACAGGACCGAAGAATAATACCGCCATTGCTCTGTGTATTGGGATGAGCCATTATTATTGATTCTCCGTGAACTTCAATTTCTTTCTCTGTGAAGCATAGACGAGAGCAGGACGCACCCTGGGGAATCGCGGAAGGGGCATACGACACCCCGCATGGGACGCGCTGAGCACAGGGGAGCTAAGAGGCAAGTCCTGGCTTCCTCGATGATACTCCCCGCACGTTGGGGGGAATTGTATCTCCCGTCCTAAGGGAACCTCCGATACTCCCAAAATAAGGAAGCCAAACGCAGGGAAGGACTCATCAGAGCCACAGGCAGATAAAGGTAACAGAAAAGAGATTCCAATGACGCTGATCTGAAGGGACTAAAAGTTCCGTCTAAGAATCCCACGCAGAGAGAAACACGAATGCCAATGCAGGTGGTCGCAGAGACGCCATACGGTTGACTCGACAGAACATTAAGTCTCTTTTCTAGGTCTTTTCTATTCCTTCCCCGGCTTCATCGGGGCCTTTTGTTAAAAAAATTTTTTTAAAGGGGTGCCTGGGTGGCTCAGTCGGTTGGGCGTCCGACTTCGGCCTGGGTCGTCATCTCACGGCTCGTGAGTTCGAGCCCCGCGTGGGGCTCTGTGCCGTCACCTCGGAGCCTGGAGCTTGCTTCGGGTTCTGTGTCTCCCTCTCTTTCTGCCCCTGCCCCACTCATGATCTGTCTCTCTGTGCTTCAAAAATAAATAAACATTATATATATATATATATATATATATATACACACATATATATATATTCAACTTTTATCCTGCAATCCCCTTAAATGTTTTTTTTTTTTGGTAGAAGGAAGGAAGGAAGAAAAAGAGAGAAAAGTGAAGGAAAAGGCAGAGGAGAGGAAGGCAGGCAAGAGGGAGGAGAGAAAGAAAAGAAGGAAGGAGGGAAGGGAGGAAGGGAAGAAGGAAAGGAGGATGGAGGGAAGGAAAGAACGAAGGGAGGGAGGCAGGGAGAAAGGGACGGAGACGGGAACGAAAGAAGGAAGGATGGAGCTTCCTCTGACCCCCAAATTTTGAAACAGGTAACCGGGTCTTTCCAACTCCGCCCTCTTAGTTTGGGCTGCCCCCAGGAGCAGACCTGGAAGCAAAGATTCAGTCACTTTGGGGTAAGATCCCAGGACACACTGGCAGAGGAGCGGAGAAGGGAGAAGCGACGTCCCCGCGGGCAGCCGGTCTCTGTTACCCGTGGGGGCCTCCAGGGGGCGGCAGAGAGCACCTCCCCCCGCGCTATCCCGGCCCAGGACCGAGGGCGCAGGGCCGTCCACCCACCGACCTCCCTCCGCAGCGGCCGCGGTCACGGCCTAGCCTCCCGGCCTGCCGCGTGGACACCGCGGTGGCCCGAAAAAGCCCCTCCGCCAGGGACCGGCCGTGGGGATTCGGCCCTTCGTGCGCCGAGGCGGTCAGGCCGCGGCTTTCCTCTGCCATCGCCAGCCCCCCTTAACTTGCCGCGAGCTAACTTTGTGACGGTCGGGGCGCCCGATGGGACGTGAGATTATTTATCTGTTGTCATCTCAGCGACGGAAAAGGCAGAACGGCTACGGAAGGACATCGCCGACGGCCGCGTATGTTTACACGTAACCTGCAGGCGCGCGTGCGCTCCCGCGTTCCTGTGGCCGCCGAGCTGAACTCTTCCCACGTTGCGGTTGTTGGCTGCGTTTCCCGTGGTCTCTTTCAGTCGTGGGTCAACGAAAGACGGTGAAAGGGGTAAGCGCACCCCAGGGAAATGAAGGCCGCTGTGATTCTAGCCAGGGTCGGTGCCTGATTTCTCCCTTCTCTGCCCCCAGTCCCTTCCCTTCTCCCTGTCGCCTCTTTGTTCCTATTTGGTCTCTGGTTTCTTCCTTTGCTGCTTCTTAAAAAAGGTCTTTGAAGGTTCACGTATCCCGTCTCTCTCTCTTGAAGAGCGTTCTCAGTCTGTACTCCTCCCCAACTCCCGTCTCGCTTTTTGAGGGTTCCTATTTTTTTTTTTTTAATTTTTAAATGTTTATTTATTTTCGAGAGAGAGAGAGAGAGCGCGCGAGCTGGGGAGGGGCAGAGAGAGAGACACACACACACAGAATCCGAAGCAGGCTCTAGGCTCTGAGCCGTCAGCACGGAGCCCGACGCAGGGCTCGAACCCACAGACTGCAAGGTCATGATCTGAGCAGAAGTTGGACGCTCCACCTCCAGAGCCCTGGGCGTCCTCGGACCAGCCAATCCTGAGCCTGCCTATTCCGCCCTGCCCCTCCTTCCTGGGGAAACCACACTCCAGACGCTCGCCATGTTCTTCTTTGTTCCTGGCCCTCCCCCTCCCCGCCCCCAGCAGCCTGCCCTTCCCTCTGTGGCCCTGCGTGACGAGGTGTGTCCCTCCTCTTGGCGTCTGTGAGGAGAACGAGCTATTTGATGGATGTCATTTCCCGACCTGTTGGCCTCACCGTATCTGGGTCCTAATAAACTTTTATTTTATTTTTTGGAAAAATGTATTCCTTTTTTTTTTTTTTAAGTTTATTTAGTTTGAGAGACTGCACAGGCACATGTGCGCAAGCTGGGGAGGGACAGAGAGAGAGGGAGAGAGAGAGAGAGAGAAGCCAAGCAGGCTGCACTCAGCTCAGTGCAGAGCCTGACTTGAGATCATGACCTGAGCCAAAATTGAGAGTTGGACGCCTAACCAACTGAGCCATCCAGGCGCCCCTAAAACCTCTATTTTAAAACAGTAAAAGTCCGGGTGCTGGGTAGCTCAGTCGGTTGAGCCTCTGACCTCAGCTCAGGTCATGATCTCACAGTTTGCGAGTTGGAGCCCCGCGTCGGGCTCTGTGCTGACAGCTCAGACCCTGGAGCCTGCTTCCGATTCTGTGTCTCCCTCTCTCTCTGCCCTTACTCCACTCATGCTCTGTCTCTTTCTCTCTCAAAAAATGAATAAACATAAAAAATGGTTACGGTGATACAAGCACCTGGGAGGCTCAGTCGGCTAAGCGTCCGACTTCGGCTCAGGTCATGATCTCACAGTTCGTGAGTTCGAGCCCCGCGTCGGCCTCTGTGCTGACAGCTCAGAGCCTGTTTCGGAGTCTGTGTCTCCCTCTCTCTCTGATCCTTTCTCACTCATGCTCTGTCTCTCTGTTTCTCTCTCAAAAAATGAATAAACATAAAAAATGGTTAAGATGATAGGGGCGCCTGGGGGGCTCAGTCGGTTAAGCGTCTGACTTGATTTCAGCTCAGGTCATGATTTTCATATTTTGTGAGTTCAAGCCTCTCATCGGGCTCTGCGCCCATGGCATAGAACCTGCTTGGGATTCTCTCTCCTTCTCTCTGTCCCTCCCCTGCTTATGCTCTCTCTCTCTCTCTCTCCCTTAAATAAATAAGAAAATTTAAAATAAAGATTAAGATGGGCAATTTTATGCGATGCGTATCTTACCATAAGAAAGGACTGACTCCTTTTCAAAACCTGCCGGCATTCATATGCGTGGTGGGACCAGGGTGGTGACTCTCAGTCTGTGTCTGGTTTTATGTTCAGCAGCATTTGACCCCGGACTCCCCTGGGCTTCGGTGGCCTCACACCCCCCATTTTCCTCCTACCTCCTTGATGGTGCCTTCTCAGTGCCCACTAGAAGCTTCTCTTTCTCTGCTCTGCCTTTATTATTTTTTTTCAAGTTTATTTCTTTGTTTTGAGAAAAAGAGAGCGGGGAAGGGGCAGTGAGAAAGAGGCAGAGAGAGAGGGAATCCCGAGCAGGCTCCGTGCTGTCAAGACAGAGCCCCGCGCGGGGCTTGAGCTCACCATGTCTATAATGTACGTGGATGATGTTTAATGACAGGCATTCATTCTTATAGCCTCATGCAGAGTCATTTCCTCATCTAAAACCCTCTGTGCTCCATCCATCCACCCCCACTTCTCCCCCTACCTTGGTGACCACTGATCTTTCTACCGTCTCCATAGTTCAATCTTTTCCAGAATGTCACAGGCGTGGGATCGTACGGTATACAGCTTTTCCAGATTGCCTTCTTTCGCTTAGCAAGACGCAGTTAAGGTCTCCCCATGTCTCTTCATTTCTGGAGAGCTCGTTTCGTTTTAGCACCGAATAACGTTCCATTGTCTGGATGGATCCCAGTTTATTCATTTGCCTCTTGAAGGACGCCTCGGTTACTTCCAAGTGTTGGCTGTTATGAATAAAGCTACTTATAGACATTCGTGTGTAGGTCTTTGTGTGGATAGAAGTTTTCAACGCCTGTGGGTAAATGCCAACGAGTGCCAGTTGCTGGATCGACTGGGAAGGGTAAGTTTAGTTTTGTAAGAAACCACCGAACCATCTTCCAAAGTGGCGGTGCCATTTCGCATTCCCTCCGCAGTGAGTGAGAGTTCCTGTTGCTCCATGTTCTCACCAGCACTTGATGTCGTCAGTGTTCCGGATTTGGGCCCTCGTAAGAGGTGCGTCGTGGCGTCTCCTTGTTTTAATTTGCGTTTCCCCGATGACGTCTAATGTGGGGAATCTCTCCACATGCTCGTTTGCCATCTGTGTGTCTTTGTCAAGGTGTCTGTTAAGGGCGTTGGCTCCTTAACAAAGCAAGTTTGAGTTCTTATTATCGAGCCTGCCGCTCATCTTTTATTCTCTCGACAGTGTCTTTTGCAGAGCCGAGCGTTTTAATTTTAATGAAGTTCAGCTTTTCAATTCATTCCGAGGTCACTTAGCTTTTTCTCCTATGTCATCTTTCAGGGGTTTTGCAGTGTTATGTTTTATATTCAGTCCGTGGTCCATTTTAATTTATGCAAAGAGCGTAAGATTTGTGTTTAGATTTCTTTCATTTTTTTTAAATTTTTTAATGTTTATTTATTTTTGAGACAGAGAGAGACAGAGCATGAGTGGGGGAGGAGCAGAGAGAGAGGGAGACACAGAATCCAAAGCAGGCTCCAGGCTCTGAGCCATCAGCACAGAGCCTGATGCGGGGCTCGAACTCACAGACCGCGAGATCATGACCCGAGCCGAAGTCGGACGCTCAACCGACTGAGCCACCCAGGCGCCCCAGATTTCTTTCATTTTTGCGTGTGGATGTCCAGTTGTTCCCGCATCATCTGTGGAAAAGTCAGTTTTCCCCATTGTATTTCCTTTGCTCCTTTGTCAGAGATCAGCTGACTATATTTACGTCGGTCTATTCCTGAGCTCTCTATCCTGTTCCATTGGCCTACGTGTCTATTCTTTCGCCAACATTATACCATCTCGATCACTGTGGCTTTATAGTAGGTCTTAAGTCGAGAAGCATCGTTCCTCCAGCTTTGTTCTTCTCCCTCAATATCGTTTGTGTCGGCTCTTCTGGGTCCTTTGCCTCTCTCTATAAACTTTAGAATCGGTTTGTCAAGATCCACAAAACAACTTGCTACAATTTTGATTGGGATTGCGTGGAATCTATAGACCAACTTGGGAAGAACTGGCATCTTGATTACGGGGAGTCTTCCCCCATCCATGAACATGGACTATCTTTCCAGACCGTGGTGATTTTTTAAAAAATCCATTTACCTTTTCTTGACTGCTTGTTGTGTGTTGCTCATCGTGCTAAGTGCTTGGTTGCTTGATCTTAATTCACCCTGACAGGAACCCGTGGGCTAAGATTTGTGTCTCCATTTTTATGAACAAGGAGTTCAGAGAGGCTCACAGCTAGGAAGTGCTATAGCTAGGATTCGAACTCAGCTCTGCATCCAGAGTTAGGCTCTGCCTCCTTTGTTTTTGGAAATTTGTAGGGCAGGTACTGCTCTTGAAAATTATGTCCGGAGTGATAGACACGTTCCATTTCCGGGTTCACTCTTACTGCCCACATCACGACCCACAAATGCCCGGATTATAAGACTTGGTTTTTATCATTTATGTCCTCCAGCTCCCAAAGATCTTGGTACTCATTTCCTGACCGGTCTCCAGACCAGAAGGCGGAGGCCAAATCCTTTTGGCTGATCCGTTTTTGCAACTCAACATGACTGGATTAGCTGGTGATTGTTTTTGCAGCCAAGTGAGGGCGATTTGCCATTATTTATTTGGGGCACTTATCTCAGAGATGCTAGCCCTGTTCAATGGAATAACATTCTCAAAGCCAGTGCGGTAATGCTGGGGCTGATTGATAAATTAAACCTCCAGCTGGCAGACGTGTTAAAGATTAGAACCAATGGCCGAGACTGATTTCTGGAGGCCTGCTGTTAACCCGCTTCTGTCTATGATGCTAATGAGATTCTAAGTCGTGCTACCTGGTCAACACTAGAAATCTGGGTTAATGGAGAGAAAGGAACTACTGACTACAGTCGTTTGAGGAGCCTGTGAAGATTTCTTGCCCACCCACCCCCATTTGCGAGGTAATAGGAAGATTCTAATATTAGAGATTCATTCCTTTGGCTATCTGAATTTTTGTTGTTGTTGTTGTTCTCTGTAAAGTGAATCCATAGGGTAATGCCTCTGGGGTCCTGTCTGGGTGCCTGAGGTGAGTTCATTCTAGAAAAGGGCGATTGAGCCATCGAGGGGGTTGGAAGACTTGGGGCGGTTCTGAGGGAGGAGAGGTATACTCACATGTCAAAGTTCACAGTCAGGTGAGCTTTGGGGATGTCATTTGGTGAGAGGAAAGGGTAGACTCTTCTGCCACTTTGGCGGGGAATGTTCGGAAATGTGTGTGGATATCTCTGCTTGTCAGAAGATTGGGGGCGCAGTGGACACTCAGCGGGCATGTGCCGGGTGTACTAAGCAGCCCGCAAGGTACAGGACAGCCCTGCACACCAGACTGGCCACCAAAATGGCCACAAAGGCCACATCAATGACTCTAGGGAATGCCGAGATAAGGGGCAAATTCGCCCCTGCCGAAGTAGCGAGCGCCGAACCCGGCTGCACCCCCAAGGGCTCGGATCGAGAGGGGAGGGCCCGGGAGTCCGAGTTTTTACAACCCTCCGCAGGTGGCTCGGATATGCGGCCAGCTTGTCTGCCGTCGAGGCACGGGTTAGAGCATTCCGGAGGACCGTCCTTCGTCTCCTGGTAAAACAAAACAAAACAAAACAAAAGCGCAGTGTCTTTCGCAGCGACTTCACAGGCAAAGTACACAGTGAGAATTACACGTCACTGTGACAAGTAGTGCCACTCGGGATCTGCTCGGAAGCATTACAAACATTTTCCTTTCGAGGATAGCACACAGAGAAAACTGTAGAATTCCAGTGTGTGTTTGTGCGTGGGTGTGTGCACGTGCACGCGCATGCGTGTGTGCGTGTGTATATATCTCTCCTCTTTGTCCATTCATCTACTGATGGACACTTAGGTGGCTTCCGTATCTCGGCTACTGTAAATAATGCTGCAGAGAACATAGAGGTATGTATATCTTCTTGCTTGCCCATATATATATGGGAATATGTATAATAGGAATGATACACTATATATATTCCTATATATAATAAGAATGATACACTATATATTCCTGTATATAATAGGAATGATACACTCTATATTCGTGCATATGATAGGAATGATACACTTTGTTCTACTGTGTGTCTGGCTTGTTTGGCTCAGCATCGTGATTGCGAGACGGACCCATGCATTTGGGTGCAGCCGGGGTCACGGTTCCCGCCGCCGCCTCCGGCTGCCCGTGAGAACATTCCACGGCACCGTATCCATATTACTGTTGAGAGACAGCGGGGAAGTCCCCGGTGTTCCGCTGGTACGAGTGTACGGCAATTCGCATTCTAGGCTGTGTCTTTCAGTGGACACAGGTACCCATTTCTCCTGGCACGAGCCCGAGACTGCCCATGCCGGACCACAGGGATATTCAGATGCTCCGTATCGGTAGGAATGGCCAGGGTTCCGAAGTGGTTGCGCTGGAGGACACTCCGTCTAACAGAGTCGACGTCAGGTGTGGGTTGAGATCCGTGTCGGGGAATGGTTAAGTTTTAAAACCTCTCTTGGCCTCCGTGTTTTCATCTGTAAAATGGGGCTCCTGTGAGGACTCCGTAGGATCTTGACCTGGCACGGACTTTATCGGCGAGATGCCACCCTTTCTTGAAAAACTCAGGGGTCTTCAGAAATCTGTAGGTAACTCTCCTGCTATGAACGTTAATATTTGTCGAGAATCCTATGTATCCCATCTCCTTGCAAGTCTGGTTGCTTTTGTTCTAATCATTGTGCCCATACCTTGACAAGTTGGAAAATCTTATTTATTTATAGAAAGAGAGAGCATGAGGGGGGAGTGGGATAGAATAAGAGAGGGAAAATCTCAATTTCTTTTTAATGTTTATTTATTTTCGAGAGAGAGAGAGAGAGCGTGAGAGAGAGCACAAGTGAGGTGGTAGGGGGGAGGGTAGTGCAGAGAGCTGGGGAGACACAGAATCCGAAGCAGGCTCCAGGCTCTGAGCTGTCAGCATAGAGCCTGATGCGAGGCTCGAACTTGTGAACTGCGAGATCGTGACCTGAGCCGAAGCTGGACGCCACCCAGGTGCCCCATGAGAGAGGGAAAATCTTAAGCAGGCTCCACGCTCAGCCTGGTGAACGTGGGGCTCAATCCTGCGACTCTGGGATCATGATCTGAGATGAAATCAAGAGTCAGACACTCAACCAACTGAGCCGCCCGGGCGCCCCAAGTTAGGAAACCTGAAGGTGCCATAAGCAACCTGCAACGGCTGACTCAGAATGGGGAATTTATATAAAGATGTATCTTTTCTAGAATGTTCCAAAGAACTCAAATACTGATGGGGGGGAGCATCAACTCAGATTCACTTAGCTAAGGCTTGGAAAATATATTTGCCTTCTTCGTCCTCTTCCCCAACCCCTGCCCTCACCCCTGCCTTCCAAATCTATACATTGCTTTCTGAAAGTTCAGTGGTTTCCTGGTACATCCATTTTGGAAGGCGGTTTGGTGAGATCTTACAAAACCTGAGGATAGGCAGAAACTCCAGAAACTCCATTCCTAGGGCTGTTCTACAGACATGCATGCTTATGGGCACAAAGAGTATTTGAGGCAGGAATGTTTAAAGCCCCAAGTGGAGACCATCCAAATGTCTATCAACGGGATAATGGATCAACAAATTGTGACGTACTCTTTCAATGGAATACTAGGCAGCAGTGAGAGTGAACCAGTCAGCTGTGCGTGACAACAGATGAATCTTAAAGACAGGCTACGGGACCAAAGAAGCCGGACATCACAGGATACAGCCTGTATGTCCAAAGCGATGCCACGTGGAGCTGTATTGTTTCGGAATGCCCAATACGGTATTAAAAGTATAAAGAAAATCAAGGTTATTAATACTATAAAGTCACCATAGTGACTTTGCTATGCGTGTGTGTGTATTTCTGGAAAAGGGACAGTGCTCCATTTATAGCCCTGGACCTGAGTGTTAGTTTCACGGCAGTATCTTCCACTGTAGTTTAGGCTTTAGACATTTTTCTGGGTGCTGGTTCAATTTCACAGTATAAAAGGGGGAATGGGAAAGAAGTTGCGGTGGCTCCGGAAAGAAGCGAACGCCACGCCCCATAAAGCACCCGGAAGCCCTATCCGGCCCCCGGGGACCTGGTGTAAGGATTTACCGCCTCTGGAATCTTTTCAGATTTGAGCCGGACCTTTCATCCCAGCTTGCAGGGCCTCTGTGATTTGAAACTTTGGCTGAAGCACCCTAGGACCATGCTCCTCAAAATTTTGTCTTCTGCTAACCAGACCAAATCTGTTCAGAGACTGACTAATTGCACCCCTAGCCACGAATCCCCTTCTCTTTTTATCTTGAAGTTTCTTCCTCCCAACCTCCTCTTTGCAAGATGCCGAGCGCGTCCGGGTGTCCGCAACCGAAATGGAACCCGTTGGAAAACAAGGTTTCCTCCCAGGGGAGGAGGAATCTGTCGTCCCAATTCTCCCCCCTCCCGCCCCCCTGCCTCCCGACCATCCGGCTCTCCCCTCTTCTCCCCCACAAACTCCGCTGAGCCGGGTCCCCTCGCGCCTCCGCGATTGGTCGCGGGCCATCATGTGTCGACAGTCTGGGTGGGTCTTTCTCCCGTTCAACTCATCAATCGCTCCTCTTTGGAGCTTCGCTGGCCAGTGGTTTAGACCTTTGAGCCCATTTCCCCCTCTTCCTTCCTCTTTCCCCACCCCTCCACACCAGTCTTATTTTAGCAAAACCTAGAAGCGAAGGAGGAGGAGGAGGAGGCATTGGGGGGTGGGGGGAACGCCAGGCATTGCAGCATCCGGGAGCAGCTATTGAGTGGCTAAGCGAACGGCGCATACCTCTCTCTCCCTCTCTCTCTTTTTCCCCTGGTGGGAATTTTCAGGATTTCATTGCTGCAATTTAACCCCAAGATGAGGCACGGTTAAGCGAAAGGCTGCGTGCACACGCACACACTCACACTCCTCCGTGAGCAGAAGAGGCGGCCGCTGGTGATTCAGGAAGGAAAAAAAAAAATCACCGGGACCCTGCGGCTTCAAGACTCCTGCCGAGCCCCTCCGGAGCGCTTCCCTCCCCCTCCCCTTCTTTCCTTTCCCGTTAATGTTCTCTCTTTTCCTTTAATTTTTTTATTATTATTATTATTATTATTATTATTATTTTGGCTACAGAGCTTTCAGCCTTTTTAAGGTCTAGGAACTCAAGCAAAACAGCAAGGGGGATTTTTTTTTAATTTTGGGGGCCGCCCTCCCCCCTGCAAAGACCTTGATTTTCAGTTTTATTTTTTCAATTAAAAAAAAATTTTTTTTTTTCCCGAACGGGCCGAGCGCACTCCTTTTGCAAGATGCCAGCCTGACCCGGACCTCGGAGGAATTTGAAGCTTCCACTGCGTCCCGGGGGGGGCGTCCTTTGCAAACCGTTCGCGTCTTAAAGGGGGTGTGCGTTGTTTTTTTTTTTTTTTTTAAACCGTCTTTTTTTTTTTTTTTTTTTTTTTCCGGAGTGGGTGGACTGGGGATTGCCTGGATTCCTTCCTCGGTTATTTTTTGCCTCGCTTCCCTCTCCCCTCCCCCCCCCCCACCTCCCCGGCCCCCGCGCCCCGCCCCCGCACCCTCCTCCCGCCCCTCCTTCTCCGGGGTCAGCCAGGAAGATGTCCCGAGCCGCTCTCCCCGGCTGGGGCCGGGCAGCCGCCGTGTGAGCCCCCGACCCGAGGCGCCGAGCCGCCGCCGCCCGATGGGCTGGGCCGTGGAGCGTCTCCGCAGTCGCAGCTCCAGCCGCCGTCTTCACAGCCCCGGCAGCAGCGGCAGCGGCGGCGGCGGCGGCGGCGGCGGCGGCGGCGTCTTCCGCATCGTTCGCCGCAGCGTAACCCGGAGCCCTTTGCTCTTTGCAGAATGGCCCGCTTCGGAGACGAGATGCCGGCCCGCTACGGGGGAGGAGGCTCCGGGGCAGCCGCCGGGGTGGTCGTGGGCGCCGGAGGCGGGCGAGGAGCCGGGGGCAGCCGGCAGGGCGGGCAGCCCGGGGCGCAAAGGATGTACAAGCAGTCAATGGCGCAGAGAGCGCGGACCATGGCCCTCTACAACCCCATCCCCGTCCGACAGAACTGCCTCACGGTCAACCGGTCTCTCTTCCTCTTCAGCGAGGACAACGTGGTGAGAAAATACGCCAAAAAGATCACCGAATGGCCATATCCTTTGCCCGAGCCCGGCAGCGAACCCCGGCAGCGGCGCCTCCCCCCTCCTCCCTCCGCTTCCCCTCTTCCAGGCTGGGAGAGAGACCCGGGGGTTGATGGGAGGTGGGGGGGTCTTCCAGGGGCTGGGAGAGGGGGCACCGGGGAGGAGTGTGGAGAATCTCTCCACCCCGAGCTGGGTTGAGCTACCGGGGAGGCTCGGGGTGGGGTGGGGTGGGGGGGGAGAGCCGGGGGAGCGGATGCCTCCGAAGGACCGATTCCGGGATGAGGGCCGGGCCCCGGGGTCGTCACGGGCGGCCTGGGTGGGGGCCGCAGAGCCGGTTCCGGATGGGGTCGGAAGTCTTCCCCGACGAGCGGGGGGGAGGAGAGGGGGGCCCGGCCGGGGCCTGCGCGCTCTCAGGGCCGGGACCGGAGAACCGTGGGGGCTCCGGCCGGCTTTCCTTGGGTGGCCCTCGCCGGAATCCGCCGGAGCCGGGGCCCCTACTCAGCTCCCCGGCGTCTCCACGCCCGCCTCTCGCGACGAGGGGCCGCTCGCTGACGGCAGGGCGTCAGGGCTGCCCGGGGGCCGAGAGCTCGTGGAAGCACATGGGCCAGCGCGGGTCCCAGCTCGCGTCGCCCTCCCCGGTGGGCCACCGGCCCGGATCCGGGGCAGGCAGCGGGTTGGGTTGGGGGGCACTTCTCGCCCGGGTCTGCCAACCACTGCTCAGGGACCCCATCATCGTTTGGGGGGGTAGAAAACAGCCCGTTTGCCCCATTCAGGGCCCCCACCTGGAAGACCCACATGGGCCGTTTCAGTAAGAAAGCTAGGGCAAGCGGAAATGAAGCGGCAGGTCCTTCCTAGGGTCCGGTGTCAGGCCGTGGGTTGGATTCCGCGGCTCCCACCCTGGGGAGCCGGGAGGGGACACCAGGAGAATCGGCCTCCGTGTGCACACCTCCGGCAGGTAAACGCCTTTTTTTTTTTTTCTAAATCAAAGACCCAGAGGAAGAAGTTGAAGACCACACTCTCCTCTCTGGAGGTGCTATCAAAATGCGGGTCCCCTTGTGTTGCTTTAAATCTGTGCCTGCTTGAAATAAACCTTGAGGAGGGCTTAACATCTGTTAAGATGTAGGCAGGCAAGGCAAGGATGGGTAATTAGTCGGGCTTTCTAGCAGTTATTTAAGCATGACCCAGATTCCAAGTGGGGGGGACGCACCCTGCTCCCCAGGCTGACTGGCCACTGTGCCGTGCCCAAATGTGCTCCTTGTCGGCTTGGTTCCAACTGGCTGCCTTCCGGGTACAAATGAACGGGGCTGGATGGGCCCCTGGGGCTCGGTGATGAGCCCCCGTTCCTTTATGTTCGGTTCTCACTGTCCTGTGCTCACCAGGGCTGGGCCTCAGGTGGTCCCGGGGTTGCTCGTTGGGGGAGCCCTGTGACCAGCGGATTCGTTTTCTAGGGGGACTCAAAATCGGACAGGCTTTTGGCTTCCAGGGGCTGCAGCTGTAAGAGGGGTCTGAGGTTTCGGAGTGTGTGAGCGGTCTGCTTTGAGGGTGGTGGAAATTAGGAGGTCTGGCAGGGGTCTTTCTGGAGGGGCACACCCCTAAGCGTGAGGTCATCTCAATGGGCGCACGAAGCAGGAGCCTGGTGTCTGCTTCCCAGGTTCCAACCTCACGAAGACCGATCGCGGTGCTCAGGGGTCTTGCGATCACTCTGCCGGCCTCCCCCACCCCCGCCTCCTGCCAGGGAGTGACGGGGGCTTGGACGGTGGCAGGTGTCCATGTGTGCACGCTCACACAACTCCATGGGGTGTCCAAGAGGCATTGGTTGGGCTGACGGGTTTCCATGTTGAAAATGGCTTTGGATCGCCTTCTGGAGCCTGGGTTTGGAGGCTTCTAAGAGGAAAGGAAGGAGGTGGGAGTCCTCACGTTGTGTCCTTAGCTCACCCCGTCCAGCCTGAATCCGGCGGATCGGGGGTGGGGGGGCTGCTGGGGATGGAACGGATTGCCAGCGACCCCTCAGAGGGAAGACCTGTGGGGCGAGCTTCTGGTGACCCGGGGGTGTTCGTTCATTCTTTAGGGTTTCCGGGGCTCTCTTGCTCTTGGTAGCTTTGTGATGAGTCTGTGCATTTCGCTCTCTGCAGTTTTTCTTCTCTCTTTGGCCCGAGGCAGCAAACACATTAGACAGCCCCGCTCTGGAAGCCAAAGCTCTCTCCATCCCCCAGTCTGTCACCAAGCAGGGTGATCTAGGTCTGAGCTTTCGGGGCGGGGGGGACAGAGAGCTGGGAGGGGGGCGCTGGATAAGAGAACGGGGCCCTTGCGAAGAGATGGAGTGTGAGGAAATGCGGACCAGTCAAGGCACTGGGGCAGAACGTTTGCTTCTGTATCCGAACACTTTGGCCGTTTGAAAAGATGTATTCAGAAAGTACTGACTCTGAACTTTCAGAATAAAGTCTAATATACGGAGACGAAAGTACACAAGTCGAGTCCGGCCAGTACCCAGGACAAGAAAAAGGAGGTGACCAGCTCCCCGGAACCCCCTCCCCCGCCTCCCCCCTCCCCCCTCCTCACGCCACAAGGTTAACCACTACCCTGACTTCTAACCCCAGAGACTCACTTCCCTCCACGTGAACTTCCTGTAAATGGAGTCACAGGCTGTGTCCCTTTGGGTCTGGTTTCTTTTGCTCGACAGTATGTCTGTGGGGTTCGTTCACATGGCTGCAAAGTATTGGAGGTTGTTCCTTCTCGTCGCCGCGTGGCGTTTCGCGGTGTGACTCTGTCACGGTGGGCTCAGCGCCTGTACTTTCGAGGGGCCGTTTGGGGAGTTTCCAGATTGTGCCGTGAGGAACATCCTTGTTACATGTCTTTTGTTGAACTTTTGTTCCTTTGTTTTTTTTAAAACCTCTCTCGGGTCCCTACCTAGGAGTGGAGCTGGCCCCTGCCTGCCTCCGTGCGCGCGTAGCAGGATGGATGTTTCGAAATGGTCCTCACTGGGGGTTGCAGCTGAGCATGGAAAGCACCCGGGACACTGTCTTGTGGAGGAGGAGTGAGCGGACGCTGCGTGAGCGTGGCCGTGGGCTCCTAGGGCCCAGGAGCGCTACCTCCAAATGCCAATTCCTGCACGGCACGCCGGGGGAGGGCACTGCCTCGCACGCTCCGCGCTCTCGGGCGCTTTGCCACCGCGATGCCTTACCCTCCTGCACCCTCTCCTCCCAGGGGCTCGAGCTTGAGGCCCGCAGTGAGAATCAAGTGTTCTCATTCATTTTAGCGCTCTCTTTTAAAAAAGAAATTTTTTTTTAACGTTTACTTATTTTTGAGAGACAGAGCACGAGCAGGGGAGGGGCAGACAGAGAGGGAGACGCAGACTCCGCAGCAGGCTGCAGGCTCCGAGCTGTCAGCACAGAGCCCGACGCGGGGCTCGAACCCACGAACTGTGAGAGCGTGACCTGAGCCGAAGTCGGACGCTAACCGACTGAGCCACCCCGGCGCCCCTTAGTTCTCTCTTCTTAAGCAAGAAAACACAGCTGGAAGCCTTTGAGGTTCAGGTTTACATTGCTGCCTTTTTCTTTTGGGGATGCTGGGCCGCAGGCCGTGTTGACCACACACTGTGGGTTCCGTGTTTTTGTTGATCGGAAGTCTGATTTCCCTCCCACTGCGAGGGGCTCTGGTGCTGGCTTCTAAAGAGCTCAAATCTGTCAGCTCAGTAAGGCGCATCTGTCAACCTTACTAGAGCCCCCACTTAATGCCGCTCAGTCCTTCCGAGGTGCTGCCGAACGCCAGCGTGATCGTCAGTTACCCCGGTCCTGCCGAGGCCGGCACATCCCCCCGAGAGCGCGGTGTAGGAACGCGGGCCACTGCAAGCCGCGGACCCGCGTCTCCGTGCTGTCACACTCGGTCTCCTGAACGGCACACGGGAGTCCAGCTTTCCACCCGTGTTCCCCGCAGTCTCAGACCGAGTCCCGTCACGTCGGAGAACCTACGGACGTGGGCTGATGGGTGTCCCCCTAGTTTTTTTTAAAAGAGGCGTGTTCTCTCTGGGAAGCAGAGGGAGCCCTGGAGAAGTCGGAGCGTGTTCTCAGACTCCGCTTGTCCCGAGAGGTAGAATGTGCTAGAAGATACCATTAGAGAAGGCAGGACAGTGTGATCCCACCGATCCTTCTAGATCAGCGCGGCTGGTATTTCCAGAGGAGCAAAATCCTGGAAGGAAGAATTAGCATGGCTTTTGCGCTGGGAGTTTTTCCCCCTCCTTCCCCTTGGAAGGCACAAGTTCCCCTCCGCAGTCCCCAAATCCAAAAAACGCCCTGAAAACCAAAAGATCAGAGCATCTGGGGCTAAAAACCTGCCTCGAATTGACCTGAGTGTATAGTCTTCGCGCACAGCTGTAACCCCTCCCCCTTGGGGTGCGTTTTGGTGTGTTTTGATGCAGAAATGTTAGAGATGCTGGATTACCCGGGGTGGTTCCCGCTCCGTTCACTTGTGTGTGAGGATCGGCTCGTTACAGCGATGATTCTGGTCCCGCAGATTTGGGGCGGGGCCCGGGGTTTTGCTCCATCCCCCCCCCACCCCCGCACCCCCGCCTGCCCGGGCTGCTGGCCCGTGGATTTCACCCTGGGAGTCACCAGGTCACATCACAGACGCATCCTGTGACCTCTTTCTTCTTTTTCTCCAAGATGGGGTTTATCGGGGTACAAACTACCGATAGCGGAATTCACCCTTTTTGCATACGGTACCGCGAGTTTTCGGCAAATGCACGCGGTCGCGCCGCCACTGCCAAGATCAGGCTACGGAACAGTTTCGGGGCGCCTGGCCGGCCCAGCCGGTGGAGCGTGCGGCTCCCGATCTCGGGGTGGCGAGTTCGAGCCCCAGGTTGGGTGGAGAGATTACTTGAAAATAAAATCTTGAAGAAAAAGAGGCCGATGGGCGGTTTCAGCTTCCCAGGGCATACCCTCACGCCTTTCTGGGTCAGCGCCGCCCAAGACCCTGGTGGGCACTCATCTGTTCGCTCTCTTTATATTTCTGCCTTTTCCAGGAGGTCGTATCAATAGAATCGAACCGTATGTAGCCTTTGGAGCCTGGCTTCCTTCACGCGGCCGTTGAGCTCCGTTCCTGTCGTCGGGTGTACGAGCAATTCTTTTTCTTTAGTGCTGAGTAGTATTCCGCTGCCGGACCAGAGTCTGTTCGTCCATTTCCCGGTTGAAAGACACTTGGGCCGCTGTCCAAGTGGGGCGATTATGACTAGAGCCGCTGGAAACACTGGCCGTCGGGTCTTAGTGGGAACACTGGGAGTGTGCATGCCCTTTCTCTTGGGTGAATAAATACCCAGGGGTCAGATGGCGGGGGTGCGCGGCGGCGAGCACACGTTCAGCTTGGTCAGAGTCCGCCGGACTGTTTTCCAAACAGTGCCACCCTCCCGATCCCTTTCAAAGCCCCGAATCCTGACCTCCAGAGCTCATCCGGCTTCTAGGGTTTCGATAAAGGATTGCGGGTGTGTAGACGGTGCTGGAAACGGCAGCATTAAGGACCAGTCAGAGAGAGTGAGACAGTCAGAGACCAGGGAGACAGTGAGGAAGCGGGGGTGTGTCTCTGGTGTGGGGACACGGGGTCTCACGCAGGGTGCGTTGGCTGGGCCGTTCGCGGTAAAGAGTCCAGTTCTGAGGACGTGAGACTCGCCTGTCACTCTGTCGCCCCCTGCAACCCCGCCACGAGTGGCACAAAGTATGTACCCCCTGAGGGTTGGTCCGGCCGGCGAAAAAGCGCCTCTCATCACCCGCGTGCAGGCACACGGATCGGCTCCGCCCTTCGTGCCCCCGTGTCAGGTGCTTGGTGGGTTTTAGGTGCGGGGGTGGGGAAGACAGGAAGCGCGCGAGAGGTTAGCAGACCGAAGAAGGTCTCTGAGGTTAGGCTGCTTGAGAAGCTGGGGAGCAGTAGCTCCTTGAGAGGGAAGTCTTCCTTGAGGGGCTTGGGGCTTACACAGCACCCCGCCCCCCGCCGCTAGTGTTCTTTTCTGGAAACTTTGGCCGGAAATGAGGCTCTCTGGGTAGGAGTGGGCACAAAGGGCCCCTCTCCGACTGGCCGATTTGGATTTATTAATCTGAGCGCGGCACGCTTCAAAACCCCCCTCAGGTGTTCCGTATTCTCTGTTCTTTCTGGAAGCTTTAAGGGGGGGGGGAGCCATGCCCACTTGACCCATTTTTCTAGTCCCTTCGGTCTAAGAGAAAATTAATTGTCTTCCTGTCCCTCGATCCCTCCCTTTGTGGGTGACAAGGTGAGGGAGTTTTCAAGTGTATAATTAGCTTCCGTCTTCTCCCTCCCACCCCGTCTCCTTCTTCGGAGCCGGCCAAGAGTTTAGGCCGGGATGAAGACCACACGCCCTTAGGACAGCTTCTGTGGCCACCCCGGGCCATCAGGTTGGGGTTAGAATGTATCCCCCTCCCGCCCCCAAATCCTGTCTTCTTTCTCCCCTCTCCTTCAACTCCCTAGGAGAATAGAGAAGGCAAGGAGCATCCCAGGAGAGGGAGCCAGGGGGTGGGCTCCACAACTTGGGTTTCAGAAACCACTGGGCACTAGTCCTTGTCTGGAGAGGACGACCAGATGCCCCAGTTTGCCTAGGACTGTCCTGGTTTTAGTTCCGGGCAAACCAGGACACTGGTCAGCCTACCAGTGAGTTCTTAACACCCAAGAAGGGAGAGAGGAGGGGGACAGGAGACGGTGCCAGGAGAGGAGGAAAGGAGGAGAGAGGTGGGTTTCTTTTTCCCCCCTCCGAAAAGCTGCGACTTTTTATTGGAATGAATCGTGCTTTCGGAATTTGTGCTAATGCGAGAGGGATCCCGGCTCCGAAGTGAAATTCCCGAGTTAAGTCCGGATCAAGTTTTGTCGTCTCTCTCGGGTCAGAGAGGGCTTTTAGCTTCCGTGCAGACCGGGGGCATCCTTCCTCGAAGGTGCTCAGGGCTCAGGTCAGACCTGGCGTTTGGAATTCCCGCCTCCTCCCCCGAAGAACACTCTTCAAGTGCCGGGAGGGAGACTCCTCTCCGTCGCCCACCTGCCAGTAAATAGTATTCACGCT
Organism: Paguma larvata; assembly: GCA_030068075.1. NCBI lineage: Eukaryota > Metazoa > Chordata > Mammalia > Carnivora > Viverridae > Paguma > Paguma larvata. The sequence continues at coordinate 9,294,392 of CM057842.1, read as the reverse complement.
GTTAAGTTCCGTTCTCATTTTAGGTCTGTGTGTAGAAAGTATATATAATTTTAAACCAATTTTTAAAGTATTTTTATACAAGTGGCTTTTGCAGGAGGGCTAAGTCGGATTTCCAGAGTGAATTGACAGATTCGTCTTAGAGGAAACGCGGGTGCAGATCCAGAACTTGCTGGCGGGGGGGAAGGGGGGGCTCCGTGGTTTCTGACCTTCTGGAGCCTGCCGTGCTCTTTGAGCTCATTGACTTCTAGTGTTTTCTTTAGTAAGGATAATGGGTGTGGGAGGCCATGCCGGCTTGTGCTTGCTCCCGCGAGATGTTTGTGGCACGTCGTGGAGTCCACGTAGGAATGTTCTTGTCTGAGCAGAGAGGGGAGGCGGAGGAGAGGCAGGGCCGGGGAGGTGACTTAGGGTGGGGGCAGAGCATCCAGGGCTTGAGGATAGGTGACCCCCGTGCAAATCTCCGCTCCAGCCCACGGTCCTGGAGCCTTAGTCTCCCCGTCTGTAAAGTGGGCGGAGCAGCCCCTCCGTCCAGGGACTCCTGGGAGGATTGAAAGACACGGTGCACAGAAAGCTCGTGGCCTCTACGGTCACGCAGTGAAAAAGAAGGACTTCAGACCCCACGACGGCAAGGGCTGGGTCCGTGGGGCCACCACCCCGCCCGGAGCCCGGCACCTACGGGGGCCGGATGCATATCTGTGGGCTGTTTTCTGGTTTTTCCCATTCACGGCCTGTTGCTTTAAGCCTGTTCCAGGCTCACGACACACTCTCAATATCGTCTCTCCTTCCACTCATCTTTGTCCTTCTTTATTGTAATAGTATATGCAAACACTGGTTGACCCGGAACCAGAGTCAAGAACTAAAATGATTGGGGCGCCTGGGCGGCTCCGTCAGTAAAGCGTCGGACTTTTGATTTTGGCTCAGGTCATGATCCCACGGTTCGGGAGTTCGAGCCCCGAGTCAGCCTCTGTGCTGGCGGCGAGGAAGCTGCTTGGGATCCTCTCTCTCTGCTCCTCCTCCACTCACATTTACACACTTGCTCTCTCTCTCTGTCTCTCAAAATAAATAAGCTTAAAAAAAAAAAACGGAACGAAAATGGTGGTCCTCAGAGTGTGGTGCCCGCCGGGGTGGGTGTCACCTGCTTCGGGGCGGAGGTTCTCGCCCTTGGACGGGCCTCAGCACCGCCTGGAGGGCAGATTCCACACGCGTGGCTGCATCTCACCCCCGGAGCTTCTGATGCAGGAAGTTCGGGCTGGAGCCTGAGAACTTGCATTTCCAGCAAGTTCCCAGGCGGTGCTGGTGTTGCTGGTCGGGGAGCACACTCTGAGAACCCTGAGCTAAATATGCTCAGTACCCTACTTCAGCCTGTGGTCCCTGCCCCCCTCTCCTCCTGCTCCTCTTCCTGCCCTCCCTCTCCTCTTTTTCGAACAAGTTTTTTTTTTCTAATTTTTTTTTTTTTAATGTTTGAGAGAGAGAGAGACAGAGCAGAGCGTTGCAGAGAGAGAGGGAGACCCAGAATCCGAAGCAGGCTCCAGGCTCCGAGCTGTCAGCACAGAGCCCGATGCGGGGCTCGAACACACGAACTGTGAGATCATGACTTGAGCCAGAGTTGGATGCCCAACCAACCGAGCCACCCAGGCGCCCCTTTTTCGAACAAGTTTTATCACCTATTTACATGAGCCTTAACGTAAATTTAATTTTCCTGGTTTCCGAACTTTTTAGCCTTCTGGAACTTGTACTCGCTTTTTTCTACCAAGTGTACGTTCCTAAGATTCACCGGCAATGAAGTGTAGCTGTAGGTTATTTTTCTTTCTGTTTATTTTTATAAGTTGTTTATTTATCCTGGGAGACCGAGTGTGCAAACAGGGAGGGGCAGAGAGAGAATAGTACACGTGCGCGCGTCTGTGTGCGCGCATGCGTATGTGCGTGCGCGCGCCTGCCTTTGCTGTTGTGAACAGTGCTACCGTGGTGAGCAAGCAATTTTTGAACGAATGAATGTTCCAGGTGTGAATATTCGCCCGTGTGCTCGGGGACCTAGCTTCCGCTCGAAGCAGCCGAGAGTCATCAGCGTTGACGGGCCACCAGACGTGCGACAGGCACTGGCCCGGCCGTCCCCCAGCCCCCTCCTCCTTCTAAGGGCGGGGTCAGCCGGACAGCCCTCGTTCTTGCTTGGAGAATTTGGGTCTTGAGCCAGTCGGAAGAGCCGAGAACGTTTATGGACGTGAATTCTCTTCGGAAGAGTTATAATGCAAAGATTGTAACAGTCCGGCCTGTTCCTAATCCCAGCGCAGTCTGAAGTTGCGGATCCTGGACGGCTGTGTGTGGTTTGTAGAGGGGGAATGCGGTTAGCACTGGATGAGTGAGTGAGGGGTGGACAGATGGATGGATCTGTGGATGGTTGGACAGACGGATGGATGGGATGAAGGAAGGAGGGTGGGAAGGGGAAGAGGAGGGAAGGAGAGAAGGAGGGAGGAAGGAAGAAAGAGGAAAATGGATGATGTTGAATGACTGGCCATGGGATGGGTAGGTGGATGGATAAGTAGATTGGATGATGGATGGATTTAGGGGCGGATGATTGCGCAGGATTGAAGGGTAAGAACGTGGATGGGCGGGCGCGTCGGTGGATGTTGAAGATACGGGCCTACGTGGCAGGGGTGGTGGTCCATGTTGGGTGTCTCTGATCTTTGGTGTTCTTATTGGGTTGTGAATGACCTCCGCCTACAACCTTCGCTGTACCTTTCTCAGCCTAAGTGAATCTTGCGTGCTTTTTCATGAAAATCAGTGAGATCGTACGCTTCAGTCTTCCCTCTCCAATTAGAAGTTCAGCATTGGGGCCGAACGTGGAATTCCTCGAATTTTGCCCCGTCAGTGAATAGTGGGGGGCAGTGGAACGTCCCTCTCCTGAGCAGATTAGATACCCCCCCCGCAGTTCTTACTGACCAGAGATGACAGATGACAGATGCCCCAGGGTCCTATAAGGCCCCACACGATCTAGTGCCTGATTTGGCTTTGCTTTCCTCTCTTCTAGTCTCTACGCTTTCCGCTCTGTCTCGGCCTCACTGGCCAGCTTTGCCCACACCTAGCTCATTTGCATCCGAAGGCATTCGTCCTGGCTGTTCCTTCGTTCCTTCCACCTGTCTCCCTGTGGCTGACTCCTCTTTATTTAGGTCTCAGTGCAAGACTTGCACCCTCCAAGAGGCATATCCTCTTTACTTATTGAACACCCGAAATCCAAAGAAGACTATAAAATATACGTATACTCTCCTATCCAGAGGGAATCTCCGGAGACATTTTTAACGTATTTCATTCCACACCTTTTTGTGGAAAACAAGCTTTCGGGAGCACATGTCCATGCCACTAGATATCCTTGGAAAGCAGCAGAGCTACCATGTACCGTTGCACAGGCTGTGCACTGCACAAGGGTATACCTTACAGGCATCGTGGAATTGTACGTTTATTATTTCAATTTCCCAGCTGATGAAAGCTTAGTATCTTGTTCTAGAAAAATGAAGCTATTATGACAACTTTTTGACAGATGGACCTAACAACTTGAAAAAAGGGTGTCTTATTTCAATGCATACAGTGCTGCCGCATGGATTGGCAGCAACCCCTGGAAAAGACGGCTGTTAATATCGGACAGTGTTCCGCTTGATGGATGCATCCTACTTCGCGGAACCGTCTCCAGTTGTTTGTTTGTTGTGCTTCTTAGCAGCGGTGCCATGAACAGTGCATCTTTGTCCAAGGTTCCAGTTATTCTCAGAGTAAAATTCTGGTCGGTACCCGAGTCTGGGAACTGTTGCCTGCACTTTCCTTGATCCGGAGAAGAGATCTGGAGACCAGGGGACTCAAAAGTTCAGGAAGGTGACGAGGAGGGCGCAGGGAGGGAACGGCCACTTGGTTGGGGCTGCGGGGAAAGCACAGTGCTTTTGAACCGGGGGACTTTTGGCAATGTCTGAAGACATTGGTCGTGACCTCCAAGGGCAAGGTGCTACCTGTATGTAGCGGGGCAGAAGCCAGGGCTGCCGCCGAGTGTCCAAAAATGCTCAGGACACCCCCCCTCCACAGCCCCTCAAGTAAAGTCATCCAGCCCGAGGTGTCAGCAGCGCCGAGATGGAGAGATCCCGTTGTAAAAAGATGTCATGGATTTCCTGGAGAGGAGTGGGTGGCTTTAGGGTTTTCGGGTGACTTAAATTGAATTTACAGTTTCTCTTCCTGGCTGGGTGTCTAAGCCAGCTTTCTGTGAACTTTAGATCCCACACCATCAGCAACAAGCTTGCTACCGACAGATTCGCTGATGTAAATATAGACGAGTGTATAGGAGGCATCTCACCCGGAGTCGGAAAACGTTGGAATGAAAGCTGCCGCGGCCTTTCTTTCTCCGTCCTTCTCCTCCTGTGGCCCAGTGGTCAGATCGTGCCTCGCTTCTCTGGGCTCCTGGGGGGGGGGGGGGTGGGTGCTGCTGGTGTAGACTGTGGTTCTCGGTGCCTGGGGCTGGCCTCGCTCAAATACGGGAGACCGACCCTGGGGCAGATTAGCTCGGAGACGGGAGCGGGGAGAGGAGCGCGCGTTCATTCATTCATGGGAAACTCATTCATTTGTAATGTTAATTGAGCACCTAGTACATGGCAGGTGGATGGGGGCAGATGAGGGCAGGAAGGTGACAGGACAGACCGCGCAGGGCTTCGCGGACCCCCGTGGGGACTGCACCCCGAAGGTAATAGCATCATCTTTCCCGCTTTCCCCTCCTGGCACGCCAGACTTTTTTGTTTTCTGTAACAAAAACGGGGTCATTTTGTGTGTACGCCCCGAGGCCCACCCCGCGGTAATGTCTTTGCATGCGTCTGTGACTCCTTCGTGAGGACAGAGTCCCGGAAATGGCATAGCGGGCTCATATGTCAGGCTCTGGGGCCAGATCGCAAGGAACAGTAAGTCTGTCTCCTTTCAAACTCCGAGGTCCCCCTTTCCTTGGTTATGGGGCCCAACTGGGTGGCCCCTGGTTTGGCATCTTCTCCGATAGGTGAGAGGCGGAACCCCCCTGTGGTGCCTCAGTCCCTCCAGGGACTGAGGACGCGGGCCGCTTCCCAGCTCCGGGTGGGCCGTCTGCGTTTCCGTCGTGATGTCCCGCGCCATGCCCTCTGCTCTGTTTTCCCCAGAGACCGTCTGCGCAGACGCCTTTTGGGGGGAGCGCACCAGGTTCCGCGGACACTGAAGGGTTCGGGGCTCTGTGTCGGGCCCGAGGCAGTCCAGTGTGGTGCTTAAGAGGGAGGGCTCTTAACCCAGCCCCCGTGGGTTCGAGTCTCGGCACTTCTTCCTTCGGGTCGTGAGGGGTCGGTCGGAGAGACGCAGGGTAGGGCCGGTGAAGGGGACAGGTGCGGGGCCCTGAGCCGGCGGGCAGTTGCTGGGGAAGGCGAGACGGGAAGACCCAAGGGAGTTACTCGTTTCTTCCTTTCTCTTGACGGTGTCTCTCGCCTTTTTTTTTTTTAATTTTTTTAACGTTTATTCATTTTTGAGAGACAGAGACATGGCGAGTGGGGGAGGGGCAGAGAGAGAGGGAGACACAGAAGCTGAAGCAGGCTCCGGAATCAGAGCTGTCAGCGCAGAGCCTGACGCGGGGTTCGAACTCGTGAACTGCGAGATCATGACCTGAGCTGAAGTCGGCTACCACCCAGGTACCACACTGTGTCTCTCCTTCTTAAAGGCGCAGACAGGGGGACCACGCTCCGTGTTGTTTTTGTCTCTAGGTTCTTTATGAAGGTTCTAGGGCAACATTTGTTTGTTTTTTTAACCGGTTCGATGTCTCCTTCGTTTCTTTCCTTGGGATCGTATAGCTCCGTGCCGCCCAGTACGGTAGAACTAGCCACGTGGGGCTCTTTGAACTGAAAAATTAATTTAAATGAAACAAAGCGATGGGGCGCCTGGGTGGTTCAGTCGGTTGAGCGTCCGAATTCAGCTCCCGTCATGATCTCACGGTCCGTGAGTTCGAGTCCCGCGTCGGGCTCTGTGCTGACAGCTCTGATTCCGGAGCCTGCTTCAGCTTCTGTGTCTCCCTCTCTCTCTGCCCCTCCCCCTGCTCAAGCTCTGTCTCTATGTCTCTCGAAAATAAATAAATGTTAAAAAAATTAAAAAAAAAAAGAAAGCGAAAGAGTCAGGCCCTCCATTGCACCAGCCACACCTTGGGTGCGAGATTGCCAAATGTGCCTAGTGGCTGCTGTCCTGGATGGCGTGAGATCTGGAGCATGCCATCGCCGTGGGAGATTCTATAGGACCTGCTGTTTAGAGCCCGCAGCCAGAGCCTCTCACTTTTGAGAGGAGATACAGACTCGCCGGGGCTCCTGGGGGGCTCAGTCGGTGAAGCGGCTGACCCTTGATCTCGGCCGAGGTCATGATCCCACACGGTTCGTGAGGTTGAGCCCTGGAGTCGGCTCCGCTCCGTCTCAGAGCCTGCTTGGGATTCTCTTCCCCTCTCTCAAGTAAATAAATAAAATAAAAAAAAAAAAAAAGAAATACAGAATCTCCTCCCCCCCGCCCCTTCCCACCCAGTCTCCGTCTGGATCTCAACAAGATCCCCAGGTTGGCCGCACTCGGAGTCGTCTGAAAGGTCTAGAAACGCGGGCGCCCCGAGCCCCGCCCCCACAGATGCCGGTGAGTTTGGTCCCGGCTGCCCCCGGACCTGGGGATTTTTAACCCCCCCCCCCCCCCGCCCCGGGCGATTCTGAAGTTCAGCTGGGATTGGCGGCGAGTCCGTCAGGTGGCGGACGACTCTCAGAAAGCAGGCAGGCTGAAGTCGGAGCCGTGGGATCCAGGGCCAGCCGCTCGCCCTCTCTGGGCCTCTGAGCCACAAGCTCCTGCTCTGTGACACCGGGGACCCTCCCAGGGCCGCGACGGGCAAGCGATGCGGCGGTTCCGAGTGCTGAGCGGGGAGCGGGGGGCCTGGGACGCGGCTGGTAAGCACCCCCAGGGTTAATTTCTTAAAATCGAGGTCAGCAGCCTTAGAGCTGGTAGTTGGAGTGGAGGACTGAGCCGTTTTTGTAGTGGCCTTTAAAAGTTGGGTTAGAACTCACATCACCTAAAACCAACCACTTACCGTGCTGAAGCGCACGGTTCAGTGGTGCTTAGCGTGTTCGCGGCGTTTCATCTCCCAGAAGGAAACCGCGTCCCCATCGGGTCGCTCCCCTGCCTTCCCCCCACCCCCGGCCACGGCTAGTCTGGTTCCGACTCTTGGATTTACCGATTTTGCTTTTGGAGTCTTTGCGGCCCCCCTCCCCCTGACACCCAAGGGGAGCTGTGAGCATGTCCCCGGGGTCGTCCTGGCCCTGGCGTGGTTGCCGCCCCCCCCCCCCCCGTGGGCCCCTCTGCCCACCCCCTCCCTCCCCCCGGGCCTGCCGTCAGCCCGTGTTCTGCTCTCCTGGGGCCGCCGCAAATGAGAGGTTGCATCCCAGCTGGGTTTCTCCTAGTTCAATATTTCATAAAGCAGACCTACAACTTGCGGCGCCGGGGAGCGTTTGATAGTGAAGCTAATGAGGGGGAGAGAGTCGCGGGCGGCCCGCGGGCCCCTGCCTGAGCCCCGCTGTCCCCGTGTCCCCCAGCTGCGGCCTCCCTCTGTCTTTAGCACTGTGTCTGGCACAGAGTAACCACTTGACAGATGTACGTTCAAAGGGCACGTGTGCGTGCGCCGCGTGTGTGTGTGCAGGGGAGGTGGAGGAGGAAAGGAGGGAGAAAGAGGTGAGGGAGAAAGGAAAACAGGCAGACGGGGGAAGGAGGGAGATGAGAAGCAGGAGAAAGAATCGCAGGCTAGTGCTGGGGGGGAGCGGGGAGAAAGGGACCCAGGGGAAGGCGGTGGGGGGAGGGAGACAAAGGGAAAATACAGGAGAGGGACAGTATTGTGCCTTGTATCCCCCCCTCCCCCGTTACCCTCGACAGGCGTCTCCCTCTGCCTTCCCATTTCTCATTTCCTTAGTCTTGTTTCCTGGCCGGTCGTCTTCCCTTTTCATTTCCTGTGTCCCGGTTACCTTGTCATTTTCTCGCTGGGCGTTTGTCCCTTTTCCCGTTCTCTTTGTAAACGATCCCTCGGTTCGTGTGTCCTATTGTATCTCGTCAGTCTTTAGTCGAGTGTGTGTGTGTGTGTGTGTCTGTCTGTCTGTCTGAGAGAGAGACGCGGCACCTAGAGAGGAATGTAGGAACGGAGGTGGGCGTCTTAAAGGCCAACCTTGGGGTGGGCGGTTCCGTGAGTGCAGCGTCTGACCTCAGCTCAGGTCATGCTCGCGAAGTTTGGGAGTTCGAGCCCTGCGTCCGGCTCTGCGCCTTGGAGCTGGCTTGGGATTCTCTCTCTCTGCCCCCTCCCTGCTCTCGAAATAAATAAACTTAAAAAAAAAAAAAATAAAGACCAAGCACGAGGGGCACGTCCAGAGCCAGACGCCATCCCCTCCGGGTCCCCCATGCCGCGTCACAAAGCGCCATGAGGATTCTGTCTCGGGGACTCATGAGCTTGCTTTTCTTTGTGGTTTTACGGCCCAGGTGTCCCTCCTGAGGCGGCGTGGGCCGGCGTTCTGTGCTTTCGCGCTTTGCGTGGACAAGCTTACGTGACGCGAATGGTTCGTGTTCTGCTCTGCCGGCCTGCGGCTCCTTGTCGCGGTCGCTGTGGCTGCTTCGTGTGCTCACTGGTGACGGACACGGGAGCGTGTCTGCCTTCTGGGCACCATGATGACAGCGTGGCTCCCGGTTTGTGGATTTTGCTGCGGGCGCGGGAGTCTCTTGAGGGTGCAGGCCGCGGCGCGGGGTCGCTGGAGAGTCAGACTCGGGAACCGTGCCCCAAAGTGCTCGTGCCTGTTTACACGTGGCGCCGGCGGTGACCGAGGGTCCGGGCTGCGCACGACACTCGGTGCCGTCACACTTGAACTTCAGCCCTTCTAAGAAATGCGGGATTTCTCGCTCTGACTTGTCTGTCACAAAATGGGCGACCGTTCAGCTTCCTTCTTTTGTGAGGCCCTCTTCACGCCGTGTCTGCTTTTTTTTGGCTTGATTTTTTTTTTTCCATATTGACTCTAGATGGCCCCGGTCTATTCTGGAAATAGGTCCTTCGTCGTGTGTTGCGCAGTATCTTCCCTTGACTTGCTTTTGATCCTTTTTTATAATGTCTTTTGGTCAACAGTGGTTTTTTAAGTTTATTTATTTGAGAGAGAGAGAGTGCGCGCGCGCATGCGCATGAGCAGGGGCGCGGCAGAGAGAGAGGAGAGGGAGAGAATCCCAAGCAGGCTCTGCACTGTCAGCGTGGAGCCCAGCGTGGGGCTCGAACTCACGAACCGAGAGGTCATGACCTGAGCCGAAACGAAGAGTCGGACGCCTGACTGACGGAGCCCCCCGGCGCCCCAACAGCGGTTCTTAATCGTACTGCGGTTGTGAATTTTAGAAACCTTTCCCTTTGCAGTTTGTGGGTTCTGTATGTTCTGTGAGGAGAGCGTTTCCACCCCGAGGTCACGGGGATATCGGATATACTTCTCAGGGTTTTCTAGTTCTTCTCAGCGGAGGCCTTTGATCCACTTGGAACTGAGTTTTGGGTACGGCGGGCGGTAGAGGCCAGGGTTCCGTGAGGGCCGTCCCAGCACTGCTTCTCAGCAAGTCCAGCGACTTGCCTTGTGAGCTAGAGGACACCCGCTCTGACTGTTTAACCCCGGCTTCCGTAGGTCTGGCCAGCCAGTCCAGCCACGAGTACTTGGAGCGCCGATTACGTACTAGGCCCCGGGTTCCAGCGACAGGCACAGCCGGTGCGGCCAGTGCTTTCCTGCGTGCGGTCGCGGGGGCAGGAGCGGGGAGAAGTCTGTTCCCACCGGAGGCGACGGCGCGTGAGGGGTCCTGGGGCAGGAATGTGGTCTTTCTCCTAAAGGCGCCACCGGCCACGGAAGCAGCGGTCCGATGAGCCGGTGTCTGTGAACGGCCCCACCGGTTGCGGCGTGGAGGACGGATTGGACCCTGGGCGGGAGCGAAAGCCAGGAGACCAGCGAGGAAGTGACTCTGGCCCCCCCCAGGAGGAGCCCGCGTGCCTCGGACCGGGATGGTGGTTGTGGAGATAGAAATCGTTGATCAGACAGCAAGATGTTTTGAGCTGGCATGATCTCCCCCCCTCCTTCTCCCCTCTCTCTATCTCTGTTCCTTTTCCGGTTGAGTTTTCTGGGTGAGGAAGGCAGGTTGGGTGCCTGCCAAGGGGATGCGCTCTGGAGGCCGGGTTAGCCACAGATGGTCTTCGGAATTCCAGCCAAGAGAGTAGCTGCACGGCCCCTGGCCCCCAGGGTTCTCTGGAAGCAATTCAACAATGGTCCTTTGTTAATAAGGACAGCAACAAGGAGTTGAGAGCCTTTCCTTCAAGACGCCATTTAGTTATTCTTCATCCATCACCCCCAGCCCACCCTCGGAGGTGCGTGGGGGAGACACGCCAGGACCTTCGTCTCGGTTTTAGGATGGGGAGGAGGGGCAGTTACTTGGCGCTCTCGAGTTCACACACAGGATGTTGGTTCGGGGCTGGAATCCAGTCCTTGACTTTGGGCCCCGTCCCGTTCCTGCGGGGTCACGCACCGGCGCCCCAACATCTGCTCGGAGACCATCTCCTGCTGGGAGCGCCTCGGTAACTCAGGACACCTCGGCTTCCTTGGCTGTCAAGTCAGGATTAAACTTCAGGCCTGACTCACAGGGAGGACTTTCCCCGTTTACCTGCGCGAATCCATTAGCGCCCTTGGGTTGCCCGGGGCGGAAAACTCAGAGGGGCTTAAGCGGACAGACGGGGGTTTAATGTAACAACCCGCGGACGGAAGCGTCCGGGGCGGGACCGGCTTCCAGCGCGTCCGGCTCCGGGGATCGGATGACCTCATTGGGCCTTGGTTTCCGGGCTGTGCTTTTCGCTGCCAGGATGGGGCCGCAGTTCCAATAGTTTGCGCCCCCACCCCCCAAATATCCAAAGTAATTCCCCTTCCCAGCCCTTTGCCCAGCTTTCTCAGCAAGTGACGTAACTGCTTGTGATTGGCCCTGCCGGCGTCACGTGCTCAGGCCCGACCCAGTCTTCGTGGGGAAAGAGGAAGTGGGGAAAGGGGGGCTCTGATTGGCTTGGGCTTGGGTCACATGGCCTGCCTCGTGTTGGAGCTGGTGTGAGTGATCGATCCCTTGAAAGGTGTGTCTGCGTGTGCCACCTGCTAGAAGTCGAGAACCTCACTTCCGCTTTCCGCCAGCATCCTGTTGACTCGAATTTCCTCCCGTGGTGTATCAGAGAGGGTGTCCGTGGGAATCAGACCTCCTTCAAGAACTGAATTGGGAGATGTGGGCAGTTAACCAAAACGGAGAAGGAGGGGGAGAGAGAGAGAGAGAGAGAGACAAAGCCTGAATCGAGCTGCAACCTGAGAAAATCAGCAGAATAAATGCCCCAACGTCGTGCCCTCTCCCCATCTCCTGCCATGGCTCCCCATTGTCCACACCCAACTGGAAGCCAGCGGGTAGGGACTTGAATGAGGCTGTCTACACAGGCCGGCCTCCCCAGGCCCAGCAGGGTGGAGGAGGGATCGTGGACTCTGGGTAGCAGAGGACGGCCAGCCCCTGTGGCCCACTTACCCGCAGGGGAGACAGGGACATTTAGTCCACGTGAGCCTCTAGGTAGACAAGGTTTCGTGGACACATCACATTGTGTTTTTCGCAAGGAGCTGTCCGGTTCCCTGGTGTTGAAAGTCTACTTTGCTATTATCGGTGGTGGTGGTGGCGGTGGCGGTGGTGGCGAGTACCGGGTCTCTCTATGTGCTCGTGCCTCCTGTCTCGTTTTCTTTTCTCTCCCTCGCTCTTTTCTCGCCGAGTGGAAATCTTTTAATCTTCCACACGAGTTTAGTTCTCTGCCAGGCTTGAGCCTGGGGCCCTCGGCTTGGGGAGCCGGTAGTTGGGGTCTTAGCGGGCAGCCGGTGCCCCTGGGGTGGACAGAAGGCACCTGGGTGAGGCAGCGAGGGACGCTTCCTACCTGAAGCAGGTGACTGCCCTGTGGGGGGCGAGGTCTAGGAGAGGCCCCTTGGGCCGAGTCCAGGGAGGTGGACTCACGACCCACGGGCAGGAGCCACTCCCCCTGGTTGCTTCCCGCCCTCGCTGTCTTTGGAGCCTGTCTCAGCAGCCAGAAGTAGCCGCACAAACGGAATTGTAGCCTGGATGTGCCAACAATGGCTCTTGCCCACCCTGCCCCCATCCGGTCCAGCTTTGTTTGCTGTGGCTCCCGGTATCTAGCCCTCCCCCCCGGGTCCGCCCAGCGGCTGGAACAATGGCCCGTCCCCTCCCTGCCTTGCCTGCTTCTCTGAACTCCTCCAAAGCTCGGCGACGCTAGGGGCTGTCACTGGCTTGCCTTCCTCCATTCAAGTGTAACCGGCCTGTCCTCCCCTCTGCGGACAGCGGAAGAACACCCCGTCATTGCTTCTGGCAGCGAACCAGCCAGGTTCCAGCCTTCCAGCCACCCTCCGAGGTCCAGGGCAGCAGTGAGGAGCGAGGCGGACAGACCCAAGTCCCCTCGGGCGGTGCGCTGGCTCTGCCTGCCGTGAGCTCCTGGTTCCTGGTTTTCATCCCCTTCTTCCCGCCTTTGCCGGCTCCCAGCTTCCGGTCGTCATGGCCACACAGGTCCAAATCCCGGCTCGACCACTTGGGCTTGAGCGTACAGGGAAGTGACCTCCCCTCCGTGTGCCTCTGTGCAGAAGCTCTGGACCGTAGGCCGCGTGCCTCACTGTCATCACATAAGTTTGTCCTCTCAATGCCTCGAGGGATGGGTGCCGTTGTCGTCCTCCCTGGGGACAAAAGAGAAAACCAGGACAGAGAGAGGTTTAGTGCCTCTTCTCCAGCCTCACACTCCGTGAGCGACAGCGGTGGGATTTGAACCCAGGCTGCTTGGCTCCAGGGGCTGTTGCTCTTGATAAGAACGAGAGTGATGGTGTCTGAATTCAAGGAGCCGTTGAGCAGATTCAATGCTGTAACATGGGCAGAAAAGCTTGCTCTGCTCCCCACGCCAGTAAGCACTCAGTGTGGACGCTAGTTATGTTGCAGATTGTGTTATTTTATGTTATAGGGTTACATGTTAATATAGGCTACAAGTACTTAGTGTGTTACTACAGACTTCTGGAAGGAGTTCCCTATTAGTCTTAGAGCACGGGGGCCAGCAAGCTTTTTTTGCAAAGGGGCTGGATAGCAAAGGCCTGAAGCTTTGCAGCCCACGGGTCTCTGTTGGGACCACCCAGCTCTGCCGTTGTAGCGAAGGCACGCGTGGACCATAGGGAAACGGACAGGAGCGTCTGTTTCCCAATAAAACTTTATTTAAAAAGCATGCCAGGGGCCATAGTTTGCACAGACCGCAGCTTGCCAAGGTCCGATGTGATGTATTCGCAGTCTTTTCTGTATTCATTTGTTTATATCCTTCTGTTCTCACGAAGCCGGCTTGTCTTTCCCTCCTTTGCTCCCGGCTTTCAGGAGAGCGCGTCGGGCCCCGGGTCACGCGGGCTGTCCCAACGTCAGGCTGCTGTGTCTGATGAGACGCAGGGAGTGAGGGCGGTGGAGACCCTGGACTCAGGCTTCCCTCCCTGAGCCCGAAAGTTCCTCATCATTCCTTCCTCTCTTCCCTCCTTATTCCCAAGCTCTGGAAGTCACCACTCTTCTAGCCCACTGCTGGTTTTCCTGGCCTTGGGGAAACCCACGAGCGTCTTGGAGCTTCCCTCCCCCCCCCGTCCCCCCCCCACTCGCCGGCCCCGCTCTTCTAGCCTCTCCTCTCTGCCCTCTGGGCTCTTCTTCTCTCAGGGTCTCTGCCCTGGGCTTCCTCCCCCAGGCAGCCTCGTGGCTCCTCCCTCTTCTCTAGAACGGCACCCGGCACACAGCAGGTGGTCGGTAAATGGGTTAGATGAGAGCCCCGCACGCCCTCGTTCGTGTCCCTGCCGGTGGGCGCCCAGCGGTGTGGAGAGCCCGCGGTCGGCTTCTCCACTGACCCGGCAGTGGACGCGTGGGGTTCTTCTCGTTTGGCCGTGGCTGCCGCAGCCGCTCTGAGATTCATGTGCCTCCCCCCAACTCTTCACCTGGCAAATCCTTCCAAATCCTTTGGGGTTTGCATGAAACGGTGCATCTTCAGGGAGCCTTCCCTGACCTGGTCCCCCGCCTGTCCCCCCATCGTTCCTCAATAGCACTTGTCACAACGCACGGTGATGTGTGTACGTTGTCAGGGTGCAGGTGACGCTCGGGCCAGAACTGTCTACGTCCAGAGTGAAATAGGGAAGGCAAAAAAAAAGAAAAAACCCATGACAAGATTTGTAAACGGCTCGAGGGAGGGGCTGAGGTCTGAGGTTCCAGGGACAGAGAGCTGAGGACCTGTCTGCGGTGGAGAAACCAGCGGCCGCCTCTCGGACAAAGGGGCTCTTGGCCCCCCTTAAATCTGCAGACGTGGGATGGAAAGAACCCCATCCTGCGGTCTCTGAGCTCACGGGCTCCCTGTCCATCGTGAAGACGGTGGGGCTGACCGGTCGTTGTCCTGCGGTCACGTGATATCGCACATTGCCATACAATGACAAATCGTCATAAAAGCTGGCCTAGAAGCACCACGGGGAGGTGGTGTCGGTCGCGTCCCCAGGCCGTGTCTTGGAGCGTCTCAGACCGTGGCGCAGAATGGCTGACGTCAGCCCCGGATGTGAAGGCGGGTGAGAGTTGGGGCAGGACAAGGTTGAGCCAGGGACAGTGTCCCCTCCATGAGCTCTGAACTCTGCCTGCGTCGTCCCCTGTCGTATCCTCAGCACTTAGAACGCTGCCTGGCACGTAGTAGGTGTTCAGTTTATTCTTGCCGTGTGGATGTTGATAAAGAACACTCGTATGGCCGAGAACCAGGGCTGTGAACTCACACTGCGCTTGGTGACTGGCCCGCCATTACTCGCTGCGTGCCTGATACCGAGTCCCCGTTTTCCTGCTTTATAAAATGGATGGAAAATAGGGCTGTAGGCAGTGAGCAAGACGCTGTTCTAGACACAGGGAGCAGACAAAAGTCCTTGCCCTCGTGGGCCTGCAGTCTCCCTGGGAGAGACATTGGAGGAACAAGAAGCAGAATAACAAGTTAATTGCGCAGAACTGTAGATTATAAGGGCAACGGCAAAGCAGCAAGGACGGGATGGGGAGGCTGGTTGCTGTGTTGGATAAGGCCTCCCTGAGGAGGTGCCAACTGACCCAAGGAGGAAGCCATGGCAGTGTCTGGGGGAAGCAGGAACAGCACATGCAAAGGCCCTGAGGTAGGGTCATGTGCTGTATTTGAGGAACAGCGAGGAGGCTGCTGTGGCTAGAAGGGAGAAGCCAAGGGGACAGTGAGGAAGGGAGGGCAGGGAGATGACGGGGCAGTTGGGCGGGGCCTCGTGGACTGTGAGGGTGACTTTGGCTTTTGCCATGAGGGAGTGAGGTGGGAGCCGGGGAGGGTTCTGAACACAGGAGGGTTGTGACCTGACTCAGATCTTCACAGCTTCCTCTGGCCCCTATGGGGGGTGAAACGCTCGGGAGGAAGTGACTGTTTCGGGGTGGGGCCAGCATGTTGGCTGTGGACATGATGAAGAGTGTTTGGATTCCAGCAAAAAGTTTTTAAATGTCTTTACTGTGGGGGCGCCTGGGTGGCTCAGTCGGTTAAGCATCCGAATCTTGGTTTCGGCTCGGGTGATGACCTCACAGTTTGCTTGTGAGTTCGAGCCCCTCGTCGGGTGCCGAGCTCACCTCTGTGCTGACAGCACAGAACCTGCTTGCTATGTCTCTCTCCCCCTCTCTCTGCCCCTTCCCTCCACACACACGCACTCTCTCTCTCTCTCAAAAGATAAATGAACTTAAAAAACGTTTTTACTGTGGTCAAGTATGTATGACATAAAATTTCCCGTTTCGAGGTGTACAACTCAGTGGGCTTCAGTACTTGACGCTGTGGCGCCCCTGTCGCCTCTGTCGAGACTCCCATTCCGTTCCCCAAAAAGGAAACTCCGTACCCGGTAGTACTCACTCCGCCTTCCCTCCCTCCAGGCCCTGGCAGCCCCTGGCTCTGGATACAATCTGAAGGTTGACCAGTTGGGTTTCTGGACAGACGGGTGGTGGAGGCTCAGGGAACTGAAGTGGGGACGGCCCTCGGGCGGCCATCAGACCTGCTCGTAACTGAAACGGCCGTGGCCGCGTTGGCGGTGACGGCGAGTGCTTTCGAGAAGCCTCGCTCTAAAGCTAAACCGGCTTACCAGCCACTTGGAACTCCCGTGTACCGGCCCGGGGTGCTCGGGGTGCGGCTGTCCTCCCCGCGTGGGGGTGGGGGAGGCGCGGTCGCCGGGGCCCAGCCAGCGCCAGCCGTTCTGGAACACCCCCCTCCCCCGACTCCGGCCCGGGTGTCCCGGGACCACGCAGGACGGCGTCCGGGGAGGGGCGGTGCAGCCGGCCCGGCCTCGGCCTCCCGGGGCTGCAGTGGCACCAGCCGCCGGGCCCAAGATGGCAGCTCGCAAGGGAAGAGCAAGAAGCCCTCAGATTCCTTCCGCGCTGTGCCCCCGCGTCCCCGCGGCCTTCCCGTGCAGGTCCCCTCCGTTCCCCGCTGCGACGGAGCTCTCCGAAGGGAGTGGGGACCCCCCCCCGCCCTTTCCTGTGTTCGAGATGCATCACGGCTCCTCAGCCTTCTGGCTCCTTCTCTCTCTTCCTCAGCTGGTGTGTTCCTTTTCCTCGCTCCTTCTCCCCCTGCCTCTGTTCATATTTCTCCTCCGTGTTATGAAAGAACGGGGGACCGTGCGGTCCTGACCCCTGGTCCCACCTCTGCCACCCTCGCAGCTGCTTGACTTCGGGCAAGTCGCTTCGTGTCTCTGAGCCGAAATCCTTCAGCTCGCTCAGCCAATATTGAGATTCGGGAGACCTTTGTCACCACAGCACCGGGGCTGAGCTACCTCCTCGTCGGTGTCCTGGGGCTAATATCTGAGCACAGTGTCCTCGGGACACTCACGTGCGTTTAAACCAGCTAACAAATACTCCCTCTGCTTTCTCCCTGTAGGGCCTCCACTTCTCTGCTTTTTAATCTGGAAAAAACAAAGGTGTTGCAGAGTATTGTCTGACTTCTCCTCCGAGCGGGTGAACGGCCTCTGAAACCCCGGGCACTGACTCAGTCCCCTTTAACCTCCTCCTCCCCGTGCCCCCTCTCTCTCCTTCCCTGGGCACCTGGCATCTGCCGAGGGTGAAGGAAGTCCTGTTCTGACGCATTCAGTTTTGATTCTCCCCGCTTCATCTTCTTTTTCCCCCGTCTCCCCTCGGCCTGTTCGACTCCTGTTCGTCCCACCGGGGAGTTGAGACTCAGGTTCTAGAACCTGCGGTGTTTCTCTGTTATCCTTGGTTTCTTGCTGGCTCAGCCCCCCTGGGACTCAGCTGTGGGGGCAGATGAGCAAATAGCTCTGAAGTGCCTCAAGCTTGAAGGCGCCTCCTTTGGCTCACCTAAGCAGGATCCTGGGGCAGTCGCAAATGTCCCGGGCCCTGCCTGTAAATCTCCCTTCATCGTTGCGAGAGACTCAGGCAGGCAGGGTCAGTGAAGACCCAAGAAGAAGGTCTCGGCTGAGGCTCCCTGATGTTCCGGCCGTGCTGGGTGTTGTCGTATTGATTGAGCTCCTGGGACCACTGCCAGCAGCCTCTGGGATTAAGTCAATAGAGTTTGCAAAAGTAAAAGCTTCTTTTGGAGGCACAGAATATGTTGGTTTATTATTATTTTTTTTAATGATAAAGCTTCAAGGAGAAGCTTCACGGAGGGCAGGGCCCGCAGAGGAAAAGGCCAGACAGACCCGAACGTTTTGGGGGGGGAGCGGGGTAGCACATGAAGGAGTCGCACTGGGGGCTCGGGACTTTCTAGAACATCTGTTTGACTTGGGTTGCCAGTGTAACAGCCGAGAGAGCCTGAGGAGAAAAGACGGAAGGTTGGAAGGTGCGGAAAGAACCGCCCCGGAGACGTCAAGAGAAACGTAGTTGTGGATTCGTTTGCTCGTCCAGCAAACAGCGACTGGGGTTTCGCTGGGTGCCCGGCGCTGGAAAGGGTGTTGAGAACGTAATGGTGAGCGGATTCTATGACAAGCGTCCCCTAGGAGGGGAGAGAAGGGGAGACACACAGGAGGAGGTCATGTGAAGACAAGCAGAGGATGGAGGGGTGTGGCCACAGCTGGGGAATGCCCAGAGACCCCCCCCCCCAAGCCGAAAGAGGCAAGGAAGGATCCTAGCCTCGAGCCTTCGCAGGCGGCTCCGTCTTGCCGATACCCTCATTGGGGGGTTCTGGCCTGTACAACTTCGAGATCATAGATTTCGGTTGTCTCAAGCCACCACTTTGTGGTAATTGATCATGGCAGCCCTCGGAAATGGATGCAGACAGTTCGGTGAGGGTGCCCGTGAGAAGGCAGAGCAGGACCCAGCTGTAGTAGGAGGAAATGGGATGAAGAAATACCCCAGCTCCTCCTTCCCTCTGGTCTCCTGTTGGTGCTTCCCGTCGGCCAAACCTACCCGGAAAGCAGGAGACAAGACAGGAGCCGGCCTTGCCTCTCCCGGGACACCAAGAAGAATGACGAGTGGCTAGGAATTGGAGGGGAGGGGAGGGCCTTAGCACATCCCAGTGCACGAGGCCCTTAGAACGTGGCCATGGGTAGAGAAGAGAAGGCTAGCTAGGGTCGAGCCCTAGAGAAGACCAGCGTTCAGAGATCGAGTAGGAAAGGAGTGGGAAGGGGAGACAGAGGACGACAGGAGGAAACACACACGGAATGTGTGGTCAGGCAATCCGAGCACAGGAAGGTGGGCCTGGGATTTGGTCTTTGGTGATCCTCACTAGAAGAGTTTTGGTTACGCGATAGGGCTAGAAGCCAGTCTAGAGGGGAAGGGAGGGGAGAAAATCAAGGTGGAAAAGTGGGCGCCACACGTGGGGTCAACTCCTCCTTTATGAAGGGGAGCAGAGAAATGGATTGGGGGCTGGAGGGATATTTGGAGACAAGGGTGGGGTTTCTGATGATGGGAGAATATTGATTTCCCTAAATCGGGTCACTCCTAGCGTGCACTAGGACGCACTGGTGGTGTTCTCGCCCGTCTAGGATGCTAGAATTCTCGAATGCCCGTTTTGAAGTTTAAGATCACGAGTTTAGCATCATCAGCCCAGATCACTGATATCAAGCATGGGAAGGGCGACTGGTTTGGCTCATCCGGGGATGGGCTCTTCCTAGAAGGGAGGGAAGTGCAAGGAAGGGTATGGAGCCAACCTGTGTAAGGGTGACCAGGAAGGAGATGAAGGCAGGTCATGGTGCTGACAATAGGTGTTTCGAAGGCGGCTGGTGTCGCTTCTAGGCATGTATGGCTGGAGTCGACAGCGTTCATTGATGAGGAGGTAGGGACGTTTTCCAGTGATTACGAAGGAACGGGCCAGCGTGGACAGTGGTCTTTCCAATGGAAATTGAAGGTCGTGGAAAGTAACCAGCTCCACCAGAGTCTTACTCTCAGCTTTCGTTTTCCTGTGGGCCTCAGTGTCTTGGCTGCTGGGACTGCCTTTGGCTTTGAACTTCCCGCTGAGCCCCGTGGCTCGTTGGGGGAGGGGGGCCTCCAAGGCCTGTCTGACTTGAAAGGGGAGAATTTCTTCGCTCTCGACCCTCCTTGGGGGCCTTCTCCTTGGCTGCACCTAGTTTAGAGAGAGGCTTTTTCACCTCAGCTCGCTTCTTGGGTATGCTCACCTCACCTGGACCAGGAGGGTCCTTTGTCTCACCTGCTGTCTTGGGGCCCTTCTCCTTGACCTCCCTGGGTTTCCTTGGGGTACTCACAGCAGACATCTCCCTGGATGGATTTCCCTTTTGTTCTTGGGGACTAATTTGGAGCTGCTGGGGGTCCTCTTGGCCTTGGGCTCGATGGCCTTCAGGGAATTTCCAAGTTCGAGTTTAAGCCAAGAGGTAGATGAAAAGCACAGAGAAGATGCCAAAGAAATGGAGGGTCTCACTGGCCGCTGCGCAGGGCGACAGTACAGCCTGCGAGCAGCCGGCCTCCCTGGACGGAGGAACATCCCTGCGAATGTGACCGCCCGATCGGGGTATTTATCACAGCTCTGCCTGTAACAGACACAAACTGGGAGTGTTTAGGGGAATATTAAATGATGGTACGTTAATTCACAAGAATACTGCACAGCCTTTTAAAAGAGGGAGATCCAGGGTACCATAGGGAAAGCTGTGTCCAGCGTGGCGAGGGGCACAGCAAACGGTGGGACATCGTGTATCGCGATCCCGTTGTTATGAAAGGAAAATGTGATTTTGTTTGTTGGTTTTCACTCACTCAGTAGTATTTATGGAGCCCTTGGTATGTGGTGGGCACTAGCTGCTGGGGGGACAAGCTGAGAACAAGCCCTAAAGGGGCTGACATCCCAGTAAGCGATCGAGGTAGTAGGATAAATGAATAAAATGCATAGTTTGAGGTGATAAGTCGCTTAAAAAAATAACAAACAGGGAAGAGGGATGGTGACGTTGGCAAGACTGAGAGGTCTAAGGAGCCAGGGAGGGAAGAGAATGTTTTAGTACCACCTGATGGATACAAGGGAATGAGCCCCGCCCGTGCTTAGGGGAAGAGTAACGCAGGAAGAGACAGCAGGCAGTGTGAAGAATGTGTAGGGAAAAAGCTGAAAACTAAACAGCAAATTGCTAGTGGGGGGCTGTCTGGCCAGTGGGCTGGGGTGAGGACTTTTCACTTTTTAAACGATACGATATAAATTTAAAGTGAAAAAAAAAAAAGCACGTATTCCTTTTAGAACTGAACCCATTTGTTCCTTTAAGATCTCGAGGGCTGTCCGGGTGGTGTTTCTGTTCATAGTCCTGGCTCAGAGGAGAGAGCGAGCAAACGCATTATCATGGAGCAGACCAACAAGACTTTTTTACATGTTGAAGAAATTGATGAGAAATTCCATCACATAATGTAATTAAACACTTTAAAGTGAGCAGTTCAGTGGCATTTAGTATATTCGTATTTTCTGAATCACCAGCTCTCTCTAGTTCCAAAACATTTCCTGCCCTGGAAAGGAAGTCCTATTCCCATCAGCCGGTTGCTTCCCTCACCTTGTGGCAAACGTGAATCTCCGTTTTGTCTCCATGACGTTACTTATTTTCGATAGCCAAAAGATTGAAACAGCCATCGGTAGGCGAGTGGATAAAGGAATTGCATTGTACATCCTTACAATGGAATACGACTCAGCTATAAAAAGGAACGTCCTGGGACACACCGCAACATGGATGGCCACAGACACACTATGCTGAATGAAGGAATCCAGACACACACACACAGAATCACATTGTATAACGCCATTTGTGTGAAATACCTGCTGGAGATTTTTCCAGCATTTATTTTGAGCCTGGTGTTCATGGAAAAGACCACATACATTCACCGCATCCTGTTCTTGGAATTATTTCATATTCATGAGAAGGCTTAGTCAACCAGGATGAGAGTAGGTGTCGATGGCCTCCAGTGAAGGGAAGAGACCGAGGCTTACATGGGTAAAAAGGGACCAGGAAAGATTTATATACTGCTCGCTGCAATTGTAGTAAAAAAAAATAACGTACGTGTCGATTGCATGATCGCAATGAGATGAACCCCATCTTATGCTTTTATAAACGTGTTAGGTTGTCTTAGTGTTAAGTTCCATTGCAGAAACCAGAGTAAATTATAACTAAACACTCGCGTTTATTGGGTACATACTACATGCCAGGTCCTGTTCTAAGTGTATTGTCTGTGTCCACTCATTCTGTTCTCACGCAGCCCTGTGAGGTAGGCACTACATTTTGTATTTTATGTAGGAGGAAACTGAGGCTCAGAGAAGGAACGTACAGCTCCAAACCACGTCTGAGCTCTGCGATTTCTCATGCATGTATTTCCAGTTTTCTGAGCAGAAGCGTGATCCAGCTGCTCTGGGTAGACTTCTGTTTTTGGAACCAAGGGATCGAGAATCCTTAGATAATATTAAAAATACAGGGGTGCCTGTGTGACTCAGTTGGTTAAGGGTCCCGACTCTTGATTTTGGCTCGGGTCATGATCCTGTCATGACGGTTGTGAGTTCAATTCCCACGTCGGGCTGTGTGCTTGCAGTGCAGAACCTGCTTGGGTTTCTCTCTCTCTCTCTCTCTCTGCCCTGCCCCCCTCCTCTCAAAATAAATAAACTTTAAAAAAAATGACGAATCACACCTATTTGGTGTTGGGTTCTTAATTTTCTCTTCATCTGATTTTCCTGGTGACATGAATTTTATTTTTTTTGTCCCTGCCCCGGGTGTGAAATGTCCGTCTTCACACGTCTCATAGAGCGTTCATACTTGACCCTGGGTTTGCTTGCTCTGCCCCAGGCTTGCTCTGTCTCGGGTGGATGGGAAATTAAACTTCACCGCTTGTCGCTGGCCGTGGTGCTGAAAACATCCCGGGCGGTACCCAGAGTTGCCCTTGTTAGCGCGTCCTCGCCGCTAGAGTCTCAAGCTGATCGGCCGGTGGAAAGCCCTTTTCTAGGCTTGATTTTTGATTGGTACTGTGCGTTGGAGACTTTGAACCCCGTGTCGGAGAACTGGAGACTCTTAGGATAATTGGGGGTTAAAAGTTTCATTAGTATGACCCATTTGGGATGGGTTTATGAGGGAGTGGATTAGCATGCAATAGTGGATCATTACGACATTAAACTGTGGCGGTCGGGACTCAGGCGAGGTCTAATCCATTCATCTCATCTACAGGGTTAAGGCCCCAGGTGTACCCCAACTCCAGTTTTCAAATAAAGACGAAACTGTACACCTTCTAATAAGGGTAAGCAGCTGAGTGGTCTTTGGGGATCACCGGCTTACAAGCATGGATCTTGGGGTGAACCCCAGCTCTTCCAGTATTTCCTGTGTGATCCTGAGCAATTTATGTAACCTCTCTGAGCCTTCATCTCGTTATCTGGAAAATGGGGCTTGCAGCAGAACCCACCTTGTAGAGTTGTTGCAAGGAATTAACTGAAACGGGTGTAAAATGCTTAGCACGGTGTCTGCCCAGTGAAGCACTCGATAAACGCAGCTGTAATTATGGTTGTTGTGCCTGTTAATGGCCTCATAATAGTTTATCATATTGCCGAGTTAAATGGTGGCATTTGTTTAGCGAAGCAAGGAATATGTCCTAAACCCATATGCCTAGCGCCCTGGTACCCCCCGCTCTTTTCCTGGTAATTGTGATGAGTGTGGAACTAACATGAAAATAAGGTCTGTTTGGCTTCTCCACACAAGTTCAACTGCTTCGTTGACTCACTGAAATATCCGTTTCCTCAGAACGTCAGGCAGACCCTCTAGTAGAGAAAAGGTCTTGATGAGTTAACAAACCTGATTTGATTTTCGCAACAGCCACAGGAGGTTGGGAATGAGATAGGGAGGGGGCCTTGCAAAGAGGAGAGTGAATCACTCAGACATTCTGTAAGGTCTTGCTAAGGGGCTGGAACCATCAGCCATGCCTACTTTGCAAATTGATTTTTCTCGATGTTCTGGATCCCAAGAGCAGTTCCTGTTAGCAGACGCAGCCCTTCTGCCCTGGGAAGAATCACTCGGTCATTTCCCGTGTCACACACGGCCCCTTTCTGGGGCCTCCGTGGGTCCTGATCAATCTAATTGTGGGGGGGGGTTTGTGTATCTGCCCTTGCCTGCAGGGCTGTTTGCTATCCTGACTTCCACAAGCCATTTCAGGAGCTAGCTTTTCCTCCCATCAGGGATGCTTCTTTCCTTTCATCTCCTCTCCCCACATCACCCCCCCCCCCTTGGCCTCTTCGGCGGCTGATTATTCTGGATCCCGCTGACATAGGTGCTTTCTCCCTGAACCAGTCGGGGAGCAGGAAGCCTCAGCGCAGCTAGCAGAGGCATTGCTCACCGCAGCTGTGAGTTAGAACCCAGGCTTTCTAAATTGGGAGGATCAGGCATGACTTGGGGTTGGGCTGAGAAAGCCTCACCGCCCCCTGCCTGGTCTGCCTTTGACTTTTGCCTGGGGCAAGGCATCTGCTCGCATGCCAAGAGCCCAGAACCCCATCTTTGTATCTGTGTGCCAGCCACATCAGTGTGCATTTCAGGAAGCTGAATGTGTGCTTAACGCCCCCATCGAGACTTGGCATGCAATGAAGTTGGGGGAGAGATGGAAACACCGGGACCCACTCCCCTTTCCTTCCTCATACAGGTGTTTATCGAGCACGTACTATAAAAACAGATGCTCTCTTAGGTGCTGAGAACCAACCAGTGAGCAAAGTAGACAAAACTCTCTGCTTGCATGGAGTCTAGTAAGGCAGACAAACAGTGAACAAGATAAAGAAGGCAAATATAGCGGATGTTTGGGGACTGGCCACGGGAACAAAAATAAGCAGCGCAAGGGGGTTAAGTCCTCCCTGGGGCTGTAACCTTTGAGTGGAGACTTGAAGGAAGCGAGGGAGGGAGCCACGCGGGTCTGCAGGGAAAGCATATTCCAGGAGAGAGAACAGCAGGTACCCAGGCCCTGCGGCGGAATGTGCCCGGTGCTTGGGGAACGTGGAGGAGGGCCACTGTGGCTGCAGCCGGCGGAACAGGGGGAGACGAAGGGAGATGAGAGCAGGGAGGCGATGGGGGCGGGTCACGCAGGGTCTCACTGGCTGCCCGCAGGACCGACTTTTCTTCTGAGTGAGATGGGGGCTGTGGGAACGCTGCGAGTCCTTCCGTGTCAGTTAAGCTGGAGTCCGATTGCACGTTTGTCTCATTTCGGGGTTGCTCCTCTGTCATCGAGATCTTGGGTTTCTTACCAGCCCCCTTGCCTGAGCGAGGGCAGGAGACTCACCCAGGACCCCTGAATTCTCCTCCTGGAGTCCGGATGTGGAGGAGAAGGAGGAGCCCCCACCTCTTTGGGGATGACTCAGAGCCACTGTTACCGGTCTCCTCCTCCCTCTGAAATGGATCTAGGGCAGCAGTTCCCAAACTTCAGCGTGCACACAGGCCCGCGGAAGATCTTGCTAAACGCAGGTTCTGACTCAGCAGGTCAGCGAGGGGCCTGAGATTTTGCATTTCTGAAGGATGCAGCCGGCACTCGGCTGTGTTCCGTAGTAAGGGTGTGAGGTCAGTGTCGCAGATTCCCGTGCGGGGTGGGCCTGTGGACGTTGGCAGGGTCCGTGTGAGTGTGGAGGGAGAAGGGGCCGACGCTTGATGGCCAGAATCGCCGTGTTCGGCGAGAAGCAAGAAAAAGAAATGAGGCAGGAGTAGGGCAGCCTCTTGCCCTTCTCCCCCGTGCTGACTAAGGCTTCGTTGCCGTACCCAGATAGCTCTGCTGGGTAGAAATCCAGGCGACACTGGGCAGTTGAAGCCCTGACAATGCAGCCCATGAAAATGCTGCTTGCTGCCCGTCTTCTGGGACTCTTCCTGGAACCTCAGCTCAGGTCTGATGGAGAGGAAGTCACGTCCCAGCTGTTAAGGGGCAGGAGGCCACACACCCCTCCCCCCCAGCCCAGGAGGGAGCCGGCAGCAAGCGAGCAAGGAGCTAGTTGGCAGGGAAGGGAAGTGAAATCATCAGATTCAAATCATGGCTTCGGAAGCCTTGGCGAGGAGAGGCCAGGGAAGGGCTTGGCGTTGCTTTCTCTGTATACAAATATTGTCTCTTATTTTCTGGGCTGCAGGGTGAGGCGGAATGGAGTATTTGTGCAACATAGCCCAGCTTTGTTCTCTGTGCTCCTAATGACTGTCAGCTCGGAGGCAGGAAGCCAATCAGAGGCGCTCGTCGGCAGGGCCGGCTTTTGTTGGCTCCCCAAATTGCCCTGAGTGTCAGATTGGCTTTTCAGAGTGTGCACGGAGCGCGGCTCGGCCGCGTTCAGCTGGAGGCGAAGGCCGAAGCCGGCGACAAAGAAGACCTGGGTTTCCTGGCTCACTTAGACTCTTGCTCTCAGGGTGTCTGTTCCAGACTTTCTTTTCCCCACCTGAAAAGCGGTGTGTGCTTTAGCTCCTCCTCCAGCCTGGAAGATCGCTCGATTTTATGGAACTCCACCAATGCCAAACCCAACTTTAGGGCCCAAGGAGAGAACAAGGCGAGTTAAGCTTCCGAGAGAGAGAACTGGGAGGGGGACAGTGGTTTAATGCGGCCAACTTCCCCGACACCTGCTCTTTGATTCTTCTGCAGAACCGTGGGTTTCCGCGTTCCCCGGGGGAGGGGGGGGGACACTGGGCGCTATCTGGAGATGTGGTTGTCATAGCTGGAGAGGAGGGGATGCTGCTGCAGGCGTCTGGTGGGTGAAGGCCAGGGCTGCTGCCCATCACCCCAGTGGCCAGAGAAGGACCCTGCCCCGAGTGTCAGTAGCGCCGAGGTGGGAGAGTTCTGCTCCACAGCAACCAGTACCTGACGGCTCTCCCCACTAACGTCCATTGCCCTTCACCTAACCCCCTTCTCAGAGATTGGTCGGGGCTGCTTCTGTGAGTCTGGGAGGGGCGGAGGGAGGGGAGACAGGGGACATTCCGGTTCATCAGCTGATCCTCAGATCAGGCCCTCATGGAAACCGAGCGGGACAGATGGTCCCCAAGTACAGGCCCTCCAGCGGGACGCCGGCGGCCTCGTCAAGTCCAATCCAGAGGAGCGTTCCCGCAATGCAGGAAGGAGTTGGTGCGCGGGCAGCTTGTACCTCTGGAAATAGCCGCACGGACTACCCCTTCCCTCTGTCAGATCTCCAAAGGTCAGCTTCTCAGAGGCCTGCCCTGACCACCATACTGTTTATTTATCGAGGTGAAATTCACGTAACAGTATTAACCATTTTTAAGTGACTAATTCAGTGGCATTTCGTAGATTCATAGTATTTGTCGTACGTGACGCGTCTAGTTCCAAAACAGTAAGCACTCGCTCCTCCACCCCCTCCCGCAGTTCTTGGCAACCACCGGTCTGCTTCCCGGCTCTGGCTTTGCCTGTCCTGGACGCGTTATACACGTAGACTCCTACACCGCGTGGTCTTCCGTGTCTGGCTGCTTTCACTCAGCATAACGTTTTTGAGGTCCGTCCACACCGCGGCACGTACTGGCGGTTCACCTTCCTGGCCGAGTAATACTCCTTTGCGTGGACAGAGCACACCGCGTTCATCTCTTCAGCCCCCGAGGGACAGCGGCGCTGTTTCCGCCTCTCGGCTGTTGGGAATGTTGGCGCCGTGAGCGTGCGTTTCGGCACCTGGTGTCCAGTCCTCTGGGGTGTGTACCTAGGATCTATACTGCAGGATCATGCGGCAATTCCGTATATAGTTTTCGAGGACCCACCAAACTGTCGTCTTCAAAAAGCCTGCACGTCTTTCCGTTCCCACCGGCAACGCACGAAAGTTCCAGTTTCTCACGTCCTTGCCAACACTTACTGGTTTCTGTTTTGTTTTGTTTTGTTTTTCCCTCTAGTGGACATGGAGCAGGATTTCGTTGTGTTTACATCGGCAGTTCCCTAGCAGCTGAGGCTGCTGAGTGTCTTTTCGTGTGTTGATGGGCTATTCGAACATCTTCTTCGGAGAAATGTCTATTCAGGCCGTTTGCCCATCATTTAATGGAACTGTTTGTCTTTTTGTTGTTGAGTCGTAAACGTTCTTTATATATTCTGGATACCAGAGCCTCATCAGATACATGATTTGCAAGTATTTTCTCTCATTCTGTGGATTGCCTTTTCACTTTCTTGATAATGCCCTTTGATGCACAAAAGTCTTGAATTTTGACAAAGTCTGGCTTATCTGTGTTTTCTTTTGTTGACTCATGCTTTCGGTGTCAGATCTGACTCCTGTATTTTTTTTAGGTTTATTTATTTTGAGAGAGAGAGAGTGTGCAAGCAGGGGAGGTGGCAGAGAGGGAGGAAGAGAGAGAATCCCAAGCAGGCCCCGTGCTGTCAGCACGGAGCCTGACACAGGGCCCAATCCCATAAACTGTGAGATCGTGACCTGAGCCCAGATGAAGAATCCAACGCTTACCTGACTGAGCCCCCCAGGCGCCCTGAGGGCAGAGATTTTTGTCTGTTCTGCTGTAAGCCGTCTCCCCAGTGCCCAGGACAGGGCCTGGCACCCAGTGGGTGCTGAATTAATATTTGTCGGATGAACGCCGGAGGGGAGATGAAGAAACCACGTCTACATGTTCCTCAAAAGGTCAACTGCGGGTTTTTAGAGCAGTGAAACGGCCCCGTAGGACATCTCGTGGTGGGTGCGTGTCATTGTGCACTTGTCCCAACCTCCTGAATGCTCAACACCGAGAGGGAGCCGTGACGTAAGCTCTGGACTTTGGGTGGTGGTGACGTGTTGATGTAAGTTTACCGATTGTAATGAACGCTCCCCTCTGGTGGGGGGTGTTTAAAGGGGGGAGGCCATGCATGCGGGGGGCAGGGGGTGTATGGGGACCCTCCGTACCTTCCGCTGAGTGTCGCCGTGCACCTCAACAAGCCGGAAAGATTTTCCTTAATTCCTCCGTACTCCCTTCGAATACATGATTTTAGCCACCATCATAGCGAACTGCATCGTCCTCGCCCTGGAGCAACACCTACCTGACGATGACAAGACCCCAATGTCCGAACGACTGGTGAGTGATGTCTCTCTGTCTTAAGGGGTCTCTCTTTTTCGCTTTAGAGGCAAGTTGCTGCAGGCCGCAGGAGCAGAGGGCAGAGCGGGCTCTCAGTCTTGGAGCCAAGAGCGGGATCGTGGGCCTCCCACCTGGGAAGCCTAAATTCCCGAACACCAGTAATCTGGGGAGAGGGATGCCGTCGCCACTCGCTCTCCAGACCTGACAAACCTGGTGCCGGCCAGGAGAGCAGCGGGTGACAAGCGTTCACGTTGTCCATAGAAACATCGTATTAGAAACAATTCTTGTGAAAAATACTGACTGTCCGTGGAAGTGGAGAGAATGGTACAATGAACCCATTGAACCCTCTGTGAACCCATCAGCCAGATTCACAGTTGTCAAGATTTTGCCTCCTGTCCCTGTTTATTTCATTGGTTTTGTCTTTCCTGGCCAAAATATATATTTTTAATTTTTTTAATGTTTGTTTATTTTTGAGAGGTGGGAGGCACCGAGTGTGAGCAGGGGAGGGGCAGAGAGAGAGGGAGACAGAATCTGAAGCAGCCTCCAGGCTCTGAGCCGTCAGCACAGAGCCTGACTCGGGACTCGAACTCATGCACCGTGAGATCGTGACCTGAGCTGAAGTCGGACGCTTAACCAACTGAGCCACCCAGGCACCTCTCCTGGCCAAAATATTTTAAGGCAAAATCCCAGACAACTCGTCAATTCACTGAAGTCTGCATTGCTAAAAATACGGGCGTTTTCTTTCATTACCACGGTGACGTTTTTACACCCAACATGATTTCTTTCCAGTGGTTCCTTGGAATCATCTGAGACCCTGTCAGGAATCAAGATTTCGTGATTGTCTCAGAAATAGCATTTCGCAGTTGGTTTGTTCAAACCGGATCCAAGCAAGGACTAGATTTTGTCACATTGCTTAAGCCTTTTAATCTAAAGCAATTATTTGTTTCCCTCCCACCCTTGACTTATTGCAGAAACTAGCCCGGTTGCCCTAAGGAACGTCCCACATTCTGGCGTGAGCCTGGTTGTTCGTATATGATGTCATCCGGCTGTGTCTGTGTTTTGGGTTTTTGGGTTTTTGGTTTTTTTCTCTGTTTTTTGTTTGTTTTGCTTTTTTTTTTTTTTTTTTTTGGTCTTCGTTTCCTATCATGGATCCCAGCTCTGGGAGTTAAAGAAACAAAAAAGAGTTGCCCATTTGGTGAAACTCTGCGGAGCTGTAAACTAGCACCAAGAACCTTCCCGATCCCTTATCTGTCCCCGAGCCCGCTGGTTCCTCTCCTGCCATTCTCGCAGTGCAGCCAAGACGACGTCTTTCCTTTTTGTCACCTTTTCAGAGCCGCTGTGATGGCTCGAGGGTAGGTAGGCAGCATGTAAGAATCCACCTGTTCCTAACCCACAAAGTATAGATGGGTCTCAAGACACCTAAATTTAAATTCCTTTAAGTTTATTTATTTATTTTTGGGAGAGAGAGTATGTGCGTGCACGCGGGCGCGCACACACGCACACACACACACACACACACACGGGTCGGGGAGGGGCAGAAAGAAGGAGACAGAATCCCAGGCAGGCTCTGTGCTGTCAGCGCAGAGCCTGATGCGGGGCCCGAACTCAACAAACTGTGAGATCATGATCTGAGCCGAAATCAAGAGTCAGAAACTTAACCGACTGCGCCCCCCCCCCGGGACCCCAAGACATCTAAATTTTAATAGTTATGAATTATAGTGTGTATTCTAAAAAAATATCACTTACCCGGCAAACCTATGATTTCAGGACTTTTTTTGCTTTTAATTTTTAAATTTATTTTTGAGAGAGAGAGAGACAGAGCACGAGCAGGGGAGGGGCAGAGAGAGAGGGAGACACAGAGTCCAAAGCAGGCTCCAGGCTCCAAGCTGTCAGCACAGAGCCTGACACGGGGCTTGAACTCACGAACCGGGAGATCATGACCTGAGCCCAAGTCAGAGACTCAACTGACTGACCTACTCAGGTGCCCCATTTTTGGTTTTGTTTAAGATGAAGCTAAGCAAAAAAAGTCGACTGGAAAAATAGGAAGCAAATAGTCGCCTGGCAAGGAGATATGGAAAGGATGGCAGAAGCAAAATGCAAGTGACTGAAGCTCGAGAAACTTTGTAACAAATTGGAAAACATCCACGTAGGGGCTCTGATGGAGCCGAGATTATAGCTTACTTTCAAAGGCTGTACACTATCAGCTGGAAGCCAGAACTGGCAGGAGGTTTAGTGAGGGGCTGGGGGCCAGGGCGTCGGCCATTTGCCAGCAAATGCCGAAGAATTATTCCGATATTTTAGCAACCCGAACCGCTGTCCTGGTGCATGCCCACTGAGAACCATCACGAGTGTCGGATTTGGGGGTGAGGTCGGGGTACTCGAAGGCGTTGAGTGACGTGTGTGACAAACATACCAAACCAGCGCTTTCCAGAATTTTCCGCACCGATGGAAGTATTCTGCGCGTCTGCACTGTCCAGTACCGTGGTCACGGGAACGTGGCTAGTGTGGCCGAGAAGCTGAATTTCCTGTGATCGCATTTAAATTAATTAGAAGTTAGGGCCGCCTGGCTGGGTCAGTCGGTGAAGTGTCCATCTTTGGTTCAAGTCATGATCTCATGGTCTCTGAGTTCGAGCCCCGCGTCCGGCTCTGTGCTGACGGCTCAGAGCCTGGAGCCTGCTTCGGATTCTGTGTCTCCCTCTTTCTCTTTGCCCCTCCCCCCTCCTCTTTCTCTCTCTCTCCCTCTCTCTCTCTCTCTTATTCCCTCTCTCAAAAATAAATACACCGTAAAAAAATAATGTAAAAAATGAATTAAGAGTTAAAGAGCCACATGAGACCAGTGGCTGTGAACACAGGTCCGAGCAAGCGAGTCTGTTTGGCCGAGTGATACGGGAGGTTGGCCAAAAGGAAAGAAGGAGGGCGTGTGTCTTCCCCATGCTTCTGCTTCTCTTGCAAAAGCCTGGGCACGAGAACTCCAAGAAGGATGCATGGGGGGACAGCGAGTGCTGGGGGGTGGGGAGTCGGAGTGGTGAGGGAAAGTGGGTAGAGGTGATCGCACCGCCACCCCCCTGCCCAGCCAAAGGCCTTGACCTTCCTTTCTCTCCCTTCCAGGATGACACAGAACCATACTTCATTGGAATTTTTTGTTTCGAGGCCGGCATTAAAATCATCGCCCTGGGGTTTGCCTTCCACAAAGGCTCTTACTTAAGGAACGGTTGGAACGTGATGGACTTTGTGGTGGTGCTAACAGGGTAAGTGTCGGATGCCGTGTTTCTTAGAATTATCTCGAATTAAGAAGACTTTGGAAACGTAATGGTTGGTGTGTCCAGGCTGGGCTCGGGAAGGCTGAGTCCCCCATGTTCTTCAACATGCGTCTAGAGCCTCCTGGCACCCCACTTCCATAGCCTGGCTGCTGGCACAGCAGATGCTTCCGGTCACAAGTAGAATTATGGCTTAACAGGCGCTGAGTGCTTCCAAAGAGCTTGATGTGCCTTCTCGTTCAATCTTCACAACGACCCAATGAATTCGGAGATATTAATATTCCCCCGTGACCGCGGGGAGGTCTGAAGCACGCATGCGAATGTGCCCAAGATCCCAGCTCGCGGGCCTGGAATTTGAACCGGAACTCGAGTTTCTAACTGCTGTGCGCGTGTGGTCCTTCTGCCTCACTTGGCGGCGCCTTTATTCCGAGTCGGTCTTTGTTTCCAGCTGGTAAATTTCTGTCGAGGACTTCCGGGTGCCACGGCGTGTGGCAGCACTGTGGAGAAAACCCGTCTAGGTTAGGTGCAGTGCCTGCCGTCGAGGGGTTTTCTGATCTGTGTGGGGCTCACCGACGTTGAAAGGTGACCGTGTATACGCTTCCCACCCAGGGCCTGTCCCTAAGGCAACGCTGGTGGTTCTGCCGAAAACGGGAGAAAACTAGGTAACGCCTTCCACACAACAGAAGGTTCTTTCTCACTGCAAGTCCGAAGCAGTGGTCCCCCTGTTGGCAGGGTTCTGTCCTCCAAGCCGTGACCGAGGGGGCCCAGGCCCTTGCCACACTCTGGCTCCTCGTTGCTGAGCCACGTCTCCCGAGAGCTCTGTGCTGGTCCGCGTCGCAGCACAGAAGGGGAACGAGCAGGGAAAGCGGTTCTCGGGGGCTTTTGCGGGCCTGGCACCTGCCTCTCCCTTTCCTATCCTTTTGGCTAGAATTTATTCGCAGGACACACCTCACTGCAGGGGGAGCGGGGAACCTCAGACTGCGCTCGGGAGGAAGGGGAGCTGGATGTGGCAGGGGACGGGTCCCGGCTCCGTCACGGACCCGCAAGTCCGGTGTCAGATGCCAGCGCAGACGTTGCCGTTTCGTGCTGATTTCTGGCTCCTTGCCCCCCCAGCCGTCTCCTCCAAGCTGAGACTGGCTCTTGTCTCCCACGGCCCCCATTCGCCGCTCTCCTCTGTGGGGTCACCACTGTCCTCTGTGGGGTCACCCCTCTCCGCTGGGGGTCACCCCTCCTCTAAGCTCAGACTTCTCCTCTAGGCTCTGTACTCCTTCCAGATCCATCCCTCCTGGGAGAGGTCCTGGGTCTCAGCACCCGCGCTGCGTCGGCTGGGCTCCTGCAGTTCAGGATTTGAGCCCGTTTGTTGTTTCCGAGCAGCGTTGCTTTTCCCAAAAGGAGCTTTGTCATAGTGGGCCGTTTCGCTTGAGGCGTTCAGATGCGAGTGGTCTGCCGTGAGGACCCCGGGCCGGCTCTGGTGGGCCTGAGTGCTCACTGAGGGACTTCTGTTGGCCGTGCCCACAGTCTTGTGGCTCGAGACCTTGACAGGGTCCAGGGACATGCTGCGACGTTGGGCACCTTCTTCTTACCTTGCTAGGAAACCTGTCTGCGACTGACAAGACGCGGACTTTGTTGTTGTTGTGAAGAGGGCACGACAAAAATAGTCAGATATTCAAAAAGGAGAGAATAACCTAACAAATAGTCATGGAAGCAAATATCCATTGAATGAGGATTTTTTTGTGCATCTACTATGCGCCCGGCCCTGGGACACAGCAGTGAACGAGCAGATAAAAGTCCCTCCTTTTTCCAACAGGTAGTCAATGGTGAAGGAAGACTAACCGAATAAAGGAGTGAATGAATGAAACGTCTAGCGTGCCAGGTGGCAGTGAGCGCTCCAGGGAGAAGCAAGTTAGAGAGCGGGTAGGGTGCGCCATGGGCCGGGAGCCGGGGCAGACTCCCCTGGGAGGGCCGCATTTGAGGGGGCCGCTGAGGTTGGTGAGCGAGTGAGCCTTGAGGATAGCTGAAGAAGGAAAGTACCAGCCAGAGGGAAGAGCACACGCAAAGGCCCTGTGTTCCCTCTGGCCTCGTGCCTTTCTCTTCCCTTTCCAGAAGCATTTTCTGAGTTGTGCGTTTATCATTTCCAGTTATGTATTTACCCTCTGACACACGTATTAATAAGAACATAAGATATAGGGGGCCTGGGTGGCTCAGTTGGTTGAGCGTCCAACTCATGATCTCAGCTCAGGTCTCGATCTCAGGGCTGTGAGTTCAAACCCCACGTTGGGCTCTGTACTGGGTGTGAAGCCTGCTTTAAGAAAAAAAAGAATATAAGATATAGGTGGCCCCTGTTCCACGTTGTGACCACATAAGAAAAAATAGATGGTGCTGTTTCTGCACGGTTTTGAATTTCTCTGTAAGTGTTTCCTTCTACAGCCTGCCTTCTGTCCTCCACACAAGAGCAATCTGATGGGCAAGGCGGGGTCTCATCCATCCGTTTTCACTGCTGCGTCGTCTTCTCCAGCGTGAATATTCTGCCGCGTGTTTATCTGTTTGGGTGGTTTCCAGCTATTTTGGGCTATTTTGAACCAAGCCGTCCCTTCATCCCTGCCGGCGGCTTTCTCTCGGGCACATACCTGGGAGCGGAATTGCTGAGTCGCGTACTCCGTGCATCTCCAGTCCCCTGGGCGCTGCCAAATGGCTCTGCAGAGTGCTCGTGCCAATTTATGCTCCCTGGGGGCTGACTTTTGCTGGCAGGGAAAAAGCCTATTCTGTTTTTTTTAATAACCTGGTTCTTGGAACTTCTAGAGGAGCCCGTATACCGTGGAGCATGTAGTCAGTCTCCATAAGCAGACATTAATTTGAATGGTGGCCATTTGAGAAGGTAGTTAGCCACTCGGGTGTTCATAGTTGCTTCTTCATCACAACAAGGGGATCTTTGTTTCCTAGTTTTTGACATCTGCTAAGGCTCTAGGGTAGAAATTCTTCATCCGAGACAGATAGGTCCTAAGGACACAAGGCTGGAGTTAGAACTAATAGGATCCATGAACCCTCTGAAATTGCATGCAAAAATTGTGTGTGG
This sequence comes from Paguma larvata, assembly GCA_030068075.1. Lineage (NCBI taxonomy): Eukaryota > Metazoa > Chordata > Mammalia > Carnivora > Viverridae > Paguma > Paguma larvata. The sequence goes on along the minus strand of CM057842.1, from coordinate 9,259,545 downwards.
ATGTATAGATTTCTGGTCTGCGGTTTTCATTAGATTCCCAGGGGGTCCTGCTCCTCACGCCACCGGGAGCCACGGGGCTAGTCCTTTCTTTCCCCTTTCCTTTCCGTCTCTATTTCCCCTGCCTTCCTCTCTCTTGCTTGTCTCCCTGGTGCTTCTCCAGCAATCAGCCATCCTTTCTGATTGTCTGGTGGTTCTGTCTCTTTCAAATCAAGCACGTAGCACAAATCTCATTACTTCAAATTCCAAGGGGCTGTTCAGTCTCCTGTTGGGCTGTAAGCGCGGAACAGAGAGCGGGGACTAAAAATCCCTGCAAACCCAGCCCTCTGCACAATGACACTGCCAGGCAAACGCGGCATAGTCTTAGTTCCTCGTTCCAAGGGGGAGGGGACCCGAGCGTATTCATCTGACACTGAGACAACAATGGCTTTAACGAGCACTTTCTGATTAACTCATTGTCTTCTCGCGTTTCGAAGCAGACCGCAGCATTAAAACACCACTCATTTTTCAAGGATTAATAAGGTTTTTGCCATCTTCTTCTGTAGTTTGGCAGAAAATATCGTACCCATGGAATTTGGTTTGTTCTGTGTAGTTCAAGGCCTCAGAGACATTCTCACTTTGTAATTTTATCAACCCCCATTTAAAGGGTGCTTCTATTGTATTTGAAGGTCCAGGCATTAAATCGAAATCGTGTAAGGGAAGATTTCAGAAGCTTGGCTGTATTTCTTTCTTTTTTTTTTTTTTTAATTTTTTTTAACGTTTATTTTATTTTTGAGAGACAGAGCGTGAGCAGGGGAAGGACAGAGAGAGAGAGGCAGATGCAGAATCTGAAGCAGGCTCCAGGCTCTGAGCCATCAGCACAGAGCCCGACGCGGGGCTCGAACTCACAGACTGTGAGATCATGACCTGAGCTGAAGTCGGCCTGCCCAACCGACTGAGCCCCCCAGGTGCCCCTTGGCTGTATTTCTGAGGTGACAGAGCTTTTATTGTAACGCTCAAATACATACGGACATCTAGCAGGTCAAATAATACGACTGTGCGTGTTAACGAGAGAGACTTCGGACCTTACCAGGGTAGGGATGGAGACGCCTGTTTTTACGTTCACAGGCTTAGCGCTGTACCCGGCATAGGTGTTCAGCAAAATAAATGGCTGGAAAGCGGGAACACTTCTGAGAATCAGAGTATTCTGGAAAGCGCACTGAGCTGTCGACGGAGCTGGGGACCGTTGCACTGACACAGTCACACCGTCCAGGAATCTGTGACAGATGCTCTGACGTCAGATAAGGCACGGGACAGATGAGCTCTGGGTCCTCGCCAACTCTGACACTTTCGACTCTGTAACAAGGGAGGTTCTTTTTTGGAAGGTCCCGTGAACGCCCCAGGCTTTGGGCAGTCTTCAGTGAGGATCAAAATTGAGGAGAGCCAGGTACTCAGGGACCATCAGGAAAGGACACTGGCTTTGGTTTCATGACATCACTGAATTTGGGGACTCCATGAACTCTGGCGGGTCCAGACCCTTTATTTCACTCACAAGGGAGTTAAGACACCAAGAGACTAAGTAATTTGCCCGAAGTCACACTGAGATGGTGGAAAATCAGGAAACTTCCAGAGTCAGAAGGTGTGTTCATGTCAGGGAGCCTCGAAGCCCAGTTTGAGGGCAGTGGGAATGGTGTAGATGATTAATGTCCCCCCCCTGAGGTTCTGCCATCAGAGAGAGCCCTGCCTTTTTCCTCCTTCTGTTCCCCAAGTACCCAGCCTGTAGCCCCTTTCCAGAGAGACAGAAGGCGAGCCTCCAAAAAGTGTCCCTAGTTTCCCCTGATACAGCTGAAGAAGCTAGGGCCCGGAGTCACACACGGCACGCTGTCTTCCCTTTTTGATTAATGTGACAAAGGCACGTAGTCACTCTTCACTTTCTCCTCCTCCCTTCTCCTACGTTGCTGTTCTGAGTTGCCTGAAAATAAAAACAGCATTCTAAACACAACAACCACAGAACACGGTCAGCGCTCCTGAGACCATCGAACAAACGGCTCCTATAAATACCAGCTGCGTTTTGTTTTAATGTCTCCCTGCATTAATTTCTCCCCCAGTGGATCAGTCCCCCTTGGTATCCGAAGGATGCCCTACTGTGGCACAAATGCTTTTGATCATTCAGAGAGTTTTAGCACTGAGAGAGCTTCGATCTTTTTATTGTTCAAAGCATTTGGTTGTCGTGATACTTGCTGAACTGTGTCCCACCAGGCACAGCCTCATGTCCTAGCAGTAGTAGCTGGTTTCTCCATCTTGCGATAATAGTGACAGTGATAGCAACGAGGTGGGCTGCCGTGATTAGGCACTCACTGCGTGCTCTCACTGTAGCAATAATTTAATGTGCATTATCACATTGCAGTTCCACGAGCCTTTCGGAGAGTTGAATCTGAGGCTCAGAGAGGTTAAGCTACTTGCAAGGGGTCCCACAGCTAGTAGAAGGTAGACTGGATCTCAACTAGTCTACTGGCACGGTGCCCTAAGACTAGGATGACCTCGCCCAAGTGAAGTTCGAAGAGCTGTATAGAGCCCAGCATCCTTATGAACATAATACTTTCTGTTAATAGTGACAACATTGACAAATTAGAACCTAGAAGGCGCTTATAACACGATATACTTCACATGCATATATACTTAGTTAATCCTTACAACCCTCTGAAGTAAGTATCATTATCACCCTACTTTGCAGATGAAGAAACTAAGACTCCAAGAGAAGAAACACCTTGCCCAATCCACTCACCTCGTAGGTAGTAGATCCAAGATTTGACCTCGGGTGGACCTGGAGCCGGGATCCATTTTCTTGAGTCCTACGCTGTCTCCTTATATTCAGGTTTTCCAGGGAAGTCAGGAGGATCTTTCCTTTTCTTCCCCATCTTGGGCTCCACTGTAGCAAGGGGGGAAAATGGACAAAAGAGATTTCCGGAAATGGGAGACTGACAGGCTAGTGGCTAAGACCTGGGCTTCGGAGTCGGAGGGCTCTCTGCCAGTGATGAACTCGAGAATGTGCATGGATCTCTGGAAACCTGTTTTCTCACCTGGAAGGAGGGGGAGTAGTGATGGTGTCTGCCTTCCCGAGCTGGGGCTGCGTTAGGGATTGGAGAAGGCAACATTGTGACAGATACCCGAACCGTTCTGTGTGCTTCATAAATGGGGAGTTGATTGACTGAAGGGAAAAAGTTAAAGCAAATTCCTTTGGGGGTGTGTGGTAGATACTGCAAACACCCCACTCCCTGTTTGTCCCACTCACCTCCAAGCTTACCGCGAGGGGCAGTTCCCGTGCAAGCTCACTTCTGTGTCCCTCCGGCACACTCGTCTCCCTGCATGTCTGTCGGAGGGTCTCCTCCAGCCTCGCAGGAGTTTGTTCGCCCACACGACAGACGTTCGACACGGTCGGGAGCAGTCCGTAACCGGTGAGAGAGGGAGTCGGTGTCTAAATATCTTGGCTTCCGCATTGCTCCGTGAGAAGACTCGAGGTGTTCTACAGCCTCTCGAAGGGCCCTCCACAGGACTGCACAGCAGTGGCTCACAACGATAGCCATTCCCGACTTCTTGCTTTCTAGTTCTTTCCTTGTAATTCCACGGATCCCCTGCCCAGAGTCCTGGTCTTGGAGCAGTGGTTTGAGGTCCTGTGGGCCAAGAGATTTCAGCACCCTAGACAGCGCACACCACAGTTACCGTCAGTCCGTCCCTGACTGGAGTGGGGAGGGACAGAGCGGGGACCAGATGGCCGGGTCACAGTGCTCCATACTGAGCTTCTTGGCCATTTTCCTTGTGTGGCTGGAGAAGACCTCGCCATCCATCTCTTGGCAGGTTTGGGGGCTGGTCGAAGTCTCGTGCTCTTGAATTGCTGTAAGGAACACCAGCCTGCCTTGAGGCGCCTGGCCGCTGCCTCTACAGTTTGCAGCACTAAGGGACTCCTCTTCTCACCAGCGCAGGGAGGCGGCTGCCTGGCGGGCAGAGGAAATCTCCACGGAACGGGAAGCAAGTGGGTGCCTGGGGCTCAGGCAGAGGCTGCCAAGTGAGAAACACCGTGTTTCGCTTTGGGCAGGGAGGAGGTCCAGGCATTGGAGGTGCTGTGTTGTGACAGAGGTTGTAAGAACTGGACAATCTCTCTTCTCTCTGGGCAGGACCTGGGCTTGCCCCAGAGATGCCAGGTCCTGCCCTTCAGTGGGGCCATGTAGTAGAATGGTAAAGCTGAGGTTGGGGGTGCGGGGGGGTCTAGGAAAACGAACACCCTATTTTTCTTGACTTCGTGGGCCATAATAAGCCCTTTGATGATGTCAGTCTCAGAGGTTTAAATACCTTCTGTACTGGTGTTCCCCAAACCAAAGTCTCCTGCCCGGAGCGCTCTCGCAGTCCCCACGTGGGGAGGCGTCCACAGGCATCGCACACTCAGGACGTCCAGAACTGAACTCCTGTGCATGCTTCTCGTATCTCTCTCCCTGTCTTTTCGTATCATTGGACGGCAGCTCCATCCTTCCAGAGGCTCTGGCTAAAAATCTTGACACCTCCTCCCTTGTGGTCAGTCCTTGTGCAAATTCAGTAAGTTCTGTCTTCTTCCACCACCGCTGCCCCCACCTGGGCTAAGCCTCCATCATCTCTCAGCTGGCGGGTTGCAGCAGCCTGCGCCCAGGTCTCTCTGCTTCTATCCTCCTCCCCCACAACACGTTATCAACACAAGCAGCCAGAAGGATCCTTTTCACGCATAAATTAGATCAGATCACTCTTCTGCTCACATCTTGCTCTCGGTTCCCGTCTCATTCAGTGTCAAAGCCAAGGGACCCACCACGGCCCGCAAGGACCTGCGTGATCTGCCCCCATCACCTCCCACCCCCATCAGCTCCCGCCCTCGCTCACCTGACACCAGCTGCTCCGGGCTCCTTATCGCTCCTTGAATACTTCAGGCAAGTTTCTACCTCAGGGCCTTTGCGCTTGCAGTGCCTTATGCCTGGCATGCTCTTCTCAGTCCATTTCCTCATCTTCAGGACTTTACGCCAATATCTCCTGGCTCCTTATCTACAATTCCAACACTTCAAACACTTCCTGGCCTCTTTCTTCTCTTTAGTTGCTTTTCTCTGCCCTTGCCCCTTTCTGGCAAACTAGATACTTTCCTTCGTCATTTTCTGCCTGTCTCCTCCACTCGGTAAGCTCCCTGAAGACAGAGATTTGGTTTCTTCTGCTCGTGGTTCTCTTCCCCTGTGCCTAGCATTCTGGCACACAGTAGGCGCTCACTGTTTTTGCCAGAAGGACTAAACCGACGGTACCTGTAACCCGCTAGTGTTGAGGGAAATAAACAGAGGCATGGAAGCCCCTTCCCAAGTGCCCCCTGCATTTCAGCCGGTCTAGATCAGATGGTGAGTTTTGGAGGGCGGCTGGAAGTGTCGGCGTCACTATTCCATGTACTGTGGCTAGAACGAGCCCGCCTCCTGCCTGCAGGTCCTGGCTCAGAGTTACGGTGTGTCATGTGTGTTGAGCTCTCAATGGACTCGAACTCCTTTAACTCCTTCGGAATCAGCGTTGATAGCTACTAGGCACTAATGAAGTGGCACGAGTATGAACAGGTTTTTATGGAAGAGGCGGGGCCTGAGCAGGGCTGTGTTCTCAGGCCCACCGTGTATGGTCGTGCAGGTTGCACACTGAGCCGGACAGCTGGAGTACGTTTTCTAAGTGGGTAACTCCTCTGTGTGTAAACTTCTTTCGGAGACATCACGGTCTAAAAAGGATCCGATACTTCATGCCCAGGAGTCCCCTCCACCCGAAGAAGCTTTGATTTTAGGAGTCAGGGCGGTGCTAGAGAGACGTGGTTGGTGCTTACGGTCATGGGTCGTTTCGTTATTGCTCTTCACGGGCCTGTTTGGAGGCCACTCGGAGAATGTCAAGACAGAATCTGGCGTCAGGAACAGAGGCAGGAAGGAAGCCTAGGACTCTTAAAGTCCAGCCCTGGCTGGTGCTGCTTTTCTTTGCTTCGTGTTGGTGTCCCGCGGATGTTAAGTAGAATCAGTCTAAGACTGGGCGGACAGGAGGGAGCAGCCCGAGAGGTCCTGGGAAACCGGACTGATGAGTTTTGATTCACGGGAAGAAGTAGCCCTGGATGTTTCCAGAGCAAAACTGCAAAGTGTGTAGCCAAATTGCATCATATGCAAATCTGACTTACACAAAATCATTGTTATGTAATTGGCACACATATAAAAAGAAGCAGGGTGACTATAATAATTAAATAGTGGTCATTCCATTTTTTTTACCAATAAAAACGTTTTATTATAAAATCCACCTGCAGCAAACCACCTTAAAGCAAGTTAGTTATTGTAAAACAAACACTCTCGTAACCACCGTTCACGTCAAGAAATAGATCTTTAGGCACCCAGAAGTTTCCACGTGTCCCATCCCAGTGACCGTCAATAGTGAGGTCGTTTCCACCTGCCATTGCCTTTAGTGAGTTTTTCCCAAGGAATGAGCCTGATACGTGTTCTTCCTAGAACCCCAGTGCATCAGTTAGGAATGCTTTTCTCTTCAAATAACAGAAGAGACGTCTAAAAGAGGCTTTCACATTAAGTAGACATTTTTGTTACTTGACTTAGAAATATCCACAAATCCGTGGACCGGGATTAGTTGAGTGGCTCAGGGATGTCCTTCCACCTTCCCCGCCGAGCTGAATTTTGACCTCATGATTTCTTGCCCCAAGGTGGCAAAATGGCTGCCACATCACCGCCTCTCTTTCAAAAGCAGGAGGGTAATGGCTGGGAGAGAAAACTCTCCCTGCAGGGTCTTCTTTTTTATCTAGGAGAAACAAGTCTTGGCCAGACGTTCCCAGCAGAACTCTGTCTACCTCTCCTTGGCTGTTCCTGGGTCCCGTGGCCGTTCCCACCTTCCGGGCAGGCCAGAAACCTGAGCACCCGGCATTTTTGCAGGTTTGTAGGAGGCTGGTTCTGCCGTAGGCAAGAGGGGAGAGGGAGACGGCTGTTGGGACAGTTAGCAGAATCTGTCACATGCGTCATACTCCACATTCTTCATGTTACTGTCCACGCTGTACATGCTTGTACCATCCAGGCTTACATAGACAAAACGACGTGTATTGTATTTTACGGATGACTTAAAGTACATCCGTAAATTTGGGTATACGCAGTTTTCCCTTCGTGCGCTCACTTCAGGACCAGAACTTAACTCTCCGCGTAAGACAGGCATTGCTTTGAGGATGCGGGTTCAAACTCTGGCTCCCTCTCGGAAGACGTGTGACTCGAGGCAAAGGATTTACTCTTCTTACTCCTTATTTGACTCATCTGTTAGGCAAGGCTCAGATTAATACTTACCCCATGGGGTTGAGGTGAAGATTAGCTGGATAATTCTTGGCACCTAGTAGGGGCTCAATAAAATACAGTCACGAGGAGGGAGTGGGGGAGGAGGAGTGTAAGGGGGAGGAGGAGGAGGAGGATGGGGTAGGTCCTCCAACGGAGAGGATTCCGTGTGTGGGATGATCTGGGGTGTTCATGGAAATAGGAAGAAAAGATGGTTTTAAGGGCCCTTTTCCAGAAAACAGAACTTCTCAGAGCAGAAGAATCAACCAACTACCGACTAGTATAACGGTGGTGCCTTTGCAGGGACGCGGGGTGCTTCTACTGAGAACTGCCTTCAGTCGTGCTGCGGTCCCTGCAAGACATCAAAGCGGAAATGTCACTTAGATAGACGGGGACACGGTTAGCGCCTGACCGGCCTGTCGGAGAGCCGTCCACACAGCAGCGGCGGGTTAAGGCTGGGAAGTGCCCGAGCTCTGTAGGTGTGGGGGTGTAACAGACAGGAACCCCGGGGCAGGGGAGCACCCACCCTTCGGGGCCCGAGGGAGGGAGAGGGTCAGGGAAGGAAACAGGAGGTGCAGTGGGCAGGTGGTCAGGAAGAGAGGCGAGCCGCGGTCAGCCACGTCAGTTGCTGCTGAAGAGCGGAGAAGGCCTTCGGGGCTTTGGGATTAGGAGGAAAAGAGGGACTTTAAACGAGGTGTCCGCAGGGGCGCCTGGAGCGGGGCGGGGGGGGGGTCAGGCGGTTAAGCATCAGGTCATGAACTTGAGGTTCGTGAGTTGGAACCCGCATTGGGCTCTGCACTGAGCCTGCTTGGGATTCTCTCTCTCTCCCCCTCTCTCTCTGCCCCTCTCCTGCTCGTGCACTGTCTCTGTCTCTCTCTCAAAGTAGACAATAAATAAAAAAAATTTTTTAAAGCGTTGTCCACAGGGAATGCAAACACATGAAATTTTAGCGGCAAAGGTCTGACTGAAAAGGAAAGGAAGGAGGAGGCCCCTTCTGCGCCGGGGGCCGACGGACTGGCTGATCTCAGCCGGGGCCGAGCTTCATTTCCTGGGTCGTTTTCTCTCCTTTACAGCTTTCTTTCTTTCTTTCTTTCTTTTTTTAATCAGAAGAGCGAAATGGGGGGCACGCTTAGAGAGATGAAGAAAACGGGCCTTACACGGTATTATGTATCTCTTCCTAAATAGACTCCTGGTTACGTCATGCCAGAACATCTGGACACGTCTTTCCGAAACGCGGGGGGTGCGTCTGGGGAGGCTTTACTCGGCAACGTACAGGAAGTTCGCTCGAGAGGCTGTGTTCCGCGGAGCCAGGATGTGGTCCACCAGGGCCGCAGAGCTTGCGGCTCAACCCCGCGTCACTTCTCGGGAGTGACACGTCTGACGCGGTCGGTTTCAGATGTCAGTCGGACACGGAACGGTATTCCGGTGGCGGAGCCTTCAGGCCGCGGCGTCGGTTTGCTCCCCAGGTCCTCCGTGTGCGGTGGCAGGGGGCGTCAAGGACCCGGGCTTTGGGGTTTGAACAGATTCGAGACGCAGCTGCCTTCCCAGGTGGTGCGACCTCCCTGAAGCGTGGCTTCCTCATCTGGAAAACAGGAATGATACCGCTCCCGCCGTGGAGGGCGGTTCTAGAGGTCGAACACGCTAATGGCTGTCGCGTGGCCGAGCGAGCGTAGGGACGGTATTTCCCGAGGGGTGGTTTGAAGGAAAAGGTGCTTTGGTGCGTCCCGGGGCCTCAGCTGCCTCATCTGTGAAATGGGAATCATAGTTGTACCTACCTCAAAAGGTAGGACTCCATGAGATACTGCATCTAAAGTACTTAGAAGCGGGCACGGCGCAAGCGCTCGGTGCCGTTAGCTGTTACAACGCTAATAACTGTAATTATGGTGATGATAATAATCACGACTGCTTCTCCAGGCCCAGTCCCTCAGACCTCGAGTCTGCCGCTGGGACATTTGCTCCTGCTGCTTTGGCACACGACGCCCCGCCTCCTCTTCCAGCCCGGGGAGAACCCCCCTTTGTGTGCAGTGCTCCCGGATCGCGGGACTCCAGACTCCCTCACAAACCGAAGGTGGCAGGAGGGGGCAGTCGCCCGCCCGCCACCCCAGGGCAGATCAGGGCGTGTGATTCGGACGCCACCGGCCACGCGCTCCCCGACCCAGGAATTTGGAGGCAGGGTGTTTCACCCACCGAGGGGTGGTTCCGGATTCCTTCCCGGCAGCCCGCTGCAGTGGGGGTCGCGGGTCTGGTTGCGCCGTCCCTGCCCACCGTCCAGGTCCCCTCCTCTGGACACGGGCGGATTCTCTGCGCTTCCTCAGAATCCCTTGTACGCCTGAGACAGACAGCCGGTTTCTGGCGTTTGCAATCCAGAACTCGAAACTGACGCCGGGACCAAGATTCGAGGGCCAGGAGCTTGTTTGCAGATCCCAGGAGACACAGACGGCAGGGGGAGGGGGGAGACCATGAAGAGGAGGCAGCCAGTTAAAGGCCGCGTTGGCCACCAGCTCCGTGCCCTTGGCGGCTGGCGCTTGCCTCCCCTCTCTGGGCGACTTTGGGAGGCAAGTAGCAGATGGCCCCTCGGAGCTAGCTCGCCTCAGGGGCGAGGGGGCTGGGCTGGGTGATCCTTCTGGGGCGCGAGCTCGCCGGCCGCCCTGACTTGCCCTGCGCTCAGACGGAGCACGCTTCTGTGGCCAGAACATCACAGATGCTCAGAGCGAGCGCGTGGGACACAGCGTCTGCCTCGATGGCTACACTCGCCTGGTTCTGCCACGAGCTATGGGCCAGCCGCTTGGGTTTCCTGGGGAAGCATCGCGAGGGTCGGTTTGTCTCCAGGCTTCAGCAACGAGAGGAAAACCAGGCTCGCCCTGTCCGCCCCCAGTGGGAAGCGAGAACAGCCACTCTGTAGGGAAGGGGGGAGTTTGGGCTCCACTGATATTCTGGAGACAAAGGATTCTCTCCCCTTCCTGGCCTGATGGGCACCAGACTTCTGTGCCGAGAGTGGGGATCAGAGCGAATGAAAGGCTTCAAACGTCACTGCAGATGAGCCGCACGGGACCCAGGCTCCGGGCTTGAGCTGGCGGCGATTTTGTATTGTCTGTGGCTGGCGACGACGAGTAGGATTCGCTGGAGAAAAGACAGAGACGAGCAAACTGGGCTTCTCTCCCTGGGAAGTGAAACCGCATCAGCAGGGAACGGCCCCTCCGCCGGGGCTGGCCTGGCCGCCCGAGAAGAGGAAGACGTGGGTTCCTGTCGAAGATTCCCGAGCGGCTCAGAAACGGGAGACGTCAGATGTCGTCGGAGGGCATTCCGTGGCAGGTCACAGAAGATCCAGCCGGTGGCGGCTAAAACACATGGGGGCCTCCTTCCTGTCGTGGTGCGAGAAGTTCGAGGTGGGTGTTGGTTGGCGCTGGCCGGCATCTCTGTGATTCTCTCGGCCTTTACCTCGTGGCTGCAAAACGGTTGCCCGAGCCCTTAGCGTCGTGTCCGCTTTCAAGGCAGGAAGCAGAAGGGACAATGCAGCTCTGCCAACTTCTGTGTCCGGCAGAGCGAGATCTTTCCCAGAAGCCACCCGTCGAGCTTCCCCATACACCTCGTGGCCAGAAATACGTCACATGGCCACAGCTAGCTCTAAGAGAACCTGGAAGAGTATTTCACCTTTCCAGCCATTCTAGCGACCGCTCTGACTTTTGGTTTTGTATATGCTTCAAGGGTACGTTTCAAGTCAGAACGTTTTCTTTTCAAACCATCTGAATTCACCTTATCAGCGTCCCTTCTGTGTGTTCCTTTGTATCAGCTATAGAGTGCCATAATAATGCTGCATAACAAACAAGGCCTAACTCCAGTGACTTAAAGTGACAGCATTTAAAAAAAATTTTTTTTTAATGTTTATTTTTGAGAGAGAGACAGTGAGCAGAGGAAGGGCAGAGAGCGCGAGAGACACAGAATCCGAAGCAGGCTCCAGGCTCCGAGCTGTCAGAACGGGGCCTGAGGTGGGGCTCGAACTCATGAACCATGAGCTCATGACCTGAGCTGAAGTCAGACACTTAACAGACCGAGCCACCCAGGCGCCCCCGTGATAGCATTTATTTCGCTTATGATCCTGAGGGCTGCCGGTCCATCCGAGTGTTTCATCTGGTCTCAGGCCAGCTCATCCATGCATCTGTGCTCAGCTGTGGGGCAGCGGGATGGCTCTCCTGTTTGGGTGTTGGCCGACTGTAGGCTGGGCTTGGCTGGGACCCCTGTGTTCTGCTCCATGTCGTCTTATCATTCAGCGGGCTCGTGGGGGCAGAAGCAGGGTTTGTAGGAGAAGGAGGGAGGACACAGGCCTCCGGAAGGCTAGTCCCAGGAATGCAATGCCTTCACTTGGGCACCCGATGGCCAAAGCGGGCAGTGAGGCCAGATCGAATTCAAGAGGTAAGGCTATAGATCCCATCTCTTGATGGGAGAAGCGATATGTCATACTGCAAAGGGTGTGTGTATTCAAGAACTTATTCACCGGGGCCATGGAGACCTGGATTTCTGTCCCCTGAGACCTCCTGCCCTGACTTCTGGGTTAGTCATTGGGGCCACACCCTCCCCTTCCGTTTTATTCCTGATGCTTCGCCAGAGACAGGGATGACGTGTTATCATTACCATGTCAGTCACACAGTGGGAAGGAGAGAAGGTGGCAGCAAGGGTCCTCCTGAGAGCCCAAGGGCCACCCCTGCAGCCCCCCGGGAATAAGGTGGGGAAGGTCAAATCTTGACCTGGTGTCTGAGCTCTGAGCCCTCGCGGGCAGTCAAAGCCAGGCAGCAGGTTTCTTGCCTGCCGCGTTAGCCCAGCGCAGCCGCGCCGCCTGGCTCCTCACGTGAGCTGGGGCTTTCGATTTCTTTTTCTTTTCTTTTTTTTGTTTGTTTTTGACATGTCGCCTGCCCGTGATCAGAGCCGGCTGGTGACCTCGGGCAGTTCAGTCAGCCCAGGGGGACAGAGGCCAGGCTGGCGGGCATCCGTGCGGAGGCCTTGTCTCCATCCCTTCTTCACGCCCTACCTCTGTTTCGTCTCTGCCTTCCTTGCACACGTCACCCCCCACCCCCCGCCCCCGCCTCCCAGGCCAACGGGGCAGCTCCACCCCAGAGAAAGGAAAGTGACATCCGCTGAGCCCGGCGGTGCGCCACGCCCCTTCCGTGCCTTGTTGCCGTCAGGCCTCCCGCAGCTCCATGGGTCTTCTCACAGATGAGGGGCAGTGGATCCAGAGAGGAAGGGTCCCTTGCCCGAAGTCACACAGAGAGGCAGTTGCGGGGCCAGGATTCGGGTGCAGATCCACGCTGCTTCCCCGAGCAGGCTTCCTTCCGTCCACGGTGGCATTTTAAGAGGGAGGAAGTAGAGCGAGGGATGCCAGCCTCCCCCACCAGCGGCATTTGCTTACTCACCCCAGGACCTTTGCAAAGGCTGCTCTTTGTGTCTGGAGTATGCTCTCTCCTCTGCGTCTGGCTAATTCGGACGCAGACAGGATATCGAAAGTATTTAACGACTGCAGTGACACGGACACCGACCGGTTGGAAAGGAGGCTCCCATTTTGTGTCCAGCATCGACCTTTTGGCTGCCGCTTCACGGGAGGGTCCGGGGGACTTGGAGGGGGACCGAGGGGCCAGGGGAGCGCTCACATGACTCGAGGAAGTACATCCTTCCTGTGGCATTTGTGTGAACCCTCTTGCCATCGCACACTAGGCTAATCGCCTATCTTCTTCCGCCGGAGGGCAAAGACTAAACTCAGAGCCTGGTACAGACGCTGAGAGCGGTGCTCGGTAAACACCTGTTGAATGAGTGAATGAATGAATTCGTAGCTGGTGACAGAAAGCGCCATGCCCTTTGCTAGGTCTGCCGGGTGCTGCCGAGGACGGACAGTGGGAAGCGTGGGACACCCTCCATTTCCGTCTCGCTGCTCTGAAGCCCGAGAGGAGGAGCAGAGAACGCCGGGCGCGGGAGCGGCCCAGGCGCCTCTCTCTGTCTGGCCTCGTGCGGGGGGCTGTGCCAGCCGAGGGGCATCCTGGGAGCTAAGTGCGGGCAGCGGGGGGGATTGGAGAGTGCAGGAGTTGGGAGACCAGCCCCTGGTTTGACATTTCTGAGCCCTTCGTAAAGGAACGGGCAAGGCATGCGTGGTTCTAAACTGTAGGCTCGACGGCAGAGCCCAGTGGTTGATCAAGAGCGGGACCCTGGTGTCCTGCCGACGTGGGCTTCCTCGGCGGGCCGCTAGGGGACCTGCGGCTGTCACAGAGCGCCGCTGACCGTCACCGAGAGCTTGCCGTGTGCCCGGTGCGCAGTGTCGAGTAGACGATCTCATTTAATCCTCCGAGTAGTCCCCCGCGGGTGGCACTGTGCAGTCCCCATCATACAAGTGGGAAAGCGAGGACCAGACGAGGGGGCATGGCCGGGCAGGAAGCAGGGGGAACCTGGGCAGCTGAGCCCTTCCCACTCACCTCCACCCCTCTGGCGAGCCGTCTTATCGCTCCGAGCCTCAGTTTCCTCATCTGTAAAATGGGGCTTGTGGTCCCTAATTCACAGGGCAAATAAAGATACCGGTAACAGGGTGACCACGGGGGGAAACGCTTGCTGTGGCCACACCCCCGGCTGTAAGGACTTTTCCAGGAATCACCCCGTTCGGTCCCCGCCTCCTATGAGGTGCGAGCTGTTGCCCCGTTTACAGATGTGAAAACGGAGGCTTGGAGGCTGTGCGGCTAGGGAGTGGAGGAAGCGGGATTTCAAGTGACGAGGCCTGACTCTTAAACGCTGCAGGATCAGGCTGCGTGTCTCGGCTCCCAGAGGGCACGGCTGGTGGACACGGTCCTTCTGCCCCGGAGAGTTTAGCTGGGTACATGGCCACGTTTTTCTCGCTAACAATAATAACTGCTCGTATTTACTGTGCACCTGCTGTGTGCCAGGGGCCCAGGTCCTCGATCTACCCGCTCCCTCCGCCAGACCAAGGCCAGCCTTAGCCCAACTCACGCCCTGTCCCCCTGACAGCAGCCAGAGGGCGCCTGTGAACCCCCGAGGCAGGCTGTGCCCCTCCTCTGCCCATGACCCTCCATGGCTCCCCCTTCACTTGGAGAAAAAGCCCTAAGTCCTCCCTGCAGCCCACAAGGCCCCACAAGCTCCTTCTGCCTGGGAGAGCCTCAGGGCCTTTGCACTGTCTGTTCCCTCTGCCCAGAATGTGCCTGACTGTTCCCTCATTTCCTCTGCTCAGATGTCCTTCAGAACTGTAGCTTGCTCGCCCCTCTCCTGACATGCCCCCTCCCCCTCCTCTGCTCCTTTTCCCTCCACACTCCTGGGGAGCAGCTCCCAGACACGTTTAGTCATTTACTTTTGGTTGGTCGCGGTCCATGTCCCCCACCAGAATATCGGCCCCGTGAGGGCAGGGACTTCGGGCTGTTGTGCTCACTTGTGTGTCCCGGAGCTTGAGCGGGACCTGGCACATAGCAGGTGCTCAATAAGTAATTTGCGGCATGGATTTTCCCGGTAAAATGCCCCAGGAGCTCCAAGCCCCCGCCCTGCTCTGCCCAGCTCTCTGTTCTCTCTCCTGGCTTGCTTGTGCCGGTGTTCTAACTTTTAAAGAAAAACAGTTTAATTGCGGTGAAAGAGCTATAATATAGGATATACCCTTTTAACCATATTTTAAATTCTTTAAAAAAATTTTTAATATTAATTATTGAGAGAGAGCGTGGGCAGGGGAGGGGCACAAAGAGGGAGACGCCGAATCGAAGCAGGCTCCAGGCTCCGAGCTGTCAGCACAGAGCCCGACGCGGGGCTCGAACCCACAAACCATGAGATCATGACCTGAGCCGATACCAAGAGTCTGACACTTAACCGACTGAGCCACCCCGACGCCCCGTATGTATTATTTTTTTGTTTTAGAGAAAGAGCAAGCGAGCGGGGTGGGGGTAGACAGAGAGAGGGAGAGAGAGAGAGAATCCCAAGCAGGCTCCATGCCTGGCGCAGAGCCCGACGTGGGGCTCAATCCCACGACCCTGAGGTCATGACTAGAGATGAAATCAAGAGTCAGATGCCCAACCAGCTGAGCCCCCCCAGGCGCCCCTAGAGTTTCCCCCCTTTTTAAGGCCGAGTAATGTTCTGTCATATGGACAAACCACATTTTCTGTATCGTTCATTCATCAGAGACTAGCCGGCTTGCTGGCCCCTTTCGCTGCTGTGGAATTTGCACGGAGACGCAAGTAGCTGTTTGAGTCTCTGCTTTCACTTCTTCGGGGTCTAGACCAGAGGTAGAATTACTGCATCACTGTGCTTCCACCTTTAAAAGTCAAGGTTTAACTCACTGGGGCCCTGGAGGTTTCACCGGCTATGGCTTTTTGCTGACATTCCGAAACTAGAAACAGGGGTACCGGGTGCGGTGGGGGACCGGCAGCTCCGGCGTCAGCCGTTTGAAAACACCCTGCGGGGAGGGGCATGGGCGACACCCCTTCTTCCCCACACCACCTGTTCTGGCGTCTCGGGGTACCCCTCGGTTGAGGAGGCGGCCGCGGCCTCAGACAAGGCAGCTCGTGGCCTCTGAGACGCGGCACCGCGAGTGGCTGGGAGCCCGGAGAAACCAGGACAGGCACGCTGGGGACGCGGACCTGGAGATGGGGCTAATTTTAGTGGCCGGGAGAGGCTGCGAGAAGAGAGGGTGGGTGTGTGCACGCATGCGCTGTGACCGAGCGCTCGCGGGAGAGGAGTTGCTGGATCAGTCAGCGGGGACAAAGTCAAATAAGGGGCAGGACGCCGAGACCCAGCCCGGGGGGCGGTCAGCAAATCCGAAGGTGCGAGCGCCAGGGTCCAGGCGACAGGTGGTGGGGGTCGACGCTCGGAACACAGAGACCGTCGCATTTACGGAGGCTTGATCTGCGAGAGGCACCGTTCGCCCGTGTCATCCTGTGGGCCCCTCTGTGGGCAAGACGTTGTCACTATGTCCCTTCCATGAGCAGGGACACCAGGGCCCTGAATGCAATACCTTCCCCCGGTCAGAAGCCGTGAAGGAGCCAAGCCGAAGGGTGAAGATACGGGGCCCAGGAAACAACACAGGCACGTGAGCAGGAAGGGTCTGGGGGGCCCAGGAGCTGGCTCCGAAATCCCCAAGGACGGTCAGGTTGAAGGGAAGGGTGCAGGCAGCAGAGAGGGGCCGAGCACCTGGATTTAGGAATCAGGGTAGACCCGGCGACAGCTCTGGCTCCTCCGCTCACTGGCTGGGGGGCCGCTCTGACCCTCCGTTTCCTTATCTGTGAAACACGGTGATGCCACCTGTCTTTTGGCGTTGCTGCGAGGCTGGCGTGTGCCCAGCAGGGGCCTGCTCCCAGGAGGGGGGGAAATTCTCAGTGTGTGGTCATCACGGCTTTCCTCGTGTTTGGGGACGATATGGGCAGGTGACGGGGAAATGTTTTATTCATTCAAAAACTTCTTACCGAGTACCTGCTGTGCGCCAGGCCCTCGGGGTACAGTGGGCAACAGGACGGGCCCGTTCCCGCCCTTTGAGAACCTCAGCGTAGCTTAATCATTCCCCGAAAGGCTGATGAGAGTGCCAGCCACCGGCACCTACTATGAGCCAGGCAGTATCCTGAGCCTCTTTATTTATTTATTTAAAAAAAATTTTTTTTTAATGTTTGTTTATTTTTGAGAGACATAGAGGCACAGCGTGAACAGGGGAAGGGCAGAGAGAGCGGGAGACACAGAATCGGAAGCAGGCTCCAGGGCTCTGAGCTGTCAGCACAGAGCCCGACGCGGGGCTCGAACTCACAGACCGTGAGATCATGACCTGAGCTGAAGTCGGTCGCCCAACTGACTGAGCCACTCAGGCACCCCTCCTGAGCCCCTTTAAAATGTTAGCTCGTTTAATCTTGCCAGAGAGCCTGTCAGGTAAGAGCCGTGAGTCTCCAGGTTTTATGCAGGAGGAAATGGAGGCACAGAGAGGTTGAGTAGCTTGCCCAAGGCCACACAGCTAGCGCCTGGGGGAGCGCGGCCCCAGAGTCCACGTCCTTTACCGCGGTGCTTTCCTGCCCGTCTGATGGAAACCGTCCGGGTCCCAGCGAGAGTTTACTGTGTGCCGTGTCCTTGGCACACGTGTCGTCGGAACTCCGCAACAATCCTGGGAGGCTGGTTCTTAATGATCCCCGTTAAATATATATATTTTTATTCATTTCGAGGGGGGGGGCGGAGAGAATCTCAAGCAGGCCCTGTGCTGTCAGCACAGATCCCAACGCGGGCTCGATCTCAGGAATCCCGAGATCATGACTTGAACCACAATCAAGAGTCAGACACTCAGCCACCCGGGCCACCCCGGCGCCCCTGAGGGAGCCCCGTTCTAGGGAGGGAGAAACGGAAGCGCAGAGAGGTTAAGTGCCTCGTTCGAGATCGTGCAGTAGGGACTCCGGGGTTGCAAATTTGGGGCAGCCTCGGACCCCCACACCCCGGCCCGCAGTGGCTCACAGAGGGAAGGCTCTCGCGGGTCGCGTCGATGGTTTTCCCCGCGTCTGTAGACGGAGAAGCCCCTGAGCCTCTCCGCTGTACACCGTGGGATAGGACTGGTTAACGGAACGCAGGTGCCTCGGAGACGGAAGTCGCTCTGCCTCGCTTCCCCGGGCGTCGTAGCCCGCACGCCGACGCAACACAGCGGGCCTTCTGTCAGACGCTTCCGACAAATTCTCTTTTCCTCAAACTATTTTGCCGAAGAAAGGAGCACGTGGCAAAGACCGTCGGGGACCCAGGCAGGGAGAAGAAACCACGCTCTTGGGTTTAAATGGAACAGCAGAGTGGCTCAGAGCACGAGTCTCAAGTTTGGCAGACGCCAGCTTGGGACTTAGGTCTCCGCGGGCCGCGCGCCTCAGTTTACCCATCTGTGGAACGAGGCGGATGATGGGACCCGCCCCCCACCGGCTTCCCGACTCTCTCGTTAGCCGTGTGTCTCATCTGCCACTCAGCCCGCCGTTCAGTGTTCTTTGTCCTCGCGGCCCGGCTTCGTCTTCGGGTCGTCGCCCGTTTTTCTCAAACTCCGCGCTCGCTGTTGACGCTTCGGGCTAGCTGACGCTTTGCTGGAGGGGACCGTCCTGGGCCGGGCAGGCATCCCTGGTCTCGGCCGAGTAGATGCCAGGAGCAGCCCTCCCCACCCCCAGCGGCGACACCCCGGAATGTCTCCAGATCTGGCCAGGTGTCCCGCCAGGAGTGAGAATCGCCGCCCGCCGAGAATCGCCTTAGAGGTATTTGCAGGCAGGGGGCGACTGGGCGGCTCAGTCGGTCGGGCATCCGCCTCTCGGTTTCAGCTCAGGTCACGATCTCACGGTTTGTGAGATCGAGCCCCGCGTCGGGCTCTGCGCTGACCGTGTGGAGCCTGCTTGGGATTCTCTCTCTCTCCCTCTCTCTCTGTCTCTCTCTCACCACCTCTCCTTATCTCTCAAAATAAATAAAAAAAAAAGGTATTTTCAAGCTCTTTTGTATTTCCTTAAATGTGACGTGCCGAGAATTATTTTGTAATTAGTGTCTAATAACTTAAACGTCTAATTTCTTTATGACTTTTCTTTCCCTCTCTTGTTTCATCGGGCGTTTTACTGTCCTTGATTGCGAAGCTCCTTCTCCTTGAGCTAATGTCGGGGGTAGTTCTCCGGGGCCGGAGATGAAGGTGTCTCTTCCCCGGGAGATTGGCATTTACAAATTCCCTTCCAGGCGTCCGGGGTGCTCCCCTTCCCAAGCCATCCGAAACTTTCGGACCACCCGTACGATGAGAATTTGGGACGCTGGTGTTGGCGAAGGCCAGCTTGTGGCTCAAATTTCTCAGAGACTTTTATTTTTCTTTCTCTGCTAAGTGCCGGAGTAACTTTCTTGCAAATCCCTCTGGAAGACAGGGCGGATTCAATTCGCTCTAGGTTTCTTACTCTTGGGCTACCCCCCCCCCGTCCTAATGCAGGGGTGGGGGGCGGGGAGTTCTCCTTTTAGATCCTTAATCCTAGCGGGCCTTGGGCTCCGCCCTTCACCCCTGCTCCCCAGGAGGCCGTGGATACTGAAGCCAGAGCGTTTTCTGGGTTAGGCAGACGCCCTCCGAGCAAAACGGGCTCTGACGCCCCGCCCGCTGCCTGGAGGCTCCTGGTTTCACTTAAATTTGAGGCCAGTCATTATCTAGTAAATTGTCAGGCCTGCCGGGGCTTCCCCTGAGAGGGTTTTTGGATTTTATGCAGGGTTTGTGACTGTGTTTTCAGCAAGAGGGGCCGCTCTGACTCCCGGGCCCGCTGAGTGACCAGAAGCGGAGGCCGCCGCGCGGATTATATAAAGCAGCCGAGCGTCTAGCGCAGTGCCGTGCCTGCCTCGGCTGTTTGGAGGGTTCCGAGGATGGTTGAGAGAGAAGCAGGAGCAGCGAAGTCCTGGTGTGGCCCCGCCCCCCCGTAGGGCGGGGCAAGGGGGCTGTGGGGCCAAGGCCGAGAACGCGACACAGGCTTTCTCGGATGGTGTTTCGGGTTTTCACCAGAATTGGCCAGAAGCCTCATATCTTTCTTGGGGGAGCTCTGGGTACCCCAAATTCTGCATTCCTCCGGGTCCAGTTTCTGAAAGAAAATTCTCTCCAGGGCTCAGTTCTGGCTCATACGGCTCCGACTGCCCCATTTCACCTTCTCCCGCCATCTCCACCCTCGAGATACACGGTGTGTATGCGCATGCGTGTGCGCGCGTCCACACACACACTCCCAGACCCACCAACGTCATCTCTGAGCTGGGTGCTACAAGTTGGCTTCTCGTTTTCCGCTCCCATGGAATCCAGGTGCCCAGTTCTGCCCGTCGTGATGGGTGCGGTACTGCCAACCAGAGACCCTCGCTCAGGCCTCGGTGTCCGAGGTTTGTACGGCGGCTCAATCGCAGAGGCGCGGGGCACCGTGTGACTGACTTTAACTGCTTAGTCGCCAGGGCCCCTGGGGATCTGACAGATAGCAGCGTGCCCCATGGCCCCAGGGGAACACAGCAGGCGTTCACCATAAATCACGATGTCAGCGCGGGCTTCCTGGCACGGGACCTTGATACACAGAGACACTCCCCTCAGGCAGGATAGTCCAAGGTTATCCCCCAGGGGATAGTCGAGGGCCCTCCTTTCTTCGGAATACATAGGGTTCTGATTATAGAATGTGAATCCCACCAGGTCCTTCGCCTCATAAAGTACCCCCAGGGCGGTCCATAGCTCTCAGCAGGGTGCTCGAGGGCCCCTGGTGTGGGGCTCTTGTCCACTGGGCCCGTGTCATCTCTCCTCTCTATGTGGAACTTCTTTCTTTCTTTTTTTTTAATCTTCGAGAGAAAGACAGAACACAAGCAGGAGGGGCGGAGAGAGGGAGGCATAGAGTCCGAAGCAGGCTCCAGGCTCCGAGCTGTCAGCACAGAGCCTGGAGAATGCCCCTCCCCCAGATTCCTTATCCTGTGATAGTATCGTTGCGATTTTAATGATCCGTTTTCTTCCCACAAGACCGTGGGCTCCGTGAGAGCAGGGTCCCCCCACCCCCCACATCAGTCCCGTTGTCCCATCTCCAATGCCTGGGCCGTCCCGGGTACATCATCAGTGTTCATTCTGTTAGGTGGTAATGCTAACCTGTAACCATGCTTCGCAAAAGAACAGTGCTTAAAACAATAAAGAACGTTACTTCTCGGGCGCCCGGGGGGGGGGGGCGGGGGAGCTCAGTCGGTTAAGCGTCCCAAGTTCATGCTCTCACGGTTCACAACTTCCAGCCCCGCGTCGGGCTCTCCGCTGTCAGCACAGAGCCTGTTTGGGATCCTCTGTCCCCTCTCTCTCTGCCCCTCCTCCGCTTACATTCTCTGTTTCAAAAATACATAAACATTAAAAAAAAAATGTCACTTCTCCCTTCCAGAATAGTTCTGAGCCGAGCCATGCAGGTTGGCAGGGAAGCTCCGAGCCATGAAGTCACTCAGGGACCCAGGTTCCTACCCTCTTCTGGCTCTCCCACCGCCAAGGCCGTGTGGCGTCATTCACACGAAACCGGCTGACCCTATGAAGACAGAAGAAGGGGTGGATGGGTATCCCCGGCTCTTTAAGTCTCAGACCCGGAAGTGGCATGTGTCACTTCCGCTCACGAGCCATTGCCGGAAACTTAGTCATGTGATTGCACCTAGCTGCCAGGGATGCTGGGAAATGTAGTTTTTGGGGGGGCAGCCAGGGGCCTGGCTAAAATGCTACAACTGTAGGAGACTGTAGCAGAGGGGCGGGTTTGGGTGTGCGTATCCCACGGTTAGTACTTTTGTTTACTCCTTTATTTATTTTCGAGAGAGAGCAAGAGAGTGAGCACGAGCAGGGGAGGGGCAGAGGGAGAGAGAATTTCAAGCAGGCTCCACGCCCAGCCCAGAGCCCCATGCAGGGCTCGATCCCGCGACCCTGAGATGGTGAGCTGAGCCGAAACCAAGAGTCGGCCGCTCCACCGCCGGAGCCGCCCGGCGCCCCGGGAGCTCATTTGTCGAACCAGGCTGTCAAACCGGCGGTGTCTCGCGTGGCGTTGCTTCCGAACGAATGCACAGTAGCGGGAGCAGAGACACACTGCCTCGTTTTCTCTACCCCTGTTGGTTTCTTCCAGCTGCTGTCACAAAGCACCACAAACTGGGTGGCCTAAAACAACAGAAATTTATTGTGTCACGGTTCTGGCGGCCAGAGATCGGAAATCAAGACGCAGGCAGGGCTGCGCTCCCGCTGGAGCCTCCGTCTTTCGCTTCCTCAGCCGCCGGTGCTGCAGGCTTCCTTGGCTGGTGGCCCCGAGGCCACAAGGAACTGGGTCTGTGGTCGCATGGCCCCTGTCTCTTCTCTTCAGAACCCTCTGCCCTCTCTAAGTATACGTGTGGGTACAGTTAGCCTCCCCCCAAATAATTGAAGAATAAGCCTCTCCTCTCGAAACCCTAACTTTAATCATACCTGCAGAGCCCCTTTTTATCCCCCCAGTGAGTCTGCATTTTCAGTTTCCAGGCATTAGGATGCGGACCTGCCTTTTGAAGGGTCACCGTTCAGACCGCCATGCCCAGAAGGCGCTTTGGAATTAAGCTCCTGACCTCTGAGGGCCTGCTCTGTGCCTAATGCCAGAAACCTCCTGCCCCCCAGCACTCCCTGTGCCACCTGCGGGGGAGCGGCTTTCTAGAGGTTCCGTTCCGCTTAGGACGTGCCCCCCGCGGTTCTGCAGCGTTCGCGGGGATCAATCGATTTCACTCATGGTTTTGTTCCCCAGAGAAATGGAAACACAGAGGGGTTAAGTAACTCGCCCAAGAACACACAGGAAGCGCCAGAGTCAGGATTTGAATGTGGGTGATTCAACTCTCCCTGTACCCTCCAACCGCCCCCCCCCCACCCCCGAGCGTTGTCCCAAATACTTCCTGAGCTTCCGCTGTGCCGCGTGCCGGGAAGGAAAAGACCACGGGACCAGGAGAGCCCGTGGCGGAGCTGGGGCGGGGGAGGGGTGGGGGGGTCCCGCACCTTGGTCTAAAATACCCTGGGTCTTGCTTAACAACTCCCTCTGGATTCCTTGGAGAAGCCCAAGCCGGGTCAGCCCCAGAAAGCCAGGCGTTGGCAGTGCCGAGCCCGACAGGACCAGAGACTCCGCGGCTGGTTGTGCAGCACCTGCCTGGCTGCCCGCAGAACGGGCTGTGGGCGGAATGTTCCATTTAGGGAGCCAGGTGTCCCCATTCTCAGCCCTGGGCCACCCTCTCCGGCATCAGGCACGCAGGAACCCGGGCGTGACAGCTTTCCTTCCCGGGCCCTGCCCGGTGGAGTGGAAACCACTCCGGGCCCCGGACGCCGGGCACAGCCCAGAGCCGCTCGGCTGGCAGGCAGCGCCTCCCCGCAGCCCTCCGGATGCGAGCTGACAGCGTGGCGTCTGGCTGCCGGCCGACTGGCCGGCGAGCTCTTGGCAGTTGCTTTCCAACCTGGACAAGCGGCTGCCACCTCCCGGCTGCCACCTCCCGGAGCTTCAGGCTGCCCGCCCAGGGGAGGGGACAGTGGTCTCCTTCGGAAGGCTGTGAGCGCTGGAGGCGGTGGTCGGAACCGCCTGGCTCCCTGCAAACACTCCAAGCATCAACACGATCCGGCTCAGTCCCCACCCGCCGTAGGTGGACATTCGAGGGTTTTAAATTGTGGTAAAAGGAGCACAACGTAAAATCTCACGTTCTAGCCGTTTCCGGATCACCCGTTCAGCCAGCCAGTCCGTCTCTAGGACCCTTTTTATTTTGCAAATCTCGGATTCTGGTGCCGTCGAATATTAGCTCCCTGTTCCCCCTCCCCCAGCCCCTGGCTGCCTCCCTTCGACTTCCTGTTTCTGTGACGTCGAGGACTCTCCGGGCCCGGCAGAAGCGGCGCTCCGCAGTATTTGTCCTTCCGCGGCTGGCTGCTGTCACTTCGCGTTGCGCCCTCGAGGTTCCTCCCACGGCAGCGCGTCGAAGCTTCTTTCCTGTTAAAGCGGAGGAACATCCCGTGGTGCGGCTACCCCGCAGTTTTGTGCATCCTCCTCCGCCGACGGCCACCTGGACTGCTGCCTCCTGTCGGCGGCTGCGGATCGTGCTGCTGTGTACACGCGCTGCTGTGTACACGCGCGTGTGAGCTCAAGGCCCCGCGTCCAGCTCCTCCGCGTGGATTCCCAGGCGGGGCTGCCGGGTCGGAGGCTAATTCCGTGTCTCGTTCCTCGAGGAGCCGCCGCGCTCAACGCGTATTTGATCAGCATTAGGTTAAGTCTGGGATCCCGGCTCCCACGTCCACCGGCCACTTTCCTGGGGAGCAGCAGCCGCACACACTTAGCAGCTACTGGAGCGGCGGGTGCGGCCGGGGGCGCGCTCCTCACCCCGGGAGGCTCCCCCAGCCCGGCCCCCGCGGCCTGCGGGAACCAGCACGAGCCCCGGCAAGTCACAGGCCAGGCTCCTCACACCTGCCAGGGTGGCTTTCGCGGCAAAAGCAGAAGGCGACACGTGCCGGCGCGGAAGCGGAGAAGTCGGGAGTCCTTGCCCGCCGTCGGCGGCGACGCGGAACGGCGCGCCCGTGACGGAAAGCAGTGTGACAGTTGCTGGAAAACTTAAAAATAGAACTCTCCTGTGATCCGACGATCCCACTTCTGGGTGTTTCTCCAAAAGAATTGAGATCAGGATCTTAAAGAGGCATTCACACTCCAGCGTCGGCTGCAGCGTTGCGCACAGCAGCCGGGGGTCTGAACCTCCCCCCCCCCCCCCGCCCCGCGTGACCGTGGGCAGAGGAGCGGGTACGGGGACGCGATGCACGCCTGCAGTAGGCCAGCCTCCCGCCGTTAGAAGGGAGGAAAATCCGTGCCGTGTAGCAAGCAGCGCGGATGGGTCCCGAGGCCGCGGCGCGGAGTTCCAGAAGCCTGGGAAGGGCGCTGGCCCCGAGGCCGGGGCGGGGGAGGTGGGGAGTGACATCGTGTGCCTGGAGTCTCAGCCGAGCCGGAGGCATGAGCTCGGGAGACGCGCCGTCCGCCACGGCGCCTGCAGTCCACGCTGGCGCACCGCGCTCTGACTACCTGGTTAAGGGGCGAGGCCTCGCGTCAAGGGTGCTTAACACCAATCGAACTAAATAACCAAGCGAGAAGTCTTCGAGCCAAAGGCGGGGGGGCCAAGCTGGCGAGAGACTCCTCTTCCCCCTTCAGCTCTGTCGCTCACTCGGGAGATGACCTCGGACAGGCTTCTCAGCCCTTCTGGAACTTTCTTCTCATTGGTAGAATCAGGAGAGGAGATGGGTCTCCGCATGCCGAGGCCCCTTCTGGTTCTAAAGGGGTCTGTCGCTCACCAGCTCTGGACGCAGAGGGGAGAGCCGTGTGGGGCAGGCCCTCTGCGGGCACCGCTGTCTTCCCCTCGGGGCGTGCCGTTGAGGCTTAGGAGTGGGCTCGCAGGGGCCTTCGGGGACGGAGTCCAGCACCGCGGCCTCTGCACCTCGTAGCGTCCCCCGCCTGCCTCCACTCCCCGCCACACCTTCTCTCCCTCCCAGAGAAAGCTAGGGTTGTCTGTGTTCCACTTGGGGGCCGAGCCCAGCTTCCCTCTCAGGCCACCGTCCCCTCCTGCCTGTCTCCGACTTCCCGAGAACGTGGCCCCCCTCCCGTGTCCATCTCAGCCCTGCAGCCTGTGTCCTCACCCGCCCCTAAATCACTTCGAGAAGGAGACCAGTCCCCGGAGAGAGGCTGCTTGTCTCATTCAGGCACCTCAGAACTTCTCTTTCTTGAGAATTCGGAGGCGTGCTGCCTCTATCTTTCTCTTTCTCTCTCTCTCTCTCTTTCTCCCCAGCTCAGTGACGCTTCTTGGCATGCGTTTCTTCTTTTCCAGTGACTCTTTCCCAGCCACCATCACGGGGTCCGGAAGGTCCCCCGTCCACCTAGAGGACAGACGCCCTTATCACACCCCGAGTGATTCCCGAGCCGTGTCTGACGGCTTCAGGGTTTTACTATTTTTTTTATAAATTTTTTAACGTTTTTTTTAATTTTATTTTTGAGAGACATAGAGACAGAGCATGAGCAGGGGAGGGGCAGAGAGAGAGGGAGACACAGAATCCGAAGTAGGCTCCAGGCTCCGAGCTGTCGGCACAGAGCCCGACGCCGGGCTCGAACTCACAGACCGTGAGATCATGACCTGAGCCGAAGTCAGCCTCCTAACCGACTGAGCCCCCCAGGCGCCCCCGCCCCAGGGTTTTAAACCCTTCGCTGCCTTCAAGGTCCAATCCACAGACTCCCTAGGGTGGCACCCAGAATGACCTTACCTGACATCCACCGCCCCTCCGTGTCCCCCGCCCGCTGCTCACTGCCCGCGTTCTCGCTCAGCTCCCGCGCACACAGCCTCTTTCTGCCTCCCAGCGTGGGCTGCTGCGGAGGTCACGCCCGAGGGCCGCCCTTCTCCCTTCCTCGTTCTCTCCACTCCTCCAAGCCGAGCTCTGCTCCTTCATCGTGTCCCGGAGCAAGTCCAGAGCCCCGCAGAGAGCAGAAGTTACTCCATGCTCCAAAGCCGATACCCCGAAGCCCCGCTGCCCGTGTTCGAATCCCAGCTCTGCTGCTCACTGCCTGTGTGTCCTCGAGCAAGTTACAAGCTCCTTCGGGCCTTCGCTTCCTTATCTGCAGAATGGAAAGAAAGAAAAGTAGCTCAACCGACGGAGCGCCCCAGGTGCCCCTGAAGGGATTTGATTAAACTTAAATACTCGATGAAAACAGTCTGGTCAGAAATTCAGAAAGTGGGGGGGGAGAGTGGGTGCTGGGTGTGGACGCCCACCGGGACGCTGGCCACGGGCCCACGTGGGCCGGGCGAGGGATGCCAAACCCCGAACTCAGGCAGCGCAGGGGAGGCAGGAAAATGGACGCGTACCTCCCAGACACACTCAGGAGGCGGGCCGGACAGATCTCATGCAGACGGGAGGCAGGAGGAAGAGAAGGCAGGCGCCGATGGTGTCTAAGCCCGGGTTTGGGCCACAGGGCGGGTGTGGTGGGGCCGAGGACGGGGGGGAGAACAGGCTGAGGAGTGAAGCGATTCGGGTCGCTTGTTGCTTGGCAACGGAGCTCGCCAGAGGAAGCCGAGCGCAGGCTCGGGGGCGCGGTGGGGGTCACGACACGGACTGACCTAGGGTTCTCCGATTTCCACGCCCTCGTCTGTCTGGGCACCTTGCTACGTTCTATTTCCCAGCACCGCTTGCCTCAAGACCCGGTCATAAGGCTGCATCTGGCCAACGGGACGTGGGGTAACCCATTCCCAGGCCTGGCCCCTGCAACTTCCTAAAGACTCTCCTCTCTCTCTCTCTCTCTCTCTCTCTCCCCCCCCTTATCTGCATCCAACTGTAGAGGGTCCAGACGAGGACCCCCTGCCCCTCGGGGACAGCAGAGTCACAAGGCGGGCGGACACCGGATCCCCGCATGCCTGCGTGGGGCACAGTCCAACCTCCCTCTCGAATCAAACTGTGACAGAGCAGAGAACGAGCCTCCCGGCCAGCGAGACTCCGGGCTGGTTTGTTACAGCAGCGAGCCTGGCCTCATCCAGGCGACGTTTATGAAGCACCTACTGTGTGCAACGCAATTTCCTAGGTCCCAGGAGCACAATATGGACAGGTTTCCAGAAATAGTGAAGCGGATATTCTAGCAGAGGGGAGACGTACCGCGGGAAGTAAACTTACGTGAGATGTATAGTCCATAAATCACGAGCTTGCCGTGGTGGTTTCAACAGGTTTGGACAGGATGGGCAGGGCAGCCCTGACCGAGGAAGGAAAAGGATTGTGCTGCCTGCTTCAGTGTCAAGAATAGACCGAAGGGGACCCTCTGGGGGGCTCAGTCCCTCGAGTGTCCGACGCTTGATTTCGGCTTAGCTCCCGATCCCAAGGTTGTGGGATCGAGCCCGGTGTCGGGCTCTGCATGGAGTGCGGAGCCTCCTTGGGATTCTCTCTCTCCCTCTCTCTGCCCTTCCGCCTCTGGCATTGGCTCTCTCTCTCTCCCCCGCCCTCTGCCCCCCCCACGTGTGTGCATGCACACACGTGCACTCTCTCAAATAAAAAGAACTTGTTACAAAAGGAATAGACCGAAGGGATTGTGGATAAAGGGTCATGGAAGCGGGCACACTGTGTGCGCGGCGACTAAGAGGATAGATTTGCCTTTGAACGTTCTAGGAAGGGCGTCGGGGGCAGATTAGGAGCGCCGCTTCGGCCATGCTAAGGTTCCTCTGCCGGCTAGCGAGCGGAGCTGCAGTGCTGGCCGTTGAGCCTCGGGAATCCGAAGTTCAGGAAGAGAAGCCGGGGCTGGAGGTACGATGTGAGAGTCATCGCCGCGGAGGTTATTTTTAGCTGGGAGAGTGGATAAGGGAGCGGACGTTAAGGGCGCCAAGCCCAGAGCCCGGGTCGGCCCTCCCATCGGTAGAGGCTGGGGAGACGAGGAGGAACTGGCAGAGGAGACGGAAAGGGAGCAAACGAGGGGCGTGTGGGGTCCTGGCCGCCGTGCGAGCGAAGCGCTAAGCGGGAGGGAATCGAGGGTGTCGGCCGAGGCCAACGGGTTGATTCAAATGGGAAGTGAGAATCGGCCAGTGGGCTTGGCAGCACGAGGTCTTTGGCGGTCCCAGCCAGAGCTGCTCCGAGGAGGGGGAGGATGACCAGCGGTCCCTTTGAAGAGTTTTGCCGGAGGGGGGCGCCTGGGTGGCTCAGTCGGTTAGGTGTCCGACTTCAGCTCAGGTCACGATCTCACCATCTGTGAGTTCGAGCCCCGCGTCGGCTCTGTGCTGACGGCTCAGAGCCTGGAGCCTGCCTCGAGTTCTGTGTCTCCCTCTCTCTCTCTCTCTCTGCTCTTTCCCTGCTCACGCTCTGTCTCTCAAAAATAAATACACGTTAAAAAAATAATAAAAATAAAGTAAAAAGGAAGCGTTTTGCCGGGAAGGGGAGAGGGGGAGAGATGGCGGGGAAGAGGAGCTCAGGGGCTTTCTGACGGCAGCTTTCGTGCCGACGGGACGAGCCCGGCAGGAAGGAGGAAGCCAGGGGTGCCAGAGACGAAGGCGAGGGTGGGCAGAAGGGATGGCTCTGGGTGGACCGGAAGGGATGATGCCTTTGGCGTGGTACACGGGTCATCTGCAGACACACGAGGGAAGCCGCCGCCTGGGCAGACGCTGGGGCTGGGGAGGTGAGGCGGGAAGTTCTGGTCTAATGCTTCTGTTTTCTTACAATTTATCAAAGAAGGTTCATGGGCAACAGACTCTAGTTCGTTCGGTAATCGTTTGTGGGGCGTGGCAGAGGCGCCACGCATGTGCACACGTGGGGTCGTTAGCCCGGCCACCTTAGATGTCGGGCAGGAGCGATGTTCCCTTAATCCTCCCCCGTCTCCCACCACCTCATCTTCCTGCCGGATGTTAAGTCTTTAGACCCCCACCCCCAGCTGGTTCCAGAACTCTCTTCACCCCTCCTCCTACCGTGATCCTCCCTCTCCCCACACACACTCAAGGCCAGCGCTCTTATCTATGGTTCAGGAAAAGCAAAGTTCCAAAGAGTCAAGATTGTATCAATGGGCCCGTCTCCGTGGCAACAGCCATGAATGAGCCGAGCGAGGTAACCCGGGAGACGGCGTGAGTGAGCAGTGGTCCGTTGCCACAGAGACGCGCTGAATGGAAAGGCCCCCACTAGCGGGGAGACGTCACTGCCCCAGAACAGTCAGCATGGAGTCGGCGTGCCTATTTTCAACGCGGAGGGACAAAAATACCTTTCGAGCTAGCTCACGATCCGCCCCGTTCCTCTTCTGCACCTCCTACCCCCTCTTTACCCTGCGTCCTGCCTCTCCCGCCCCAGCTCCCAGGCCTCCTTCCCAGCCCTCGGGGACCCTCTGGGGACCGCCGCCTCGCCGCCCGCCTCCCTCCCCGGTCCGCTCCTTCCACCAGCTACCGTCTATGCTTCTGACCGGCAGTGACCTCAGAGGCCGTGAGCTGACGAAAAGAACACTACATTTGGGGGCTGGGGGGGGACGGGCGGTAAGAACAGTCCATACACCGGACCGACTCAAGCTCCTGTCCGTGAAACTTACCTCGTCGGTTAGACCCGTTTGTTCCCCATCAGGAAACTGACCCAGGGGCCCGTGGGCGGCAGGACGGCCCGTCGCGCCGCGATGTCGAACACGCCCTGAGCGCCACGTGGAAACAGCCGCGTGTTCGCCTCTGGAGGGAGACCCCGAGGGGCTTGGAGATCGGCGTGCGGAGAAAACTCGCCTTCCGCAGCGAATGCTGGGTTTTTCTGAACCGCGTGCTACGTGTGTGCGTTATTGGCCACAAACCGGCAGAAAGCGGCCGTTGTCCTGGGCCGCTCAGGCTGCGGTAACCGAGCGCCGTCGACTGGGGGGGCTTACGCGAGACGGGGAGGTCCAGGAGCAAAGCGCTAGCGGACTCGGTGTCCGGCGAGAGCCCTCGGCCTGGTTCGCAGACGGCTGCCTTTCACCGGATCCTCCCACGGGGCGAGGGCGCTCTGAGGGTCTCTCCACCCCCATGACCTAATCCTTTCCAAAGCGCCCCCACTCCAGATACCATCACTTTGGGGGTGGGGATTTAGAAAAACACGCGTGGGCAAAATACACTCCTGCGGAGGGAAACGAGGCACAGAGAAGCGAAGCGACCCACCCGCGCGGCAGAGCCGAGGTCCAAGGTCAGGCCTGCGGTGTCCGCGCAGAAAACACAGAGCGAGACGGGAGCTGTGCGCGCGTGCTTACATGTGCTCGTGTGCCAGAAGGGGAGAGGGGAGACAGAAGCTGGGGGAGGTCAGCGGGGACCAGGGAAGCCCAGGGACGCCATGGAAGGATCCAGACAGCAGGTGGACATGATCTGATCTTTATGTATTTTTCAAGTTTTTTGATTTGTTTCGGGCGGGTGGGCGGAGAGAGGGGGAGAGAGAATCCCCAGCAGGCTCCGTGCTGCCAGCATGGTGCCCAGCACGGGGCTCGATCCTGCCAGCCGTGAGATCATGACCTGAGCCCAAACCAACAGCCAGATGCCTAACCAACAGAGTCTCCCAGGCGCCCCCAGACCTTTATCTAGAAGGGCCAGCCTGGTCGCGACGTGTCGGCCAGAATGCAAGTGTGCAGAAAGGGCTCCCCCTGCCCAGGTACGGGGATACCTGCCCACCCTCTCCGCCCGGCACAGTTATCAAGGGGCAGATCGGACGTGGCCGAGTTGAGCAGTTCCCCTCGGAGGCCGGCCACCCTCTCGTCCCGGCCAAACCCTAAACCGTAGCTGTCTCACTAACACAGGGGTCGGGTCCCCTGCTTTGGAAAACCACTTGTAGAAAGAGCGTCCATCCAGAGGTGCTGCCGTGGGTAGCGAGAGAGGAGGGCAGCGTGGACGAATCCTGATTCCACCACCTCCTGGCCGCGCGACCTTGGCCAAGTCGGCCAGCCCCTCTGGTGCCTCAGTTTCCTTATCTATAAAATAGGGCCAGTAAAAACCTCAGGGGGTTGCAACTCCGGTAAAATACGCAGAACATCCTTGTAACCGTGAGGATGACGAGGTCCCTCTGTTATCAGACCACCTGAGCTCAAATCCTCTCCCTCTTTTGCAAGCTGTGTGACTTGGGGGAGGTTCCCGAACCTCTCTGGGCCTCACTTGTTTCATCTGTTCAGTGGGATAATAACACTCCTACGTCCTAGAGTCCCGAAGAGAACTAACTGATGGACCCCATGTGACGCGCCGAGAAGAGTGCCCGGCTCCTTCTAAGTGCTCGGTAAACCTCCGTCAGCATCCCTGTCCCTACGGGCCTCTCTCTCCCCGCCCTGTGTTCCGTCAGTTTTCTCGAATGGAAGTCCACACGTGTCCCCTAGGGTGGCCGCGCTTAGCATCAGCGACCTTTCCCAGAGCACCGTTAGCTCGTTTCCCGATGGGAGACATCCCTGGGCTTGTCCGGTATCGAAGCCAACGGTAGACCCTCTGCCTGGCAGGTGGAGGGCAGGGGGACAGAGCCCTCACGCCCTCTCCCCCTCACCCCCTCTGCCTGGCTCCCGGCCATCTCCTGTCCTGTTTGAGGCAGCCCGGGCCGCTCCTTGCTTTCGGCGTTCTTGAGAGAGGACGCCTTCCCGACGGACGTCCTGTTGTTGTTATTTCGGCACCGAGCAGCTCGTCCCCCAAATTAGCGGGAGCCCGAGAGCCACTGCTCGCTCTCGAAGACCCCCGACACAGGTTTCTGCGGGCGGTGTGAGCCTGAGGACAGTGCGGGGCGTCGCCCGCCCTCCTGGGCTTTGGGCAGGAACTCTGACAGTCGCTTCTTTCACAGGCGCTTCCGTAGCGCTTACTGTGACCCTCGCTGTCACGCACGCAGCCGTGTGCGCGTGCACGTGGGGGCCTGCGAAGCTGTTCTGAGGCTTGGCGAATATCAACATAGTTCACACTCCCGACCACCCATTTTGTAGATGGTAAGGCTGGACACAGTTGAGTTCCTGGCCCCAGGATCCCACAGACGACGAGTGAAGGGGCCGGGATTGGTCACACGCACCTCCCCGTCCTTGTAACAGGCACCAGCCACAGTCCCGTGAGCCCGTCCGTGCTCACGCACCGCAGACAGCCGACGTGTGTTTTCCAAACGAGAACAAATGAATTGCTTTGCTTTAAGGTCCCCTTACAGGGTTTTCGTCCGGGGCTCATTGACTCTGTGATGTGGGCTCAGACCAAACAAACTCCAGAAGACCTAGAGCCAGGGACAGGGGCCCGGGTTCAAATCCTGGCGCTCCCCCTGCCTTCTCTGAACCTCCTTGTTTGTCTGTAGAGTGGGGATCGTCACAGTCTCCGCTTTGCTAGGCTGCCCTGAGTGCCCAGGTTGGGTTTATTTGCATAATGGGACATTTTGGGCACAGAGCAGCCACTTGACTCAAATTAATCCCTCCCTGTCTACCTATCTGTTGACTTACTGAGCAGTTACTACAGGCCAGGCAGTGTTCTCAGTGACGGGGAGACCTGTGACTTTATGATCTAGCAGGGCGGGGGTCACAAACAGTAACTGTGCTAGAGGCTACGGGGTGCCATGGGAAGACGGCACAGTTGGGTCAGGAAGTTGGCAGTGTTGGGTCAGAGTAGGTCTTCCTGGGCAGGTGACATCTGAGCGTTTGAGCAGACTATCAGAGTGTTGGCATGCGTTAATACCATTTGGAGGCACGGATATGAATTCGAATTTAACGTGGGGCAAGTCTCACTCACCCCCTTTAATTGGCCTGTTGGCCTGAGAGCCAAAACTTGGCTGAGGAAAGAAAGCTCACGGATCTTTGTGAAGATCAGGCCTGGGGAACCGGTCCCCTCCTCCATCGCCCTCAGGAGGAGGAGCTTTCTCCGCTCCCTGTCTGCCAGATCGTGGGGGAAGGTAGGAAAGAAAGGATTCAGAGTCATCTTGAAGCTTGTCAGAGGGTGAGGACTTGATGGAGAAAAATAGCCACGCTGAGGGAAGAGACTGTATGAGTTAACGCCAGCTGCTGTGACAGATAAAACAAAAATCTCCGGCCTAAGAAAATACAGGAGGGAAGAATAAACTTCTCAAGTGCAGGGGTGGGTGGCCCGAGTATGGCCCTGCTCCACACAGTCACTCAGGGATCCAGGGTGATGGAGGCTCTGCCTTTTTCAACCTGCAGCTTCCAAGGTTACACGAAGAGTCTGCTCCCAGCCAGCAGGTTGGGGGCAAGGGAGAGTGGAGTGGGGCCAAGGGAGAGGTATTTCTGGACTTGGCCAGGAAGGGAGGAACCTCCCTTCTGACCCCATTCCATTGGCCAGAATCTAGTCACATGGCCCCACGTAGCTGCAAGGGAGACTGGGAAATGTAGTTCCTGACCTGGCAGCCATTTCCCAGCCTACTCTGTGGAAGGAGAATGCGAATCTTCATTCAGCGCCCTCCATACTTGTACCACGTTTGTACCAGGAGTCCAGTCCACTTCCCACGCACCCTCCAACTCACTATGTACCAGGCACTGTTCTAAGCGCTTCGTACATATCAACCCATTTCACGCAACAGCCCTGTTCAGTGGGCGCTATTATTAGCCACACTTACAGGTGATAAAAAAAAAAAAAAAACCCAGCCCTGAAGCCCAGAATAGTTATGTAACTTGCCCAAGATCACACAGCTAGGAAGTGGCAGAGTTGGAATTAGAATCCAGGCTGTCTGGCTACGAGCCTCAAGGTTAGCATAAATTTATTATAGTTAGAAGGAGGCGGAGGGACCCAAAAGACCTGATCTACTTTTTTGGTCACTAAGAAATTGGCCACTTGCAAAAATGAGTTCTGACTCAAGATCTCTCACCCGAGGGCAGCCATGGCCCAGTGGGGCCACGTCCTTATTGGCCACGTTCTAGATCGCAGTTCCTCGGCCACAGCGCTTTTGACGTTTAGGGCCGGATCATTCTTTTGTGTTCAGCACCCCTGGCCATCACCCACCGCATGCCTGTAGCTCCTCTCCCTCTCCCCGCCCGCCCCCGCCCTGCATCATGACCATCAAAAATGTCTCCAGCCACTTCCGGATGTCTCCTGGGAGATGGGATTACCCCTGGGTGAGAGCCACTGTTCTCCAATGTTAAATATTCTCCTACAATACAGTGCAAGTTGAAGGCAGATGGACTTTGAAATTGCCAACCTTGTAAAAAAAAAAAAAAATGCAGGATTACATGAAGCCTGTGGGGGCACACCGCTGAAATCACAGCCTAAGACATTAACAGACGGGACCTGGACAGCGTTCCTGGGGTTCCAGATGAGCAAGCACAAGACTCCACCAGCTCTTGGAAGAAAACGTTCGAATAGCCAAGGGGTCAAGGCAGGAGCGATTGGTGAAACCCCTCGAGCATTTGAAAATAAAAATAATCCAGGGGCGCCTGGGGGGCTCAGGCTTAGGTAAGCGGCCGACTTCAGCTCAGGTCGTGATCAGCTCAGGTCGTGATCTCGCGGTCTGTGAGTTCGAGCCTCGCGTCGGGCTCTGTGCTGATGTCTCAGAGCCCGGAGCCTGCTTCGGATGCTGTGTCTCCCTCTCTCTCTGCCCCTCCCCTGCTCACACTCTGTCTCTCTGTCTCTCAAAAATAAATAAATGCTAAAAATAAAATTTTAAAAAAAGAAAAGAAGAGAAAAATAATCCTCCTGACAGTGCACAATGTGGAAGTCAGAAGTCCAGTGTGGGATGTTCGGTGCTATCAGGCCGTTTTCGGGGGGAAATCGCGACACATCCCTGCGTGAGTATGGTGTGTGCAGGTGCCGTGCGTTCCGCTGGCTTTCAGGGGTGAGGCAGGAATTCCTGGGTCATGCTTTCGTAATGAATGTCATCACAGCTAACTTCTGGTGGGTACCTGCTTATCGTCACCATGCCGTGAGCTGCATCTTTTGCTACCCCCATTTCACAGCTGAGGACACTGGGGCTCAGAAAGACACACCAGCTCTCCCAGGGCTTGGCAGAGCCAGGATTCGGACCCAGCCTCGCCCTAGGTGCCATGATTTTACATAGCAGGCTCTGTGGCTGCGCTGATCCCGAGGGGCCCCCATTTCTGGAACCTTCCGTTTGCTCCCCGTGGCCCTTGCCCACTGACTGGAGGCAACACGGCTCCCCGCTCTTCCACTGGCTCGTGAAACGTGATCATGGGGTGTGAATTCGCAGGGGAGCTTGGGGCTTTGGGGGGAAACCGAAGCAGAAGGATAGAGGCTCGAGGTGGGCTCTGGCACGGCGAGGAACCCGCCTTTGCCTGCAGGAAGCGAGGAAGGAGATTGTCGGGGCTCAGGTAGAACTCAGGGTGCCACGAGTCCGTGTCAAACCAGAAATAGAGTCACGCGCGCTAGAGGGATTGGCTGCCGCCCGGGACCGGGAGCTCGGGGACTTGTGTTCCGCTGAGACAGAGAACCAAGTGACCCGGGTCGGCTCCGCTCCTGCTTTCCCCAAGCCCTGCCTCTCTTCTGCTTTTTTTCCCTTCTCGCTTTTGGATCCGGACTTCTGCTGACTCATCTCTCTGAGCAAGCAAGGAGGGAGGAAGTCGGAATTGTTCATTGACCACTTTCTTTCTTCAGTGACTCAGCTGTGATTCACATCGTAATTAATGGGAGAGAAGGGCCCGACCAGTCCTAAGGCGCGTGTCCGATCACCTGTACCCCGAGGCTGGTTGTAAGAAGAATACCCCCCAAACGTGGGATGCCCTGAACTTTACTGTACGGGTTTGTTTCTTCCTCCGTTAGTCCTGAGGACTCCTCCAGGTTCTCCCAAGTTCTGGCTCCCCAGCGCTCCCCCCCCCCCATCGAGAGGCACCTGCTCCAAGCCCCCAGGCAGCAGGTCTAATTCCCGTAGAGTTAGTCTGAGGTCAGGACAAGAAACGGAGTCTCGAGCCCTCCTGGGACAGCGGAAGGATCATGGGAGCGGAACAGCGTTTCTTTGGCTCTCGTCCCAGGCTCAAGCCCTGCCTCTCCCCGCCCCCACCCCGTACCCCGGGGCCTGAAATTTGTCAGACCTGATTACAGGGGCAGGTTTGGAGTTTGGTTGGCCCAGAGGACAAGAAATGTCCAAATCCTCGTGACCACTGCTTCCTGAGGGCTTGCACACGTCAGGCGGTGTGCTCAGCGCTTTTCCTGAATGGTCATGTCGAATCCTCCCACTGCCCACAAAAAGAAGAAAGCGTTTATGTAATTCTCTCTCCTCACCGTGAGGGAGCTGAGGCTTGGGGATTTGCCCAAAGTAGACGGTTAGTAGGTAATTGGTTAGGATGCAAACCCAGCCCCTGTCCACTCTGCCGCGCTCTCCTGCCATCCGCTCGGCTGAAAAGAAACATTGAAACTGAC
This sequence comes from Paguma larvata, assembly GCA_030068075.1. Taxonomy (NCBI): domain Eukaryota; kingdom Metazoa; phylum Chordata; class Mammalia; order Carnivora; family Viverridae; genus Paguma; species Paguma larvata. The sequence goes on along the minus strand of CM057842.1, from coordinate 9,223,009 downwards.
AGCTTATTCAACAGTTCCCTGCTTATGGAGGCCTACCATGTACTGAGGGTTCACCAGGGAATAAGAAACAGGTCCGTGGCCTCAGGGAGCTGACATTTTAGCTGCGCAAGTGTCTTAGTCACCGTGTATTAGATAAGGTAGCAGTAAGTGGATTGGGTACGTGCTTGCTGCTGTCACAAAGAACCCCCCAAGTGTATAAGGGCTCCAACAATGGAAGTTAGTGCTTGCACACACCAAGTCCAAACTAGGTGGGCAGCTCTCCTCCAAGCAGGGAGGAGGAATCCCAGGCTCCTTCCGTATTGTGGCTCCTTCCCTTAAATCCTGGGCTTCTAAGGTCTCTGTGCTCCTTATCATGAAGCCACAAAAGGGGAAAGAGTGGAGGAGGGCACCCGGAAAATGTTTCCAGGCCAACCTAGAAGTGGCCCACTTGTCTTCTGCTCTCCTGTCCCTGGATGCCCCCCCCCCCACCGACGGAATCTACCTTAGGACACCTTTTACCCCCTCTGTTTCTTAAGCTCCCTGCCCTGAGGAATTGCTCTTGCTCTGCGGTGGGGTGAGGCAAGAACCTGGTGGGATGTCTTTCTCCCAACTTGAAGACTTATTTGGAAACAGCAGCAGAAGATCCCTGCCCCGTGAGGTGAGGAGACCTGAAATCAAGTCTTGCTGCTCTAGAGACCTTTGCCTCAGAAACTGGGATTTTGGAACCCTCAGACGGGCAGCCTTCATGGGTCATCCACTCTTCCCACCTTTTATGGGTCAAGGTCTCCAGAGGAAACAAAATTCACCCACCAGATGGTTTCAAATGAAGAATGGGTGATTAAGAAACTCTTTTGAAGTGGTGGGTGCAGGTAAAGGAAACAGGTAAGGGATGTTGGGATTCCATGAAGGAAGCCAGTGCTATCCTGACACTTTTGCCACTCGGCCGGGGCAGGGCCACGCAGGAAGGAGTAGGCTTGGAACCAGGGAGGGAGCATGGAACCAATACTCCAACCTCTCTCCTTGGTCTTCTGCTGGTGCCTCCCACTGGCCAAACCCAAGCAGGGACCAGAGCAGAGCATTCTGGGAGATGTAGTCCACCAGGGTCGCTGGTGCCTTCCACTGGCCAAACCCAAGCAGGAATCAGAGCAGAGCATTCTGGGAGATGTAGTCCACAGGGGTCAGCCTCACAGGGCACAACTCAAGCTGGAGAGTCAACCTGGGGAGCAAATGGGGAATCATAAGGACACACCAGTGTGTGACCGACTGCATACCCTTGTTTATGTAACCTTCTCTGTAATGCAGCTACAGAACTGCCCTCACAGCACAGTGGCCACTGGCCACACATGGCTACGGTATAAAGCATGAATGGAAATCAGTTAAAGTTAACTCAGAGGCAAAGCTCAGTTGCTCAGCCACGTTTTAGGTGCTCACTAGCCACATGTGGCTGTTGGCTGCCATATTGGACAGCTCAGGAGAAAACGTTTCCACCGTCACAGCGAGTCTCTGACGTTACCTGAGCCCCTGAAGGCGACGGGATGGGAGAGAAAGGAGTCCGGGGTGAGGCGGGACCGAGAAGGGGGTTGACCTGCCTGGTAACCCTTATTTGCATCTTCAGCATCCTTCCATATTTCTTTGTCTTTCGTCGCTGTCCAATTAAATTCACCCCACATCTGCTTCCGGTCTTCTCCTGATCCCTTGCGATCTTGCCCCCTTTTTCTTAAGACACTGGCGGTCACTTTCATGAACTCCCTTCCTTTCAATTTTCCTCAAGGTCATCATCTTTTTATTTTTCTCCTCTGTCCTAGAGCAATCCCCCACGCCCCTGCACTTTTCCAAGCCCGGGAAGCGTCTCAGAGTAATTAGAAATGTACAGCAGGGGCGCCTGGGGGGCTCAGTCCGTTGAGCGGCCGACTTCGGCTCAGGTCATGATCTCACGGTCCGTGAGTTCGAGCCCCATGTCGGGCTCTGTGCTGACAGCTCGGAGCCTGGCGCCTACTTCGGATTCGGTGTCTCCCTCTCTCGTGCTCTTTCTCTCAAAAATAAATAAGGTGGGATCAAAACCCGGCTCAGCCATGTACCAGCTGTGTGGGCTTGGAGCAGCGACTCAACCTCTCTGATCGAGAAAGTAGAAGGAACGACTGGCCCCACTTCGTAGGGTCCACACGGCGATTGATTAAAACAACGCTCACTGCCTGGCCCACTGCAGACACTCCATAAACGTTACCTTCTTTCCGATCCTGCTTTTTACAACTCGATATCGAAGTAGAACGACTCACAGAAAAGCGCGCACACACACAGGTAACGGCCTGAGTAATTTTCCAAAACTGAACACGCTCGTGTAACCAGCACCGAAATCAAGAAACAGATCACCCCCCACTTTCGGACCCCTTCTCATTCCCCTACAGTCCCCCCCCATACATGAGACACCATGGGTTAGTGTCACTTAGTTTTTGAATTCTGAGCACAGGGGACCCCCATGGCATGCTCTCATTGGCTTCCTTCCCTTACTGCCGTGTGTGTGTGTGTGTGTGTGTGTCTGTGTGTGTGTGTGTGAGAGAGAGAGAGAGAGAGGGGCAAAGTTCACGGTCATGGCTGCGTGCACCGCACGGGTGACCGGCCTGTGGGTGTTCTGAACTTTGCGGCTCTTGCGGAGAAAAACCGCTTGTTCTTGGCGGGAGGTAGTCCTAGGACGGGGGTTTCCGGGTCATAGGGAGGCGTCCCTTGAGCTCTGGCGGAAACCGTCCTAACTAGTGGCGGGACGGGTCCCGCCTCCCATCAGCCGCGACCCTCCGAGAGCTGAGCTTTTGTTTTTATTTTGGTCCGGGAGGGCCTCTCCCTCAGGAGGTGCCTGCCGCATGTCTGGGAATGAAACTGAAAACGTTACTCGTCAGTTTCCTCGAGAGCTTTCCTCCATCCAGTGTCTCATTTGAACCTTCAGGCTCTCCTTCCGCACCAACTCCGCGCTCTTTGCTTGCAAACTTGGACCGTCCTCCTTAGCTCTCCCCCCCCCCTCCCCGCGCTCCTTCCAGTGTCTCGGGGCCCCATTTCCCTTCCACCGCCTCCAGCCCTACGATCTGCGCCCTTCGCAGGCCTGAGACCCGCTGATCACCAGACCCACCTGTCTCGGCTCAGCCGCCCTCCCCTTCTCGTCCCGGCAAACTCACCCCTCTGGGGCGCCCGTCTTTTCTAGAATCACTTACCTCTCTCCTTCCGGCGTTTTTACGTCTGCTTCTGCTTTTTTTTTTTTTTTTTAAGAAAACACTGCACTTTAAGAGAGCTTCAGGAATCACCCAAAATAGAAACGTGTCCTTTTGTGTAATCCTCTACTTTAGAAGGCAAATAAGTGGAAGAAAGACTCCGTGCAAAGATGAAGGTGCTCGGGAGGGCCTCGTGTGAGGGGTCAGAACGTCACATAAACAGGGGAAAGCAGGGGGGAATATCTGTGCCACCTGGGGTGGGGGAAGGGGTTCTTAAACAGAACTTGAAAAGCACAACCTCTAAGGCAAAAAAAAAAAAAGAAATTAATTAAAAATAATAATAATAATTGATTAGATGAAAAGTAAGATGTTTTGTTCAAAGAGAGACAAATGGGGACAGTGTAGGAACCAGACCGCCCGCATCTGGCTTAACCGTTTCCTGTGAATCCGCGGGCAAGTTGCTCAACCTCTCTGTGCCTCAGTTTCCTCATCACTGAAATGGAAAGAATAGTATCTACCTGCTGGGCTGCTAGGAGTTTGAAACGAGTTAATATTTATCAATCATACAGAATAGCCCCTGGTGCACGGTAAGAACAGAAGCAGGATTTGTAAATAGTGCGTAGAATGATGGAAAATGGCTGACCAGAGGTTAGTATCCAATTCCTGTCTGTTACCTGCCCCCCCCAGCCGCATGCGACTGTTTAAAATGTAAATAAGTTAAAAGTAAATACAGTTTAACATTCAGTCATTTGGGGCGCCTGGGTGACTCAGTCGGTTAAGCTAAGCATCTGGTTTTGTCTCAGGTCATGATCTCATGGTTCATGAGTTCAAGCCCAGCATCGGGCTCTGTGCTGACAGTGGGGAGCCTGCTTGGGATTCTGTCTCTGCCCCTTCCCCATTCACACCCAAGGTCTGTGTCTCTCTCTCCCTCTCTTTCTCAAAATAAATAAATAAGCTTTAAAAAGCGAGGCAGCTGATTGGCTCAGTCAGTTAAGCATCCAGCTTCGGCTCAGGTCATGATCTCACAGGTTCATGAGTTCGAGCCCCGCCTCGGGCTCTGTGCTGACAGCTCAGAGCCTGGAGCCTCCTTTGGATTCTGTGTCTCGGCTCCCTCTGCCCCTCCCCCACTCGTGCTCTGTCTCTCTCTCTCTCAAAATATAAATAAACATTTAAAAAGAGAGAATATTAAAATTCGGTTCCTCACTTCCACTCGCCACATTTCCAGCGTCCCTGGCCACCTGCGGCCAGCGGCTACCATACCGGGCAGCGCTGATCAGGACTCCACAAGGCAGCGTCTGCGAGTCAAGAAGAATAAGGCACGACCCCGACAGGAAAAGAGGCACATATATATATATATATATATATATATATCCGTGTATATGATCAGGGAGATTAAGGAAGAGAAGTCTGGAAAGCTAATCCGTCCATGACGCGGTACTCAAAGTCACTTGTAATCAGAAAGATGAGAATTAAAGCAGCGAGTAGTTCCGTTTGCCTCTCGCAGTGGAAAAAGTCAGCAAGGTGGATAAGCCAAGGGTCGGCGGAATGCGGGGACGGAGGAAACTCCTGCCCCACTCCCGTGGGCGTGGCCTGGGCGCCCCGCGGAGGCTCATCAGGGCGCCAGGCGGGGTTAATGCGGACTCCCTGGCAATTCCGCCCCTGGGCACTCCTCCCGGGAGACTCTCACCGGGTCAGCACCGTGTGTGGAGGGGGCGCGGGGGGCCACCTGGTGGTGCCCATGCCTGGGGCACGGGAATGTGGCGGCGGCACCTGCGGAGCCCCGGGCCGTGGCACATCTGATAGACCACCCAGGATGGGGCTTCGAAACCCGGTTCCGGGCGCAAACAGGAAACAACGGAAGACGCTTAACTTCGTGCTGTCAGTGTGAGTTAAAAATACAGGCACTCAAAATAAAGCACGTGTTTTGCAGGAATGCACTCCAATAAGACCAAATTAAACATTGTATCGGTTGTCTCTTGGGAGAGACGACTGAAAGCAGGGAATGAACGAAGGAATGAACAAACGAACGAGTGAGTGGGCAAAGGAACAGCGAGGGGCATTGCACGACCCAAGGTATAAATAAATATGCCACGAACTGAGGAGAGCAATTAACTTGACACTCTCTGTTTGAAGATTTTTTTTTTTAAAGGAATTTTAGAAATACTTTTTCCAAGAGGAGGTAAAAGCCAAGTGATGTAAAAATAAACTTGAAGAGGGTTCGCACAGTCTATGAATGGCAAGAATAGAGACTGCAGGAGAAGCAGTTATGCCTCAAGGACCCATCTCAGGAAGATGTGACCCTGTCTTGTGGGGGCAAGTGTTTCTTCTAACCGGAGGGCAGGGGTCCACAGTGGCCCCCATCCTCTATCCTGCTTTCTGAGCGTGCTAACCCCTCCTCATCCCTCTCCTGTCCTCCGCCCCCTCCCTCTCTGCTAGTAACCTCACTCTTTACCTTGAGGTCTCTCCAGCCCCAGGGCCTTTGCACGTGTCTCCCTCCTCACCCGCCTGGCACAGAGTAGTTGCACCAACGGTTATTGACATCCCGACTTCCAGCCCGCAGAGAAAAATCTAGCTCCTTTCTGCGCTCAGGTTGGCTGAAGTCCCAGGGTCTCGGTTTCTCTCTTCATGAAAAGAGAGTAGAACCCTCATCTGGGAAAGATGCTGGGGGGTAATATGGACTCTGAGTATGTAAAGCAACAACCGTACACAACCTGACAAAGGAAGACACGCAATGACTGTTGCCTTTATCGGTGGGTGCGGCCGTAACTTAGCCGCAAGTCACACAAGAAGAAGAAAAATGAAGACAAAAGCCAATGTTTATGTAGGACTTACTAAATTCCAAGCACATCACAGAAACCTCACACCCATCGGGGTAAGTACTGTCGTCACCCCCACTGTACAGCTCAGGAAACTGAGGAACGGAAGAGTTGAGTGGCTTGCCCAAGGCCACACAGCCGGGGATGGGAGGAACGGGGGTTTGAACCCAAGCTGCCTGGCTCTTGTCCACTAGGAAGGATGGTGGTTGTCCGTCCACATTACAAGAAGCTTGGAGGCTGGGGGGCTGGTTGCAGGGTTGGCTCCCAGCTCAGTGATATCCCCGAGGAAGCCTTTCTGCCTTCCCACTGTGGTGTCTTCCACGTCAGGACTTGCCCAGTAATCTTTACCACTCATGGTCCCAAGATGGCTGCCTCGTTCCAAGATGTCTACGCAGAGGCATCCAGCCAGAGAAAAGGAGGGGTGTTCTCCTGCCATGTCACTCTCAGGGGAAGAAAACTTTTCCCCGGAAGCCTCCGGCAGGCCCTGGCAGCTCCCTCAGGTCCCGGTGGCTACATGACTGGCTCGTGTGACCAGTGCTCCCATCGAAAGGAATTCTGGGAAAAAGACTTCCTATCGGGTATTTTCTGACACTGTGAAGGAAGACAGACTCCGCTGGCAAGGGAGGGGGTAGGATTGGCCGCTGGATAAACAGCCGTCAGTATCTTCCACGATTCTTTTCCTAGTTCAAGACCACTCCTGTTTCCTACCCAGCCTTCTGTCTCTTCTGAAATATACTCTGTTACCATTAGGCCTTCCTACCTTTCACTTCTCATTGTTTTTGCAAGAAGCATTTATTGAGCCCCTGCTGTATGCCAGGCACAGTTTTAGGTCCTGGGGATACAGCTGTGAACAAAACCGATGAAAATCTGTGCCCTAGTGGGGTGGACATTCAAGAGTGGCGCCCTCCAGTGGAATGTTCTCCAGTGATGGAAACGCCACTGTCCACGTGTGGCTACGGAGCACTTGTAATACGTCTAACGCAACTGAGGGACCGAGTGTTTGAGTGTTTGATTTGATTATATATGTAAACCGCTATGTGTAAGTGCGGCTAACGTGACGGAGGAATAAACATCTGATTTAATTTGAATTAAATTAAGGGAGGATTGAAATGGCTGTGTGTGGCTAGGGGTTACCATATCAGGCAGCTGAGTCCTAAGGGCCAAGAGATACATTATCGACATTATCGTCTCCTCTCTCTGGACGCGTAAACGTATTTAGTGTCTCCCACCCTGGAAATCCTCTCTTCTCCTATCTGGGCTCCTGTTTCCACTTCCCCTTCTCTCGTACTCTCCAGCCGCAAGCAAGCCCCGGCAAGACTCCTCTTCCTTCACCCCTGACTCCTCCCTGGGCTGCCCTGAAGACCAGTGCCCTCTCCCTTCTCAAATCACATTTGAACTTGATCCCCAGGGATGACCCTCCCTGTCAGGTCTCCACCCACCTCGGTGACTTCCGCTTTTTCACCAGTCTCCTTCCTCCACCACTGGTCTCTTGAAACGTTGCTCTTCCCCAACTTTCCACTGGGGGGCCTCGGCTTTTGTCGCTTTACCTACGTACTATGCTAGGACATCTGGTCTACCCTAACCCTGTTTCCCATCACTCTTTTCTCACTCCGCAGGTATTTATTGAGTGCCCGCGAGGCCATAAAAGTTGCTACAGGTACTACAACACACACAGACACACGTGCGTGTGCACGCGTGCAATCTTTGTCTTTATGGTGCTCGCGTTCTAGAAGACGAGGTGAATGATAAATGCCGCTAAATAAACGATATAATCCTGGAGAGGAAAGACTCTCTAGCTGCAGGGGCCAGGGCAGTCCTCTCTGAGAAGGTGGAATGTGACCTTTGAAGGATTCAAAGAGGGCCGGCAAGGCAAAGAGGGAGAGAGTTAAGGGGATGGGCATTTGCGGTAGAAGCAATGGCCAAGGTAACGTTCTCGGGGTGGGCCGGAGCTTTTCCTGTTGCAGAAACAGAAGGTCGGGGCGGGCAGAGTGTGGTGCGCTAGGGCAGTCGGTGGGCGTCAAGGTCACCACACGAGGTCTCGTGGTCCTGGTAGAGTTTGGATTTGATGCTAAGCCTGATGGAAGCCAATGGAAGGTTTTCACAAGGGAGTTCCAGAAACTGGCATCTCACACTCAAAGTGTCCACAGCCCAGTCTTGATCTTCCTCCAAACCCACCATGTTCCAATCTCAGCTTACCGCCCCTCCATCCTTCAGGTAGCTCAGGTCAAACCCTACGGTCATCTTGGATTCCTCTCGCTCCCGTCCCACCACGCTTAATCCTTCCACGGCTGCCATATTGTTCTCCGGAGCACTTCCCGCCTTCTGACGTTCGCTATGTCTTCCCATGGTCTCTGTTCATGGCGGCATCCTTGGGCACCTACGGTAGGTGCTCAGGAAACCTTTGTTGAACAAACGAACGACCGTTGCTTCGTGGTTCGTTCAGAAGCAGGAAGCTATTCTTGGCTTCGGTCTTTCCCACCATGGCCCCCACCCCACCCAGCAAGCCATGGGAGGCGAAGAACTGGGGTTCCGGAAGTCCCGGCGTCCTGGCTTTGAGTTCTTGCTCAGTGGTGTGGACCTCCCCACATTAGCAACTTCTCTGGGCTCTAGTTTCCTCTGGAAAACGGGACTCATCCAGCCGACTGCTGGGATGCAGGGTGTGATGAGCCCAGGCAAGCTCCCTGATGCCCCGCAATCAATGGCAGCTATATTTAAATTGGGGCCTCCTTTGTACTCCCACTGCCTTTGTCCTGGTTCCAGCCCTCATTACGCCGGCCTGCTCTCCCCGCTCCCTCCTCGCTCTGCCTCCATCACTGCCCATCTGTCCTGTCAGCTGTCAGCCCTGTCTTTACCACGCCAACCCTAATCACATCCCTCCCCGGCTCCGAAACCTTACATGACTCCCACCGTCCACACGATAAAGCCCACCTCCTCAGCCTCCGGTTCAGAGCCTCCGACACCAGCCCACCCATCTCTCCCCACCAATATCCTGAATGAAACTTCCGCCTCCTCTGGAGGGCTTTCTTGGCCACCGAAGCCTTCTCCCCTTCTCCCACCCCCTCCCCTCCTAATTCCTTCTCATCCTTCCGGGGCTGGGGGACGGAAGATCCTGCGTCTTAGGTGCCAGGTAAGATTGCACCCGGGCTGGAGGGAGGTCCGATTATCTGCCTTCCTGAGGCTTGGACGGGTTAGGACAAAGGCCACCCAGAAAATGCAGGGCTGGGGTTTCAGTCCAGAAATGAGGTTTCGTGCTGGGCGCCTGGGGCTACAGGGACGTGTGTTTGAACCTCGCCCACTCGCGAGGCCTTCTGGGGGCGGGGCTGAGTTCGGGGGCGGGGCTGAGTTCGTCTCAGCGCTGCCATTGGTTCCCGCGCAGCCCAGGCCAGACCCGCATGGTTCACCCGGAAGTGCCGTGGCCTCTTCCTCAGGCTCCCGACTTCTGGCCTTGCCCCACAGGGGGCTTTATTGCCCTACAGATCGCATCCCATCTCTCCAGCGTTTAGAACCCTCTGTGGCTCCCACGTCACTTGGAGAAGGAACCAGGTCCTCGCCACGGCCCACAGGGCCCTGTGTCACCGCCCTGCCCTCACTGCCTCCCTCTGTCACCCTGGCTCACTCCGCCTCCTCACTGGCCTCCTCGTGCGTCTTCAGATGGCCAGGCTAGTCCACACCAGCAGAGCCACACACATTGTCTGGTTTGGTTTTTTATGGGGTGTTTTGGGTTTTTTTTTCTCATTTATTTCTGAGTAGCTTAGCACACTTCCTGTGTCCTGGGCGCCGTGCTGACCAGGTCACATGTGTCGGTTCATTTCATCCCCACGCCCCTTCGAGGTGTCGTCAGTACTACTGTTCTCCCTGTTATACAAAAAGGGGAAACTGAGACACGGGAGTACTGGCTTGTCCAGCGTCACCCAGCGGGGAAATGGCAGAGCCGGGATTTGAACCCATGCAGGCTGGGCTGCTAACACGGAACCACCTTCCTGCCGGTTGGTGAAGAGCACCACGCCCCAAAGGGTCTGCTCTTCTCCCCCGCCCCTCCCCCAGAGCTCCGGGCCTCCCCACGGTTCGCTCTGACCGCGGATGTGAAATGTATCAAGCATCACCCCGACCAGGAGCGACGGGACGCTCCCCTCGTCCTCGTCCAGGATTTAGTGACCACCACCAACCGAACACCGACTTGGGGGTCTTTGTAAACCACCTTTTATCCTGTAAGGCGGGTCCTGTGAACACTGCTTTCCAGGCCACGGTCCCGAGGCCCAGCGAGGCGAAGTCCCGCACCCGTGGTCACCGAGCCGGCGAGTGACCTCCTGTGTGACCCTGAAACCCACCCTCTGTTTTCCACTCTGGCTTCTTTCTTCCAGCATCTTGGCGACAGTTGGGACGGAGTTTGACCTACGGACCCTGAGGGCAGTCCGAGTGCTGAGGCCGCTCAAGCTGGTGTCTGGAATCCCAAGTGCGTGAGTTTCCGACTCCGGCAAGGGGTCTGCTCAGGGATCCCAGAGGGTCCATCTCAGAAGGGGCCCCTGAGTGCCTCCCAGCCTGCGTCAGGGCAGCCTTCTCTTGGGGGACGCTCCCCAAGGGACCCCCAGGAGCCCGGCCTGGGTGAGCTTCTGAAAGCAAGCCAGGGGCCTCACCCGGAGCCGCGGCGCCCACTTCCCGACTGAGCGCCTGCTATCCGTCAGGAGCCGTGTTGATATCAGCTCAGTCGCAGTCCCTGCGAAGTTGGGAATCGGTCAGATCTGTTTTACCGATGGGGAAACTGAGGCTCAGAGCGGCTGAACAGTGGGAGCAGGGTCAGGTGGCTGAGAAGGGCAGGACTCGGACTTAGCAAGTGTGAGGACCCCAAGCCTGGCCAGTAACTCTGCGGGCAGCGACGGTTACCACATGTCGAGCGCCTGCCGCGTCCTAGACGCCACAGAGAGGACTTTACCTGCGTCCTCTCAGTTTCTCTTCACAATCACCCAGGGAACCCATTTGACAGATGGAAAGGCTGAGGCTCGGACAGGGTAAATCACACACCTGAGCTCTGACAGCCTGACGGCGACGAGCTCCGAAGTCCGTACTCACCTCGCGCTTTCTCCTTCTCTGCGGGTGCTTCCAGTACCCGCTGCGGGGGAGACCGCAGTAGTCACGGTCAGAAGGAGGTTCGGCTGCAAAAAAAAAAAACACGCACAAAACAAAACAGGGCCGACCTTTTTCTGTCCCAGTGCCTCCGTGCCTACTACCACTAGTAATTTATAAGCACTTCCTGCGTGCCAGGCACCGCTCTTAAGTATTTGCCGTTTTTAAAAGTTATTTGTCCTCCCAACAAGCCCGTGAGGTGGTTTCTATCCTCAGCCCCGTTTTGATCTCATTGGCTTCGTCCGTCGGGTCCGTCGCCGTCCAGGTTTAAAGAGTCAGGTCCCCCAGATGCCCACCAGCAGGGTCTTTTCGTAGAAAGAAGCCGCTTCTACTGAAGGGTCTGCGGGATTCCTGGCGCTGCCTGCATCGCGCTAAGGACCACCCCCAGGCTAATACTAATAAGGGTTTCTATTCATCACCACCCGCGATGGTTCTCCGGCAGCCGCATGCCCTCCGCTCCTCCCGAGAGGGCGGCGCCCTCCGATCCCCGTTTGCAGATGAAGAAACCGAGGTTCAGAATGGCGACATGACTTGGCAAAGGTCACGTTGCCAGGAAGTATTTGGCTAGGCGGGGCCCCCTCGACGCGGGCTTCACTAGGTGCTCAGGTGGCCCTGCTTTATCTGGAGAGCGCCGTCAGGAGAGAGGGAATGAGGACAGCAGGCTGGGACAGGAAAGGCGCCAAGCCTCTCAGCCTGGTCTTGTGGAGAGCTCTCGAGTGTGAGTAACACCGTAGTTCTCCTCCAACCTGAAGCAGAGAGACTGCCTGCTGGTCACTTACTGGGGGTGGGAGGCGGGGAGGCAGCAGCCGCCCAGGTGAGGCGGCTCCTGATCCCCAAGTTGTACATGGAGGAGGGGCAGCCGGAAGCTTCTAGAAGCCGGAAGGCGGGCCGCCCAGAGGCGGAGGACACCCAGCCTGGGCCCCGATGCCATCCGCTGTCCAGAGCCTTCACCCCTCTGCCACGCGGTCATGGCTCTTCCACCGCGGGCCCCTGGGGGCGCCACCCGTCGGGGGCTGCTACCCACGAGCCACGCAAAGGTCTGCTGATCAAGAAGCAAGACCCCAGGCTTTTTGTTTGAAGCCTCGTGTTAACCCTAGACTTCCCTGATGGCACAGCGCCCGCGACCCTAGGCTCTGACGTCCCTCGGACCTGGGCTTAAACCCCGGCTCTGCTACTTCTAACGCCCTCTCTCGGTCTTGCTTCCCACCTCTGCAAGACGGGGCTACGTGTGCGCCCGCTCCGCGGGGTCGTGCCACAAGCCGACGACGACATGAGGTCTGGTGTCCCAGGATTGGAACGAGGACGCGCATCGCTTCTCCCGGGGAGAGGTGCAGCTAACCTAGCTGGAGCCTTGGCGTGAATTAGGAAGAGACGCCCCCTCTTGGCGGGAAGGATTAAGAACGGGCTCCCCGCACCCAAAGTGCCTTAAAACGTTAGGAGGGATTGTTCCCATTTTATAACGAACAGCCCGCGTGGTCCCTGGCCGCGGCCCCACCCCCAGCTCCGCGGCTGCTCGGGGTTCCCGGGGCCCGGGGCGCTGGCTCACCGAGCCGCGGGGCTCTCTCTGTGTCTCCCCAGGTTTACAAGTCGTCCTGAAGTCGATCATGAAGGCGATGATCCCGCTGCTGCAGATCGGCCTCCTCCTGTTTTTTGCAATCCTTATTTTTGCAATCATAGGGTTAGAATTTTATATGGGAAAATTTCATACCACCTGCTTTGAAGAGGGGACAGGTAGGTCCGAGCGGCACGCCGTGTCTTTCCCAGGCTTCCTCCCTCGGGGACGAGCTCCCGGAAGGGAGACGGGGCTTCGGTTCCTTCTGCCGGCAGCTGGGAGAGCTTCCTTCCAGAGTGCCACGGGCAGAGCGGGGGTAGAAGGGGCCCTCGGGGTCTCGGTTGGTCTGGGGCCTTGTGTTGGGGTCGCGCAGAAGCTGGCCCAAGGGTAAGTGGTTGATGTGGACGGTGATCCCAGGAAGTGCCATCGGGGCAGTGGGGACAGGGGAGGGAGGACGTCTAGTAATGTGTGATCAAGCAGGCCGCCATCGTGGGCAGCGGGGGCTCAGTCCCGACGGGCACCTTGGGGAGGCAGCATAGGGCACACGACGTAGAGCCCTCCCACCAGGGGGCAAGGGAGCCGGGGTTTTATCCACCGGCTTCTGTCCGGCACCGACGAGGACTGCCCCCGGGTGGGCATTAGTGCCGTGGCACGGCCGGCTGACCGGCGCACTGGGCCGGAGCGGGCATCGGAGGGGTTTCCGGGCGGGAGTGCGTGGGGGCCGGGCAGACAGCGGAGCGTGGACGGGGTGCCGGCACCCCCGGCCTGGTAGCCTTGCAGGGGCCACGGCCTGTGCTGTGCTCTCAGGCAGGAAGAAGCAGGGGAAGCCCGGCCGGGAAGGAGGGGGTCTGAGGGCCTTGTGGGGGGCAACCCATCACCCGGAGGAAAGGAGAAGTCAAGATGGCTCCTCCCGGTCTCCCCCAGAATGGGCCCCGAAGGGAGCCCGGCCGGGAGTCACGGCACCAGCAGTCAGGACGCGATGCGAGGGGGGTCCTGGTCCCTCTGTCCACTCGCTGTGCCTGTGGCCACCCCCTAGCTGGGTCAAGAAGTGGGGCGGGTGGGGGGACAGCGGGAGAAAAGGGCGAGGCTCGCTCGTGGGACTCCGCTCCGAGTCAGCAGTGTCACGGGACGGTGCCCCCCGCTGTCCACACACACCAGGGGCCCAGAAGCTTCCAGATACATTTGCAGTGACCGCGTTTGCTGTCTGAAGCCCAAGCACCAGACAGAATCGAAGGAGGAGAGAAGCCAGTGTGTCAGCATCGGGGCCGCCGGCGGTCGGTGCGAGTCGTGGGGCGAGGGAACCGCGAGTTCATGGGCTGGGGGGGGGGTGGGACACAGAGGACAGTGATGCCGAACGGGAGTCCCCGTGAGAAAAGAAGAGAGGACGCAGGCCCGTCTCGCTGGGCTGGAAGAAGATTCTGGCCGGGAGCGGCTTCCCACCCACCGTCTCCTCCCGGCGACCCCCCAAGCGGTGGACCCCCGGCCCCGGGCCGCCCCAGAGGGACGGAAACGTGTGTTGGAGATGAACTTTGTTCTTCCTCCTCGTTCTCTGGCTCCTCCTGACTCCTTCTCTCCTGGGCTTGCGAAGTTTGCTCAATATAGGATGTCCTAATTATTTCTTTCCCCGATGAAGAAGGTGTTAATTGAGGCAGAGCTATTTCTGCGCCTGGCCTCGTCACCCGGGCGGAAGTGCAGGAGGGAGAGAGATACAGGGCAGGGCCCCTCGGAACAGTCAGCCGAGAGCCGAGAAACCGGACTCCTGAATCCTAAGTTTTGAGGTTTTGTTGGGGTTTTTTTTCCTTCTTCTTCTTCTTCTTCTCTGCAGCCAAGCAGACACGCAACTGGCTTGGGTCCGGGTGGGGTTGGGAGGGGGCAGATGTGGGCGGGGCAGCTGGGGGGTGGGTAGGAAGCCCCGATTTAGGAGGATAACTCAAAAGCTCACGATTAAAAATACAAGGCGTGTGAGTAAGAGACAGATATAGACAGACACCCAGGCAGCAGGTTAATTTTAAAATATATTTATAACCAAATTCCTCAGACTCTCCGGACGGTTGCTTTTCTAGAAGCAGCCCTCAGAGTGTTTCGTGATGGGGGGCGGGGGGGGGGTTGAGGGGGGCGGAAGGCTGAGGGGGAATTGGAAACCAGAGCACCACTATGCGAAACTGCTGAAAAGAGCCCGGTTTCCCGCGGCACCCTTTGTCATCGGATCCGGGTCCCTGCGCGCCCAGAGCTGCGCTGAGCACTCAGAGAAGGGCAGAGGTGACGCGGAGGGCCTCGTGATTTCCAGCAGCTCCCAGACGAGACTCCTCATCTGCCAACGCCAGTCCGTGGCCATGGAGCCCGATGCATGCTTTTATCTCCCCGCCAAATGGGGACGAACCTTCCGGAGCCATTGAAAGGAAGGAGGGACCAGTGTTCACCGGCTGACGCAGGGGGCTGCATAGGGGTGGGAACCAAGCCAGCCTTGGTCACCACAGGGTGGCCACGGAGAAGGTTCTGGACCGAGGTGACCTTCCCAACAGACTGGTTCTCATTACAGGAGCCCATGTATTTCTCCTCTCCCTGCTCTGAGCCTCAGGTTTAAAAGATTTTGCCTTCCAACCTGTGTTTATGAAAACATCGCCCCTGTCCCGAGGGCAGTGTGAATGAGGAAGGCACGTCCAGCCAGTTAAACCAGTGGCCAGTGTGGTCATTGCTTCTTGGGCACTAGGTGTCCCTTCTGAGAGTGGCAGGTGTCACTTTGCATGACCTAGGGTTCCAGTAAGAGTCACACATCCCGTGGTTTATTTCGCTCTGCTGCGTGCCGCGTGGAGGTTGGGAGTTTGTGCCCGGAGCACATACATGGAGATAACGTTTTTGTTTTGCGGGGAGCTCGAGTTTACACGCCGGGCTGTTTTCTCGGCGGACAGTGTCGCCCTCTGCAAACCTTCAAAAGTGTGACTCACCGAAGAGGGTCCTCTCCTGTCTGCTGCTCTGGTCCAGCGGGGACACACCCAGGCCATTCCGTGCCCCGTCGGGGGTCTCGCCATCAACCCCCTGGAATTCAGACCCCACCTTTGGCGCCCAGCCCAACCTCGCCAGGAAGCTGTCTTTGGTTGCCAGCGGAAGGGGCATCTGCGGGCATGCGTCTCTTTCTTTGTGGCATTTTTACAATCTGCCTTTTGCCGTTTGGGGAGAAAACTTAGCGCCTGTGCCTAAGGGTAAGTACCATGTGTACCAGCCTCCCTCGCCCCCAGAACAGCTCCTTGTGCCCAGTACAACTCAAAAAAAAAAAAGAAAAGAAAAAGGAGGAGAAAAAAGAGAGGAGAGGAGAGAAGAGAAAAGGAAATGGAAGAAAAAAAAAAGAAAAAAGGAAAGAAGAATCAGGCTACAGAAGAACGGCGCGGCACAACGGCCATATGTGTCCTAACACAAGTCTGGAGAACCCTGCCCCCGACCACCTCACAAAGCACACGGCATATTCTCCCAAACTGGCCGTATTCCGGAACATAAACCACATCTCAGCAGATTTCGAAGGACCGAATTATACAAAACATAGCCTCTGACCACAGTGTAATGAAGCTGGGAATTGGTAACAAAAGGAGTAACTTTGAAAGTGTTTGGAAATTAAGAGACATCCTTCTTATTTGTGGAGGAAATGATGGGGTATCTGAGGTTTGCTTTAAAAATATTCTAGTGGCAAGGCAAAGGGTGGAGAAGGGATGCGGAAGAAACAAGATTAACCCTGAGTTGATAAGTGTTAAAGTTGACAATAGATACATGGAAACTCATTATATTATTCCAATTTGGTATATATCTGACAAGTTTTTTTTTAAAGTAAAGTATCTTGGTTAGCCAGGGGTCAAAGAATTTTTTACTTGAGCGATAATGATAATAATACATGACAGATTTTGTGAGATGCAGCTAAAGCTTCACTCAGAGGGCAATTTGTAGCCTTAAAGAAAGGGAATGCATCTCAGAAGTTGAGGAGATGCACAGGAAACATAATAAAAGCTTAGAGAAGAAATTCATAAAACAGAAAACAATGACTAGATCAACAAAGCCAAACCTTAAAAAAATGATGGATAAATTCATTCCAATAGTCTTTTTTTTTTTCCAACAGCATTGAATCTTTACAGCCCCTATTTCTCCAGAGCTGGTTTTCCCTGCCCCTTCTCCCTGACTTTTCTCCTCTTCCCTTTCATAGATGACATTCAGGGTGAGTCTCCGGCTCCGTGTGGGACAGAGGAACCCGCCCGCACCTGCCCCAATGGGACCAAATGTCAGCCCTACTGGGAAGGGCCCAACAATGGGATCACTCAGTTCGACAACATCCTATTTGCAGTGCTGACTGTTTTCCAGTGCATCACCATGGAAGGGTGGACTGACCTCCTCTACAACGTAAGTCATGCCAGTTTGGGGGGAGGCGGCCCTCCGGGCGCAGCCAGTTCCCAGGGGATTGGAACCAGGGAGGGTAGGAGGTGCAGGTGCCCAGAACTGTAAGTAGAGGAGGCCCCTCAGGACGCGGAAATCCGGAGGGCACACCAATGCTGAATACGTCTTCACTGTGCGAGTGCTTAAATATCGTTTTCGATTTTCTTTCAATACGTAAAGCTTTGTGTGATTCAAAAACCAACATGGATTAAAAAGTAATATCCTTGGACCTATGCCCAGGGGCTCCGTGCGGGACCTTCACCGGCCCTCTGCCAGGGTGAGGCGTCCATGGTGCTCAGGGGACACGTCTGCCAGGAACCGGCACCACTGTCCCCGCTTTCTAGGACCCACTCCTGGATTATCTGGGATTCTGGAATTTTCTGATCCCACGGGCTTGCGATGAGACTCTTCCGCGGGGCTGTTCTCCAGCCATGCCACCTAATCTAGGAGCTTCTGTCGGCTCAAATGCGGCAGGAGCTTAGACTGATGCAGGCAGGAGCGCCCGTGCGCCTGCGCATGGAGCCCCCTTCCCCGGGGCCAGAGCGAGCCACGTGTGGGGAGGAAGCAGGCCGTGCGTGGCCGGGGCGCACGGCCGGCTTTGCTCACGTCGTGATCCGGGGCGGACATCTGGGTTCTAAGTTGACCTCCCTGGTGCTTATGCGAGCGTGTTTAAGAGGGAGAAGCATACGGCATGTTTTATTTAGTAGCTTTCAAATATTTACGAGAGTATGTGGGCCTCCGTCAGTACTCTTGTCCAAAATCTTGAAAACGTTCGAGGCCCGTCCCAGGAGATGTGTGCTCCCGCCTGCCCCCCTCCAACCCTGTTGCCTGTCCTGCCCCCCTCCCGTGCAGCCCCTTCAGTTCCCTGGGGGACGGTTTCAGAGTTTACTTATTATGCAAATACGAGTGTAACCAAATCCATATCCCCCTCCCTCTTTCTTACTCCGAAGTGGAGGCTTCTGTACATGCTGTTCTGTTCCGTGATTTCCCTGTAACAGCGTCCCCCGGAGACCTTTCCGTGGAACGACACGGCCTCGTCCTGTTGCCCCGCTGCATAGTACTCCGTGGCTTGGCGGGCCGCGGTTTATGTGACCGCTTCCCCAGAGACGGACGCTCCGATGGCTTCCCGTCCTCTGACGTTGGACCCAGCGCCGCCCTGAGCGGTGCTGCACTCGTGTCGTCCCGTCCTTGCGCCGATGTCATTGGGGCCGGCGGTGCCCATTCCCGGAAGTGGGGCCACTGGGTCGGTGGCTAAAACGCATTCGTCATTTTGATATCCGGATGTGCAGGTTTTAGAGGCCCCCCCCGCCCCAACCGCGGCACCCCTTCCTCACCCCCCTGTGCGGGTGAGAGCCCCCCCCAAGCCAGTCACCCGTCAGCAGCTGGAGGTGTGTGGAGGCCAGGATTCGGATCAAACACGAGGATGCCACAGGCGTCGCGGCCCCGTGGGGCGTGCTGGGGCTGCTCCGCACACAGGGGTCCTCTCCACCTGCCCTGCGTGAAGTTGCCAGTTAAGGTTCTGCCCACAGGAGTCAGGGCTTGACCCTCCTGAGGAAGCAATACCAGGCTTCCTCCCGCATACGGGGTTGCCGGACCCTCTTCCTGGTCGCAGTTCATGTTTCTTCAGGAAGTTTCCCTTTTGGGGGTGGAGGGAGATTTACAGGAACCCATCCTTTTGATCGGTGGCTCATTGTAGGGTGGGGTTGACAGTGCAGCCTGGGACAGGATTGCACAAGTGCCACAGACAGTTGCGCATGTCACGCACTGCACCAACCACCACATCTCAGGAGTGTAATTTGTATTGTAGGCTGTATAGACATCTACCGCTCTTCTGGTTTTTGACAAATGTAAAGAATGTAGGAAAGAGACAGGGCGTTCTAACTTATATGAAGACCGCGCCTGAGCATAGCGTCTCTAGGAACACACTCCAGATCAGAGGTCTGCTCAGTCTCTCCCTTGGGCCTCACTTGCAAACACCTTGGACGTAAGGTTACGCCCAATTGGCGAAAGCTTGCCGGGGGACTTTTATGGGCTCCAGGTTTTTGCTTCGCAAGGATGGTGAGCGAGGGGGGCTTCAGGGGGAAATGAACCCTCCTGGAAGCGAAACGGGGCTGGGAGCCAGTAAGGGTAAGGGAACCCGGGCAGAGAACGGGACCGGGGAGCAGGAGCTGAGAAAATCGCCAACAAGCACGAGGGTTGTGTCACTAGGTCAGGTGTCCGGAGAGAAAGTGTCCAGCGTGTCGGAGGAAGACACCGGGGATGTGCTTCGTGGGGGTAGGGGGGAGAAGCGTGAGCATGGCCACAAATTTCCAGAAGGTTCTCTGGAAGCTTAGAGCTAAGCCGCCTCGGGGGGGGGGGGCGGGGGAGCAGGCTCAGGGGAAGCGGTGAGAGCACAGCACCCAGGCTGCCTGGGCTCCCATCCCGGCCCCACCCCTTCCTCACTGTGCGACCTCAGACAAGTCACTTGGCCTCTCTGTGCCTCATGTCCACTGGTGCAGTAGGAACAGAAGCACAGTCCTGCCTCACAGGGCGGGAGGACCGAGCGAGGTGGGTACGTGTAAAGTGGTTACAACAGTGCCCGGTCCGCGTACGCCAGATTCTCCGCCCTGGAGGCCGCGCCTTTCAGAAACGTGTATGAGTTTTACCGCATAGAAACTCCAGCGGCACCTGAGGAAGTGGAGTGAGCTGTGGGGTCCCACTTTATTCCCCGCCCCCACCCCGCTGGTAGCAGCCCTGGACTCAGAGTAGCCTTCTAGAACTTTCCGTGCACTTAGACATGCCACTGTCGTAGAGACCCCAGCGGCGCTTCGGGCCTGGCCAGAGGCCCGAGCAGTCGTCAAGCACCACAGAGCCGTGGCCAAAACGACAGACATTCGTCGTCCTGCAGTCCGGACGCCAGAAATCCCACATCGAGGCCTGGGCAGGGCCAGGCTCCCTCCGAAGGCTCTAGGGGAGGACCCTTCGTGGCCTCGTCCAGCCCCTAGTGGCTGCCGACAGCCCGTGGCGTCCCGCGGCTCGTCCACTCTCCGCCCTCCAGCTGAATGTCCCCGCTTCACATGGTCGCCTTCGTGTAAGGACACGGGTCTCGTTGGATTCGGGCTCACCCTGCTCCCGAACATCTGCAGTGGCCTTCTTTCCCGCCTCGGTCACGGTCGGAGATCCCGGGGGTTAAGACTTCAATGCATCTGTTTGTGATGGGGGGACACAGTTCAATCCGAAACACCTCCCAAATAAACTACTGTACCTTAGCCCCTGTCGGGGGCTTCCCGAGACACACACACACACGCCAGTTAGCACAGCCTCTGACTAGAGCTTCTCGCGGCCAGAGGCGGGGGCTAAGGTGGCTGTCATTGAGTTTCTGCCGGCGAGGACAGAACAGTCGGTTTTCCAGGCTCATCTACTCTCTGCTCTTGTGTTCTGCCTTCGGCCAGCCCGCCCAGCCCTGGACGCCCCCTCGGTCCCTCCAGCCGCGGGCAGCCACCGTGTCTGGAATCTTGGCCGTCTGTATTTCTGCCGGAGCCGAGGCCCCGCGGGGAGGGCGTCCAGCACCTGCTCCGAGGCTCTAAGCACTGCCCCAGGGGCGCGGCTGCCGAGTGGCTGTCCTCTCCGGGGCGGGCAGAGCTGTGCGGCCCCGGTACCTCGCTACTCAGTGTCCTCGAAACCCTTTCACGTAGCCAGTAGCTGTTGGGGACCCGCCTACTGTGCGCCGGGCGATGGGCAGGCGATCGGGGACCCGCCGTGAAGGAGACAGCTCTGCCCCCTCGGGGAGCCAGGCACGAGCAAACGTGATGGATACTAAGCAGACCCCAGCGCGGGAGGTCGGCAGCAAGCCAAGGCAGGAAACGGGACGCGGCGACATGCCCTAGGAGGAGGGGAGCAGCGCGGGGAGAAGGCGCGGCCAGGCTAGGTCCGGCAGTCAGGGAGGGCTTCTCAGAGGAGGGCCCGCGTCCGCAGAGAAGGAGAGCGCTGTTTGCGGGAGAGCCTTCCTGGCAGAGGGAGCGGCGCGCTCGGCCCTCCTCCGGGGTTTCCCGGCGGCGATTCGTTTCTTTCCCTCCCCGCGCGGCTTCCTGGCCAAAGCGCGCTTCGGGAAAAGCCTAACCGCAGCTCATCGGCAGTGCCGTCCAGGGTTCACGTCGGGATGCGCGTTTATAAAACGGGAGGGAACCGGAGGCCGGTGGTTCCGTACCGCGCGGTCCCTGTGTACGCGGGAATATTATGCCGTCAGTAAAAAGCATCTGCGGGGAGAATACTTACGGACCCAGTGCAGTCCTCGCTGCCTCTGATGAGTGGGGGGACTGAGCTTTTAGAAAGAATGCCGGGAGGGGGGGGGCGCCTGGCGGGCTCAGTCGGTCCAGCGTCCGACTCTTGATTTCGGCTCAGGTCAGATCTCACCGTTCGTGACTGGGAGCCCTAAGTCCAGCTCTGAGCTGACAGCCTGGAGCCTGCTTGGGATTCTCCGTCCCTCTCTCTCTCTCTTTCTCTTTCTCTCTCTGCCGGTCCCTGACTCACAGGTGCGCTCTCTCTCTCTCTCAAAAATAAATAAAACACTTTTTAAAAACAGAATCGAGGTGAGGTAGACCTTCGGTCTGAGCTCGGGCCGCCGGCACCAAGCGGCACGGCGCAGGCGCTCAGGCCACACAAGTTCATCTTCTCGCGGTCCTGGGGACCCGGAGTCCGAGCCCGGGGCGCCCGCGTGGTGAGGACCCGGCCTGGCCGGCGGACGGCGCCTCCTTGCTGTGTCCGCACGCGGGTGGGGAGAGAAGGGGCGAGCCGTGGGGTGTCGCTTCTCATAAGGACGCTGATCCCATCATGGGAGCCCCACCCTCGTGACCTCATCTGACCCTACCCACCTCCCAGAGCCCCCGCCTCCTAACCCCGTCCCGCTGGGGGGTCAGGGCCTCAACATACGAATTCGGGGGGGGGGGGCAGGGATACTGTTCAGCCCGTAGCACTTTCTGGTCTCAAGCGTGTGCATTTGAAAATACAAGTTCGGGGGCGTCTGAGTGGCTCAGTCGGTGAAACACCCGACTTTGGCTCAGGTCATGATCTTGCGGTCCGTGAGTTCGAGCCCCGCATCGGGCTCTGTGCTGACAGCTCGGAGCCTGGAGCCTGCTTCGGATTCTGTGTCTCCCTCTCTCTCTGCCCCTCCCCCGCTCATGCTCTCCCTTTCTCTCTCTCTCTCTCTCTCTTTCTCTCAAAAACAAAAAAAAACATTAAAAAAATAAAAAAATAATTTAGGAAGTAATCACAATTTCCTTTTACAATCAGGAAAAAAATATTTAAGTTTGTCTTGTTATATACTTAGGAGGAAAAAAAAAAGATTTTTGGTCGTCACTACCAGGAGACGGGGAGGAAACACCGGGGCACGAACGTTTTCCCAGCGTGCCCACGCTGTGCGCATTTCTTGTATAATCTGTCCAGACAGAGTCCGCACCAAAGGACCGATGGACGTTGCAATAATAAATGGTCATTTTTCTTGTTTTATTTTTTTTTTTTTTAAGTAGGCTTCACACCCGGAATGGAGCCCAGTGCAGGGCTCAAACTCGCGATCCCGAGATCAAGACCTGAGCTGAGATCAAGAGTCGGACGCTTAACCGACCAAGCCGCCCAGGCACCCCTGTTTTGTTATTAAATAAACAAAAGAAGTAAAGAAGAGACCAGTCTTCCTTATGGAAGAACTCCATCTGTCACATGCAGACACTCCCCCGTTAGAAGCAGACTTAGTCTCCCCGCGAAGTGGAGGGTAGTCCAGAGGGGCCGAGGCGGGACGACCACTAGACGACGTGCCGGGGGTCTTGGAGCAGAAAGGGGACGTCGATGGGAAAACGGGTGAAATCCAAAGAAAGTCAGGAGTTTGGTTTATAAAGAACGTGAGAGGGAGAGGTTCCTGCCCCCCCGTATTACAAAATAAGAGTCTCAGGTTGAGAGCGCGGCCTGAGGTTGCTGCCAGCGACGTGGCGGGACCAGGGGCCCTGAGCCGGCCTGGGAGATGGACGTGGGGGAAGGGAGAGAGGAAGGGATGGGGAGAGAGAGGGCAGGTTAACTTCTAATGGAGTAAATTCTTAAAACTGTCTAAAGTCCGGAGCAGGGGCGCCTGGGGGGCTCAGTAGGTTAAGCATCTGGTTTCGGCTCAGGTCACAATCTCAGGGTTCATGAGTTCAAGCCCCGCATCGGGCTCTGTGCTGACGGCTCGGAGCCTGGAGCCTGCTTGGGATTCTTTTTAAATTTTTTTTTTTAACGTTTATTTACTTTTTGAGACATAGAGTGTGAGCAGGAGAAGGGCAGAGAGAGAGGGAGACACAGAATCAGAACACAGGCTCCAGGGCTCTGAGCTGTCAGCACGGAGCCCGACGCGGGGCTCGAACTCACAGACCGCGAGATCATGACCTGAGCCGAAGTCGGCCGCTTAACTGACTGAGCCCCCCAGGCGCCCCCTGCTTGGGATTCTGTGTCTCCCTCTCTCTCTGCCCCTCTCCCACTCGCACTCTGTCTCTGTCTCTCAAAAATAAAGAAACATTGAAAAACAAAAAACCAGGAACAACCAGGGGGTCCTGGCAGGACCACGACATCCCGGGTTAGTTTCTGGCTGCCGTCTGTGGAGCTCCCTGGGTGCCCCAGGTGTCCGCCGATCCGGAAACAACCTTGTGAGCCATTTTTCACCCCATCTTCCGGGTGAGGAAACTGAGGCCCACAGGGCAGACGCGACCTGCCAAGTGCGGCGAAATCCGGATTCAGACCCGACACTGGGAATTGATCGCTACACCCCCTGCCTTCCTTCTGACTCTCCCCTTCCGTCATCTGCAAATAAGCAAGTGTCTAAATGGACAAGGTGATTCAGAGAGCAGAGCATACTGGGAACAGAATGGCTGTCTGGCAGTGCTGGAGGGAGGGGGCTAGTCCTTCGGGTCGGGGGGTCCAAGAAGGCTTCTCTGAGGACATTCCGGAGACGTTCTTTTTCCACACCTGTCTCGTGAGCTTCATATAAGGGTCATCGAGAAATGACATTTGAGAAAAAAGAGATGAAGGGGCCTGCCAAGGAGCTAGCAAGGTGTATCAGCCAGGAAAACTACGTTAGGCTGCAGTAACAAACATCCCCCAAAGTCTCCCTGCCGTTAACAATGACAAATCTCCTCTCTTGCTCACGCCTCGTGTGCGGTGTGGGTCGGCGGTGGGGGAGAGGGGGCCGTGTTCAACGCAGTCACATGGGAGCCAGCCGGCGGGGCAGCCGGGACGTTGCCGCTTGGGGTCCCGAAAGGTAAGCGAGCCCCAAGAGTCCCCCGCTGACACTTCAGGGCTCCGGTCGTGGCACAGCCCTCTCCACCCGCTCCTCACGGGCCAGCACTGCTCACGTGGCCGTCAGCCAACCACAGGGGGACCGGAAAAGGCCGTCCCACCGTGTGACCGGAAACACACAGCGACAGCCCTAAGGGGGAATCGCATTCCAGGCCTCAGAACTCTCTGAGCCTCGGTAGGAGAGACAGGACCGTAGGAGCCGCTGCGTTCAGCACCGCCGATGCGAGTGACCGAGTTCCCGCCCTCCTTCCTTTCCCCACAGCCGGGCGCACGCACCCACCCAAAGGAGGGGAGGTTCGCCCCCCCCCCCCGAGTTCTCTGCTGACAGAGAGGCCACGGTAGCTCCATCTTGGAAAACCTAGTCCCCATTTTGCTCCCGAGCTGACCCCCCGGAAAGCCCCCCTCCTACCCCGATACTGTGCCCATCCGCACCCACTTCTCCGTGAGTCATGGGAGGCAGAGCACGGAACTGTGCGATTTGGGGCCGGATTGGAAAGAGAACACGTTCTCTGTCCGTCCCAGGGAGGAAATCAGACACGGGGGAGGGGAAGAGGGAGAACAGGCTGAGAACTAAGGACGCGGGCTGGGCCGGGAACTCGGACCCGCCGCTCGTGCAGTCATTCGACAAACATTTAGTGAGCACTACTTGCCGGCCTGGCATCGTGCGAGGGAACAGAGCGGGGACCCAAAAAAAGCCCACTGTCCTTGCTCCTTGTGGAACTGACCTTCCAGCTGGGGAGACAGGCAGCGGGCAGAGAAATAAATGAAGTGTAGAGAGGGTAACGTGTGAAGGGACAAGACGGAGCAGGAAGCGGGAGTAGAAATGAAGGACCCTCAAAGAAGGCTTCCTGGAGAAGGCGGCATTTGAGCAAAGACCCGAAAGAGGTGAGAGAGGAGCCATGTAGGAATCTGGGGGAAGAGCTTTCCAAGCGGGGGGGGGGGGGGAGGAGCAGCAGGTGCAAAGGTCCTGGGGTGGGACTGTGCCCGGTGCATTTGAGGAGCTGAAAGGAGCCCGTGTGGCTGGAGCCGAGTTATCCAAGGATAGAGTGACGGAGGGGCTGGGGGGTGGGGTGCCTCTGCCATCTAGTAGCTCGGGGACTTCATTCGTTTTCTGTGGCTGCCGTCACAAGGAGGCCAGGAGTCCGAGACCGAGCTGTCAGCAGGGCCACGCTCCCTCTGTGCAGAACCCTCTCCCGCCTCCTGGCTTCTGCTCGTGGCTGTTGACCCTTGGCGTTCCTTGGCTCCTCTCCACTCTCTGCCTCCGTGGTCATGAGGCTGTTCTCTCTGCTGCGTGTCCCCGTCTCCACCTGCTGTGTTCCTCTTTTAAAGGACACCCGTCACGACCTCATCTAAACTTGACGGCGGCTGCCGAAACCCTATTTCCGAGGAAAGTCATGTTCCCAGGTGCTGGGGCTATGAATTCAACACCTCTTTCGGGGCGACATGGCGCAACCCAGAACGGACCTTGGGCGTGGATCTTCACCTCCCTGTGCCTCAGCTTCCTCGCCCGGGAGTTTGGGACGGGGTCCAGGAGAGGAGCGAATGAGCTCGGGTAGACGGAGCGCCTGGCACGGGGCACGTCGGCTATGCTGGGCGGCATGTCGCGGGCCAGAGGGTCCTGAGCCTGCTGGGGACCCGGGGTGCGGGCGGAGTCTGAGACGGAGGGGCCGCCTCGGGACCGAGGGGCCTCAGCCGTTTCTCCCCGTTCCATCCTGCCTCCCCCCGCTCCGCCCGCCGCTCTGTTCCCATCGCAAGCCTGTTTCCTGAGATGGCCCAGCCTTCTTCTTGGGTTGGCTGGTGCGGGCTTTCTCTGCCTGGACTATATTTAGCCTAAGGAATAGGCATGAGAAGCCTCAGCTGCCACAGCGCCGGAGAGGAAACGCACAAAGCCAGTCATGCCTGCTGTCCAGCCCCATTCTGCTGACTCCGTTCTTTTTTCCAGAACCTTCTAGAAGCACCACATTGCATCTTTGGGTGTTTTTTGGAGGAAGGGCCTGAGCTAGGAACCCTCAGGTGATGATTGTCCCCAGAACCTGCCTGTGTCCGTGATGACCGTGGACTTTGTTTGCTTCTTTGTTTTATTTGAACACGAAATATACCCTCTTCACCATTGTGAAGCGTCCAGTTCCGTGGCGTTAAGTACATCTCGTTGTTCTGCAGCCGTCCTCACCACCATCTCCAGAACTCGCCGTGTCTTGCAAACTGACACTCTGTCCACACGGAACACTGGCTCCCCACCCCCAACCCCGGCCCCCGGCACCCACCACCTACTTCTTGTCTCTGTGAGCGAGTCTCCTCCAGGGACCTCGTAGAAGTAGAATCCTGCAGCATTTGTCCTTTTATGACCGGCTTAGATCACTCAGCGTAGTGTCCTCAACATGCGTCCACACTGGACCACGGGTCAGAAGTTCCTTCCTGTTTAAGATAAAGCCCATACACACACGCACGCACACATGTACAACTTTCCAAAAATTGAAGTAAAATAAACATACAGAAAACCCACAGACCATAAGTAAGAAGCTTGATGAATTTTCACCAACTGAACACGCCATGTGGCCAGCACCCTGACCAGGAAACAGAACCTTCTCAGCCCTGGAAGCCCTCCCCCGCTTGAGCCTCCTCCCCAGAGGGTGCCCCATCGGGACCCCCAGCGTCATCACCCGGTTTGCCTGCTTCCGTGTTTTGTATAAGTGGAATCTTACAGAGGCGTTCTCTTCTGTCCCGCTTCCTCTGCTTGACACGCACTCTGTAAGGTTTCGTGTGACAAGTGGCGGTCGTTCGTGACACGGTATTCTGTTTATCCATCCGCTCTCTTGTTGATGAGGTGGGTTCCGATTCTTCCCAGCTGGGGGCTGTTCTGAAGATCGCCACCGTGGACCATCTCGTGTGTGCCTCCGGCATACGCAGGTTCACATCTCGGTTGGGTAGCCATCCGAGACTCGCGTGGAGTTTCTGGGGCGTGGTGCAGGTGCGTGACAATTTTGACAGAAACTCCGAACCCATTTTCCCAAGTGGTTGTGCTCTGTGCTATGGATTGAATCATGTCCTCCCTCCCCTAGCTCGTATATTAGAGTCCCAACCCCCAGGACCTGAGAAGGTGACCTTAATTGGAAATGGGGTCATGGTGGGAGAGGAGGGCATTAGGGTGGGCCCCAATCCAGTATGACTGATGTCCCTAAAAGGTGGGGGAGGGATTTGGACACAGACAGGCATGCACACAAGGAGAATGTCAGGTGAGCGTGAAGACCAAGGCAATGCCTCTATGAGCTGAGGAACCACCAGATTGTTTCAGTGAGTCCCCAGACTCCAGGAGTGAGGCGTGGGATGGATTCTCCCCGGAAGGCTCCAGAAGGAGCTAACCCCGTCGACACCCCGATCTTGAATGTCTGGCCCCCGAGAACTGTGAGACAATGAATTTCTGTTGTTTTAAGCCCCCCCGGTTGTGGTTCTTTCTTATGCCTGATGCAGGACACTCATACAACATGTTACCCTCCCGTGGGCAGCATGTGAAGATTCCAGACCCTGCAGACCTCTCCAGCACCTGGTAGGGTCAGTCTTTCTCATTCGGGCCTCTCTGCTTGGTGCCAGCAGCATTGGATGTGCTTTTCATGGTGAGCTTTTAAAGCCACGTGTGGGGCCCCCACATTGTACAGACACCCCAGAGCCGATGAGCCACCAGAAAGTTCCCGTGCTCTGGCTGCGGACACCAAGGCTTCTCCAGCACAGAGGTTAAGTCCGTGGGCTCTGGGGTCCAATCCTGGGGCCGCCACCAACTAGCTCTGTGACCTTGGGCTGGCTCTTTTGTCTTTCTGGGCCTCAGTTTCCTCAGTCGTAAAATGGGCATGAGGATAAAATAGGGTGTCTTGACTGATCAAGCTAATGTGGGACAAGTAAGTACTCCATAGCACTGCTGCTTGTATTTCTCTTTCTCTCTCTCTCTATTCTTGATTCCATTCCCTGTTCTTACTTCCTTCTTGGCACAGTGTTCTGTTCTCCCAGAGAAGAATGTTCACCTCATGCACTTCCCCCTTGAGAACTGAGCGGGGCACTTCCGGGAATTTTTTTGTGGTAGACATGGAGGCTGCAGGGCACAGATGGGGGAGACATTTGAGGAAAAGGCTCACAGCCCTGTTGGCTGTCTTGGTGATTTAACCTGGGAGTCAGACCCTGCCTTCATGCACCTCTAAGGGAAGGGTGTGACTGTGTCAGGGAGAAGGAGGGAACCAGGGGTTCACTGGGTTTTTTTTTTTCCTTCTCCTCCTGGATTTTGGTCTGAGAAGTTCTGAGTTTCATGCTGATTCTTGAGTCCTGTGAGGGCTACGTGATCAGGAGGGGGCTTTGTCCTTGTTATGATACCTATGAGGTTTCCCCCACTAACTGATCTGTGTTCTGTTTCCCTGTCTGGGCTGCCAGAGCACCAGGATTCCACAGGCCAAGGACGTTTGAGGGCAGACTCCCCCTTCTCCCGCCAGTCAGGTCATTCCTGAGTCCCACGGAACGCTCACCTGCTTTCTCTCCTCCCCTCCCACAGAGCAACGATGCCTCAGGGAACACTTGGAACTGGTTGTACTTCATCCCCCTCATCATCATTGGCTCCTTTTTTATGCTGAACCTCGTGCTGGGTGTGCTGTCAGGGTGAGTCTCTGGTACTCCCCCCGTCCCACCCCCCCTCGCCATCTTCTGACCATAAAGAGGCCAGCGAACTTTTGTTTTCTTTCTCCGGTAGAGGCAGAGAATAGGCCTCTTGCCTTGTCTTGGGTTAGCCAGAAAGTTATTAGCAAGTCAGGTACAGGTGCACAGGTTGTGCACTGCTGAGAGCACCCAGCAAAAGGACTCGAGGGGCTGAAATCCAGGCCAACTTCCACTCACAACACCATACCCCTGGCATTGAGCAACCTCCACCCAGGATAAGGGAGCTGCTTTCCAATGCAGACAGATCTCTCATTCAAAGTCTTTCCCAGCCCTACAACCTGTCACACAGGAAAATTCTATAGAGCTTTACTGTCTATAATTAACATTAAAACAAACAAACAACAGATTGGGATCTCCCCTTCGCGTTTTCCAAACACAAAATCTCAGTATACGGCCAAGCGTGCGCTGTCGTGACACACACTGTCCGGAACCCCCGAGATTGGGTATTGGGGGGCTTGTGGGGGGGTTTGGCTTAATCACAAATAGCTTTTTCTTCTCCTCATCACAAGAAGTCTGGGGAGGGGAATGGTGGCTCCCCGGTGCCATCAGGCACCCCCGTTCCTTCTAGCTTGCTACTCTGACGTCCTTACCAGGCAGAGGCTTTCGGTCTCCTGGACATGCCTCATGCTGAAAACAGCTGCCTCGCGCTCACAGGGAGCCACCAAACACGGCGAGGAGGGAGGGAGATGGGAGGGGGGAGGGCGTCGCAGGAGTCGTCAGCTCGGGTCGCCCTGGCCTAACCTAAAAGAGGCCTTCAGATCTTCTCCACGCCCACACGCGCGCATGTGCGGAGCCCCGGAAGCGCCTGCGGCGCCCAGCCCTGGCTCTGCTCTGCTCCTGCAGGGAGTTCGCCAAAGAAAGGGAGCGGGTGGAGAACCGGCGGGCGTTCCTGAAGCTGAGGCGGCAGCAGCAGATCGAGCGGGAGCTCAACGGGTACATGGAGTGGATCTCGAAGGCAGGTGAGGCCCTCTCGTCCTGGGGCCGGGACCGAAACCCCAGGCCCTGGGGCCCACGCGGAGCGCGCTGCGGCTCGAGGGCGGGCGAGGGGCGGGGGGGGGCCTGACCGAGGAGCCCCACCTCCCAGCGGCAGGAACCCCGAC
The DNA here is from genome assembly GCA_030068075.1 of Paguma larvata. NCBI lineage: Eukaryota > Metazoa > Chordata > Mammalia > Carnivora > Viverridae > Paguma > Paguma larvata. The sequence continues at coordinate 9,192,846 of CM057842.1, read as the reverse complement.
CGTGGGCCGGGGCGTTCCAGGATGGGGCATCCTGTCCTCCGTTCCCGCCAACTTCAGTTAGGGCCCAGCTCCGCCGCCTCCTAGCGGCGTCCCCCACTTCCCCGTGCCTCAGTTTCCCTGGTGGTTACATGGAGGTGTGATAACACCTACCTTCCAGGGCCACGGAGCACATGACGAGATGACCCAGGCTACGTCACCGAGAAGGAGCAGTGCCCGGCGCACAGTAGGCACGCGTTTGTTGTTTCAGGCCGTTCATGCGGTGCTAACGGAGCACCTGCTGCGTGCCAGGCACTGTTCCAGGCACCGAGGGTGTGGCAGTAGTTTGCTCTAGACCAAAGCCCTGCCCTCGGGGCTCCGATGTTCCAGCGAGGGAGACAGAAAAGAAACAAGCACCTATAATGTCGGGTGCCCCCACTGCTGAGAAGAAAAATAAGGAGGGTAGGAAGGACAAACAGTTGGAGGAGGGGGGGTGGCAGAGAGGATCGCCCTGAGGAGGTGATATCTGAGCAGACCTGAAGGAAGCCACCTGGATGTCCAGTGAAAGGCGTTCCAGGCAGAGGCAGTAGCAAGTGCAAAGGCCCCGGGGTAGGGACAGTGTTGCATCACAGCAAAGAGGCCAGTGTGACTGGAGCACATACATGCAGGGCAGAGTGGGAGGAAAGGAGGGCAGGGAGGGGCCAGGGGTCGAATCAGGCAAGGCCTTATGGCCACGGTGAGGAAGCCGGGTTTTATCCTGAGGGAGGTGGAGGCAGCGTTGGCCGTCAGCCACTTGCTGGTGGGGCCGCGAGTCCGGAAGGACCGAGCGGCACGTTTCCGGCCTGCTGAGCCGCCACAGTCAGCCAGAGGAGCGCGAAGGCAGCCGCGCAGACCCTCCTCCTTCCCGGGGCCGAGGGAACACGTCCCGGGGGAGCCCCGCGGACGCCGGAGCCTAACTGTTTGCTCTTCCTCCTCAGAGGAGGTGATTCTCGCCGAGGACGAAACCGACGGGGAGCAGAGGCATCCCTTCGATGGTAACTGCTCTGAACCTGGCCGCGGGGGGGGGCGGGGTTTGCCAGAGGACAGGCTGTTGGGGTCTCAGGGGCCTCCAGGGGACACCGAGAGCAAACACGAGACCGGGTCAGGGCCGGGAAGATCCACGGAAGGGCGGGACTCTGCCTCTGTGGGGGAATTTCGGGACCTCGGCGCGGGCTCTCCGTGTCCCGGCCTGCCCTTTCTGCTTTCACCACGCGCCTCGGTTTTCCTCGTCCGCGAAACGGGTGTCACCGTAGTACCACTCGCCTCATCAGAGGGGCCAGCAGAGCGCCCGCATGGCTCAGTCCCCATCTGTGTTCGCTACATAAATAAATAGCCGAGAACCCGGCTTACCGTTCCGGGCAGTGGTCTCACGTGTTGGAAACCGGGTGAGACAGAGCAAGGAATTTTGGTTGAAAAATTCCAGGAGGGAGAAGGAAGTGAAGGTTTCTCTCGGGGTTACAAGACAGGTTTTACTGCCGGGTGGGGGGGGTGCGGGGAAGGGAAGAGGTGACCCACAGGGGCGTCTGAATCATTTTGTCGGAATGTGTGCCTGAACTCACTGTCCCCTGGAGAGCCCGTGGAGGGGGAGCGGGACCCAAATATTGAGCAGAGGCATCCGCAGTCCCAGCCTGCCTGGCGAAAGCTAAAGGTCAAGGGCGGGCCGCCTTCATCGGGGGCCCCGGTACATCCAGGCCCGGCATCCCCGAGGGGAGGTGGCGGCTGAGAGCCGAGACCTAAGTCTCGGCAGTCAGACCGAACGGGACGTGATTCTCGTCTTGGCCCCTTGGGCAAAGTCACGTGACCTCCCTGAGCCTCGGTCTCCACGTCTGTAAAATGGGCGTGCTCTTCCTTCCCGCCAAACCCCACACCCCACGACACGCGGAGAGTCCCTGGCGGAAGGCCGGGTGCCGAGGACCCCGGGACACCGAGGTGTGGTTCTTGTCTCCAAAAGGGTAACGGCTTTTTCTCTTGCCATCTTTCCATTGTTGGAGCTCTGCGGAGAGCCACCATAAAGAAGAGCAAGACAGACCTGCTCAACCCCGAGGAGGCCGAGGACCAGCTGGCCGACATCGCCTCCGTGGGTGAGTCCAGCCGGCCGAGCACTTCCGAGGGCCTGGGACCCGAGTCACCCGGACCCGGGTCCCTACTCTGCCCCTTAACCACCTGCGTGCCCCGGAGCAGGGGACGCGATTATGGGAATAACAGCGGTGCCTCGCTCCTGATTCCGTCCGTGCAGCTGCAACTGAATAATCCACGTTAAGCATTTAGAAGGGCGCCCGGCAGAGAATAAGCTCCCAGTAATGGTATTATGACTCGTCAGTACTCACTGAGGGGCTGCCGTTACAAAGTACCGGCTGCGAACGGGACGGGAACCAAACCCCTCCCCGCCTGGACCTGGCAGTCCAGGGCAGGACGCAGACGGTAAACAGCTAATTACCGAAATAAGCCTGCCGCAGGGACGCCCCAGGTATGGCCTGCTCTAGAAGAGTGGGTGCAGTCAGGGAAGGCTTCTCGGAGGAGGTGACATTGAAGCCGAGAACTGCAGGCTGCGTAGGCATTCGCCGTGGCGGTGAAAGCAGAGAGCGGTGCGGAAGGCCGAGCTCAGTCTGTCGCTGCTGGTTATCGCGAAGGGCGGAGTCTGGGGAGGAGGGGCCGTCCCTTTCCCTGCTCACCCCTCCTGCTTGAGACCGTGTTGCTTTTGACCTTCTCCGAAGAGAATATATTATAGTTTGAAATGCTTTTTTTTTTTTTGAGAGAGAGAGAGAGAGAGAATAAGCGGGAGAGGGGCAGAGAGAGAGAGAGAGAGAGAGAGAGAGAGAATCCCAAGCAGGCTCCACGCCATCAGCACAGAGCCCGACGCGGGGCTCAAACTCACGAACTGCGAGACCCTGACCTGAGCCGAAAGCAACCCGGGTCAGACGCTCGACCGACTGAGCCCCCGGGCGCCCCGAAACGGGGTTTTAAAGATTCCAGTCTTGAAAGCGAGAGCGCGTCCAGGCCGGGGAAGCAACGCATGGCTCTGAGGGGACAAGACCTTTAAGGGAGGGCGGGGAGGAGGGCATTTAGCTGATACGCGGGGTTCGAATCCACGGACCGGCTCTCCCGACTCTGCTGCTTTCCCCCCACCCTGGTGTTCGACCTCATGCTGGGGTTTGACACCGTTTCCCACCGCACCCCGTGCTCCGTGGGGGTGGCGACACCGTAGTCGTCGGCACAGCCGCGGCTCCGTCATCTGGTGCTGGAGTTTCCAAGTTTTTATGTACAGCTACTGCCCCCACCCTTTGGGCGTGTTCCCTCGGGCATAATTATAGGAGCAAACATACTAACGGCTTTTCAGCTCCTCATTCACAGAGCAGAGCCGGCTGGGTTCCCAAAACCCCAGAACCCATTCGTAAAGCCGCCAGGCACTCACGCATTCACGGTCCCCCTCCCCAGCCACCGCGGACGACCCACCTGAGTCCCCCTCCCAGTGAAGTCGGCCTGTGACCGTACCTTAAATCTTGTTTCAATTCACATTTTTAACCTCTAGCCACAACACTCTTGCCTCGTAATGAGGAACCAGTCCTGTTTCGACTCGAGGACGGATACCTCTGTGTCCCTCCTCCCAGCACGTTCGAGGGTGGGAGCACTCCCGACGGCGCTCTGGGTATTTCATCAGGCATGTCTGGCCCACGGATCTTCCCAGTGAGGCGGCTTCCATTTTTTTTTGAATGTTTTGTTCCATTTCGATAGGCAGACCGTCTTTGTTCATGCCGCACGTGTGAAATGCCAGGCCGTGAGATCGTGACCTGAGCCGAAGTCGGACGCCTCACCGACTGAGCCCCCTGGGTGCCCCAGTTTAAAAACAACCGGGCCGTATGTGGAATGGGGAGAGCGCCCCCGTTTGCGGGGCTCCCGTAATAAAACAGCACAGGCTGGGGGGCCTAACAACAGAAATCTAGGTTCTCACAGCTCCGGAGACCGGAGGTCCCAGATCAAGGCGTCCAGCAGGGCTGGCTGCCGTCCGAGGCCTCCCTCCGAGGCTGTCGGCCAGGCTGGGAGACCCCTTCCTGTGTCCTCACTGGTCTTTCCTCGGGGCGTGTCTGTGTCCTAATCTCTTCTTACAAGGACTCCCGTCAGCATGGCTTAGGGCCCGTCTCTAGGGCCTCAGTTTACCTTGTAATTATCTCTTTGAAGAACCGGTCTCCAAATGCGCTCACTTTCCGGAGTACGAGGGGATGAGACTCCAGCTCATGAATCGGGGGGCTGCAGGTCAGCGCGTACAGGGCGGCGACCCACGAGGCCGTGGGAGATGCTCGCAGACGGTCTGTCCGTGGGAGACCCTGGCCGACGGCAGAGGCCTTGCTCCTCGGAGAATGCGCTCCAGGCTGGCGCTGGATAAGGTGTGAGAAACGGACGGCACTCCGAAGGAGGAAGCGGTCGGACAAGAGCCGTGGCTGCCCCGTGCCCTTCCTGTTAACAAAGCAGGTGGCTTCCAGCTCTCCGAATGGGTCCGAAACATGGGCCGGGGGCTGGATGTCCTGGGACCCGCTTTGCTACAGGCAAACCCCCCGAAATCCAGCTCCTTTGCCTGGTGGCTCAGAAACGCACAGGAAGGGCCCCCCACTCTAGCCGGTACCCCAAAGGACCGCTCTGGAATTTCGGTTCTGACCGGAAAGTGACTTTGTTTCATTTCTGTAACTGACGATGGTAAGTGTTTCGGGATGAGGCGGCCAGGCGCGTGCCGTCCCCTCTGTCCCCCGCCGGCACAGCCTCGAGCACTCGGTGACCCTTCCGCACCGTCAAGCCAGCGGCTAAGCGCCTCGCAAAGCGGTCTCGCCTGTGTTTGAAGAACATACTGCTGCCTCATGGAATTCGAGTCGCTTCTAGGAAAAGCCGTGCCCCGAGTGGAAGCTGTCCCCACAGCACCAGCTCTGCAGGAAAGTCAGAGTCCGTTTAGACGATTTTTGGTGGCGGAAGCTCCGCGCGGGCTGGATCCGGCTGCTCGGGCCGCCGTAACGTAGTAGCAACAACTGGGCGGCCCGGAACAAGAGAAGTCCGTTTTCTCACGGTTCTGGAAGGCGGAAGTTCAAACTAAAATCAAGGCGCTGCCTCTGAAGGCTCCGAGGGAGAAGCCGCCCCCCGCCCTGCGTGGCGTCTCGTGATGCTGGCGACCCTCGGCCGCCTTTGGCTTCTGCGTGCATCACACGGACTCCTGTCTCTGTTGCCACGCGGGCTTCTCCTCGTGCGCCTCTGCGGCCCTTAGGCCACCGGTCGTTGGGTTTAGGACCCTCCCTAATCGAGTTCGACCTCCTCCGAACTTGATCGCATCCACAGAGGCCCTACTTCAAGTAAGGTCACGTTCGCAGCTCCCAGGGGTTAGGACTGGAACGCGTCTCTCTGAGGGACACGATCCCACCCACGACTTGGGCAGGACCTTTTCAATTAGCGGAGAATTTCAAGGGCGTGTTAGGTGCCCCAAATGCCCACATTAAGCCTTGGCGGTGACAGACCGCTGTCCTCACAACAGAACATTCCAGACCGCTACTGCCCACCTGTGGCTCTTCATCCCTTGGGTATTGCTGGGGTGTACCAAAATGGGCTACATTCTGACGCATCGGATTTGGGAGTCCTAGCCCGAGAAGAGAGTAGAAAGTATCTCTTTAACATAGTTCTATGCAGCTGCTCTATTGAAATGATAGTATTTTGGATCTGTTGGGATTCCATAAAATCTCTTATTAAAATACTTTTTAATGTTTTTAATGTTCATTTATTTTAGAGAGAGAGAGAGAGTGCCAGGTGGGGTTGAGGAGGCAGAGAGAGAGGGAGACACAGAATTCCAAGCAGGTTCCAGGCTCTGAGCCATCAGCACAGAGCTGAGTGCAGGGCTCAAGCCCACGAACCATGAGATCATGACCAGAGCTTAACCGACTGAGCCACCCAGGCGCCCCGTCTTATTAAAATATTTTTAAAAATCTAAGGATTGCCTAATCCTAAGGTCTCCAGACCACGGAGGAAAACTGGAGACAAGAATGTATAGAAAAGAGGAGTGTGGGTCAGAGTGACTGTGAAATACACAGCTAGCGTGGACCTCGCACGTAGTAGGTGTTCAGTTAACATGCCCTTCCCTTTCCCTTCCCGAAGGGTGCCGTGCTGGTGGGACACGTCTCCGGCCAGTGATCGGGAACGATTTGCTCGATAAGTTGGTGCATGAACTGGGTTTTCAGTGCGGCGCCGGGGGCACAGTAGAAGATCAGGATGGCCGTGGTGGCCTGCATGGGGCAGAGGCGTATTCTCCCAAAAGCCCTGTGAGGCAGGCAGTGTGGTTGTCCCCAGTTTAGAAATGGAGGCCCTGAGGCGCCGAGTTGCGAGGTGACTTGGCCGAGGTCATTTGGCGGTTGGCCATGGAACAGGGTTTCGGTGGGGCTCCAGCGGGAGTAGGGGTGGGGAGCCTCCTGCCCACTGTGACTGAGCCCTCGCCGCACCCCTGTCTCCTCTCCCTCCTTCTCCCCACGATTCATTCCAACCTGACCCAACCTTCGGAAGTCTCATTCCTCTGTGTCCTGTCCGGTCCATGCCTGCGGATCTGGGCACGTCTTTGGGAGCGGCCAGAAATGCCCCGACTGAGAAGGGGCCACGAGGAGCCACCCTGGGGCTCTCGACGCCTATGAGGTCAGGCAGGCGACGAACTCGAGGGAAAGGGTCCAGCCCCCAGGGCCTGGCCGGCTGCCGCAGAGCAGGAACGCGCGTTCAGAATCTTGTGGATGGGAAGGAAGTGGCGTCCTGGGAGGTGTTCGCGGTGTCCCGGGCTGCTGGGGTGTCCCGTGCTGGGTGGATGAACGAGTGGATGGACAGATCAGCCAGTGAACGCAGGAATCCGTGAACAGGCTGGTGCGCAGGTGAAAGAAAGAATGAACCGAAGAACAATCAACAAACAAATGGACGCACTTGGAGCTTTTCCAGAAGAGATTGTTTAGAAGATAAAGTCGGCTCATCCAAAATGGACTTTGAACCTTCCCCTAAACCTGTCGCTCTTGGCGAATGGGAGCTCTGTGCCTGCAGGGGCTCAGGCCAGAGACCTTGGCTCCTCCCTCCCTCCCTCCCCCTCCCGCTCTCTTTCTCTCTCTCTCTCTCTCTCTCTCTCTCGCTCTCTCTCTCTCTCTCTCTCTCTCTCGCACCCACACTCCATCTGGCAGCAGGTGCTGAAATCTCCCTTAAGTGGTACATCCCCAGTCTGCCCCCTCTTCTTCCCAGCCACCGCGGGGTCCAGCCCTCGCCATTGCTGGCCCGGACCAGTGCGCTCACCGCCTCACTCTTCCTGGCCTTCCACAGACTGTTCCCCCCGCAGCAGCTAGAGGGCGCTGTGAGCAGCCGAGTCGGTTCTCCCCACAGCCCATAAAGCCCCGCCCTCAGCTCCTTCTCTCCCCTCAACCACTCCACTCCAGCCGTACTGGTTTCCCTACGCCGGTCCCAGATAGGTCAGGCAGGCTATTTCTGCTTCAGGACCTTTGCACCTACTGTTTCCTCTGCCCACAAAGATTCCGGGGACTGAAATCAACGCCTTCACCTTGACCACTTGACTTACTACGCAGCCTGCCCCGTGGCCGCTCCTGAGGCTCCCCGTCCCCTTACACTACTCAGATTTCTCTTTTCGCCAAAGTACTTTGACACCTTCCATCACACTATTAATTTACTTTTTTTTTTGTACCATATTTGCTCTCTCTCTCCCCAAATGGAGATTAGCCCCAGGAAGGTAGGGCTCTGTCTGTTAACTAGAGTGTCCTAAACACCCGGAATAGAGCCTGGCACACAGCAGGTGCTCCGCAAGTAAAACTAGATGTGGGCTGATTCCTCGCCGGCTCATTCCTTGGTGCTCGTGTCTCAAGTGAAGGGTCCGTGGAAACCAGGGTCCCATTCACACCTCCCCCTGGAGGCTTTCCAGGAATGCTCCCTGCAGCTGTGCCGCTTGCCCCTCTACCGATTAGCAGCTCCTTCCTCATCGCCCCACTGTGGCACGGCTCCCACGTCATCAGACGTGGCAGGAGAGGGAGACGCGGGAAGCCGGCTCCATCATGGAGAGCCACCCGTCTTCCCCACGGACGTCCGAGCTCTCGTCGGTCGTGTCCGATACTACGATCTTCGCCTTCTCGTGAGCCCCAGCCCTAGGAAGCTCAGTCCCTGGGTCGCGATGCTTCCCCGGGGTCAGAGGGCTCGCCGGGGAGGCTGCCGGCCAGACCGACGGCTCCTCGGCCCGACGCGGCGCCCGGGCCTGCACGTCGGGCCATTCTCTCCGCTGGAAACACCCTGACGCTCTCCGTCCTCTCCTCGCAGGGTCCCCCTTCGCCCGAGCCAGCATTAAAAGTGCCAAGCTGGACAACTCGACTTTTTTTCACAAAAAGGAGCGGAGGATGCGTTTCTACATTCGCCGCATGGTCAAAACTCAGGCCTTCTACTGGACTGTGCTCAGTCTGGTAGCCCTCAACACGCTGTGTGTAGCGATTGTCCACTACAACCAGCCCGAGTGGCTCTCCGACTTCCTCTGTGAGTACCGCCCGGCCCCGCCCCCCGCTTTCCCGGCCCCGCCCCCTTCCTCACCGCCCCGCCCACCCCACCTCTCCAGCTCCGCCCCACGGATTCCTGCCTTAGCCCTTGTTGAATCCGCCGTTTCCTTTGGACACATCTGTGGCTGTGTTCTCAACAGCTTCTTTGGGCCTGAGGGCTGGAAGCTGGAATTCAGGCCACCAAATACTTCTGTGATGCTTTTTTAAAAATATTTTAATGTTTATTTATTCTTTGAGAGAGACAGAGAGAGAGCACGAGCAGGGGAGGGGCAGAGAGAGGAGACACAGAATCCAAAGCAGGCTCCCGGCTCCAAGCTGTCAGCACAGAGCCCGACGCGGGGCTCAAACTCCCGAGTTGTGAGATCATGACCTGAGCCGAAGTCGGACGCATAACCGACTGAGCCACCTGGGCGCCCCGTGATGCTTTTTAAGAGAGAAGCATTGGGTGCTGGTGAAGGAGGCATTGGAAGAGAGACAGAAAGGGGTAGAGACCACAGGACAGCCGGACGGAGACAGAAACACACATGCAATTAATAGGTGTATCTCTGGGGGTGTTAAAAGAAGTGGTTCATGGTTGAGGGATGGGGATGCTTTAGGGACAGAGAGTGGCCCTGTGTCCCCTTTTGCTCTGCTCATTTCTGACACGCCCTGCTTCTCCCCTCTTCTTTCAAACCTTCTGCTTTTACCCCCTTTCCTCTCTAGCCCTTTACAACATCCTTGTATTGGGGATTCATTCCTAGAAAATCTCCCCCAACAAGTGTGAGAACTTACTCCATCAGTGTCTACCAGGACCCCTGAGGCCTTGCCCTTCTGGGCCTATTCCAGATTCCAGGGGCTAGCATGAGATAGTATCAGAGTCGATGGCCAGGAGGGGGTGAGGAGAAGTAATGAGAGGTGGGGAGACCTCCGACTGGGATTTTAAAAAATAAAGAGTTCTGAGGAATCAATAAGAGTCTGGACAGTGAGGAAGGCAGGCACATACCCCGGCTCTGGTCTGCGGGCCCCAAGTGAGGATTTCCCAAAATCTTTTGCCTGCTGGCTGCCCTCCTCCCGCATCTACTGGCTTGTCTGACTTTGGTTCGTAGCCTCTTTCCCCTCCTGGCCTGGTTTGGAGTTGACCCAGACACCCCCTGGGGACCGTTGAGTCTTCAGCCTAGAGAGGCCTGGGAGCCTGGTCCAGGTCACGATTTCCCTGTAACCCTTATTGTTCTCAGTCCCATTGGCTGACCCCTCAGGACACTCCCCAGGGCCCAGCTCTCCTTCCGAGAGCCCTGACCTAGTTCCAGCCTTCGTAATTGTATTCGGTCCCCCTGGAGTCTGACTAATGAGGACTCTTCTTGTTTTAACCTCCTCGGATGGTCTAGTTTTAATCTCCCATATTCTCCACACTAATCACCTTGTCTGTCCTGGTTCAGGAATGGGGACTTGGGACTTCCTGCCCTGGGCCTCTGTGCCTATAAAGGCCCTTTAATTATCCCCATTTGAGAAAACGGAGACACATAGAGGTTAAGTAACTTGCCCAGGAACACACAGCTAGTAAGTGACAAAGCTAGGATTTGAACCCAGAACCCAAACTGTGACTAATGCCAGATCCCCACCCTGGTCACCAGGTGACCTGCATTCTCGATGCCTGTGCTGCTCCTAACTCATCACGTGACCCCGGACAAGTCACCGCCAACATCCATCCGTCGAAAGGGTCTTCGTTTAGAAAGCAGCCTTTTCTTTTATTTGCCACAAAGAAAGAAAGTGGTGCTGCCGTCCTCGGCGAGGGCGTGTTGGTTTAAGATCCGCCCTTATTTCACAGGCGTCGAACTGAACAAAAGCGTGTGTCTTGGAATCAGTGAAGCGTGGTTGCTTCCTGGCGGCTCAAATTTCTCATCCGGAAATTGGATTTGAGGACCCCAGAAGGTCTTCCCGAGCCACCTGCGCTAGAGACCACTCTCTCAGGTCCTGCGCCTTGCCAGCTGCCAGGTTTCCATGGTAATGGGGGAGCAAGGACCCCAGAGGTGTTTCTGGTGGTTCTTGGAATGCCCCAGATGTCATCGCCAGATTCCCTCACTGGTATTTCAGCCTGGCCATCCGGAGACCCTGGGTCCCCTCAGACACTAGGAGCTCCCTGGGGTCCAGAGCGCTAAGGGGAAGTTTCAGTCAGGAATGTGTGGGAAGGGCCTTGTTCAAACCACCTCTTAACAGAACGATCAAATAAACACCCTTGACTTTCTCTTATTTTTAAAAAAATTTTTTAACGTTTATTCATTTTTTTGAGAGAGAGAGCATGAGTGGGGGAGGGACAGAGAGAGAGAGAGAGAGAAGGAGACACAGAATCCGAAGCAGGCTCCAGGCTCTGAGCTGTCAGCACAGAGCCTGATGTGGGGCTTGAACCCACAAACTAGGAGAACGTGGCCTGAGCCGAAGTCGGACACTTAACGACTGAGCCGCCCAGTGCCCCTTGACTTTCTTTTTTATTTAATGTTTCTTTATTTGGGGGGGGTGGTTGGCAGAGAGAGAGAGAGAGCAAGAGAATCCCAAGCAATCTCCAGACTCCAATGCAGGGCTTAAACCCGCATCATGAGATCGTGACCTGAGCCAAAATCAGGAGTCAGACACTTAACCGACTGAGCCATCCAGGCGCCCCAACACCCTTGACTTTCAAACAGAAATTAGCTCTGTGAGCAAAATTGAAACTCTCGAGAGATCGGGTCCTCTGCCTTCCTTTCCGTTTTCTTCCACTCAAAAGCCCTCCTTTCCTCTCCTTCCCATCCACAACACGAGTATCCAAACCCTTCCTGACTCCTCCTCTTCCTACCCACCTTTCTAGAAAGCTCTCCGAAAAGGTCCCAAAATTAGCCATTTCTCTGCCGGGGCAAACAGGTACCCATTTGTTACCTCTCCCCGGGGCATTCACACTGTTAGCTTTCTTGCCAAAGAACAAAAGTGCTTTATCTTGTTGAAGACTTCCAGACCTCAACCAGACAGGATCTTACCTGGGGGGTGTCAGACAGGTTTTCCATGTTGGGAGAAGAGCTGTGTCTTAGATGGGTTGCCCCCGAATCTCCAGCTAAGTCCCCGACGCAAAGATTACTGAAAGGACATCAGTAATTTCTATTTCCGTGTTTCCTTCCGAGCTCAGGCACATAAAAGTGGACTAATCATAATTCTTACATGGTGACACACTGACGTCCTGGGGTCGTTGTTGTGTTGTTAGTTGGCCAGCTGGTTTGTGTATTCCTTAGTTTTAAAACCGTAGTAAGCACGAAGGAACCCACCAGCCAGCCCAAAACCTGGGGTCCTTGGCAATGGCCTCCATCCAGCCGTTGAACCAGAGCAGCAGGTGCATGGCGGGAGCCACGGAACTTTCCTCACTGCTTTTTAAGATTGGCCAGGGGTCGGTGGGTCGGGGGGAGGGGGGACAGTTGTTGTTCCTCACTTTAACAGAGGAGAAACTGAGGCCCTGGAAAAGGAAGCTTTGCGGAATCTCCAGCCGAGGCCACCCACCGCCCTCCTCTCTCCCTGCCTGCCAGCCTGAGCAGGGTGGGGTTGTTACTAACTGGAAAGTCAGGGGCACCTGGAACCCTCCCCCCCCAGCATTCCACAGACCTAACCTCCTTTCCGTTCTCCCCCCTCTCCCTTCTAGACTATGCAGAATTCATTTTCTTAGGACTCTTTATGTCCGAAATGTTTATAAAAATGTACGGGCTTGGGACGCGGCCTTACTTCCACTCCTCCTTCAACTGCTTTGACTGCGGGGTAAGTGCTCGCGTTGGTCAGAAGTCCCGTTCTCCGGCTCTTGCCTGAAACGGCCGATGCCTGGGCACGTCCGAAAGGCAACCGTAGGGTCAGCCCTGGACGTGACAGACCCGGCTGAAATGCAGAAGGGATCAGAGCAGTCCCCAAGACCCGTGAGGACCCAGAGCTCCCAAAACTTCCAGCCACTGCCAGTGCGAGGGACACGTTCAGACCTGCTTTCATTTGTAATAGTTCCAAACCAAACGACCCAGCAAAATGGCAGCAAGATGGATAAGTGAGTTGTGGCACGGCCGAGTAAGGGAATGTTCCACCGCCAGCAGAGGCGACCGGCCACCGCCTCACCCGACGGCCGGGTGAGTGAGTCTCCCCCGCGGACACTGACAAAATCGGTCCGTGCGGCGGGACTCCGCTCACGCAATATCAAATGGATAAAAACCAGACTATCCTGTGTTGGTTAAGGGTGATGCCGGAAAACTTGAAAGAGGCAAGGACCTCGAAAACGTTATGCTAAGTGACAGAAGCCAGACCCGAAAGGTCACGTCCTGCATAATTCCATTTCTACGAAAGGTCCAGAACAGGCAAATCCATAGAGACCGGAAGCAGATTAGTGGCTGCGGGGGGGGGGGGGGGGGGAGTGGGGGAGTGACTGCTCATGGGGACAGGGTCTCTTTTGGGAGCGATGAAAATGTCTCGGAACCGAACAGAGGTCACGGGTGCCCAGCCTTGTGAATGTGCTTACATGCCTCAGAGGCGTGCGTTCCAAACGGTTACTCTATGGCTTTCGCTTCCGATTTTTTTTTAAAGACGCCAGGAAACGGTTATTACAAAATTCAGGGTGCTGGTCGTATCCTGGGGTCCCTCGAGGCTTCGGGGCTGTCGACATGCCCTGTTTCTTGACGCAGGCAGTAGCTGCATGGACGCTCGCTTCGCAGTTACGTGTTTCAAGGATTCTGTGCTCCCCGTGAGCTGCAGTAAATTTTAAGAAAGAGATGAGAGGGGTCGGAGCGCCTCGCCCTGCCTCCACGCGGCGGAAGCTTGGTCGGGCTCCTGTAAGGCTCAGGGCCAGGGCGTGATCTCGAGGCGCCTGGACGCGAGAGCAGGTTTCTCCGTTCTAGGTTATCATCGGGAGCATCTTCGAGGTCGTCTGGGCCGTCATAAAACCCGGCACATCCTTTGGAATCAGCGTGTTACGAGCCCTCAGGTTATTGCGTATTTTCAAAGTCACAAAGTAAGTCTTTGGGGTTCCGATGGGGCCCCGGGGCGGGGCCGCCTCCAGCCTGCCGGGAAGGGTGGGCTCGGGCCGCCCGCCTGACCTCGCCCCCCCCTCCCCCGGCCTCTGTCGGCAGGTACTGGGCGTCTCTCAGGAACCTGGTCGTCTCCCTTCTCAACTCCATGAAGTCCATCATCAGCCTGTTGTTCCTCCTTTTCCTGTTCATCGTGGTCTTCGCCCTTTTGGGCATGCAGCTCTTCGGCGGCCAGTGAGTGCTCGGCAGACTCCCTGACAGCTGTCGCCCTGGGGTTCCCGGTGGGGACAGACGCGGGTCTGGCGCGTCCAGAGACCCAGGCAGGCTCGCCTCGGCCCCGCAGGCCGCCCTCCTTGTGCCCCGTGCACTCACCCCCGATGGGCGGGGCCCTGGGTGCCGGTCAGGGAGTCAGGGAGCGGAGATGCTGGCGGCGTTGCCCTGGAGACAGGACGCTGAGCCACGCCCTCGGCGCACCCGGGCAGGGCTGTCGTGAGATGCCTGTATCCTCCCCGCAGGTTTAACTTCGATGAAGGGACTCCTCCCACCAACTTCGACACTTTTCCAGCAGCAATAATGACAGTGTTTCAGGTACGGTCTTCACCCGGCCCCATGGGCGGATACCTCCTAGTGTCCACGGTTAAAGCCACCACTCGGCCTATGAGGGGCTTCTCTGAATCGCTCTCTCTCCGCTTTGCCTTGTCCCACGGTTTTGAAAGAACAGGTTTTAGAACACTCAGGTATGGGGAGGCCCACAAGATCTCAGAGCTCAGTCTCAGGCAACAGTGGCAGGTCCGTGCCACTGGAAGGGCAGTCCGTTGGACTTCTGGATCCCAAGAGAGGAAGTCCCCAGCAGGCCACGCAGGGCCACACGGGGGAAGTGCCAGGCGCCAGGAGACAGAGAAGGGGGAACGGGAGCACAGCCTTTGTTGTGGTTCCTGCAGGAAGGATCCCGAGAGGCAGGCTGAGCGGATTTAGAATTGGCTAGTTGGAATGAGTTCAGCGGGCTCTGGGCACGGGGGCCGTCTCGGATGAGCCAGTACCCGCCCGGAAGTGACAGGGCAGTAAGAGCCTGGTAGAGGAGGTGGTGGGGGGTGTGGGCTCCAGAAGTGACAGGGCAGTAAGAGCCTGACAGAGGAGGTGGTGGGGGTGTGGGCTCCGGACTGGTTGGTTCGCATTTGAGAAGTGCAAACCACGGGCAAGTGGGCCGTTATCTCTAGGAATTAGCTAGCCCTGGCTCCCTCCAGGGTCAACCAGGCCCCTCCCCACGTCACGGCATCAGAATACAGAGATTAGGACATGGTTGCCACACCCAGCCGCCCCGGATTGGAAGATGCCCCGATCCCACGGTCCAAAGCAGAGGGACCCTAGTCCAGACCAGCTTCTACCTGGACGTGGGCACATGCTCTGAGGTTGGGGACTGACCTGGCTAGGACCGCCAGAGCCTTTCTGGTGGGTTCTGTGTCTTTGTGGGGTGCGGAGACAGGGAATCTATGGAAAATGGGATTTCAGTCTCCTTCTCCTGGGAGGGCGGTTGCTAAAAGAGAACCCCCGGACAGGGGATTAGAAAGGGAAACCATCCACGAAGCCCTGAGCCCTCACATAAAGGATTGCCGGTGGTAGTAACACGGGGGTGCGTGTCCGAGACGGGGGCTGTCCCCCAAGGACGCTTGGAAGTTCCGGAAACATGACTGGTCGTCACAGCTCTGGGGGAGGGGTGCTGCAGGCACCCGGTGGGCGGGGGTCAGGGCTGCCGCTCAGCACCCCCACAGTGCCCGGGACGGCCCCACCACAGAGAACGACCCAGGCCCCAAGTGTCAGCAGTGCCGAGGCTGAGAAACCGCATTAACGGATTGACATTTTTGGACTTCTTTCACGTTTACTTTATCCTTGTGGAAACATCACGGAGGAAGGAAGTTGGATTTTTTTTTCTTTAAATGTGCGTGTGAGTGGCACACGCCTGTCCCTCAGTCCATCCCATACGAGTCAGGGAGACTTGTATTTGTCAGCACCCGCGTCCCTGTGCCTGACACATTCTCTGGTCACTGGCCGCCGTGGACAGCAGTCCAGAAGGCCTGGTGACTTTGCGGCTTAAACAACAGAAATTTATTTCTCGGAGCTCTGGAAGCTAGAAGTCCATGACCAAGGTGCCCACAGGGTTGGTTCCTGGTTAGGGCTCTCCTCCTCCTGGCTTCCAAATGGCCACCTTCTCACTGTGTCCTCACATGGCCAGAGAGAGAGAGAGAGGGGTCAAGTTCTCTGGTGTCAGTTCTTATAAAGGCACCAGTTCCCATGACGAGAGACCCGTCATCATGACCTCATCCAACCCTGATTGACTCCCATCCCCGAATAACCTCACATGAGGGTTTAGAGCTTCAACCTCCTGCGGCACTTGGGGGGCTCAGTCGACCTCAGCCCAGGTTGTGATCTCTCGGTTGGTGAGTGGGAGCCCCACATGGGGCCCTGTGCTGACAGCTCAGAGCCTGGGGCCTGCTTCGGATTCTGTGTCTCCCTCTCTCTCTGCCCCTCTCCCGCTCGCATTGTTTTTCTCTCTCAAAAAAAGAAAAATAAACATTTAAAAAAGAATTTTTTAGAACTTCAACCTGTGAATTTAAGGGTGCACGGCTCTGTCTGTAGTGAATCGCCTGATCACACCAGGGCAGACAGAGGAGGTCCAGAACGGTCCGCGACTCCCCCACAGGCGCCTTTGCCTAGAAGCCAGGCCGAGAGCCCCTCGGTGCAGGGGTGGCCCTTCCCGCTCACAAACGGGCGAGACCCCCAGAGACCAGGGCCCGGGAAGAGCCCACTGCGTGCGGGCGGGTGCCAGCTCCGCAGCCGCGTCTCCGCGGGGCCCGTGGCTGAGGGGGGTTGGCTGTGTGTTTCTCCGTCCCCTTTCAGATCCTGACGGGCGAAGACTGGAACGAGGTCATGTACGACGGTATCAAGTCTCAGGGGGGTGTGCAGGGCGGCATGGTGTTCTCCATCTACTTCATCGTGCTGACGCTCTTCGGGAACTGTATCCTCCGCGGGGCGGGGCGGGGGCGGGGCAGGCGGGAGCGGAGCAGACGGGGCGGGGCTGGCGGAGGCGGGGGGGGGGCGGGGCAGGCGGGGCGGGGCTGGAGGAGCCGAAGTGCGGCCAAGGACAGTCCGGGTCCCGGAGGCCCAGGTACCCGCAGGGTCCTAGTGGCGGTGCTTTCCCTGACTCCAGCGCCCGCAGACACCCTCCTGAACGTGTTCTTAGCCATCGCGGTGGACAATTTGGCCAACGCCCAGGAGCTCACCAAGGTGGAGTTGGTGGGAGAATGTTTCTCCCTCTGGCAGTTACCGCCCGTTCGTGGCAGATCGGGACCGCGCCGGGCGTGGGGGTGGAGACAGGGTCAGAGTTTTTGCCCCGGACGCACTGTGCCAGGGAGAAGGCGCTGCCTCCCCCTTAAACAGACTGTCCCTGAACAAGAGGATTCCACAGCAAAGAAGGTGGGGGGGCGTAAGGCAGCGGGGCTGCCACAGGAAACAGATGGCAGACTCCACCCGAGTGCCCATTTATAGGGAGCGGGGAGCGTCAAGGGACCTCCGAGGAATGGTGCAGCCCCCAGGCCAGCAGGCACCGTCACCACCCCTGACCTGAAGGGACGGGACAGATGGGGAATAAGCCGCACAGGGTCCTGAGGCTCACCGCGTGTCCCGGTGAGCTTGGGCACTGGCCGGACGTCACCTCCAAGTGGCAGCGGTAAAGAATTAGATACTCACGGTGCCGGGCATCGCTGTTATCTCCCTTTTGCAGAAGGGGAAACTGAGGCTCAGGCAACGTCACTGGCCCCCCAAATGGTATGTTAATAGCAGCTAGTATTGATAGCATCACACAATGCACATCAGGTACTCATGGACACAGTTCTTGCTCTACGGGAAGTGCCAATAAAGGGAGCCTTTCTTAGTCACGAGGCACAGTCTGGCCCTAGAGCTTTCGTTGGACAGACCTGATAAAAGGAAGGTTGGGAACCCAGGCTTGTCAACCTCTGGAACCCAAGTTCTTCACCCACACGCCCTGGCGGCTTTCATTTGAGCCACAGCTGAGCAGGAGAAGATACAAGTAACAACCACCACAGTGTAAGAGGTGGAGAGTTACTGTCCCCCCCCCACATCTCACAGATGGGAAAACTGAGGGTTAGAGAGGTCAGGTGGCCTTGCCACATAGCTAGGAACCGAAGGCGCAGAGATGTACTCCCCTTATAAAGCAGAGGAGAGGAGACGAGGTGAAGTCAGAAGAGAATTTGGGAAAGGAGGCTGGGAACCATCCATGCAAGGAGAAGCCCAGTCATCCATGGCAGTGATGCCGAATTATCTGGTCACAGCTTGGTGTCGGATCCCCCTTAGAGCAGCCTTGGACTCCCTGGAACTCGGGTCCACCTCAGCTGGGCACAGAGGAGCAACACTGCTTTCAGGAACACAGCTCGCGCCCTCAGGATAGCCCACGGGCGGGGCTGCTGGGAATGGTTGTGCAGGTTGTGCACTGCACAAAGGAAGCTGAGCAGCTTTTCTGCAACTTGAGAGGAGGGCGTTGGGAAGCCGCCCCATCACATGAAGAGAACGCGTGCAGAGGCTTCCTGTCAGCCCAGGAGGGCCGGGCCTGGGGCTTCCCTCCGTGCCACGGCCCCGTCTCCAGTGCCTCGAGGTGGTCAGGACACGCTCACGGAACTGAACCAAACTGAGGAGACGTTGCCAACCCTTCCATCTGCTGGCCCTGGCAGGGGGGCGGGGAGAGAGTTTCCCGGGCCCCGCTCTGACCGGGGAGGGGAAACGGAAGTCTCTGCTACCCCAAGCACATGGCCCCGGGCCTGGTTACCATGGAGCTGGCTGGCTCCAGGGGCGATCCAACCTTATGCTCATCCAGGTTCTAGGAGCCTGCGCTCGGGGGCTGCCACAGAGGAAGGGGTGCGCCAGGAGCGTGGGAGAAGGGGAGGGAGAAAGGCAAGGTCATCTGTTTGGTGCGACATTGCCCTCCAGACCCGCTCATTCCCTTCAGTTACTTCGCGGGCATTTCCTGGGCATTCCACGTGAGGCAGGCGGCCTGCTCGGCCCCGGATGCGTGCAGCTCACGTAATCTTCACAGAAACCCCGGCAAGCCAGTCCTCTGAGCTCCCTTTCACAGACTGTGTCATCCAAAAGCATTTATTGAGCACCTCCAGTGAGCAGGCCCTGGTCCGGGAGCCGAGGACGCAGCAGTGAACAAAAAAGAGGCAGAAATTCCTGCCCTCGCGGGGCTGACATTCGAGAGGGAGAGAGAGGCAAGAGACCAGTTTCCCAGGGGGCGAGAAGTGCTCAGGGGAGCAGTCGGGGAGAGTGGGCACTTCAGGTGAGGAGGGCGAGGCACCTGGCAGTGACCTTAACAGTGAGCGGAGGAGCTGGGACTTGTGTCCAGGTGGGTCCCGCACTCGTGCTCTTAATCACGTGTGCTGCTGCTGCAACTCAAGCGTGTTTGATACTCACCTGGGAGCTTGTTGAAAATGCAGATTCCACAGGGCCCAGCCCGGGCTTTGTTGGGGGGGGGGGGGGCCACCTGGGACCCTGCAGTTGCAGTGCTACCAAAGCAGGTGGTCCGGGGACCGGGCTCCAAGAAACGCCGGGTGAGGCACCAGGAGGAAACAAGGCCTTCGGAGAGTGGGGCGGCCGGTCGGGGCCCCCCTCTGTGTTGTCCCACAGTGTCCCGATCGGACCGTTTCCGAGGCGGTAAGCTGCTTCTGGCCCCAGAGACCCCAGTGCAGGGGGAGAGCCACCCCGCCGTGTCGCAAGACACTTCTTACTGGTGGGCTGCTCTCGGCCGTTCCTTTCTCGTTGCTTTTTCTTTGCTTTTTCTTTGTCGGCTTTTCTGTTTTACGAATGAGGCCCTGCCTGAAGGCCGAAGGAGGATTTAAAGCCCCCAGACATCTTTTTCTGTTTGTATTTTTAAAACCTCTGCCCCCATCCTTGTCTCTGAACCTAACCGGCTGAGGACGTAAGCTCCCTCTCCCAGTTCCCCTTCTGGAGGCTGTCGGCAGCGCACGGGACGGGCCCGGGGTTTCTGCACGCGGGGGCTGGTCAGTGTTTTTGGAAGCCTGGGTTCGGAGAGCTTAACCCAGAAGGTAAAGCGAGAGGGAGGCCTTGGCATTCGTTCCCGGCTCATCGAGACGGGCAGAAAAATCTCCACCGTGAGGCCTTTTCCCTCTTGTTGTCTTCTGGCCGTGTGCTCGAGTAGGGTCGCTCACGAGCTGGATCTCGAGTCCGCACACAGAGGGACCAGCAGGACGCCTGAGCGACATCGGGCAACCTGTCCAGACCTGCGGGCCTCTGGCGTGGGCGGGGGGGGGCTGACACCAAGGCCACAGCCACCCGTAAATATTTTCACACGTTGCTCTCCGCTGGCAGTAGGGTCGGCGGTGACGCCCCAAGGCCTCGTTCCTGTGTCGTGAACAGGGACCCTGTGTGTCTTTCAGGACGAGCAAGAAGAAGAAGAGGCGGCCAACCAGAAACTGGCCCTCCAGAAAGCCAAGGAGGTGGCCGAAGTGAGTCCTCTGTCAGCAGCCAACATGTCCATAGCTGTGTAAGTGCCCCGGACGCCCGAGTGCCCTCCGGGCCCCTGGCGCCTCCACCCTCCCGGCCAGGAATTCGGGGGCGGGGACCAGGGCCTGATCGGGTTGAGCTTTAGGAAGAGGTGCCTCTGCTCTCCACTTTCACTCAATAAATCGTTAATAAGCACCTCCTATGTGCCAAGCATTGTTCTAGCAACTGGGGATATAGTATTAAGAGGTTAAGGGGTACAGGGGGCCAGGGGTGGAGAGAGTTGGGACTTTAAATAAGGTTATCATGGAAGGCCTCACGGAGAAGGAGCTAAGCCCTGAAGGAGGTGAGGGAGGAGCCATGCGGGGGGATCTTAGGGAAGACCATACCAGGCAGCAGGAACAGGACATACGAAGGTCCTGGGGCAGGAATGTGCCTGGCGTGTTGAGAGAACACGAAGGAGGCACTGGGATTGAAGTAGAGAGAGAGGGAGGAGAGTGGGAGGAAGTGAAGGCAGAGGCGATAAGCAGATCGTGCAGGGCCTTGTGGGTCACGGGCGGGACTTGGACTTTTGCTCTGAGTCACACGGGAGCCATGGAGGGCTCTTGAGCACAGGAAGGACAAGACCTGACTCGGGTGCTCATGGGCCCCCTCTGGCAGCTGTCAGGGGAACAGACCGTGGCTGAGTGAGGGCGGGAGTCGAGGGACCAGGTTGGAGAAGACCACACTGGTCCGTGCAAAGGCGGTAGTAGGATTGGGGTAGGGTGTTGGCCGTGGTGATGGACGGAGCCGAGTTCTAGACAGATCATGAAGGGTAGAGGGGACAGATTTCCCTGGTGCATCAGGGGTGGTGAGGTGGCGAGAGTTCAGGTGTCTCGATTAAAGGGAGATTCGTCGACCCAACCCAAATTCTACCTGCGTTGGATGTCCCGGGGACGTTGCACACTGAGGGACAGTGCAACGTGTGACAGTGGGGAGGGGGCTTTGCCCAAATGGAAGGAGCCGGCGGCTATGACAGGAGAGCCCAGGAAAACATGTAATCAGACAGGCGGATTTAGGTGAGCTGTCTACGGAAGGTGGGGGTCTGCATAAAACTGTCAGTGCCTGCCCGCAGAAACCCCGGGGAAGCCTCTGTCCCCCGGACGGGGCTGCGGGCTGGCAAACAGGCACTGCCCAGGACTCCCGAGTGCCCATCCTGGCTCCCCCGGGGCCACCCAGACCCTGCGTGACCCAGAACCAAAGCATCATGCAGGCACCCTGGATGATTCCAGAATCTGCTCCCGGCCAACGTCCATTGCCATGGCTTATCCTGGAGATTAAGCTATTTTGACCCTCAAGGCCACAGCCCCCCGGGGGGGTCACGTGCTACAGTCCGAGGAAGCAAAGAGAGAACAATGGGAACACCCACCTGGGCCGAGGCCCCCATCACTCCGACACAGAGACCCCCCCCCCCACCCGGGCCAAGGCACTCGCTAGGCCCGGAGGTCCAGCCGGCTGGAGGTTTCCGCACAGGCCGAGCCCCCTGGTTGGGCAGAGATACCCACTGGGCCAAAACCACCTGGGCCAGACCCCTCCCCGGTGGAGCCCGCCCCCGGGGCTGAGACATTAGCCAGAGGGACTTACCTGGGCGGCCATGGCGCCCAGCGCTCCAACACCTCCCCCCTTCCCTTGCAGGAAGGAGCAGCAGAAGAACCAGAAGCCCGCCAAGTCCGTGTGGGAGCAGCGGACCAGCGAGATGCGGAAGCAGAACCTGCTGGCCAGCCGGGAGGCCCTGTACAACGAGATGGACCCCGGCGAGCGCTGGAAGGCCTCCTACGCGCGCCACCTGCGGCCGGACATGAAGACCCACCTGGACCGGCCGCTGGTGGTCGACCCCCAGGAGAACCGCAACAACAACACCAACAAGAGCCGGGCGGCCGAGCCCGCCGTGGACCAGCGCCTCGGCCAGCAGCGAGCCGAGGACTTCCTCAGGAAACAGGCCCGCTACCACGACCGGGCGCGGGACCCCAGCGGCTCGGGGGGCCCGGACCCGCGCAGGCCCTGGGCCGGCAGCCAGGACGCCGAGCTGAGCCGGGAGGGGCCCTACGGCCGCGAGTCGGACCCCCATGCGCGGGAGGGCGGCCCGGAGCAGCCGGCCTCCTTCTGGGAGGGCGAGGCCGAGCGCGGCAAGGCCGGGGACCCCCACCGGAGGCACGCCCACCGGCAGGGGGGCGGCCGGGAGAGCCGCAGCAGCTCGCCCCGCACGGGCGCCGACGGGGAGCCCCGCCGGCACCGCGCCCACCGCAGGCCGGGCGAGGAGGGCGCGGAGGACAAGGCGGAGCGGCGGGCGCGGCACCGCGAGGGCGGCCGGCCGGCCCGGGGCGGCGAGGGCGGCGAGGGCGATGCGCCCGAGGGCGGCGAGCGCCGGAGGCGGCACCGGCACGGCCCTCCGGCCTCCTACGAGGCGGACGCGCGCAGGGAGGACCGAGAGCGCCGCCACCGGCGGAGGAAGTAAGTGGGCGCGACCCCTCATCCGGGTGGTGGTGGCGGCGGCGGCGGCGGCAAGGATGCGGGCCGCGTGGCTCTGGTGGAGCAGCTCAGCCTTCTCCACCCCTCCCCCCTCTCCTCCACCCCTTCCGCCCTACCCTCCCCCCTCCACCCCAACCCCCCCACTCCCCCTCCACTCCACCCCCCACCCCACTTTCCACTCCATCCCCCCACCCTCCACCCCCACTCCTCCCCGACTCAGCATAGATGGATCCCAGTGCCCCAGATTGGACACCAGGGGTGGAGTGCCTTGCCCAAGGTCACACGTGCAGGAGGTGGCCTGAATCCAGGCTGGCTGGTGGCAGGAGGCTGCAGGCGCACCGTTTCATCCCGGTGCAACGAATCAGGGAACATTTATGAGAAGCCCCCAGCCCCGCCCCCCGCCCCCCAGTTCTTCGGCTCTCCCATGTACTCGCTCCGTCCCCTGGAGCGAGTGACTTCCCATCTCTGGGCCTCGGTTTTTTCTCCATCTGTAAAATGGAGACAGTGGGGCCCAGCTGGTCGTTGCTGGAATTAGAAGAGAGAATTCAGGCGAAAGACCCGAAGCACGAGCAGCTGACACATGAGTACGTGGGGCACGTGAACATTTTTAGCTGGTCCTGAGTCACCCGTCGTTTCTACCTGATTTCATTCCCGAGGGATCGGAGAAGCCTCCCCGGGCCCTCAGAAGGGGAGGGAGAGCAGGGTTCAGGCTTCCGGGCCGGCGCCCTGCCGGGTAGGAAATTGCGTCCTCGTGTTCTTAGTGTCTTGGAACAGTCCTTCCGCGGTCCCGCGGTGACCGTGTGCATAGGAGCCCGACAAGGTTGAAGCAGACGCTGTTCTTACATGCGCCGGCGTCCCGTTAGTCTTCTCGCACATGGCCGCGAGGGCACCGTGCTGATGTTTTAACGACGCGTTTAAGTGACATAGGCCCGAGGCCAGCATTTAGCCGGAGTCGAACGTGTGTGTGGATCCCCAGGGGTCGTCTCGGAACACTGATTCTAATTCCGCGGGGCTCAGGTGCAGCCGGAGACTCCGCCTTTCTAAGGAGCCCCCGGGGAGACGGGCGCTGGTCCAGGGACCCCGCTTTGAGTAAAGAGCGTCCAAGGGCAGAGTTACGTGATGCCGGGCCCAGCGTGCAGAGTCACCGGGAAGGCGACCGCTAGAAGCGCTGGCCGGCCCCGGGTGCCGTGTCACTCAGGTGACGCGAGGAGGCAGCCGCCAGTGGGAGGTGTTCCCGAAGCGGAGAACTTGGTGCAGTTCGTACGAGGCGGGGGCTGGTGTTCCGTCGGCGCGGGCGCGAGCTGGGGAAGGCGCGGTGTGGGTTTCACACGTCCGAGGTGTGCCAGTGCAGAGGACGGAGTCAGGTTAAAGCTGAGGGCGCAGGTCATTCTGAGCAGATTTTTCAGTCGTGTGGGGGACATTAGAAAGTCATGAAGCGGCGGTGGGGGGGGGGAGGGGGACACGCCTGGGCGGCTCAGTTGGTTGAGTGTCCAGTTCTTGATCTCGGGGTCGTGAGCTCAGGTCTTGATCTCGGGGTCGTGAGCTAGGCGTGGAGACGTCATGAAGGAGAAAGGCTCGTTTCTCCGCAGGTGGGACTGCCCTGCACATAGTAGGATGTTTGGTGTGCCTGCCTCAGTGACTATGTCAGGAGGTCTCCACGTAACTCCCCCGCAGCCCCCATGAAAACCACCGTTCCGGGTCATCCCTGCCTTGCGTCTTCTCTTACGGGTTTATTCATTCCTTCCGTCGGGGTCTAGTAAGCACCTGGCACAGTCCACGCCGGAGCCGTGGATGCGATCGTGTGAAGCCGTGGTTTCGGACAGTCTAAGAAGTAAGACCAAGAAACGGTGCCCAGCCCGGGGTCCCAGGCCAGGGTTCCAAAAGGAGCAATCAGAGAAGGGAGCAGTGTTCCAGGCTAAGAACAGCATGTGCAAAGGCCCTGAGGTGGACCACAAGGAGGCAGGGTTGCAGTTTGAGGATGAGGAGAGAGTGGCAGACAAAGAAAACAGAGGGACAGCGGTGGGTCGGCAGGACCTCGCGTACTCTCGGGGCCAGGAGAGGCCACGGAAGGGGATTTTAGGTGGAATACAGTGTTCGGAACCTGACCTCACAATCAAGGAACAGTGATTTGCCGTTGTTACTGCCACCACTGGTGTCACTATTCTCGTTACCCGTGTTGTTGTGTTACTCCTGTGACTGGAGGAGGCAGAGTGACAGGGAGGGAGCGGCGGCACCGCCTCGGGGTGAAGGGCGAGAACTCGGGAGCCAGAGGTCACCCTCCTGCCCGTCACTTCCTGCGCGTGTGACTCGCAGCATGTCACTTTCCCTCTCTGGGCCCCTGTTTCCTCGTCTGTAAGATGGGGGTGAGCACGGGGTCCCCAGGACTTCATACCTGTAAAGTGCTCCGAACAGTGCCCGGCTTACAGTGCTTGGTAAATGGCAGCTGTTGTCACCGTGAGTGCTGAGTACTGAAGACATGCTAACTATCCATGGTAGTGGTAGCAGAAACCGTTCAGTAAGTATTAGCTATTGCTATTCTTTTAAATTTTTTAATGTTTATTTATTTTTGAAAGAGAGACAGAGACCGAGCACACGCAGGGGAGGGGCAGAGAGAGAGGGAGACACGGAATCCGAAGCAAGCTCCAGGCTGTCAGCACAGAGCCCGACAAGGGCCTCGAACCCACGAACTGTGAGATCATGACTCAAGCCGAACAACTGAGCCACCCAGGCGCCCCCCCCTTTTTTTTTTTTTTAGTGTTGATTTGTTTTTGAGAGAAAGAGAGTGAGCAGGGGAGACGCAGAGAGAGAGGGAAACAGAGAATTCCCAAGCAGGATGTGGGGCTTGGTCCCATGAAGCAGGAGATCATGACCTGAGCCGAAATCAAGAGTCAGTCGCTTAAATGACTGAGCCCCCCAGGGGCCCCAGCTCTTGCTACTGTTATTATCATTTGTACTGTTCGGATGTTTTATTATCAGTAGATCTAAAAAAGCCTCCATAGCCTTTATAGAGTGACCACCCCAGCTCCTTCCTTTCACAGATGGGGAAACTGAGGCCCAGAGAGGGGGAGGGATTTTCCTCCACCAAGCACAGCGAGCCAGTGGCAGCAGCATGATAAGAACCGAGCTCTCCCGAATCCCACAGAGGGCCCCTGCTCCCCCCCTCCAGAGGGAGAAAGTGCCTCCCCGCTGCCCCCCCCCCCACCGCCCTAGTCTGCAGCAGGAGGGTATTGCTGTCAGGTCAAACGCCCCGGCCAGGAGACGCATTACTCATTGGGCTTGTGAAACGGTTCTGACGCTCGTTGGAAACAAAACGTCATGAAGATTCAGACACTTTTAGAGGAAAAAAATCCAAGATGAGGGATTCATCTACTTTAACAATAACAGAAAAGAATGGCAAAGAGAAAACTTCATTCCTGAATATGATACATGGGAAAGACGCTTCCCTTCTGTATGGCGACAAGCCGGGGGCCCTGCCTCAGGGGTCTGCCGCCTGCGCTTTTCTTTTTTGTCCTTTCTGAGCCTGTCTGTCGCTCCCCCAGCCGCACCTCATGTCTCTTCAGCAGCGTCCCCAGCTCTAAACGCCCCCCCCCGCCAGGCTCATCCCGGTGAAGAGCGGACGGAAGCACTTTCCCTTTCATTCCTTCTGCATGGGTCCGTGAGCCCAGATCCCCCGGGTGGCCGAGCCCGGTGGCACCCCAGGGCGACCGCGGCGCAGGCAGCGCCTGCCCTGACTGCGCAGGTCACAGACCCGGGCAGCGCCTCCTGCCGGACGCAGTTGAGCTGGGGGATCCTTTGCCCGGATCTGCGTCACCCCGGGATTGACGTCTCGGCGCCCTAGTTCACCATCACCGTGAAACCCAGGCCCCGGGAGGAGCAAGAAGCGAGATCCCGGACGGCTTAGCCTCGCGGTCTGTCCCGCGTGGAGAGGGGAGGGGCGCCCCATCCGTTAACGCCCGGGTTCCCGCAGCACCCCCAGTGAGCGTGAGCCGGGTGCTCCAGCGCCCCCATCCCGTGCCCCCAGGCCGTGCACTGCAACGGTTTCTTCACTAAGTGGTGCTGTAGCTTAAAACCTGTAGGACCAGGGGCGTCTGGACGGGCTCAGTCGGTGAAGCGGCTGACTCTTGATTTTGGCTCAGTTCATGATCCCTGGGTCAAGGGATGAAGCCCTGAGTCAGGCTCTGCGCGGAACATGGAGCCTTCTTGGGATTCTCTCTCTCTCCTCTCTCTCTCTCTCTCTCTCTGTCCCCCTTCCCCTCTCAAATAGTTTTTTTTTTTTTTCAATCCATAGAACCAGAGTCCAGCCCAGCCCTTTCCCAGCTGGGCGACGCCTGCCAAATGCCTTTGCCTCTCCGGGCCTCAGTCTCCTCATCTGTAAAATGGGCCTGATGCTAGTCCCACCCCCAGCAGGGGTGGCCGTGGGGATGAGAACATGGTGACACAGGGAAGCAGGACCGTCCTCTGCTTCTGGGGGGCCCGAGCGCACCCCGGGGCAAGGTGGCCATCGCCCCCAGCGGAAGGCTGCAGAGGCGGCCAGCCGGCAGAGGCACGCGGTGCCGGACGGGGTTACGCAACCGGCGGCCTATTCTGGGCAGATGATCCACGTCCCCGAGGGGGAAGGGGAGGGGCCTGGCTTCAAAGTTCTCCGCCCGGTTTGAGTTCTCCTCGGAGACGCCGGCTGTGAAGCCTCCCGGAGACGGGCGTGTGGCGGCCCCTGCGGGCCGAGCTCGCAGGGCAGCCTCCACGGCGGACGGCCGACGGGACGGCCGACAGGGAGACCGACAGGACAGAACGCCTGCAGCCCCTCCATCCGGACCGGGGGCTCGGTCCAGGGCGCGAGGCTGACGTCCCCAAAAGGTTCATCGTGGTCTCGGCTGCTCCGTTATTCAGTGTAACCTCTTCACGGCGGCCAAGGGATCCAGGCTCTCTCTGAGGTCGCAGCCTCCCCGAGGCTGCTTTGTGCTGGGGACAGCTCTCTCCCTTTGAAAACTCTGGTCGTGGTTTTTGAGGGGGCACCGTTCCACCCGCTGCGGTCTGCCCTCTGACTCCCGCCGCCCAAACGGCCATCCAGCTCACGCACAGAAGGCCCCCGCCCCGCGCCGGCACCCCCAGAAGTCCTGCCCTGTCCCCGCGTTGGCTCAGGGATCCCAGCTCTCCTCCTCTCAGTCGGGGGTGGGGGAGACCCTGCGTAAGATCCATTCGGGGGCCACACCCCTCTCCCTCCGTGGACAGGAAGCTGGAAGGACAAGTTCTCGGCCTTCAGCACGCAGTGGTGGGACAGACGTGGGGTAGACATCCCTACTCCAAACAAGAGGTGTCTGGAAGGGTAAAGGGTGGCTGGCCGGTCCCAAGCAGGTTCCAAACCCAGTGGGGAAGATCCTGTCAGGTGTCAAGGCCCTGGGGTCGTTTCTAGCCCTCGGCCCATTAGCATGCGCATACCTCACAGAGACTGGTCACAGAGCCTGGGGGAGGTCACCATGCCTGCCCGTGTGACAGATGAGAAGAGGCTGGGTAACTCAGCCGGTGGTTACAGAGCAAGTCAGCCCCAGGATCCCCACTGTGGTCCCCAGGCTACAGGGAAGGTTCTGCTGCCATAGTCCCAATTTAAAAACGAGGGAGGGACCCGAGCTCAGAGAGGTGAGTCAAAGCACAGAAGGTCACACAGCCAGTTAGTGACTTTGCTGAGACTCAAACCCAGGTCAGCCTGCTCCCCTCACGTGAC
This sequence comes from Paguma larvata, assembly GCA_030068075.1. NCBI lineage: Eukaryota > Metazoa > Chordata > Mammalia > Carnivora > Viverridae > Paguma > Paguma larvata. The sequence goes on along the minus strand of CM057842.1, from coordinate 9,164,545 downwards.
TGAGAAGGGAGGACTGAGCCTGCCCTTCCACTTTCTAAAAACACTGGCCTTTTGCAAAGTGAGATGCAGAATTAGAGCGAAGAAGTGTTGAGTGGATGGACGTTTCCGGCGCGAGTCCAGGCTTCGGTGCCTGTGATTGGCCGTCCCCGATCTCCCAGCCGGGCAGCGGACGGTGTGATCTAGGCGCCGTAGCCTGCTCACTTCCGGTCTCCCGAGGAAGTGTGCGATGGCGACACTCTGAGAAAACCGTTTTCTGTTATGACTCGGCTTCTCCAGGACTCAGGTTCCGCATCCGTATAATGGGCACCGTCGTGACGTTAGTGAGTTGACACTGCCAGAGGCCGGCTCGCGCCCTCGGCCATGGGGGCGAGTGCTGAGGATTCCCCGCGCCCATCGGCGGCGGGCTAGGCCTCCGGGGAGACTTCAGACTGCTCAGAGAAGCAGAGCGTCAGGTGGGGACTTAGCAGCGCCGGCACCGGAGCCGTGGCATCTGGGCTCCAAGCTGCCTCTGCCGCCAACCGGGCCCTTCCTGTTTCTTAGTCTCAGTCTCTTCATCTATAAAATGGGACTGACAACACTGGCCACTTCCCACAGTGGTTCCGAGAACTAGAGGAGCCGGCTCGTGAAGTCTGGTACACAGCAGGTGCTCAATGCGTGCGAGCCGTTAGGAGAAGTGGAGGATACAGGAGGCAGAACTGGGGCAGCCCTTCAGAAGAGCCAGAGAGAGAAGTTCTGGATTGCAGAGTCCTCTGGAGGGAGAAGTCATTGGGATTATGAACCACAGACGTCCTGGGGTTTCCAGGAAACAGACTTCACCAGGGCCGTCTCTCAGGGACGGGGGGAGGATGAGGCCCCTTGTCTGAAGACCGAGGGTCCCCAGGGGTGTGTGAGAGTGAACAGAGCAGATTTGGGGGGCCGGGTCCGCTTGGCTCAGGCAGGCAGTGCCGGGGCCAGCGCTGGATGGCCCCTGGACTCCAGACCCCAGCCACCCTCCCTGGGGCCACGGCTCCTGGGGGATGTCCGGCCAGCTAGGGGTGAGTGGGCAGATGGGAGGAGGCAGGGGTCCGTGAGAGGTCTGGGATGGTGCGATTTCTGGGCTGCAGTGTCGTCCTCCGAAAAATGGGGGCGTTAGTTTACCATTTGACAAGAAGCGACCAAGCGTTTGCTGTGTGCCAGGCGCTGTTCTGGGCGCTGGATTCACAGCTGTGAACAAGAGGGACAAAAATAAGCCGCTCGCCTGGCAGAATTGATGTCCCAAAGGGCACCGAGGTAGAACATCAGCCAGGACCCTGTCTCTCCCCCGCCAGTGCCCCGAATGCTCGGCCTCTTTTCTTCCCGTGTCCGTTTGCGTAGTGTTAATTTCTTGAGAAACTGAGGCAGCACCAGACTTCTACCCACCTCCTCTCCCTCCCTCTGCACCTGCAGCCACACCAGCCCTCCTGAAACCCAGCAAGCCTGTCCCCACTTCAGGACCGCTGCACTGGTCGGACTCCCTCTGCCTCGAGTGCCCTGTGCCCGTCACACCTGTATCCCCGCGAAAAATTACCAAGTTCATTGACCAGCTGTGTGACCTTGGGCAACAGACTCAACCTCTCTGAGCTACAGTGTTCTCCTCTAAAATGGGGCCGTAATCGCGCCTCTGGGGGCTGAGGACGCAGGGGTGGACCCAAGTCCAGTGCTCAGAACAGCGCCCGAGAGCTCGTGTTACTGACACGTTTGCTGTTTGCTACTCTCGTTATTTCTTATTCCGTCTGCTTGCCTGTGTTGTGTGCGCCCCCAAACTGGAATGTTGGGAGGGGGTGTAAATGCTACAGGCATGTAAAGTCAGGTAGTCGTACCCCCAAAGGGATGGCGTCCCTGCATCTGCTTTAGCCCCCCCCCAGAAAACGCTGTGCGCCCCGGTCCTGCCCAGGAGCTCGAGGGGGGCCCAGAGTCGGGGAGCTCTGGCCCCGGGAGGAACGCAGGCTCTGGCAGGAAGTTGGGGCGGGGCCCGGAGCGCTCCTTCTGTTCTTCTAACCCAGTTCCGGGTCCTTTCTCGTTGGCCCGCCTCCTGCAGAGAGAACCCGGGCTCCGGGGTCCCCGTGTCGGGCCCCAACCTGTCAACCACCCGGCCGATCCAGCAGGACCTGGGCCGCCAAGACCCCCCGCTGGCCGAGGACATCGACAACATGAGGAACAACAAGCTGGCCACCGCGGGCTCGGCCGGCGCCCCCGACGGCCTTGGCCGCCCCGGCCCGCCCCAGAGCCCCGCCAGGACCGGGAACAGCACCGACCCCGGCCCCGCGCCGGCCCCGCCTGCCCTGGCCGCTAACCCCCAGAACGCTGCCAGCCGCCGGACGCCCAACAACCCGGGCGACCCGTCCGACCCCGGCCCCCCCAAGACCCCCGAGAACAGCCTTATCGTCACCAACCCCAGCAGCACACAGACCAACTCAGCGAAGACTGCCAGGAAACCCGACCACACCACGGTGGCCATCCCCCCGGCCTGCCCGCCCCCCCTCAACCACACCGTCGTCCAAGGTGAGACCCCACCCCCCTGCACCTGCACACAGCGCCGGGCGGGGCACCCGGGGTGCCCGCCTGGGCCCGATCCCCGGAGGCGCGGCCGGGTGACCCTGGACAGGGACCCCGCCCCTCTGGCCTCAGGTTCTTCCCCTCAATAAGGGCACAGATGTGGTTCCCGCCCCACAGGACTGCGGGGAGGGTTACACGAGATAATATGCTTGTAGCGCCTGCCGCCTGTCCCCGCTCGGTGGGGCTTGGCGGTACTGCCTGCACCCCAGGTCCCCGGAGGGGAGCCGGGAAGCCACCGCGGTTCTCGGCGCCATAGTGAAAGAAAGAAGGGAGAGAAAGAGGGAGGAAGGAGTGATTTAAAAAATCAAAAAGAAACGGGCGAAATGAACTCTAATGATAAGTTGCATTTAAGCCAAAGCATTATTTGTCCCAACTGCTACCGTTTCGGCGTATAATCAACATTTTTAACGTGATTAACCGGCTGTTATGCATTCTTTTTCTTGTACTCCGTCTAAGAAGGTCAGTGTGTCTTACGCGCGCAGCCTGCCGGGGTTCGGACGGGCTGCGCTATTGGATGCCGTAGGTCTAGGCCCTTGAGGGATTGACCCCCCCAACCCCCCACCATGGAAGACTGGGTCAGAGAAGCACTAAGAATTTAGAAATGACCCACCGAGAGGCTTATTTCTGAACTGGATTGACTAGGTGGTTCCTCTGGGGTCAGTTCTGTGTGTCAGAGGTTTCTGTGAGTCTGCTTCATAAACGCCCCCCACAGTCCACAAGGCAAGGTGACGCTGGTCGTTGGCCCATTTTCCGGATGAAAATACTGAGGCTCAGGGACACTCTGCCCGCCCATGGACTCCTAGCAAGGTTAGGCTGCAGAATCAGCGCTCGGGAGCATAGCGGCCCTTCCTGTCAAGAGAGAGGTATTAGGGGCGCCTGGGCGGCTCAGTCGGTTGAGCGTCCAACTTCGGCTCAGGTCATGATCTCACGGTCCGTGAGTTCAAGCCCTGCGTCAGGCTCTGTGCTGATAGCTCGGAGCCTGGAGCCTGCTTCAGATTCTGTCTCCCTCTCTCTGTGCCCCTCCCCCACTCATGCTCTGTCTCTCTCTCTCTCTCAAAAATAAATAAACATTAAAAAAATTTAAAAAAAAAGAGAGAGAAGTATTAATGACGACAACACCTGCAGTGTGGCGAAGAGAGAGCTCAGTATTCCCAGCTTTATTTTTTTTAATTTTTTTAACGTTTATTTATTTTCGAGACATAGAGACAGAGTGTGAGCAGGAGAAGGGCAGAGAGCGAGGGAGACACAGAATCCGAAGCAGGCTCCAGGCTCTGAGCCGTCAGCACAGAGCCGGATGCGGGGCTCGAACTCACAGACCGCGAGATCACGACCTGAGCCGAAGTCGGCCGCCTAACCGACTGAGCCACCCGGGCGCCCCAGTATTCCCAGCTTTAAAGTGGGGGCTCTTGGGGCTCATGTTCCCTGCCTCCAAACGGTGCCGCGCAGTTCCAGTGGGACGGGAGCAGGTTTAATTTCCTGTGAGGGCCCCGCCGGACTCAAGGTCATCTGTCCAGTGGCTGAGAGCAGGCCCTCCGGGAACCAGGGTCAGATGCCAGCTTTGCCGCTTCCCGGCCGCGTGCCCTTAGACAAGCCGCTTCGCCTCTCTGTGCTGTGGTTTCATCGTCCGTAAAACGGAGATTTTACAAACCTCGCAGGGTCACGTGAGGATGGCGTGGCATACCGTGGGGCCTTGGCACACAGTAGGCACTTCGTAAGCGTCGGCTGCTTCTGGTCTGCCCTGGGGAGTGGCCGGGAGCCCGGAGGCTTATGGGAAACCACGGAGGGAGCCCTGTGTTGGTTCTTGTCCCCACAGTGAACAAAAACGCCAACCCAGACCCACTGCCAGAAAAGGAGGAAGAGAAGAAGGAGGAGGAGGAAGACGACCCTGGGGAGGACGGCCCCAAGCCCATGCCCCCCTACAGCTCCATGTTTATCCTCTCCACCACCAACCCGTGAGCGCGAGCTGCGGCCGGGGCGGGGTGCGGGGCTCCCGCTGGGGCACTCGAACTCAAGCCAGAGGGCAGGCCCAGAGGGAGGCTGACGGGGAGAGTTCTTCCCAGATCCTGATTAGTCCGCGGGGGGGTTTTCGAGCAAATGAAAACCCGACGTCCTTTTCTTAAGTCCTATAAGATAGAAATGTCTCCTAAAGTATTGGTTGGGGGGAAAAGACCCCTTCCTGCCAACAGCTAGAAATCAGTGTCCTACATATTCAACTCTGCACCCTCTCGAACGTGAGAGGCGCCCCTAAGAAATGGCTGCCTTATGCAGTGCACAACCTGTGCGACCATACACGGCAGCCCTGGTCCCCGAGCTCCGGCTCCTAATCCGTGCTGCACAGGATTCGAATTCTAGGCGGATGGCCTCTGAGCTCTGTTGCCCTTGGTCTCATCCTTGAGGAGGAAAGATGCCTTAGGGGAGAAATTTAGCCCACGCGGGTCACGGTGGTCGACTGAGGGTTGCATTTTTCCGAAGGGTATTTCCGGAAGCCCTGGTCCCTCAAAATGCTTCCCGACAAAGAAAAATCGTGTCAGATAAGCCGGGCGGTAACTTCTTTCTGTAACCTGTCTCTCGAGACACTTGAGTCTCACTCTGTGTGAGACTCCTTTCTTACTTGGTTGCAACTTATTTTACTAGGAGAACACTTACACAGCACTTAGCGCTGGGCACTGCCGCCAGTGCTTTGCAAGCTAAAAAAAAAAAAATTTCTCGCAGTAACCCTATGGGATTGGTACTGTGTTTATGACCATTTAACAGATGAAGAAACTGAGGCCCAGAGAGGTGAGGTCACCTGTCCGAGTTCATACAGCAAGTGGGAGAGCCCAAACAGACTGACACCAGCGTCCCCGTTCTTAACCGCTCAGCCCTGCTGCCATTCACACAGCTTTATGACATATCTATTAATATTATTAGCTCCACTTAAGAGATTAAGTACTTAGGTATCATCCTGTTACTGTATTAAAGGCTCAGATAAAGCCTGCAATTTATAATTTCAGTAACTCTGGAGCCCTTACTGTGTGCCAGGCGTATATTAACTTTTTCGATCTTGACATTCTTGTAAGGGAGGCGCCATTATTAGGCCATTTCACAGATAGAGCACGGAGGCACAGGGGATAAGTAACTTGCCTCAGGTCACTCAGTTAATTAAAGCGAAATCTAGTTAACCCAGAATTTCCCAATTTTGCTTGACCATAGGACATTCTGTGCATGAAAACCCTTCTCATCTGCAGAAGCAGGAACAGTGTATCTTCAGCTCGTCCTGGGGATCGGGATTTTCCGAGAGGGTTGTTTGGAAGGGAAAGGAACTTATCAGGGCCTGTGACTATCTTCCCCGGCCGGGGCCCCCCCCCCACCTTCTTGGGGCTCCACGGCCCCCCCCAGATGGAAGATCTTGATAGTTTGTCGGGTGTAGAACCTTGGGCATTAGAGAGCTCAGGTAGTGGCGGGTGCCGAGGAGGAGGGGGGAAGGGCTCAGAAGCCCGCGGTCCGCCGGGACCCCTGCACAGCCGCCTGTTGCCCGCAGCCTCCGCCGCCTGTGCCATTACATCCTGAACCTGCGCTACTTCGAGATGTGCATCCTCGTGGTCATCGCCATGAGCAGCATCGCGCTGGCGGCCGAGGACCCCGTGCAGCCCAACGCGCCGCGGAACAACGTGAGTCCCGCCCGCCTCTGTCCCGGCCCCCCTGCCCCCCCACCCCCGCGTCTGGGGTGGGCGGGGCGCCAGGGCCCCGCCTCCCCGAGGGCGGGGAAGTGCTGATTGGTCGAAGATGCCCTCGGGGGCGGGACGTGCCTGGAAGTGGGGCTTTGTGCACTCGGTGGGGAGAGGCGGCCTGGAGCCGGAGGGGCCGGAAATTGCTGGAATCCCAGGTTGAGGGGGTGAGGCTGGCGTCAGGAGGGGTCACGCGTGCTCTGCGCGGAACGTAGGGAGGATCCAAGCTGGGGGAGCCTCACGGGGACCCAGATCTCACCTAACATCTTGGTTTTGGCGTGAGCTTTGAAAGAAAGGGGTGTTTTTTAATGCTTATTTTTCAGAGACACAGAGAGAGAGAGGGAGAATAAGCAGGGGAAGGGCAGAGAGAGAGGGAGACACAGAATCCAAGGCGGGCTCCAGGCTCCGAGCTGTCAGCACCGAGCCCGATGCGGGGCTCGAACCCAGGAACCGTGAGGTCATGACCTGAGCCGAGGTCGGCGGCCCGGAAAGAAAGGGCTACTTTAACTCCGAAACCTCGCCTGCAGGTTTAGCCGTTTGGGGAGCTAAAAGGCTCTGCTTTCAGGGGTCCGGGATCGGCCAGCAGTTCCTGTCGATCAAGTGCCTGTTGTGGTGCAGCCACAGGCCCCGGCACTTGGTGTGTAAGCTCTCCCCCAGGTGTCCCTTGGACAGACGGGGAAACTGAGGCTGGGGCAGGTTAAGTGACCTGCGTCAGCTCACACAGCAGAATTCCGATTCTGCCTCCCCTGTCGCTCCCTCTGCTTCCCTCAGCCGTCTCCGTTTATTGAGCACCTCCGGTGTACGTGGCTCCCCTTGAGTCCTGCCCAGCAAGAAGGAGCGCCTGCCTGTGGTTGGGAGGGGAAATCGAGGCACTGAGAGGCGAGGGCATGGCAGATTCTGCACCGGCAGCACGCCTCCTTCCGCAGCTCCCTCCTGCCCCCCATCGCTGCCCCCCCGACCAGAGCCAAAGGTGCATTTTCCGCAGGGAGCCAGCCCCTGCCGCCCTCGCTAAGTAGGTTAGGAGCCTGGCGAGGCCGTGAATCATGCCCGCCGACAGCAGCCTACCCTACACTTTCCCTTCTTTTGCAGGCCTGGCAGGGCCCCTGGGGACCCGGTGGGGGAGCTGGGTGGAAATAATTAGAACACGGCTCCCGGAAGAAACTAGCACCAGGGCAGGGCTGAGGCTGCGCTCTTATCTGCTGCTCTCCTCCCCGCCCCCCCCCCCCCCCCCCCCCGGACTACAGGGAAACAGGCCCGGCAGGGGGCGTCCCAAGAGGGGTCAGCAAACCCCCTGCCGACTCCAGGAGATCAGAGAAGGCTCTGTCGCTGGCAGAGGCACCGCTGTGGTTCCGGACCCGAGGGAACCCAGCAGGGCTCGGGCCAGCCCCGGGAGCGTTTGCAGAGCCTCCGTCCCTGACCCCTGACTGTGCGCCTCGCACTGGAAACTCCTCTCCTCAAAGCCCTACCCTCTTCAAGGGCACCGTGGCCCCGCACAGCCAGCTGATGCCCGTAACCCCCACCTGGGGCAGGAAGTAACACAAAACCACCCCCCACACCGGGCACCTCCTCGGGGCCCCGTTTTCCTTCCTCCGAAGTCAGGGTTCACATCCGGGGACATCTGGAGACATTTGGTTGTCATGACTTGAGGTGGGCAACAGGGAGCACAGGGCCGCCCCACCCGGGGCACGCCCGGCCCCAAGTGTCCACACTGGAAAGCCCGACCCTGGCGGTGACCGCGTCCTCCCCTCTGGAATGAGCCGAGCTCCTCTGCCTCTCCCACTGGCTCGGGCACCCTTAGGCACTCGAGTTGGGTTTTGCTCATTTCTGACACTGAACAGATGGAAGGATTCTGTGCCTGTCTTCTGTCACCCAACATCGCGTCCCCGTCCCCGCGCCCCCCCCCCCTCCGCCATGAGATGAGCGCGTATGTCGCGGGGAGTGACAGGCACCCTTTGCCGCCGCTGTCTCACGTTCCGCTGCGTGGCGCCGTTTGTGTGCCCGTGTCCCCGCCGAGGCCCGCGTGGATGGTTTCCAGTTACGAACACTCCCACCACCCTCTCCGGCCCCGGACGTGTCTCCGGGGGACGCCGCGCTTGGCTCTCTCCAGGGTCTAAAACCATAAATGGAGTTTCTGGATCGTTGAATTTGCATGTGGTCGGGCTCGCTAGATGCGGCCAGGGGTTTGCTGGACAACACAGGGACATGTGCGCCGGCCGAGGACGGGGCTCCCTCTGCTCCCCAGGTTTGTCAGCACCTGGGGGGCGGGGCTGGAGACCCTCGTCTGGCCTACCCGGTGTGTATGAAGCGGAGTCTCTCTGGGACTTGGTTCGCGTTTCCCTGTGAGAAACGAGCCTGAGCGGAGCCACGGGAAATCGTCGTTTGCCTGGTGCCAAGGGTCTGCGTGTCCACTACAGTCAAACCTAATTTATTGGTCTCTTGATTTCTGCTTGTCTGACTTAATTCGGTCCTCCAGAATTTTTTTTTGATAAGATTTTATTTTTAAGTAATCTCCACACCCAGCGTGGGGACGCAAACTCATAACCCGCAGTTCTACAGAAGTTGATTCCCTTGACCACTTGGCCTGCCCCTCCCCCACCCCCTTCGTTCCTTTTTTCCTCTCTGCTTTGCTTTTTTTTAAATTTTTTTAAATGTTTATTTTTGAAGGAGAGACCGAGCATGAGCAGGGGAGGGGCAGAGAGAGAGGGAGACCCAGAATTCACGCAGGCTCCAGGCTCTGAGCTGTCAGCACAGAGCCCGACGCGGGGCTCAAACTCCCAGACCATGAGATCGTGACCTGAGCTGAAGTTGGACACTTACTTAACTGACTGAGCCACCCAGGTGCCCCTGGTTTTCTTTTTTTTTTAATTTTTTAATGTTTATTTGTTTTTGAAAGGTGGGGGAGAGGCAGAGAGAGGAGGACAGAGAATCCAAAGAGGGCTCAATGCTGACAGCAGAGAGCCCAAAGCGGGGCTCAATCTCATGAACCCTGAGATCATGACCTGAGCCAAAGTCAGACACTTAACCGACTGAGTCACCCGGGCGCCCCATCTCTGCTTTTTATTCATTGCTTTATTTAGTAATTATTTAATGAGCAAATACTGTGTACCAGCATAGAGCTAAACCTCAAGGACTGACAGGGTAGGAGTAGGTCCCTGCCTTCTCAGAGCTCACAGAGCAGCAGGTTTCTGGCCACGCTGAGCCCTACGTCCGGTGCGCCTGAACTGCTTTCTCTGCACCCAGATCCTTCCAGGCTCTTGCACCTGCAACCGCACCTCAGGAAGCCAGCCATCCTGGCTGTGCTGGGCCCCGATGCCCCTTCCAGCACCTCACGGAACGGGAATGTGAGCTGTGACTACACAGATCACAGAGCCCAGCCCCTTCAGGACCCAGGACAGTTCCCGCTGCGCGTGCATTCATTTAGCACACGTTTCTTGAGTGCCGACCGTATCCTTGAGCCTCTGTTATGAGCGGGAGACACTACAGGCACAGCCAAACCTCCCCGGCCGCATGGGGCTGACATTGGGTCAGGGACACGGACAATGAGATTACTAATAACTGTAACAAATTACAGTAGTTTGTAGAGGTGGGTGGTTGGCCTGGTAAGGAAAATTGCAAGTGCCAGGAAGTGAGACTTTAAACAGGCAGTAGGCGAAGGCTTCACCGACAAAGGGGTATTTGAGCCAAACCATAAAAGAAGAGAGAAAGGGAATCAGGTAGGACGTAGGTCCAGGCAGAGGCAGACACCTGTGCAAAGGCCCTGAGGTGAGGACACCCAGAGTGACAGGAGTGGAGTGAGCAGGGGGGGGAGGTGAGTGGAGGTGAGGGCATAGAGGTGACCAGGCTGACCATTCGGAGCCTTGGGGGCCACCAGGAGGACTTTGGCTTTTACCTCAAGCGAGATCAGAGCCATGGAGGATTCTCGAGCAGAGAAGGACCCTAGTGGCTGGTGCTCACAGGCGCCCTCTGGTGGTGGTGCTCAGTAAACATCGGCTCTGCCCACGTGAATCCGATGGAGAACCACCACCCCCCCCCCCCCCTGCCCCGCACTTAGCACCACCCCGCACACCATGCCAGCACAACCACATCCTCATGCCAGGGTCACACCAGAGCCGGGCTATGGCATGGCCTGGAGAGGGGCCAGGCTGCGGGCCGTGGCTCATCCAGGCAGAGACCAACCAGCCCTGGCCCCGTGTGAGGGCGTGGGGGGAGGCTGGGGTGCGGGGTGAGGACGTGGCCGCAGAGCTGGTGGGCGAGACCTCGGTGGCGAGTTTGGCCCCTGGTGTGCGGCTTAGAAGGTTGGTCATGTTTAGGACTTCTCATCTGGGAGACCCGGCAGGGCAAGGGCATTGGGAGGTCAGACCAGTCACCAGCAGGGTCACGGTCCTCCCTGAATTTCCCCAAGATCACTTATACTTCATATCGAGCCTCGGGCAAATAAAAAAAGGCGCCCTTCCCGCGGGTAAGCAGACCATCCGGAGCGATTTTGTTAGGACTTTTCTGCCATCTGCTGGACGGTTTCATACACGACATACTACTCTGCGCTATGAGACAGGGCGGGAGGGGCCCTTGTACAGTGCACGCCCTGCCCAACTGTGTGTGGCAGCCGTGTTTCCTCCTCTTGCTTGGAGAGTCTGTTCCTTGGGGACTTCGCTGGAGACCACACACTCCAGTGGGCCTTCACTGGGCTCCTGGGGGCTCTGCTGGAGCAAGCCAATGATCTGCTGCCCCCTTGCTTTTATCCCCTGCAGGTGCTGCGATATTTTGACTACGTTTTTACAGGCGTCTTTACCTTTGAGATGGTGATCAAGGTGAGTGCTGGGAGAGGATCCAAGGGAACCTTCACCCTCAGGAATGCCCCCCTGGTGCAGGTGACTTCCCCGGGGGGTTAGAAATGCTTGGTGTATCAGACCGGCAGTGAGAACTGGAAGGAGTGAGCCAGGAGAGTGGAGAAACCAGGGAGATGAGAGCAGGGAAGTGACAGCCAGATGCCTCAGGGCCTCTGGGCCACGGGGAGAACTTCGAGTTTCACCCCAAGTGAGGCGGGAGCCATGGAGGGCTCTGAGCAGCGGAGGAACTTAACCGGGCTCGTGCCCCTGCCCACGGGCACCCCCTGGCCTCACTGGGGAGGAGGGGCTTGAGGGACGGGCAGGGCTGGCGAGAGCTGAGGGAGCTATTGCACTGGTCCAGGCAGAAGCTGGGGGGGGGATGGGGGGCAGGCAAGGGTGATGAGAAGGGGGCAGGTTCTTGGAAGGCTTGCTGGTGGATTCCATGTGGGGAACGAGACAGAGGAGCCAAGGGGGGTTATCGAGGTTTGGACCTAAGAGCCAGCAGGTTGGAACCGCCCTTCGTGATGTGGGGAGGTACACTGGGCTCCCCCGGGTCCTCCAGCCACTGTGCCATCCCTCCCCGTGTCTCTTCCTGGTGCCCCGCCCCCAGAGACTGGAAGGGCGGGGGGCCGCTCCCCAGGGCGGGACAAGGGGTCTGAGCACCGCCTCTTCTCGCCCTAGATGATCGACCTGGGGCTCGTCCTGCACCAGGGTGCCTACTTCCGCGACCTCTGGAACATTCTCGACTTCATAGTGGTCAGTGGGGCCCTGGTGGCCTTTGCCTTCACGTAAGTCTCCTCTTGAGACTTCCCCTTGCCTCTCTGGCCCCCGCCCCCGGCTTGGGGCCGCCCGTTGGATCAGGGAACGTGTTCTCAGGGCGTAGAGATGGGGAGAGTGGGCTCTGGGCGGCGGGAGACACCCGCATGCTGTGCCAGGAAGAGCTTCGACTGGCTTTTGCATGACGTTCACTGTGGAGGAAGAAAGAGAAGGGACCCCACCTTCTGCCTCCTCACACAGCTGCGTCCCCCCGCTGCTTTCAGTAGAATAGCCCCGCCCAGACATCTCATCTTCCTTCTGCTCTGCGAGCTCCACCCCAACCGCTGTCTCTCTGAGAGCCCCTAAAAAGAAAACCAGGAAGTGGATGTGCATGAGAACTCGGACCCCCACCCTGTGTCTGAGGGCCCTGTAGCTGTAGACCTGGTGACTCCCCTTGTGTGTCTGCCACTTCTCCTGGTGGGTCCTAGGACTGTCTGCCCTCTGAACGGCCATGCATCGTTGTGCAACCCCGAGATGGCACCGGGGTCGCGGGCAGCCATTCCATCCAAGATGGCTCCCGGGTCCCGGGCAGCCATTCCATCCAAGATGGCTCCCGGGTCCCGGGCAGCCATTCCCTCCAAGATGGCTCCCGGGTCCCGGGCAGCCATTCCCTCCAAGATGGCTCCCGGGTCCCGGGCAGCCATTCCCTCCAAGATGGCTCCCAAATTGTGGGGGCCCGTTTCCTAAGCTCTGGAAAGCATTTCAAGATGGTCCCCAAGGGCTGAGCACCCGCTAGATCTTCGGGCCCTGAGAGCAAATTCGGCAGTGCGTTCCTCAAGCCCTAGACATTTGCGGCAGGTTGAGAAGAACTCGCCAGCTCTTCGTCCAGAAACAAATCTTCTTGGGGACCCTGTCTGGGCCCACCACAGCAGGCCATTCCCAGAAAGGAAAGTCTCAGAGGAATTCTGACCCGCCTCACCCCCCTAGTGAGAAATCAGAGGCTTCCTCCCTTCCTTCTCACGGGGTTCTTGAATGCCCCCACCAACCAACCAGTGAGGACTCGGTTTGTTGGGAGGCCGGAGTGGTGGCTTGTGTCCAATTTAAGGACTAAAGTGAGCCACTCTCAGATTCTTCCATGGGGATGCTAAGCGGTCAAGTTGGGTCAGAACAACTGAGAGTTCCAGGGTTTTCTGGCTGCCTCCAAGCTGGTGGAGACGTTGGGTGAGGGTCAGGGGGCTGATTGCATGTATGACTCCGGCCACACTTCCCACCTCCCTTTCCCTTTCCCTTTCCCTTCTACTCTCTTTTCCTCTCCGTGTTTCCTCGTCTGCCACCTCATCTCCGTTCTCTCTCCTTCTTCCTCACTCCCTCTACCCCCTCCCTCCCACTGTCCCTTTTTTAAATGATCGAGTATTTAACTGTTACAGCAATGGAGGAGATTTTTAAAAAAGCAAAAGTTTGGGTATGTTATTAAAATGTTCTATAGTTTTAAAAAATAAAATAACTAAAACACATGGTAAATTAGAGGAGAAAGATGGCCACAAGTAAGACAGGGAATTGATGGCTTCTTATATAAAGAGCAATTACAAATCACAAAAAAACATGAAACTCAGTAGATAAGTGGGCAAGGGAGGGGACGTGAACAGGAATTTTGCAGATGCTGACAACTGGTAAAAATGAAGAAAATTCGGCCTCCTTGGAATTTGGAGAAATGTAAAATACAAGCAAGATACAAATGTTTCCAAGCAAGATAGCATCAGTTTCTTCAAAAGACAGATTTTCAGGGGCCCCTGGGTGGCTCAGTCAGTTAAGTGTCCATCTTTGGCTCAGGTCACAATCTCATAGTTTGCGAGTTCGATACCCTGCTTTGGGCTCTGTGCTGACAGCTCAGAACCTAGAGCCTGCTTCGAATTCTGTGTCTCCCTCTCTCTCTGCCCCTCCACCACTCGTGCACTGTCCTTCTCTTCTCTCTCTCTAAAAAATAAACATTAAAAAAAAGACTTTTAAAGTATATATGAGAAGGTGCTGAAATACACCCCTCCCTCCCTGCATCAGCTATTTGAGCGATTCCTATGAGGTTGCTGGCAGGCGCCATACTAGGTCCTGAGAACATTTCAACTCTGAAGAGCCAAAACGTCTTCCCTTCCTAAGGCTAGAGTGAATCTGTCCCCTGTACGAATAACCTCCATGTGTCTCCACCCGCCTGTCTCGATTTCTGTCTCCGATGCCCTGCCCTGCCCCTGTTTCCTTCTTTCTCTTCCCCTTTTCCTCTCCTTCCTTCTGACTTGCCCCTCCGGCCCTTTCTCCTTCTGTTTCTCTCCCTCCCTCTTTCTGGGCACCTCTCTCTTTTACCCCTTCCCCCGCTCACCAATTTTCTCTCTTCTGTTTATCACTTTCTGTGTCTCTCTCTCTCTCTTTGCCCACCCAGCCCACTCAGCATGTGTGATGCGTGTGTCTTCTCTGCCTGGTTCATATCCTCTCTCTCTCTTTCTCCCCCATCCTCCCTGCCTCTCTCTCCCTCTCTCTCTCCCTCCCCTGACCCCGGCCCTTATCTCTGGATGAGGCGGGCCTGACCGTCCACGTAACCTGTGTGGCCTGGAGAAGGCAGGTACTTGGCCACACACCCTGGCGTCAGGAGCCCCAGCCCCTACCGTGTCCCGAGCAGCTGTGGTCTTTGTGACAAGGGAGGGCAAGTTTGGGCGGGCACCTCTTCCATCCTGCCTCCAGCACCCCGGGATGTTGCGGCCCCCAGCCCCCGAGGGCTCAGGAGGTGACGGGGTGCGGGGGTGGGGGGGGTGGGGGAGGCAGGGGTGAGGACCAGTCAGCCACGCCCACCGGCCCACCACAACCACCCCTTAGCCAGATACACCCTGGGTGGTGACGTTTGTCCTCCGAGGCCACCGCTAGGCGTAGAACAAAGAGGTGGCGACTGACTCCAGTCAGCTCACCCTCGGCCTTGGTGCTTTCCCCTCCCAGACCTCTGTTGGAGCCGAGGTGCTGAGGGAGGGACCCCCCCCCTCGCTGTTGCCCTGCCCCACCTCCCCCCCCCAGTTGGACCTCACAGTTTGGGGAAGGGGGAGCCTCTGAAAGACTGGGGACTTTTCAACCACAGGACTTTGGCCGCATGCTGTCTCTTTTACAACATGCTGTCTCTAGGATTCCCGGAGCTACAATTAGACTCCGCTTTAGGCAGGCAGTGTGCAAAATCAAAGTGATTTTTCCACCAGAAATCAATTTGCAGGATGAGTCTTTGTGTCGCAGAAGAATCTGCTAGAGGGGGCTGGGTTTTTTTTTCTCTCGAATTTTCATCTGAAATACGAAGTTATCCAAGGGCATACGCGACGAGCCTCCACCTCCCAGAAATTTGGCAGCACGTTGGTCGTGAATCTTCTCAACCGCTTCTGTGAAGTTGCTACAGGCAGAGAGCCAGGCAGCCCATGACCTTGAAAGATCCCTGTTTTGAATGTTTGGTTTCTGTGGTGGTGGTGTTTGTTTTACGTTGCTATGCAAGGAAAGGGTCCCAACGCAGATTTAAGGGCATCCTGGGAGCCTCGATGGGCTCACAGATCGCGCAGGAGGTGTGAGGTTTTGCCCGTGGGATCCCGACGAGTGTCAGCAGCCCGCATGGGGTTTCGGGAGAGCTGACAGGGGAGCGCCTTTCTGTGGTGGTCCTCGGGATGGGACAGGTGGACCCTCGGGCCCCCTGCCACACCCCCGCTGCCTTGCTGCAGAGACTCCACCTGGTGCTGCCTCCTCTCTTTCAAGGCAGGGATGTAGGGACCAGCCGGACACTGATCAGGCCACTCCTGCGTGCCCGGGGCTGATCTGCCAAAAAGCCAGAGAAGGAGCCCCCAGGCCGCTGCCTTCCTCCTCCTGGCCGCAGGCTTCTGGCCTCTTTTGCTTGAGGACGTTCCCGTCTCTGTAAGGACTTTGGTTTTGTCTGTCCTCGTGACTACCTGGATGTCACCACTGGCAGGAGCGGGGGGTGCTCTGGGGGCCTCACAGACAAGGCTGAGAACCCCAGTAGGTGTTAGATTCGTCTCGTTGCTTCAGAAAGAGGCTCCTGCGAGTGTCTGGTTTGTCTCCAAGGCGCAAGTCCCTGAGCCTGCTCTGTGCCTCAGTTTCCCCATAAAATAGAAACCCGGACTTGGCGCCATCGGTCCCAGCTCGCACGTATTTAACCCCTCCTGGGGGACGTGGTGTGGTGATTCCCATTCTGCAGATGGGGACATCGAGGCCCCGAGGGGTTGCCAAGGGAAGGGAGCCTGGCAGGACTGCTGAGGTGGGGCTCGACCGCCAGCTTCAGGGCCGCTGCCCATCTCCCAGCCCTGAACCTGGAAGCTTCCACCATTCCATGAGCAGAGTGGCGCTTGACAGCTCAGTCAGCCTGGGTTCCTCGGAAGTCGGGGGAAGGGGACACGAGCCTGCTCCCTCCTTCCTGGAGAGGAATCTTGCTGTTCTGGCCTCTCGGGGTGGAGGCCGGGATGCCGCCCCCGTGCCGCGATCGTGGCCCCGTCTCGGATGTGGGAAAACCATCCCTGTGGTTCTCCAAGGGATGTGTCGAAGCTCTGCTGACCGTTCCCTCCCCCCTCCCCGCCCCTCACCCGGGTCTGTGTGCGTGTGTGTCCTGCTCCTACTGACCGCGTGCCGTGTCCGCGAGACCACCATTAACACGCCATCTCATGAGCCATCACTCGCGGTGTCATGCTCTGTGCCCGTGCCTCGGGGCGGCCGGCTGAGGTTTCTCAGCAGCTGGCGGAGCATGATCCTGCCCTCGCTGCCAAGAGTCCATCTGGCGCCGCCCTTCCTCCCTCGGGGCCGGCCGGCACAGCTGGCATCGCGCCTCGATCGAGCCGCACCTGCGTGCCCGGGAGCCAAACTGCCAGGAAGCCGACGAAGGAGCCCTCGGGCTGCCCCGTTTTCTATCCCGTCCTCCAAACAGCCCCTGCCCTGACGGCATCGTTTTTTCTGGCGATCAGACAGGAAGGAGGTCTGAGTGCAAGACCCACAAACTGGGGTTTGAATCTCAGTCTGCCACTTGGTAGCTGTGTGACCTCGGGCAGATCTCGGTCCTCTCTGGGCCTCAGCTGCCTCATCTGGAGGACAGGCATAATGGCGCCATCTTCCCACAGGCAAGCACAGGGGCCTTCAGAAGACTCCCGTGTCACCCCTCGAGTCAGCAGAGGTCACTGGCTTCAGGCAGGAAGGCGGGCAGAAGTCCCCGTCATCGAGAGACCAGCCAGGGGTCCCCACAGGAGAACTGACGCGGTTCTGTGTGTGCAGTAATCCCGAGACGCACGGAGCTCTGAGAACCACTCAGACGAAATACAGAGGGACGCGGGGGAGGGAAGCCCCACCAGGGATGTTTGCAGACCATCTCACCGTCCCGTGTTGTAGCCGTGTGGCTAACTCTGAAAGGGGCAGCGGGTGGCAAATTCCGGCCGCTACCCGGCTGGCAACAAGGCCTCCGGCTGCCGATGGCCGTCGGGTGTCTCTGCCCTTGACCTCCAGCTGTGACTGGAGAGTCCTGACGAGGCCGAGCCCGGTGCCAAAGACCAGTCGTGCAGAGGTCCCCGCCAGGGGCCGAGCGCGCCGTCCGGGCTCGCGTTTTCTCAGGACCCCTGAGAGTGCGGCTGTGCGGCTCCAGCCCAGGTCGGGGCCCTCGTTCCTAACTCGGGGGGACAGGCAAGGCTGTCCCCGCGTCCGGCATCAGAACCCCCGGGGTCTGGTCGCTAGAGGAGGCCGGCCCTTCCAGGCAGAGCTGGGATTCAAACCCTGGTGCCCCCCCACGCCAAAGCTCCCAACCCTCGAGCCATTCCAAAGCCTCCCGGCCCCAGAACCCGCGGAGGAAAGGGCTTCCCCCCCCCCCCACTTGGCAGTGACCTTCAGCGGCCAGCTTGCCTCTGGCGATTGGCGACTTTCTGGCCGTCCGGCTACTTGGAAATTTGGCTTTCTCGGTGCCGTGGGGCAGTGCTGGGAGCCTGCCGAGGGCAGGGGACCGAACGGGGGCTTCCGGATGGAAGGGCGGACACCGCCCAGAGCCGCAAGCCTGAGGCCGCCCCCCCCCCAGTGCCCGGGCGGGGCAGGGGGCGCTCGGGGGCGCGTGTGTGTCTGTGCGTGTTCTGTGTTCTCTCTTCTGAGGCCGCTTACGACCTGTCTCTCCCACCGACGCCACCTCACCAGGAGCAGTACACGGTAAAGTTTTCTCTCTCTGTCTCTCTCATTTTGTCTCTCGCTCTCCGTGCTCTGGTGCAGCCACGTTGGTTCCGGGCCTGTGTCCACGGCCCCGTGTCCTTGCTGTCCTGGTGTTCGCAGTGCCCAGAGCCCCCCTCGGTCTCTCCCCAGGGAGGAGGAGCCCTCAGGGGTCTCGGCCACGGCCTCCCATCGTGACCCACCGTTCGTTCTCGGCAGAGACTAGAAGGGACGTGGGGGAGGGGGGCCTCCCCAGGGTCCGAGGTCAGCGAGGTGGGCAGCACGGGGAGGTGGTCACCGGAGGAGGGAGCGTGGGAGGAGGGCGGGCAAGCCCAGCAGCCAGGACCTGGGCTCCGAGAGGAGGAAACAGCCCTCCCAGAGAACATCTATGCTCTCAGCAAAGTGGCTCAGAAAGCGGGTGGTTTTCTGTGAGAACGCCTTGATCGAGCCCCTCCTGCTTGCTCAGGCCCCAGCCTGCCAGGAACACTCCTCGGCGCCTCGGGGAACGACATGCTTTCTCAGCCCGGCCTCCAGGGCCCGGCGCCTCCTGGGCGAGGGGGCCCCGCGGGCACCGGGGAGTCACTTTCCCAGGAGCGCGTGGGTCCACAGGAGGCCCTTTTCCAAATGTCAGGCAATCGGCACTTCGAGAGACTTTAGCCGGTTCCACTTAACGACCTAGGCGCCCCCTGGCCTGACACTTCTGCTCCTACCAAAGCAAAAGGCCTGAAAGACCCTCCAAGAAGGCATCGCCGTGTCCCCGTGCAGTCGCTTAGTTAACCGTGTCCCTGCTCTGCTGCAGCGAGCTCAGTGAGGCTCTGGAAGTGCCTCTCCTCCTTCAGGGGCGCGGCCTTGAGGTAACGATGGCTTTGGCTCCGGGGGCACAGCCGTGCCCCGCAGGATAAAGTCCAGGCCCCCCCTTTGTTCCCTGAAAAACGAGAGAAAGGAGATCTCAAAACAAAGGGCAGCGGGGGTTGTTTTTGTACCCAGATACCCAGACACGCCATGGCGGGGGTCTCTGGGATGGCTTTACGCGTGGCCCCCCGAGGTGACTTTAGGGAGAGGTTTGCTAGGAGGCCCTCAAAGGACTCTGATCTGGGCCTGTTCACGCGTGTCCTGGGACCACACGCCAGGCCCGCGGCGGGAGCTGGGACAAGAACCAAGACCAAAGGGAAAAGGGACCCAGAGAATAGATCACAGTTTAAGCCTTCGAGAGGTTGTCTGTCTAAAGCTAGAAGCCAAGGACGAAACAAAGATGATTCAGAAACAGCAGTGGGGTCTGGCAGACCCCCCAGGCAGTCGGGAGGCCGTCGGATAAAGGGGCCACTTAACTGGGCTTGGGGGGCCGCGTGGTCCTGCGAGCGGACAGGCGCCGGAAGGCATTTCTACCAGCAGGGACGGTGTGTGCAGAAACAGAGTCAAAGAGTGGGGCTGGGGCTTGGGGGGCGTAGCAGTCAGTGGAGATGCAAAGTAAAAGTAAGTCGGGCCAGGTTTTGAAGAGCCTTGAATGCCGTCCGGAAGTTTGCCATTCTAGGAATTCAGATTGCCCGAAGGATCCCGAGAAGGGCAGTGACCTGCTCATTGGCTTTGACCGCTGTGTGCAGAAAAGATGGAAGAGGAGAGAGACGGGGAGTGGGTGGGGGGGGAGAGGGGGGCTGGAAAATGGGTAATGGGAGTCCACATAAGATGTGGCCAGGGACGGTGATGGAGAGGTTAGGAGGGTAAGGAGGACGAGCAGCTGATCGGACACGGGTTTCTGGCTTGGGCGACCGGGCAGGCGGTGAGTTGTGTTAACCACGAGCCTTTGATGGCTGCACCCAATGCCCTCCTCTTGGGGGCCCCGGCTCGTGGCTGGCTAAGGGTATGGTGACATCTGCGGGGGCTGTACGGCCAGGGCTCAGGTGCCACTGACCCTGGACTGAACCTCTCTGCGGCTCTCGAGAAAAGACGGGTTAAGAGATTCTGGAAGAGTGAGGAAGGAGTGTAACCTCAGCATCTGACGTCCCAGCTCTCTGCTTTCCTGTGGGCTCAGGGAATATGGAGGGAGGGCCCTTTTAAGTACGTCCTGAATCCTGTCCGGAGGGGAGGCGGGGACTCCCAGTTCTCTACCACTGGGACCACCACCCATGAAAGTGAGCAGGTGCCACAGCCCCCCTGCACCAGTCTGAAGGCCGCCCCATGTGGTTGCGCGGGCCCTTCACAGATCCTGAGGCCAGAACTACAGGAGGCTGTCTGCTGACTGCCTCTTGAGCCCAGACGCAGCAGGGGTGCCACCCACTCTTCCCCAGCAAGGGCAGGCCCGTGCCAGGCTCACCCGAGACTCCCAGGCCTGAGAGGGCAGGGTCACGTGGAGTTGTGGGCCACCCGCCACCCAGACTGACTTCTGCTCCCTCTTTTCCCCTCTCTGCACCCTACCGTCCCTCCACAGTGGCAATAGCAAAGGAAAGGACATCAACACCATTAAATCCCTCCGAGTCCTCCGGGTGCTACGACCTCTTAAAACCATCAAGCGGCTGCCAAAGCTCAAGGTGAGATTGGGGCGTGTGGGAGGCCTGTCAGGGTTGCCACGGACAGTTGGGCAGGTCGCGCACTGCTCGAGGACACGACCCCCGAAAGGGGTGCTGAAAACGTCACATCCGTCGTATATGGATATATGTATTATTACAAGTCTCCAGCAGATGGCAGTGAAGTGAGTTGACCGAACAGAATCTGTGTATTCTGACAATTTTCCATTAGATGAAAATTGGGGGTAACACAGGGCACAACCCTAAGGTGGGAAGCAAGAAACTAGGTTTCTGGTCCCACATAGCTTTTGACTTTTCGCCTGCCAGTTCCTGGTTCGAGTATCTCCTGTTCCAAAACTGTATGAACCAGCATTTCCCGGAGCTTGTCATTCAGGAGAAAAGGAAAGATCAGGAAACCTGGTCATTCAAACACATCTTTTCAACTGACCTTCCACCGGAGGGCCCCGTGCGTTCTCTCTCAATGTTTATTTCACCCGTCACTTTCTTTAAGTGAACGTATTTTAGAAAGAGATCCTATGTCAAGCTTCTCAAGCTGGAAAAGCAGAAAGAACCCAATGGTTTTGTTTGTTTTTGTTTATTTTTTACTGTTTATTTATTTTTGAGAGAGAGAGTCAGAGCATGAGTGGGAGACAGGCAGAGAAAGAGGGAGACACAGAATTCACAAGCAGGCTCCAGGCTCCGAGCTGTCAGCACAGAGCCCGAGGCAGGGCTCGAACTCACAGACCAAGAGATCATGACCTGAGTTGAAGTCTGACGCTTCACCGACTGAGCCACTTAGGTGCCCCAAGAACCCAGTGTTAATAGAAGATAAAACTAAATACGTTCCCAAAAGAGAAGATACTGTTATTAAAATCTAGCCTAAAAGGGGCGCCTGGGTGGCTCCGTCGGGTAGGCATCCGACTCTTCATCTCTGCTCAGGTCACACACGATCTCACAGCTCGTGAGATCAAGCCCCGCATCAGGCTCTGTGCTGACAGCTCAGAGCCTGGAGCCTGCTTCGGGTTCTGTGTCTCCCTCTGTCTGCCCCTCCCCCACTAGTGCGCTGTCTCCCTCTCTCTCTAAAGTAAATAAATATTAAATAAATTAGATTAAATGAATGAAGGAAGGAAGGAAGGAAAAGCCCGCATGAAAGCTATGCACTCTCTCCCCTGGGTGAAGCTGGCAAAACCAGCCTGTAGTTCCAGTAGGTTCGAGGACCCTTGTCCACTTGTGGTTAGGACCCGCTGTGGTGGTTAGCAGCCGACCGGGGTGGCCCACACTCCAGCCTGGACCGCTGCCTGCTTTGGGAGGAGGCGGGAAGCTTGCATCTCACCCGGGAAGGCGGGGGAGGGGGGGGGCGGGACGGACTCCCGGGCCGCCAACTCGGCTCCCAGAGTCAGAGCGCCCCCTACCGCTCAGCGGTCGAGAGAGCGCGCGCGACGCCGGGTGGCGGGGAGAGGCCGCGAGTGCAGCGGGGACACGCGATTCACAGGGAATTCCTTCTCTGTCGAGGCCCGTCCCTCCTGCCCCGAGGAGCCGCGAGCTCACCTTAGGCCCAGAGAAGCGGCCCCGTTTCCCGGGAGTTGAAAACGGGGGGCGGGGGGGGTTAGATGCATAGACACCCAGGATCGAGTGCGGGCCCCAGCGCTTGCTCCCGGAACCGCGTCGCCCGCGGCCTCGTCTGCGGTCGCGGGGGCGGAGGCAGCGGGCGCGGCGGGGACCCCGGCCCCTCACGCGCTCTCCCTGCGCCCCACCCCCCAGGCCGTGTTCGACTGCGTGGTGAACTCGCTCAAGAACGTCTTCAACATCCTCATCGTGTACATGCTGTTCATGTTCATCTTCGCCGTGGTGGCCGTGCAGCTGTTCAAGGGCAAGTTCTTCCACTGCACGGACGAGTCCAAGGAGTTCGAGAAGGACTGCCGGTGGGTGTCCGCTCCCCGCGGGGGGGGCGGGGCGCCGGCCCGGGACGCTGGGGCGCTGGGCTCCGGACGCGAGCCCGGCGCCGCCCGCGGGGGCCTGGAGCAGGTGCGCGTGGCCGGGCTGTGGCTTTAGGCGGGATGCGCCGCGAGCCGGCCGCTTGGCTCCTCGGGCGCCACCTGGGGGCGACTCGGGGGAGGTTGACACAGTTGTGTTTCGACATTCAGAAGAGTTGGCAGGAGTCTTAGAAAGATTGTGTAACGAGTGTTCCACGTGGGACGTGACACCCTCAGCTGGTCTAAGGCGCCCCTGTAATCAAACCTTTTTTCCCCCCTGGGAAATATGGGACTGTTGGCAGCAAATGGGACAAATAACAAGTTTAAAGAGCTTCATGTCCAAATGGGTCGGGTGTTGTGGCCAAACGAAATGAGATCAGAGGTGGCCAAACTTTGTCTGCCAAGGGCCAGGGAGCACGTCACTTTTACCTTTATGGGGTCTCTGGTCTCTGCCGCGGCTCCGCGCTGCTGCGGTCATGACAGCCAGGGTCGCCTGGGGGCCTCAGTCGGGTAAGCATCTGACTTCAGCTCAGGTCGTGATCTCATGGTTCGTGGGTTCAAGCCCCGCGTCGGGCTCTGTGCTGACAGCTCGGAGTCTCGCTTCCGATTCTGTGTCTCCTTTTCCCTATGGCCCTCCCCCACTCACTCTCTGTCTCAGTCCCTTAAAAATGACACAGAGCAGCAAGACAACATAAACAAATGTTCCAATAAAATTTTATTTCTCTATTTCTAGAGACGAAAACTTGAATGTGAGTGACCAAGTTTCATTTGTCACGAACGCGTTCTTTTGATTTGTTTTCAACCAGTTGAAAACGTAGAAAACCATTCCCAGTCGTGGGCCGTATGGAAACAGGTGCAGATTTGGTCTGCAAGTCCCAACATGTCAGCCTCTGTCAGCTAAGAGAAAACTATTTGGGTTTCAGAACTTTCTAGACTTCGGAGTTGTGGATGAGAAGTGGACCTGAAGTCCCCCCATCTTTGGGTCACCCACATGATAGAAATTGTTTTCTTAATTTTTTTATGTTTATTTATTTTTGAGAGACAGAGAAAGGGTGGAGGAGGAGTAGAGAGAGGGAGGGAGACAGAGGGAGGGGCTCATACTCACAAACCGCGAGATCATGACCTGAGCCGAAGTCGGACGCTTCACTGACTGAGCCACCCGGGCGCCCCCTCGTGGTGGAAATTGCTAAGTTCTTAAAAGTGCCCAGTACATACTGTCGCTGTGCAAGGTGCTACCATGCAGGGAATGGCAGCCCTGCTGTTATCTTGGTGGCTGTTTCCTTACATTGGAAGGACGTCAGACCCTCGGCCCCGTGTCTGGGGCTAAGCCTTGTGTCCCTGCCCTTGAAAAGGAGCAGCCCCCGCCCCCGTGGGCCTGACGGACCCAGGAAAATTCCTGTCTCTCCCTCTGCACTCAACCCCCCAAGCCTGAGGCTCTCCCCCGCAGGACTGGAAGTTTTCACGCTGGAAGAGAGTGCTCGGTCCTGAGGCAGCCCTCCGACTGGGAGCAGGGCCCTGGGAGCAGGGCCGTGGCCTCATCCGAGGACCCCCGGGTGGCTGCACACCTACATCAGAGAGACGCGGGGGCGGGGGGGCGCCAATTCCTGGGCCAAGGGATGCGGTGCGGGCTGGCGGGCCTCTTTTTCCTCCCGTCCCCAATCGCCAAAGACGAGGGTCCTCTTCATCCGTTCACTGACGGCCCCTGTTTTTGCGGCAGCGGCAAGTACCTCCTGTACGAGAAGAACGAGGTGAAGGCCCGGGACAGGCAGTGGAAGAAGTATGAGTTCCATTACGACAACGTGCTGTGGGCGCTGCTGACGCTCTTCACCGTGTCCACGGGAGAAGGCTGGCCACAGTAAGTGGCCCGCCGGGCAGCCCCACGGAGGAGCCGGGGGCTCCGGGGCGCTGGAGGGGGAAGGGTCTGAGAGCCCGGTGCCGGGAAAGGTCCGGACGAGGAGGGGTTTGCTCCCGGCTCCCCGAGGCGGAGACCCCGCTAGGTGCGTGAGGGGGTCTCAGCAGAGCGGCAGCCTGCACGTGCGGCTGGGCCCGCGGGGACGGAGACGCAGGCCTCCTTCCGTGCAGTTCAGTTGGCCAAACCCCGAGACTCAGGGCTCTGCACCCTCCCAGACGGGGTGCTGTTTCTAACTTGCAGAAAGACTCCAGGGACACAGACAGTCACGTCCTCTTAACCCTTTCTGTGCTGGTGAGCACGGATCTCCCGGGACACAGCCGGGATGTGGCATTTTCCAAGTCCCTTTGACCACAGGACCTTTCCTCACCCAGACAGGGCCAGTCAGGGCTGGGATGAGGCCGAATTGTGCAGGTCTGGGGCCGCCCCTGTCTTTACTTAGAATTTGGGTATCTTTTTCACCACGGGGTTTGTTTTGGGTTTTTTTGGTGGGGGGCGGGGGAGGGGCATTTGTTGTGATTTTTTTTTAATACTGCAGTGAAATACTATTTCCCTTGACAACTGAGGGATTAGCAACACCTTGATTTGTGTCCACGGCTGGCGCCTCACTCTCCTCACCCTAGCCCCGGCCCTCCTCCCAGGGACTCAGAAATGCAACCTGATTCCAGTGGGTGCCCCGGGGACCCTCACCTCCCTCCCTCCCTCCCCCTCTCAGGAAACACACCCCCCTCGCATGCCTTTCCGCTCACCCACACACACACTCAGTACCCATGCACATGGGGCCAGTGCTAGCCCATACGGCACCTTCGAGCAAATTTTTTAGACAGCCTTCCTCAACAGACTTCACTTCCATCTGTCAGAAAATTGTTGGAATACACTTAACGATTTCGTTCAAATAAGGTACTTTATGGCCACCTGCCAAAAAGCTGTCATCATAAATACACCGATCTATCATGTCTCCGGTATGAATGGCACCCCTTAGACACAGAGCCCTTGAGCAGTGCACAACCTGTGCAGCTGCTCAGAGTGGCTATGCAGATACACACTCCCGTGTTCATCCCCACGACACCTTCTCAGGACCACCACCTGTGCTTAAATGCCCCCCCCACACTTACACGTGTGCCTCCATGACCCCCATACACCCTCCCATCCCTCACCACCAGCCTGGTTTCCCATCCCGACTTGGCCAGGCCTTAGTGGGTGAACTTCGACAAGTCACTTTAAATTGCTAAACCTCGGTTTCCTCGTGTGCAAAATGGGGCCAGTAATAACCTCCCCCAGAGGGTTCCCAAGAACATAAATAAAATCATTTCTAGCCCCTCGGAGCCCTCAGAACGGGCGGCGGCGGCGGGAGAGGTGATTGACACTGTTGTCAACCCTCCCGCCCCGCCCCCCGGACGAAGGAGGCGGGAACTCTTCCGGCCCCGTAAGGTGCAAAATGGGGCCAGTAATAACCTCCCCGAGAGGGTTCCCAAGAACATAAATAAAATCATTTCTAGCCCCTCGGAGCCCTCAGAACGGGCGGCGGCGGCGGGAGAGGTGATTGACATGTTGTCAACCCTCCCGCCTCGCCCCCCGGACGAAGGAGGCGGGAACTCTTCCGGCCCCGTAACGTCGCGGCAGTAATCGGAGTCGGAAAACGAGGACTGCTTCCATCCGTTTGCCGTTTTCTGTTAATATCTGCCTCCATCCCCGCGGCCTGCCCCGCTTTCCCCGCGCCCCGCCCCGCCCCGCCCCCCCAGGGTCCTGAAGCACTCCGTGGACGCCACCTTCGAGAACCAGGGCCCCAGCCCCGGGTACCGCATGGAGATGTCCATCTTCTACGTCGTGTACTTCGTGGTGTTCCCCTTCTTCTTCGTCAACATCTTCGTGGCCTTGATCATCATCACCTTCCAAGAACAGGGGGACAAGATGATGGAGGAGTACAGCCTGGAGAAAAACGAGGTGCCGCTTCCCCGTCACAGCCTTCCTTCCAACACTGACGACACCCCCACCGCGCACCCGCGCGCCCGGAAACCGGCTCCGGGGGCCCGTGGGGAGGGGGCCCGTGGGGAGGGCACGGCGGCCCTCTCCAAGCGGCGGTCAGGCTGTAGGGCGGCCCTTCCTGGGGTTCCCAGGGGAAAACACACCGAAAGAAGGCATGTGTATCAGTCAGTTTGGACGGGGTTGTGCTGCCGTAACAAGCATGTCCAGAATCTCAGTGCCAGGTGTCCACAAAGGGACCGATTTCTTGCCCAGCACCGCGTGTCCAGGCGGCTCTGGTCCACATTATACCTTTATTCTGGTTGCTCTCGGAGACGCTTCCGGTCAAGAAAAGATCATGGCAAACCACTGTGCAATTTTGGGGGGGTCCGTGCCCAGAAGTGACACTTCTGTCCACGTCTCACTGGCCAGAGCAAGTCACGAATGCGTGTCTGGTGTCTGTGGGGTGGGGAAGTGTAACCCCCCAAGGGCAGGGTGGTGAATCTTTATGAATGAAAATCCAGTCCTCCCAAGAGAACAGATGTGGCCCTTGACTCTTCTAGAACCGTCCAAGCTACGTGGGGTACCTGGAATGCACCCTTCCTCTGCTCTGTTGGCCCCTAACACTGAATAGCCCTTATCCCTCCCGCCCTCAAAGAGATGGAGGAAAAGAAGCAAAAAATTCAGTAGGAAAGAACGGTTAGACTCAGTGTCAGACTTTGGTTTAAGTTCGGGTTTGGCCCGCTTGGCAGCTGGGCTGCCTCAGGCAAGTGGCTTAGGCCCTCTGAGCTCGTTTTCCTCACCTGCTAAGTAGGGTTCCTGCCAGCGCCCACTTCCCATGTCAGCTAAGGGGATTCAGGGAGGTGACGGGGGGCATGCCTGCCCGATTTGGCCGATGACGACTTCTTGAGGAACCGCGGGCATTGGCAGAAGGGGGCGGCCGTGGCGACGAGCCCACGGGAGCGAGCAGTCCTGGGCGGGGGGTGGTGTGCGGACTCGGGCGGAGGCGCCTGAGGGCCGTGGTCGGTTGGACGGAGGGGGCCCGGAGTCCAGCCGCCGCTCTCCCGGCCCGGCCCTCACGCCGCCGGCCTCTCCCCGCAGCGGGCCTGCATCGACTTTGCCATCAGCGCCAAGCCGCTCACCCGGCACATGCCCCAGAACAAGCAGAGCTTCCAGTACCGCATGTGGCAGTTCGTGGTGTCGCCACCGTTCGAGTACACCATCATGGCCATGATCGCCCTCAACACCATCGTGCTCATGATGAAGGTGAGCCCCGGCGCCGCCGCGCCCGCCCCTCCCGCCCGCACCCTGCGTCACCGCCGAGCCTTGGCCCTGGCTCTTCCCTCCGCCTGACACACGGTCCCCACCGCCCGGCCTGGCCGGCTCCTTCCGGCTTCGCCCACAGGGACCTTTCTCCAGGAAGCCCTCCCTGACCTCCCACGGCTGCACGAGGCACCCCTCTTGGCAGACACTCTGTCGGCTACCTCACGTGCCATGAGAGCAGTGTTGGGTTCCCCAACCGTCTCCCCCAGCAGCCCGTGAGCTCGAGGGGGCCGTGCAAGTCCCGCTCACCCCTGAATCCGTGGGGTTCAGCAGATCCCTGGCTATGAGGGACCAGGGGGCCCTCGATAAACGTTCGATGGGTGAAATGAGAAAGGAGCGGCAGGTAAGGACCTCGCAGCCCTTGGGGCCGCGGAGCCTCTGCAGGGTGCAAAGTCAGAACCTTTCGCCCTGTGGTTTGAAGACCCAAGGGCAGGATTTGAGCCCGGCTCAGCATGGAACTTCGTGCCGGGGGGAGGGGGGCCCAGCGACTGTCAGGCGTCAGTGTCCCATCAATGAAACGAGAAGGATAATAACTGCACCTTCCTCCCCTCCGTCCTCGGGTGGGCGCGAGGACCGAACGAGGACGTTCAGGCCAAGACGGCAGCACATGTCTCGACGCTTCGAGAACGCTCAGTACTTAAGCAGCTAATTTTTGGGTTGGCGAAACAGCGGTGCCTGTTTTTGCTTGAAACGCTTCTCCGTAAGCAAGTTCGCTTATCTTCTCGCTGTGACGATCCCGATCGGGTTCAAACAGCCAGAGAGGGACAGCTCAGCACAGCGCTTCTCAGACTGCGGCGCTCAGATCATCTGGGGACCTCGCTAAAATGCGGATTCGGGCTCCGCAGATCCGGGGTGGGGCCGGGACTCTGGAATTCTCCCCAGCATCCCCGGGATGCGGGTCCCTAAACAGCCCGTCTCCGTCACCCAGAGGCGCCCGTTTGGAACACGCTCTGTGTTTGCTCATCTGTTTTCTCTTTCTCTTTGTTGTTGTCCTCGAGGTGAAATTCACACAACAAAATTAACCAGTTCAGGGGCGCCTGGGGACTCGGTCGGTTAAAGCATCTGACTCCTGATCTCAACTCAGGGCTGGGAGTTAAAGCCCCAGGTTGGGGCTCCACGTCCAGCACGGAACCTACCTAAAATAATTAACCGTTTCAAAATGTGCAGTTTAGGGCAGTTTAGGACGCTCACCAGCCTGTGTGGCCGCCACCTCTCCCACTCGCAGAACGTTTTCATCACCCCAAAAGGAGACCCCAGCCCCATCCCCCAGCCTCCGGCAACCTCCAGTCTGCTCTCTGTCTCTGTGGGTTTACCTATTCTGGACATTCATCTGTATTTTAATGATTATTTATTTTGAGAGAGAGAGAGAGCATGGGAGCGTGTGAACAGAGGAGGAGCAGAGAGAGAGGGAGACAGAGGATCCGAAGCAGGCTCCTCACCGTGAGCGACCGGGGATGCGGGGGCGGGGGGGGGGGAGGCCTCAAACTCACATACCCCGAGGTCATGACCTGAGCCAAAGTCAGACACTCAACTAACTGAGCCACCCAGGTGCCCCAATTTCATCTATTTTTTTAAGTTATTTTAATGTTTATTTTCGAGAGAGAGGGACACAGACAAAGCATAAGCAGGGGAGAGGCAGAGAGAGGGAGACACAGAATTTGAAACAGGCTCCAGGCTCTGAGCTGTCAGCACAGAGCCCGACGCGGGGCTCGAACTTATGGACCCCAAGATCATGACCTGAGCCAAAGTCGGACACTTAACCGACTGAGCCACCCAGGTGCTCCAATCTTTTTAAATTATTTTTTAATTGTTTCAAACAGACCACGATATTTTGAGCTTAAATCTTCAGTATGTATTTCTAAGAAATAAGAAAAAAAAAAGAATTAAAAAAAAAGAAATAAATTTTCCTATATATTCTTATGCTTCACAAGATTTCTCTAAGATACGCATTGAATTGTCCCCAAAGTATCTTTTACAATGTGAGTTGTTTTCTGATCCAAGATCCAAAGCTACTCATGGCCTCTGGTTATTGTCTTTTATTTTTTATTAATTTTTTAACATTTATTTTTAAGAGAGAGAAAAAGAGAGAGAGAGTGTGTAAGAGGGGGAGGAGCAGAGAGAGAGGAAGGGGCAGAGAGAGAGGGAGACACAGAATCCGAAGCAGGCTCCAGGCTCTGAGCTGTCAGCACAGAGCCCGACAAGGGGCTCGAACTCAAGAACCACGAGATCATGACCTGAGCCAAAGTCAGGTGCTTAACCCACTGAGCCCCCCAGGCGCCCCAGGTTATTACCTTTTAAATCTCTTGTCTTCCCCGTACCTTTTCTCCCCCCATGCTGTTGACGTTTTGAGGAAACCAGATCAGTGGAATGAGTGTCCCACCTGTGGGCACGTTGGTCTCCTGGTGGGGTATCGTGACTTCTCCCACCTGCCGTGTCTCCTGTAACCGGGTCCTCAGGGCTCAAGGTTAACACTTGAATCTGATTAAGTAGTCTGGGCGAGAAGATATCATGAGGAGCCAGAATAGTGTTTACTTCTGGGGCCTGGGGAGGGATGCAAGGAAACTTGGGGGGTGCTGGAAGTGTTCTGGGGACCAGTCTCATGGGGGGGTACGGGTAAGGATTAAAAGACAGGGGTGCACCCGGGCGGCTCAGTGGGTTAAGCGTCCGACTCTTGGTTTCGGCTCAGGTCATGATCTCACGGTTCGTGGGATCGAGCCCCACATCGGGCTCTGCCCTGACAGTGCGGAGCCTGCTTGGGATCCTCTCTCTGCCTCGCTCTCTCTCTCTCTGCCCCTCCCCTGTTCTTGTGCTCTTGCTCCCGCTCTCAAAATAAATAAAAAAGCTTATAAGAGAGATCTGGGGGAAAAAAATAAAAGAAAACCCTGCAGAGAAGATGCTAGAGACATTCCCCCCCCCCCCGCCCCCCGCATCCCACGGGGAGCCACCACATCAGGCAGGCAGTCCCAGGGTCTAGGACGCTAAGGCGGGACTCTGGAAAGTGCTTGTCTGGATGTGAAAAGATTAGCCCAGTCCACGGACAGCCCGCCTGGGCCCCGGGGCGCCTCCAGCGGGATGTTGGGAAGCCCAGGCGTCCAGGTCTTGCCTGCCCCGGGACAGGACAGTCGCGAAGCCGCCTCCCAGGTGCCCGCCCTGCCCGCTGACCCCACCGCCCTCTCTCCTCTCTACTCCAGTTCTACGGGGCCTCGGTTGCTTATGAAAACGCTCTGAGGGTATTCAACATCGTCTTCACCTCCCTCTTCTCTCTGGAATGTGTGCTGAAGGTCATGGCTTTTGGGATTCTGGTAAGTACGACCTTGGGGCTAGAGCCGTGGATGCGGGGGGCACTGGGTGCTGTGCGCTGGTCTCCCCAACCCCAGCGGCGGCTCGAGCATCCCTCCAGTGCCCACGGGCCCGAGTTAGCCGTTCTCGCGCTTGCCAGGGAACGCCAGCGAGACCCAGCCCTTGCACGACCGTGTCGTGATTCCAAGTGGGGGCGGGGCAGTGCCCGTCCAGTGTAAGGAAACCGAGATCCGGACAGGCCGAGTCCTGGCCGTCCCAGCCGCTCTGACCACAATCCACAGGAAGGCGAATATTTTGCAAAGGAGGCAGCACCCAGACGTGCAAATAGACAACTGCCGTGAAATTTTCCCGAATCCCGAATCCCACCTCTGCCTGTATTACGGCCTCCGCGCCGTGAAGCCGCCTCTTTCACTGACCGTGTAGCTTTTCTTAAATGCCTCTTCTCGTGACCCCCTAGCTCGACCTCACCTCCTACTAATGCAGGTGGTCTCAACCTGAACCCCGTGGATCTGTGGGTGCGGGGAGGGGGGCGGTGGAGGGGAGGACTGTGAAATTAGGTGTGAACAAATCACGTCTTTATTATCCACAAGCCACTCACCGGGCGTTAACACTGCCTTCCAGCTCGAAGGCAGACCAGCCCCGGCCGTGTGACCAGTACAGTCTGTGTCTCCGATAAAAGTCAGATCTTTCCGTAGTGCGTGATAGAGGCGGCACGTACCTTCTGAATTTTTGTTTATCTCCAGCCTCACTTCGAACGCTGGTGACTGTCACACCTCCCGCCGGAAATTATTTCGTGTGATCATGAAGAAGGGCATTAATCGTTAGACCATCATTTAAAAATATTTTTTGATAATTGTATTTCGATATAACAGGTGCCCTTGCGATCCTGGGTATTTTGTTTTATGCATTTACAAAGCTTTCTCTGAGCTCTGAGAGGGTCTTCCCAGGAGGCCGAGGAGGTTCACAGCCCAAAATACATAAATAAATAAGCAAAGAAGGCCTGAACTGATGGGTCGTGTGATGGGACCTTCTAGAAGGCCCCTGGTGAGTGACCAAGCTCAGACTTAAATGCTTCCCTCTGGACCACCCAGAGGAGAATGGCCCAAAGCCCGTGGCCTCCGCAGGCTCTCAGCAGGGTGGAGGCTGGACTCCCGAAGTGGCAAAGGGTGTCAGCTTTGGCCCTGGCAAGACCTCGATTCCAGTCGCATCCGGGCTGTGTCACCTCCCCTCCCCTCCGTGAGGGTTTGTCCTGCGCCTCTTCCTCAGAAGAGCCCTTGCAGACCCCAGGGCAGATAAAGAGTGCCTGGAGGCCCAGGGCGAGGCCTGGCGTGGAGGGAGCGCCCCCTGAATGCTAGGAAGGGTCACCCTGAGGCCCGTCACCCCCGCCTTTCTCGTCCAAAGCAGCGGCAACCCTCTCACCCATCAGGAACACTTGGGGACATTTCTTCAAATTGAATGATGGCCCAGAGCCAATCCCAGAAGTTCAGATTCACTTGGTTCCCGCGGGAGCCCCCGAATCTGTAGTTTTTATGAATTCCCCCGGTGGGGGGAGGTGTCCAAGACGCGTCTAGTGTCGAACACCGGGCAGGTAAGGGAGGCAGCCCGCAGCCAGGGCAGTAACGCCGACTCAGCATTTCGGTCCTCGGGGTGCCACCAGGTGGGTCACAGAACATGTGTGGAGGTGGGAGGAGGGGGGAATCAGGCTCTGGCGTGCCGCATCAGGGTGCGAATTCTGCCCCAGCCCCTTTCTAGCTGCATGGCCTCAAGCAGGCCACGTGCCTTTTTCTCCTGTTCCCACGTCTATAAAACAGGAGTAGCGTGCACCCGGCCTCCCAGGGCGGAGGGGAGCGTAGGTAGGTCCAGACACGGGACCTGCCCAACACAGCCGTGCGGCGCGATTTCTGTATCCCGTCAATCTGGTGATGAAGTGGTTTAGGGCTCCACCCCCCCCCGCCCCCGACCATCCCACAGGGGCCTGCGTGGAGCCACCCCTCTGGTTCTGACGAAGCCTCAAGTTCACCGTGTGCAATTCAGGCAATGGGGTTGGAGACTGGGGGGACTTGTAGTCCAGGGGCTTAAGGCCTATGGCCAGGCAGCTAGAAAGTTGCCTTCATTTGGACTCCCCCAGAAGCACAGCCCGAGATAAGGACTGAGTGCAAGGAATTTGTCTGGAAACCCAGGGACCTCAGCGTTGGGGAGAGGAGTGAGGCAGGAGCCGGAAGGCCACCAGTACAAGGTGTGTTCTGGAGTCAGTTCCTACTGTGGGCAAAGGGGGTGCAGTTCCCTGGACGACCAACAGGAGGCAGCGGAGAGCACATACGGCAGAGTCTTTCCACCCGAGGGGTGGAGCGAGCTGGGGTATTTATCTTCCCGGGACCATCAGTCGTAGTCAAGGGCTGCTCCCAGGGGAGCTGTTTAATTTGCAGCCAGAAGAAGAC
The DNA here is from genome assembly GCA_030068075.1 of Paguma larvata. NCBI lineage: Eukaryota > Metazoa > Chordata > Mammalia > Carnivora > Viverridae > Paguma > Paguma larvata. The sequence goes on along the minus strand of CM057842.1, from coordinate 9,131,084 downwards.
CCTGCAGGATTGCTAAAATACCACAAGTGCCAGCGGAACATGAATTCCTTTTAGACGATTGTGAAACCGCGTCCATTCGCTGAGCACCTGCTGAATAACCGAACTCCACCGCTAGCCTCACGTCCCTTTTCCGATTGCTGTTATACCCCTGTCTTCCAGAAGAGGGCTCTGAGGCCCAACCAGTCCCGACTCCGAGGCCCTTTAACTCCTACATGCTGAGAAGAGTTTGATGCTGGAAATCACAGCTCCAAAGCCCGGGTTCTTCCCTGTGAGGCAGGGGGCTGCTGAGGTTAGATGCTCAGGGGAGGAACTGACCACTCAGAAGGGGACCTGAGAGCCCCAGGCTGGCCCCTGCTTGGTGAGGATGCTGAGCAAGCCTGCGTTTGGTGGGCGTCCCACGGAGCCCGGAGGGGAGGGCTGTCTGTTTGAACCAGACCCTTGGATTCAGGCAGAGGTGCTGCCCAGTGTGAGCTCAAGGATGACAGTGACAGTCAGGCTAGGTCAGGCTACGGTGCAGAACACATCCCTCATATGGAGGTCACTTCTGTCAACAAAGGTTTTGTTGGCGTTCAGCAGGGGGGAGCTCTTTGCCTCATAGTTACATGGCGGCCCAGGCTCACCAAGCAGCCACCGCCTGGAACATTGACAGTTACCAAGCTCAAGGTTAAAAGGGTTCTGGTGAGTCCTGCACTGGCCAGGAGGTGACTCTCACTGCCTCTGCGCAAAACCTCTTGGCTGTAACTAGGCCCCAGCAGCCCCATCTCACCACAGGGGGGCCAGGAAGTGCAGCCTGGCGCGTGTCCCGAGGGCCTCTGCGCCCCTGATACCATTCCCCTTCTTCAGAGTAGGAAGTGGGAGAGCAGAGAGGTTAAGTCACTGGCCCACAGCCATACAGTGGGATGGTAACAAAGCCGGGACTCGAACCCACGGTCCACCATCTTAGCGAGTGTGTGGTCTTGGACACAAGCCCTAGACTGGAACTGAGTTCAGCCCTGACCCTTCACCTCTGTGCTGCTCACCCCAAATGGGTGGGCGGCGTCCCGCTCGGAGCCTCAGTCGCCTCGTGTAAAACGGGCAATAATCCTTTGCTCTGAGGGTCCCAGCAACATCATTTATAAAGCCCCTGGGGTCTCTGGGAGCAATCAGATACACCGGAGAGACGGGCAAGCCCGAAGGATAGCGCTGTCTCTCCAGGAGAGCGAGATTGGGCCTTGCAGGCCCCCTCTGGGGCCGGGAGAGCTGCGGGGGTCCCAGGGAGGGGGCGAGGAGCAGATGATAAAACAGCCCATCCAGCAGCCCTTTGCTATTCGAATGACCGTAAGTGTTGTGGGCACTCGGACTGACTGGCGGCCATGCCCCTAATGCACCCCGGGGCCGGCCGCGGCAGCCAGTCACGGAGCCCTGCGTTGGCATCTCTGTCTTGTGGGTCCCTCTTCTAGAATTATTTTCGCGATGCTTGGAACATCTTCGACTTTGTGACTGTTCTGGGCAGCATCACTGACATCCTAGTGACCGAGTTTGGGGTAAGTTTCCCGCCAGCTTTTCTCTGGGTTACTCCTGGCCGGGTGGAGAATGGGGGGGGGGGGAATCTTCCAGAAGCAGCGGTCCCAAAAGCCACAGCCGACTCGGGCCAAAGAGGGAGAAGCGGGGGGCCCCAGAGGCAAGGGGGCAGCCCCTCAGGAGGGCAGCTTAGGGAGACGGGGTGGCCCAAAGCCACAGCTGTGGGGCTACACCGCCGCGTGGTCGTCCCTGCACCGTGGCCGTTTACCAATGAATAAATAATACGGATGAGTGCGTTGAGACAATTAAGGGATCCCAAGCCCGAGCCCTGCCCCCAAGCCCCACACAGTGTTGGGGACCCAGAAAGAACCAGCTTCAAGTCCGTTCTGTTTGAACTAACCGCCTTCTGGTTCATGGAGGGGGGTTGAGGAGGGAGCCGTGGCCTGGAGCCCACAGGGGACACCACTCCTAGGGCCTCGGGAAGGTCCCCAGGATGTCCCCCCTTTTCTAGCTCCAGGCTTGGAAGGCTTGCGGCTTGGGGAGGGGGAGGTCCGTGGACCTCTCTGTGGTGGCCCCACAGGCCACGTCGTCCTTCCCCCTCATCTGAGAGGGTCAGGGTCCCAGAGCTCCTATCTCAGATACCCTCTTTGGCCATTTTCGAGTAAGCCCAGGCCTGGGATCCCTCAGGGAACTGGTGGGGTGGGTGGGAAATCCTCACAGGGGGGAGCAAGAGGGCAAAGACCGTCAAAGCCAAGGGTGGGAAAGGGTCTCAACCTCATCATAACAGCGATAAGAATAATGGCCGGCAAGAACGGCACACTTAGTTGCACGGCAGGCACGGTACCAAACGATTCACGTGGATTAGCTCGTGGTACAGGTCAGGGTGTCAGCAGATAAGAGATGTCCTTTGGAGGGTTTAACTGAAGAGATTGGAAAGCAGAGACCACTCACGGAGGGGAGGGGAAGAGGGCCGACCAAGACCCCCAGCCACCATGAGGAGCTGTCACCTGCCCAGGTGCTGAAGTGGAGAGGAGCTCTGAGCCGGCATGCGGAGTGGCCCCTGGCAGGAGCTGTGGACCTGGGGGGACAGAGCCTCTGCCCGAGAGGAAGGCCAGAGCGGGCTCGGGCGTTGGGGGGGGGGGGAATACTCAAGCCCATCTCTCCCCCCACCCTCCATCTCCTGCCAGTGCCTCCCATTGACCGAGCCTAGGCAGAAGGGAGCCGGAGAGTGGGGGGTGGCGGAGGTGCTCAGAACAAGCAGGGAAAAGTGGAGAAAAGACTGGATGGGGCGTGGCCCAAGGAAGAGGGTGTCGCCCCATTTCACGGATAAGGAAGCTAATGCCCAGTGCTCGGGGAAGTGAGGGAGCTGCCCAAGGTCATGCACCCACACCTGGTAACTCCCGAGAGCTCACTGGTGGCCCGAGGGTGGCCCCATTAGAACCTCCAGCAGAAAGGGATCAAACTGACCCATTCTCCATCATGGAAGGCTGACGGGACTAAAGAGCTACACAGAAGAGGAGGCCGTTCTCTGATATGGCCCCCGACACCGCTCTCCCACATGGCCCCCCGACACCGCTCTCCCAAGTGATACCTCCTTGCCGTGAGCTCCACTGAGCCAGAAATTCTCCCTTCCTTTCATGCCATGCCTAACTCCTTCCTCTAGAGAAGTCAGTGGGGCTGTCCCCAGGGGGTGTCCCCCACCGGGCCCCTGTGCCCTGACAGAGGGCTAGAGCCCCGGCCTCATCTTCTGTCCTGAGTGTCTAAGAGCTGCAGAGCTCCGACTGGCAGTCAAACCGTATCTCGCCATCCGGCTGAACACGAGACAGTCTTGAACCAGTACAAGAGGTTGGAAGGGTGGCCCTGCGCCCCAGAAGAGCGTGTGGAGGGAGCTGGTGGAAACCTCCAGTCGCCAGTAGTAGGACATCCGTAGGGCTGGACCCCCGCCGCTATGCTCCGGGCTGGCAGGCCGGGGGAGGGCACCAGGGCTGTTAGAGTATGTCCAGCAGCGCCCCCCACCAGCTGTTTGACCTTGCCAGCTTGCATCCCCTCTGCTCACGTAGAATGGGGATAACTGTCGTAGTTAACCTCGCTGGATCCTTGCAAGCTCTGCGTCGGTGCATGCATTCAGTAGGCACTCATTGAGCGCCTGCGGTGTGCCGGGCATTGTCGTAGGTGCTGGAGACCGTGAACAAAGCAAAACCAGACAAGAATCCCTGCCCACACAGGGCCAGCGTTCTAGGGCGGGGGAGCTGGCAACCTCTACCAAGTGTGAGCGATCACGTGAAGGGTTTGGCACAGAACCTGCCAGGGAATAGATCGTTCGGGGATGGCGGTTATGATTATCGCTACCGCTGTTGCTGTTATCACCACGAGCGTACTTGGTACTGCAGTGGGCTTGCCACTGTACTTGGGTTTGCCGGTCACCTCCCCCACCCCGTCCTCTGGGGCCCTGAATTAGAACATTCGGAGGGGAAGGTAGAGGGTGGGTGCGTGGACCCTTTTAGGATGTTTTCCTCCTCCCAACCTGGGCTGGGGGGGTGAGCCTGCCCTGCCGGGCAGGGAGCCCACAGCCACCCCTTTCCGCCTCCCAGGTAAGCCCGCTAGGTTCAGGCCAGAACTCCGCCAGGCTGAGGCACGGGGAGCCAGACGCTGGGGAGGGCAAATCCCCAGGGTTGTGGGGGAGGGGGAAGGGCTGGAGGCCCACTGGGCCTCAGCTGCCGCCCCCAAGTGGCCGGGTGACGTGGGTCTGCCCTGCGTGCGATGGTTAATGACTGTTTCTTGTCTTGTCTCTTTTCATGCCTGCTCTTTAAACTGTATATTGGCACAACGCCGTCTGAAAAACTCATCCAATCAAAATGCACTATGAAATTCATTTCGTTCATCCATGGCGTGGTCTGTGTGTTCATACACCAATGACTTCTCTCCCAACCCACCACCCCCACTCCCCGCCCGGGAACCGAAACCCATTGGTGTTTTGGCACTGGTTACAAATCAACCTAAAAAACGCTGAACACGCCTCCCCAACTGCCCCCGCCCGCCCGCTCCCCCTCCATCTTCAACATCTGCATCTAGAATCCGGTTGGTCTTACTTCTTTCTGAAGTCTAAATGCCTTACATTAACTGTGAACGCATCTTCTCGTAGCAGCACTGCACGTCCCGCCCCGGGCTTTCTGCACTTGGGTTGCCTGATGCATCCCCCCTCCCCCAGCACCCCTACCCTGTCTGTCTGTCCGTCTCCCCACCCACCCACCCCTCCTCATCCCTGCAGTCTCTCCCTCTCCCTCCCTTTCTCTCTCTCTCTCTCTCTCTCTCTCTCTCTCTCTCTCTCATTGTTTTTATTGGGTTCTGAACTGGGGTTTTCTGTGTGGGTTGGTTTACGTCTTTGGCCAGGAAAAGGGTGGGTTTGCCCCGTGTGTGCCCTCCCGCAGGACTGATCAGCCAGCTGGGTCTCCTGTCCCATCTCTTACATGCGTCCCTACACTCAGAGCCCCTCGGACACCCGGTCGTCGCTCCTGTCCCCTGACTGGCTCCATGGAGCTTGGGCCCCAGGAAACCCCAGACCCATGGGCGTAACTGGCTAGAGACCTAAATCTCCGAGCCGGAGGAGGAGGTCTGAGGGCTGGGCGGCAGGCAGGCAAAGACTCTCCAGCAAGGGAAACTCGTAAGGGCCAGGACTCAGGCCGGCCAGACGAGCCCCTCTCCCAGAGCCCTGGCCTTCACATGCCCACGTGCCCCCCGCCCCGTGTACACAGTCACGGCACACGTGTGCCCTTGCCCCTTTCCTGCCTGCACACTCTCTCTCTCTTTCTCTCTTGTTTTTGTGCTCTTCCTCTCTCTCCTCCCCCCGCCACACACACACACACACACACACACACACACACACACACACACCCCTCTCCCTCCGTTACGTCCATCGGCCTGCACACGCGTGCCCCCGCCGCAGCACACACCATCTCACTCAGGTTCCTGATGCTCACTTCCCCCTCTGGTACATTCCAGCTGCCTCTGCCTCACGCCCACCGCCTCTGAGCCCCTTCGAAGGACTCCTGCCGGTGCCACTTGCAGCCATCCACCGGACGTTGAATGATTGCAAATGCAGTACCCCAGGCGGAGTGGTGGGCTGGAGCGGACACTGTCACTGCCACCCCCTCGCATAAAGGCAAAGTGGGGAAGCCGGGCATTGGTCAGAGAGGCACTCAAACCCACCTGAAATTATAACCGGGTTAGGAGCTAAAGAATGAGCAGTGTTAACAAGACAAAAGAGTGGGGGTGAAGGGGCATTTGAGGCCCAGAACAGCACGTGCAAAGGCCCTGTGTCCAGAGGAATCATGCAGGAGTCAGGGTCTGCAAGTGGGGGGGGAGGCGCGGCGGGAGCAAAGAGAGTAATGGAAGGCTGACCCAGGAAAGCGAAGAGGGCAGAAGGGGATAAGCCCCTGGGGCCCAGTGGAAGCCTGGGAGCGTTTAGAGCAGGGGCAGCATTGGAAGTCTGATTAGACAGGATGGCCGAGGCTGGTGGGGGGGGGGGAGTTGGGCCGGAAGGGGGCCCCAGGAATCCCAGCCAGAGGGGACTGGCCGAGAGGGCACTGGCTGTCTGTGCAGGGACTTCCCCGGGACCTGGGGATGGGTTGGGTCTGGGCTGGGCAAGGGTGGGTGGAGGGGTACCTGGAGAGATGGGAGTCTGGCTTGAACTGGGAGAGAGAATTTAGGGAACGCCAGAAGAGAGGGGGAAGAGGACAGGTGTAGAGCACAGCCGGGCCGGGTTTGAGGTGCCTTTAAGAGCACCCCGGAAGAAGGCAGGCAGGCGAGTGGTTATGGGGTCTGGAGCCCAGCGGCAGAGTCGGCCGAGGCGGGGTTGGCCCGGAGCCCTCAGGTGGCCGGTGGTTCCCAGGCCTTTCTGAGCTCTGGCGCCCCTGAGCACCGCGAGCCTTCCGGGGCCTCATCCCCACCCCCCCAACCCCATCAGCCGTGAAGCAGACAGCCCAGGGCAGGCTTGGGGGACGGCGCAGCTGCTCCTTCTGGGCTCGTGGATGGAAAGGTGGGGGCTAGGAAGAGGGAAGCCACCAGGCGTGGGAGCACTTGAAGGACTCGATGCGGAACCGAGAAGAGATGGAGGGTGGGCGAGGGCGGATGAGTCCCTTCCCCTGCCCTGTCACCTGGACCTCTCTCATCTCCACCCCCTCCCTCCCCCACGTGTCTCCTCCCTCCGCTCCAAGAAGGGCAGCATGCTCTCTGCACGCGTCTCCCTGCGAGGCCCCCTCGCTTCCCCTGCATGGCGGCAGGCTCTCCCCCCCCCACCCCCCGCTCTCCCCCCAGGCCCCGAGGCTGCTCCGGGGCCCGCCTGCTTCTGCATGCCTGCCGGAGTCCACATGTTATGACCCGCCCCGTGAAGGGATGGCTTGTACTCTGGGGATGGTTGGGAGGGGCTGGGGACACCCGGGCCATCGGTCCCGTCCCCAGGTAGAGCTGGGTGGCCAGGCAGGGCCGGGAGTCAGGTCAGCTGGGCGCAGGGGGTGACTCTCAGCTGAGCTGGGTTTGGGAGCTTATTCGAGGCGAGGCCCTCGGGACTTCCTCACGGTGGTCAGGGCCAGTATGGTCAAGGTAGGATCTCCCAGCCCCCGGCCCCGTCCTAGAGGCCTAAGGGCCAACTAATATGTCCCCAGATGCATGCTAGGCTTGGCCAGCAAATCCAGAGGCCTCTTGGTAGCCCGGGAAATTCCCCGGGCCCCTGCCCTGCCTCTCGGCTCCCAGGCCGGAGCCCGTGCAAGATACGGATCCAGTGGCTAGGAAGCCCTCAGGAGCCCCCACGCGGGACTCCCCCAGACTTCATCATCCAGACTTTAGAGAACCCAAGGAGCGCTGTGACTGTCAGGGCAGCCGATACGGTTACCCCTGTGCCATCTGGGGATGAGGGCTAGGCCAGCGTCCATCTTGCTACTTGGCCTGTGTCTGCGGAGAGCAGAGTCCAGTTAACGCCCCTCTGTCTCCAGCGCTGGTTCACTGACGATCGAGGTTTCCAAGCCCACCCGCCTAGGGGCGGGGTCTCAAACTCCGATGCCTCCAGCATCGAAGCAGATGCCAGAACACTGGGGACCTTGGCAACCCGGAGGGCACGTGTGGCCCGTTTCAGGGGGCCAGCCACATCTGAGCCCCAACTGACTTTTGCCGACCTGGAAGCAGGTCCAGGGTTGCCAGAAAGCCAAATTTTGGAGAGAAGGCTGGTTTTTAAACACTGGCAACTATTCATAATGGAAACAAAACCAACACTGCTCAGGCCCAACGAGATGGCTTCGTCAGCCCGATTTGGTCCATTTGAGACTTTTAGCTTCCTGTCCCCCCCCCCACCGGCGACCCCGAGGCCCCAGCAGGCACGCCCCATCTCTGCCTGGTCTCTTTGTTCCACGCCCAGTGGGCTGCCCCCTTCCCTGGGAAGTTCTCCTGGCCGGGTACGGACCGGGCCGGGCCGGGCCGGGTGGGAGGAGGTAGAGGCAGTGACTAGACAGGGGGCCTGTGAACCGAGGCAGGGTCTACCCAGGGAGGTCCTGGGGGCAGGGACAGCCCCACCTCCCACACCGGCCCCTCAGTGGGCCTGGGCTGTGTGCGAGCTCACCCACCCACGGGCGCTGCGTCCTTCCTGCTTCCCGCAGGCCTGGTCCCGAGCTACTCCACCCAGCCCCAGAAGCTGAGAAGCCATCCCTGAGAGGGGGGAAAAGGGCCCCAAATGCATCTTCTCCGACTCAGCGGGCAGCGAGGACTCGCCCTGCAGCCGACCAGCCCCAGCTCCCTCCCGTCCTCCCCATCCCCGCTCGCCAAGGGGGTAAGAAAAGATGCTCTTCCGCTTCTCCGATTGGCTCGAGCCGCTGCTCCTCTTGGCCGTGGGGTGAGGTCAGGGCGGGCAGGAGCGGGCGGGGCAGCTCGGCAGGGCAGGGCAGGGCAGGGTGCCCGGTGAGTCCCACGACAGATGCATTTCTGGCCCGGAGCGTAACATGCCCTGGGAAACCCGCACATGTCCGCCGGGCCTGAGCGCGCTGGCTCCCCCCACCCCGCCCTGGTGTTTGTGCGTCGCACACGTGTGATGGATTCGGCAACTTGACCGCTTGTGTCCTCTCGTCTCAGTGCATTTGGTTGTTGGGAGAAACAAAAACCATCTCGATTTTTTTCCTGATTGGATGATTCGGATATATTTTCTTTTCCTTGCTCTTTTGTTATTTCTTCCCCACCCCCACCCCACCCGGTTCCTTTCTCTTCCTTCCTTTTTCTTTCCTTTTCCTCATTTCGGGTGGGGCTGGCCGGGAGGGTTTATGCTTTTGAGTTGCCTTTTCTTCCCTCCCACCCTTCCCCTCCCCCACCTCCCGAAGTTTGTTCCTTTTTCGACATGTTTTTTTCCTCCGCACCATTGCATTAATTAGTGCTTTCTCTCCCTCCTTATTTGGGGTCTGGCTTGCTTTTCCTGTTGGTTGCTTCATGTAGGGGCCTCTGTGAGTGGTGACGGCTCTGAGCCCCTGGGGGTGGGTGGATGGTCACCCTTTTCTCTCCGGCTCCCCAGAATAACTTCATCAACTTGAGCTTCCTCCGCCTCTTCCGAGCTGCCCGGCTCATCAAACTCCTCCGTCAGGGCTACACCATCCGAATTCTTCTCTGGACCTTTGTGCAGTCCTTCAAGGTGAGCCCCTGAAGCCAGCCCAGGGCTGAGGCTATATCCCCACCCCTGCTCTGGCCGAGAGTACAGATCAGGCGGAAACATCTGTGTGGTGCCCTGGGCCGAGAGTCCGTCTGTCTAGACTGCCTGCCCCCCACCCCACCCCGTGCGGCTGGAGAGCTCCAGCGGGAATCCCCAGATGCTCTGCCACCACAGCCTTGAAGAGGCCCACCAAGTCCTGGCACCCCTTTGGCACAGCCTGGGCCCACCCAACCCAGTGGGGACAAGGGAGGGAGATGGTGTGGGGAAGAGTCCCCCCTCCCCGCCCCCCACACTCCCCTTCATTGCCTTCCTTCCCACCAGGCCCTGCCCTATGTCTGTCTGCTGATTGCCATGCTTTTCTTTATCTACGCCATCATCGGGATGCAGGTGAGTGCCCCCCCCAGTGTTCCCAGAGCCCTCCCTAGGAGGGTCACCGTCCTCAGGCAGGCAGGGGTGGGTCGGGGAACCCGGTTTGGAGAGGCAGCCACGGGGATCGAGTGGGGCTTCCCCGGAGCCATCGCGGGCATGGCTGCCCCTGGCCATCACGCTCCGATTCCCCAGGTGTTTGGCAACATCGGCATCGACGTGGAGGACGAGGACAGCGATGAGGATGAGTTCCAAATCACTGAGCACAATAACTTCCGGACCTTCTTCCAGGCCCTTATGCTTCTCTTCAGGTGAGAGAGGAGACCTGCTTTTCGTCCTCGCTTGGGGCGGGGAGTGTGTCCTCTTCCTCCTGCAGGGGGCGTGTCCTCTCCCTCTTCTTCTGGTGGGGGCGTGTCCTCTTCCTGTAGGGAGCGTGCCCTCTTCCCAGAGGGGGCGTAGCTTCTCCCTCCTCTTACTGTAGAGGGCGTGCCCTCTTTCTTCCGTCCAGGGAGGCTTGGGCTGAGCTTGGGGGGGGGCGCCCAGGGACACCGGCTGGGCAGAAGCTGAAGGCCCTGGGACTCGAGTGGAAAAGGCATTTTCAGACATTACCTCGCTGAATCCTGACCCATCCTGTGAGGTGGGGATTCTCGGCAACCCCATCTGACAGGTGAGGAAATTGAGGCTTCGTTTTCACTCCTGGCTGCACATTAGAGTTCCTTCATTTACTCATCGGAGATTTATTGAGCACCTACTGTGTGCCGGGCATTGCAGAAGGTACTGGCAGCAAAGCAGAACGAGACGGTCTGTGCCATCTGGATGCTTCTATTCCCACAGAGGAGAAAGGCAATCAGTGAGCTAATGATGGAGAGTGCTAGAAGGGAATAAAAAAGGTTAAGAGGAAAGTGGAGGTACAAAAGAACAAATAATGTGTGGTTCCACTTACAGGAGGGACCTAGAAAGGACAAAGTCACAGAGAAGAAACAGTGGACTGGAGACCGCCGGGGGCTGCCCAAGCAGACAGGGGGGAGCTCATGTTTAAAGGGTACAAGTGTCCAGTTTGAGACGGATGAAAGATTCCCGAGGCGGGCGGTGGTGATGGGTGCACGGCGTTGTGAACGTTCAAACCGAATGCCGCCGAACTGTACCCTTAAGAATAGCTAAACCGGGGGCGCGTGGGTGGCTCATTCGGTTGAGCGGCCGACTTCAGCTCAGGTCATGATCTTACCATCTGTGAGTTCGCGTCGGGCTCTGTGCTGACGGCTCAGAGTCTGGAGCCTGCTTTGGATTCTGTGTCCCCCTTTCTCTCTGCCTTTCCCTTGCTCACACTCTGTCTCTATGTCTCTCAAAAAATAAAATAAAAACGCTAAAAAAAAAAAAAAAAGAATAGCTAAACCGATCAATTTTATGTTATGTGTAATTGGGTACAGCAAAAAGTTGTTTTTAATTCAGCAACAACTAAAGGAATGGAGGCCGGTAGGTCATTCCCTGGAGGCAGGTGACACATAAAAGAAATAGCTAAGGGAGGGAGCCATGTGGATATCTGAGGAAGGGCAATCCAGGCAGAAAGTGGAGCAAGTGCAAAGGCCCAGAGGCAGGAGCGTGGCTGTCGTGTTTGGGGACAGCAAGAATCCCAGTGTGCCTGGAGCAGAGAGACCTAGGGGGAAGGTAGCAAGAGATGACTATTGCCTGGAGGGACAGGAGCTTTTGAAACATACCTACACCCCCAGGCACCACCCAGATCGATTGAAACCAAGGCTGTGGGAGTGGGGCTTCGGCGCCAGCGTTGTTGAAAGGCCGCCCGCGAACTTTAATGCACAGCCAAAGGATGAGACTCACCTGTTTTAGCTCCCAGAGAGAAAAGGCGACCTACCTTGGACTTGAACTCACGCCAGTCCCACCCCGGAGCCCGGCGCTCTGCCTCCCTGGGGGGTGTTGGTCTCTAGGGTTGGGTGCCCTGGGCCCTGACCCCCACCTCTCCGTCCTCAGGAGCGCCACCGGGGAGGCTTGGCACAACATCATGCTCTCCTGCCTCAGCGGGAAGCCCTGCGACAAGAACTCCGGCATCCTGACTCCCGAGTGCGGCAACGAATTCGCTTACTTCTACTTCGTTTCCTTCATCTTCCTGTGCTCGTTTCTGGTGAGTCTGTGGGCATGGCGGGGCGGGGAGGGGGGTGCTTCCTGACCTGGCTCCCACTCAGGGGCATGGATTTCTCTGGAACATGGCTGTGTCACAGAGCTGCTCCCTCCAAAGCGTCTCTGAGCCACCTGGGGATTAAGTTAACTGGGGTGTCTCAACGCCGGCACCGTTGACGCTTGGGGCCGGCTCACTCTCTGCTCTGCACACTGTAGGGCGTTTAGCAGCGTCGTGCCTTCAGCACGGACAGTGTCCGGGGGATAGAGGGGAAGGACAGAATCTCCCCCACCCCAGAACCACTGGGCTATACTGAGGGAAAAGCTGGCGGCGCTGAGAGCTGGTCCCCGGGCCAGTCTAGTTACACGGGATGCTAGCTTTGTTCTCCCCTCTCCCTGGAGCAGTCAGGCAAACAGAAACCATCTAGGTATTAGGTCTCTTGAGCGGAGGAGATTTAACACAGGGATTGGCTACACGGCGTTGAAAGGGAAGTAGAAAACACTGAAGCCGCCAAGGATTACCGGCTGTGGGAAGGCCAGGACTGGGGAGTTAGAAGGAAAAGAGGGTGTACCGACCCACCCTGCTGCCCCTGGCCCCGCTGAGGGGGTGCCAGCACCTTGGCTGTCTCCTCCCCCTCCACCATTGCAGACGGTGATGGTTTCCCGTAGCTGCTGTGGAAAAGGACCACAGACTGGGTGGCTTAAAGCAACAAAGATTTATCTTCCCACAGTTCTGGAGGCTAAAGCCAATCAAGGCATTGGCGGGGCCCTGATCCCTCAAAGGCTCTAGGGGAGAATCCTTTCCAGCCTCTCCCAATGTCTGGCGGCCCCAGGTGTCCCTTGGCGTGTGGCCACATCCCTCTGGTCTCTGCCTCTGTCTTCACCTGGCCTCTCCCCTGCATGTCTGTGTCCAGATTTCTCTCTTTCGGAGACAGCAGTCGCATCGGGTCAAGGGCCCGCCCTGGTTCTGTATGACCCGGTCCTAGCTCGATGACGTCACCAAAACCCTTTTCCCAAATAAGGTCACATTCACAGGTGCCAGGGGTTAGGACTTGAACATGTCTTTTGAGGGGGACACAGTTCAACCCACTATTCAACCCACAATACAGCAAAAGGAGTCCCTTCTCCTGTCCTTCCGGTCCGGTTTCCTGGCCGTGGCTCCCACCAGCAGGGTATTAGACACCAGCTGCCGAGGTAGCTAGTATGCCCAGAGTGTGGGCGCCGAACACCGGCGCCTGTCAGCAAAAGCCCAGTGCCCTCTCCCTCTTCCCACCGGCGGCCTCACACTGAGGGATTTGCAGCATCCCTCTCCCAGATCCATGGCTGCTGGCCCAGAGGGTCCATGTCCACATCCCCCGAAGGGTCTGAGAGGGCCAGCCTTGTCCAAGCAGCTGTGGGTACGTGTGGGGACAACATCTTATAATCCGGCCTCTCTTGGAAGGGCAGGCCCCCTAGAGGACATATGCACTTGACCAGTACCCCCCACGAGGGCAGGGATTTCGACTTTGTTCACCGCTGGATCCCCAGCACCTAGGACAGCGACTGGCACACAGCAGGCGCTCCATCAGTGTCATGAGGATGAGTTAAAAGTTGAGTCACTGAAGTCAGGGACACCTAGGATGACGGGTTATTTGTTGAGCACCTACTACATTTACATCTCAATGTTTGTTGACTGCCTACTACATGCCATGCTGGATGCCAGGGACTGGGGTACAAGGGCAGAATGCGGTTCTCTCAGTCTGCAGGGGTGATAGGCAGACAGGTCGGCAGGTGATAGCAATACGGCCTGATACATGCTGTGATGGGGGAGATCCAGACCGAGGGAAGAAGGGTTTCAAAGAGCGGCCTGTAGGGACGATGAGCAGGCGGTAGGACCCGTGTTAATCGAATTGGTCGCCAGCAGCAGAAAGTAACTCAAGTAAGCAGCATATGTGGTTCGCAGACTGGTGTCGCCGAAAGGTCCAAGCGAGGCTGGAGCCAGACAAGCGGGCCCCATCCTCTTTGCTCTTCTCCACACTGCCTCCGTTCCCAGACTTTCTCCTTGTGGAGGCAAAATGGCGGCCATAGTGTCAGCACAAATCCCAGGGAAGGCTCTCATTGGCCACGTTGAGTCATGTGCCCCTCCCTAACCAATCACGGAGCTGGGTTACATGACTGCTGCCTTTGGAGCCATAAAGTGGGGATTGGCCGCACCCAGCTACAGCCTCTTAAGTGTGAGGAGGAGGTTCCCCAGATGCTGCTCCCCATAGGGAGACAGGTCGTGATGGTCACTCAAGGAGCAACATTTGCAAAGGCTTAGAGGCAAGGTGATACAAGCTCCCCATGTGCTCAGGGGTAGAAGAATACATGGAAAAGTGCCCCTGGATGCATACGGGGGCAAGAAAGCCATCCGTCCGTCCGTGCATCCAGGAAATACTTGCTTACTGGGTGCTGGGGCTGGGAATACAGCCCCCAAGGAACACTCATTTTGGCCTTGTTGGGGGCCAGGTTTGGGAAGATTGGGGGCCATGGCGGTCCCTTGGGGTTGGCCCCCATTTCACAAAGCCTCTCCCCCCTCTCTCTCCAACTCTCTCTGTCTGTCATCATTCGTCTTTGTCTTTTCATATTTCTCTCTGTCTCCATCTTTGTCTCTCTCCGTTCTGTCTCCACATCTCCATCTGTTTCCGGGTTCCTTGTGTGAGTACGTGTCTGTCCTCTCTTCCTCCCGCCTCTCTCTGTCTCTGTCTCCCTTTCCCTCATCTCCCCTCTCTCCCTCTCTCTCTCTGGGCCTCTGTGTGTGTGTGTGTGTGTTTGGGTGTGTCTCGCTCTCCCCCACTCCCTCTTGGCCCCCGGGGTCCCCACAGATGCTGAACCTCTTTGTCGCCGTCATCATGGACAACTTTGAGTACCTCACCCGAGATTCCTCCATCCTGGGCCCCCACCACCTGGATGAGTACGTGCGTGTCTGGGCCGAGTACGACCCCGCAGCGTGGTAAGGAGTCACCCGAGTCCTCCAGGCGCATTGCCCACCGTTCTCTGGCACCGTAGACCCTAGGCTAGGGCAGGGCTCAGACCTTGGGGCACTGGGCCCCTAGGGAACTAGCTGGGATCTCAGAGGGGTCCGCCTGGAGGGAAGAGACGAGAATCGGTGCCCTCACACGCTACAGGGGAATTGGTCGGGTCCCGCCCCTGCCCGAGCCCCAGGCTTTCTGGGAGGTGAGGGAAGGAATCGAGCATTGACGATTTGGAGGATTTTGCCTCCCGCGAATCTCCCCCGGCCCTCACTGAGAGGCCTTGGGATGATGAGGAGAAGCCAGCCAGGCCCCGGGGAGGAAGCCTCTCAGCGTCGGCTCTACCGGGAGCCGTGGGAAAGGGGCCGGCCTGGCTCCCTTGGAGTCGCGCTGGTCCAAGTGACCACGAGGCCACGGCAGAAGACACAGAGCCTCCGTGGCCCTTGCATCTTCACAGTCGCGAAGGGCGTGAGCTCTCCTACTCTTGGGCGCCAGAGTGCTCCCTCCTGACAGACAGGTGGTGGCTCCAGAGGGCTGCTTCCCCCCCCCACCCCCCCACCCCCCGCCCCGTGCGCCGCGGAACAGCACGAAGCCTTGCGGGACCCTCAGAGGAGCCATCCTGAATCTCAGAGCCCGCCAGCCACTAACCGGGGAGTCTAGTGCAGCCTGGGCTTGGGGCCTGAGGAGGCGTCAGCGGGGGCCCTCGGCAGCCTGGGTGCTGGAGGGGAGGCCTCAGGAGGAAGGTGGGGAGAGGCCCATCTTTGCCGCTCCTACAGCCCCGCGCAAGCCCCCCAGGAGACCGAGAGCCCGGGGCGAGCCACGGGGCTTGACTTTTGGCCGGTTCCTAACTCTTCCTCTCTTGATTTTAGGTTACAGCAGTTGGATGCTGTCCCCTTGACCTCTCTTCCACGAGCCCCCCCTCCCCGCAGTGTAGCCCATGTAGCCTGTGGAGAAGGGAGGCACAGGGAGAACCCTGGGGGAGGGCCCCCCCCGCCCCCCGCCCCCCGCCCCCCACCAGCCCAGAGCTGTCGCACACCCGAACCGAGACCTTCTGCCCCGGGTCCGTGGGTGACCGGAAACAGCTCGGGGACCTTCCCTCATCCCCACCCCTTCCGGAAGGCCAGGGGGTCCCCAGCCCCGTCCCCCCCCCTCCCCCCGCCGGCGTCACGACCTGGCCGTGCGCGCGGGGAGCCAGCGAGAGCGCATCCTGACCCCTGCCTCCACTAACCCCTGTCTTCTCCTTTCAGCGGTCGGATTCATTATAAGGATATGTACAGTTTATTGCGCGTGATCTCTCCCCCTCTCGGCTTAGGCAAGAAATGTCCTCATAGGGTTGCTTGCAAGGTTTGACTTCCACTAAAACCTGCTAGCATCCATGGAATGAGTGTGGCTTGGGGTTCTCCAATATATATATTTCATATATATATATCTAAAAAACAGAGCCATCTCTCTTGCATTAAACTAGAAAATTCTTAGCCAACAGAATGCAGCCACGTAGACTCAGTGAAGCATGGAACATACTTCTCCGTTCCCCTCAGCCATCTCTGCTTGCTCTTAGCTGAAGCTGCCCATCCCAGGGTCTCAACGGCACCCCAAATCAGACACATCGGGGGGGGGTCGGAAGTGTGCATTGACCCCCCCCAATCACCTCCACTCTCTCCCCCCTCCCCCTCCCAAAGCCTCCAGCCCTCCTCCTGCCGCCCCGGCCCCCCCCTCCCCGTCTAGGCCCCCTCAGAGACCAGCCTCAGCCAAACCAGAGAACTTCGCCCGATTTTTCAAAGAACGCTGAGCCAAAGCGTCGTTCCAGGCGCTCCAACACGAAAACACCTCCCCCTCTCCTCCACATGCCCCCCCCAGAACCGTAGCTCAGAGTCAAAACTGAATCTGACTTTTCTCTTTTCTCTCTCTCCCTGCTCGTGAGCAGTGAAATAATCTTTTTTTTTTAATTCCCTTCTCTTCCATTTTTTTCTCCTGTTTTCCATTTGTTTGAAACACCTATTTTATTGTTCTCTGCCGCTTTCTCTCTCTTTTTTCCGCTCGTGTGGTTTTTTTGTTTTGGTTTGGTTTGGTTTCGGTTTTGGTTTGGTTTTTGTTTTTGTTTTTTTTTTTTTGGTTTGGTTTTTTGTTTTTTTTTTTTGGTTTGGTTTTTTGTTTTTTTTTTATTGGTTTGGTTCTTGCTTTTGTTTTTTCTTCGGTTTCTTCCTCTCCCCCCACCCACCCCTTCCTTTGGTTCTCCGTTCCCACCCCGTTTTGTTTTCGGTGCTGCCAGGGGCCGCATGCCTTACCCGGACATGTATCAGATGCTGAGACACATGTCTCCGCCCCTGGGTCTGGGGAAGAAGTGTCCGGCCAGAGTGGCTTACAAGGTAGTCTACCCTTGCCGACCACGGCGTCGGGCACTGGGGATTTTTCAGTGCTAACCAGGAACAACCAGCCGAGTTTCTTTTTCCAGAGTTACTCTTCTTCTTCTTTTTTTCTTTTTCTTTTTCTTTTTTTTTTCCCTTTCCTCCTCAAGTAAATGGATCATGACCGTCCCTTTGACTCTAAGCAGCACACTGTGTCCGTCTTTTCTGATGAGTGTGTCTTGGTGTTTTGAGACTCCATTATGGCCGACACGCCAGGGGGGAGGGGGAGGGGAGCCCCCGGTCCCCTCGCACCTGGTGCCCCGGGAACCAAATTGGACACAAACATGCTTCGGAGGGAACCCCACCTCGCCTCCTTTCTGCCCTCCCAGAGCGGCCCCCCATGCCCAGGCCGGGGCGTGTGCCTCGCGGCAGGGGGGCTTTGGCCCCCCCCATCTTTTGTATCTTGAGCCCCCAGGTCCAGCGGCCCCCCACGTACACCTGAAGCTGATCTCTGACCTAGGGCCTTGGGGGATTCGAGACCTCCTGAGGAGTACCCAGAGCCTCTCTTCCCTCCACCTCTCCCTCCCCCCCAAAATTGCTTCCTGAGCCCCCATCCCTACGGCACCCGTTCTCCCCTAGACACCCCAACATATGCCTCTCCATCGTTCCAGAGTGGGCAGGCAGGCCGCAGCTGGACCCCTGGACCGTGGCACCCTGATGCAGGCCATGCACGCTGCCTTGGCGGGGGCCTGGGGCGGGCAAGCACCAGGGCCGATCGGGGGACGGTGCATGTTGGCTGAAGGGGCAAGGGTCCTGCCGCCAGGCGGCTGGGCCGGGCCACCCCTCCGGACCCCTGTCCCGGAATCTCCCTTGGCACCCAAGGACAGATGCTCTGTCCCCTCCAGCTCATCCAGGAGAAGTTCAGGGATGACCTTTAAAATTGCCTGCCCCCTCCCAGAAAACGGCCCTCCCAGAATCCCCCTGTTCTCCCGCCCGTCCTGCCCCGCCCTGTGTCTGCAGTGACCTTGCTCCCTTCTGTTAACGCCATTCCTTCCTGCCTTGATGCCATCTCCCTGCCACCTCATTCCGCTGCCGCCGCCTCCTGCTCCTCCTCCCCCCTCCTCTCCTCTTCCTCCTCCTCCTCCTCCTCCTCCTCCTCCTCCACCTCCTGTTCCTCCTCCTCCTCCTCCTCCACTTCCTCCTCCTCCTCTTCCTCCTCCACCTCCTTCTCCTCCACTTCCTCCTCCTCCTCCACCTCCTCCTCCTCCTCTCCTCCTCCTTCTCCACCTCCACTTCCTCCTCCACCTCCACTTCCTCCTCCTCCTCCTCCTCCACTTCCTCCTCCTCCTCCTCCTCCACTTCCTCCTCCTCCTCCACCTCCTCCTCCTCTTCCTCCTCCTCCTCCTCCTCCTCTTCCTTCTCCTCCTCTCCCTCCTCCTCTTCCTCCTCCCCGGTCTCCTCCTCCTCCACCTCCTCCTCCCCTCTCCTCCTCCTCCCCCTCCTCCTCTTCCTCCTCCTCCTCTCCCTCCTCCTCTTCCTCCTCCCCGGTCTCCTCCTCCTCCACCTCCTCCTCCCCTCTCCTCCTCCTCCTCTCTTCCTGCTCCTCCTCTCCTCTTCTTCTCCTCTCCCTCCTCCTCTTCCTCTTCCTTTTCCTCCTCCTCCTCCTCCTCCTCCTCCTCCTCCACCTCCTCCACCTCCACCTCCTCCTCCTCCTCCTCCTCTTTCCCGGTCAAAGCTGGGATGAGGCTGCCCCACCAGCGTCTCCTTTCCCTGTGACTGTCCCTCCTCACACTTTCCTTTTGTCCATTCTCTTGGTCTCCGGTGGTTTGTGTGTGTGTATGTGTGTGCATGTGCACGCATGCGTGTGAGAGAGAGAGAGAGAGAGACAGCCCCCTTCACTTCCTGGGCTCTGTGCAGGGCCACCAGGAGCCCATAAGCACCTTTGTGCAAATCTGAAAAGGACAGCCTTTCCGCAGAATGTTTTGTCTGCTGGAAAATTGTTGCGATCCACCGACATGGTAAGAACAAGCGACTTCTCTGTTACCGACTGAGAAGCTGTCATTTACATACACAAAGCCATGATTTCTAAGACGGTGAGCCCTTCGTGCAGTGCACAACCTGCACAGTTGTGCATAGCGGCCCAGTCTCTGTGTGTTTCTGTGTCTACCACCTCCCTCCCCCGCTCCCCACCCCGCTCCCCTTCCCGTGTCCTGTTCTGGGCCTGCCCCCCATCTCCAGCTCTGTGTTTCCCGCTGACGTGTGTCTGAATCCCCGCCCCCCCATGAACACCCAATTCACCCTCAACCCCCATCTCCATGCCACTTCAGCCCGGGCTGGTGCCCACCGGGCCAGCATCCTCTCCAACATCACCCAAGCACGGGGGGACAGAGCCCCTGCTTGGGACACGGGGAGTCTTTTCTTCCCCGGGGCCACGGGAATGCCCCCTCCCCCCTCCCCCCTGCCATCGCACAGAGCCAAGGTCCGGACACGCCCCCGAGATCCACCTTTCACGGAGCTATGAATGAGTCTCGAGATTCCGTCCGCACGCGCGCCCCTGTCCGCCGTTCTGTGTGTCTCGGCCTCGCTGCATGTCCGCGAGGGGCCACCCCGTCAGCGGGGGGCCGCCTGCCTGCTGCTTCTCTGAGGAATGATGTGGTCTGTGCCCATCCTGTCCGGCGCGGGCCGCGCGGGGGGCGGGGCGGAGGTGGGGAGCCGGCGGCCCCCCGGCGGCTGTGGCCGTGGACCCCTGTGCCTGGCTTCTGCACGTGCTGCTGAAATCCGGCCTGCGCTCTTCTTTGGGGTCTGGATGGGACGGAGTCGTCCGGAAGAACTCTGGGGCAGGGCGAGGAGGGGCCTGGGCCAACCCTGGGGGGAGGCGGCCTGCGGCAGAAGGAAGGGCCGGTGGGGGGAGGGGGTTCCTGGCGTAGCGGAGCCCCAGGGCCCTCCCCACGGGCCACGAAGGGGAATCGGTAAATGGAATGCCAGGGACGGGGACGGGGGACCTGAGGGCGGGGTCACCTCAGCCACTGCCTTCAGAGTTCTTCCCGGGGCTCCCCTGGGAGTGCGGGCCTGGCTCACAGGGGACTGGGAGGAGTGCCTGGCAATGACTCCCCTTGCTTTGGTCTTCTGTAGAGGCTCCTCCGCATGGATCTGCCCGTGGCCGACGACAACACCGTCCACTTCAATTCCACCCTCATGGCTCTGATCCGCACAGCCCTGGACATCAAGATCGCCAAGGGTAAGGGCAGGGGCGGGAGCAGCGAGGCGGGGCCGGGCGGAATTGGGGCCCGGGAGGGGGGAGCAGTGGGCAGCCAGGGATCCCGCTCCCCACCTGAGACCAGAGGCGCCGCCGGCCCTTCCCGATCTTCACCCGCTCACCCCCTCGCTCGGCAAACATCTCGCGCTTGCTTCCTGGGCCCCGGACACTGCTGGAAGTGAGCGTGAGGGCCATGGCAGCTCACGCTACCAGTGGGCGAGGCTTCCCTGAGGAGGTTCTGAAGGACTCACCTGGACATGTGGGGAGAAAGTGCCCCAGCTGGTGCAAAGGCCCTGAGGTAGGAGGCCACCCTTGGCTGCGTTGAACTGACCCGCCCTCTGAGCAGGAGGGTCGCGTGCAGCATTCGAAGCAGAGGAGGGAACCTGACCTGACTCACATTTGAACAGGCCCCCTCTGGCCACAGGGCGGCGTGGCCCGGGAAGAGGTCAGGGTGGAGGAGGCCACTGACATAAAAATAATCGCGGTGAAAGACGGCTGCCTAGACTCAGGGGATCTGGAGCGTTCAGATTCCTGGGAGCTGGCCAACCCAGTGGCCGACGAAAGGGTGTGAGGCGCAGCGAGGAGTCAAGGCCGCCTCCAGGGGTCAGGGCCTGAGCACCGAAAGGAAAGACGACGGAGCTGTGGCTGCTGCTGAGACCCAGAAGGGTGGGGAGGGGCAGGTCTGGGGCGAAGGGAGGGCAGGAGGTCGAGTTGGCCTGGAGGCACAGGGCAGGCAGGGGGCTCCCAGCTCATACTTCCAGCGGGGAAGGCCTCCCCGGGAGGGCTCTGGAGGAGGCGAGGTGATGCGTCTTCCCGGACGGGCTGAAGATGAAAAAATCAGGAGCCCTCAGACGCCAACAGATTTTAAGCCAGGAGCCCGGACAAGCTCTCCCAGGAGCTCAGTGTGAACCGAGAGACCCCAAGGACAGCCCAGGGCCCCTGCAGCGTTACAGGTGACCAGGGAGGGGAGTGAAGGCCGGGGCAGGGCAGCGTGGGCCCCCGGAGGGGCGTGTCTCCGGCTCGTCAGGCCCCGCCCGACAGCCACAGAACACCAGGACCAAGAGCGACCAGTGCGTTTCGGGACCGCCAACTCCGGCGGAGGGGTCAGGGCCCCCCAAGTTTAGGGGCCTGACAGGAGACCGGATGCGACTTGGCAGCTGACGGGACAGCAGGGCAGAGGGAGAGTTGCTCGGGCCGCCAGGGAGGAGGGATGGGGGAGAGGGGGCGGGCCGAGGGACGACTGCCTCATCAGCGGAGGGTTGGAGGGTTGGAAGTCGGGGGTGGGGGGCTAAAGAGAGAGGTCAGGGCTCCGCCCGCTGAAGCCACTGGGAGGTCAAGAGGAAGGGAGACCATTTCAGGGACCCGCGTCCTTTCCAGGGTCCCCGGGGGAGCAAGAGCCGAGGCCGGAGGGAGAGTAGGTGGAGGACAGACCTGGTCGGACCACTCGGTTAGTGGCAGAAGTGCGGGCCGTTCGGGGCTCCGAGTCCCCAGGCCTGTTTCCGCGTCACTGTGGCGGGAGCTGCTCCAGGGCCCGGAGAGGACGGGCGGCAGCTAGCTCTCTGGTCTTCGGGTGACAGGGTCGGTCCCGCGGGCCCCTCTCGCCCACCCGCCCCACCCTCGCCGTAAACCCGGGCGGGATGAGCCCACCCTCTCCGAGCCTCCGGCCGCGTGGCAGCCAGCGGGGCCGCGTCACGCATGGCCACAAACGGAACAGCTTAAAACCCCTGCTCGTCAGCTCTCGGGTCTGCAGGTCAGAAGCCTAGGAGGGCTCAATCAGGCCCTCCCCGCTGAGGGTCCCCCGGGGCTGAAATCAGGCCGTCGGCCGGGCGGGGCTCTTCTCAAGAGGCTCTGGGGGAGCATGGACTTCCGGACTCATCCAGGTGTTGGCAGAATTCAGTCCCTTGCGGCTCTAGGGCCAAGGTTTCGCTGCGGGCATTTGGCCGAGGTTGCGCTTTGCAGCCAGGGACGCGTCTGGTCCTCCGTGCACTCCAACAAATCTCTGACTTCTCCTGCCGTCAGCCAGAGGAAACGCACTCAGCTTTTCGGTGTCTCCCCTGATTAAGGCAGGCCCACCCCGATAAGCTCTGTATCTTACAGTCAGCCGACTTAAGGACTTCACGGCAGCCCCTGAACTAGCATTTGAGTGAATCACCAGAGTCTTAGGGCAGGAGCCAGGGACAGCGTTAGGATTCTGCCTGCCACAGTCCCCTCGCCTGTCAAATGGGTCTAACACTGCATCCCCTCTTGGTATGGGATGCCAGCTGGTGACCCAGCTGCTGTTTCTCTCTGGGGACCTGTTCAGGGGTCCCGAGGGAACCCAAGTCTCAGGTTCAGTAATTTGCTAGAGAGACTCAGAACCGAGAGGCACTGTTTGACTCACGGTTACAGCTCCCCACAGCAGAAGGATCAGGTTAACGTCTGCGAAGGAGGGGCGCCCGGGGGGCTCAGGCGGTTCAGCGTCCGACTCTTGATCTCAGCTCAGGTCATGATCTCAAGGTTCGTGGGTTCGAGCCCCACGTCAGGCTCTGTGCTGAGCGTGGAGCCTGCTTAAGGTTCTCTCTCTCTCTCTCTCTCTCTCTCTCTCTCCCCCCATCTACCCCTTTTCCTCACTTGTGATCTCTCTCTCTCTTTCTCTCTCCACAAATAAATAAATAAATAGAATTTAAAAATACAATGCACAAAGGAGAGGCAGATGGGCCAGGCTCCCGCTAGGGCAGCCACGGCGGTAGCTCCCGAAAGTCGGCTCCCGGCAGCCCATCCGAGCTTTGGGGACCAGCGCGTGCCCCGGGGGTTGGTCGCGCAGGCCTGGCTGACTTAAGTACTCAGACTCCAGCCGCTCCAGAGGTCACACTGATGGTGTCGCATGGCCCAGACCCCCCCCCCAATAAATCACAGTTAGAATACACTATCTCGTGCAGCCCGAGGCCCTCGGATAAACAAAGATTTTTATCACGCAGGACACTCTAGGGACTTAGACGTGACCTCCCAGGAGGCGCCAGGCACCTGTCCTTTCTTTCAGAATGTGTGATAAATGTTCTTTATCACGGGGACACCTGCGGGACCCCAGCAAGGCCAGTGGTTGTGACACCTGCCCGACTCCTCACGTGAGGATTTCAGGGGCTCCTGGGCACGTGCCTGAGTTTGGCCGTCACTGCGGTCACTCAGTTCCCGGAGGGCCACAACCCGACATCCCTGAGCCAAGGACCCGTCCTCGTCCTGACCTTGTCGAGGGCACCAGGCCCTCCCAGAGTTCCATGGGGAATGGCTGGGCCAGTCTCTGGGGTTAAGGAAGGTCAGCCGAGTGCTTGGGGACGACAGTGACAACAGCGGTGACCGTCACAGCCGTTTCAGTTGACTTGAGTCTCAGGCAGGCTCAAAGTACGATACCTTTTTTTCTTATTTTTTTTTTCTGAACGGCTCGATTTACTCCTAAACTCACGGAGCTCCTTTCCCTCCCAGCGGGCACGGGCGGGGGGGGTAACCCCCGTCATTCTTTAGATTCCCCGACACTTGGGAGAGGGGACTAACTAACCTCCGTGTCCCCTTTATGTCTGTGCCCCTCCCCCTCTGGCTGTCCCTCCCCCCCCCCCCTCGCTCGCTTCTCCCAGGAGCACCTCATCCTCTCTTCTTCCTGGAGGTTGTGTCTGAACCCCTGAGTCCTCCTTCCGAGGGACTCAGTCTGGGTCCCTTCTTGCCTCCCCTGCCCTCCTGCCCACCCCCCCCTCCCAACCAGACGGTGAGGCCAGAGCCGGCCACCTCCCCGAACAAACCTAAATCCAGTCAGCAGTTCAAAGCCCCCGGCTGCACACAGACAGTCTGACTTCCACTGAGAGTGGACAGCGAGAGCTTTCTTATTTTTTTCTTAACGTTTATCTATTTATTTTGAAAGAGAGAGAGAGTTCGAGCAGGGGAAGGGGGGGGCAGAGAGAGAGAGAAGGGGAGACCGAGAATCCCAACCAAGCTCTGCACTGTCGGCATGGACGTGGGGCTCGAACTCACGAACCGGGAGATCACGACCTGATCAGGACCTGAAGTTGAGAGTCAGATGCTGAACTGACTGAGCCCCCCGGGCGCCACCATGGAGCTTTATAACCACGGAGCCACCCGTGTGCGGCCAGCGGTGGGGGGGGGGGGGGTCACATGGAGCAAAGATAAGCCCAGAGCTGGCTAGTACCAGCCATCTCCGCGCCCGCCTGGCGTCCCCCCTGCCCGTGCGGTCCTCGGCCCCGACATGCCCTGTTGCAGGGTGACCCCAGCTTCCCAAACGGAAACCCCTTCTGCCACCACCTTAGAAAGGGCTGGAGTCCCGGCTCACCCCGCCCAGGGCCAGCCCAGACTCTCACTCGGGCTTCCACGTGGCTGGCCGGCCACAAGGCCGCCGTCCCACCCTGTAATGCCTCCAAAGACCAGACTCGGTCTGAGGGAGGGGTGGGGTCTGCGGAACCTGGAAGGTTCTGGGCCGGGCCTGCTGGGAGCTGACAGGCTTCGCGTTGCCCGCACCAGAGAGGGCGGCCTCCTGGCCTCCCGTTACCTGCCTGAGGGCGATGGCCGTGTCGGCCACGGCTCCTGGAAGGAGAGCCCTCCCTGAGCGCCGGCTGCGTGCCCGGCCCTGTCACTGGGGTGTGCGACCCGGCAGCGAGCGACAAGGTGAAGGTGCCGGCAGGGTTGGTTCCCGGAGAATCCTCGGCCCGCAGACGGCCACCTTGCCCTGCGCTCACATGGCGGCTCCTCTGTGCACGTGGTCCCCTGGGGCCTCTCTCCTTCCAGGGACATCAGTGCTATTGGATGAGGGACGACCCTCTGACCTCATGTAACTT
Source organism: Paguma larvata (assembly GCA_030068075.1). Lineage (NCBI taxonomy): Eukaryota > Metazoa > Chordata > Mammalia > Carnivora > Viverridae > Paguma > Paguma larvata. Next base: position 9,106,002 of record CM057842.1, on the reverse strand, counting down.
TCATTACCTCCCGAAAGGCCCTGTCTGCAAGGGCAGTTACGCCGGGGATTGGGGCTCCGACATGATTTGGGGGGGAGGACACGTTTCAGTCTTTAATGATCTTAGTGACAGGTGTCTTCCTTTTCTTCACGAGAAACAGCAAACATACAAGCTATAAAGAGAAAGCGACTTAAAAAAATTTTTTTTAACATTTATTTATTATTGAGAGACAGAGAGAAACAGAGCACGAGCAGGGGAGGGGCAGAGAGAGGGGGAGACACAGAATCTGAAGCAGGCTCCAGGCTCCCAGCCGTCAGCACAGAGCCCGACACGGGGCTCGAACCCACGAACCATGAGATCATGTCCTGAGCCGAAGTTGGATGCTTAGCCGACTGGGCCACCCAGGTGCCCGAGAGAAAGTGACTTTTAATATGAACTGGCACGTTCTCATCTTTCCCTTCCCGTGTCTCTGAGAAGGAGCCACGGAGACCCCGGGCACCTCGCCAGCTACGGGGGACGGCAGAGCCATTCACTCAGCCGCTTCCGTAAGGAAAGAAGAACAGTTATAAGTTAGCGTCAAGGGTCTTGAGAGCCTAACAACACAGCGGATTTTCCCTGGGGTCCCAAGGGTCTCCCACAATAGTCCTGACCTCCCACCCTGAGTCCTGACCCACCCATCAGCACCCCCCGCCATGCAGCCTGGACCCGGTGGCCACAGCCCCCTACATCGCCAATGGTGTAAAGAAAGACCGTAGGAGTTCGCCCTCTAGTGGGCAAGATAGGGAATGACGTCGGGAGGTGATTTGTAGAAGACGAGAAAGCAGAAGGGCATCCAAGAAGATGGGGGAGGGCTGTTTAGGTGGCGGGGGCAGCTAGAAGACTTGCTTGAGAAAGGGGTTGGGCAGGGGCCTGCGAGGTCAGCGAGGGAGCCACGTGGATATTTGCAGAAAGAACGATCCCGGCAAAGGAAATAGGCTGCGCAAAGGCCCTGAGGCAGGACCGCGCCTGGTGTTTTTGGGGAACAGGGAGATCAGTGCGTCTGGAGCAGAGTGAGCAAGGGCAGAAGTAGAGGAGGAGAAGGAAGGTCGCACGGGGCCTCGCGGGCAATCGCAAGAGCTCCAAGCAGGGGCGGCCGGGACCCACTGGGATGTTCACAGGCGCCCTCTGGTGTTGGGGGCAGGGGCGGACAAGGAGACCTGAGCAGAGGCGACTGTGCCAACGCAGGCAGTAAAGTTCCCCATTGCCTCAACTTTCTGGCTCCAGAACCAGTACCGAGCTTCGCCCGCGCGTTAACAAAAAGGCCCTTCTGAAAGACTTTTCCCGAAATAAAGAAAGACATCTGTGTCCAGAGTCACGTGGGAGAAGATGAGCGAAAGCCCCACAGAGTGCCCAGCAGGCGTCTGTGCTTGGCCCACATCTGCTGAGAAGCTGGGGGGCGGGGGACAGCCCGAGGGGGGCCCGGGAAATGGAGGAGGGGGGAAGGGAGGGCAGAGAGGCAGACCCTGGGTGAGGAGAGGCCGCCGGGAGTGGAGGCGAAGCCGATGTTGGGGCAGCCCGGCCGAGCACAGCTGGCATGCCCCAGCGGGCGGCTGCCCAGACCCTGAAATACTCTGGGGGCGGGGGGGGGGGGGACGGGTAGCTGGCCCCTGCCCCTCCCCCACACGTCCTGGGCCTCCCCCCACCATCCCGCAACCACGGACCCGTGCTCTAGCTCTGTCATTGCTGTGGCTCCGTAGCCGCTGGTAAAAGTTGGCAACAGCGCCCTTGTGCCCGGGGGGGGGGGGGGGGGGTCTGACACGGAAGTGGGGCCGGGTTGGTGTCTCGGTCAAGATGGAGGAGGACGCACGGCTTCTGGAACAAACAGCCCCGAGGTCTCCAACCCACAAAGATTTGATCCCGGCTGTGTGTCCTTGGGGGGGGAGGGAGTCTCAGCAGGAGGCTCCGTTCATCGGTCTGAGGGAGCAGCCACTGTCCCTAATACCACCAGCCACTGGGACAGAGGGAGAAAGAACTCCAGAGCGTCCCTCACTGGCCCGCCAGTGACAGCTCACGGCGCTCACGGTGCCTTGGCAAGAACTCCTCGCACGGTCCCTGGCCAGTCGCAGGCCAGGAAAAGTCGCGCTCCCATGCATGTGTGCAGGACGGCCCAGGACTCGCTGGCAAAGGGACTTCGTGACCACTGTGGCCGGGGCGAGGGACCAAAGGCCAGGTGCGGGGACTCGGTTGAGGAGAAATCTCTCTGAGGCCTCGTCTCCGCCGCGCGGGCCGCCACACTGCCCGTAGGCTCTCGCGTCCTAACTCCTTTGACCTTCAAACGACCTGGCGAGGCGGGTCCCAGTGCTGTCCTCCCGTTTCGCAGACGGGAAGACTGAGGCACCGAGTGGTAGACTAACCGCTAAGTCGCACGCTGGTAAGCGGGAGCCAGCTGGGAACCCGGGCCCCCCCGGCTCCTCTCGGTGTCCCCCGCCCCCCCACACAGCCGCCCCACGGCCCTGGCCCTGCCAACGACCGAAGCCCACGTGGCCCTTCCTCCTCTGGGACGGGCTGGTGGCTGGCACGCGGGCGGGCGCTCAGGCCTCTCTGTCGCCACGTCGCAGGCGGAGCTGACAAGCAGCAGATGGACGCCGAGCTGAGGAAGGAGATGACGGCCATCTGGCCCAACCTGTCCCAGAAGACGCTGGACCTGCTGGTCACCCCTCACAAGTGTAAGCGCCGCGCCGCGCCCGGCCCTGGGCCCTGACCCGCCAGGGCGGAAGGGGCGGGAGAGAGGAGGCAGGCGCGGGGACTGGGCCGGTGCCTCCGGGGCCCCCACCCACGGTGAGCTCGCCCTGCGCCCCCCCCAGCCACAGACCTGACCGTGGGGAAGATCTATGCGGCCATGATGATCATGGAATACTACCGGCAGAGCAAGGCCAAGAAGCTGCAGGCCCTGCGTGAGGAGCAGGTATGGCCCTGGGCCCTGGCACCATCCCCCCCACCCCCAGCGCCCATTGCCCTGCGGGCACCGCGCGACAGGCCGGAACAGCGGGGTGTAGCCAGGACCCAGGGCAGGTCACTGGGAAGCAGGGCTGTGCCGAGGAGGTGGCCTAGATGGATCCATCTGCTCCGGCAGCTGCTTGTATGCCAGGCACTGTTCTCAGCCCCGAGGGTGACCGGAAACCCTGCGGAGCGGACATTCCAGTAATAAATGACTAACGGGGCAGGAAACAAATCCCATGGGAGGAGTGCTGGGCGGGAGGAGGGATGCAGTTTGAAACCGGTCCTCAGGGAGGCCTCCTCGAGGAGGTGCTGTCTGAGCAGAGACTGGAAGGGAGAGGAGAGGGACTGAGCCGTATCTGAGGGAAGAGCCCTCCGGGCAGAGGGAACAGCCAGTGTGGGAAACAGTGACGAGATCCCCGTGGCGGAACGCAGGGAGCCAGGGTGGAGACGAGGGTGGGGAGGCCACAGGGCAGACTCCGCAGGGCCTTGGGGGCCCTGGGGGCAATTTTGACTTGCGCTCTGGGTCCGATGGGAGGCACTGTGGTGCCTCCCGAAAGGTGGGAAGTGACCGGACTCAGGTGCTTGCCGGCGCCCTCTGGTGGCCGTAGCTGGGAAGGGCTGGAGCAGGGAGACCCGGAGGAGGAGGCAGCGGTGGTGAATCTCGGGTGCAGGTGGTGGGCCCCGCGGTGATGGGGCCACACCTGGGTGAGAGGGGGTCCTGTTCCGCACGATGGACTTGCAGGGAGGAGTCTGGTGCACTGGCTGATGGACGTCACCTGAGTGTGCGTGTGCGCGTGCGTGTGCGTGTGTGTGTTGGAGGTGTCAAGAATTACTTCTGGCATTTTGCTGGGCTCGGGGGTGGGGAGCGTGGAGCCTCCCCGCCGTCTCTCTGCTGCAGCTTTGGCCAGAGCCTGAGCCTTCGAACACCCTCCCCGCCTCCCCCCTGTGCCCCTCCCCCCGTGCGCACACGTTGCTTTCTCTCTCCAGAATCGGACACCACTCATGTTCCAGCGCATGGAGCCCCCGTCTCCGACCCAGGAGGGGGGGCCCGGCCAGAACGCCCTCCCCTCCTCCCAGCTGGACCCAGGAGGAGGCCTGTGAGTGTGGCTCTGGCCAGGAGGGGGGGATGGAAGGGCAGGGGGCGCCATTCCCCGGAGGGGGGGGCAGACACCCCTGGAGGGCCCCCACCCCCACCGCCCTGGCCTCTGTCCCCCCCACAGGCTGGCTCACGAAGGCGGCATCAAGGAGAGCCCGTCCTGGGTGACCCAGCGAGCCCAGGAGATGTTCCAGAAGACGGGCACGTGGAGCCCAGAGCGGGGGCCTCCCACCGACATGCCCAACAGCCAGCCCAACTCCCAGGTGCCTCTGTCCCCCCACCCCCACCGCCCCCCCCTACAGCTCCCGGGCCAGGCGGGGGAAGGGCTCGGGCCCGAGCGTCAGGCCCCGGGACTCACCGGCCTCGCCCCGTGCCCCGCAGTCCGTGGAGATGCGAGAGATGGGCAGAGATGGCTACTCGGACAGCGAGCACTACCTCCCCATGGAAGGTCAGACCCGGGCCGCCTCCATGCCCCGCCTCCCCGCCGAGAACCAGGTGAGGGCTTTCACCCACCCGCCCCCCTCCCGGGGCTGGACTCGGGCGGGGGGGGGGGGGGCCCAGGGTCCCTGCCGGCCAGCAGCGGGGGTGCCACGGCCCCCTGACTCCCCACACAACCCAGGGTGTCTCTTTCCTCTGGGGCCCAGGCTCCAGGGAGCCACCCACACCCTCAGCAGCAGGGTGGGGGCCCCGCCACGCTCTGCAGCCATTCCTGGAGGCCTGGCCTTTAGCTCCTCCTCACTGGAGGGCAGAGGGGAAGGGGCTCCCCTGGGGCAGGGGGCGGTAATCACTGCCAAGTGGTCTCTGGCTGTTTGGAGGTGCCAAGGCAAGGGGGTGTGGACACATGGGGACGTGGGACGTGACGTGTCGGGGCCAGGTGAGACCTGCAATCAGGCGCACGCGCACAGGCACACACACGCACACATGGGCACACGCGCGTGCATACACGCACAGGGCACACACACTGCACGGGCACGCACACACACATGGGCGGGCACGCACATGGGCACATGGGCACACACAGGCATGCACACGGGCACGCACACACTCCCGTACGTGTGCTCACACTGGCGCATCTGAACGCACGCTCGCGCACACGTAGGTCTGCTCTTGCGAACTTGGCTGGTCCTGGGACCTGGTAGCGGGGGGGCGGGCGGGGGGGCGGGCCAGGGGACAGCTGGGGTTTGTATTTCCTGTCTGGTCTTCGTGGGGGCCGGTGGGGAGGGACAGGGGCGTACGCCTGATGTGTGTCTGTGTGTGGCTGCTTTGCCCAGCTGCGGCACCCACTTGGTTAGTGACGGGGGAGGGGGACCCACCTCCCCACTGCCCCGGGCTCGCAGGGACGGTGGGGGGAGGTGGGGGGACCAGAGCCAGAAGCATGGCTGGCTGCCCGCCTGGCCTCGAAGGCAGGGTGGCGTGTCTGGCTGTGGCGGCTTCCCGTGTGCTGTGCCGTGGCGTCTGCACGGGGTGGAAGGCTGTGCTGGGCCGGGGGGCTCAGGCACCTGGCCTCTGGCTGCTGAGAACCTGGGTGGGGGGCACCCAGCTGCATGTGGCTGTCCGGCCTCATCCTGCCAGCCCCCCACCCCTGTCCACCGCCCCCGGACTGAGTTGCTGGGCCCCAAGAGCCCCAAGAGAGGGTTGGGACGGGACGGCTGCCGGCCACCCCCCTCTCCAAGCTTCTGAGCGTCAGCTGGAACCAGGGCTGGGGCGCAGTGCATGAGGCGGAGCCCAGGGCCGGGGCCTGTGTCACGCCGTCCCATCTGTCGGTCTCGTGCCTCTGCCATCTGTCTGTCTGTGGTGTCTCCTGTCTGTCTCCTCTGTGCCCGTGGGAGGCTGGCCAGCCAGGCCTAGGGTCACCCACGCACCAAGGACTTCAACACCTCCTCCCCTGCTCCTCCCCCCACCCCTCCCCCCCCGCAGCCCGGGTTCCCCTCCCCAGCCCTCGCATCTCCATGTACCACCTCTCACTCTCCCTCTTGGCTTTTATATTTATTTTCTTCTTTCTGTTTTTCTGTGTGCACCATCCCGTGGGGCTGTGACAGAGGAGAAGGGGCCGGCCACGTGGGAATAACCTCAGTGTATGTACCGCACCGCCCGCCTCCCAGCTGGGCTCCGGCCCCCTCTTCCCGCCCACCCCCCCTCGTGGGAGTCCCGTCATCTCCCCTGTCCTCAGACCGCCCCCCCTTTCTTTGCAGACCGCAACCCCCCCACCCCGTGAAGCCCCATCCTCGTGTGTTGTGTCTTCCGTGTGTCTTGCCGGGCGGGCCTGCCCCCCACCCTTCCCCCGTTCCCCCTTCTCCCCCAAGCCCCCAAGCTGGGAGTTGGCCATCCTTCCGAGAAGCCTCAGCCGCGGCCCCACCTGGCCCGCTCTTGCTCAGAGGCTCGTTCCCCTGACGCCACCCCTGACCTTCTGGCCCGGAAGCCCTGTGACCCCTAAAACTGCTGCCGTGGCCAGCACTGCTGGCCGCTCGGCTGGGCCAGCCCCCGGAGCCATCTTCCTCGTCTCCACCCCCAGCAGCAGAGACCCGCGGGCCCCTCTCTAGGGTCTGACCCCCTGGGGTGCGCCGCGTGCAGGCTCCCAGGTTGCAGGCCAAGAGGAAGAACGGGTCCCCTCAGGGCCTCAGAGGCTAGGGCAGCCCCCCAAGGGCTCCCCGCAGGAGCCGGACTCAGGTGGGCAGGAGAGCCGGGGTCCCGGCTAGCCCAGAGGACGGTGAGCCGGAACGCTGGGCACCTGGTCCTGAGCACACAGGAGGCCTGCCGGGAGGCAGAGGCTCCTCGGCGCCCCTCCAGAGACTAGACTGTGCTGCCCGGTGCCCGGGACGGCCGGGTGGCACTCGGGATAGGGGAAGGCCTCCCCTTCGGCGAGCCTGCCTGTCCCCAGCTGGGTGTCCAGGGCTGTGGGGCACCTCCCAAGCGTGGTTCTGAGAAACGGGGGTGGATACCCAGGATGGGCCTGGGAGGAGGCAGAAGGGTCCTGGGACCCGGGCGGATCAGCGGCCGAGCCCCACCGCCCTCTCGGACTCTGCCCAAGACGGTCACACCCCGGCACTGAGGGCTGAGGGCGCGGGACAGACTGGGACCGCTCGGTGCGGGCCGCTGACCCCGGCCCCGCTGGCCTGTCCACCCCCCCAGACCATCTCAGACAGCAGCCCCATGAAGCGCTCGGCCTCCGTGCTGGGCCCCAAGGCCCGGCGTCTGGACGATTACTCCCTGGAGAGGGTGCCGCCCGAAGACACCCAGCGCCACCACCAGCGGCGCCGAGACCGCGGCCACCGAGCCTCTGAGCGCTCCCTGGGCCGCTACACGGACGTGGACACAGGTGGGCTGCCACCCAGAGCCCAGGGACAGGAGGCCGGATAGGAGGTGGGGGAGAGGGGAGAGGAGGGGGAGGCGGGGCAGGGTCAATAAACACAGAGGGAGAAAGGAAGAGGCCTGGACAAGGAGCAGGACTTTCAGGGGACAGGATCAAGGGGCCGGAGCTGGGCCAGCTGCCGCTCAGAGCCCGGGGACCAGACCCCTGATGCCCCGAAGGCCCTCCTGGATCCGGGAGAAGACGCCCCTCTCTAGAGCCCACAGCCTCGGGGAGGCCTCTTGTGTGCCCCCCGCCCCTCCTTCACGGCCGCCCGTCTGTCCGACCCCCTGCTCGGCCCAGGCTTGGGGACCGACCTGAGCATGACCACCCAGTCCGGAGACCTGCCGTCTAAGGAGCGGGACCAGGAGCGGGGCCGGCCCAAGGACCGGAAGCATCGGCAACACCACCACCACCACCACCACCACCACCCCCCACCCTCGGACAAGGAGCGCTATGCCCAGGAGCGGCCTGACCACGGCCGGGCCCGGGCCCGGGACCAGCGCTGGTCCCGCTCGCCCAGCGAGGGCCGCGAACACATGGCGCACAGGCAGGTGGGTGTGGCACCAGGCGCCCCTGACCGGAGCCCACGGGAAACAGCGCTGGGGTGCGGGGAGGGGGGGACACACCAGAGAGCCACTCTAGCCAGGGCCTCCATCCCCCAACTGTGACCTCTGACCCTGCCCACTGCTGGGGCCCCCAAGCCAGGGGGGAGCCGGGCAGGGGTAGACGCTGCCCCTCTGGCTGCTCTGGCTCCCCAGTCTGCCCCCCCCAGCCCCCCTGCCCGCCTGCCGCCCCTCCCCTGCCCCGCAGCCGCTTCCTCTTTGCTTGTGGATCACCGTTTGAGTTTCTGGCCAGCGTGGTCCTTACGACTCATGCCCCCCGCTGGCTGCCTGCTGCCTTTTGCTTTCCTTTAACCCGGCTTCCGTTTTTGTTTCAATTATGATTTCTGTCCTCTGGACGCCTGTGAGTAATTTTTGAAACTTCTGCTATTTAACCCCGAAACTTACAAAACTCCATTTCTCATTTCTCTTTTCACTTTGTTGTGTTGGTTTTCGACTTCCCCCTCCCTCCTTGTCTCTTCCTCCTCCTCTCCCTCCTCCTCCTCCTCCCTGTGGCTGTTGCTTTTCTCCTTTTTTTCCATTCAAACGTCCTGTGTCCCCCCCCTCCTCCACCTCCTCCTCCCGGCCCCTCCCCTGTCTCCTTTGGTTCTTCCTTTGCCCCCTCCCTCCCTCCCTCCCGTCCTCTGTGTCTCCTCCGTCTCCTTCTGGTTGATTTTGTTGTATCTTTTTTTTTGATTTCCTTTGTTTCAATTTTCGTGTAGGGCAGTAGTTCTGTAAGTGGAAGCCCAGCCCCCTCAACATCCGGTGCCAGCACTCCGCGGCGGGGACGCCGCCAGCTCCCCCAGACCCCCTCCACCCCCCGGCCACACGTGTCCTATTCCCCCGTGATCCGTAAGGCCGGCGGCTCGGGGCCCCCGCAGCAGCAGCAGCCACAGCAGCCACAGCAGCAGCAGCAGCAGCAGCAGCAGCCGGCGGCGCGGCCGGGCCGGGCGGCCCCCGGCGGCGGCCCGCGGAGGTACCCGGGCCCCGCGGCCGAGCCTCTGGCCGGAGAGCGGCCGCCCGCGGGGGGCCACGGCAGCAGCCGCTCGCCCGCGATGGAGCGCCGGGGCCCGGGCCCGGCCCGGAGCGAGTCCCCCCGGGCGTGCCGCCACGGCGGGGCGCGGTGGCCGGCGGCCCGAGGGGCCCCCCGGGCCCCGGCACCACGGTTACTACCGGGGCTCCGACTACGACGAGGCCGACGGCCCGGGCGGCGGGGGCGGGGAGGAGCCGCGGGCCGCCGCCTACGACGCGCCGCCCCCCGCGCGCCGCGCGTGCTCGCCCAGGACTCCCCGGGCCCCGGGCCCGGCGTGCGCCTCGCCCTCGCGGCACGGCCGGCGGCTCCCCAACGGCTACTACCTGGCGCACGGACCGGCCAGGCCGCGCGGGCCGGGCCCCCGGAGGGGCCTGCACGAAGCCTACAGCGAGACCGACGACGACGACTGGTGCTAAGCCCGGGCGGGGTGGCCTCTCCTCCCACCCCCACCCCCGCGCCCGCCCGGCCCCCTCCCCACGCACCCCACGCACACGCCCCGCCGGGAGGAGCCGCGCACGGGGCCGCGGGCCCACCTCGCCGCAGCCCGCCCGGCACACACGGGGGTGGGGGAGGGGGAGGGGCCGGGGGGGACACCCCACCCCCACCCCAGGGACGGCCCCGGACTCTGGAGGGAGTCCCCAGGACCCGGACACACCAGGGTGGCCCGCGAAGACCCTCGGCCAGAAAACGCCGCTCCCGGTGGGGAGGGCGGCGACGAGCCCCCCACCACCCAACCCAACCCCGCCCCCTCCGCCCCCCCCTCGACGGTGGGGGGGCCCCGATGGGGGTGGGGAGCAGACAAACCACACAGCCAAGGGATTCGAATTCACTCAGCCATTTTTGGAGAACCTTGGGGAAAAATGGAAATTTAAAAAAAAAAAAAAACATTTTTAAAAGAAAAACGGGGAGAAAAAAAAATCGCTTCTATTGATGAGTTTTATCATCTCGATTGAATCTTTCCTTTCCCTGGTGAACGCGAGCTGGTGGCCCGTGTGTGGCGGAGAAGCCGGAAGCGCAGCCGAAACCCAGCGCCCCACACGAGACCTCCACCGCTCATGCCCCACACACGTTCTCAGACACACACAGGAGTGCTTGCTGGTGATACCAAACCCTACTATTACTGCCTGCAGAAATCAATTTAAAACAAACAATTTTAAAAAGGACAAAAAAATTAATGATTGAGAAAAGAAGCATTTTTTCTGACATTTGGTCCTGCTTGAAATAACAAAAGAAAAAGAAAAAAAAAAGACCACCACCACCACCACCACGGATTTCCTTTGCTTCTTTTTTCCTTTTTCCTACCTTGTTTGAAAACTGTGGGCTTGGGACTGTGAATTACTGCATGACATTCAAAAAGAAAAAAAAAATAAAAAAAGTTGAATCAAAGGGCTCTTGGATGGGACTGGTCTTTCTCGTCTGCAAAGTGCTGCCCGGGTCTCTTTGGGGGAACGGTGGAAGGCAGCCCTTTGAAAGCGTTTGAAGGGAGCAAAGAATGAGGGAGCCGTGGCTCTCCCGTGCTCCAGACCCAGCAAAGAACGAGGCAGACAGACGGTGTTCCTCACAGAGCTTAGTGGCCAGAGCCCTGGAAATCCTGGCTACCTTAAGAGTCCAGGAAGGCCAAGGCCAGAGATGTTACCCAGGTCTTTGCGGGCTCTCCTGGCTGGAAGGCAGAGCGGGGCACCCCGCTGCCACCCCACGCCTCCACCCTCAGGCACCCAGGTCTCCCACAGTCTCCCGTCAACCAGCTTTGACCTAAAAGCAGCCAACCTGAGGGGTGCCTGGGTGGCTCAGTCGGTTAAGCGGCCAACTTCAGCTCGGGTCATGATCTCACGGTCTGTGAGTTCGAGCCCTGCATCGGGCTCTGTGCTGACGGCTCAGAGCCTGGAGCCTGCTTCAGATTCTGTATCTCCCTCTCTCTCTGCCCTTCCCCTGCTCACGCTCTGTCTCTATGTCTCTCAAAAAAAAAAAAAAAAAAGCAGCCAACCTGAAAGACAAATCATCTCAGGTGACCATCTTGCATGATTGGGCCAGTGGGACCCCAGGGTGCCCCTGCGAAGCCCCAGACATTAGCAAAACTTCCTTTTGGAAACCCCTGGGCAGCTGGTGAGGAGTCCTAGAGATTGAAGATCAGGGAAGCCCCCCCCCCCCATTGAGTAGTAGGGGAAGCTCATGGCCAGCTCAAGATGCTCGCAGCCTATCAGAGGTACAGGCGGGGGTGGGGTTCTTACAAAGGGGCTGACAGCCTGCCCTCCCTCCACGCTCAGACCCAGCCAGTGCACCCGCCTGTACACCCCTACTCCGGCCTTACGGAAGCCGGCCCCACAGATGAAGATGGTAGGAGACTTCCCCCCACCCCACCCCCATCCTCAGGGCCTCACCTCCTTGCCTATTCTGTGAACGTTCCTGTAAATATGGACAATGGCCACAAAACTACAGTCAGTGAGATTCGGTGGTCAGAGGGCCGCGTTGATTCAGGGGAGCAAAAGCCCACTTATACTCCCTTGTTCAAGTTGAGCAGAAAGGCAGCTCCCCGTTGTCTCTAGAAAGGGCTTCAGAGAATCCCACAAATTCTGCAGACAAGGGCGGTGGGGGGGTGGTGGTCCTCAGGGAACATCAGGGCACAGAAGAAGGAAAATCAGAGGCCGGGCAGGGGGACACTAACCACAGACATCTACCACACCCCAACTGCCGGATCAGTCCTTGAACCCTGGGGAGCTTGGCACTACCACCCTCCCCAGAACGACTTCCAACTCAGCCCCAGCCTCACTGGCTGTGTGACCTAAGGAAAATGACTTAACCTCTCTGTGCCTCTGTTTTTCCATCTGGAAAATTGAAATGATAATAAGACTATGTATGAAAAATGCATTATTTTACATCAGCCGCCAGCGAACTTTTCCTTGAAAGATCAGAGAGTGATATTTTCAGCTTTGGGACCCGGGTAGTCTTCTGTGGCAACTCCTCAACTCTGCGCTATATCCAGAAAGCAGCCAGAGATAACATGCTAACAAGTGGATGTGGCTGTACTCCAATAAAACTTTATTTATATATACAGGCAGTGGGCCAGATTGGGCCCGTGTCCGACGTAAGCGGTTCCCAAACTTTTTAGTGTCGACGCCCCTTTACTTCCTAAGAAAATTACTGAGGGCTCCAAAGCATGTCTATTAAGCAGGTTATAGTTACTGATATTTACCATGCAGAAACTGAAACGGAATTTTTTTAACTATTTGTTTTTAAATCACAATCAACAAAAAAACCTAACAGACATTAACAATATTTTGAATGAAAAATAATAACCACACTTTTCTGCGACCACGAAAAGCCGTGGAAAAGGGCGGCTTCGTTTTCCATTTTTGCATCTCGATGTCAGCTTACAGAAGATGCTAGATTCTCCTTCCTGCCCGCCTCCGCACTGGCTCGTTGCAATATCCCCCATGTTCTGGAAACTGGACCACACGCATGTGAGGGAATGAAAGTATTAAAGGCGCAGGACACCTTAAGATTATTATAAAAATAGTTTGGGGGAGCCTGGGTGGCTCAGTCAGTTGAGCATCCGACTTCGGCTCAGGTCATGATCTTCCAGTTCGTGAGTTCGAGCCCCGCGTCGGGCTCTGTGCTGACAGTTCAGAACCTGGAACCTGCTTCAGATTCTGTGTCTCCCTCTTTCTCTGCTCCTCCCCCTGTTCATACTCTGTCTCTCTCTGTCTCTCAAAAATAAATAAATGTTAAAAAAAAATTTAAAAAGCCAAGATAACCTTGTGTCTAGGTGGTCAGAATAACTTAAAAAAAAAAATAGTTGGGCTTTATGGACCCCCCTGGAACGATCTCGGTACCTCCCTCCCCCCAGGGGCCTGGACCCCTTTGAGATCTGCTGTTCTCAGAACATCACCCGTCCCGCTGTGAGCCGTTATTACCACGTGGAAAGTTCGATGGGTCTTCCTCCAGACCTCAACCCTTGAGCTTACCTTGGGCAAAGAAGGCCGGGAGATTCCAAATGGCAAGGCCGACAGAGCTCCCTCTGTAATAGTGACATCGAGGAAGTGACCCGTCCAACAAAAAGCCAGAGAGGGTTTTAACTTCATAACCAGGTAACTTAGCCAATCACAACTCCTGCCAACGTCCAGGCTAGCTGTACCCTCCCCCCTGGGGTGCAGAGCTCTGACAGAGCCCCACCGCCCGTGGTGCTGAAGCCGGCCAGGAGCACGTCTGTCCCGTGCGAGTCCCTCTGGAGCCGGGGCAGCTGCAGTCAGCTGTCCACAAGAGAACAAGTGGCACCGCCAGGGCGCCCCCCCCCCCCCAGCTCCTGGACCAAAGGCCAAACCCGTGGCTGAGCACAGGGAGGCCTCCATCACCCATACCTTCAGGCTGGAGCAAATGTAAGTTGTCCGGGAGACTCCGAGCGAGGGAGTCAGGAGAGGAAGAGGTAGAGGGTGGCTTGGATTAAGCCCTGGTCTCACACCCCCTCAGTCTCCAGCCTTAGCCGTGTCATCTGGAAGGCTGAAGAAGGGGCAAGGAAATGGGGACTCCGAAAGCCATGCAAATGCCCTGGGCAGCTCCCTACCTGGGGACAATAATCTGAGAGACCCAGACTTACTGCAAATGCGGCAGTGGGACTGAAAGGAACCACTCCCCTATAGTCTAAATCTCCCCATTGTTATGTCTCTGAGCCTCAGTGTTCTGTCTGTGAAATGGGGGCCCTACTATTGTGTCAGGGAGGCAAAACATTTCCTCCACCCTCTTAGATTCAGTATGGGAGGCCTGTGAATTAAACCTAAGAAATGACAGGGGCACCTGGGTGGCTCAGTTGGTTGAGCGGCCGACTTCGGCTCAGGTCATGATCTCACGGTCTGTGAGTTCGAGCCCCGTGGTGGGCTCTGTGCTGATGGCTCGGAGCCTGGAGCCTGCTTCGTTTCTGTGTCTCCCTCTCTCTCTGCGCCTCCTCCACTCACACCGTCTCTCTGTCTCCCAAAAATAAATAAACATTAAAAAAAAGTTAACTAAGGAATGACAGATTAATAGGAAAAAAGACACACAATTTTTATTAATATTTACATGCACGGAAGAGCAGTGAAATTCAAAAAAGTGATTCGACTACCATTTTAACAAAGAAAAGGGAGCTTCGGCTTTCCAGGGATGATAGATGCTGGGGAGAGGACTAGGAAACATATGGGGGAAACCGATGGGAGAAAAGGACTATTTTCGTGAGGTTTCATAAGGTTCATTTATACAGACTCTTCTTGGTGCCTCCCCATCGCCAGTGATGAGTCACCCTTCTCCTCCTGACACAGGAGGAAAGGGGACACCTTCCAAAAGGGAAATGGATGTCACCTTCTTCAAAGGAAACGTGTGTCCTGCTTTTCGGCAGAAGGGAGGAGGACAGAGAACGCTTCTCCATCTCGCTTGCCTTCAGCTCGAAATAATCCTTTTGCCAAAGTGGCATGTTCGGGGGTGGCAGATCCGACCCCCGTCAGCTGCCGTCAAGGGACTGGCGGGGTGTCGCTGGGTGACGGCGCCTGGCTCGAAGGCTTGCGGGGAAGCCAGATCTGCGTCTGGGCGCCAACTGGATCGCCCTACGGTGGGGACTCCGGGTTCCTCGGGAACGCTGCCCAGCATGGAGGTAAAGCCCTGATTTTAGGGAAGTGACCGGAAGGAGGGGGACGAGGACATGACATTCAGCCTGTGTCTTAGGTCACCAGGCGCTTGAAAAAGCCTCACCGACACAGCGACGCCGGTATCTTAGAGACCGGTGCTTAGCGTGATGAAAAACACATGGAAAGGGGCGTCCGGGTGGCTCAGTCCGTTAAGCTTCTGACTCTTGATTTCGCCTCAGGTCATGATCTCACAGTTCGCGAGTTCGAGCCCTGTGTTGGGCTCTAATCATGCTGACCACAGGGAGCCTGCTAGGGATTCTCTCTCTCTCTGCCCTTCTCCGACTCCTGTGCACGCGCTCTCTCTCTCTACAAAATAAATAAATAAACTATTTTTTAAAAAAAAAAGAAAATCCTGGGGCACCTGGGTGGCTCAGTCGGCTAAGCTTCTGACTTCAGCTCAGGTCATGATCTCACGGTTCGTGAGTTCGAGCCCCGCGTCAGGCTCTGTGCTGACAGGTCAAAGCCTAGAGCCTGCTTCAGATTCTGTGTCTCCCCCTCCCTCTCCCCCTCTCCTTGCCCCCCCTTCTCAAAAATAAATAAACATTTAAAACTTAAAAAAAAAAAGAAAATCCTTAAAAAAAGATTAAAAATACACATAAGTGGAAAAAGGAAAACGGATGGCTTTAAAAAAATGGAAGAAATAGTAGCGATAGTCCTCTCCTAGGATAGCTGTAATAGACAACCACAGACCCAGGGGCTTAAAACAACAGAAATTTCTTGTCTTGCAACTCAGGAGACAGGAAGTCCTGAGATCAAGGTATCGGCAGGGGTGGCTCCCACGGAAGGCTCTTAAGGAGCTTTCCAGATCTTTCGTCCAGCTTTTGGTGGTGGCTGGCGGCCCTTCGGCATTCCTGGACTTGTGGCCTCATCACCACAGTCTCTGCCTCTGTCTTCCCCTGGCCTCGTCCCTGTGTCTCCTTCTCTTATGAGGACCCTTCCCCTGGATTTAGCCCACCCCCTCCCCCATCTAGGATGACCGCATCCCTGTCCCTCCCTTAATTACCTCAGCAAAGCCCCCATTTCCAGGTAAGGTCCCTGTGGTTTGATAAGAAATGTATTTGGTCTTTGTCCCTGGTACAGAGCTCCTGGAACCAAGGAGTGTCTTTTATCATTCATAAGGAGCCCCCTCTTTTAAAAAAAATTTTATTTTAATTTTTTAATGTTTATTTGTTTTTGAAAGAGAGAAAGAGAGAGCGTGAGCAGAGGACGGGCAGAGAGAGATGGGAGATACAGAATCTGAAGCAGGCTGCAGGCTCCGAGCCATCAGCACAGAGCCCGACGCAGGGCTCGAACCCGTGAGCTGTGAGATCATGACCTGAGCCGAAGTTGGTCGCTCAACCAACTGAGCCACCCAGGTGCCCCAAGGTTTTATTTTATTTAAATGTTTATTTATTTTGAGAAAGAGAGAGAGCGTGCATGCACAAGTGAGGGAGGGGCAGAGAGAGAGAGAGAGAGAGAGAGAGAGAGAGAGAGAATCCCAAGCAGGCTCCGAGCTGTCAGCCCAGAGCCCAACTCAAGGCTCGATCCCAGGTACGGTGAGATCATGACCTGAGCCAAAATCAAGAGCCGGATGTTTAACCGACTGAGCCCCCGGGGCGCCCCTGGATTGGTTTCTTAGCAAAGAGACCCAGGAGAACCCTCGCCCCTTCTAGCATGTGAGAAAACCAGACGACCGTGTCTGCGAATCTGGAGGCAAGCAGGCCCCACCAGACCCTGAATCTGCCGGGGCCTTAATCCTGGACTGGCAGCCTCCAGAACTGTGAGCAGTAACTCTCTGTGGTTCGTAAGCCTCCCTCCCCCCGCCCCCCCACCCCCCGGTGGTGTTCTGTCACAGGAACCCAAACGGATGCAGACGGCCGAACACCTGCGAAGGGCCCAGTGGCCGTCGCCGCGGAGGCTGACCAGACAAGGGCTGCTGGGCCACGTCAAGTCTTCGGGGGAGGAGGGGAGGGTGGACACGGAGCCGCTCCCGTTCCACCCCTGGCCTGGCTCTTCCCTGACAGCCCCATCTGCTAAACTTGACTCCCACGCTCCATCTGGTCTCCCGTCCCTGCCCGGAATAGCAGCCCGAGCCCCTCTGCGGTCTACCCACTGTGCCCGCCACGGCGCCCCCCACCCCCCTGTCCCCAGCCTCCCACGCGGCCCTCCCAGGCCCGGCACCCCCTCCCTGCCCCGCTCCGGCCCGGAAACATGAAGAGGGGCTCGCCACGCACGACGTATCCTCCACGACTACCCTGCTCCGGTAAAAAATGATCTAGGCGGACGCAAAGCCCGCCGCCGACCGCGGTCGCCTCCGGGGAGGGCTGGGAAGCTGTGCCGCGGAGGGCTGCGTAGACTTCGGTACTGTACTGAATGAATTCTCCAAAATTCATGACTGCTTTGGCAACGTGGAAACAGTTTTTAAAGGCACCCAGATGCCTTCTTCTCCCAAAAATAAACAAACAAACAAACAAAAAGGCTTCCCAAGCTCCACATTTCCCTGTAGGGTCGAAGACTGTATTATAATAATTGATCAACTGAACAACCCAACGAGACTCAGCGCCCCCCAAAACCAAAGTCTGGGCCTTGTTCGAGGTCACGTCCCCATCTCCGGCCCCAGCTCCTGGCCCCCAAAGAGGCCCAGGGGACCATTTGGCTGAGCTGAGGTTGCGCGGGCAGGACCGTGCAGGTGCAGCAGATAGGCAGCGCCACCTAGAGGCCGGTCGGCGAATGGCCAAGGTGGGATGGGGTAAACTCCCCAGGGAACCGGAGGGGCAAAGCACTAACCTGGGGGCGGAGGCAGGAGGAGAGGCACCGGGGTGGGAGTGAGGGGCATAATAGTACCCCTCCTCCTGGCTCAGAGGCAGAAGCTGGACCAGCAGGGACAATACGGATATAAATGCCTGGCCGCTCCGTGGAAAAGACTTTCTAACGACTACTTGGATCGGAGCAGGGGGCTCAGGAAAGACCTAGCGTTTGGGAGCCAGAGAGGCTGGCTGGAGCTGGAGGCCCTGCGAGCCTCCTCATTTCTGCCTCCGCTTTCTCAGGAAGAGCCCAGCAGGGGCGGGAGGGCGGCAGAGGGGCTCCGGGAGCACAGGGCGGGGAGGGGCTGGCTAAGAGGAGGAGCAGAGGAGGAGGGCGCTTGCGGGTCAGAAAACGAAGGGTCGGAAAGGTTCGATCGCTTGTCCAAGATCTCGTCCTAAGTCCCGTGGGGGGAAGAAAGGTGAACCTTCAAAGTGGGCCCAGCTGGCTTCCCTCTGGTCAGCCCTGTTGCCTCCCAGAGGGCGAGGACGCACCCCTCCTGGCCGGCCCTCGTGACCTCCCGTCCATAAGTCCATCAGGCCGTGCTCCCTTCCCCAGCACTCTTGTCACCAGGACCACGGAGGGGGGTGCGAACCACTAACCCGCCGACCAGAACCAGTCTCCAGGTCCTTGAAAGTCAGGTGGCCAAAAGTCCAAGGTGGCTCAAGGTATTGCACCCATCTCTATCCGCCACCTCCACCCCCCGCCGGCAGGGACAGCGAGGTCCCGCCGCCTCAGGAACAGAAGACAATTCAAGTCCCCTAGCAGACGGACAGTTTCCTCTTCCTACCTCAGCCCCCAGTGACTACACCTCCCCTCCTCCCCGCCCTGGTCTGGGTCAGCAGGGTCCTGGGGCTTTTCGCCTACCGGGAGGACTCGGATGTGACCAGACTCCCTGGAGGCACGGTGGTCCCGCCAGCATCGACCAGCAGCAATCTGAAGACAGTCACATTTCAATGTTCTAGTTGCCACATTGAAAAAAAAAGTAAAAGAGCCCCAGGTGATTTTTTTTTCAGGCTTTTCAAGTTGAGGTGAAAC